>OX637306.1:9559692-10809692 GCA_951799385.1 Hyppa rectilinea | reverse complement strand
TAATGATCAAGAGATCAGTTTTGAAGCGATGTGTGACGCACTGAGGAAAGAGTTCCCGTGCAGAGTTCACAAAAGAATGTGTGCTCCATTTGTGTTGGAAAATGCAGTAAATGTTGCTGTGGAGGATGTTTCCTCACCTGGCGCAGCACAAGAACTGTCTGAGGAGTGCGGACAGGATAATTTTGTAAATGTTTGTGTTGATGCTGTTGTAATTTCTAGCGCAAAAGAAGAGAAGGTGCTAGATACGGAGCCAAGCTGCCTTGTGAGCAGTGATGATGATGATGTTGTTAGCAGCGTTGATGACGACGTTGATGATGCTGTTGGCGCTGACGCGCAAAGCTGCCTAGACAGCTGTGATGTTGATGAGGAGACGGAAGTGTTCGAGTCTGAACATGAGGAAGAACTGGACGAATCGGGTCGGTCCAGTCCTGTTATTAATGATCATGATTCTGTTTCAGAGTATAATGATGAATATTACCATGATCACGATGTAAAACTAAATAAAAATAACATCGCTGTCGATCGTGTTGATGAAGATGGTCTCGTATCCATTTCATTGGATGTAAGTGTCCAAGAGTTGGTTGTGGTTGACGCGGAGTCACATACATTGAGAAGCGGAATGGTGCAGATGAAGGAAAATGAACCATTTATTGAGTCTTCAACGTTAGAGTTTTCGAAGATAGAGGCGGAGGAGAGTGAGCGTTTTGTTGGTTCTTCAGCGATGGTGGTTACAGGCACTTATCGTAGCTTGTTCTTACATCGGCGCATAGTTAAAGCTGGAGTTAAACATGTTTGTAATATTAAAAAGAAAAACCAACAAACGGATAAAATTTTCTTGAACGGCTCTGTGACATATAAAAATAATGACAATTTCAGATTTAGACGTCTTCAAAATATGACTTTGTATGTCAGAAAAATTAAAAGGAAAAAGTTTGCTTCCAAAGGTATGGCCAAAAGAGGTCATAGGAAAGCGCGTAAACTTTTTATAAATAAATATGCTTTTTTACAGTATGGGTTTACAGAATCGAATAAAAAGAGGTTTAGATACATTTTTAATAGATGGAAGTTTTCACTTTTTAGAATTATATAATTACGACTCCAAATAGTTTTCATATCATGTCGCTGCATAATTTTTGAGATATGTAGTAGCGAACAAAAACTTTTTACAGCTAAATAGATTATAGACTTTTCTTTTTTATGTTGATAATTAATTGTCAGTTTTAGACATATTTGCCACTTGTTGACATGTTTGTCATGTCAAACAGATGTAAACAACATTTTCTCATTATTTTAGCTTAGTTTTAAGTTATAGTTTATTGATGCATTTCTCTTTGTGTTTATTGCATATGGTGATCAAAAATGAATGTAACGCTACCGGATGAGCGTGTGGGAGACACACCTCGCCGCGTCAAAGCGTCAGAGCGACACTTCGTCTTCATATTTCTCTAGTGCTTTATAAGATTAGCATGATCGTGCTCCAGAGCATTTTAACGGGTTCATCTTGAGAGAAGGGGTGACACTCGTCCTGAGTTGAGGCCTACTTTGCTAACGGGGCGTAGCCTTGCAAAGTGTGTCAGGTTGACACAATTGGTCTAACTGAGGATGGGGTACCCATATCTTGGTACCCATATTGTGGTTTCATATCTGGAGTATGGGCATGAAACGTTTTTAAGTTCAGCCTTCTTTGCAGTCAACCCCATCAGGGTCGATATATGAACTTTCATATCATTGTTTGATTTCGGAGGCTGGCTGCACCCTTTACCTCAGGTTTTGGTGCAGTGGGGTTCAAACTGGCCTAGCGTTAGTTTGTGTGCTCATGGGCACACATTAATGCATTCATGGACTCTTGTGATGTCGTAAGATTCGCTTTGCCAGAGTTGAGCCTGCCTTTGCAAAGGCCAGACCTCACATGTAGATTCTCCTGGGGTTAGGTAATTTTAATATTAGGCTAGGTAGGAGTAGGAATAGAAAGATTCGGATGCCAAGAGTAAAAGGGCTTAGTTATTTTAAAACTAAGTGTTCCCTTTTACTCAAGGGGGGCGTAGCTGATGTAGAGCCTTAGAGTAAAACCTTATGTTGTACATGGCTGGTAAATATCTGACGGCATTCGAACCTTTCAAATGAATAAAAAGCTAGATAGGTTTTTACGTAGATTCTAGACTTTACGTCTGGCAGCGCGCCTAGACAGATGTATTCGTTATAACAAAGTGAAAATATATTGATTCGTTGAATTTATTACGGGTTTCTCTTCATAGTATAGAAGCCCTATACCCACATTACACGCTCTACCACTGAGCCCCCTTAGTAGAGGATCTTCCATCCTCTACAGTACGCTACGGCTTAAATCTGATGTGAGTAAATCTAGAAGTCGTCATTAGAAGACTATTGATCTGTGATAACAAGGATGACGCCCACTGGGACTCAAACACGCCTTATCAAACATGCCTTCAACCATATCTACGTAGGTAGGACGAACAAGAAACCTTGATTAGACGATTCACCTGAATCATGCAAAACTTTTGGCTGCACGCTGAAGGAATTCAGAAGCAATGAAAGCGGCTTCACTGGAGATTAATGAGGCTCACGTCATCGATGGGTAAAACTTATAACGACAATGTGGTAATTAATGAGGTAATTACTCTGTTTCCTATAACTTTCTCATCTCATGTTGATGTCCTTAACCCAATTTATTTGGGATCGGTTATTCATGTCTTTTTAGGCTCATCATTCTCCTGCCTTTATACCAATTTATTTGGGGTCAGCGCAACATGTCTTTTGCATGCCCGTCCGTCAGACTGCCTGTCTGTTAAGACAATTTTTCTCAGGAACGCGTGGACGTAGAAAGTTTAAATTAATATCAAATATGTAGGTCTACGGTCCGCTGGAGCTTTAAGAAATCAAGCTTCTAAGTCATTTAAATTAAAAATACGGCCATTTATGCGCCATTATTATCTTTCACAAATTCAAATATATAGGTACATAGGGTATCTACTTCCCTTTTATCTGGAATCATGAAATTTGGCAAGAAGCAGTAGGTAAGGGAACATTTTGAAGATCGTTTTTTTGTAGTTTTATCACATAAAATATTCGCATCTACAAACTTACATTTGCAGTTGGAGAATTGACCTTGTATATCGATGTATGGGAGAAGATCTTTTTTCAACAAAGTTGAAATTGTTCTTGGGATAAATTCATCCCAATTACGGAACCTTTCACTTCAGAGTCCGATACGCACTTGGCCGGTTTTTTTTCTATTGTTGTTTATTGACTCGGACATAAATATAAATGTGATCAAATTCACATATTTGATTAATCATCTAAGTGCTTCGTAAATCAAAACATTTAATGTTAGTAGGGTACCCGTAATTTACTTTTCATTGGTATTCATGTTTTTTAATTGGACATTTTTCTCAAAAAGGCATTAAATTCAATGCATTCTGCACCTTGTACCTTTGGTAAAAGGCATTACATTCAATGTATTTTGCACTTTGTACCTTATATCTTCTACATTACACATCCAAGCCGCGTCTTCAAACACAAGGGACTGAATAA
Source organism: Hyppa rectilinea (assembly GCA_951799385.1). Classification (NCBI taxonomy): domain Eukaryota; kingdom Metazoa; phylum Arthropoda; class Insecta; order Lepidoptera; family Noctuidae; genus Hyppa; species Hyppa rectilinea. The sequence goes on along the minus strand of OX637306.1, from coordinate 10,806,140 downwards.
ACTTTTTTTAATATCATACCAGTGTATTATATTGAATTAGGATCAAAGGACTCGCAGAGCTGACACGAATACTTTCGCATACTTCAAAGACAAAATTTATTGTCTTTCGCTCATATTCTTTTTAGTACGTAAATATCTGTTTGTAATAAAAATAGTAACGAAGAGTTTTTGTCCGTTTGTTTATCCAGGATGTATATTGAACGAGTTTGGAAAAAATTTAGCACGCAGTTATTTTATAGTCTGGATTAAAACTTACTTTGAATCCCGGTAGTACGTTCCCGTGGGATATTTCCCGACATCCACCCGGGCGAAGCCATGGGCAAGAACTAGTTTGGTATAAAATAAATGAAAGAAGTATATGCTATGTAAATAGCATACTCATTGTATTTACGCACTACCAACGCGTTACGAACTAAATCCCAAAAAGAGTAGGAGGAACTATCCTACACTCACGTCACATCAATATTAGATTACGAAATTGGATTAGCCTATCGATATTTCATCAATATCTATTTTATCGACCAAAGTACCCTAACATACTCTAGCCGATTTCACACGACTCTTCAATACGTAATGAAACAATTTTCCGTGTTTTCCAATCGTTAACCTCAATAGCATTTTCTTAAAATAAACGGACATTATTACAACGCCTTGTATTGTACCACTATTCATTGAATACGAACTATGTATGTGACGTTTATTACAACACATGGCGTGTGGAAATAAAAACAGCCGCCTGCAGGCTATCAGGTCCGGTTGCACCCTAATTTGAATAGAGAAACGGAACAACTATGATAACAACATAAATCAGCTACTTTATAGGCGCTATGTAGTTGAACGAACACACATTAACTTGGGCACACGTTCAGGGTTTGGGTAGCCAAGAATAATCTATTACAGCATCGAGGCTCATAACTTGTGACAGCCACAAGTTCTGCGTGGCATTATTCTGAAACTCATCGTTAGCCAGGCAGAACTAATTTCAGTTTTGACACTATTTATTGCGGCCTTTGTTAGATTTTGCTTGAGTGTCAAAAAAGACAAAAAATTGTTTCCTTAAAAGCAAACAATTTGATGAAACCCAGTAAAGCCTAGGTGCCTAGTGAATTTGATCTCAAAATACCTTTAAGAAATCCTAGAAGGCATATTAAGCCGCAGGTTTTCCCATTTGGGAAAAGAGACTCGGTGAAAAAACTCCTGAAGTGTATTATATAAAGTGTATAGTCGTAGGCAGGCAAGCATAAACGAGCTTTGTAGGTACTCCAGGTACCTACAAAGCTCGTTCATGCTTGCCTTACACTTACCTGATTTAGATTTTCCATAAGCACTTATTTAACCTTAATAGACTTCTTATGTAAGTAGTACTTTCGTAGGTCCCTCGGCAATTACGCGGTTAAGTTCTTTTGGATGTCAAGTTCAATAGAAAGTTTTGAAGGTGAAAATTAAGATTGATTACCATTATTGGTTACCAATTTAACACATTTTTACTTGACAAAATTATGTTTATCAATCAACCGAAAGTACTGGCAACCTGGCTGTTAAAACTTTGTATAATCCTCAACGCTTTTTTGTTTGGAGAAGCCATAGAAAACCTCAGCTTTATTCAATAAACAAGGTAAAGTAAACACGTGCCCTTGGGAGAACATGCGTTAAATATCGACGGTATCTACACAAAAGGGGCTGTTTTCCTAAATCTACCTTTGATGTTAACTGTGCGATTGTATACGAAAGTAATGATTGTATCGTTTCACTTGTTGTTATTCCGCACACTTTGTACTTAGGTACAGGGTGAGCCGTTTTTACTGAAGCAACAAGATGCGGGTTGGTAGAGTCAGAAGGTCAGAGGGTCAGGCCACGTACTGCAATATTTACTTGGTCTACCGCGTCTAATCATCAATAAGTTGTTGGTTAGTGGGGTAAGCGCACCCTAATAAATGTAGCTAAGCATTCCGCTTCAAACTAAGGCAGGACGTAAGTAAATATTCATTATCTTAGCAACTCGTCGTAGGTATGATCCTCATGGATATACTAAAGGATAGGAGACTATTTAATTCTTAGTAATTGTGTTGGGTATGTTGCTTACTGATCCCAAACATCGTTTAAATTATCAGAAAACGACGAAGGCAGTTTCGCGGAAGGCTTTTATTGGCAGTTAAGGTAGGTTTATTATACTTATTTACATAAAATATATCCGTCCCTTTATATTAATATCTTAAATCAATATTTACTATTTATGTTGGTATATGTTACCAACTTTCATATTTCAGCATATTTTTATATAGCCGTAGTGATAAAAATGCATAATAATATTTGCTGTAAAGTATGTCAACTGACAAGCACTTTACAATATTGTCTGGCAATGGGCCAGCAGGTCGTTAATACTTAAACCTTAAGCCGTATTCATTAAACTCAGGTGTTGAATAAAGATGTGTAAAGTATTACCCAAGTTGCAATTGAAAAAAAAATAATTGTTTATAAGTATTTTGTGTTCCTGGAAGTTTTTAAGTTTCAAGACAATTTGGTTGGTTCAAAACAGGCGTGCCACCGTCATGATCTACATAGGTAATAATCATCTTATCACTCCATGACAGAAAACGCACAGCCTTAAACCGCTGGGTCGTGAAGCGTGAAATTTTGCGCATTAGTTCTATATCGAAAGTGAGTAGGTAGGTACTGAAAAAGTGTTTTTGGATATTTTTAGATTTTAGATATGCCTGATTGGGATGAAAGTTTAGCTGGCAGTTTATAGGTAATTTTGTTGAAGGGAAATACCTTCGGTCTTGTCACTTTAGAAACTTTACAAATAGACCAATTTTGTACTACATCAGAACACACCCACCATTAAATTTCTTGAAAACTATCTACCGCCTATCTACAGCCTCATTGGTCTAGCGGTTGCCAGCGCGACTGCTAAGCATGAGGTCCTGGTTTCGATTCCCGGGTCGGGCAGTGTTATTGGGTTATTCCATCTGAAATGCTGGCACCTATTAAATGGGACTCAAACATAACCGGCGAATCGTGGGTGACCAATAGGTACACCTCTGTCTAAGCCCTTTGGAAGTTATAAGCAAGATGTTATGTATGTTATTAATAAAGGCGATCCTATCATTAATCTTCATTGGACTTGGGTACGCCATCTTGAGCTAGTCATTTATCAAAGTGAAAAAAAGCAAATCACAATGGTTAAGGAGAAATGTTTTCTAACATTAACAATATGGGTTCTCAGTCTATCAGCATATTTTTGATTGATGAAAAGTAAACATGGGGACATGTTTGACGAATAAACCATTTACCGACGAGCGTGTGTTCGGTTGCGTCATTATTTGTTTTCACAAGTTACCTGGGCTACTTACAAATCGTTTAAGTACACTGTGAATTAGAAGCATGTAGAGCACTGAAATTCACTTAGTTCTTGTCCATATACAAATAGATATGAATGTGGACACAGCCACCGGCTCATTTGTGAAATTAGGAGGTACGCCACACTCGCTTGTCGAAGATTAATCATTTGATGTATAATTAATTAAGGGAAGCCAACTGAACGTACACACGGCCAGCTTCATATCCTATATTATAAATAGGACATGAAGCTGGCCGTAACCATGTTATAGGACCTTATTTAATGCTTTGTCTCACACGCCTACTTCCTCACAAACTTTAGATTAATTTGGCAGAGTATTTCAAGAGCGCAGAAAGTTAGCTTAAGAATTTCGAACATCTCTATGGCTTGGGTCGCTTAGAAAACTTGGTTCCAAGTTAAGCTCGCCAGTGTACACTTATCCTAACAAAGTCGCCGTACTAAGGATGGGACTTAAAGACAGTTAAACATCTCGAAGGCTAGTTAGGCACTGCTCAATTTTATCCATTATTTAACAATATAAACACACACACACCCTTAACTACACCACACAGACCTACATCCTACATACAATGAATAAAATCAATCTGTCTAGCCTTTTCCCAACTATGTTGGGGTCGGCTTCCAGTCTAACCGGATGCAGCTGAATACCAGTATTTTACATGGAGCGACTGCCTATCTGTCCTCCACAACCCAGTTAGTAACTGGGTAATACGATACCCCTTTGTAAGACTTGCTGTCAGAATTTCAGGCTTCTGATTACCCGTAACGACTATTCACGAATAACAGCCGGGACCAACGGCTTAACGTGCTTTCCGAGGCATGGAGGAGTTTCGATGTGTAAAGATCACCCATCAACAGACTAACCCCGGTAAGCGTAGCCGAACGTGATGGATCGATCCGTGCGGCTATTATTACTTAGCCACGAGCTTCACCACACACCTACATACATGAAATATAAATCAAACAACTCAACTAATTATGTGTAAAATAAAGAATTTAGGAGAGAGAAAGAATGAATGAATGTCGTAAAGATATTACTAACATTTCAGTGTTGTAAGTTTCAACAATCTCCCATTTTACGACTGTTACTGAGTCAGTAAATAAGCCTCAAAAACTGTAGTTTAAGTCGACAAAATCACCAACTAAAAGCTCTGTAGACTATCAAAAACTTGGCAATGGTACTAAAATATTTTCCTGTGCTAACATCGAAAAGAATCGCCCATCCCCCAAGTGGATTTGTTTGGAACAAAACAAGATTTGAAAAGCTGTTAACATTATTAAGCATTAACTTTAACCCGCAATTTCGCTCGCGTGGAGGTTGGGAATTGTCCCTCGGGATTGTACTACTGGGATAAAAGTATCTGATGTGTTAATCCAGGTCATAAACTATTTCTGTGCGAAAATTTCATCTAAAATAAGAGTTTATTTCACGCATAATATGGAAACCTAACGTTATACCTACGCGAAATAGGTACGCAGGCTTATTCTTTAAGCTTGCTAGAAATTGCTTTTCATGTAGCTTCCGCTTATTCCGCTTATTCTTAATTTAGTGAGAGTTATTTAACACGCATATTGCCCATTATTAATTATGTAACTGAAATTATATCATAGGTATAACAAAAATGGGTATTTTGGCGTGTAGCGTTAATTATGTGGTCGTTTTGATTGAGTTATCAAATATAGTTGCGAGATAACCGTGTATTTTATATTTGTGACATAACCAACTTATGTTTTATTATTGCGCAAAACTGCTCCGCAATTGGCTGCCCTCTCATTCTTGTGGTTGCCAGTGCGACTGCTGAGTATAGGGTCCTAGGTTCGAGTCCCAGGGCGGTGAAAATGTTCATTCGTTTTTTATTTGGAAAATTCTTTTTGAGGGTGGTAAATCATCAAACGACCCCTCTCGCTTAGCTCCACATGCTGCATGAAAAATCTCTCGGGCATGCCGGTTTCCTCACGATGTTTTCCTTCACCGTTTCTTAAGCAAGTTATAACTATACAATACACACGTGTATCCGAAAAATCAGAAGTGCGTGCCTTGGGTTCGAACTCGAGACCTAAGACTTGGCAGTCCGACGGTCACACCACAAGGCTATCACTGCATAATATTATTAATCATTCAGTTTATTATTATGTGGGTAAATATTTCAATCATTTTATGGATAGAGTAGATATAGGTTCTTTGCTGGTTTATCATTTATAATGTTTATGTGGGTTAAAAAATATCACAATACCTGCTAATCGTCACTTTTTTCTTCTCCTTGACGTAAACACGCTTTCATAAAAAGGTTCGTAATATAAAAAAGCTCAACGATTAAAAGTCTCTGAGGCATACGGAAGGATGGAAAGAGATATGATCAGCGGATATTCAGTAATGAAAATATATAAGTACAGAAAGTAGATAGAATTTGGAAAAAATGTTTCGCTTGACACTTAAAATTTAAGCGAAACATTTTTTGTACCGTACCAAACATAAAGTTTCATTCACTTGGTTTAATATAATAATTTAGTTCAATCATTTATTTATATTATTTTATTTTCAGATGTGGCAGCTGTCTGTCAAACATATTCCTTTCTAAATATAAATCAATATTGTTCGTCTTCAAACTTCTATTTACGTATAATAAAGACGCGAAGGTTTAATTCTAAATCCATACTACCATGGAGCTCCACAGTATTTACCTACCTACACAGAGATTATGACAAATAACTTTATTAATAGCTGCTTTTTAGTTTTGGTACCTACCTACACAACCCCCCCCTCCCCCCCAAAATTTTAATACCACTACCTGGTATGTAAATTACAGTGACAGGAACTTATTAGAACATAGTCCACATAATATATTAAGTAGGATTTTTTTTTTATTTTTCTTGATTTTTCAAAAACCGCTTATTCGATTTCGATAAAATTTTATGGGACCATTTGGGAAGTATATCCTTTCCAACAAAAAAAGATTTTTTTAAATCGGTTGGCAAGCAACGGAGTTATGCGCGAACAAACATAAAAAAAAAAATACAAACATCCGAATTGAGAACCTCCTCCTTTTTGAAGTCGGTAAAAAAATAGCCAAAGTTTACTCCTTATAACGTCAGTTCGATGTCATCATCAGGTCAGTGAATTATTTGGGAGATCAGCCGGGAACAAACAGACAAAAATTATAAAAATTGATTTTCTGATATAAGTACCGTTTCTACTTTCCTATGCATGTAGTAAACACCTTTTTTGTCATTACAAACGGGCACTTCAATTTTATTTATTAGTATTCATTTTTATAGTTACTCTTGGAAAAATCACCATATTATCTTATTAGGGAACTATCAGAAAATAACATTTTCACCTCACAGGCTCGGAAAGACTCTGTTTGTCATTCGAAATCTGAGCCGAAAATCGCTTCTTGCTCTCTAGCGTGGAAAGAGTTTTTAAAATTCGAACCTTTCTATTTAATAATTTTCTATACTGCCAGTCCACTGAAAATGCATGACACGGTCTAAAATAAAATATTAAATAATACCGCTCACCTTAAAAACTTCCATCACAGTTCAGAAATTAAATATTTTGTGAAGATATAATTGTAAAATTGGAATTAATGTTAATAAGTATTCCATTTGATTAAAAAATATGTGACGTCACATTTGAATATGCCAATTGTGTAGTAATTTATGTTTAGTTTTTTAAATAAAATAAATACTAATATAATATGTTATTTAATCCTTTGCTTGGCAAAAATAAATATGTATTAAATTAAATTTGTTAGTTATTTGTATTAAATTTGTTTTTTTCTTTCATTCTCCTTAGAGGACAAGTAGGATATAGGACAAAATACAGGGTATTTAATTTTGGAGATATTCTATGTAACTCATAAGATACATTGCCAAGTATCAGTTATTTTCTTCACATGAGTCAATGTATCTGAGACGCTCGAACAAAATAAAACTCAACATATAACACCTGTTCTTGCACCTAGCAGTTTCCTCGCTGTAGTGAGGTGAAAAATTGTGTGTTGCGCTCGGCAGCAAAGCTTTTCTGCGTCTCGTAACTTTGAAACCTTCGTTACGCTCAGGAATCAACTTTCCAGCCTTGCATAACAAATAACTATTAAGACTGCCTACCGAACCACCTGCAAGGTCTACCAACTTGTTAATTTAATAAGTAAACGTTAAATGCTATCAAACGAGCCAATTAACTACGAGTTTCCTCGAATTTGCCTTTGATTAATATAGAGCAGTGGTAGCCCAGTGGTAACGGCCGTGACTTACGAATTGAGCATCCAAGGAGTCCTCATACAACTGTTTCCAATATTACTACGTTAGGAGCAAAAGACGCAACTTCTACTGCCCAAACCACAAACATGCTAATGGAAATCCATTGCCAGGCGTTAGAAAGCGTCAACAAGAAATTAACTCAATCTTTTACCTTGAAATAATTAACCCAATTCCATGTGAAAGTCTAACAAACGCTGAGAAGCGTAGTTAAAATATTTGTATACTGAGAAGTGTCAAACAAATCGCGAAATTGCTGAAAACCAGTTGTATTGCTAAGCCGACAGCCAATTTGGACAATTTTGTTATCAAACTTGTACAACAAAACAAAATCTTCTTGAGGCAAAATTATGAAACATTTCGCTACCTATGTTTTTGTTACTTGTGTTTTCGGATATTTTTCTCTGAGAAATTATATAAATATGTATTAATGAAGATCTACTAAAAGAGAACGTAAAAATTTCTATTTTTTCTTCTTTCATATCAAATACATATTTATTAACGCCAAGACAACAAAGACATTTCTAAAGACAAATCTAAAAAGGAACCTTTGTAAAAAAAAAACTACCGTTATTGAAAGGATAAAGTTGTACAGACGCCAGCACATCAAGCTATCCCTAACTGTCAAATTTTCTCAATTAAAAATGAACCTTATGTCTTTGCAATAAAGTTGAAATACTATCAAAGAAATGTGACAGATTGTGGTAACTTGATGTGCTGGCCTCTGTACCAGCGTGATTTCAGGTTCCATAACTTTGAAAGGGGTTGATTTCTAAAATACCAATTTCACAAAGTTTAGCTATTAAAATTAAAATCAATTTCATGCTCAAAATGTATTGCTATGAATAAAATAAACAAAAACAATATTGAACAATGAATAAATTGTTATTGCAATTTGGGTTTTCATTTAGCGTCTGCGTGGGACTCCGTTTATTTTCTGGAAGGTGTAATTTTTTTTATCTTTTAACTATATTTTTGGTGGTGTGTTTGTTAAAATCAATTTACAAAATAAACATGGTTAAATATGAATAAATTGAGAATAAATTAGCTAATGAATAAATTAAAAATTTCATTTCATTGCAGAAATGAAGTAAAAGAGATTCCATCACTTTTATGTAATTAAAAAAAAATCAGGTGCTCGCCTGCTTCATGCATGCATGTATGTAGGGAAAAGCTGATTTTTTTGGCGGTTTCTGGGTTGATGCCCTAATAAAAGTAGTTTATTATGACGATTTGGTAAATAAGTATACCTATACATACAATGCCCCATGAGAATTTTACGTATTAGACCTTGTATAGATTTTGTAAGCAATGTTCCCTTGTACTTTATTTACTTCTACTCATAAATACAATTAACAACCAAAATTTAAAAAAAATCATTATGTACAAGTAAATCAAACTAATAATAAACTATAATATATTTATATGTATAAGCGTAGAATTAAGGCACTGTGATACTATTAAGAAGTGTGCATACTTAAGTAAAGGATTGATAATAATTATTTTTAATTTTAAAAAAATGTGTATAACTGGTATAAGTTATTTTGTTGATATCAGTATTTATTACAAGAGAATAAGGATCTATTTCTTCTTTTCGTGTTGTTAGTTGACTAACCTGGTGTCAGTGTTTTTATGCTGCCCATGGGCCTCTGACTTAGCTTTACATGCTGTTGAAAAATATCTCTCAGACATGCTGGTTTCCTCACAATGTTTTCCTTCACCGATTTTAAGCAAGTGATAATTTTACAATACACAAATGACTCCGTAAAATCAGAGGTGCGTGGTCAACAAATTTTTGTATTCATGAAAGTAACAATTTCATGCTAGGTATTAATAAGAATTCGAAGAAAACGAAGTAAAACAAAAATAAAAGTCTCGAGGAAAATCACTGTCAAATGATTCAATCACGGTTATCGAGTTACCAAAAATATTCGCATGAATAAAAAAAATTGTAGGTTTCTAATAAAACAAACAGCCGAATGCATCAATGTTTCCTGTTTGTAAAAATGTCACGAAACTGTGCTGTCGGTGGCAGTTGGTCGCATCGCGGAATCTCATTGTGAATTTCGCACCCAAAATAGTACACATGTCACCCAAAATAGGTACAAAACTACGAACACGTTCACAGCTCTTGGTTAGGCACTGCTTTGGTCACGTTTATAACAATAAAAGCCGCTTTTGCCGATGTGATTGTATGTAATAGACCTTATGTAGCGTAGAGCTGTTGGTTCTATCGCGGGGTTGGTATAAGAGCACACGCTCGTAACATTTAGCCGGCCGGGATAATATTGTGTTTTTCATTAAGAACTTCTCTGCAGCCGACCGAAGCCTGGATCTCTGCCCAGTTGATGACAACAGACTTGCCCTCTAGACCCTATTACATGAGACTTACTTAATTAAACATATGAGTGTACTATACAAGTATATTTGTATGTATATAATTATATGCCCATTTCGGAAAGTAAGCTCTATCTGTTAGCGCTAAATAGCGTGTATGAATAAGAATTTTACTAATCAGTTGCTTAGCAATTGATTAAAATTCGTCGTTGTCAGTAATGTTTCCTATTACATCTACATCGGAACTACCGGATGACCTTAGTCTATTAAACAATAGCATCTCTGAAGATAATCTGTTTACATTTTACAGCATTCATTAGCCAATCTGGGACCAAAGCAACAAAAAAGTGCGTTAAATTATATGTCATGATCTAATAATACTCCATCGTGTAATATAAACAACATGAAATAATGTATTGGCATCCAATATACAAATTATCTTGGCAATAGTTTCCTTACTATTTACCTCACGTCAGAATTGTAAAAGCTCTCGATTTGTTACAAAATGGTTTCAAGATAATATAATAGGAAACAGCTAAATGGAACGGGATAGTGATATCGACTAAAACTGAAGCTGTTATTGGGCTTTAAAGCATTTCATTAGGTCATGCAACGCAATACGGAAAGCCCATTTATAAACGTTTAATGTCGGTCGCCACTATCTGCTGTTTATTACGATAAACATAGCATGGAGATATTGTTTGGCAGACGAAGTAAAGCAATAGTTTACGTAACACGGACCGTACCGTGCGGGGTTGATCATGCCTAACTTTTCGGTAAGACTGAATGAAAATCCAGACTTATATTTGGGCTTCCGACTCCCCGCTCCCTACAGATAATAATCCCTCATATTCATGTAACCATAGAGGAAGAATAGTAAGTAGATTTTAGTGCGCATTTAATCTATGAAGAACACGTTCAGCATATAAACCCACATTAAGTGTCATTATTTTATAAGGGATATTGACTGACAGGTCTTCAACACGGTTTTAATGTGCTGATCGCGATCAATTTCATTGGTGAAATTAGCAGTTACCTAATATTTTTTTCCCTCCACTTAACTGGAATTTCTTATTGCTGGTTAGGACTTAAAACCAAATCAATGGTAAAATTCCTTAACCCCTCAAATGTCGTTTGGACTCCATAGGTTCATAAGAAACATTCTCTCAAAACGACCATATATATATAACCGGATAAATCGTTGAGCTCTTATAAGCAAACGACTTCTAATAGGCGAACATATTATGGGTTAAATATAAAATTCATGACAGTCGGTTGGATTTGAATAAATCATGAGCAGACAGTACATTAGCCAGTATCGCATAGTCACAAGAACTTCAATCAATTTAAAAACATTCCTTTTTACTTATTGCTGTCGTTAACGTAATGGTGTAATTGATTGTTAAATGAATAATATCACGCTTGTTATAACAGAAATGAAGGACTCATGTTGACATATTTGTCCTTCAAACTATCAACCAGAGTCAATATTTCATTTTATTATTTAATTTTGACGTTTAAAAATGTCTTTCATGTGCCTTTTATAAATAAATGATTTAACTTTGACTTTACTTATCTTTACTGATACTGAAGTGTACCTATTGCCTAGGAATACCTAGGCGATATTAGGAAAAGCCATTATGGTAGTGGTTGGTGGAAATGGTATGGTTATGGGTTATGGTTTTTTATATAAAATCGCTTTAGAGAGCTGGAGATATTGTATTCCGTTATTCGGTTGCTGAATTCCGGTATTTTATTACATTAATTCAATGTTTGGAAGTAGTGTAGAGAGCATGAATCACAGTATTTTTTTCAACAATTTTTCTACAAAACCTTTAAAAAAAATCCTTATAAATTACTTAGTTTGCGGCAAACACTGGAAAGAAAACTGGAAGGAAAACTGGATCGTATTCACAGGAATTTCTCTCGTCTTGGACTTTCAACGAAGGTCAGGTATACATGAGAAGCGAGGTACCTACTTCGACTAGATACGACTTCAAACGTCGGAATTTCATCCAATGATCAAATTCCCATATAATTCGGTCGCAATGCTCACCGCGTATCTGTAAGCCGTACTTAGGAACTAATAAATCGTATTTGATGAACGACACAGTTTTGACCTAGTTATGTATGTATATTACCTCAAGTTTGCGAACTTGAGAGTGTAGTGAGCTACGTTACTGGCAGTTAATAAATCAAACGGTGAAATAACCATTTAATTTGCTTTCAGAATTTCTGTTCCATATTTGGGTGAACCAAAATTCTGAAAAATTGGCAAATAATACATGTTCGGTAATTTTGGCGTTGCCGCCTAAAGTGTGTTCAACCATAGAGGAAGATTAAGTAGTAAGTAGATTTTAGTGCGAATTTCATCAATAAAGCTAAACAACGCGTTCAGTACATAAACCCGCTTTAAGGACAGTCATTATTTTGTATGGGACTGACAGGTCTTCTCTTTCTTCTTCTTCTTCGGTAAGTACTACTACAAATAACAAATATTTAATGGGAACAAACTAGAACAGTCTGCCATTTCAAGTTTATCGAAGTCGTATTTACATGGTCCTGGGTTCAATTCTCGGGGTCAGGGAAAGTATTATGGATTTTACCATCTGGAATTTCTCAGTAACAACCCGGAATCTAGATTGTTATCAACAAAATAAGTGATAGGCATAACTTTAATACTAGAAATAAAGATAAAATAGATCAACCCTTTTTTAGGTTATCAAAAGTAAATACATCTTTTATGGGGTTCTGTGTTAAATGTTACAACAAAATACCTTGTGACATTCTGCAATTAAATGAAATAAAATTTAAAACATATTAAAAATACATTAAAAATACACTTTGTAAACAAGCATAATACAAATTAGAGGATTATATAAAGGATAAGGATGCTTGGAAACATGCTGGTCCTGCTCCACAGGTCAATCTAGTGTCTAGACAAAATCAAACTGGTTGCTAAGTAAATTAGGTAATAATGTATTATTTGTAAAATACTATTTTAACATGTTGAAATATCTTCTCACACATTGATTGATTTATTATTATTAACTTTTAGAATGTTTGTAAATATGTGAGCACCTTGTACTTTTGACATACTTAAGTTTACCTGCCATTACTATATGTGTTTTTCTTATCACTTTTTGTGGTGTAGTGTTTTTATTCTGGGTGCATCGTCTTCACAATTCATGTATACAAAACATTGTTAAACATTTTAAAAGAGTAACGGTGGAGTTTCTTGCCCATTCTTCTCCACACGAAACTACCTTTTGGAAGGGGCGACTAGAATCAATTCTATTTCTTGTTCATTTTGACGTTCAAAAGTGCCTTACTTGTGCCTATTTGAAATAAATGATTTGACTTTGACTTTGATTGTGCCCGGATGATGGCAATAGTGTCGTCCCCTATTACATAAAACTCAAACGTAACTGGCGAAAAGAGAGTGTACTATACGTATAACTCTGTTAGCCCTTCAGGGGATTACAAGCGTGATGTTGTGTTTATATGGCACTGATAACAATAATTTTCGACCACAAACAACAATGCGAAAGGACAATATCAATCAATCTGCCTAGCCTTCTCCCAACTATTTTGGGGTCGGCTTCCAGTCTAACCGGATGCAGCTGAATACCAGTACTTTGCATGGAGCGACCGCCTATCTGACCTCCACAACCCAGTAACTGGGTAATACCCCTTGGTATGACTGGCTCTCAGATTTTCGGGCTTCCGACGACCCGTGACTGTCAAAGATGTACAAATGACAGCCGGTACCAACGGCTTAACGTGCTTTCCGAGGCACGAAGGAATCTCGGTATGCAAAGATGGTCGGCTAACCCCGGCAAGAGCTAGCTTTGGATCAACCTGTACGGCTGTTATTACTAAGCAACAACCTCAATGAGATAGGACAATATCTCAACTACAAAACTGTTATACAATTTGTTACAGTGAAGTAACCGCTCGAACAAAAACACTTGTTGGCTTTTAACGACCCACATCTTTTTCGGATCCGAATATTGATTGTCCAACTCACTTTTTCACAACTTCGGCACGTTCGTTCGCGAATAACTAATCAAATTATCGGCAATGTTACATTACATGAATGGCAATGAGAGTAGTATAAACGCGCTTACATCGCATTAAAATGTGTCAAACGCTGAAAGACAATGGCTCATTTTAGTCAATTTAATTTTTTGTAGATATACATTATATCCCCGAATGATTATGAAATTTTATAATCTATATCGCGAGATTATAGATAAATTGACAAAAAGTTGTGAACTGTTACAATATAATGCATTCATTTTCAATAGTTATAATCTTGCGGTAATAATATATTTAAATCAACTATCTACTGCCCGCGGCTCCGCCCGCGTCAATGTTGAATTTTTTTCATAAAAACATCCACCCTCTATTTCACCCCTTTACGGAGGGAGTTTCCTAAAATGCTTTCAAAGCTGACTATAAGTAGTAGTAGTAGAGCTAGATTATAAGTAGGTGATCCTACTCATAATCTAGCTCTGAGTCAAAGGAGATTGTTCTACGCCCATACATTGTTCGCCCTGAAGCCAACAGCATAGAAAAAATCATTTTCTATTTGTAAATTGCCCTTAGTAGCCCATAAGAACAAAGTTTCTTGACGGACACTTTAGAGAACAGATTTACTTATAAAAAAGGAACAGATTTTGAGGTTACTTTTAATAATAGAAAACTTAAGTAATTCGGCTAAACTTTCCATTACTGGACTTCGATTTGAAAGTTCATATGTGTTTTGTAGATAGTACTCATAAATAGAAAGCAAGCACACAGTTTTTCTTGATGCGAAAATTCACGGTTTACGAGATATAATTTTTCAAAGTTTCCATACAAATTCAATTTTTAGGTTAGATAAATTACGATGTTAGACGTCAATTTGACATTTCACGTTCCGTTTACATTAAAGGTGTATTTTATTTGACCAAATATATTTTTTTTTACTTAATATTATGCAATTACATAGACTTTTTTACACAAAAAATAACGAATTTTTGTTTACACTTGGAACGGAACGCAAAGTTGCCTCTTGTTTACCGCGTTTTTTTGTGTTGCTGTCAGTGACAGTCATCGTTTGTAAGCCTTAAGTTTGACTACCATGGCGTCTCCGAAGCCCTATGCATGTCTGAAGAGTGTAGTGAAGTGCAAGTGTTGTGAATATCTGAAAAATACCCAAAACCGCCTTGCCCTACCCCGACTCGGACAGGTTAGGTGAGAAGGGGATAACATGGCAGGGTCTGAAAGACCCCGCCATCCCCTTCGTGGTTATTTTTTTTTAAACCATTGAGGTCAGATCAGATCGTGATCAAACTACGTTTTTTGAGCAACTTTTGAGTGGTTAGTTAGTTAGGTTAGGAAAAGTCAAGTCTCGGAAATGGTGAGTTACCTTATCATGGGAGTGGTGCCAGAGTGGAGGGGGGCACCCCCCGCAGGTACAAGGGGGGCCCCGGACATCCCCGCACCATAAATCGATGGAATGGATTTTGTTTTCCTAACCTCAAAAACTTTAACCATGGATATCTCCATAACCATGGGGTTTCGCGGGGTGGGGATGGTACAGGGGGGTACTACCCCCCTCCCCCTCCCTCTCCCACCCCATAAATGCCAGTCCAAGTAAAGGAAAGTTTAACCAGAAATTCCTTCAAAAACCTTCTATTTCTGGTTTCTACAAAGCATTTAAATTCAAATACAATAAAATATTACTGTAAATACAGTTGTATTACAAACAGAAACAAAATCAAAAACGCCAAAAGAAATAGCCAAACACAACACAACCACAGCCAGCGCGTGAGACTCGGTGAGACGAACCGACTGACGTAGTGACGTAGAGATGCTTCTCTCGAAGATCAATCATTGTATATCGATTATCAATGACCACCTATTTAATCTGTGTGTTTAATTTAGTAGACCAAAACGACAGATCAATATGTCAAATGTAAATTAATTTGTTCCGTTTCAAACATAAACACGTTGTTGCTATGATTCTACTTCAATTAAATTAATGCTAAAATAAAATATTTTGTTACCAACGAACTATGTGAAACGTTTTAGTTTGCGACATTTAAAAATAGAGTTTAAGTACTTAAAAAGTAAAAATATGGCTAATGAAATCGTGGAATCGTTATGAGAACAATTCACCTGAGTTGCGTCGTAAATGACATTTCAATCGTTCAATCAGAGATTTTCTGACAAGTGAAAAAACATAGTTCAATAGATGGCGTGGGTAAAAAATACGTCTATGTTTTACTGGATACTGATAATATATCCGTTAATAAGAATGCTTATTTGATGTCAAAAACCAGAGATAGTGACGTATTTTTTACCAAGGCCTCTTTTGAACTAATATTTTCTCACTTGTCAGAAAATCCCTCATTCGACTAGTAAGTACATTTTGTGAATTTGTTGTATTCATTATATTTTCATCATAATCGTGCTAGGCCGTATTCATCATAAGTTCCATTAAAATGTTTACGGAACTAATTCCATGAAAAAAATATGCATGAATCTTTTATGTTGCACAATTTCAATGTTTTGGAAGTGATAAATATCGAACATCCATTATTTATCACTAGATATTATGGACATCGTCGTCGATATCGATATTTATGTAATATGAGCGAGGGCGACTCTGTCAAATCTTTTGTGACATTCACATTGACAATTCCATGAAAGATGGCGAGTTTAGTTGGTAATAAAATCAATGAGGTCACTTTTAAAAACCTATTAAGAATTAAACAGTGTCCGCTTGAATTCATTATTTTTAAAAAGCATTTTAAAATACAATTAAAATTACCGTACACGTCAAATGTTTGTTGGTTATAGGGCGGTCTAGAACAATCTCCTTTAATCTTCGTAGGTCCAGTAGTTTTTGAGGTTTCGTGCTAAGTCGGTTTTTTTCGTAATAAGTGACCTTTCACTTTTATACAGGACTATCTGAAATCGCGAAAAAAAAATCTGCTGTTCCCTACATTTTGACAAGTCATGCGATTAACAGCTGATTTTTTTTTCACGATTTCAGATCTTCCTGTGTAAAAGCGAAAGCCCATGAATTCAATTTCATCCTGTATATAAAGGAACGGTGCTCACAATCTTACGGTGACATAATTATACAAGCGTTACAGATTGCAAATACTCAATCTATTCTTCGTTAAATATTCATTAAGATACCTGAAGATAAAGCAGGAATCCGAAATTGGAATTCCCAAAAAAAAACGTTTATACTTATATTACTTAAATAACTGCTTTAAACATATATATAGATAAGAATTCCATTTATCGAAAGACCCTCCCTATTGAAGTGCAAATTATTACTGTTCATAAGAATTCCTTCGTTCTCCAGACATTTTAGTAGGTACTTGCTTTGTTCTGGTCATATTTTAAGAGCTGGACCAAATTGTTTAGAAGGCATCTTCCATATACGATAGGCATACTGGTATTTTATTGCGAGAATTGATTCGGTTATCGAAAATCAAATAAAACTATTACATAGTTTATTTTTAGGCAATAAACTCGAGCGCGTCGAGGTCCTTGGGTGTATTAGGACCCCAGGACCCTAGAATTGTAGTTACTCGTTCTAGTACTACTTGATATTTGGTCTAAGAAAAGTTTGTATATCTACGCATAAACAACTCACACCTAAATTCAAGTCTTCTGTCTGGCTCTACTGAAAAAACACGGGGCTTTACATATACTACCTTGTAGAACCAGCCTGATTTAGGTACACAAATCAAAAGTAGACCTTTTCAACAATATCTAGGTATACTAATATTGTAAAGCTGAAGAGTTTGTTTGTTTGAACGCACAAATCTCTGGAACTACTGGTCCGAAATGAAAAATTATTTTTGTGTTGGATAGTCCATTTATCGAGGAAGGCTATAGGCTATGTAACATCACGCTACAATCAATAGGAGCCGAGCAGTGGGTGAAACCGCGCGGGAGCATCTAGTATTGTATATTTTGTATGTTATGTAACAAATTGACAATGTATTTCGAATTGGTGTTACTTTCTCGCGGTTTTTTTTTTTTGTAGATCTATTTTCTAAACTATATCGACGCATCTAACCAGTAACCGAAGTGACATATTAACCTTTACAAATTAAAAAGGCACAACACCTAGCCATGCCAAAGCGCCAACACAAATTAAACGACAATGGAAGTAAAATGTAACAAGGTTTAATTATTTGTAATGAAAAACCATTAAAATTAACGAAGGGTGCCGATGAAGGCTCTGAGCACAAATTTAACTGCGCGAAAGACCTGGCGGTCATATACCCCGACGGCCGGTTCTTCAAAGATTATCATTAACGTTTTATTACACCGGAAATTACTGACCTACATAGGATCACACTGGAAATCCTTAAACTAAAAAGCTGTTTAACTTACTGGCTCAGACTAGTTAATAATTCTGAAAGAATAGTACTATTTTCTACGTTAAAAGCGGAAAATTCTACGTAATTATCTCTACGATTAAAATGTTTCTACGGTTTTTTTTTCAACTTATCTGTTTATAAAAAAGAAAATCGTGACTGACGGACTGGTCTATCAACACAGCTCAAACCACTGAACGGATTGGGCTGAAATTTGGTATACAGATAGTTATAATGACGTAGACATTCGCTATTGTACGCGAACAAAATCCCGGGCAAAAGCTAGGGTGCAATAAATCAGTTGCGGGGTTCACCGTAATCATATTGGTCTAGTGACAATTTGAAGCTCTCTGGAAGGGAAGGGAAAGGAGTCCTCAAACGTTTTTATTAAAGTGCAGAGGAGGAGAGGCCTATAAAACTCGGGGATGCATGAAAAAAGGGAAACAGGTAGGTTGAAACAGTCGGCACGGTAGTCTCTTAACATTAAAAAAAATACAAGTCACAATGACAACTGGAAAAAAGGGCTTTGACCTGCAATAGCACGATAAAAGGTATGGAAGGTAACCCCATCATTATATTTTTCCCGGAAGACCAAATTAAACGATGGATGGACTGTGTAAAAGTTGATATGGCTAGAAAGGGGGTGACTACCGAGATGACGACTAATATAGAAATATGGAAGGATAAAACGTGTTGCGCCGACCCCAAATAAATTGGGATAAGGGCAGAAAAATGATAATGACATTTTACCTCGACTCCGTCAGCCTCCTACCACAACGCCCTCTAAAGTGGCAACTTTTTATCATGATAAAAATAGGTTACTTTAAGTGGTAAGTAGGTCAAAGCTGTACATCCTTTGATCTACCATTTAAAGTAAGTAAAATTATAAACAAAGAAGCACTTTTAAGGTTGCTTTCTTTAAACTTTTTGTAATCAAGCAAAGAATTCGCGTTAAGAATTCACTGGCATTTCAAATAGTCTACCTAAACGTTTCCGAAGAAATCGTGCAAAAATGTAACAATAGGTACCTGAGCTTTCATAAAATAGGTAGTGATGAATCTTTGAACAAGGAAGTTATAAGCGTGAAACTCAAGTTATTTAAAGTCATATTGTAAACTCCGGGGTTTGAAAGTTGGGGTTACTCCGGGGTTAGTTTTTGGAAAAGCCGAGTCGACAAAATGTATGTTAACTACCGAACACTGAGAATGATTTAATTCAATTGTGATGTTTTATACCCTATTTATATGTATACTAATACACCTAAACCATATATTGTATTTTTAAGGTTGTAAATCATTTAATGAGAAATCATTTGATAATTGCCCGCTTGCCCGTTATGGGTGGAGCAGAAAGGAGTGCCAGACTCTTACTGACTAAAACCCATCCATGTTCCTTCCTTAGCTCTTTATGTTCCGGAATAGCGGTAACCCTTTCGGACAATCCCGCTGAACTCTTTCTCACACTGAAGTTATATTAAAATAACACTGCTTTTCGTCCTTGCACGTCCAATTAGCACATACATTGTTATCTGCACAACTGAAGTGCAAACGACGTTTGAAGAGTTAAGAGGTGGTAGTTGGCCATTTTTTTTTGAGGGTGGGTAAACTTCAGATTAATCCTCCCGCTCTGGGTGGAGCGAAATGGAGTGTCAGACTCTTACTGACTTAAACCCGTCCATGTTCCTTCCTTAGCCCTTTATGTTTCGGGGCAGCGGTAACCCTTTTGGACAATCCCGCTTACCCGGCAGGATTCGGCCATAACGGGCCCCTTTTTTCACTATCTCCACCACTATCGTGGCGTGCCCTGTGGTTGGCCCCTTAGCCACATTTATAGAATAATGGTAAGTACTACCACGCCAGTGAGAAAACTAGACAAATAGAAGGAGCATCACCTCTAGAAACGAACTTTACATTCTGGTTAATATTATCAGTTACAATATCTTGACACCTAATTAGTAGGTGTCATTTGTGTCTCACGAAGCGACGCGCGCTTTACCTGTGGTAAACAAGTGTACAAACAAACTATAAACGTGTGTGTGAGCGCAGGTGCTCTCGTTACCGTCTGAGGCACGGGTAAAATCGGAAGTGTGTGTGTATTATGTGCTGACGCTACTCGTCTTCACAAAGCGTTGGTTACCACTTGGTTACCACAACTACAGCGTGTGTCGCTTCGTGAGATAAATACACTGTATAATAAGTTGTTATATTAAAACAAACGTAAATCTATTAATTAAATTGTAAAGATTTACTATTACAATCAAATAGGTACTAGCTGAAATAGAATTAAGATATCTCCCTCAGAGATTCTTTGAATTGTATGAAAACTTTTAAGAATCGTCATCTACAAATAAAAGGCACTTTACCTAGCATCCAAAATTTAATAGAGCGTCACTTAAACTTAGGCGACGGACGGGTAAACTTTATTTCAAATCGTTCAGAAATCCTTAATAATAAATGTTACCAGCCTGTTACTGTCCCACTGCAGTGCATTGGCCTCTTCTCACATAGAGAAGACAAAGATATGGACATTGATCATCACACTTGCTCACGGTGGATTGGCGATTTCAGATTTATATTTTCTCTGTATTGATTACTATTTTCTCCCGCCACTTTGCGAAGTTTCACTTTGGAAGTTGTACGAAACCACAATTGACTAAAATATGAAAAAAAAACACAAAAATATCCCAATTATTATTGGGAGTGTAACTAACTAGAACGTAGCTGGAATTTAGGAAGTAAAACCTCAGTCGTCAAACCGCTAAGCTTGCTATTTGCTTTATTGAAAGATGACTAATACAGTGTTTCTTATACGGGGTGGTTCTCAAAATCCATGTTTGACTATTTAGCCCCATGAAGGTATAGCGTGACGACAATCATTTAAATGGTTAAATCTATTATACCTATTTGAAGGTTCCCTATCCATTTGCATAAAATTTTAAGACCTAATATAACTTAGCATAATTTTGTTTGGCATAATTATATTTTCGCATAATATAATTACGCATAACAGCTAACGCATAATTTTTTTTAAGCATAATTTCTCTTACCATAATAATGATTAAGCATAATATTCTAAAGCATAAATTTATTATGCCCCCTCCACCCTGGCGCCACTCCCATGATAAGGTAACTCACCATTGCCGAGAATCATCACATCTTATAGCAGTATTATTTTAATATTACTTCCAGTGGGAAAGAGATGGAGCTATACGTCCTGTGTTTTGAACTCTGTAACCGTTTTGCCGGACTACCAACACACTACCATAGTGGAAACATATAAAAGTGGCCTACACCACTACAAAGAAGCCAGCTGCATGGTTCTGGTGCACAAATCTCGCACACGCGACGACTGCATCTCTGGTCTTCTTCGAGAATGTCGAAAGTGACAAAAAAAAACATGATCGAAAATCATCTGCTTGAAATGTCATTTGCTGATTTTTCAATCGCCTGCTAAATTTTATCTGAAGAACAAAAATGGCAGTTGGATAAGATTTTCTATGCAAAAGCTGTCAAACTGCCATTATTATTCCTTCAGTGAAAATTATCTGTCAAGTGAAAAATCAGCCCCTAAAGTGATTTGTGCTTGAATAAAGCACAAAATCAATTTAATTTATTATGTTTTCGGGCTAAAAAACAGTTAATTAAGCAAAGCATTACACCATGACCGCGACAGCGAATATTGTTCAAGTTTAATTTATTTTTTAAGAATCAAACCAGCACTCAAATTTGATTTGAACTTATAATACTTTTCTTGGGTTTATATTGTCTGTATTGATTTTGTGACCGAAAAATTTCATGCTTGCTAACTATTACACCCATACCTAATAAACCAGCACCGCTACGCGCTGTTTGAAGACATAAATACATAGAATAATTATAATAATAGTACCATACCAAGCGCTCTCCTTCTTGCTCGCTCCTCAAAATATTAGGTCTTATTTGTTTTACTAGGTTTTTTAAAATATATAGAATGTAAAGCCAGCTACACACATCCACATTGTTCAACTACCTGAAACTAAAACCATACATAGCTAAGTTATCTTTCCGAGAACCTCATCAGTCGTCTGATATAATAAAAATAAAATAACAGAAGCTTGAAATTGTGATAACCCTACGATTGAATTCCCTTGGAAAAATATAATGTGCATGCACGTGAAATAAGTTCTTTTACGTGACATTCGCTTGGTATTTTTCCAAACCAATTATTGTATTATTCATTTATATTGGCGAATTAGGGACTTTGACGTTGTTCACTCAAGTAAATAGCATCACGATCTAACTCAAATAACAAAACTCTAAATTATCGCTTAAATTAAAGATTAGTATTTTGTTTTATTCTATCCAATATCAGAGAACCCAATATCAAAGTGCTTTACGAAAGAAGAAAGTACCTACAGATAGTAGTAACAAAGAATAGTACCTACTACATGCTTCATGTTTTCCAGCCAAAAAATACCTTCGACCGATGTCAGATTAAAATTGAAGAGTCATTTCGTCTTCCGCTTACAAATCTTGACTTTAACGCACTGAAACGCTACGTTAGCATGTTCGTTTAAAATCTATCAAGTGTGTACCCTTCTTTAAAAATACCTACAGTATCTTACCTTCACGAAACAAAATCCAAAACTTTTTATGTTAGTAGATATCTGAAGCTTTCAATCGTACTCAAAGAGATGAAAGTCGTATCTGTGTTCGCAAGACTAATACTGCCTCAATGCTGAAGAGTATTTTTCATATTGCACTAGCCGTGTATAGTAAACTAGCTTTTGCCCGTGGCTTCGCTTGCGTTAATTAAGAATTTGACAATCAATTCGGGTTGTAGTCTGGTTGTCACAATATAATTCAATCATGATTCGATAGACACGTGGCGCCATCTATTATCATAAACATGTTACTGTTGTTTTCCTCTGGAAGTTTCGGAACAGTACTTTTCTTCGGGATGAAAGGTATCCTATGTCCGTTTCTGTACACCTCACAAATTACACTCGAGAGCAATGAATCCGGGTCACTTAAAGAATGTTAAAAATCTCGGAAACTAAAAATGATAGGTTAATGCAATAAATTGTATTTAATAGACAATGTAATACTCCTTAAATGAAAGTAAAAAAAATATGAGTCACCATACATTTTATTAACACAAAATTACTTAAAGAAAAAAACTGCTGATCTCTCCTTAAAACAAAAATAGGAAACATGAAATTTTTGAACTTTATTACGATTTTCTTGAATTTTAATACTTCGTATTGCCTCCTCGTGCTTCCATTACTGCGTTTACGCGGTTTGGCATGCTGTACACCAAGTTCCTTATACGATTTTGGGGAATATTCTCCCATTCCTCTGTGAGAGCAATTTTGAGCTCACGAAGCGTGATTGGGGGAGGGTTTCGTTGTTTTACGCATCTGCC
Organism: Hyppa rectilinea; assembly: GCA_951799385.1. Classification (NCBI taxonomy): domain Eukaryota; kingdom Metazoa; phylum Arthropoda; class Insecta; order Lepidoptera; family Noctuidae; genus Hyppa; species Hyppa rectilinea. Next base: position 10,782,383 of record OX637306.1, on the reverse strand, counting down.
TAGCTCGTCCCAAGCATGCTCGATCGGGTTGATATCCGGGCTGCGCGCTGGCCACTCCATACGAGTAATGTTCATCTCTTGAAGGTTCACAATCCTACCTGTATGAGGTCGGGCATTGTCATGCATAAATATAGCATCCTCACCTAAATTGACCATAAATGGACCAACGTGATCATTGAGCATTTCTTCCACATATCTTACGCTAGTTAAAGAGCCGTTTTCTATGATCACCAGCTCTGTGCGACTTTCAGAAGAAATTCCGGCCCACACAAGTACAGACCCACCACCGTAGGCTACTTTTTCTTCGATGCATGCTTGCTTGAATCTTTCCCCTGGTCTTCGATACACTCTGTGTCTTCCATCGTGCTTGTAGAGCATAAATTTTGATTCGTCGGAGAACATAACTTTTGACCAATCTTCAATACTCCAATTTACGTGGCCCTGGGCATATCTTAGTCTTGAAATACGATGCCCACGCTCCAGTTTAGGGCCGTTTGCAGGTCTAAGGGGTTTTAAGTTAGATTCAGCAAGCCGACGTCTTACTGTCCATGCACTTGGGTTACTTCCTCCGAGGTGTCGAAACTGATTTGTGAGTTCAGTTCCTGTGAGAAAGCGATTTCGAAGCATGGTGTTCACCAAGTATCGGTCTTCTCGTGCTGTGGTACACCTGGTTCTGCCCGTTCCTGGTCTGCGTAGGTTAGAACCAGTTTCTTCGTAACGTCGGAGAACTCTTTGTACTGTTGACAGCGACACACCGACAGTCCTGGCTGTATCGCGCTGACTCCGGCCGGTTTCCAGCATTGTAAGTATTCTGGTGCATTCTTCAGGCGTAAGCGACATAATTTCAGCTTGAATAATGAATATAGAGCACTATCAACATGGTTTATGTACCCACATAAATGACAGATTACAAACAAAAGCAAAACCAAATGCTGTAATTTCGTAGTTCCATCTTCGAAAGTGGCCCTTTTTCAAATTTGATTTTTTTATGATATAACTTTACAATAACTAAGAAGTTTTAATACCTTCATTTAAGGAGTATTACATTGTCTATTAAATACAATTTATTGCATTAACCTAGCATTTTTAGTTTCCGAGATTTTTAGGATTCTTTAAGTGACCCGGATTCATTGCTCTCGAGTGTATACAGGGTTACTGGTAATTCGACGTATTCCTTGCAGGACGTCATAGTAGGGTTAAAATGCGGCAAATTAAGCCACCAAATGTTCTACCGAAATTCAGTAGTTTTTGAGTTAGTTAGATTTTTTGTTTTTTTATGAAAAATCTCACATTAGATCATTTGGAGCCAATTTAAAAATGATTTACGGCGCGACTATACTGAATTTTAAGTTAATATCATAGTTGTTGCCGTAGCAGATCTTTTTAAATAATTAAAGGTTCAAAAATGCCTAAAACCTTGGCAAATATCACTAATCAAACATTTAATTTTTTGTAATTTTTGCTATTACTCCATAAAAAATGTTGTCTAGTGCAAAAAAAAAATACTACGGCCGATGTACAAATTACTAGGAAAATATCCTTGTCTTAACAGCTATTCAGAAAGGTATGGTTGTCAATACTTATGCATGTGTGACAGGGAAGGGAAGAGTTTTATGGGGAGCAGGTAAAATTGCGAGACGGTCAACCAATTGTTTCGTATTCGTATTATTCGTAGTTTTTACCTGCGCTTGAACTCCTAACACACGGCAAGCTTTGTGATTGGTCACTATTGTTCTCTCGGCATGACACGGGGTGTGACTTTACAAAATCTGGTCGTCAGCGTTAACAGACATATTAACCTTTACAAATTAAAAAGGCACAACACCTAGCCATGCCAAAGCGCCAACACAAATTAAACGACAATGGAAGTAAAATGTAACAAGGTTTAATTATTTGTAATGAAAAACCATTAAAATTAACGAAGGGTGCCGATGAAGGCTCTGAGCACAAATTTAACTGCGCGAAAGACCTGGCGGTCATATACCCCGACGGCCGGTTCTTCAAAGATTATCATTAACGTTTTATTACACCGGAAATTACTGACCTACATAGGATCACACTGGAAATCCTTAAACTAAAAAGCTGTTTAACTTACTGGCTCAGACTAGTTAATAATTCTGAAAGAATAGTACTATTTTCTACGTTAAAAGCGGAAAATTCTACGTAATTATCTCTACGATTAAAATGTTTCTACGGTTTTTTTTTCAACTTATCTGTTTATAAAAAAGAAAATCGTGACTGACGGACTGGTCTATCAACACAGCTCAAACCACTGAACGGATTGGGCTGAAATTTGGTATACAGATAGTTATAATGACGTAGACATTCGCTATTGTACGCGAACAAAATCCCGGGCAAAAGCTAGGGTGCAATAAATCAGTTGCGGGGTTCACCGTAATCATATTGGTCTAGTGACAATTTGAAGCTCTCTGGAAGGGAAGGGAAAGGAGTCCTCAAACGTTTTTATTAAAGTGCAGAGGAGGAGAGGCCTATAAAACTCGGGGATGCATGAAAAAAGGGAAACAGGTAGGTTGAAACAGTCGGCACGGTAGTCTCTTAACATTAAAAAAAATACAAGTCACAATGACAACTGGAAAAAAGGGCTTTGACCTGCAATAGCACGATAAAAGGTATGGAAGGTAACCCCATCATTATATTTTTCCCGGAAGACCAAATTAAACGATGGATGGACTGTGTAAAAGTTGATATGGCTAGAAAGGGGGTGACTACCGAGATGACGACTAATATAGAAATATGGAAGGATAAAACGTGTTGCGCCGACCCCAAATAAATTGGGATAAGGGCAGAAAAATGATAATGACATTTTACCTCGACTCCGTCAGCCTCCTACCACAACGCCCTCTAAAGTGGCAACTTTTTATCATGATAAAAATAGGTTACTTTAAGTGGTAAGTAGGTCAAAGCTGTACATCCTTTGATCTACCATTTAAAGTAAGTAAAATTATAAACAAAGAAGCACTTTTAAGGTTGCTTTCTTTAAACTTTTTGTAATCAAGCAAAGAATTCGCGTTAAGAATTCACTGGCATTTCAAATAGTCTACCTAAACGTTTCCGAAGAAATCGTGCAAAAATGTAACAATAGGTACCTGAGCTTTCATAAAATAGGTAGTGATGAATCTTTGAACAAGGAAGTTATAAGCGTGAAACTCAAGTTATTTAAAGTCATATTGTAAACTCCGGGGTTTGAAAGTTGGGGTTACTCCGGGGTTAGTTTTTGGAAAAGCCGAGTCGACAAAATGTATGTTAACTACCGAACACTGAGAATGATTTAATTCAATTGTGATGTTTTATACCCTATTTATATGTATACTAATACACCTAAACCATATATTGTATTTTTAAGGTTGTAAATCATTTAATGAGAAATCATTTGATAATTGCCCGCTTGCCCGTTATGGGTGGAGCAGAAAGGAGTGCCAGACTCTTACTGACTAAAACCCATCCATGTTCCTTCCTTAGCTCTTTATGTTCCGGAATAGCGGTAACCCTTTCGGACAATCCCGCTGAACTCTTTCTCACACTGAAGTTATATTAAAATAACACTGCTTTTCGTCCTTGCACGTCCAATTAGCACATACATTGTTATCTGCACAACTGAAGTGCAAACGACGTTTGAAGAGTTAAGAGGTGGTAGTTGGCCATTTTTTTTTGAGGGTGGGTAAACTTCAGATTAATCCTCCCGCTCTGGGTGGAGCGAAATGGAGTGTCAGACTCTTACTGACTTAAACCCGTCCATGTTCCTTCCTTAGCCCTTTATGTTTCGGGGCAGCGGTAACCCTTTTGGACAATCCCGCTTACCCGGCAGGATTCGGCCATAACGGGCCCCTTTTTTCACTATCTCCACCACTATCGTGGCGTGCCCTGTGGTTGGCCCCTTAGCCACATTTATAGAATAATGGTAAGTACTACCACGCCAGTGAGAAAACTAGACAAATAGAAGGAGCATCACCTCTAGAAACGAACTTTACATTCTGGTTAATATTATCAGTTACAATATCTTGACACCTAATTAGTAGATCCACTATTTGTGTCTCACGAAGCGACGCGCGCTTTACCTGTGGTAAACAAGTGTACAAACAAACTATAAACGTGTGTGTGAGCGCAGGTGCTCTCGTTACCGTCTGAGGCACGGGTAAAATCGGAAGTGTGTGTGTATTATGTGCTGACGCTACTCGTCTTCACAAAGCGTTGGTTACCACTTGGTTACCACAACTACAGCGTGTGTCGCTTCGTGAGATAAATACACTGTATAATAAGTTGTTATATTAAAACAAACGTAAATCTATTAATTAAATTGTAAAGATTTACTATTACAATCAAATAGGTACTAGCTGAAATAGAATTAAGATATCTCCCTCAGAGATTCTTTGAATTGTATGAAAACTTTTAAGAATCGTCATCTACAAATAAAAGGCACTTTACCTAGCATCCAAAATTTAATAGAGCGTCACTTAAACTTAGGCGACGGACGGGTAAACTTTATTTCAAATCGTTCAGAAATCCTTAATAATAAATGTTACCAGCCTGTTACTGTCCCACTGCAGTGCATTGGCCTCTTCTCACATAGAGAAGACAAAGATATGGACATTGATCATCACACTTGCTCACGGTGGATTGGCGATTTCAGATTTATATTTTCTCTGTATTGATTACTATTTTCTCCCGCCACTTTGCGAAGTTTCACTTTGGAAGTTGTACGAAACCACAATTGACTAAAATATGAAAAAAAAACACAAAAATATCCCAATTATTATTGGGAGTGTAACTAACTAGAACGTAGCTGGAATTTAGGAAGTAAAACCTCAGTCGTCAAACCGCTAAGCTTGCTATTTGCTTTATTGAAAGATGACTAATACAGTGTTTCTTATACGGGGTGGTTCTCAAAATCCATGTTTGACTATTTAGCCCCATGAAGGTATAGCGTGACGACAATCATTTAAATGGTTAAATCTATTATACCTATTTGAAGGTTCCCTATCCATTTGCATAAAATTTTAAGACCTAATATAACTTAGCATAATTTTGTTTGGCATAATTATATTTTCGCATAATATAATTACGCATAACAGCTAACGCATAATTTTTTTTAAGCATAATTTCTCTTACCATAATAATGATTAAGCATAATATTCTAAAGCATAAATTTATTATGCCCCCTCCACCCTGGCGCCACTCCCATGATAAGGTAACTCACCATTGCCGAGAATCATCACATCTTATAGCAGTATTATTTTAATATTACTTCCAGTGGGAAAGAGATGGAGCTATACGTCCTGTGTTTTGAACTCTGTAACCGTTTTGCCGGACTACCAACACACTACCATAGTGGAAACATATAAAAGTGGCCTACACCACTACAAAGAAGCCAGCTGCATGGTTCTGGTGCACAAATCTCGCACACGCGACGACTGCATCTCTGGTCTTCTTCGAGAATGTCGAAAGTGACAAAAAAAAACATGATCGAAAATCATCTGCTTGAAATGTCATTTGCTGATTTTTCAATCGCCTGCTAAATTTTATCTGAAGAACAAAAATGGCAGTTGGATAAGATTTTCTATGCAAAAGCTGTCAAACTGCCATTATTATTCCTTCAGTGAAAATTATCTGTCAAGTGAAAAATCAGCCCCTAAAGTGATTTGTGCTTGAATAAAGCACAAAATCAATTTAATTTATTATGTTTTCGGGCTAAAAAACAGTTAATTAAGCAAAGCATTACACCATGACCGCGACAGCGAATATTGTTCAAGTTTAATTTATTTTTTAAGAATCAAACCAGCACTCAAATTTGATTTGAACTTATAATACTTTTCTTGGGTTTATATTGTCTGTATTGATTTTGTGACCGAAAAATTTCATGCTTGCTAACTATTACACCCATACCTAATAAACCAGCACCGCTACGCGCTGTTTGAAGACATAAATACATAGAATAATTATAATAATAGTACCATACCAAGCGCTCTCCTTCTTGCTCGCTCCTCAAAATATTAGGTCTTATTTGTTTTACTAGGTTTTTTAAAATATATAGAATGTAAAGCCAGCTACACACATCCACATTGTTCAACTACCTGAAACTAAAACCATACATAGCTAAGTTATCTTTCCGAGAACCTCATCAGTCGTCTGATATAATAAAAATAAAATAACAGAAGCTTGAAATTGTGATAACCCTACGATTGAATTCCCTTGGAAAAATATAATGTGCATGCACGTGAAATAAGTTCTTTTACGTGACATTCGCTTGGTATTTTTCCAAACCAATTATTGTATTATTCATTTATATTGGCGAATTAGGGACTTTGACGTTGTTCACTCAAGTAAATAGCATCACGATCTAACTCAAATAACAAAACTCTAAATTATCGCTTAAATTAAAGATTAGTATTTTGTTTTATTCTATCCAATATCAGAGAACCCAATATCAAAGTGCTTTACGAAAGAAGAAAGTACCTACAGATAGTAGTAACAAAGAATAGTACCTACTACATGCTTCATGTTTTCCAGCCAAAAAATACCTTCGACCGATGTCAGATTAAAATTGAAGAGTCATTTCGTCTTCCGCTTACAAATCTTGACTTTAACGCACTGAAACGCTACGTTAGCATGTTCGTTTAAAATCTATCAAGTGTGTACCCTTCTTTAAAAATACCTACAGTATCTTACCTTCACGAAACAAAATCCTAAACTTTTTATGTTAGTAGATATCTGAAGCTTTCAATCGTACTCAAAGAGATGAAAGTCGTATCTGTGTTCGCAAGACTAATACTGCCTCAATGCTGAAGAGTATTTTTCATATTGCACTAGCCGTGTATAGTAAACTAGCTTTTGCCCGTGGCTTCGCTTGCGTTAATTAAGAATTTGACAATCAATTCGGGTTGTAGTCTGGTTGTCACAATATAATTCAATCATGATTCGATAGACACGTGGCGCCATCTATTATCATAAACATGTTACTGTTGTTTTCCTCTGGAAGTTTCGGAACAGTACTTTTCTTCGGGATGAAAGGTATCCTATGTCCGTTTCTGTACACCTCACAAATTACACTCGAGAGCAATGAATCCGGGTCACTTAAAGAATGTTAAAAATCTCGGAAACTAAAAATGATAGGTTAATGCAATAAATTGTATTTAATAGACAATGTAATACTCCTTAAATGAAAGTAAAAAAAATATGAGTCACCATACATTTTATTAACACAAAATTACTTAAAGAAAAAAACTGCTGATCTCTCCTTAAAACAAAAATAGGAAACATGAAATTTTTGAACTTTATTACGATTTTCTTGAATTTTAATACTTCGTATTGCCTCCTCGTGCTTCCATTACTGCGTTTACGCGGTTTGGCATGCTGTACACCAAGTTCCTTATACGATTTTGGGGAATATTCTCCCATTCCTCTGTGAGAGCAATTTTGAGCTCACGAAGCGTGATTGGGGGAGGGTTTCGTTGTTTTACGCATCTGCCTAGCTCGTCCCAAGCATGCTCGATCGGGTTGATATCCGGGCTGCGCGCTGGCCACTCCATACGAGTAATGTTCATCTCTTGAAGGTTCACAATCCTACCTGTATGAGGTCGGGCATTGTCATGCATAAATATAGCATCCTCACCTAAATTGACCATAAATGGACCAACGTGATCATTGAGCATTTCTTCCACATATCTTACGCTAGTTAAAGAGCCGTTTTCTATGATCACCAGCTCTGTGCGACTTTCAGAAGAAATTCCGGCCCACACAAGTACAGACCCACCACCGTAGGCTACTTTTTCTTCGATGCATGCTTGCTTGAATCTTTCCCCTGGTCTTCGATACACTCTGTGTCTTCCATCGTGCTTGTAGAGCATAAATTTTGATTCGTCGGAGAACATAACTTTTGACCAATCTTCAATACTCCAATTTACGTGGCCCTGGGCATATCTTAGTCTTGAAATACGATGCCCACGCTCCAGTTTAGGGCCGTTTGCAGGTCTAAGGGGTTTTAAGTTAGATTCAGCAAGCCGACGTCTTACTGTCCATGCACTTGGGTTACTTCCTCCGAGGTGTCGAAACTGATTTGTGAGTTCAGTTCCTGTGAGAAAGCGATTTCGAAGCATGGTGTTCACCAAGTATCGGTCTTCTCGTGCTGTGGTACACCTGGTTCTGCCCGTTCCTGGTCTGCGTAGGTTAGAACCAGTTTCTTCGTAACGTCGGAGAACTCTTTGTACTGTTGACAGCGACACACCGACAGTCCTGGCTGTATCGCGCTGACTCCGGCCGGTTTCCAGCATTGTAAGTATTCTGGTGCATTCTTCAGGCGTAAGCGACATAATTTCAGCTTGAATAATGAATATAGAGCACTATCAACATGGTTTATGTACCCACATAAATGACAGATTACAAACAAAAGCAAAACCAAATGCTGTAATTTCGTAGTTCCATCTTCGAAAGTGGCCCTTTTTCAAATTTGATTTTTTTATGATATAACTTTACAATAACTAAGAAGTTTTAATACCTTCATTTAAGGAGTATTACATTGTCTATTAAATACAATTTATTGCATTAACCTAGCATTTTTAGTTTCCGAGATTTTTAGGATTCTTTAAGTGACCCGGATTCATTGCTCTCGAGTGTATACAGGGTTACTGGTAATTCGACGTATTCCTTGCAGGACGTCATAGTAGGGTTAAAATGCGGCAAATTAAGCCACCAAATGTTCTACCGAAATTCAGTAGTTTTTGAGTTAGTTAGATTTTTTGTTTTTTTATGAAAAATCTCACATTAGATCATTTGGAGCCAATTTAAAAATGATTTACGGCGCGACTATACTGAATTTTAAGTTAATATCATAGTTGTTGCCGTAGCAGATCTTTTTAAATAATTAAAGGTTCAAAAATGCCTAAAACCTTGGCAAATATCACTAATCAAACATTTAATTTTTTGTAATTTTTGCTATTACTCCATAAAAAATGTTGTCTAGTGCAAAAAAAAAATACTACGGCCGATGTACAAATTACTAGGAAAATATCCTTGTCTTAACAGCTATTCAGAAAGGTATGGTTGTCAATACTTATGCATGTGTGACAGGGAAGGGAAGAGTTTTATGGGGAGCAGGTAAAATTGCGAGACGGTCAACCAATTGTTTCGTATTCGTATTATTCGTAGTTTTTAACTGCGCTTGAACTCCTAACACACGGCAAGCTTTGTGATTGGTCACTATTGTTCTCTCGGCATGACACGGAGTGTGACTTTACAAAATCTGGTCGTCAGCGTTAGTTAGTTTCAACTCTACGTCGCGCAAGCTCGTGTTTTGTTATCTAGCTACCGAACCTACGCTGGGATGCGGTTGGTTTCAGTTTCTTAGGATTTGCTTCTGCCTTCGGTGCCCGGTAATGTAAGTTGTGGTAATTTGTGATACCATCACGGTCAAAACGTGACTCATCGGTCCACAGAATGTTTCTTAAAAACTTTTCGCCTTCGGCGTCGGCAGTTAGCATAAAACGACAAAATTCAAGCCGTTTCGGCGGATCTCCCTCTTCTAATGACTGGACAGGTTGATAGTGGGATGGATGTTGGCCTGACAAGTGAACTACAGACCAGACTTTCCACTGTGACATACCAAGCTCTCGCGCTACGATGTTTGTCGATGTGTTGGGGTCGTCAATAAAACGTTGAAGTATCAGCTCCTCTTCATCAGCCGTGTATCTCCGAGAACGACCAGTGTCAATTTGCCTGCTTCTTTGGACGCTGCCAGTTTCAGATAATCGCCGATAAGTCGATCCAAAAACACTAACGTGTGGGAGTCGGCGGTTGGGAAAACGAAGTTGATATTCTCTCCGCGCCTGAGCAGCGTTACCGTCACTAAGTCCGTAACAGTAAAGTATGTCAGCGTATTCAGGGTTAGAATATGCAGCCATAGTCAGCACTTATGAAGGCAGAGCACAGCACAGCACAAGAGCAAGATACGCGGCAGCAGTTAGCGAAATAGCCAGATAACAAAACACGAGCTTCCGCGACGTAGAGTTGAAACTAACTAACGCTGACGACCAGATTTTGTAAAGTCACACCCCGTGTCATGCCGAGAGAACAATAGTGACCAATCACAAAGCTTGCCGTGTGTTAGGAGTTCAAGCGCAGGTAAAAACTACGAATAATACGAATACGAAACAATTGGTTGACCGTCTCGCAATTTTACCTGCTCCCCATAAAACTCTTCCCTTCCCTGTCACACATGCATAAGTATTGACAACCATACCTTTCTGAATAGCTGTTAAGACAAGGATATTTTCCTAGTAATTTGTACATCGGCCGTAGTATTTTTTTTTTGCACTAGACAACATTTTTTATGGAGTAATAGCAAAAATTACAAAAAATTAAATGTTTGATTAGTGATATTTGCCAAGGTTTTAGGCATTTTTGAACCTTTAATTATTTAAAAAGATCTGCTACGGCAACAACTATGATATTAACTTAAAATTCAGTATAGTCGCGCCGTAAATCATTTTTAAATTGGCTCCAAATGATCTAATGTGAGATTTTTCATAAAAAACCAAAAAATCGAACTAACTCAAAAACTACTGAATTTCGGTAGAACATTTGGTGGCTTAATTTGCCGCATTTTAACCCTACTATGACGTCCTGCAAGGAATACGTCGAATTACCAGTAACCCTGTATACAAAATTTCAGGATGGTTTAGGTATGAAAATGTAACAAATCAAAGAGAAAAACTGACTTTCGCATTTAAAATATTAAATTAGATAGGATAGTTAGGTTGCCAAAGAAGCTCAAAAAATTACAAGTTAATTTGTCAAAAATTTACAACTAAGCCATGTCAAAAACGTTACTATTGTGTCTCAGATTCTTACAGATAAGTTTTGACAGTATTTACTTTTAAAAAATGTAATATTATCAATATTTTTTTTACAGTTAAGTAATAAAATTGAAATTTGACTTCATAACACACCCCTACAAAATCATAGTGTAAATTAATGAATCTCTGACCGAAGCTATTATTCTGAAATCGGTTTTTTAGTGTTTTTTTTTAATTACTTATGACATTTTTAATTTAGGTATAATTTTTTGCTGAATTTCACTTTAGATTAATTATTTACATTCACCCTCTTCATATGTATTATGTGTAAGAACACATGTTCCAGCAAATTTGAGTAAATAACTTATCGTAAAGTCTTGTGTTTTTAATTGGATCACTATTTATTTTTGAAGTATGTTTGCAAACAGACGTCAAGGGCACGCTGTGCAATGTCACCAATGTCAGCGTCTGAAACGCCAAAGAGTTTTCCAACGCGTTACCAACATTTAACTGAAATATTTCATATGCATGTAATTTCACCGGTCCCTATACCCCTATAATAATAATAATAATAATATCCTTGGACATTTCCACACAACCATATCTCCATCCATCATTCAAAAGTCCATTAAAAATACTGCTTGTAGGTGGGAATAGGTGAGATCGCAATACGTATGTACCCTCGTATATGCGGCATTTTTCTAAACCTCATTTCATAATTTTTACTATCTTATTATTATTTTAAAATCATTTTGAGTAATACCAGACAAAAGAGAGGTTTATTTTAAGTTCTTATTTTAAGACATCATATAAATTGCTTTAAAAATTAAAAAGTTATGGTAGATAATGCTTACTTTTTATGTTTTTTGCTTTTACTAAAAACCTGTACTTTGTCCGTTACGCCAATTGAATTTATGAACGTCGATGCAACGTGCACGTTGTTACAATCAAAAATCATGGAGAAATTGTATTAGAATGGTTATAAGTACAGTAGTGCTGTTCTATGATCGCAACGTGTACGTGAAGTGAGTTTGAAGTGCCGTCAATAGTGTTAATCCTTAGCTTTAGGTGAAACGACAGCTCACTTCATCTTAGTTTTCATGGTAAGATTTTTACAGATTAGAGCGGCTGGACTTATAAACACGACGTTCTGCAGCCGCTAAATACATACAATATTTACAAATTGATCAATCGGCAAATGTATTTTAACAAAGGTTGCGTATTTAAATAGTAGAAAAATTGGTTGACTTAGGAAACTCGACCTTAACAAAACATGATTCGCAGTGGGTCTGCCCCTCTTGGGAGGTCCGAACTATGAAATATTGTTGCTGAACTGACTCCACTATTGTGTGGGTTTTCAATTTACATAAATTTCGTACCGGCAAATGGTTTTCTGCATAAAGACAAGCTATCCAACATAAAACTCGCTGACGAAAATATTCGTATACCTACCAAAATAAAATGAAATTCCTGTGGAATGCCTTGCGTTTTTTCGACAGCATGAAAATATGTAGAACTTGCAACGGGTAGAAAAGGGATCTGTGGTGAAATTTAAGAGAAGGCCACCATGTCAGTGGAATTCTTGAATGAAAAATTGCCTTTAAGTTATAATAATCGGGATAATATTCTCAGAAACATTTCAACTAAAGAAAACTAGTACAGTCTGCCTCAAAAGATGTTTAAAAAGACAAAAATTCACATAAATCTCTTGTCTCCGTCCCTAAGACGACCCACTGAATCTACAATCCTTGTTCCATAACATTGTATCAATGTACCTACACCTATCTAAAAAGTACACAAAGCGTAATTAAGCTTTTTTACAGACGTGTAAAACGTTCCGTAAAGTAATAATTGTTTAATTTTTTTTTTTTACTTTTATCACCGAGCATGTTTTTAAAATAGACGTATGAGTATCAATGGTGAACCTTCCATATTTAGTGCCCAAGATACAAGCTTTCCTAGTTCGGGGCCAATGTAGATTGTTAGTTATCTTTTTAGCAATAAAGTTTTTTATTTTATTTTATTTATTTAAATGGATTAAAAATATCCGAATTGATGTGAATTTTCTTATTAGTATCATAGATATTCTCGACATTTTGTAGCGCACACTTTAGTGATTATCCAGTTTTAGGTGTGATGAAGGAAGTAGAATACTAAAATTAGTTCCTATTGAATGGAACACGAAAGCAATTTGTTTCTTTTATTGTACAGCAAGGTAAGCTTAGTAAGCTCCTTGAACTGTATAAATATTGATAGATATAAACTGCTTCGCGGAGATTTCTTTAAGCTTTTCAAATGAGGCGTGAATAGATACCGCGGTTTCAGCAACCTCCGCTCTATTTATAATAGAACCAGCCCGTGGTGAAATGAATTACGAGTAATGTGTATTATACATAAGGACCATTTTATTAAAAAAAATACCATAACGTAATTTTTTTAAGATTAAAAAGTATGTATTACAAAATTACGTACTTACCTATTTATTTAAAATGCACCTAATCATTATACCTACAGTAGGCATAACGCTTAGAAGCTTCCTAATTATTAAATTTAATAATGAGGATCGTGATAATTTTAAAATAAATTATGTAACTGTGGTAAATAGGTATAACTGCCTGCTTATTTAATTAATCCGTAAACTATTTAAATACTACAACAAAACTTACAAAAGATTCTTACCGTTTAAATAAAATAGGAAAGTATGTGTCTACAAACTTAACTTCATAAACTTTTTTCTTGATTATAATAAAAATATTTAATGCTTATTTCCATAAACTTTTTCACATAATAATAACTTTTATTATCACGTCAGCGCGTTATTAGCGGAAGTTTTTCGAATAACTGTGTGCGGCGGAGCGCTCGGCGACGCGACGTTCGAAAGCACTGAACCGGGGCCTCGCTACACGAACACTGAATGAGGAATGAGAATCAAAGCGCAGCCCTTCCACAGACGCGCTGGATAAACGCGAAAACAAACAATTTTAAGTATTCTATTACTGAAATTCATTCATGGTCAGACATTAACTAGTGTTTTAACAATGCCTACTAAAATTAAACGTATTAGACAGTGCGGAATCACCGCGCGTCCAATAAGTGTTTGTTCAGTATAAAAACCGGCCAAGTGTGTGTCGGGTGTGTGTCCATGCACAATGAAGAATTACGTAGTTGAGATGAATTTATTCCAAGACCAAACTTAACATTGTAGCTGAAAAACATCCTCTCTCATACTTATGCAAAGTAAGTTTGAAATCGCTTTTTTTGTGATTGAACTACAAATTAACAATTATTGGACTTTTTCTTTCATTTGTGCTATGAGACCTTGCTTTATGCCAAATTTCATGATTCTAGGTTAACGGAAAGTGCCATAGGTTTTTATTTAAATGCGAGGATCAAAATATGTCGCATAAATAGCTGTATTTTTTTATACTTTGACTTAGACGCTTGTTTTTTAAGAGCTCCATGAATCAGGAGACCGTAGGTGCCGTTAGACCGTGTACGTATTTGAAATTAATATTTTGCTATCTTCAGGCATTCCTGATAAGGGTATCTAACAGACAGACATACGGACGGACGGACGGACATGAAAGTGACCCTTTAGGAGTTCCGCTTTTCCTTTTGAGGTCCGGCACCCTTATAAACAGATTTAAGAATGAAGTTATGAAAATCATATTTTGTTTTTAATTAATATGTTTGTAAGTACTGAAAACGAAATACATTTCTACACGTACAATTGTTCAAAAAAGGATACAAAATATACTTGCCTACACGTCAATCGACACAAAAAATCAAATACATAAAATCCTTTAATACACCTGCCACGCCTTTAGTTCGACGGGAATTGACACATTATTATGTGAGAAAAAAAACATTTCAATTTTCAGGTTGACTGATGTTTAAACAGCATTTGCTTTCTGAATAAGTATCTAATGATCGTGTAATATCTTCCCTCGCATGGAACCATTCAACTATGAAACCAGCATTTTATCAGAATTGGGAGCAAATTGAAGGAGCAGCGAGTACCAACCTTACCCTACGCCTGGGTGAATTAGAGGACATTTTATGAATTCTCAGAGGCGTTGTACCTGAGCGTTGTATCCTACAAATATTTATTAACAACGTTAATGTAAATTCCTTTCACCGGAATTTGGTAATAAAGGCTAATTAATCTATAATACAATATCCAATTTAGTACCGCCACATCGAATAACTTTTACAAAGTTAAAGTAAATCAATCAGCTTTTAAGAGAATCTCATAGTGCGACTACATACCTAGTGCAAGATCGTGGGTTCGGTTCCCAGAGTAAACTTGGTAACATAACCTAACAACACGCATGCTTGTTGTATTGTACAGAGGCCAGCCCATCAAGTTGCCCCAATCTTTCAAGTTTATTTGATAGTTTTTCAACTTTATTACAAAAGCATAAGGTTAATTTTCAATTGGGAAAGTTTGACAGTTTGGGATAGCTTGATGTGCCTCTGTACCAAATTTTGCCAGTTATGTTTAAGTCCCATATGTAACAGGGGCGACCCTGTTTGCCTTCCAGACGGGCCGAATACCAGACATCGGGACTGGATCTGAGAAATTCCAGGCTTAGAAATAAGGCTTGCGATAAACACTCAATAAAACTGCCAAACGTGGGTATGATATTTATAATGAGGACCTCAAATTATATGAGAGGACCTCACGACTGTCGCTTGCGCCTCTTTATCGGTTCTGCGCTTGGGACCATCAAACCAACGAGGTAGTAACTAAACTTATGATGCTGCTGACTACAGACCAGGGGGCCCAAACAAAGTCACATTTTCATTATAACGATTGCGAAATTAGATAAATCCGAAATGTATGGAATTGGTATAAGCTTTCGAAATGTGACGTGATCAATTTCGATCGCTAAGTGATATACAATGTCAAACTGTGTAACGAAACTCGATCAATATTCTTCAATCAATATTATTGACAAGTAGCGTTCTTGACAATTCGAATCGCTGAGATAACGAATTGTTCGATCAACAATTTTCTATATCGAATCGACACGGAGCGATTGACACTTGTTTAGGCCCCCAGTACATCCAGCAGTTACTTCGCTGTTCGACGAAATTCGATGCTTATGTATAAGTATACAAGCTTCTGCCCTTGACTCCGTTCCCATTAAATTTCTTGTTTCCCCGTCCCACAGTGTCGCATCGCATCACATCGCTGTCCTGCGCTACTACTTCGTTTTCGTACAGTGTTTTTTCAGACTTTTTTCCTCTTGAACGGCTCCTCAGAATTGAAGTTTTGTTAAATACATCCATAAGAATTGAACTATCAAATGCAAAGAGTTTTTTTTCTAATCCAACGGGTACTTCCAGAGATTAGCGCGTTCAAACAAAACAAACAACTCTTCAGCTTTATTACTTATATCATTATATAAGTACCTAAAGATGAGTTTCTGACTATATAACCGAAGACGGAAAGATAAAATTAAGCAGCCGACGTATTTTAAATTAAGTTACCTAATATCCACCCACCTGACGTTGACAGATATGCTAACGAACTTGAGATTATTAAACCGTGATAATTATTGCCGTGATGGCAATTACTTTACCAGTAGCTGTGGGAACCTATCCCCTAATGGATGAGCAAGTACTTACTTCTTTGATTATAAGCTATGTTCCTCTTAATTCAGCCGGGGACCATTCTTGGTATGGTAGATACCTCGATTTAAACTCGATGTAGCTATTATAATGCACGTTCACAAACACATTTCATTCCATTTTTATTTGAAATAAATGCTTTGAGTTTGAGTTCATGAGTATTTTTCTAATACACTTTCACACTTGAGATATTATTTTTAACTTTATTATTGTCACTTTGAGGCGGATGAATATGATAACATTTATTACTCGACTGCGGCGACACCCAAAACGAAAATATTGTTTTTTTGTCAACACAAGCTGCGTTCATATCTCTAGAAACCGCGTGTAGTACTAACTACTAAGGTATTGTAGGGACACGGACTAGCAGAATATTTATCCTCACACAATGGCCCAACAAAGGCCACAATATCTGCCACCGTTGGACAGCTCTTACAAATGTAAATAGTCTACCATCCGCCACTCACGACATCGCTTTCATGATGAGGTCAGCAATAAACATAACATGCATTGCAATATCATACCTATTTCTTAAGATGTAGGTCCCTATATCATAAGTGATAGGTATAATATTGCACTACTGTTTATAAATCGCTGGTTTTCCGTAATCTATACTAATATTATAAAGAGGTAACGTTTGTGAGGTTGTTGGGGATAATCTCTGCATCTACTGAACCGATTTTGAAAAAAAAATTACGAATAGAAAGCGACGTTTAAATAAAATATTTATAAAAGTTAAAGGTTAGAATTTTTTTTTCACTCAGATTAGTTTCTTAAAAGATAACTTTTAAATTGTTGAGGTTCGGTCATACGTCGGTCATCGGTCATAAGTCCGATTAGAACTTCTCTTCCAAAACGGATTTTTAAGTTAAAATTTTTGCATCTAATATAGAGAATGGGTACAGTAGGTGATCATAGAAAATGGATGACGTTTCCATCGCTACGTACCTGAAGTACAAATAAAACCTATTTAGTAACTAAGCTACTGATATTATCTTCTCATCTTACCTAGTAGTTACTCGTGCAACTAATCGCTCGGTGTTGCCAAGCTATTACTTGCACGAGCAACACGAATGCAGGTAATGTTATCCACTCCAGCTTATGGCTCTCGTGACTTTATGAGTGACGTAAGTACGTATATCTCACCGTCTCAAGTAGGACAGTAGTAAGACTGTGTGCTAATAATATCTCTCAAAAACTAACCAATAAGTCCAAATATTCTGTATTTCAATTAAAACCTGGAAAAACTAATTCTATCTTATTTCTCAAAGGGGAAAACGTATTGTTCTAATTTTAACACTGGCTAAAAAAAATGGAGCGGTCAGACAACGGGCAGCGCCCGGTCGGGCAGGTAACGTATCTGAATTGTTTCAAACTGCTAACCGCGCGAGCGATCGCGGTGTCCCGGCCGACGTATTTCAAACAAATTCAAACATTACAAAAATTCCTGCTGAGCCACGAGTCGGGTATGTACAAACATTATAAAGCTTAAATTTATAAACTCAAAACACTAACTGGGCCATTTTAAGGCTCATGAATATTAGGTATTACAGCTTAAATTCTATCTAACTTTACTCGTAAATTAAAAAGCAAACCCGACCATAATTATTATTGTGGGTTATCCAGTAGATTTAGTTAATCCAAAAATCCTAACTCACATTTTCACGAAGTACAACAGACATTTTGTGGAATTTTAACGTTGTACCTACTTGGAATTAAAGCTTTGGAAAACATTTAAAGAATCCTCCGCTTTAAAACTAGAGACAAGTTGCTATCTCAACACTGCATTACAGCCATAGATTCCTCTTCAAATATTTTGCCTTTGACTTTAATCATCATCATTCTCCTGCCCATATCCCAATCTATTTGGGGTCGGCGCAACATGTCTTCTTCTTCCATACTTCTCTATTAGTCGTCATCTCGATAGTCACTCCCTTTCTAGCCATATCATCTTTCACACAATCCATCCATCGTCTCTTTGGTCTCCCTCTACTAGTATAGCCATCTACATTCATACTCACATTTGACTATTTATTGGTTACTAGGTGACCCGACAGACGTTGTCCTGTCTTAACTGTGATACCTACCCTACCTACCTACCTACCCTACCTACCCTACCTACCCTACCTACCCTACCTACCCTACCTACCCTACCTACCCTACCTACCCTACCTACCCTACCTACCTACCCTACCTACCTACCCTACCTACCCTACCTACCCTACCTACCACCTACCCACCCTACCTACCCTACCTACCTACCCTACCCTACCTACCTACCCTACCTACCTACCCTACCTACCTACCCTACCCTACCTACCTACCCTACCCTACCTACCTACTACATACACTACCTAAAAAAAAAAAAAAAAAAACAAAAAAAAAAAAAGAGATGTATTCTGCTATTCAGGGCGGAGACAAATCCAACGAAACAAAAACCGTGAAAATTGGTCCAGCAGATCTCGAGTTATAACGAAGGGAACAAACCCGTCTTTCTTTTATACAGGGTTACTGGTAACTCGACGTATTCCTTGCAGGACGTCATAGTAGGGTTAAAATGCAACAAATTAAGCCACCAAATGTTCTACCGAAATTCAGTAGTTTTTGAGTTAGTTCGATTTTTAGAGTTTTTATGAATAATCCCAGATTAAATCATTTGAAACCAATTTAAAAATTATTTACGGCGCGACAGTACAGAAATTTTAAGTTATTATCGTAGTTGATGCCGTAGCAGATCTTTGTTAATAATTAAAAGTTCAAAAATGCCTTAAACCTTGGCAAATATCACTAATCAAACATTTTTTTTTTTGTAATTTTTGTTATTACTCCATACAAATTGTTGTCTAGTGCAAAAATAAAATACTACGCCTGATGTACAAATTACTAGGAAAATATCCTTATCTTATCAGCTATCCAAAAAGGTATGAATGTTAATACAAAGTCATGGACTACATTATGAAAATCGTTTTTGATTTAGTACAGGAAGACGTGCGTCTCACAAAAAGGTGATTATTCGGAAAATCAAATAAAACAATTTCGTGAATGTTATTATTATTTTTAATAAATTTCAATTTAATAACTTTTATGACATACATTTCACACGTCTTGTTCGATGTGCTGCCCTCGGTTTCGAATACATGTTCTTATTCGCTTCCTCATTTCAGTTTTTGTGATTCTTGATGTGATTGTTGCCCTCATCTGGTCCGCCGCATCTGTTATTCTCTCCCTTAGTTCTTCAATTGAATTTACTGGGGTCACATAAACTAGGTCTTTCATATGACCCCAGACGTAAAAGTCTAGGGGCGTCAGATCAGGGCTTCGCGCAGGCCACGGAATCGGCCCACCGCGCCCTATCCATCGGTTTGGATAGTTTTCATCCAGCAATTGTCGAATTGTGATTCGGAAGTGGGCTGGACATCCGTCATGTTGATAAATCATGTTTGCTCTTCTTTCTTCCGGTACATCCGCGAGCAGTGGTGTTAAATGATTTCTAAGGAAATCTTCATAAAGTTCCCCATTTAGTGTTCGGGGTAAAAAATGTGGGCCGATTAATTTGTCGTCGATAATACCCATCCAAACATTAAGCGAGAACCTACGCTGGGATGCGGTTGGTTTCAGTTTTTTAGGGTTTGCTTCTGCTTTCGGTGCCCAGTAATGTAAGTTGTGGTAGTTTGTGATACCATCACGGTCAAAACATGACTCATCGGTCCACAGAATGTTTTTTAAAAAGTTTTCGCCTTCGGCGTCGGCACTCAGCATGAAACGACAAAATTCAAGCCGTCTCGGCGGATCTCCCTCTTCTAATGACTGGACTGGTTGGTAGTGATATGGATGTCGGCCTGACAAGTGAACTACAGACCAGACTTTCCACTGTGACATACCAAGCTCACGCGCTACGATGTTTGTCGATATGTTGGGGTCGTCAATAAAACGTTGAAGAATCAGCTCTTCGTCGTCAGCCGTGTATCTCCGGGAACGACCAGTGTCAATTTGCCTGGTTCTTTGGACGCTGCCAGTTTCAGATATTCGCCGATAAGTCGATCCGAAGACACTAACGTGTGGGAGTCGGCGGTTGGGAAAGCGAAGTCCATATTCTCTCCGCGCTTCAGCAGCGTTACCGTCACAAAGTCCGTAACAGTAAATTATGTCAGCGTATTCTGGATTAGAATATGCAGCCATAGTCAGCACTTATGAAGGCACAGCACAGCACGAGAGCAAGATACGCGATAGGGATAGCCAGATAACAAAACACGAGCTTACGCGACGTAGAGTTGAGACTGACTAACGCTGACGACCAGAAAATCGCACCCCGAGTCATGCCGAGAGAACAATAGTAACCAATCACAAAGCTTACCGTGTGTTTGGAGTTCAAGCTCAGGTAAAACTACGAATACTACGAATAACAAACAAAATGTTGATTGTCTTACAATTTTACCTGCTCCCCATAAAACTCTTCTCTACCCTGTCATACATGCAAAAGTATTGACAATCATACCTTTCTGAATAGCTGATAAGACAAGGATATTTTCCTAGTAATTTGTACATCAGGCGTAGTATTTTATATTTGCACTAGACAACAATTTGTATGGAGTAATAACAAAAATTACAAAAAAAAAAATGTTTGATTAGTGATATTTGCCAAGGTTTAAGGCATTTTTGAACTTTTAATTATTAACAAAGATCTGCTACGGCATCAACTACGATAATAACTTAAAATTTCTGTACTGTCGCGCCGTAAATAATTTTTAAATTGGTTTCAAATGATTTAATCTGGGATTATTCATAAAAACTCTAAAAATCGAACTAACTCAAAAACTACTGAATTTCGGTAGAACATTTGGTGGCTTAATTTGTTGCATTTTAACCCTACTATGACGTCCTGCAAGGAATACGTCGAGTTACCAGTAACCCTGTATATATAGATTGTGTTACAATTTTTTTTTAAATAAAGTTCCTATTTAAGCTTATTGAAACAGAAGTCACATACAGCAATATTGAGAACAATAAATAAGGATAATTTTGGCACAGAACTCGAACATTCTTTACCATGCCTGATAAGGTGTTGCTCCACAGCAGCTCACGGCTAAGCTACCCCTTTGTATTACGCTGGTAGGTGGGGCTCTACACTACGACTCATAGCCACGCTACGCACGGACGCGTGGCAAACATATGAACCGCGTAGCTGTGATGTGGCAAACATCCCCGTACACATCCTACGTTGCAGTGGACGATCGACTTTATAGTGAGAAAGGCGTTTATTTACTCCGACAAATGAGGCTAAATTATTCTACCAACATCTGTCAAGTTTAATGGTTTGCGATCTCACACAACTTCAAAGTAAGAAGTATTTTAACACTACAACAGCCTCCTTGAAAGCGGAACTTTAAACTCCGCAACATTCCGATAGCATATTGTTGGCACTTTTTTAGTCAGTAACCTTGCAACTAGTGCATAAAAAACATCTAGTCTTCCAAATACATAATGCATTTTCGCAACAAAAAGGGGGGGGAGGTTTTATTCAAAGCTAAATATTTCATACTTTTTCAACATGCTGCTTAGCTGAGTGGGTGAAATTTCAATTCACACCGACATACCCTTCTCCCTCTGCCCCACAAAAAGTTCTCAAAATTCAACATAGAATAAGGTTGATAAATACTAATTTAGAAAGTGAATTGTTTAGTCCCCACCCGATTCGCGCCGGAGTCCCCCAGGGCTCCGTTCTCTCCCCCCTAATCTTTACCCTGTTCACTAGCGACATCCCCAAGAGTAAAAAGGCCCAATTGGCGTTATTCGCCGATGACACGGCCATTTACTACACAGGGACCAGTCCGCCAGCTATAGCTCAGACTCTCCAGACCGCGGCCAACGTCCTCGGCGCTTGGTTCCGGAAATGGAGAATCGAGGTCAACCCCGATAAAAGCCAGGCTGTTCTCTTTAGGAGAATTCGTAGGGCCCTCCCCAACCCCCCTAATCCGATCACCATGTACGGCAAGCCGATCCCTTGGGCGAAGCATGCCAAGTACCTGGGTGTCACTCTCGACCAGCACCTCAGTTTCGCAGAGCACATAAAGCAGGTCCGTTCGCGGGCCGCTTTCGCTCTCGGTAGGCTCCAATTCATGCTTACAGAACGCAGCAAATTGTCACTCCGGTGCAAACTGCGTCTCTATAAGGCTGTAATCCGCCCCATCATGACTTACGCTTGCGTCGTCTTCGCGCACGCCAAACCCAAGTATCTGCATCGAATGCAGACACTTCAAAACCGGTTCCTCCGTAAGGTCTCAGGAGCTCCCTTTTACGTCCGTAACATGGACCTTCATGTAGATTTTAAACTCCCCACAGTTCAGCAGTTCATGAAACGCCTCTCGAAGCGTTTCTTTGACACTGCCATAAAACACCGCAATCCCCTGATTGCGGCCGCCTCCCGATACACCCCGTCCCGCATCAGTAAGGTTCGCCGTCCACGGCATACCCTCGTTGCCCCTGACGATGCCACCACTCTTCTCCAGGAGAGCAGCCCGGCTACTAGCACTATTAGAGTAACATACAGATACAAATTTCCGTCGTTCCGTCCTCGCCGTCGAGGCCCGTCGCGACAACCCTGTCCACTCTCACCCTCCCGACCCTTGCTCGAGCCAGCCCGCGTTGCCGCTGAGCCAGTAGTTTTAAAAAACCCCCGATCCAGCTGTCCCTTGCTGTCCCCCCCCAGCGACGCCCTAAGCCGAGGTCCGAACCCCGCAGGGGGTGCCCTTAGCGTGTAGTCGCTTAGTTTTGTAAGTTAGCTTTAGTTTTTATTAAGCCCTGGCTGGAGGCTACAATTCTTTTGTGGCAGCCACAGGCAAGCCCGGTTAAGCAGTAGACAACCCTTTGGTTGAACTGCGAGATGCCATTTCAAAAAAAAAATAAAAAAATGAATTGTTTAGTTAATAAGTCCAACTCGATAAGCAAATTTTAATTAATATCTAGACTGTCAGTGGGCAATTGAAAGTGTATTCAGTGAACGATTGGGTAACAACTTTATCGCAATTGTTTGAATATTAATATTTTATAATAAAACAATTTCTTAACTAATTGAGTTTATTTGTACATGCGGGAAGGTTATTGATTATAATCTCAATACAAAGAGTCCCGGGCTTCTCGGAGATAGGGGCAAGCGAAAGGTTTGCCAGTCCTTTATGAAAAAGGGGTACCTCTTTTGTAAAAGGTTTCGAAG
This sequence comes from Hyppa rectilinea, assembly GCA_951799385.1. Lineage (NCBI taxonomy): Eukaryota > Metazoa > Arthropoda > Insecta > Lepidoptera > Noctuidae > Hyppa > Hyppa rectilinea. Next base: position 10,758,731 of record OX637306.1, on the reverse strand, counting down.
TCAATGGCAGTAGACATCAACCTACGCCTAAACACAAAAGGTATATAATTATTTAGATACGTTTTGAATAAACCGAAGGTAAGATGCATATTTCGAAAGCAACATTATGTTACCTTTTCACGGAAACAGATTTGGATAAAAGGGAGTGTCAGACTTTTACTGACTAAAACCCATCAATGTTCCTTTCTTAGCCCTTCATGTTCCGGGGTAGCGGTAACTTTCGAACAACTGCTGACCAACGAACAGCAGACCCGGCAGGCTTCGCCCCTAACGGGCCTCTTCCTTACTGCTGTCATCATGATCGTCTCTTTGAGGCGCGCGTGGAACCCGTACGCGCCGTGCGGCACGGGCCTAGTGGCCTAGTCCTGATCGGATGGTGAGCTACCCATTACTCATGGCCCGGAGACTTGCGCCTACGGTGGCCGAGAGTCATCACGCGTCTCCCGACACCCGGAGCATCCAGATGACCTGCATACCTGGGCCAGGACATAGAACACTTTTATCCACCTCCACGCAGCTCAGGTGCATTCGCGGGAAAAGGCTAGTAAGTATTTATAAGTAATTCTGTATAAAGTTAACGCTAGGTAAAAACACTATAAATGTAACGAATAAAAAGATAAAAGTGTGATCAAACCAAAACCTATTGGAATGCTCCATTTGGTTTTGGTTTGATCTTGCCTTAGATACCTACTTCGCTCCCGCCTATGGCTCCGCCCGAAGCGGACCACGAGGAAGACGACGACATCCCCGAAGTGACCGAGGTAGATCTGAGAGCGGCGGTAGGAAGGTTCAAGGCCAAGAATACCGCCCCAGGACCCGACGGCTTGCCAGGTAAAGCCTGGGTCCTGGCCTCAGGGGCTCTCGGGCCCCGACTGGAGGCGCTCTTAAGCGCATGCATAGAGAGAGGCCAGTTTCCGCTCCGTTGGAAGACGGGGAAACTGGTCCTCATACAGAAGCCAGGGCGCCCTGCGGCCTCTCCGTCCGCATTCCGGCCCATAGTGCTGCTCGACGAGGTCGGCAAACTCTTCGAGAGAATTATTGCGGGCCGTCTCGTCGGGCACCTTGGAAGGACGGGGCCGGACCTTGCGGACTGCCAGTTTGGCTTCCGCAAGGGGCGCTCGACGGTGGACACCATCATGCGCGTTAGAGCCCTCACGACGGGGGACGCGGTGTCCCAGGGTAGGGTCGTCGTGGCGCTGTCACTGCGGTGGGGAAGCACTCCGGTATCACCGGGTGCCGACCTACCTCCGTCGAATAGTCGGGGCGTACTTGACGGACAGAGCCGTTATCTACCCCGGTCGCGATGGGGAATGGAACCGGCGAGAGATGTCGTGCGGTGTCCCGCAGGGATCGGTTCTGGGGCCGTTCCTGTGGGACATCGGTTACGACTGGGTGCTGCGGGCCGACCTCCCTGACGGCGTCAGCGTAGTTTGCTACGCTGACGACACGCTGGTCCTGGCGCAGGGGAGGTCGCATCAGGCGGCGGCCGACGCGATGACACGCGGGGTTGTGACAGTCGTTGAGAGGATCCGGCAGTTGGGTCTCGAGGTGGCTTTGCACAAATCCGAGGCCATGTCCTTTCATGGGCCTCGGAATAGGCCACCATCGGGATCCCAACTTACGGTAGGAGGGGTTCACATCGGCGTCGAGACCACGATGAAATATCTGGGTCTGGTCCTCGACAGCCGATGGAATTTCGTGGAGCATTTCCGACGTTTGGCCCCCAAGCTGGAACGGACTGGGGCCGCCCTCAAGCGGCTCTTGCCCAATTTGAGGGGGCCAAACGCCTCCTGCCGGAGGCTTTACGCGGGAGTCGTGCGGTCCATGGCCCTTTACGGGGCCCCGGTGTGGGCGCGTTCACTGCGGCGGCGAGCCGCCCACTATCTGAACGCGCCCCAAAAGGTGGTAGCCATACGGCTTATCCGGGGGTACCGCACGATCTCGGGCGAGGCGGCAAGCCTCCTTGCCGGACTGCCGCCGTGGGATCTGGAGGCGATAGTGGCGGTAAGGCCCCTCTTTGAGGAGTGGCTAGAGAGGCGTCACGGCGCCCTCACCTACCGCCTGACGCAGGTCCTCACCGGACATGGATGTTTCGGGAGGTTCCTGCACATCATCAGGCGGGAGGAAACGCCCGGGTGTCACCACTGCGAGGATCGCCCAGAGGACACGGTAGAGCACACGGTGCAAACCTGCCCCGCATGGGCGGAGCACCGCCGTGTCCTCGTAGAGGCGATCGGCGGCGGCGACCTCTCGCGCCCGGCCCTGGTGCAAGCCATGGTCTGGGGCGAGAGGGAGTGGGAGGCAGTCACCTCCTTCTGCGAAAAAGTTATGCTCGCGAAGGAGGTGGCGGGATGGGAGAGAGAAAGGTCCTCCCGTCCCAGCCGCCGCAGGAGACGCCCCGGGCGTCGGGAGCCACGTGACGACTCCCGGGGCGGGGCGGTGAGTAATGGGTGACTCACCGTCCGACCAGCACCAGACCCGTGCCGTACGGCGCGTATATGTTCCACGCGCGCCTCAAAGAGATGTCAGCATATGAAGGGGCCCCTCAGGGCCAAGCCTGCCGGGTAAGCGGGATTGTCCGAAAGGGTTACCGCTACCCCGGAACATTAAGGGCTACGGAAGGAACATGGATGGGTTTTAGTCAGTAAGAGTCTGACACTCCCTTCCGCTCCACCCAGAGCGGGAGCAGTCATTGGATGATTTCCCAGCCTTAAAAAAAAAAAAAAAAAAGAAAAGATACCTACTTCGCTATTTCAATTACATTTCAAACATTAAAAATTAAGTTACCATTTAAGTTCACAATTAAAATAGTTTAAATGATATACATAATAACATATGAAGGTACGGAAAACTAATTGAGCATGAATAAATAATACGCGATTCCATGTAGAAACTTTTTAATAGAAACATTCATAATCCTCGTGTGCAGTTTTCGCGATTTAACAGGATTTAATACAAAAAAATCTTAGTCTGAAAATTTGAAATATTTAACATAACATTTAGATAAAAGAATTTAAATCAGCCACAGCTGACAAAACCACAGACCCCACGATTCGATTCACTGAACTTTTTTCCTTATAGTGGAAATAAATTCTCGATAGTCCGAGCGTTATCTTTTGAACAAAACTCTTCATAGGAAAAGCTTATTCGGATTGTATTTATTCACTTTGGTATCTGATTTTTAGTCGACAAACACTTTTGAAAACTACAGCTTCGAGTCCCAGAGGAAAACTGAAGCGAGGAAGGGGCCCGCAGCTGCCTGAGACTTATAGATATTTTAACACCTCTGTTTTAGGATTTTTGTCTATTTGTTTTGTACAGACTCACTATTTTGGAGCACGTATTAGAGAGCCTGGGTTTTCTACGTGATTCTCGAAATTTCTTTATACGTCTTAGCTATAGTTAGTAAGTCTAGTACAATATTTGACACCGTAATAAGTATTTTCATACCATATTTTCGAAAACTACATTTTCCTGACGGTTTATTATTACATACAACTGACCCGATAGACGTTGTGTTGTCCAAACAATAATTCATATAAAGATCCCACACAAAAAGGATGATCCGATTTTCCCAGATTTTCCGATGTTTTATGTCCTAATAAGATTCTAATTCAAACTATAATGATTTTTTTCAAACAAAACGGCCAAGTCGGTCTAACCTTTCTCAATTGATGCAATTAGGAACCAACGAACCGCATTTCTTTTTGTTTATTGAAAAGGTGTAACTTTAATATTGATGTGGGAATTATAGTTTAAAAGTTCTTCTTCTAAATAAAAGCAATCATACAAACACACGAAAATCTACTTTAATTTATATTACCTACAATGCCCAGTATGCCTGAGAGATACATATTTCTCAATAGCATGTGAAGCTAAGTCAGAGGCCCATGGGCAGCATAAAACTCTGACACCAGGTTAGTCACTAACCACTCCAAAATAAGACCTATAGTGCAAAGATCCAAATTGTACAATAGTCCAAAATTACTACTCGGATTTGCAGCTCAGTAGGTACTGACCTACAAAGACGTATAATTATTATTAGAATACCGGTATTCTCCTTGTTGCTGATTACGGATATGATATCATGTAACGCCTACCTTCCTACGCTTGATTGGAACCAAATTCCGAATCCATCCAATATCGATGTTAATTTCTTTCGTTTCGACAAAGAAAGTTAAACTTCGACCAACAATTCATGTAGGAGTGATGAGTCCAATCAGCAGTGTATGCAAAATAAAAAGAAATTACTTCTTTCTTTAATAATGGAAACAATTTTAAAGGGAATCAGTGTCCGTCTGCCACTTTGGCCGCGAGATCCTGTGTTTAATTCCCAGATCCCGGTTAGTGGCAACTGCATGGTACTTTCTTGAACATTTCTGGCAAAATGTAGTTATTATTCTATGTTACACCTCTGTCTATAGCAGGCGTAATGTTGTGATATTTTCTAGTTCAAAAACATTTTTATAATATTCAGAAATTGCTTTTAAAGTATCATACCTTCTCAACACGAAAATAATGTACATGTGCGCTGCAACGGGTCGCTTACATTCTGGTTAATCAGTCATTACACAAATTATTGACTTCTATGAGATACGTTCTGTTAGACCGAAAGAAAAACTCATCTAATAAATCATATAATAGTAATAACAATATGCCTTAGTAATAACCTTTGCCATCAACTCGAAATTAAGAAAAATGATTATGAATGTTATTGTGTCTCACTGCTACACTAACACCAAGTTATTGCTACCTAATTATCCAGTAACGCAATAAACTATGGAATTATAATGACATTCAAGTCGGTAATTATCCCAGAAATTCGTATTGCCCAGTATTCCCTCCTAGTAATTTGATAGCTGTCTTTTGGGATTTACGTGTACGTAAACCTGATACCTACTTAGTGCTATACCCGTTTATCGTAATAATCCGTTCCCTTAATAATGTGGGATCTAATGAAGCAATACTATGGATTTCTCCAGTGAACAACATAGGTATGTAGGTATATCTACAGTGGAAGAGGTAATTTAATAAAACATATCTTTCAGATAAAAGAAATAATTTATTCACTGACAATTTTATGTTTTTAGACAGTGACAGTGTCGTCAAAAACGTTTCTCCTATTCTAAATTTAAATTAATAGTTGTATCATAACATAATAAGTAATACATGGTAAAATTTAAGTTGTTATAAAGCTCTTAAGGAGTCATTGAACTAATTGTAACGAGAAACTTTTACTATGGGACCAAACCTGAACGCCAAAGAAAAATTAGCTGTTCTGTACATTTATGTTCGCCTAACTCATAAAACACAAACGTACCGAACAGCTGTTTTTTTTATAACGACTTAAATTTAACCTTAATGTATAGCCATCAACTTATTACGAACTCGCGGAGGTTGCATGTAATATTATGCAAGTTATAATAGTAGAATATAAGAATACCTATATGAAAGTCGTTAGGAAAATCGTAGGAGAATTTTCTTTTTCATTAAGACGACAATAGGTAATATCTGACGCCTTATTATCTCTTAATTGCTGCCAGTTGTTCGTCGTACAATGTTATTTTGTAGGAGTTTAGATATCGTCAAAAAGGCCTCACAATATTATAGAGAGAGTTAATTAGAGTAGATAAAACACCCAGTTAACAATCAAAGACCTTTTTGAGGTAAACCGACAACAAAACTTTTAAAAACATATTTCAGGTATAAATCTAATAAAGCTGAAGAGTTTGTCTTTGTTTGTGTGAACGCGCCAATATCGCGAACTACCAGTTGGATTTAACCTTTTTGAATGTGATAGCACAACTCTCGAGGAAGGCAACAGACGATTAACATCATGGCAGGACCTTTAAGAGCCGAGCAAAAAGAAAAAACGTCACGAACTCATCACAAGCAGGCAATGCGATGTGACGTGACGGATCGGGGGAACAAGAAGTTTTACGCGAACGAAGACGCGGGCAGAAAGCTAAGCTAAGTTTAGTATAATTTTAAGTTCGTGGTTCTCCACTACGACTGAATCTTGTCTAATTTGTACACAAAACAGCAGCCTTCACTCAAAAGTAAATTTTACCTTTCTTAATAAAAGTAAACTTAGGTACATAGCACATGTTTTCAGCCCGATTTGAGCGCAGAAATACGTACTTTTAGCGCGCAATTACAATGAAAGCGACTTCAAGCGTCACTGCCTTGGCACTCACGTGAGCTGTTTGAGAATTGAGACGGCTAAAATGTCGCTTTGTTACATTCCATTTCGACTTCGAATCATTTACATACACTAGCATATATGTATGGGTATACTACATATTTTAAAAGTGCAATATTGTGCAACCTTTTTAATTCTCTGGTAGATACCGCCGAACTATCATATAGCTACTGAATTAATAATGACGAAGTCAATAAGAATTTAAAGCTAAACAGTTAGTTTCCTAGTTTACTAGCGTACAGTAATTAACCTGACCCTCGGAGTAGATTTTTCTTAGTGGCAATGAACCCAGTACAGAAAAGGTCAAAAAATACTCATTGATTTAGGTATAATAATAATAATATCCTTGGCCATTTCACACAACGCCATTTAGTCCCAAGCTAAGCAACCTAATGCTTGTGTTATGGTAACGAGATGGCTTTTTTTTTTTTTTAAGGCTGGGAAATCATCCAATGACTGCTCCCGCTCTGGGTGGAGCGGAAGGGAGTGTCAGACTCTTACTGACGAAGAGGAGAGGAGTGGTGCGGGATCGGAGTCCGATCCTGCATCTGGTGGCGCGAGCACGGGAGGCTCAGGGAGCTCCCGTCGCACCAGGGAGTTGGCCGCTGCAGCGAAGAATCGCAGGTTCTTCGCCAAGCGGCCAAGGTCAGAGGACGGCCAGGGGTCGTCTTCCGAGGGAGAGCTGGCCTCAGCTCGTAAGATCCCCACCAGCAAACGGGGGGGGGTCAGAGAGCGAGGCGTGGGGAGGGGGCTCACTGCCCGGGAGGCTACCGAGCTAGCAGAGGGGCCACAAAAGGAGGTGGAGACTGCTGGAGCGGTCGATGCGGGGCCGTCCAGCGATGAAGCGGGCGCGGCCGGCGGTCCCAACGCGGACCGCAAGGACGAGTTTGCGGCGGTCGTGGAGGCCGCTATCCGAGATGTGTCCCTAAAGAGGGTACGGGCCTCTAGGAGTAAGGCCATCGTCTCGGCTACGGCCTCCATCATGGCGGCGGCCAAGGAGGCCGGGTGCGCCGGGCCTCCAGCCAGGGAGGTGGCCGATTTGCGGGCGGAGGTCGCCCGCTTGGCGGCCGCCATGAAGCTCCTCCAAGACGAGAATGGGAGGCTCCGAGCGGATCTGGCTGGCCTTAGGGCCGCCAGCAGCCGCAAAGCCCCCCGGGAAGAGGGCCGCCCACCGCAGCCGCAGCCGCAGCAGCAGCAACAACAACAGCGGCAGCAGGGGCCAAGCCGGCCCGAACCGGAGGGGAACCGGGTCCTGGACCTGGTTCGCCAGGAGCTAACCTCCTTCCAGGCGCGGTTCCAGGAGCGATTCTCAGTTATAGAGGGAATCGTCCTGCGCCCGTCTCTGGCGCCTGGAAGGACGGCCACAGGCCCGAAGCCGGCCTCGTACGCAGCCGCTGCGGCGGCTGCCGCCCCGAAACCCGGGCCGTCAGGCACAGCCTCGGCGCCGGCAAAAGCGGCGCCGTCCGGCAAGGCCCCGACGTCGGCCCGGCAGACCAAGGCCAAGAAGGGCAAAAAGTCCCCACCGGCGCAGGTGGTTAGGGTCCCAGAGCCCTCTCCCCGGCGCCCGGGGCCTCCCGCGACCGATGCCGAGTGGCAAGTGGTCGGGGAGAAAAAGAAGGCGGCAAAGGCAGCGAGGAGGAAGGAGAAGAGGCGGCGCCGCAAGGAGCGAGCCGTCGCGGCGAGACTCCGCGCCCCAAAGACCGCGGCTGTAGTCATCACACTACAGCCGGACGCGGTCAAGAGGGGCGTCACGTACCGCGACGTGCTCACAAAAGCGAGGGCGACGGTGGACCTCCAGGAGCTGGGAATCACCGGGGGCCTCCGGCATAGAGTGACGGCAACCGGCGCTCGCATGCTGGAGATCCCCGGTGCGTCGAGTGGCCCCACCGCTGACGCCCTAGCTGAGAAGCTAAGGGCGTCCCTCAACGCGGAGGAGGCTCGGGTCTCCAGGCCCGTGAAATGCGCAGATTTGCGCATCATGGGCCTGGATGACTCCGTCACGGAGGAAGAGGTGGTGGCCGCCGTCGTCAGGACGGGCGGGTGTCTCGCCGACCAAATTAAGGCAGGCACCATACGCCCTGACTTCACGGGCATGCGAACCGTAACGGTAAGCTGCCCCGTGACGGCGGCCAGCAAAATTGTGGAGGGCCGAAGACTCCTGGTGGGCTGGGTGAGCGCGCAGGTCAAACTGCTGGAGCCCAGACCTCTGAGGTGCTACCGTTGCCTCGTCGGGCACCACGTCGGTGTCCAATGCACCTCGGAGGTGGACCGCAGCACTCTGTGCTTCCGCTGCGGTCAGCCCGGTCACACGGCCGGCTCCTGCAACGCCGCGCCGCACTGCGTCGCATGTGCGGCTGCTGGCAAGCCGGCCGATCACCGGGCGGGGAGCAAGTCCTGCGCCCCGCCTGCCGGGACCAGGAGGAGAGGTAGGCCCTTCGCCACCACCCCCACCGTCGCCGCCGCCGCTGCCGCCACTGTCGCCGCCGCCGCCGCCGCCGATGCCACTGCCGAGGGACCCTCGCAGGGGACCCAGGGGGGAGTCAACATGGAGGAGTGATGGCCCCACTCCGCTTCCTCCAGGCGAACATCAACCACTGCGCCTGTGCACAGGACCTCTTGCTCCAGAGCATGGCGCAGTGGTCGATTAATATCGCCGTGGTCGCTGAGCCGTACTTTGTCCCGCCCAGGGATAACTGGGTGGAGGACCTGAGCGGCTCAGTGGCCATAACTTCGTCGGCCGCCGCCGGCACCCCGTCCCTCGAGGGCGTCTCGAAGGGACAGGGGTGCGTCACAGCACGGTTCGGAGAGATTGTGGTAGTGGGAGTGTACTACTCTCCGAACCGAACTCTCGCCGAGTTCCACAACTCTCTCACAGAGTTGAGTGTCGTCGTCTCCAGAAGCCATCCCTTCCCCGTGCTAGTGCTCGGGGACTTCAACGCCAAAAGCCTGGCCTGGGGTTCCCGCTACACGGATGTGCGGGGTAGGATGGCGGAGGACTGGGCTCTGGAAGCAGGCCTAGCCGTCCTCAATCGGGGTTCTGTTCCCACGTGCGTGCGGATGCGGGGTGAGTCCGTTGTGGACATCTCGTTCGCGAGCCCCGCTCTGTCACAGTGCGTCCTTGACTGGCGCGTAGTAGAGGAGGTGGAGACCTACTCCGATCACCGGTATATCCGGTTCGACGTCTCCACCCAGACCTCAAGCGCGCCGGTCCGACAGGCCCCGAGTGGTCCGCGGTGGGCGCTGAAGCAGCTGGACCGGGAGCTCCTCCTGGAAGCCTCGATCGTGCAGGCCTGGGTGTCATCACCGGTCAGGCCTGCCGACATCAACGACGAGGCAGAGTGGTTCCGGGAGGCCATGTCCGAGATTTGCGACGTGGCAATGCCCCGAGTCCGGCCAGGATGCGCCCGACGTCAGGTGTACTGGTGGTCGCAAGAGGTGGAAGAACTTCGCAAGGAGTGCGTCGAGGTGCGCCACCTGTACACCAGGCACCGCAGGCTCCGCATCCGCCCTCCGGATGCGGCAGCCACGGAGGCGGAGCTGTACGAGGGGTACAGAGCGGCGAAGACCGCCCTCCAAGAAGCTGTCCAGCGGGCCAAGGACTCGGCCCGCGAGGAGATGGTGGGGACTCTGGATAGAGATCCATGGGGGCGCCCATATAAAATGGTGCAGAACAAGCTCCGCACCTGGGCCCCCCCTCTGACGCAGAGTCTCCGCCCCCAGCTGGTGGAGGAGGTGGTGAGCGCTCTGTTCCCCTCACGGGGGGAGCATACTCCCCCGCCTATGGCTCCGCCCGAAGCGGACCACGAGGACGACGACGACATCCCCGAAGTGACCGAGGTAGATCTGAGAGCGGCGGTTGGAAGGCTCAAGGCCAAGAATACCGCCCCAGGACCCGACGGCTTGCCTGGTAAAGCCTGGGTCCTGGCCTCAGGGGCTCTCGGGCCCCGACTGGAGGCGCTCTTTAGCGCATGCATGGAAAGAGGCCAGTTTCCGCTCCGTTGGAAGACGGGGAAGCTGGTCCTTATACAGAAGCCAGGGCGCCCTGCGGACTCTCCGTCCGCATTCCGGCCCATAGTGCTGCTCGACGAGGTCGGCAAACTCTTCGAGAGAATTATTGCGGGCCGCCTCGTCGGGCACCTTGGAAGGACGGGGCCGGACCTTGCGGACTGCCAGTTTGGCTTCCGCAAGGGGCGCTCGACGGTGGACGCCATCATGCGCGTTAGAGCCCTCACGACGGGGGACGCGGTGTCCCAGGGTAGGGTCGTCGTGGCGGTGTCACTCGACATCGCCAACGCTTTCAACACCCTGCCCTGGAGTTGCATTGGGGAAGCACTCCGGTATCACCGGGTGCCGACCTACCTCCGTCGAATAGTCGGGGCGTACCTGACGGACAGAGCCGTCATCTACCCCGGTCGCGATGGGGAATGGAACCGGCGAGAGATGTCGTGCGGTGTCCCACAGGGATCGGTTCTGGGGCCGCACCTGTGGGACATCGGCTACGACTGGGTGCTGCGGGCCGACCTCCCTGACGGCGTCAGCGTAATTTGTTACGCTGACGACACGCTGGTCTTGGCGCAGGGAAGGTCGCATCAGGCGGCGGCCGACGCGATGACACGCGGTGTTGCGATAGTCGTTGAGAGGATCCGGCAGTTGGGTCTCGAGGTGGCATTGCACAAATCCGAGGCCATGTCCTTTCATGGGCCTCGGAATAGGCCACCATCGGGATCCCAACTTACGGTAGGAGGGGTTCACATCGGCGTCGAGACCACGATGAAATACCTGGGTCTGGTCCTCGACAGCCGATGGAATTTCGTGGAGCATTTCCGACGTTTGGCCCCCAAGCTGGAACGGACTGGGGCCGCCTTAAAGCGGCTCTTGCCCAATTTGAGGGGGCCAAACGCCTCCTGCCGGAGGCTTTACGCGGGAGTCGTGCGGTCCATGGCCCTTTACGGGGCCCCGGTGTGGGCGCGTTCATTGCGGCGGCGAGCCGCCCACTACCTGAACGCGCCCCAAAAGGTGGTAGCCATTCGGCTAATCCGGGGGTACCGCACGATCTCGGGCGAGGCGGCGAGCCTCCTTGCCGGACTGCCGCCGTGGGATCTGGAGGCGATAGTCCTCGCGCGCCTGTACGAGTGGCGCGCGGAGGTACTAAGCCGGGGGGAAACTCCGTTTCCGCAGCAAATTGCGGCGGAGCGGACGGACCTCCGGCGCGATCTCATGGCGGCCTGGAATCAGCGACTGTCGCAACCCAGCGCAGGGCACGCCACGATAGTGGCGGTAAGGCCCCTCTTTGAGGAGTGGCTAGAGAGGCGTCACGGCGCCCTCACCTTCCGCCTGACGCAGGTCCTCACCGGACATGGATGTTTCGGGAGGTTCCTGCACATCATCAGGCGGGAGGAAACGCCCGGGTGTCACCACTGCGAGGATCGCCCAGAGGACACGGTAGAGCACACGGTGCAAACCTGCCCCGCTTGGGCGGAGCACCGCCGTGTCCTCGTAGAGGCGATCGGCGGCGGCGACCTCTCGCGCCCGGCCCTGGTGCAAGCCATGGTCCGGGGCGAGAGGGAGTGGGAGGCAGTCACCTCCTTCTGCGAAAAAGTTATGCTCGCGAAGGAGGTGGCGGGATGGGAGAGAGAAAGGTCCTCCCGTCCCAGCCGCCGCGGGAGACGCTCCGGGCGTCGGGAGCCACGTGACGACTCCCGGCCACCGTAGGCGCGGGCCTGCGGACGGTGAGTAATGGGTGACTCACAGTCCGATCAGCACCAGACCCGTGCCGTACGGCGCGTATATGTTCCACGCGCGCCTCAAAGAGATGTCAGCATATGAAGGGGCCCCTCAGGGCCAAGCCTGCCGGGTAAGCGGGATTGTCCGAAAGGGTTACCGCTACCCCGGAACATAAAGGGCTACGGAAGGAACATGGATGGGTTTTAGTCAGTAAGAGTCTGACACTCCCTTCCGCTCCACCCAGAGCGGGAGCAGTCATTGGATGATTTCCCAGCCTTAAAAAAAAAAAAAAAAAAAAAGACTCTTACTGACTAAAACCCATCCATGTTCCTTCCGTAGCCCTTTATGTTCCGGGGTAGCGGTAACCCTTTCGGACAATCCCGCTTACCTAACGAGATGGCTGATACTACTTGTATTTTCTTTTTTTGGAAACACATACATATTATAGACTAGCTGTGCCTGCGACTTCGTCCGCGTGGAATAGTGACTTTTCGAGCAGCATACCTTAACAAATGTTCGCCGTGATTCTTTAAATTGACATAACTTTTTTATTTATGAACCGATTGACATGAAAAAAACACTAAATATTAAGTGAAGCTTACTTTAATATATTAGTAAAAACCGCATCTAAATCTAATAAGCCGTTTTTGATATTAGCGTGCACAAACACACAGACAAACAGACAAAAAAAAATAATTACAATTTCGGGTTCGGCATCGATATAATAACAACCCCTGCTACTTTTTTTTATATATTTCCATTGTACAGACACCACTTTTCTACAATTTTATTATATGTATAGATAGATAGAAAAACACCCACACCCGGAACAAATACTTGCAAGTCGTACAAATATTTGTTCCATGCGGGAATCGAACTCGCGACATGCTGCGCAGCAGTCAATCGCTCAACCGCTGCGCGAAACGTGTCGTCAAAATAAATTAGGTATATTGGTTTAAATATTATCTTAGGCTTATACTTCTCGTGGTTGGTAAACCACACCCTACCCTAGAAACCTACGCGCAACCTTTCAGAATTTCAGTATGTAAATACCAAAACTAATAAGAAATATAAGAATAATAATACTTTCTCTTCATTCACACAGTGTGAGGGTGACAATGTATGATCCGTGTGGTGTCCGGATTCAAAGAATAGCTCCACCCCAACTACATCCACTGGGTGTCGTAAAAGGCGACTAAGGAAAATTGGGAGATCCCCAACGCACACAAGTCTGCTTGGTCATGATAGGCGTTCACTATCTTCTCGCTAACGTGACCAAGAAATGCAGCAGGGTAACGCGAAGCACCTTGAGGGCGTCTACCAGGATCCATATTGTGGTTTACGGTCTTTCGCTGCATCCCAACCTTTGCCTATCGTACTGGTCTACCATTCCATTGGACCACAGGGGAAGGGACGAGAGAGTGGATTTGTACCCGCGCAACTGCTTATCCACTTTAATCCAATTCACGCGCAGATGACCCTAGCTATTTACTTCCGGATCTGAGCGTATTGAAAGCCCTGCGGCGATGGGGTTTCGGCGGTGGGGCTGAGATATCGATGTATCGAGGCTTCAGTCAATACCCTGCACGTAGGCGGCCAGAGGAGAGTGGTCGCTCCTGGAGTCGATTGAGTCGGGACTCTGGGTTCGGCAGCACAACTGGTGACAAAGCAGCCCTGTTTAGGATCGCTCTGCTTTCCTCTGCACAGAGGAGGGGTCTAGAAAAGGTGGCCCAAAAATAGTCCGTCTCACCCATCATCCATGTGCCAAACCGCGGGCGCATGGACATCGACAAAATGCGGTCAAAAGAAACAGAAGCAACTTAATAATAAGATACTTTACCAACAACTTCGCATCGCTACATGGAACGTACGGACTCTATTAGACAACGACCGGAATTTATGCCCAGAGAGAAAAACTGCCCTCATAGCAAGAGAGCTGGCTCGCTATGACATAGATATAGCTGCAATAAGCGAAACCCATCTGAGTGACAGTGGAGAGCTTCGTGAACACCTAGGAGGCTACACCTATTACTGGAGTGGACGCCCCACCGGTGAGAGAGCGGGCAGCGGTGTAGGCTTTGCTATTCGCAATGGGTTGGCTGGAGATCTGAGTGAACTACCTAAGGGTGTCAATGACCGCCTCAAGACTCTACGCCTTCCACTATCTAACAACAAGTACGCCCATCTCATAAGTGTTTACGCCCCCACCCTGCCTTCACCGGATGAGGACAAAGAGGTATTTTACCAAAACCTGAGGCGAATTCTGGAAACTATCCCAAAGTGTGACAAAGTTATTTTGTTGGGAGATTTTAATGCTCGTGTCGGCACCGAACATACGATTTGGAACAGAGTCCTCGGCAAACATGGAATAGGGAAATGTAACGATAATGGACTTAGGCTATTGTCGTTATGTGCAGAATTCGATCTTAGCATCACCAATACATGCTACCGGCTTGCTGAGAAATACAAGACCTCGTGGATGCACCCAAGATCTAAGCACTGGCATCTTTTAGATTATGTCATTGTTCGCCAAAAAGACCTGCGTGACGTTCTCGTGACGAGGGCAATGCGTGGAGCAATTGGCTGGACTGATCACCGTCTTATTAGATCAAAGATGTACTTGCAGCTAAAAGCACCACGACGAGCACCCAACAAAATTCCACATAAACTTGCTTGTTCAAATCTACTAATATCGTCAGAGCTGGGTAAAGCGCTGGATTTGAAATTTGCTGAGGGTGATCTGCGGGCGGAGTCATCTAACATTGATGATGACTGGAGATCTTTTGCCAAACATCTGCATGCTTGTGCGCTGGAAACTATAGGAAGACCTCAGAAAAAAAACCAAGACTGGTTTGACGCAACTGACAGCGAGATCAAAGCGCTAGTTGACAAACACAGGCATGAGTTAAAAATGAAGTTCCCGGAATCACGTAGCAATAAGGAAGCGCAACAAAAACTGAGGACCAAAGTTCGCGAATTGAAGGATAAGTGGTGGAAGGAGAAAGCTGCTGAACTACAGCACTGCGCCGATTCTCACCAAATGGGCAAGTTCTTCGAGGGTATTCAAGCAATTTTTGGCCCAAGGGCAAGGAAAATAGCACCGATGTACACAAAAGACAGGCAACACCGAGTTACAAATAAAACTGACGTAATAATGCGATGGGCTGAACATTTTAGTGACGTCTTAAATCCCGATGCACTCAGCGCTGACCTGTCGTACATAAATGCACTAGAGGAACTGCCAGTTTGTCAAGATTTAGAAACCCCACCTACTTTTGAAGAGTTGGCAGTAGCAGTCATGCGTCTTAAAAACTCCAAAACACCTGGAATGGACCAACTTCCAGCGGAAATATACAAATATAGTGGTAAAAACATTGTAAATAAACTATACCATCTAGTCAAAAGGGTGTGGGAAACTGAAGAAGTTCCACAGAACTGGAGAGATGCGGTGATTTGCAAGCTGTATAAAGGGAAGGGAGATGTCTGCAACGACTGCAACTCCTACCGAGGCATATCACTTCTCTCTAGTGCCGGTAAAATTCTTGCCCACATAATCAACAGCCGCCTTAGCAAACTTGCTGAAAAATACCTGCCTGAGAGTCAATGTGGCTTTCGTCCTTGCAGAGGTACAATCGATGCAATATCTGTCGTAAGGCAACTCCAGGAGAAAAGCTTGGAACATCAAAGGCCTCTCTACATGTGCTTTGTCGATCTAGAGAAAGCATTTGATAGAGTTCCACGTGAGGCTCTTTGGCTTGTTCTCCAAAAGTCTGGATACCCAAAGAAGTTCGTCAACCTCATACGCCAATTTCATATCGGCATGAAAGCGCAGGTTCGACATGATAACCAACTTTCCAAGGAGATCCAAATTACAAGTGGAGTAAAACAAGGTTGCGTCATGGCGCCCACACTCTTTGCCATTTACTTCGCAATTGTTATGAGAGACGCCCTGCAGTACTGTAGTGACCAAATCCAACTGAATTTCCGAACAGATAAAGGCGTTTTTGATGTTGCTAGGTTTAGAGCCAAATCAAAACTTCAAAAGATTCCCATTCTGGAGATACTTTACGCTGACGATGTGTGCCTCATGTCCGACAGCGTGGTGCATCTCCAAAGCTATGTCGATGCACTACATCAATCCTGCCAACGATTTGGATTAGTTCAGTGCTTCCAAGACGCAAGTCCTCAAACAACCACCCCGAGGCGACGAAGCTGATAAAGCAACACTTAAGCTGGATGGGAAACCGCTGGCGGAAGTCACGCAGTTTAAATATCTTGGTAGCCACATACGGCATGATAACACCCTGGCATCGGAAATACCATTGCGCATTGCAAATGCTGCTGCGACCTTTGGACGGCTTAATGATCGTGTCTGGAAATCTCATGATCTGAAGCTAGAGACAAAAATTAGTGTCTACAAGGCACTGATCTTACCTGTCCTTCTATATAGCGCAGAAACATGGTGCCTATACAAACCAGACATTAGGAAACTGCACACATTCCATCTAAGGTGTCTCAGATTGATCCTAAATATAAAGTGGCAGGACCATGTTCCAAATACGGATGTCTTGCATCGTTCCAGCATGTATGGCATGGAAGCCCTGCTCATGCAGCGTCAACTCGGGTGGTGTGGACACGTCCTCCGCATGAAGAACCACCGTTTACCCAAGGTGGTCTTTTACTCTGAGATGGCAGAAGGTAAACGGAAGCATGGCGGTCAACATCTCCGCTATAAGGATGTGTTCAAAAGGCATCTTAACGCGTGCGCTATTGATCC
The DNA here is from genome assembly GCA_951799385.1 of Hyppa rectilinea. Taxonomy (NCBI): domain Eukaryota; kingdom Metazoa; phylum Arthropoda; class Insecta; order Lepidoptera; family Noctuidae; genus Hyppa; species Hyppa rectilinea. The sequence continues at coordinate 10,742,028 of OX637306.1, read as the reverse complement.
TACAGGTTGGGACAGGCTTGCTTTACACAGGTCGTCTTGGCGCTCGACTATTCACAATAGTATCAAATCCTTCGAAGAAAAGCGACACGAGGCTATTGTTGAGAAGCGTCAAATACGCAAGGAGAGACCTAAGCCCTCCTACACATATACATATAACACTGCAGGCCAACTCTACTGCTCTAGCTGTGACCGAGTATTCAAAACTAAATTCGGTCTAGCGAGTCATCTAAGGGCTCACGCAAGGAAGTGATTTATGAAGGGTCGCCGTTATCGAAATCGATAAGGAGGACTATATATATGGTGAGGGAGACATGCAACATTCGCAGATAATATGATATATAAATCATACCGTAAACCTACACGGTAAGGTACGGGATCTAATATTGTAATACATTATAGGCAATGATTTAAACGGGTGGTAATAAATATATCAAAGTTTTGGAAAACCCTTTTTGAGCTATACGGCGTTAGGTACAGGTAGTTGACGCGTAACAATTAATTACCTACAAATTGTTAGGGATCCAGAAAACATTGATATCGATCGTAACGATTAATTATCAGTCAGTGGGAAATTACAGTTATGCGTTTACAATACTATATTATTATCAGAAATTAAGGAAATGACTGGTGAATCTGTATGCTAAACGTAGACAAACCATGGCAAATAATCATCCAAAAAAACTTTTATATGAATACATGAAGTACCTTGTATATTAATGTTGAATATTGAAACTGATACCGCGAGAACCAGCAAGCAACAAAGTAATTATATTACTAAAACCAATGACGACTAAACACATGTTAAGATACCTACAATAAAGGTTTATACGGCTATAACTACCTACTTCATTCATTGATTTCAAGTTCAGCACATAAGAAACATATATTTCGTGTAGTAACAAGCCATAATCCAAATACTTATTTCCCATAAATTTACGCCACCCTTTTCGAGAGGATTCTCCGAGACGCGTAGCGAACTGCTAAGAAAAGATAGTGGATACCTACACTGTCGTTGCTCGGTGTGGTTTATTAGTGTCGCTCAAGCGTAAACTCAACGTTTATGAAGTAGAAAGTATACTCCGAAACTTACGTATTGTCGTACCTACCTACGTACAGTCACCAAAAAAATATTAGGTTAGTAAGTATTTGGTCTACAGGCAGCTATGACCTAACAATAGTTATTTGTTATGCAAGTCTGGAAAGTTGATTTTTGGCGCGAGTACTTCTATTGAAACCTGAGTAAGCGAAGGATTCTAGGGTTGAACCATGAGCAAAGCGAGTGGTTCAAATATAGAATCCTGAGCGTAACGAAGGTTTCAAAGGTACGAGACGCAGAAAAGCATTGCTACCGAGCGCAACACACAATTTTTCACCTCATTACAGCGAGGAAACTGCTAGGTGCAAGAAAACAGGTGTTGTTGAGTTTTATTTTGTTCGAGCGTCTCAGATACATTGACATCATGTGAAGAAAATAACAGATACTTGGCAATGTATCTTATGAGTTACATAGAATATTTCCAAAATTAAATACCTTGTATTTTGTTCTATATCCTACTTGTCCTCTAAGGAGAATGAAAGAAAAAAACTAATTTAATACAAATAACTAACTAATTTAATTTAATACATATTTATTTTTGCCAAGCAAAGGATTACATAACATATTATATTAGTATTTATTTTATTTCAAAAATTAAACTTAAATTAATAATAATAATAATAATAATTCTTTATTTGAACCAAAAACACACGTTACATAATTATTGTGATCGTTAATAGCCACATTAGTAGAAACTGTGTCGTGGCTATTAGCGCCCACCTCCAAGACAGAGATGACATGTAGGTTCCAGATTACGAACAGTTTAGGTTAAGTAATTTTTTATAAATAAGCTTAAGGTCTAGTGTGTGTATGTGTGTGAGTGAGAGTGTGTGTTTGAGTGAGAGAGTGTGTGTGTATGTGTGTGTGCATGTGTGTGCGTAGAGAATAAGGTTTTATTTTTTTTAGATTTTTACTACGTTCTCCAATTCTTCGTACGTAAGAGTGGACAACCATTGGTCAGTAAGCTGTTTACACTCTCGAGAAGTGAGTGGATATATATTTAGTAACCTATTTACTTTGTTGTATAATGCAGGAGCCATGAACTCTAGTTGTCGCCGTACTAGTTGGAGGTTAGACGGGTAAGTTTGGCAGACTCTATCGGACCTACGTTTATGTTTGTGCAAATCAGGATCGAAGAAAAGCTCAGCATGCTTACGTAGAATTACATTTAGAACGAAGGAGTGCCTTACCGAGGGTACTTTGCAAAGGGCGTACAGTTCGTCAGTAGGGAAACGAAATGGTTTATGTGTCATGACCTTGAGCACAGCCCTCTGCGCCCTCTCCAGACGGAGTAGGAGACATTTCCCAGCGTTACCCCAGGCCGTTACACAGTACGTGATGACAGAGTGAGCAAGAGCAAAATAAACGGTTCTAAGGGTAGAAAAGTCAGCTGAACTTCTAAGGTTTTTAAAAACAAATATTAACTTTCTAACCCTAGATACTAGTGTATTAATTTGCCCAACCCATGTCAGCGCACTGTCAATCAGTATACCGAGGTATTTGACAGAATCCGTACGCTTGATTTTGGGACAACCACAGTCAACATTTGTAACAGCATTGCATTTATGCGCTGTCAGAGAAAAAGCGGATGTTGGCTGTGATGTAAGTCTCGGACCAAATGTGACAAACGCAGTTTTTTCCACGTTTAGGGTAAGCAAATTCTGTGCAAGCCACCTCATAGTAGACTGAAGCGCTGATTCGGCGACAAAAAGTGCCTCAGCCCAATCCCTTCCCCGTACCAGTATGACTGTGTCATCAGCGTATGAAATTAATTTGGAGTTAGGTAGGGAAAGTTTGCAGAGATCGTTCATATATATAAGGAACAGAGTGGGACCAAGTACACTGCCTTGTGGGACTCCAAAGTTAAGAAACATTTCGTTACTGGTAAGATTATCTATCTTAACAAATTGTGAGCGTCCATTCAGGTAACTCCTGAAAATATCAAGGGCGAGGCCTCGAACTCCAATCAGTTCCAGCTTATTGAGCAAAAGGGGGACAGAGACGGTGTCAAAAGCCTTGGAAAGATCAAGAAAAATAGCAATAGTCTTTTGTTTATTATTTAAATTTTGAGCCACTGAGCCCAATAAAGCCAGAACAGCATCTTCAGTATTTTTGCCTGCTCTGAAACCATATTGATTGACAGCGAGAACATTATGTGCATTTAGATAGTTGAGCAGTCGCGTGTTTAATATTTTTTCAAGAAGCTTAGAAAAGATAGTCAAAACAGAAATTGGTCTGTAGTTATTGACACTGCCTCTGTCCCCACTTTTGTAAATTGGGTGAACCAGGGCCCTCTTGAAGACCGCAGGGAATACCCCAGATGTAAGGGCGAGGTTGAATACGTGACAAATGATAGGGACAAGTATTTTCCTGGCAGCACTAATCAGGGTCGCAGGGATGCCGTCCCATCCCACAGCAGAATTCAGTTTGAGGGCTAGTATGAGGCGATCAATCTCCTCATTATCTGTGGGGAAAATAACCATAGAATTATGATGTGGAAAAGACTCACCAAGGACAGACGAACTGGCGCTATCGTCACTCACGGGGGGCACAATTTTGGAAGCCAGATTTTCTCCCACATTTGCGAAGAATTCATTTACGCAATCAACTGAACGAGATGGGTCAGCTGTAATGGACAAGAGCTCACTGGCGGAAGTTTTATTGGTTTTCAAGTTTGAGATCATTTTAATTAGGTTCCAAGTGGCTTTTGGATTTTTGCGATGTTTTTCAAATTCTGCACGTTCATACTGTCGCTTTAGTTTCTTCAGGAGATTATTACAAAAATTCCTGTATCGGACATATATTATTTTCTTAGTATCGTTATTTGGGTCCTTTTTGGTTTTACGGTAAAGATTATCTCGATTTCTAATACACCTTAGAAGACCTGGTGTGATCCAGGGTTTAATAATTCGTTTCCTACTTGAGATAACCGAATTTCGACAATTTTTAGCAACGACGGAAGAGATAATATTGACTAGGTATGATGCAGCTTTGTCAGCATCGTGACAGTTTGTAACAGGAGAGAAGTCAGTATCGTTTAGTATCTTTACGCATGCATTTATATCCACATGTTTCGAATTCGTCGAGGATTTTTGGGTATTTAAGCTAATATTACAGAAGGCTATAACTGGAGCATGATCGGTAATTAGAGAATCGAGAACCAGGGATATGGATGGTTTGTTAGACTTTATTATTATGTGGTCAAGGCAGCTATCGATACGTGTAGGTAAAACATGTGCAGGCAGCATACCATGTGATGCAACAGTGTTAAGGTACAAGTCAGAATTTAGATCATTACAATTTGGGGCTATATTAATGTTAATGTCTCCTATTATCATAATTGTTCTAAACGATTTTAACGAATGAAGGGTTGAATCTAAACTAGCGATAAAACTGTGTATGTCACGATTTGATGGCGATCGGTATACAGCTAAAACTGCTATCTCATTTTTGTACTTCAGAATCAGGCAATTCGCGTCAACGAGCGTTGGTTTTTCAACAGAAAATTGTAAGTCCTGCCTAGCGTATACAACAACACCATCGTTTTGGTTACAGTGATCTGAAAATGAAGTTACAAAACCAGGGATAGAAGGAATAAAAGGACATTTTTGTAGCCAGCATTCGGACAACACTATTATATCAAATTGTACCTTAATACGATGCAACAATATTAGAAGATTGTCAAAATTAACACGATTTCCTATGCTTCTAATATTTATTTGAAGTATTTTGAGACTGTTTTTGACATTTTGTAAATATGAGTCAACTCGCTCTGGAGCGCAACGGTATGATGAATATGCTGAGAAAATATCCATATCATCTACAATTCTGGCGTTATCATTCATAATCAAGACCTTGAACCAACAGATATCCTATTTTGGTATCACTCACTGCATTAAAGGTTATCCTCAGTGGAAGGGAGAGAGAGAAAAGTATAAACAGGTTCATACAAGGCTGTTTAGGTAGAATGATGTTTGTGTGATGATTGGTGAGGTATGTGAGTATGTGAGTTTTTGTGAGTGTTGGTGGAAATAGTATGTGTATGTGGTATGGAGTTTTAGTTTTAAGTTTTACAATGACAATAGAATACAGCAATATACGGAAACATAATATGAATATAAGACAGATGTAACTAACGGTACAAAGATCATTTTTAAGACTAGGTTTGCTTAGGGCATCTATTTGACAACAATGTACTTTCGATTGATAGATGACAATTAGACGCACGCAGCCTAGTCACTTATCAGAATTAATTTTTAAGAAGTCAGACTCGTCCTTGATCACATAATGCTGGGCTCCTGCTGATTTCCGAAGAAATATTTTGCCATTTTTTATCCAACAGAACTTATATTCATTTGTACTGGCGAAATCACGAGCCAAGAAGAACAGGCGTTTCATCTTTGGAGTGAGATTTTCCGAAATAAATACTGGTCTAACTGGTCCATTAATTTTTAGTAGCTCGGTAGTCAATTTATTTTTTTCCTTGTTATGTTTTTTATACATTTGCAGAAACTTTTCTTTTAATAAATTGCTACAAAAGTCCACAATAATGGTCTTGTTGTCTGGGTCCTTGGTACCTATACGGAAAATGTCCTTTACCTCGAAAGGCTGCATCGGTACATTAAGTGTTGCGCCAAGGTTCAGAACAGTATTTAGTAATTCTACTTTGGATTCGGATTTTCTTAAGGGAATATTCCTGATCTCAACGCAGGATGATCTAGCGCCACGCTCCATGCGTTCCAATCTATCCTCTAGATTTTGAAAGCACTTCGAATTATTTTTCCTTTCGGATTCGAGCTGTGCTTCCAAATGTTCAATTTTACCTTTGAGGTCATCATAATCCTGTGACAGGAAATTAACTGTAGACTGGATTTGAGTATTTTGGAGTTTTATCTCTTCCACTGATTCACACAATCTTTCAATTTTCTTTTCTTGGCTGTCTTTGAATTCGAGGAACATATTTTTAATCTCCGCCATGAAAATAGATAATTGGTTATCCTGGCCCATTCTTGACTCGGAACATTTGCGTTTATTGCGATGTGTTATGTTAGGGAAACCGCATTCATTACTGACCAAGTTATCAGTTTGCACTATGTTTGGCTCAGAAGAGCTATGGTGCAGTGAAGCTGGTAAGGGTGCTGCAAGTGTTGTAGATGGGGTAGTGCTTGGCGACGGGGAATCATTTCTTGGCATTTTTATTAGTGGAATTTAGTACATATATTGTTCAAAAATGATGTAAAAAAAAGAAAACAAAAAGCAAAAAGTTCTTTGTGCCGACTCGGATTTGAACTCGTGTTGGTCGACAAATTTCTAAGAGGCGATAGCCAAACCTCCGCGCCACTTGGTTCTAATTAACACTGACGAAATTAGTGAATGGTTGACACAGTAGAATGTTGATGAATTGCGAGGTCTTTAAGACTTCTTTGTGTTATTAATGAGGGCAAAGTCCGAAATGAGTTCACTTTTTAAACGGATTGAGTACGTTATTATATTAAAACTGGTGTCACATCTGCTACAGTTGTTTAATCACAGAGATTGCACACACGAATGTCACTTGTAACTTGTTGTTGTTGGTTCTCAGTTTGTATGGTTAAATGTGCACTATAAACTGGGTTTTATTTATAAAAACAAGGAGCAGTTAAGAAACACGTCCGTCTTCGTTGACGTCTCGCGCGGGGGGGGAAATTACTACACAATTGGGTATTTGACATTTTTATGGCATATTCAAATGTGACGTCACAGATTTTTTTAATCAAATGGAATACTTATTAACATTAATTCCAATTTTACAATTATATCCTCGCAAAATATTTAATTTCTGTACTGTGATGGAATTTTTTAAGGTGAGCGGTATTATTTAATATTTTATTTTACACCGTGTCTTGCATTTTCAGTGGACTGGAAGTATAGAAAATTATTAAATAGAAAGGTTCGAAATTTAAAAACTCTTTCCATGCTAGAGAGCAAAATGCGATTTTGGGCTCAGATTTCGAATGACAAACAGACTCTTTCCGAGCCTGTGAGGTGAATATTTTTTTTTTATTCATTTTCCAGTTTAAGTTAATTTGCTAAGTTAAAATCTGTGGCATCTCTCATTGCGTAGGTATGTTGCAAACTATATAAGCATCGGTTTTCAGTCTAACCGAATGCAGCTGATTTTCGTAGGGTCATCAATCATCATGCATCGGACTGACTGTACGAATATTAAAAATGTGTTTCTTCGCCGAATACCAAACTTCTATGCTGACTGTACCTCGGATCTTACAATGGGTTATAAAATAACACTCAATGTCTCGTCGCCTTCAAGGTTCAATTTTTGTTCAACATTTTCTCGGAAATCGTGACAATATTTACATTGGTCAAATGTTTGGTGAAATTCTGCTTCTATGTTGAGACAATATGAATCCTTTGGCTTTATTTACGTGATGAATTCAAAATAAATCGAGTTTAGGCTAGATACCTATAATGGAGATTTAACCAATTGGGTCTTTTAATTCAATTCATATTCATATCGTCTTTAGTCACAGGCAGGACAGAAGCATGAATTTGGTTCATTTAAATGATATTCTAAACTACATACATAACAAAATAACAATACATAATATATGATATATTTAACTAATACTAAGTAAAATATACTACATAATTCCACTTCTTTTTATAAACTATATTGGCGTAACTCATTGCTACGCCGTAGCACTTGCTACGATCGCGGCTCCACAATGGCTACGAAACGTTTTAGAGAACTTTTTTGAACCTTTGAAATTTTGATCCTTTCCTTGATTGGTCTTTTTCTGTTGCGAAATAACTCATGAATCAGTTTTAGGCAAATGATTAATTATTCCTTGACTGAAACCTATCCGGATAGTACAAGGTTAACTAAATACAAAGAGTAATATAATAAGACTGATCTGACTAAATATTGGATATTTCTCGTACCTACTGCCACTTTGACCTAATTAGTTGCGTTCACAAACACTACATTTCTTAATTAATTATTCTATAATTAGTTTCAAGAATTAGTCGGGTCTAAATTCGCACTCTGTATAAATAGACTGTATAAGTTTTTAAGATGGTGAGATTCAGAAGATGGTTGCAGTTTACACTTAAAGGCTTCATTGACTCGACAATTCGACATGATACGGTAAGGTTAAGTACTTTTTTATTACGAAACATGCTCTTGACTTCGACCTCGCCTGATGGTATACTATGGACAGAGCGTTCCCAGAAGATCGCTCTTACTTGAAGGCGTAGGGTTATATGTGGCAGGGAACACACCGATAATATTGAGATTTCTTTCATTAAAAATATATTCGATCCATTTTCAGAAAGAAATATGTTCCTTTTCATACATTTTTATAAGTTATTTTTGGGTACTTTTAAATCGCCGCGTGAAAAGGGAAACGGAAAAGGAAATGGGGACTACTGCTAAGTGCTCGCCCATGAAAATAATACATGTGTTTGTTGCCAGAAATGAAAAAAGAATTTAATAAATTCAACATAGGAAAATGTTAATGCATTTGTAATTAAATATTTTTTATCAAAGACTTAATGATTCGATTCCGGGATATATTGTAGAAAATTTCAAAAATACATTGGTAACACTGTAATCAAATACACGTCACGTCATTACTTTCCAGATGAATAGCATCAAGCTGTTTTGCTCTTTTTTACTCTTACTGAAAATGTATACAGCTATCCTGTAGTAATGTTATACATATCTACTTTTCAATACAGTTAGAACCGTGTTGTTACTCGCGGTCGCATCGCAACGCAATACAACGCAATTTGTGTTTGTGTTCAGTTCAGCCGTAAGTAATAGAATAATTTTATTAATTTAGTACTGTAACAGTATAAGGTATAAGTGAAATATTATCCGTTATCAATGCCCTACATTCTGATCAGAGGTAATTTAGCATCTTATGGACATAGAAACCCTTGGCGTGTTTTGGTATCCGGCTTGAAAGGTAGATGTTGACAAATTACGAAAGTAAAATGAGAAACAGGAGAGAAGTAAAGATATGTAATCGGGCTTATTATCTATATTTATATACAGTCCTCTTCTCATTTTATTTACTTCATAAAATGTGTCTGTTTAGGGTATTTTATTGAAGGCCTAATATTATTTGTATAGCTGGCGAGATAGAACAGCTCAAGAGGTTCGCATGTGGTGGCTACTGCGACGATTCTACTATTGTTTACTTACAACATCCTTGTGTTATTCTTAGCGCACTTGAGGTTTGTGATTTTGTACGTTCCTTACTTATTAGCATGTTGAATCATTGCAGTTAGTAAATATGAGTCATAATGTCACAGTGCTAATTGATCAATAACATTACAGGTGTTGGGTTACAAGGTTGTCGCGTCTAGCTCCACAGCTGTCAAACAAGATTATAATGAGTACATGTGGACTATGAGAAAAGAGTTTTCAGAACCAGAACCCTCAATAATTGTGGAGCAAGATAACATCAACAATTTCAGCAAGGAGGCTATGCACTTGGGCAACTACCAACACCAGACAAAGGACGACGAAGTGTAAGCCAGAATCATCATATTAAAACATATATCTTGATCAGTTTAATTTGTTTTATACTATGGACACAAAGGGCAGCCAGATCCTGTCTCCATGCAACTTGGAAACAGCACCTATAGCTGAAGAAGACAGTGTTGTTTATATTGCTATCAAAGGGTCTTTGCATGCAAATGATTGCTCTGTCTTTGGACTAGGAGATGAGGAGATAAGAGCTGTTACTAAAAAGTTTCCAGGATCAGGAGTAGTGGTGAATGGGGTTTCAATCAAATCAAATGTTCTTGAAGCTCTTAATTCATTGAGCCAGCTTGGTTACAAGATTATTTCCAGCACTGGTGAGGCAGAGATTACTTGGACCCTCCAGCGCATTATTTAAATCAACACAAACCTACTCACTGTACTGTTCTTTGTAATATTCTATTATTATTACATTACAAATATGGACCATGGAAAGAACTGTGACCACTCAAACTGCACCCATGCTAACGCATCTGTTAGCCAAACTTTATCTGAAATGCATTGGGAGAGAGGCCTGTGGTATGCAGGTAATTAGTTAAAAATTTATTTATTTTTACTATGTTCAAATTGCTACCTTATCAGGTGTCATGTCCAACTATGTTAGTATCTCATATTTTCGTAAATTTTCCTGATAAGATAGCTCAACCACTTGCTTATGCTTGGGTGTGCCAGATAAATAAGCATGCAAACAATGTATGTATATTAATTAGTATAAAAAACATTAAAATAACTATTTTATTATTACAGCCTTCTATGGTGATGAGGAAAGAGTCCGACATCTGATTGCTAAGGCAGGCAATGCCAAAGACATAGTGAACACACCAGATAATTCTGGATACACTCCATTGCACTATGCAGCACGTAAAGGATATGTATATATTTGTAAGATTTTATTGCAAAATGGGGCAGTGATTGATGCAAAGACCAATAGTGGACAAGCTACACCATTACTCAAAGCAGCTGCGGCAGGTAATCACCTTCACCGAGTTAAAATTATATAGAGAACACAAAAATATTCAATGTGTTTCCATATCTCATATATGGCAATTAAGCTCAATACATAAATACAACTTTTTATTGCTCATTGTTTCATCTCACACCTAATCACTTGAGATGACTGCTAGTAAATACACAATTACATTTTGAGATAAGAAAGCATTGAATAATGGTTTCATGTCTTTATTAGGCTATTTAGAAATTGTCACTTATCTTTCAATGCTACTTTTAGGTAAAATTGAAGCAATAAAATTCCTTATTCAATCTGGAGCTTGTGTTGATGCACAAGATGTTGATGGGCAAACAGCTCTGCATAAAGCTGTTGAAAACAAACACTTTGATTTAGTTAACTTTTTGATGGAGACATACCCTAAACTGAACATGATGAAGGACATTAAAGGTCGTTGCCCTTCTGATAACATGTTAAGCCCAAAGGACTGATTTCGAGTCCAGCCAGAGATATGCAATAAAAATATCAGTTGGTACCCATTGATGTTGATTGTTAAGGAGCCGTTTTAATATTGTCGCACTTTCATGCTAGCCTATAATATATTATCTAGTTGGGACTTTATTTCAAATTTAGTTTCCCTTACTATTGATAAGTATTTATTTATGCTGTGTTCTATTTGCATGATTGAATCTGCAAAATGATGTAACCTTATGTATAATTAATTGTTAATGTGCTATATCTTATTGCTGTTATGATTATTTGTAGAAATGTTTATTTTATGTTAACCTTCCCATTATTTGCTTTTACGTTTACAAGCAGATTATATTATTGTGATTTAAGTAGGTATTTAATTATCGCCATTAGAGGTATTCACTTTAAAGAAATAAGTAATATATTTTTAACATAGTGTGTTTGACACTTATTCTTCAATTATTTAGTCACTAATCGCAATTTTCCGTCTCATTATATTATTGTGTTAGAAGTTAAAAATTCCATGGATATTTTATATGGTTGGCTTTTATGGCCAATGTTATTATTATTTATGTTATAGTAGGTGGCTACGTTACCGTCATATAAACTGGGTTTAAAAATAAATTTCGATACAAAATAAAATATACTTTCGTTATTTAATATTGGGGCGGGTACGGTTATAATTATAAAACATTACTTGTGGCCAGACGGCTTTGTTATTCATAACATAGTTTCACTACAATAACTATTAAACTTACCTTTTGAACAAATGAAAGTTGATAAAGATAAATACACATTGTGGGTAATTTGATTAAAACTCTGATTTTCAGATGTATGTACAGTGTATGTATTATCAACAGAATAGGTAGTACATTATAATTTACTCACCCTGTGTAAGTAGGCTTAATAAGCAAATCGATGTTGCTTTATTCTATGTATTATTATTATATCTGAATTCATATCATTTATTTTAAATAACTAATTGTATTATTAATACATGTATTAATTAGTTTAAGACTAGATTCTTATTTCAACCAATTCACATTACTTGGACATTTTTTACATAATAATATTCAAGGAGAATGAGTGGTCCTTTTTAGTAAAAAAATTAAATCACTAAATATATCATACATTTGATAACAAATATAAATAATCAACATTAAATTGTCTACAACTAAATATAAATAACTTGTACAGTTTTATCCTAACATGATTCAAAGCCAGAAGAACAGATTAGCTCTCGAGAAAAATACATAAACATTCTCTGATTATTGTAATTACAAACATGAAATAAGGATTATTCTTTACTGTTAGGTGTTTAATAACAATTCAACTCATTTTGAAGATTTTTATGGACAAACATATTGTGTCACATAAGTATAGATATTCTAATCAGCAAATATTTTATATTTTACCCTACGTACACCTTTGTACTACTGTGTAATTTTACTAAATAAAAATGCATATAGATATTTATTTTTATTTCTTGATACTTCCCAGACTTTTAACTGAATCAGTACAGACCTTCATCCTCCATCATAAGGTATCCTTTTAAGCTCTTTGGCAGAGGGAGTGACGATATGAAGCGATACAATGTCTTTCCAGTCGTGGCGCCTATACATCTAATTTTAATTCTACAGAGATCAGAGAGACTAAGTGGTTGTTTGCAAGCATGATATAACCAATATGCTGTGCATCCTGGTTTAGGAACAGTGGCGCCTGAGTCGTGAACCATGACGTAATGACCTGCCTTTAGTAACATCGCCGCTAAACTGCACGATCGTCGTCTGCTTGCTATGGATAGATTGTCCAGACCACACGAGTGTAAATCGCAAGTGTTCACGTCTGCTCCATAGCGAATTAGTAGAACTGCAGCATGGTCTCTGTAACAAAAAAAAAGCATCAAAGAATTTACAAGAACCAGAAAATTTATTTATCCCATACGCTGCCACGAGCGCGTATGTGTGTTGAAGGCACTGAGAATAGCACAAAAAATAGTGGTAGTGTTTGTGTTAAACCTTTTTTAATTTCAAAACATCTGGGGGGGGGGGGGAGAGGAATAGAGATAAACTAGGATAACATAGCCCGCCCCTTCAGAATTCAAATCGTTTGAAAGTACAACGGATGTTGCTACCGGCCTGCTACTGAAGGCTTACTCTCTCAAATGCATTTTCAAGCCTATCTCGTGCTGTGAGGGAACTGCAGCGAAGGCCAATATCGAAATTCTTCAAAGGTTTCAATAAAAAAACACTGCCACAGATAGTAAATTCTCCTGGTACGCACAAACGGGAGACTCTTAAAATAGTCAACAAGGAGGAAAGCCTACTCTTTCGTAAGGATGTGACTGCAAACAGTAAAACAGTATTGCCGTTCAAATTACTCGCGCGTCGTGTTATCGTAGTTAATCTCTATGCTCTACGTGTTCGTCACTTGCCCACGCTCTGGACTCATGAGGCGTCGCTTGATTGATAACTAGAATTTCGTTTCTGTTTTTGTATTCGAAATAAAACCTTTCCTTGCCCTTTTTTTTTTTTTAAGGCTGGGAAATCATCCAATGACTGCTCCCGCTCTGGGTGGAGCGGAAGGGAGTGTCAGACTCTTACTGACTAAAACCCATCCATGTTCCTTCCGTAGCCCTTTATGTTCCAGGGTAGCGGTAACCCTTTCGGACAATCCCGCTTACCCGGCAGGCTTGGCCCTGAGGGGCCCCTTCATATGCTGACATCTCTTTGAGGCGCGCGTGGAACATATACGCGCCGTACGGCACGGGTCTGGTGCTGATCGGACGGTGAGTCAACCATTACTCACCGCCCGCAGGCCCGCGCCTACGGTGGCCGGGAGTCGTCACGTGGCTCCCGACGCCCGGGGCGTCTCCTGCGGCGGCTGGGACGGGAGGACCTTTCTCTCTCCCATCCCGCCACCTCCTTCGCGAGCATGACTTTTTCGCAGAAGGAGGTGACTGCCTCCCACTCCCTCTCGCCCCGGACCATGGCTTGCACCAGGGCCGGGCGCGAGAGGTCGCCGCCGCCGATCGCCTCTACGAGGACACGGCGGTGCTCCGCCCAAGCGGGGCAGGTTTGTACCGTGTCCTCTGGGCGATCCTCGCAGTGGTGACACCCGGGCGTTTCCTCCCGCCTGATGATGTGCAGGAACCTCCCGAAACATCCATGTCCGGTGAGGACCTGCGTCAGGCGGTAAGTGAGGGCGCCGTGACGCCTCTCTAGCCACTCCTCAAAGAGGGGCCTTACCGCCACTATCGTGGCGTGCCCTGCGCTGGGTTGCGACAGTCGCTGATTCCAGGCCGCCATGAGATCGCGCCGGAGGTCCGTCCGCTCCGCCGCAATTTGCTGCGGAAACGGAGTTTCCCCCCGGCTAAGTACCTCCGCGCGCCACTCGTACAGGCGCGCGAGGACTATCGCCTCCAGCTTTCCTTGCCCTGGCTGTGGATTTAGTCTTAGACACAATACTTTTAGCTTCAGTAGTCAACGATTTTCGAATGGTTCAATTATCAATTTTTTAGACACATCAGCAGGACTTGGACATCGTTAAAACAATAAATAAAACACATGAACTTACTTGTGCAACAATAGAGCCCTATTTAAGGCAGTGTCGCCAGTGAGAGCTGTGGCATTCAAATCAATCTTATAGTCTATTAAACATTTCAACAATTCCTCAAAATCTTCATAGGCAGCTACACTTTCGACGGCAATGTGCAACGCATTAGCACCTGTTATATTGTTGCACAAATTAGTATTCGCGCCTGTAACAGAAAATTAAATTTATAATTTATTAAAGTTAAATAGAATTCTGCAATGGAGCAGCTTCTCTCTGAGTTTATCTACTGATATGGGTGAAGGAAAACATCGTGAGGAAACCTGAACTTATAATAAATAGGTACTTATTAGTCTGAAGTCGCCAACCCGTCTTTACCAAGCGATATAGTAACATTGCCCAACCTAGACATGGAACCCAGGACCTTATGCGCCTGCGCCTTTAGCGCTTGCGACCACAAAAGTAAAGCAAACCTTGACTTTCATTGAATTTCAAACTTCGCACAACATCTACTTTTCCTCTACGAATGCCTTCGGAATAAGTATTGTTTATACCGAGAAAAACAGATAGACGAGAGACGAGATTGGTTATAATCACCTACCTTTACATAACAATATTTTAGCGATCGCAGGCTGTGACAGTCTGGCCGCTAAAAGCAGCGGTGTGTCACCGTTGTCGTTGTAAAGGTTTATTCCCGCACCATAAGCAGTGAGCATTTCCACGATTTCCACCTAAAAATTAAATTACAATTTTACTATACTTGACATCAGTCAGTTTTAACCATCATCGCCATCATCAGCTGTCCACTCCTGGACATTAGGTCAATCCAATTGTCAGTTTGAATGAATGTCATTATTTCAAGGCGTAACGAAAATGAATTTCATTCCGTGCATCGCAGGTGTATAAATAGAATAAGCGGGATTGTCCGAAAGGATTATCTGCTAATACGAGTAATAAGTTAAAAAACTAATATTTTACTAGAAATTCATTCGCTTATCTGCCTTCTGTATAAAGGAAACCGTGACTGACTGACTGATCTATCAACACATAGCTCACACCACGGAACGGATTGGGCTGAAATGTTGCGCACAGATAGTTACGAGTATAATTAAGCGGGATTGTCCGAAAGGGTTACCGCTACCCCGGAACATAAAGGGCTAAGGAAGGAACATGGATGGTTTTAGTCAGTAAGAAGCTGACACTCCCTTCCGCTCCACCCAAAGCGGGAGGAATCATTTGATGATTTGCCACCCTCAAAAAAATAAAGGTGTTTAAATAAAAAGCCCTAGCGTTTACTGTATGTAGGTACCTATTTACGATATTAATTGGTCTCACAAAATCTTGTCAGTTCCAAATTTTCGGGCACACTGTTAAAGTGATGACTCAATTATGCTTGAGTGCCCATAGTACGAGTGAAAATTGTCGGTAATTTGTGTATTAAGGTAAGTATCGCACGCTACGACAATTTATAGGTAAGTATATGCCTAAATTAGTTAGATGTGAGCCGTGGACATACCTGTCTTTGTATTATAGCATTGTGCAAAAGTCTATGCGAGTGAGTGATCCTAGCACCAGACAACAGTAGCAGTTCCACACCCACAGCATATTTTTGCCATACAGCTTCACAAAGAGGGGTGTATCCTGAAAAAAAGTCGTTATAATTTCGAACAAATGATTAGGTCCTGAAAACGCGATTTTAGTATACACTGCTAACTGCCACGTGGCATCTCACGTAAGAGACATTTGGCTTGATCTGACAAGCGTCATTTCTTCGACAGAAACCTAAAAATGTTATAATTACCACATCCTATAAAATAGATAAGTATTATTTACCATGGATCTCCTCACTGTTAACATTAGCACCGGCGTCAATAAGATATTTTATCACATCCATATGACATCGGCCAGCTGCTATGTACAATGCTGTCCTCTCGTTTGCATCCCTAGCTTCTAAACTAGCTCCATTACTGACTAGAATCTTTACCTGAAAGTTATTTTAAGCAGACTTAACGGAAGTTCATCTAGGAATTGATGGTGTCTAGCGTGATGCCTGGAAAGCTTTGGCCAAAAAATTCACACAGGAACTCGAGGCAGACTATAATTGGTTAGGTCGCAAACTCCCCTATCCACTGAGTGAGTCGCGACCTAATCAAAGGCGATTGAAAAGAAATCACGTAAATACGCGACTTGTATCATCGTGTGAGAATGTCTTATTCATATTTAAGGAGCGTTTATTCACGCGAAGATCACTACGCAAATTGCTTGTGGTCTCAGGTGGTTGAGTCACGTATAGCTTTCTTCAATCGACTGCTTGAATTTTTTGGCAGCGGGAGCTATAGGATGTAGCCGCAAAGTTTTGCACAACCAGGATGGGACAGTACAGATTTCAAGAAAGTAGTTTGGTAACATGTTCAAGTCACATACAAAACCCCAGTGTTTTTGAAGTACTTACCAAATCTAGAAAACCTCTTGATGTCGCAAAATGCAGAGGTGTCATACTATCGTAAGTTTTGTGGTTAACATTACTCCCAGCCTTTATAAGAATCTTCACAATATCTATATAATTTTTTATTACTGCTACATGTAATGCAGTCACACCATCTCCTGTTTCAGCGTCTATTTTACAGCCTGAAAGTATTTTATTTTATTTGTAGTCGTAAGAGGGAGACAACATTTTTTTAGACTAGTACAACAATATTTACCGGCTTCTATCAGCAATTGAACAACTCCAGCGTGACCCTGTTCGGCCGCATAATGTAAGGCAGTCTGCATGAATGCATCATGTTGATCAATTCCATCGGTCACCACAGAAGCTGATTCTATGGCTGCCCCTGTAGACTCCAATATAGCTGCATACCATCTGAATAACAGACAATAGACACCATGTAAATATGTGTTAATTGGCAATAACCATATAACAAATTAACAACAATCAAACTTAATAATGAGTAAAAGTAAAAAACATAATAATGAGTTATTTATACTAAAATCACTGAATTATATTAGATATTATGGAAACAATAAAGCTACAGAAACAGGAGCAACTTACTTATACATAGAAGACCAGGTTTCATCCTCACTTGTAGTTGGAGCAACGTTTCCTATATCTTCATCCCATTCTAAGTCAGCTTGCGGTGATGGTGTCAGTGATGATGAAGTTACTGGTGATTTCAAACTTGGTAGTCTGAAATCACCAATAACTTTACTCTCATCACTACTAGATCCTTCACTGTGTATAAACACAAAGTATCCCTGGTTTGTGTCTGCTTTGGAACTGTTATCTTTTACACCAACCGTCTCATATTGTCCAAAATGAAAATCCTTAAAAGTTCTGTCATTCAAATTTTTGCATTTAACAACAGTCTCATCATGCTGTCCATGATGTCTTAACTTCCGTTTATGGCACTTGACTACCTTTTTCTTAGGGGAACCTGCATATGATATAGGCATGTGTGGTTTTGCTTCATTGGCATTAATTAATAGTTTGACAATATCAATGTTTCCATTATTTGCAGCTTCGCCTAAACTAGTTTTACCTTGGCTGGCAGTCTTGTTTGGATTAGCACCTGTAATAAAATACAAAATAATCCCAATATACCTGGGCCCTTAGAGTAATAAGACTATAAAGTGTAATAATAAATTATAAAGTGTAACTATAAAGTGTATTAATTCTAGGCGAGCCCCAAACTACAAAACTTTACAAGTCTACAATTACCTATACAAAATTATTTAAATAAAGAATAATAATATAGCATAATACAGAAATTACAAATATATGAGTTACAATATTGTACACTACAAATAACATATTTGTAAAGATTTTTTAAAATATTGTGATGCTTAGTTTTGAGGTTCATGCATATAAAGAATGAATGATGATGATGATAGGCATAGGAGCTTTGGGAATGCCACAAGAATAAAGAGCTTCACCCACTGCTGCCACAGGAGCAGTGGGTGAAGCTGGCTTTATCTAATTTTTTAATATACATTAAATTTTTCTGGGGTAGTTACAATAAACTCAATAAATAAATATAGGTACTTCAGTAAGTATGTTCTTCTAGAAACATGTTTATGTGATCACCAGCTATCGATTTAATTATGAATACCTTGAGAGAGCGCCCGCGATACTGCTTCTAGGTCTTCAGCTAATACTGCACGATATAAACTCTCCTCAATTGAGGCTTCCATGGTAAGTAAACCGTTGGGTTGCGGTTGATTAATATGCGATCACATATCTAGAAAATCCTACTCCAATATCTTAGAAAAGTAGAATAAATCGCTGCAGCGTTGAACGTTCATAAGTTTTTTTTTAGATAATCATTATTGGCCTTATGATGAAGGAGGGTCATTAAAGGCACTGTCTCCATTGCTCGATAGTAGAATTAGTAGCAGAGCTGAAATAAAATTCCCTTTTCAGGTTTCTTTCAGTGCAGGCAGAAAAGCAGTTTGTTTTTGTATGTATTTCCACTTCCAAACATTTTGACATTTGGATTTGTCAACAATGTCAGCAGTCAGCCGCTGTCACTGTAGTGTGCTCTTCTATCTCTTTGGCCGTCAGACAGAACGGCTGTCAGACGGTCAAATGTGACAGACGCTGAATAGAATTATTACGCATGGTCCCATGGATGTATTAATAATACTACAACTCAATACTAAATACTACAAAGATCTTTTGGCACCTGTATTACAGTGTTCGGCGGCCGCGGGGGCGTTGTTGGTACCTTGGCCACACGCCAAAATAACCTTGCAGCGTTTTAGTTTTTCAAAATCAAATCCTACAAGGTAGAAAATGGTACATTCGATTTTTCAATTAACAGCCATGAAACATGATACCAATGTATTTTTTTTTACCGGTTACAACCGGCAAGGGAGATTGCAGAAGATTGGCCTGCCCCAGGGAATTGTTTTGGCGCCCATTCACTTATGCACTTTCCATCTGCGCTTTTTGTAAAACGTGGGTAAGGCGCGAATAAAAAAGGTAGTGGTGTAGTTTTGGGTTATCAAGATTTGCAATACAGTCGTGCCGGCAGCCACACAAAGAAGAAGCTTTCCTAATTACTTAAAATTTATATTTTATTTTTTTCTCGAAACCCAACAGCTCACTACGTGTGACCTAGTTTTACGTTTACTTCGCTTTCGCGCTTTTGTGATACATTACGAGTGTAGGCTAACAGAGCGCGGACCGATTTAATATTTACGTGGACAGTAAGTAAATACTACTTCCATACTTCTTGCACTGAATTTGATTTGGTTGACAGATGATTTCTAACATGCAAAGAGTAATTTAGTAAGACTGATCCTAACATGGCAACCCTGAAAGTAATTGACTTGTTGTTTGCACGCTAGCTTGCCGTTAAATTAATCATCGCTATTGATATTCTAGATTCCAAAGAGTGTGCAAGTGAGAACTTGTATTTATCAAGCCTATTGAGTATTATTTCTAAAAGGAATAACAAGGTATCCAGTCACAATGTCGAGTACCTCACAGAAACATAGAAACTTCGTTGCGGAGCCCATGGGGGAAAAACCTGTAACTGAATTAGCAGGCGTCGGCGAAGTGTTAGGAAAGAGACTGGAAGTCGCGGGATTCGACAAGGTTGGTACAACAGTGCATAACTATTAGGATTTTAAGCTAAATATATCCCACTTAGGCTATTTGTTTGGTCGATATTGCATGATGCAGAGATGGACAAAAAGAGAAATCATAGTTGCTACGCTTGTAGCATGTAGTTGTAACTGATAAGTTATCTTATTCACATCAAAATTAATCAGTCTGACTTTCCTGGTTAATTTTTCCATGGCATGAGCCTAGAATTTGCAAGCTGGTATAATAATGCAAGAGATTTTTGGGAATTCTGAAGCCTCCTATACAAATGGGATGTATAGCTTGTGCCCAAGCTTGGTCGTTCATGGCCACATTTTAAATCAAAGTAAAAAAGTTGTTAAGTGATTAGTGTTTGCATTAAAAGTTGTTAAAATACATATTAAACTAGCTGACCCGACAAACGTTGTCCTGTCTTAACTATGATACCTACCCTACCTACGCTACCCTACCTATCCTATGTCCATCTCCTGGTTCTAAGTTACCTCCCCAACAATTTTCAGCCAAATTGGTTCAGCCGTTCTTGAGTTATAAATAGTGTAACTAACACAACTTTCTTTTATATATATATAGATAATAAATGCATTGAAGGGTATATTCAATGGTGTGTGCAAAAAATTATATATGTATTCAATTTTGCATGTATAGCTGTCATTTTGAAATTGTTTGTTTAAAGACTGAATGAATTCAAATTGAATTTTCTTCTCCAGCATTATTTTAACTGCTATTCTATACTTTTAACCTTCATTACAGTTCAACAAGTATTATTTTAGTATAACGTTGATTAACCATTTTAATGGCAGAAATCATTACTTATTATTCTTGCCTAATATAGTAGTTGTTGTTTGATTTGAATTTTAAGTGTTCCCTTGTATATTTTACCTTGATTGTCTAGTAGTTTTATGTGCCTATTAATTTTAACTAGTTAAGTCAGCTTTATTTTTAGATTACATGTCCCTATAAGTTTGGAGCTATCTTGTTATGCCAAAAATTATCCTTATACATAAAAATAGAAATAGTATAAATATGTAGTTAACAACACCTATATTTTCCTACAGTATGAAGTCATTTTTGATGTTTTTTAAATTTTTAACCCAATTGTCCTACATAGGTATCATTTAAAAAGATCTTCTCTTGCACTAAAACAAATTATATGGCAGGTTGCGAGAACAGATCTAACTGACTTTTAAGAGTGCATCGAACATACTCTTGTAATGCTACTTGTGGAGGCTAATTTAATAAACACATTATAGTCTGATAATTTAATTTAATTGTTGCAGGCTTACACGGTGTTGGGACAGTTCCTAGTGTTGAAGAAAGACAAGGAACTATTCCAGGAATGGTTAAAGGACACATGCAATGCCAATTCTAAACAATCAGCGGACTGTTACCAGTGTTTGAAAGATTGGTGTGATGAATTTTTGTAATGAACAGTAATCTCCACAATTATTTTAAATAACATTCTACATACATAAGATAATGTAAATAATATATCTAATAATTTGTAATTACACATAAGCAATAGGTATTACCTATATTTTTTATGTCATTTTTCATTTATTAAAATTTGTACAAGATTTTTATATTTTATTGCACTAACCATTGCGAAAGTGTAAAGTTCACAGCGTGGGATTGAATCCAATCACAAATTTGAGCACTAGAGAAGAGCATTTATTGTTGTAATCATAGTTCTATGATATGAATGACTGGAGACGTCCACTGGAGCTAGGTTGCCTTTTAGAAAAAAAAGAAAACCATTTTTATTAGAGACAATAACTAGCCCTGAACATTATCAACAAAACGTATAATATAGGTAGGTATTATTACATTTGAATTTTACACAAAATGTTGTTACTTAGTAAGATAACCTGGTGATAACAAGCGCCTGAGGCCCACGGTTACTGAGCCCTACAAACGGAAGCGCTGAATGTATTTAGAAATTCATAAAATGTTGTTTTAAACCGTAAATAAAACAACCGTATTCGGGGGTATTTCAATTTAATACGCGCAGTAGGACCAAGTAGGATGCACTAATTAGTGATAGAAACCCGGAATAAGCTGACCTTTTGTTCAAAGTGTTACCACTGTCATGCGGTCTACTGTACCTAATTAACTCACAATCTGCAGTGCAATAATTTTGACAAAAAACAAATTCCATTAATCCAACCACGCGCTATGTGCGCTGAAATACATTTTTTTATCCGCCGTCGGTTAAGCTTATGGGGATTGTCAGTCTGTAGGTACCTACTCGTAATTACAATAAGTACCTACGTAAGTAAATACTCCAAATAATTGTTCAGCAGTTCGTAAAATACATATGATAGAAATAGTGCTTATGCGGCTATACCTACAGTCTGCGAGTAAAATGGCTGCGTTTTTGCCCTTTGGCTATGGAACCCTAAAAAACTGGCTAAGTGCGTGTCGGACCTCGCACAGTGGAGGGTTCTGTAGTTGGGATGAACATTGACGCATGCACATTATTGTTTTTATCGACCGCAAAATTAAATGGTTCGTTCTCTCACTAGTTCGATCGTCGAACTAGTGAGAATTATTTTTCTCGTTTGTTCGACCGTCGAACTAGTGAGAGTATTTTATTTTGTGGTCTCACTTGTTCGATTTCTTAGTTAGTGATTTATTGTAGTAGTCTTTGACCAATAAATCACTAATTATACATTTATAAGCGTTTTTAATTTTTATATGTACAGAGGCCAGCACATCAAGTTACCACAATCTGTCTAATTTCTTTGATAGTATTTCAACTTTATTGCAAAGACATAAGGTTCATTTTTAATTGAGAAAATTTGACAGTTAGGGATAGCTTGATGTGCTGGCGTCTGTACATATGCAACGCGTGGATTTGTGATCTTTATTACACATATCACACATATTTATTGTTTTTGTATCTCGATTAAGAATAATAAGTTAACTAATCGAAATAGGAAATCGAACAAGTGAGAACACAAAATAAAATACTCTCACTAGTTCGACGATCGAAATAATGAATCGAACTAGTGAGAACGAACGAATTAAATTAGTATTTTTAGAAAGATGAAGAACAAGTATGCGGTTGTAATCGAAAATTAATCCATAAACGCACGCAAAACACAACTACTTGGCGAAACTGTTTCTAAGGGTTCCTTTTTTACTACGGGACCCTAAAAAGGGATTACATGATGTGCAATTAGGATGCAGGACGTGCGCTTGGCGTTAGTTTCTCATCCAAAGCAAAAAAGCGCCCACGCAATCGGGCTTACGTATAGTCTACCGCACACCAATGGTTATAATTTCACATTGTGTGAAACATTGTGTGGACAGTACCTTTATGTCGTAGCAATAAGGACGATTTTTGTAGTGCATTTGCTAACACTGATGTGTGGTTGACGTAACACGTTCTTTTGGTTAAGAAGTGATCTGCAAACGGTGAATCATAATCACATAATAATAATAATAAATGCGTCAAGGCCAGTTTACGTAATACCTACACTATACATACGTGTATGCTCTAAGATACGTGTACCCAAATTCGTGGACAAAATATTATTATGCAGAGATTTAAAGAGGTACTTAATTATGGCTGGCAAGAGTAATGAAACATCCTAGGCGAGTACTTAAATAATTACTGCCGGCTACTACAAACTAGCACATCCGCATCGGTATGTCCCGTAACAGTAGGTACCTACTTGTATAATTCACAAACTTTCGTATCCTGAAACTGCAAGCCATACCCAACTTGTGATGCAACGAATACGAATATTCGTATTCGGCGAATAAAGAAACACGAATATTATTTTAAAAAAAATACAGCTTCTCAGTTTTACCTTAAGTGTATCCCAAACCCTCCGTCGAATAGTCGGGGCATACTTGACGGACAGAGCCGTCATCTACCCCGGTCGCGATGGGGAATGGAACCGGCGATAGATGTCGTGCGGTGTCCCGCAGGGATCGGTTCTGGGGCCGTTCCTGTGGGACATCGGTTACGACTGGGTGCTGCGGGCCGACCTCCCTGACGGCGTCAGCGTAGTTTGCTACGCTGACGACACGCTGGTCCTGGCGCAGGGGAGGTCGCATCAGGCGGCGGCCGACGCGATGACACGCGGGGTTGCGACAGTCGTTGAGAGGATCCGGCAGTTGGGTCTCGAGGTGGCATTGCACAAATCCGAGGCCATGTCCTTTCATGGGCCTCGGAATAGGCCACCATCGGGATCCCAACTTACGGTAGGAGGGGTTCACATCGGCGTCGAGACCACGATGAAATACCTGGGTCTGGTCCTCGACAGCCGATGGAATTTCGTAGAGCACTTCCGACGTTTGGCCCCTGGAACGGACTGGGGCCGCCTTCAAGCGGCTCTTGCCCAATTTGAGGGGGCCAAACGCCTCCTGCCGGAGGCTTTACGCGGGAGTCGTGCGGTCCATGGCCCTTTACGGGGCCCCGGTGTGGGCGCGTTCATTGCGGCGGCGAGCCGCCCACTATCTGAACGCGCCCCAAAAGGTGGTAGCCATTCGGCTTATCCGGGGGTACCGCACGATCTCGGGCGAGGCGGCAAGCCTCCTTGCCGGACTGCCGCCGTGGGATCTGGAGGCGATAGTCCTCGCGCGCCTGTTCGAGTGGCGCGCGGAGGTACTAAGCCGGGGGGAAACTCCGTTCCCGCAGCAAATTGCGGTGGAGCGGACGGACCTCCGGCGCGATCTCATGGCGGCCTGGAATCAGCGACTGTCGCAACCCAGCGCAGGGCACGCCACGATAGTGGCGGTAAGGCCCCTCTTTGAGGAGTGGCTAGAGAGGCGTCACGGCGCCCTCACCTACCGCCTGACGCAGGTCCGCACCGGACATGGATGTTTCGGGAGGTTCCTGCACATCATCAGGCGGGAGGAAACGCCCGGGTTTCACCACTGCGAGGATCGCCCAGAGGACACGGTAGAGCACACGGTGCAAACCTGCCCCGCATGGGCGGAGCACCGCCGTGTCCTCGTAGAGGCGATCGGTGGCGGTGACCTCTCGCGCCCGGCCCTGGTGCAAGCCATGGTCCGGGGCGAGAGGGAGTGGGAGGCAGTCACCTCCTTCTGCGAAAAAGTTATGCTCGCGAAGGAGGTGGCGGGATGGGAGAGAGAAAGGTCCTCCCGTCCCAGCCGCCGCAGGACACGCCCCGGGCGTCGGGAGCCACGTGACGACTCCCAGCCACCGTAGGCGCGGGCCTGCGGACGGTGAGTAATGGGTGACTCACCGTCCGATCAGCACCAGGCCCGTGCCGGACGGCGCGTATATGTTCCATGCGCGCCTCAAAGAGATGTCAGTATATGAAGGGGCCCCTCAGGGCCAAGCCTGCCGGGTAAGCGGGATTGTCCGAAAGGGTTACCGCTACCCCGGAACATAAAGGGCTACGGAAGGAACATGGATGGGTTTTAGTCAGTAAGAGTCTGACACTCCCTTCCGCTCCACCCAGAGCGGGAGCAGTCATTGGATGATTTCCCAGCCTTAAAAAAAAAAAAAAAAAAAAGTGTATCCCAAACGCTTTAAGGTCGTAGCCCACATATCAGCTCGGAAAGGAATCGTCACCGTATCAACTCGAGCCGAGCAGTATTCTTTGTATGAAACTCCCTACTGCACGGCACACTAATCGGAATCCTTAATCGCCTCGCCTCGAGACAAGCTCACGAACAAGGCGATACGGTGACTCGGTGACGATTCCTTTCCGATTTGATATGTGTGCTACGACCCTTAGACACAATGACGGATGAGGCGAGGCCTTTGCAGCGCGGAAACCATGAGCATGGAATGTCGGAATTCAAATTTGTTGTTTTGCTCGAATGCATCGTGCTTCCTTCGGTTCGGCACTGAATGGACCTTGGCTCCTTTTTTTTCGATGCGTGTGGATACAACCGGGGAATGTACAGGCATGGTGGGCCACTGCCTCCAACTTGTTATGCAACGAATACGAATATTCGTATTCGGTGACTAAAGAAACACGAATATTATTTTAAAAAAAATACCGCTTCTCAGTTTTCCTGTGTATCCCAAACGCTTTAGACACAATGAAAGACGAGGCGAGGCCTTTGTAGCGCAGAAACCATGAGCATGGAATGTTGGAATTACTTAACTTCCTAACTTCCTTCGGCACTGAATAGACCTTGGCTCCTTTTTTCTCGATATTTGTGGATCCAACCGGGAAATGTACAGGCAAGGTGGGCCACTGCAGCACGAAAATCCTGTCTTCCATAAGCGGTACCGCGTCTGTTGCGGTTGCGTCACTTTCAAACTTCTTATGCCTTCTTGGCCTTCTACTAGATTAAAACCCTCTTCGTCCACTTGACTGGTAAGTCAATAATCTTTAAAAATAATTCCCTAGTCAAAAACAATGTATCGAACACCATTTTAAACAATCTCATAAACATTTATGTTATCATAATTCATTTCGAAATTACAGCCGCCGCTGCGCGCTGATCCATTGGCTTTCTGGCGAGACGTTATACATTTCCTAGGGCTGAAAAAACTCGCCGAAAAATATTTTTCATTGAAACCGCGTACAGTCTCCTCGGAAAGGGCCGGGAATATTCAGACCGAAAAATTAATCGCCTCACCAGCGAATCTAGATGTTGTGTTTTATCAACACCATCAAATTAAAATAATGAGTTTCGTATTCGTATCCTCCGAAAAGTAGGTATCATTGGTTATATCACTAATATAAAACTACTCTGACGAATAAGGTATGTTGGGGTAAGACATTCTGTGCCATTTTATTCTGCCCCACTATATTTTATCTCATTCACACCAACGGCAAAAGTACCATTCAGACTGGACGCACCGCGCCGCGGAGAGGTAGGTAACAGAATGCTCGAGGATGTTCGAGACTGTGCGACGAGGGTGCTCAAAGCTAGTACGCCCTAACTCTTTTTTAGCCCAAACAACGTCAATCCGCAATAAAATTGCTTGTGTAGGTACCTACCGCCTGCTTTGGATATGCTCTAGAACGTTCGGGCGGGCTTGCGCTCGCGGTTCGTCCAGCATGCACGCTTATTGTCTGCGTTGTATTTTATACTACTTAAATGTCATTTTTGATGCAGTTAGTTAGTCAATAAAATTTACAAAGTGATCGGCATCCGCGAGGATTTTTCCGATTCCTCAGTTTCATTTAAGAAATTACTAACCATAGTTATTTTAATTTAAAGTTAAATAGTATGAAAGTAAATAGGGTTTAAATAAGTAATATATAAATAAGTAAATTTTTGTATTTTCACTGTTCAAGAGATTTTATGTTAAATATTGCGAAATGTTTTGTCCTACAAATACCATAACGTATGCGCTCATGCCGCCTGTGATACAGGTTCATCCTAGTACAGGCATCTTACAATATAAATACCTTTACAAATTATTTCGTAAGATTTTAATGTTAATATTATACCTATTTAATTCTGAATAAATATATTATTATTATTTGATCTGCTACTGAAAAATGACCAAATTGAAAAACTCAAACATTGCCTATTCTCAGGCTTGAATGTTGAATCCGGGTATATAAGGGTCGGTTCACATCTGACGGAAGATGCGTCGCGTAACGCCAGAACTCTTATAGCAATGCTCTAAGCCAGAACAAGGTTAAATGCTTTATGGATAAAACATTCAACCTTTCACACTAAGTTCACACTTAACCGATGATGCGTTAGTGTGTCGAGAGCGTACAGTGTCTGTTGCGTTTCCGTCAACGCATTGTCATAGCGCTACGTTGATTTTTAGTTTATGTATCGATGGGCATCATTTTAGAATTAATTGTTGTCACACAACACAACTGCTCTGTAGATGGTGAATGTAGAAACTGAATCGTCATAATGTGGCAAAACGAAGTTACGTGCGATGCATCTTCCGTCAGATATGAAATCACCTTAGTTGACCGAATAGACGCGACCGATCATACGTTTGACGCATCTTCCGTCAGATGACGATGATGATTTTTACAATAAAGATTCTGATTTTGATGTAAACCGACCTTAAGTAACACGTTCGAGTCCCAAATGAATAGTGTCTTTTTTATTTACCATCCAAAGACATTCGTCTATTTTTTTCTGACATTTATGTTTGGCAGCCAGCAGTAGTCTAGTTTAGTCTGTGGTCTATTTATTTTTGGAACTGGAAGTCCGTGAAAATTGAGGATTTTACTTTTTTGTACGTTCCTAATCAGTTAATGAAAGCTCTCACCTTATTGTTTCTACATAATTAAAGTGTATTGAAGAGTTTTACTGGCAATTAACCTGGTGTATTCAATACTTTTACTGTTCAACTCTTTCAACTCTTTGATTTGACACCAACACTTCCTGTTATTTCTATGAGCTGTCCAAAAAATATTTTAATCTGAAACAAATCGTATATCTTACTAAGATACTCACTCATTTATACTATTTGTAGCTGCATTTGGAAAGCCTTTGGTGTAACTTCAATCATCATTAAATGTGCGCACATTAACTCATTGGACATCAACATTTGCCTATTCTGATTTGGAGTTATTTTTCTAGAATTTATAACATGGTGCCAGGAAATAAGTAAAATGTCAACTGAAAATTGCTTGGTGAAAGCAATTTATTCCTTTAAAGGCAAAAACAATGACGAGCTATGTTTCAAAAAAGGCGATATTATTACTGTTACCCAAAAAGAAGAAGGTGGATGGTGGGAGGGAACTCTAGGCGAGACTACAGGCTGGTTCCCTAGCAACTATGTGACTGAACATAAAGGTATTTATTACTATTTATTATTGTGCTATAAAATCTTACATTTATTTGTGTATATTACGCAAAATACACTGTATAAATTCTTTAAATGAAATATATTTGGCCACAGATCCATCAGGTAGTGTGACAACATCGCCTATACGGGCAGCATCAGAAATACAGGCGTTCAGAAATGTAGTTCTCAAAGATATAATAGACTCTGAAAAGGCTCATGTGGCTGAAATGCAGGGGCTAGTCAGCAATTTCTTACAGCCTCTAGAGAAAAGTGACATGTAAGTTTTTTTTTTCAGATGCTAGACAACAGCCAGTCCCCAAGGCCTACCCACTCTTTGTATTTTAACTGCATAAAATAATAGTATCATAATAATCACCACAGCAAAGAATATCAAATAAGTTTTGTTCCACATATTATAAAATAATTTCAGTAATACTTATTTAGTAAAAAAAAGATTGTACTGTTTAAAAATTTTAATAGTATTTGTTAGTGTATTACAAGCTTTATATAATTACTTGGCCTGTTGCAATTATAACAAATTATCTTCAAATTCTCTGACCAAATTAAAGAGATCTTATTATTTAATCAGTGTTTTATCTGTGTATCAATACTTTTAGGTTAACAAGGGATGAATTCAGGCAGCTGACAGGCAATATTAATGAGGTGCTACAAGTACATGAGCAGTTTCTAGCTCTCTTGGATGAATGCGCAACAAAAACGGGGCCTGATCAGCGAGTCGGTGGTCTGTTTTTACAATGGGCCCCTAAAATTAAGACTGTACATCAAACTTATTGTGCGGGCCATCCCAAAGCTGTCTGCATTCTTGATAAGTACAAGTAAGTAAATAATAATAAAGAAATAACTAGTTTACAAACATTAGAATTGTTAGCATTGCATTCTTTATTTACTATCTTATTTTAAATAAGAATAAATGACAACATGTTACTAGCACTATTTTATTTTATTTTGTACACTTCCCTTTACTTAAAAAAATTGAGAATTGGTTTTCCCTTTCTAAGAGTAAACTTTAATTCACACCCCGCTAAACCCAAATTTGCTATGGCTAATGTTTATGAAGCTTGTGAATTATATTCAAAATTGTTATTTTCAAAATATTTTAGGGAAGAACTGAACACATGGATGGAGGAAGCTGGTGCTGTTTGTCCAGGGGTGCTGGTGTTGACAGCTGGCCTATCGAAGCCATTCCGAAGGTTGGGCAAGTATCCTGCCATGCTACAGGAACTGGCCCGACATGTGCATGAAGCGCACCCTGATAGGGGCGATACTCACCGTGCCTCTGTTGTGTACAAGGATATAGCCGTAAGTTTTAGTTTTTGAAATCCTGATTTAATGTAAGAAAGGTTTTATGAAAAAGGTTTTAGATGTCTTGTGATTAGAATAAAAAAAAATCTTTAATTAAAAAGGAACAGTATTGAAAACATTCAAGGAAAAAAAAGTTTGATAAAAGCGTATCTCATAAGCCGCTTTTTTCAGAGTGGTTGCGCGGCATTACGGCGACAAAAAGAGTTGGAGCTTCAGGTGGTAACAGGTGAAGTTCGCGGCTGGCCCGGCGGTGAACTGGCGTCTCTTGGTGACGTACTGCATATGGGCAGTGTCGCCGTGGGCCCTTCGCATCAAGACCGCTATCTCGTCCTCTTCCCCTCTGCTTTACTGCTACTATCTGTCAGCAAGAGGGTGTCGGCGTTTGTTTATGAAGTAAGTTCCTATTTAAATATAGTGTAAAAATTCATAATCTATATCTTTAAGATACATCTTATAAATTAAAGTCGCTTTTCGTGTGCCTCTGCGACTGCGTTGTTCTAAGAAATTCTACAACGAATTTTGATAACATTTTCGCCTTTTAATTTATTCCGAAAGATTTCTGTGTATAAAACATTATAAATAACCTACATATTCTATGGGTGCACGAAATAAAAACTGACTATATAAGTACAGTTTTCGAGGCGCAAACTTATTCGTACTAGTCACCTACACCTGTGAATGAAATGTGTTTAATTTCGCTTTTTCTCAAAATAACAATAATATTGCATTTTCATAGAATAACATAAGCATTTAATAGAAAGGGTTGCTGAAGATAAATTTAGAAAACAATGCATTGTTGTTTGGGTTTGATAAAGAAATTAATCTTAAATTATCTTTAGCTATGTTTTTCATCAAAATGAAAGACAGTGTTCAAGCCATCTGCAAGTATTATAATAACCATAATATTTTATTAATATTGATGATATTTTTAATGTTAAAATCAATACTAGTTTCTTTCTTAAATTGATTAAAAAACTTCATCATAATTCTTCGGAAAATTTGTGGCGTATTTTGGCGACACGCCAGTATTACTTCAATTATTTGAAAAATCCCTTCAAGCTATTTGCAAGACTAACAACTGAACAAATTTGATCATAATCATAATCAGTCGATTTCGAGCAAAGTTATTAAGTTAATAAGTTGTTTTTTTGTTTTTTTTTTGTAGGGTTGTCTTCCTTTGACTGGCATCACAGTTTCTAAATTAGATGATACAGATACCAGAAAGAATGCATTTGAAATAGGTGGCCCAATGATAGACACGATTGTGGCAGTGTGCCAGACAAGAGCTGAAGCTGATAACTGGGTGAGCCTGCTACAGAAGCACTCCAATACCAGCAGTCCAGCGCATGAGCCTGGACAACCTCAATCATTACCACATGTAAGTATCTGTTTACAAATGTTGCCCTACTTTGCTCAAACAATAAAGAACTCTTGCGTCTAATAGCCACTTCAACTGGAAATATATTTTGTTTACACAAGACTAAGGTTTATTTTTGGTTGTATAGCTGACCCGCTCTCCTTCTGAAGGGGCGTTGTCTAGCCTCAACACTAGTCGCCGCAGCCTTTATCACGTCACGTTGCCACCGCCTAGCTACCCTTCTGCATCACCTTACTATTCGTTAACCAAATATTTTGCGAGACTCGTAAAGAAAAAAGTTATCACGAGGCAAATGTTACGCAAACTTTTACATGAAAGAACTTGGGCCAAGGCTTTCGAACTAACAGGATTGCCTGTGAGGAGAAGACATAAAAATCATATTCGTTTAAAAATAGAAGATGATGGCACTATAGGTGCAGATACAGAATATTCCGATTCTGATGATAGTGACAGAGAAACCGACGGAACTGAATCGTACACAAGCTCTAGTTGTACTGATGCAGAAGCAGTTAGTGGCTCAAAAATACTGAGACAGAATGCTATGGAAAGTCCGCGAACAATATCATCATGTAGTAGTTGGGGTAGTAATTTTGGTTACGTACGCTATTTCGACAACGCCGCTGATATGCATTTGGATGAAAGTCAATCAATGGGCAGGGCGGATTGTACACGAGATATATTTGAAGGTGTAACGGGCAGTAAGATACCTCACAACACTATAAACACCATTGATAGTGGCCAACAATACCAAAAATCTTCCCTAGGAAGTATGAACATGTTTTCTCCATTTGCCCCACATTCCGAAAGCACTGAGAATTCCAGCTTCGAAGTAAGATCTTACATGGCCTGTGAAGATTTGGTTAACATGGATCAAAGTACACAAATTGATATGATTGGTAATCAAGAACAAGATTTCATACCAACAAGACGGAGTTTCCCAAATGTTAGTGGCAAAAATGAAGCAACTACTAAACTTTGGAAATCGGCAGAGGAAAGTTATACACCTGAAGAACAAGAAACAGCTGATGATAAATTGACATCTGACATACTAAAACTTTTAGCTCCTCCGTCACCTAAACAGAGATACAGTCCCATAGAATCTATAATACTTGACCCACCACCAATGTTTAGAAACGAGGAGGAAAACATGAAGATAATCAATGTTAATCTGAATGCCAATGTGCCATTCCGGAAGCATTCACTCAATTCCGACAAGAGAATAAGGCGATCTATGTCTAGGTCAATGGTGGAAACTGAGAATTACCATAGAAATGAAGATGCCAGAATGCATAGAATGAGTTCTCAGTCCGAAAATCACAAAATGCATAGAAAATGCGAATGTTGTAACAGATCTATATGTCCTAGTCCGCGATCTTCTGATTCAGGTGTTGTGGGAAGCTGTAATTTAGCCTCGCCAGAGTTAAACATGCATGAGTACTCGAGTTCTGGCACCACCGGCAATGAATCGGACACTCACGACAAAAGTTCGGATAATTCAAAAGGTTCTTTAACGAATTTATCGCAACGCAGTTTTGATGCTGATCATCGAAAAAAAGTTACGTTGTCCGAAATAGAAGCGGCTACCTATGAGGATCAATGTAGGTGTACGTCGCCTTTCGGATCCACTGCTAGAACATCTTGCGTGACCAGTGTTACTTCGGAGAATAGTCTAGATGTTATGGATTCATCAAACATGAATGTGACGTCTACGTTTGCAGCAGTGCCGACCGTACCAACAACGCAAGTCAAGCGAACCTCTATTAGATGTAACATTGAACGTTACGTGCCAGAGATCAGGTTGAAGCCCGACCCTCCGCCGAGAGTTTACAGGAAGCCCAGTACTCACATTGAGATTCCCAAGAACGTGCGTCAACCCCTACCCTGTCAGTGGAGCACTTTAAACATAACAGAACGGTCAAAGCCTAGCCTGCACTATCATATGCGTATTTATCGTGAAACGCCCGAAGTTAATAATATGCAGAGGCAATCTCGGGCTAACGCACCACGCAATCGGGATGTATTTAACAAGGGAAATATGCAAAGCACAGATGAGAATAATTCGCATTTGCGCAAAACGAGATCTCGCAGTGAGGACTTATCGAAAGTGCAGAAGGGTCTAGCTGAAGCCCAAAGCGGCTTTGTGGTGTATCGTTCAGATTTGTATGCACACTGGTGGATGAAAGCAAAATTACCCATTACGGTGGTCACCGACTCAGGCAAGGATTATTCTTTTGTAAAGAGCTACTGATTTGTGTCACTGGTTTGAAGATAATATTGCCTTGAGGATTTGTAACCATTAGATTAATACTGTCATTAGAGTTACCCCAGTGTTGCAGTGCTTTACTTGATCATCCTTGCCTGTGTTTATTCATCTTACTAACTACAAAACCATCACTGCAAGTAGAAATCATGTAATTAAACTAACCAATTAAGATGAACATAATGCATGGTAGGGCTTAATGACCTGTTCCTCTCACCAATGTTTAGACATAACATTGAACGGCAAAGTGTTTGGTTTCCTTCTTTTATTGAAACCCATTTGAACTGGGACTAGAAGTGTTATCGCCAAGGGCAGGTAATCTGTTATACAAGAATGTTATAAATGCTATACTTATAATCCGTTGATCTATGTTTGAAATGATGCAGTTAGACAGCTGGCGAGTGTCTGCTTATTTGTGATGTACAGGGTTTGCGAGAATGTTAAGGGGTGTATACACCGTTCGTTCAGCTATCACATACCACAATTTGAACCATTTTTACCAAAGGAATTTTGATTCAGTTTTGAAAAATTGGCACCTTGCTTACTAATTTGGCTGTAATTTATGTAAATGACAATTTTTTTTTTGTGTCGTTTTTATTCATAACTGTGGAATACATTTGCAGTCACGTGCAAAAAACTTTGTTAGGTAATTTCAAAGGTACTAAAGAAAAATATGTTTATTTCAAAATTCAACTCAAATCTCTAGAACGTTAATAAATCTCCACATAAACTACTTGCACAAATGTATCTATTTGCTATTCTTTTAATTATTAATATCTATTACGTTTCTCCCCATTATATGTTGAAGTATAAGTAGTAACATATTTTATTTTTCAACAGATGGCCATGAGCGACAGCAATAACTCTGATTTGTCGTCTGGTCTAACAAACCACAAAAGATCACACTCATTCAACAATCATCAAAGCTACACACAACATACGCAACAAACGCAAAAAAATAAACAAAAGAATCAGTCGGCACGATGGCTCTTAAATTCATGCGACTCTCTTGACCAATCACCTGCTAAGGCAAACAAAACTCCTATCGGCAAAAAGTTCTCTTCCGTCGATTTCATCGACACGGCTGGCTCGAACTACAGCAATAAAGGTAAATATGCTCATTTATTTACCACACGTGTTTCACATAAAATTGCGTTAAGATTTTCATGCCCGCGTTGATGATATCTAGATTTATGGTTTTCCATACATAAATAATAACTATTTCGTGTCCGTTTCGACAGAGGTCTTATCTGAGCCTCAACGTTTGTAAACGTCAAGATGATTATAATTATAAAACTTCATGTTTCTTACCTGTATGCGTTGTTCACTCGTATGTTTTATTATGCCGAATGTTTTAGGTATTTTTGTATGTGTTGGTAACAAATAAGATTTGTCTACTTACTGCAATATTTCCTTTCATGCACACGTAGGGTGGAGCATAACATGTTTACGACCGGCGCCGCCTCTCAGACCGCAATCATTCACGGTCGGTTCGGACGAAAACATTGGCCCGACGCACCCTTATGCGCCGCATCAACGAAAGTCCAATTCTTATGAAGAGGACGCCTTAATATTAAAAGTTATCGAAGCTTACTGCACTTCGGCGCGCTGCAGGAATGCTGTCAGTTCAGGTGAGTACCTTTGATTAGCTCCACCATAACACTTGACCGATCAGCCTTGTTAAACTACTGTAGAAAGACCCATCATTGGTAATTTTTAACTAGCTACTATATGCTTCGCCGGATTTAAAAATAAATGTGAAATAAAATATACTCCTTTGTGCTTCTGCAATACACCCAACAATAAAACCATACCGATATTGCTAAGTATGAGATTAATGCATAATATAACATATTTGCAAAGTATACATATTAGCATAATGGGTGTAGTAATTGAATGATCGTTATAAGCAGGTAGAAGGTTCCACTAACACGGCGTATTTATTATGCAGTACCCAATATTCCGCTGGAGATATTCGAGTCGACCAGGAGGAGACATGCGAAGTCAAGAAACCGTATTATCAGTTGGTTCTTAGAATGAAAGATCCGTATTTATACATGAAACCAAATTTTTCGCTAGTCATTAAAGTAGCGCTTGAGATATTTGTTCAAGTTTGCTGTTGTTGGTGTAATGACGACGATATTTATTAATTTATTACAATACTCAATATCTCTCTCATATTTATATCGGTATTTATACAGGCACACATCTCTAAGTGCATGTGCAGCATGCTTTGATAATCTCTTGTTCACTGTATTAGCTCTCGTAGATCTGATATCGTTAGTATTAATTTATTCTCAAATTAGAAGATAACGGTAACAATCATAGCAATTTTATTTATTGTGTATATTTAGTTCGTATGAGTACAAAGTAGCTAGTCGTTGTAGAGGTTACTTATTTATTTTGTATCCGTATCGAATATAGACTCGAGTATACAAAGTTCAATAGTTGAATATTTTTAGTATTTCCTTACTTACTGCTATCACCAAAATATATCTTGTCACTAACAAATCGCAAGAATCTCTTCAGTCTACGCTTGTTGTGTATAAACATTAAACAAATGCCGGAGTATCTAATCTAATAAGGACATTATCGAACTCGATCGTCTCTTGATCAGGTAGTCTGAATCTTTCTATTTTGTTACATGCGGCTGCCTTTATATCGCACCTGCAGTGGACTGCGGCCACTTATCTCTCGGTAAAGTACAATATCACGCACCCGCTACTAACATACCTCACTATAACTACACTAAACTCCCGACCGTCCAGCGAAGTAACACGCCCGAATATTCCGGCTGTAGTAAAACGACAAAAGTAAAGCGTAACAAAAGCTCCTCTGCGGCGGACACATACTTGTATCGAAGCCCGGACACAAGGAGGCTGCTCTCGGACCGAAAATTCGACATGAACCGCTCTAATCCTAATCTGTGGGAGTGTTCCGAAGAGCGTAGACAGAAGTTAATGTGCGGGCGAGAGCGGCGCAGCGGCTCGCAGCCCAGCCTGGCGCCGCTGCGGGCCGCGCTGGCCGCGCCCGCGCCGCCGCGCGCGCCCCGCTCTGCGCGCTCCTCCACCTGGTGCTGTGGCACTTTTGTCAAACAGCTCACCAAGTCTCACCATTTCGATTGACATAAGTAGAAATCGTAGTTGTATGCTCAATTGTTGTTCCTACATATCAATCACCCTTTTCGCTGTTCGCTCGGATTACTATTTTACCTTTTATTATTAGTATTTAACCTCGTCATGTTATCTTGTGACAGGTGTGACCGCTGACATTGACCGCTTTCATTTTCCAATTTTACATTTAACCAAAGCTGATCCCATTGACTAATATTATAATTGTTGGTTTTTATTTGAATAACCGCATCCTCATTTCATTGTAGCTGATCATTGTAGAAATTAAGTGTAATAGTATACTAATGCAAGTTGTAAGCAAGGCGAATGTTTGTGTGAAACTATTCGCTTTGATTTCAATTGATTGCTAGTGCCATTGATGTAGGCTTAATGAACCGGTCGATCAAGCGTGTTATCTGTGTTGACACAGATTTTTCATATACAAATGCATGTGTGCAGTATTATTTAGTAATTAGAGAGAGTAATTTTTAAATATTGCTTGTATATTTTATAAATATATTTTTGTGGTGCATTATTAAATTATAGCATAATTTGCATGATTATGCTTATAGCAAGTATAGATTGTAAGGAAATAATATATTAAATAGTTAAACGTAATAACAAGAATCATTAATTGGTGAATTCCGTAATGGAATGATGCCAAGGACGCAATTTTTTCATAGAAGTTAGTATTTATTATTGAATCCATTAAATGCCAAATGGTGCTTTTTATACGCAGACGTCTATTAGGAGTCATTAAAATTGTCGTTACTTTGATGAATATACATATAACTATTATGAGTAAGTAGGTATTTGTAAATGTATAAAATATTTCGAGTAGATAATAAGACTTGCGCCTTATTTATAAAGATTACTGTTGACACGCTCTTTTTTTTAAAAATGCAATCAAAAACAATAAGCATGAAGTTATGTTATACCTTTATGTGATACAACAAATATACGACGATGATTTTAAATCAGTACAGTAAATTAAGTAGCCATAACCAAAGAGCATATATTCGAAGAGTCTTAAGGCTAATAGAGACAAGTGAGGCAAGTTATTAGATTCTGCGGCGGGCGATCACAGCGGACAGCAGCGCCCGCCGCGTGCCATTCATTTAATATTGAACAGGATAGCGCAATGTACTGCATGCTACATTTACATGTGAACGTTACTGTACCGGTGCCAACTGCAATACAGCTTACGCTTTGACTTGTTTTATTGTGTCACTTATCTCATACATGTCTTTGTCCTTCACCACTTTTGTCTCGAAAGATTAATCTTTAAAATGTGTTATCTAATTTTATGTTTGTAATAATTACAAAGTCACATTGGTGTATTTGACTATCTATAGATATCTTAATACTCTTATTGAATCACACGTCACATTTGCGTCACCGACAAGCATATTATAAGAACTGATTCAGCGAAGCGCTATTCCCACAGCCCATTAGGGAAAAGAGCTAAAAATAGTGAAGCTTGTCAAGCATATGCTGGCACTGATTAATTGAAGTGGAAACTGGAAATCCGCCTTGTGCTGTTCGCACACACTGCCTCTTTACTGATTACTGCTGAAATTTAATTAAATATTGAAATAAAAAAATTGGAATTGCAGTCTTTTTTTTGAGTTGGGAATCAGCGATATTATTATTTTTTACGTGTTAGTAATTTTTCTTACATCCTTCATTTTCGAAGTAGTCAAGTCATATTCAAGATTACGGTACGATTTCTATATGTTTTTATATTACCTATTGTTTTTTTTTAGAATGCATAACTTGCAATATTGCTTCGTCATATTTTCTCGTAACAATAGTAACGTTTGGCTGTAAAGCTTGACATTGCACAGCTTTCACTAGGCGAGATCATTGACTCGAAGCTATCGATTTCTTGTTGGTCGAGCAAAATGTACAATGGTTATGTGCCTAGGTAATTCTGTTCTGATCTGACATCGCAAAGGATACCTACTCATATTTGGAGGGTATTTGATGAGCCTTTAGCTTTATTTATTATGTAATTTGCACATAATTATGGATACAAGTAGACACACTTAGTATACAAACTATTACGTGTCTGCATTTTTTCTTCTTTTCTAATTTCAGTAGGGATGTGATGCAATTAGTGATGGATAAATTCTGCAGGTTGTAAATTTTGTTAAGTTTCAACAGGTACCTATTACCTGATTTCAATATTTATTTTTGAATACAATATAATGAATTATGTATATGTTTATTATACTTTTTTCGATTTTTGTAGTTTATTAACATTATTAATTATAGTGTGTAATTTTGTATTTGTGTATACCTATGTATTCAATTATTACTTTCAACTAACAAATTGATGCCTTTTAAGAGTTGGATTTAATCCATTAATTTCTTTTAAAATACGTGTTGTGTTGTCAAATTATGTATTATATAATTCAAAATAAACTATATGTATAAAGTACATATTTACTCCCTAGCTAAAATAAGATATATGTATGTTATTGAAATAACCCTAATGTTATTGTACGTGTTTTCGTTGCTTTTAAAGGGTATAGCATATAACACAAGAATTTGATATTACTTATTCAAAGTTTGCATTACATTCTGAATGTTTGTGTAATCGTTATAAGGATCATATTGTACAACTTGTTCCTCGTCTAGTTTAATGTTTGTTGTGATTAGTCCTTGAAATGAATATATTGATTCCACTTTTTAAATACGAATGCACACTAGTTTACTGAACATAGATGAGGTATAAGTTATTCGAAAATATTCATTTATCTTATATGTATTACGATTCAAATAATCTTTACATACATATATTATGTTAACGAAATTGTGTGGTACAATATTATATATATTTTTCTATGGAACTGTAGTTATTATTAACATCTTGAAATCAATTCTACAATGAATGAGCACAAGATAGCGTTGGCATGCCTGAAATGCTACAATATGAACTAGTCGTTAATGTTCTATTGATTTCCAATACCAGTAATAGCTGCACTAACATGATATCTGTTAATGAGACTTTTGACTCGAAAAAAATATCTACGACTAGTTAAATTTATGATACGCAGTAGATAGTCCATAGCATGTTAATTACTTGAACAAGCGTTGATACAAGGTGGGTATCAGGTAAAATATCCATCGAAACCTAATCGTAAGATAATACATTTTATACTTTCATATAATTCTATTTTCAGAATGCGACGACGAGAATACGGCGATAGAGACTTTGGTGAGATCACCGTCCCTGCCGATACATTCTGCGTCGAGCCAAGCTTCGCCGAGTTTGTGGACGATAGTCATGCGGCTGCAGAACGAAGTGAAAACATTGAAAATGGAAGTTAAGAACTTACAACTGCAGTTGAACGAGGAAAAACACGACCGAACTCTTGCCATTGCTACTTTACAGTCGAGAAACATATTGATGGACGCGAAAGAAAGTAAATGTTAATGTTTTTAAGAAGTATTAAACTTATAAATAAGTATAATATTATCTTTTATTTAAAACCTGTTTTTGGTTTAGCTTTAGTTTTTTTTTGAGGGTGGGAAATCTTAAATGATTCCTCCCGCTCTGGGTGGAGCGGAAGAGAGTGATGATGTGAGTGGGTGAGTGTGAGTGATGAACATGGATGGGTTTTAGTGACACTTAGTGACTAAAACCCATCCATGTTCCTTTCTTAGCCCTTTATGTTCCGGGGTAGTGGTAACCCTTTCGGACAATCCCGCTAATGGTTTTGCTATACATGAGATTATGATTGATTGAAAAGGTAGATAGTGTAATTTGGATCTTTGACAGTCGTTACGAGTAGTCAGAACACCGAAAGTTTGACAAAAAGTCTTACCAACGGGTATTGTGTTGTGTTATCCAGAAACGAGGTCTGATAGGCAGGAGCTCCTTGTAAAATACTGGTATGCAGCTGCATCCGTTTAGATTGGAAGCCGACCCCAAAATAGTTGGGAAAAGGCTAGGTAGATGATGATGATTGAGTAAGAAGGTAGTACAAACATAAAAAGTGTCA
Organism: Hyppa rectilinea; assembly: GCA_951799385.1. Classification (NCBI taxonomy): domain Eukaryota; kingdom Metazoa; phylum Arthropoda; class Insecta; order Lepidoptera; family Noctuidae; genus Hyppa; species Hyppa rectilinea. The sequence continues at coordinate 10,701,022 of OX637306.1, read as the reverse complement.
AAAACTTAACCTAACGTGTTTTTGCTAGTTACTAAAAATCTAGTTTATAAATAATATTTTTTGTTCTCACGCGTCCCGTCCGTAATATTTCAGTTATTATAAAAGTGAATAATTTTTTAATTTCGGTCTAAATATGAAAATATTCAGCTAAGTCGTATTCCTAAGTATATGATCCTGCAAGGAATTTGAGCACAAATCAAAAAAATCTGCTATACTGCCGAGTGGAATCAATACAAAAGAACGTTATTGTTGAGAGAACACCTCATTAGGGCCGAGAAAAAATAAATCAGAGCGGTGGAAATGTTGGAAGCTGGTTCGCTCTGGGCACTACGTTGACTGTTGTAAGTCGACAATGGATGCGTTACCGCATGAACTACCTTTAAGAGTTTGGAGAAAAGTGATATGTAGTTTCTAGAATCCCATGATTTTTCGCCTAGGCTTTATGGGGTGTTTATAATCAGCGGATAATGTGCCCGCTGCTGGGACGCAGGCCTTCTATTTTCTTAAGGAGTGGGCCGTAATCCACCACGCGGGCCCAGTGCGGGATTAGTGTATGTCACATGTCTTCGATGGGGTGTTTAATTGTTGCAAATAGGCCAAATTACTAAATCCTGAAAAGAATACGTCAAATTAGAAGTCACCCTGTAGATTTAACGATATCTTACGTACAACTAAGGGGTGCCTATTCCAACCCACTCACATAGGTTGGAGTGGTGACGGGTGGCTCGGTTCAACGGGCGCTCATCGGGGTGCATCGCCGCCAACGTAGGCGTACCACACGACCACGTAGGAATGCTTGCGGTGTAAAGCACCTACTCGTGAACGTTTCCCTTGCAGTTCACTGCGTTCTCATTATAACTAAATATGTAGGTACCTAGATACAATGGGCACCTAGCTAGGTGTTGTCATAGGGTCGTGAAATATAATTATTATTTATATATATACATAATAAAAATATAATTATTTGAAATATTTATTTCAAATACTTAATTGTATTTTTAAACTCAAAGTATTTACTTTGAGTTTGAGTCAGACAAAATAAGTGATTTACTTTATCTATTAATTTGGAAAAAAAGTGCCCGTGACTGTGAGTCGCTAACATGACATAGTAAGGATAACCATTCGCAATCAATTAGACCACTATTAAACACACTCGAAGAAGTGCAGTGCAGGCAGCAAACAGTTTCAGTTATAAATACCTAAAGTTAAAAAAACTCCATGTTAATGTCCTATTTAGTTTTAATGAAAACGGTTCTGTTGATAGCCGACTTTAGTTGTTGACCGCACTTTGAGGAAGTAAAGCGAATTAAAATAATAACAAAAAAGTAACCCGTAATATTGATTGTATTTTTGGTCTGTTCTCAAATCAGTAGGTACTTAATTATTATTAACTAGCTGACCCGACAGACGTTGTCCTGTCTTAACTGTGATACCTACCCTACCTACCCACTCTACCTACCTACCCTACCTACCCTACCTACCTACCCTACCTACCTACCCTACCTACCTACCTACCCTACCTACCTACCTACCTACCCTACCTACCTACCCTACCTATCCACCCTACCTACCCTACCTACCTACCCTACCTACCTACCCTACCTACCTACCTACCCTACCTACCTACCCTACCTACCTACCCTACCTACCTACCTACCCTACCTACCTACCTACCCTACCTACCTACCTACCCTACCTACCTACCCTACCTACCTACCTACCCTACCTACCTACCCTACCTACCTACCTACCCTACCTACCTACCTACCCTACCTACCTACCTACCCTACCTAAAAATAAATAAATAAAAAATAAAAAAAGTAGGTATTATGCTATTCAGGGCGGAGACAAATCCAACGAAACAAAAACCATGAAAATTGGTCCAGCAGATCTCGAGTTATAACGAAGGGAACAAACCCGTCTTTCTTTTATATATATAGATTAGTAGCTTTGGACATAGACAAAAACGACAGCGAGTAGCCTCATACGTTAATAATGTGTCGAGTGCCTAGAAAACAGCGGAACAAGCTTGTTGAAATACGGGATGCGGACCCCACACGCCAAGCGAATACATCGAATGTCAAGCGTTCACCGCAATTACTTATGGGTCAGGTAAATAAAGGTCGCTGTGGCCTCCAATACTTGATTAAATAGGTTTTTATTAAACAAACTGTTCGGCTTCTGATCCTGGGAAAAGGTTAGGAAGGGTGGAAGTACGTACAATCAGCGACATTACTCGGTTTAAAGCTTCGTAAGAGCTTCATAAATACAAAGTGATAAAAAAAATCCGCTTCATTAAAAAAAATGCAGATGGATATATTAAATACTTTTGCTACCTCAATTTTGTTATTTTGTTTATGTTTGACGACACGGTTGGCGCAAAGGTTGAGCGATACGCAGGTCCTCACCGGACATGGATGTTTCGGGAGGTTCCTGCACATCATCAGGCGGGAGAAAATGCCCGGGTGTCACCACTGTGAGGATCGCCCAGAGGACACGGTAGAGCACACGGTGCAAACCTGTCCCGCTTGGGCGGAGCACCACCGTGTCCTCGTAGAGGCGATCGGCGGCGCCGACCTCTCGCGCCCGGCCCTGGTGTAAGCCATGGTCCGAAGCGAGAGGGAGTGGGAGGCAGTCACCTTTTTCTTCGAAACAGTCATGCTCGCGAAGGAGGTGGCGGGATGGGAGAGAGTAAGGTCCTCCCGTCCCAGCCGCCGCGGGAGACGCCCCGGGCGTCGGGTGCCACGTGACGACTCCCGGCCACCTCAGGCGCGGGCCTGCGGACGGTGAGTAATGGATGACTCACCGTCCGATCAGCACCAGACCCGTGCCGGACGGCGCGTATATGTTCCACGCGCGCCTCAAAGAGATGTCAGCATATGAAGGGCTCTTAGGGCCAAGCCTGCCGGGTAAGCGGGATTGTCCGAAAGGGTTACCGCTACCCCGGAACATAAAGGGATAAGGAAGGAACATGGATGGGTGTCTGACATTCCCTTCCGGCCCACCCAGAGCGGGAGAAGTCATAAGATGATTTCCCCAAAAAAAAGAAAGTGGTTGAGCGATTGACTGCTGCGTAGCATGTCGCGGGTTCGATTCCCGCACGGAACAAATATTTGTACGACCTACAAGTATTTGTTTCGTGTCTGGGTGTTTTTCTATCTATACTGAGACCTAGTGCATACAATTTAGCACCTTGGGTCACCCGCGCGCGGTGGCGGGTTTACCCACGAAAGCATTCCCAAGGAGGGTTGGTGTCAGGCAGGCGGCCGACTGTAAAACTATGCCAAAACCTATTGCAACATGGATAGTATGATTGGAATGCGCGATAGGACTAGGGCGTACCCCACAGGCGACGCGCAGGGGCAGCACCCGGCTCCTGCGGGAAATGGACAAGGGTTGTCGCACCAGAACGGGCGGTTGTGACGTAAGACGCAAGCTCGGAGTGTGAGAGAAGTAAGATTAAGGTGCGCGAGCTGGAATGTAGGTACGATGACTGGAAGAGGAAGAGAATTAGCAGATGTTTTAAAAAGGCGACGACTGAATATTGCGTGTCTGCAAGAGACAAAATGGAAGGGTGCAAAGGCTAGAGAGACAGGGGAAGGATATAAGTTTTATTACTGTGGATCTGATGGCAAGCGAAATGGTGTGGGTATAGTTTTGGATAGTGAGTTGAAAGAATGTGTGGTAGATGTTAAAAGAGTGAGTGATAGAGTGATAGCTGTTAAGGTTATTGTGAAGAGTTTTGTGTTAAATATAGTTAGTGTGTATGCACCCCAGTCAGGATGTGAGGATAGTGTAAAAGAGAAATTTTGGGAGGACTTCGACCGTGTGGTGATGGATGTACCAGAAAGTGAAGAATTGTATGTGGGGGGTGATTTTAACGGGCATGTAGGAAGACAGAAGGATGAGTATGAGAGAGTGCATGGCGGGTGGGGATACGGCGACCGTAACACTGATGGCGAGACACTGCTGCAAGCTGCGTCTGCCTTCGACCTGGCAATAACAAATACGTGGTTTCAAAAGGAAAATGAACACCTCATAACCTATAAAAGTGGCCGCCACGCGACACAAATTGACTACTTGCTGGTTAGACGGAACAGCCTAAAATGTGTCAAAAACTGTAAAGTGCTGCCAGGCGAAGACTTAGTCTCACAACACAGACTTTTAATAATGGAGGTAAAAGTCAGTGTCTCGTCCAGTAGGAACAAAGAACGGCCCCCACCCAAAACCAGATGGCGTATGATAGAACAAGAGGAATTTGCAAGTATGTTTAAGCGTTCATTCCCATTAGTTCGATTCATTAGTTCGATCGTCGAACTAGTGAGAATTTTTTTTCTCATCTGTTCGACCGTCGAACTAGTGAGAATTTTTTTTCTCATTTGTTCGACCGTCGAACTAGTGAGAATTTTTTTTCTCATTTGTTCGACCGTCGAATTAATTAGATTTAAAAATAGTTCTACTACATTTAAATGTTTTACTAATTTCGTAATAAAATAAAAAATGCTCATTTGATTTTTGATTATTTATTATACATATAAACTAATTTTTGTTCTTTCTGGTTAAGCTTGTTGAGATAAGCAAGACAGAAAAATATTAGATTACGTTTAATATTTCATTATTACATTATTTTTTGATAGGTGAGGAAGCCAGCTTATAATTTATAAGTTTTTCAACTGTTTATTTGATCAAAGATATGCTATAGATGTACAAATATAAGTACACGAATATATATTGTTTAACGAACCAAGCGTTTTTTATTTTATTACGAAATTAGTAAAACATTTAAATGTAGTAGAACTATTTTTAAATCTAATTAATTCGACGGTCGAACAAATGAGAAAAAAAGTTCTCACTAGTTCGACGGTCGAACAGATGAGAAAAAAAATTCTCACTAGTTCGACGATCGAACTAATGAATCGAACTAATGGGAATGAACGTGTTTAAGAGTCAAGTGATAGATAAAATGATTGAAATGAAGGATATGGAAGGGAAAACTGTGAACGAATGTTGGGAGGAGATAGTGGATTGTATAAGAAGAGTAGCAAAAGATGTGTTTGGAGAGTCGAAAGGGAAAGGTGTGATAGAAAAAGATACATGGTGGTGGAATGAAGACGTGCAAATGATGCTAAAAGAAAAGAAAGCTGCGTTTAAAGAATGGCAGGGTGTAGAAATCGGGAATAATGATTTGAAAGAAGATAAGAAGCGAATCTATAAAGAATGGAAGAGAAAGGCAAGAAAGGCGGTAGCAGTTTCCAGGGCTAAGGCGCAGGAGGAGTTGTATAACTCACTGGACAGCCCAAGAGGCCAGAAGGAGCTATACCGGATTACAAAAGCAAGAGAAAGAAGAACGAGAGATATAGTGCAGATTAAGCGTATGAAAGACGACGCCGGTCAGATTCTGTCCAAAGATGGCGAAATAAAAGAACGATGGAAGGTGTATTTTGAAAAGCTAATGAACGAAGAGAATGAATGGAATGGTGTGCTCAGCGAGGTACAAGCAAATATGGGTTTGGTAAGGGAAATTAGCATGGATGAAGTAAGAAAGGCAGTTCAAAGTATGAAGAATGGAATGGGCCATGGGCCCAGATGATATACCAGCAGAAGTATGGAAGTTTTTAAAAGAAGATGGATGTATGTGGCTGACTTTATTCTTCAATAAGTTGTTGCAAGAAGGAGTGATCCCACAAGAATGGTGCAATAGTTCGCTAGTGCCCATCTTCAAAAATAAAGGTGATGTACAGGACTGCAACAACTATCGAGGGATAAAGCTCATGTCCCATAGTATGAAGGTATGGGAGAAAATAATAGAGAAAAGACTGCGAGAGGATAGCGAGATTACCCCAAACCAGTTTGGGTTTATGCCAGGGCGAGGAACAATGGACGCCACCTTTGCACTCCGCCAATTATGCGAGAAGTATAGACGTGCACACAAAAACTTGCACATGGTGTTCATTGATCTAGAGAAAGCGTATGATAGGGTACCTCGAGATGTCGTGTGGTGGGCCTTGAAAGAGAAAGGTGTGCCCGGGAAGTATGTAGAGTTAATTCGTGCTATGTACAGCCAATCTCGTACATACGTTCGGTCGGCTGCTGGCAACACCGACAAGTTCAATGTGGCGGTAGGCTTGCACCAGGGGTCGGCTTTAAGCCCTTACCTCTTCCTTTTGATTATGGATGCTCTTACGGCGGACATACAGGAAGAGGCACCATGGTGCATGCTATTTGCCGACGACATCGTTCTTGTCGGTGAACATGGACCTGAGATCCAGAGCAGACTGGAGAAATGGCAACGGAAACTGGAGATTGTTGGCCTGAAAATCAGTAGAACCAAAACGGAGTACATGTTCTGCGATTTCGGCGGTCTCTCCAGTTCTGGGATCATAGCGCTTGATGGCGCGCTTCTCCCAGTTTGCTCCGACTTTTGGTATCTCGGTTCACTTGTGCAAAGCGATGGCGAAATAGATCGGACTGTTAAGCATAGAATTAACACTGGGTGGATGAAATGGCGGCAGGTCACGGGAACAATTTGTGACTCCCGCATTCCTCTTAAACTCAAGGGGAAGATTTATAAAAGCATGGTTAGACCAGCCGTCTTGTATGGATCAGAGTGTTGGGCCACAAAAGGAATGAATGAAAGACAATTGCATGCAGCTGAGATGAGAATGCTAAGAGGGAAGTGTGGTGGTACCCGAATAGATAGAATACGGAATGAGTATATAAGAGGAAGTCTGAAAGTGACACCGGTGACTGAAAAGTTGTGTGGAAATCGGTTGTCATGGTATGGGCATGTTATGCGGAAGAATGAGGAAAATGTTGTCAGGAAAGTTGTGAGCATGAATGTGGATGGCTATACAAGTAGAGGGAGACCAAAGAAACGATGGATGGATTGTGTGAAAGATGATATGGCTAGGAAGGGAGTAACTACCGAGATGACGACTAATAGAGAAGTATGGAAGAAAGAGACATGTTGCGCCGACCCCAAATGAATTGGGATAAGGGCAGGAGAATGATGACTATGTATGTATTTACAAAAAAAATATGTATATGAGTAGTTTGACAGCCATCTCGTTACCATAACACAAGCATTAAGTTGCTTAGCTTGGGAGTATATGGCGTTGTGTGAAATGTCCAAGGATATTATTATTATTTTGTTTTATTTATTTTAATGCTACTTAATTAGATTTAAGTCTGTAACTTAGCACCGTATAGGCTATCCTACCCTATTACTGTGTAGTCAATATTTTTAGTAGGTAACACACAATCTTTGTGCCACAAATAAATATTTACTTTACCTACTCCCGTCTACGAAACACTGAAGTCCATGAGTACCTAGAAATCCCGACAGTTAAGGAAGAAATTGAAAGTTCTTACTGACCAAAACCCATCCATGTTTCTTCCGTAGCCCTTTATGTTCCGGGGTAGCGGTAACCCTTTCGGACAATCCCGCTTACCCGGCAGGCCTGAGGCCCTGAGGGGCCCCTTTATATGCTGACATCTCTTTGAGGCGCGCGTGGAACATATACGCGCCGTACGGCACGGGTCTGGTGCTGATCGGACGGTGAGTCACCCATTACTCACTGTCCGCAGGCCCGCGCCTGCGGTGGCCGGGAGTCGTCACGTGGCTCCCGACGCCCAGGGCGTCTCCTGCGGCGGCTGGGACGGGAGGACCTTTCTCTCTCCCATCCCGCCACCTCTTTCGCGAGCATAACTTTTTCGCAGAAGGAGGTGACTGCCTCCCACTCCCTCTCGCCCCGGACCATGGCTTGCACCAGGGCCGGGCGCGAGAGGTCGCCGCCGCCGATCGCCTCTACGAGGGCACGGCGGTGCTCCGCCCAAGCGGGACAGGTTTGCACCGTGTGCTCTACCGTGTCCTCTGGGCGATCCTCGCAGTGGTGACACTCGGGCGTTTCCTGCCGCCTTATAATGTGCAGGAACCTCCCGAAACATCCATGTCCGGTGTGGACCTGCGTCAGGCGGTAGGTGAGGGCGCCGTGACGCCTCTCTAGCCACTCCTCAAAGAGTTTGGCGTTACCGCCACTATCGTGGCGTGCCCAAAACTACTACTACCGCTGATGACACGTTTTTATACCTAGCTATATACTTATTTTGTTTACTTATTAGTAGCATTTTTACCTACTTTTCATAAAAGTTGAGTGAATAACTAAACACATACCTACCAGAAACCATCCCCTATCGGGCACAACTCCAACTCCCCTATTTCTTAAGTCAGCACTTGCCTGTCTTGGGAATCGAACTCAGGAACACACTAAACTGAAATAAATTACATTCATAGCTGCGGTAATGTGCACGAAAAGGCTTAGGTACGAATGAAAATTCATATCTCAAGAGAGAAGTGAGTGACCTTGTTACCGAGAGCCACGGTTTCGGTGTCTCTGTACGTACTGACAGTTACTAAGTTACTTTTAGATAAAAGAACTCTATCCAATTAGTCGGTCATTTCTCCTACTCTAGCTGATATAACACCGGAATGTTTTTATTTCTCCTGTAGCAACTGGAAACGAGCGTCGTGGACGCTTCGGCAACTCGGCATGACCAACAACAAACGCTACCGTTTTTAATTTAATTTTCAATTTACTGTTGGAGGCGGCACCTTCCCACTTCTGCATACCTACCTTTTCGTTCATAAATAACGACGTGTTTGAAGTCAAGAATTAAAAGTTCACGCTACCTCACTTAACGTCTGTTTATTTCGGACGGGAGCTTAATCGCTAACGAATGGGTAGGTACCAGCGCTCATGCATTTCAGCAAGTCATTGAAGATGTATTAATAACTTTCATCGATTATGTTTTTAATATCTAGTTACTGATTTATAACTTGGCATAAATGTCACCATAATAGGTATTACTTTGGCTATTTATAGGTAGTACTCCAACCTACGTAGGTAGGCCTTTTTATTATTATTAGGTCCTGCCAAGAAATCTACAGAGTTGTTACAATAGGTATTTAATTATAGAACAAAAACGAGTACCTAGTATAGTGTTACCACGTAAAACGAAGGTTCAATTTTGTAACAAAACGCTAGGATTAAAAAAAACAAGTTGATGCAAAAAAGGAGATGAGTTTTTGTGTTGGGGCGACCGACCGGAGCGTGTTGATGTCTGATACGATTTCACCCCGCACGTTGGGGTTGATTTTCAATGAATAAGCCAAGGTTCCCAGCTTTAACTGCCCACGAACATTACCCAATTCTACTCATTTTTGTCATCCATCACATTCAAAATTAAAATTTAATATTTTAAATTATTCAACGAAAATAAAAATATTCTATTCTATTCTAAATTGAATCATTTATCCTGGAATACCTATAAACTAGAGTCATTAAGTGAGCATAACTTTGAATTTGTAGTAGGAACCTTTGAATTTCACAGACCGCAGTATTGTAAGTAATTTTGAGAGGACGTAGGTAAGTTACAAATCGGAACACAATGCGATATAAATCGCACCTGACTGACCAATGTTGTTTCTCATTCTCAACTGAGAGTTATGTTTTCTTGGTTCTCCTGATTGATATAGGTTCTTATTTGAAATAAGCAACGAGTTGGCACTGTAAGTAACAGTTCAAAAAAGAATATTCGCGCTACGCTAATACACTTTTTTATGCCTTAAATAAAGACCAACCAAAGAGTTCTGTGGAATGGTGGTCTTTGTATAAAAATCACCGTTTGTTTTCATTATAACTAGGTACCTAGTTACTGTTATTTTGGTGTATAAATAGTCATCGTTACAAACCTTTAAGTAAGTATTCTAATGTAGTGAGTTCTTTTAGTGCTTATGATTTTTACGACTTAGAATACTTAGAGAAGAAATTCTTATTGAAAACCTCTTTTGAACCTACTTACAAAAAGAAAACTGGCCAAGCTTGTCAAAAAATCCGTATTATGCAGCCTTTGTTTAAGAAAAAAGAAGAAATAGGAACTTAATGGCATCGAACCTAATTTTTGCAAGAAAACTGCCAGCACTCAAAATGTGGTAAAAGTGGGTACGGTAGATACTAAATCCCTCAAAAATAATACCTCTTTCGTAAAGAATTTTAAAAAATAATGTTTTTTTGAGAATAAGTAGGGTTCAAATAATTAATAATTAAATAACATAACTGATAGTTAAAAGTTAATCAAATAGGTAAGCTGTTCGCAAATAAACTATGTTAAAATAAAAACAAATACCAACTCTTGCATAAAAATATTATTTGTTCTTTACATAATATTCAAAAAATAGGTATACACTCGTAAATTACATCTTACAAATTAAAGTGATGGCACATACAATTTTTAAATAATATTTTATAGCTATAGGCAGTTCATTCTTTATCAAACACATTTTGTATTATTTACACGTTAAATTAACAGAGTATGAACCCATTCAGTGGTAGTCTGCGCCTGATATTTCGAGCCATGGGATGCACCGATGAGCATATTCGAGAAGAAAACATTTTTAGTTGGCCACTTTTTTTAGTGCACTTTAACGTAGATACTTAAATGATGTTTCATAACGAACTGCCAAGGAACTATGAACCGTAGAGCAGTCTACTCAGTAGCGTTGTTGTTCTGAGCGTCAGGGTACTTGGCCTGGAAGCGCCACCGGTCGCGCCAGCAGTGCACCTGGTTGCGTATGCGCGATACGTCGGCGGCGTACGTGCGACAACAGCCTCCGACATACCGCACGCCGAGCTCCAGCCACTCCTGGACGAAGACTTCGACTGCCTCGCATTTGTCGCGGTCTATCCACCTGGGATGTACAAAGCGTTAAATTAAGTACGTATGACTTAAAGGTCTTCCTTTGGTAGAAGCTTAGTAAGTTCAGTGTTTGCCACTTGCACACTACTAATTTAATATTTTAATACTTTTCCTAATAATTATGTTATAACAAGATTATGCCCAACTTCAGTGTATAGTACTTTCTAGAGAGAGTAGTAGCTGCCTATGGCTAATTCGTAGCTGAGGCTACGTCGTAGACCGTAGCACACAGTAGTGCTACGGTCTATGAATACGTAGTCGGCGTCGCTACGAACTTACCATTATGCGGATACTATAGTACCATTATTGTGTTACGCTACGAGTAGATTATACAAGTTGGTTACAGCTGCACAGCCAAACTTAAGTAGGTAAGATCTAATTTCATTAGCAGTTTCATCTCCATTAGAATAAGAAGTCTTGACAATTACATTCACTTGGGAATATACAAACTAAACCGTAGATAACTTATCCTACTCTGAAATCTTACCCTATTTGAGGGTTGTATTTTTCGCCCGAATTGGGGTAAACGATAAGCGGAATGGGGTCGTGTGGCCGGTCGTCGTTGAAGCCTTTCACGAGGCTCGACACAAAGGACGGCGCGCAGCAGTTCACTCCCACGGCGACGAGCTGGTCAGGGTTAGCTTCCCAACATTTCTTTGCGACTTTTTGGAAGCTCTCGCCGTGAGCTATGCTTTGATTGTCCTGTAAAAAAGTAAGGTAACAATAGTCAGTATTGGACAAATAAAATAGTAATCGGAATTTCCTACCATATTGCGATAGTAAAGTGCAAAGATTCGTCTATCTAGGAACGAACATAAAACAGTAGGGGGCTACAATGTTTTGAAAGTGCTTATCGTTTCGTGAAACTTGTAAAAGTTCGCTAGGTGAGGAATCTTACAGGGATAGTTGTTAGTGTGCCGTTGACTAGCAAATGGCCTAGGCAGCTACTGGCGTTCTAGTTAAGTTGTAAAGTTTTTAGTACCCAGTGATTTAAAAAAAAGCAGCAAGTCTTTATTACTTACTTATTTTTTTTTTGCTAAAGATTTGGATTAAACCGTTGACATGGTAATAGAATATGCAAAATATGTTCAGGTGCGTGTATTGAAAACAAAATGTTTTTCAGGCAACAAAATTTTCTATCAAATCTTTTATCAAGGTGATCGGGTTTTTTGCCCGATTCGTGTTATTCGTACGATCAAAATACGAAACTCCATTTGAATATTTTGTGCCTAGGTATTCACGGTGCGTCAACCCGCCGTTTCAGATATCTATGTACAAAATAAATAACTTCCGCAGAGCCCCCGCCTTCAGTAACGCAACACGTCAATACCACGCTCCCACAGATCGATGATTTTAGTTATTTTACAATTTCAAAATCGGTTCGGTGCAGGATGGAGAATTTATCGGAGCTATTACGTAATTCATCGATCCCAAGCTTTGAATAGAGAACCTGGTTATAGTTGGCAAGGTTTCTTTATGCTCTTGTATGACCAATATTACTGAAATTCAGGAAATTGGAATTAAATAATGTTTCACCTTACTCGCTTACCTTACAACTGAATGCGATCCAAGCCTTTATGTGAGGGAAATCTCGAAGAAGGTCGCATAACATTTCGGCTTCTTCTTGACAAGGGATCGTCTCTAACGCCAGGAGGTCGACTCCCGCCTCAACCAGCGCCTGGATCCGGGGTCGGTGCCAAGCTTTCATAGTCTACCAAACAAAGGGTATAATGATATCAGACAATAACTCTGCAATAGGTATCAAATTCGTTATTTTCATGATGTGAAAAGTCAATTATAATTCTAAACTAAACAAAGCATTAATGAAAACAATTAGAGAATTCCAAATTAATTAAGGCGCACATTTTGTTACTTCATGTTTGTTTCAGATAGCCATTTGTTCTAGGTTTCGTTAATTAACTGTCCACCCCAGTCAAATGCTGTCGGTACAGGAAAAAAAACAAGAGAAATGGAGTGGAGTTTTTCATATTGGCGATGTAAATTTTAATTTGCAGGCAACTTTACGGCCCTCTTTACGATTTAGCCGCCGCTTTCAATGGCCTTTATTAGGCTATGCATTCATGGCTCTCGGGGTTCCGCAGAAATGATCGAGCGTTGATTTAACAGTTTTTACTGAAGACCCAATCGATGCCTAGTGCGAATGTGGTGCTCATGACCAAACCATATGTTGGTGCCCCAAATTGCCCAAAAAAACCATATGATGCCACGATTGGCATGGCAACCTACTGGGCCCAACTCATCTAATAAAACATCTAGTAATATTTACAATATTTTTAACTTTGCCATCGACTCGAACAGATGAAATTCTATCAAACATTTATTAGATTATCTACTGTAAAGTAGATATAATATATAGTCTAAGTTATCTATTTTCCAAAAGGATTTCCTTGCTACGAAAATTTATATGATGAAAATATGTAGCTTGCCTGCAGATTCATGAAAAATCGTCTCAATTTTGCCGAGAAGGAACGATTACCATATACCTGGGATGGGTGAGTGGTGGGGAGAAGAAAAGTAGTGTTTTCCTTCTGAATCCTTTCAAACTTTAACCACGATAGTGATAAACTATAACTTACCGTGATTTTACGAGTAGTATGAAACATAAGTTAAAGTAAATAATCCGACGAAAGTTAGGTAATTTTTGCCTATATAGGTAATTAATTAGAATATAATGTTGTACCTATACAACAAAAAGATAGGTACCTAACCTATCTTCCCTAATGTAAAAAAATGTATTCCTTGTATATGTTAGCTTTTTTTTTTTTTTATAAGGCTGGGAAATCATCCAATGACTGCTTCCGCTCTGGGTGGAGCGGAAGGGAGTGTCAGACTCTTACTGACTAAAACCCATCCATGTTCCTTCCGTAGCCCTTTATGTTCCGGGGTAGCGGTAACCCTTTCGGACAATCCCGCTTACTGTATATGTTAGCTATGTTTACCAAGAAAGTAATCTTGCTAGTAGGTAACCTATTCATATTTCTTATATTTTAATGAGCGATATAATCAAGTTAATTTCTATGCTGTCGATGTTTTTTTTTTGTATATCCTTATACACAAAAAAAAAATAACGGCGTCTATAAGGCTTCACATTGACTAGGTAGGTATGTCTATTTTTTATTTGATTTTAGTCTTGCCCTTTTGCCCAATTTGTATATCATAGCTTTACAAATAGTATTAACGAAAAGGAACCCTAACATCGACCAGCATAGTTAATGTAGAATAATAAAAATACTCACACAGTGAATTCGGTGCTTTTAGTTAGAAAGCTTTACCTTTAACATTTGAACAAGATCGATTCAGCCGATTGCCGCCCTAAAAGCACTCAGTGACAATATATATCGAAACAGACAAAGAACCAATTTTGCGCGGGTCAAGTTCATTAATTATTAACTACATCTAAACGACCAGTTTTATATACGTAGATAACATTTTATTTTTTATCTGTGCGTAGTGCTCGCAATCAACTAGGCTGTGTGTATGATCAGATGAAGAAGCAAAAGGAGTATGTAAGCATTGTAGTAAGTGGCGTTCTATAGTTTCTGGTTTCCCCGTGAGCTATAAGCGACTAGGTTTATTTACCGAGGTAACTATACCTATATTTTTCTATATACCTACAATGCTAGGATATTGGCCCTAATAGGTATACACGTAACCTATCTATCTACATTTTATAGGCGATATACATATATCGAAGTTATGTAAAAATTTAATAAGTTATTCAGACAAGCTCGCTTCATACGGAGAGCATAATCTATGCCTGCCGAACAGGTGATTTTACATGTACCTACAATAAAATAACAATTTGTGGTTTTTGATAGAAATAGTGGGTACCTCATGTTTTTATTTAATTAAATAAGACTTCGCTGTTACTGCATTTTATTAGTATTTATAATCTGTTATATAGCTTACCTCTACAGATGTAGTGTCTGCGTAGCTGCCATCATACTCCGAGCCATCGTGCAGGTGAGCTCCGTACGGCCCCACCGACCCCACGATCAGCGGGATACGATCTTATGGAACAAATAAATACCATAAATATACTAAGTTCTTGTTTATAATACGTCTAGCGCTATGGTCTACGAGTGTACGCGAATACACATAACTTCCAACCCTTGCAAAGTGTAATTAATGCGTGCTTGCACCCGACCCTCGCCGCCGCGGACCCTACAATCTTTGTTTACAGCAAAACACAAACATTCTTGAAATTTTATAAATTTAAATAATAAATTACATCTGCCTATACCTTTGACTTTACCTTGTTTCAAGAATCTCTATGTTTAGTACCGAAACTCATTTTAAAAACAGGTGGAAGTACCTATAGGTAGGTAGGAAGGTGCCTATTACGCTCTAAATAGCCACTTGTCATTCTAAAAAGTTATACCGGTCATAAAGTACATGATAAACCCGTGATAAAGATTTAAAAGCGTATTTTCGAGTGGTTTTATAGCCTATTCGCCTGTTTACTAGAAAATGAACGAGGACTTGAGAAATGAATGTTAAAATTAGATATTTGCTCCGAGGGCACTTTCATTACATCGCTTTTCGTTTGACAGAGTGTCATCTTGGGTATATTTAAAAAATCTACCTTCCTCTTTTGTGTCTCTTAGCATAAAATAGATTTCAAGACTTGTCTTTTGACCCAATTTGGTTTTATAAAAAAAATATGGCAGGTTGTATTTTATTATTTAGGTAGGTAGATAAATTAGGTATGCAAATTCAGCATAATCATGCAACTTAGTCTACATTTCCGTGTGCTTGATTTTTAATTAAAAACATCTCCATATTGTTCTTTTACAAATGTAATTTCTCTGGCCAAGAAACCATTTGTCATTTTCATTTGATCTTTTAAAGTCTCCCATTACTGCGGACGCCTGCCTCGCTCGCTATTCATTTATGAAATATGTCACCCCATTCAGGCCCGTATATTGTAATGTAGGGTTGTTGGGACTTGCCGTTCTGCACGTAGTCCTGGTACTCCTCGAGGTACTGCGAGCGCGCGCGCTTGGCCAGCTCCACGGCGCGCACGATCAGCTCGAAGGCCTGCTCCGCCGTCACGCCCAGGTGCTCCACGAACCCCTCCACAGACGCCTGGTAAGTGTTCGTTATTACTAAATCTGCTCCCGCTGCAAAATAACCATAAAACACGTTTTATAGCCCACAAACAGTCATAACGTTGGGCGCAGGCGGCTATTTAATGAAAACAAATGAATCCCAAGATTAATGTCTTTAACCATGCTACCGATATCTCCATGCTTTTCATGTCAACGCTAATTAATAGTCCACATACTCCGAAATTGGTATTACAAAACTAGTTCGACAAATATGGCTAAAGTTGAACTTTGTTAGTATTACGGACTGTGAGCGGGGTGCGGCTAAGAGGCGTAAACAATTAATATTATTAAAACTTAGTAATGCAACACGAGCCCGGCTTGTTCAATATTACGGAAACGAGGCTGGCAAAGGAACCGTTCTCTGTCGAAGAAAATAATTATGTAATAAATAGAAGACGGCGCACGGCTTGCGAAAGGAAAGGTATTAGACAGACAAGGTGATTAATGGCAACAACGCTGTGTATC
Source organism: Hyppa rectilinea (assembly GCA_951799385.1). Taxonomy (NCBI): domain Eukaryota; kingdom Metazoa; phylum Arthropoda; class Insecta; order Lepidoptera; family Noctuidae; genus Hyppa; species Hyppa rectilinea. The sequence continues at coordinate 10,684,670 of OX637306.1, read as the reverse complement.
CCGAGTTGTAGTTTGTATACGAGGCGCTTTCGGCAGGAGGAGCCGAGTCGCGCCTCCTGCCGCCTGCCGAGCCTGTACTATGCAAATGTGAAGTAGTTAGTGGATGAGGGAGAAATAACGGCATCACTTGCCAACTTGCTACAGCGTCAATCATAATAATCACAGCGGAACATCTGCGACTTACCTACTGGCAAAGTATGGTGCTTGCGACTTTATGGATTACATTGTACATATAATCTCTCTGCAGTTTACGTAACACTGTATAATACATGTTGGACTGATAATGGATGTTGTTACTGTGATACTACATCATAATACAGGCAATAATAACAATGTACGCACATCTGAACATTATGTACGGTAGTGATAGTAGTGCCTGTTATCTTATGTCCGGCGTTCTCAACGAGACGAGAGTGCAAAGCGTTCATATTTCCACAAAGTGCGCGGTCATATTTTATATTTTTTCACATTAAATCTTCTATAAGAGGCACCAAAGCAAGGCAGTAGGCTTTTCCCTCCAGGGAGTTATTTGCTTGCAGACACTTTTCAGCTTTTCCTTATGAAAAGAAACGGTCCGTTTTGTGGCGAAGAAAAGCGCTTTCAGAGGACGATGACACGAGACGAGGTCGCACTCTCGCTGTCAGATGCATGAACATGACGAGCTAAAAGCGACCTAACGTGTAATTCGTCAAAACACGCATGTACACTTGTGCTTAGCCGCAACGATTTGCAGGCCTATGCAAGTATTTGTGTAACTTCGCAGTCGCTTGCGGTTTTTGTTGAACTATGTTTCGATTCATTCAAACGAGTTATTGAATTCATTCCTGTCAGTAACGATCAAGGTAGTTACTAGCACTTAGCATACTACTTACATAGTGGCGATTAATGTTCTGCTTTTATTTATTTATACAAACACACATAAACTATCCCTACAGGTTACAAATACGAGTACAATAGCGTAGTGTGTGTGTGGGTGTTTTAATATTTTGTGTAGCTAATATTATTAAGAAAAGTTTTCCAATTTAACATAGGTAATATGTTATTCCATAACGCATGTAGTTGTAGTGTGTAGCTAAGTATCTATTGTGAAAGTGGGTGTATAGACTGTTTTGTTAATTTAGTCTGACACGTGTCCGCCCACCGCTCTAGCTAGACGTTCGATGATGCGCACTCTGCCACGTGGCATAATAAAGCACTAATTTATTATTATAATGATAGTCGTTCTATTATTAAATTCCGTACGACGAAGAATATTCTCGGAAAACTGTAACCTTTTAGAGCAAACACAAGCAGCTTTAGGTACCTTTATATTGTATATTGTTATGTAGGGGTGTAGACACCGTTAGAATTCTGTATTCCGCGTGCACAATGTACGCATCATTAGGTAATTTATCTCTCGACTCTCGTCGAGGAAAATTTGTTTAAAAATAAGACTCTTAAATAATGTTTCATAAGAAAATGAATAAAATGTTACCTCTTAAGAAGTCGAGATGGGTGTTAACAACCTCGTCGGGGTGTGTGTAGAGGAAGCGCGCGCTCCAGAGCGGGTCCCCGTCGATGACGTGACCCACATGGCAGGACAGCTGCGTGGAGAATCCGCCGTCCAGCACCACGATTTGTGGCGGCTCTGGACCCTCGCCGTTTGTTGGTGTCATTCTTCAAAGGATGCGGTCCTGAAATTTTAGGCGTTGGAGTTGTAAAGATCTAAGAAATTCAATTTCTTTGGTAGATTTTCAATAGAGTTGGTTTTACGTTGAATAAAAATCCGCCAAGGAATTGTAAGGAAACTTCTGAAGTGAATCATAGTTAAAGTCAGGCTCCGATTGCTTGCTAAAGCTGAGTTGCAAAAATTGTCGCAAAGCGCTTCGGGTAAAGCGGGACTGTCCAGCGCTCTTTGAAACTTGCTGGAATCCATTGAACCGTGCATCCAGATAGGATATGTATTTGTAAAATATTTACATATCAGTATTCCGAATTTGAATATGGTGCTTGTCATTTCGTTAGAGAAGTAATATTGTGTCGTGTGCACTCGATTCGGCGGACGGTCGACTATCGGCGATGAATTACCTCCATCGCTCCGTTCGTATACAAAAGCATTCATCAATGTAGATGCTGAGGGGAAATGGAACGTGTAGAGACATTGTGGTGGGCGGCTGCCACCGGCAGGAAAATATAGAGCAGTGCTAATGCCTATTTATGTTGTAAAGTGTGGTATTTTTGACTGTAGGTATATTTATTATGGTTTATTTACTTATTTCAATTAAGTTGTTTACACAAGGACATTCATTTTCAGTAATCTATTGTTACAACTGCGGACAAACTGGTATGCTTTTTGGCACACTCCATATTATATGATTTAGAAGAAATAAAAAAATAAACAGCACAAATACCCCATTCAATAAAAATATACAAATGCCAGCCTGCATTGAAAAGACAGTTTTATTTATGTAGGTACTTTAGTAATATCATAAACACAACTAGCACTCCGCCCGCGACTTGGATTTAGAAAAATATAACGCTCAGGGATTGTGTAGCATGCTACACATTAGCTATTACCGAAAGAATTTTCGGATTGGGATCAGTAGTTCCGAATATTACCCCCTACATACCTACGTCTTTATAATATTAGTATACCTATACAATTAAAAAAAAACTATAATAGGTAAATGTCTATTCCATAGGTAGGTAGGAACTATTATCCAAGAAAACAAAGCAGAATTTGTCGCAGGCAGATGCTACTAAAGTACTGATTTCTGGTATTCGACTAATGGGACGCAGTTTGGTTTCATCATTTCGAAAGCTAAAGAGAAAAGCCCCGAGTTAATAATACATTGGAAACGTGTCTCCACCAAAGCAATAGACAGTTGCCACCTGCTTTGAGCACAACATTTATATGTATACAGCGACACGCATTCCTTCATGTAATGAACATTTCCAGTTACCGGGAATCTCTACGAAACAAAATAATTTGCTGAGTGATAAGATTCTATTACGGATTCATTTTATTGATTTCTCCGAAACCTAACCTAACCTTCTAATTAGCATGCATTGTGTAAAACAATTCGCTGCTTGTTATAATTACTGAAGTAATGATTATATTACATATTTGTTCGTATAAACTTAACATCCGTGACCCACGCAACACTGTCCGACATTATACAACCGCCGACATCGATAGTGAAGGTTTTCTACCAATCAGATAAGTTGATTTACGAGAGTTCCCGGTAAATAAATACAACTTTTCTGTTTACAATCAGTCTAACTTTTCCCGGGCCTGGAGCTAAAGTTCACCTTGCATAGAAGGTTGGTCTGTTGAACTTTTTGGTTGGGGCCACTCAATAACGTCACTTAGTCACCTCTTACAACACCAATTGAAATGACTATAAACTTACATGTTTTAACAACGTAGATGACCTATGAATACCTATGGAGATAAGGCGTGCTTACTCTCACGGTACCAGTAGTACATACTTATTACATATCAACACAAGTAAAACTAAGATCCATAAATATCAAACTTTCAAATATCCCTAATAAACGAAATGTGTTGTAAATTCATGTTTGTGGTCCCAATAGACTTCGTGGTACAGGGGTTACAGACAGTCAGGCATAACTGCAGATGTAGGACCTATAGGTTTAATACAGTTTGCAGACGATATTTTATCAAAGACAAGATTTGTAGGTACATTATAACGGTAGAAACGGCACATTTCGCTAAAAGCAATATCTTTCAGAATCAACTTTTAAATGTAGTGGTTTCAGCATGATAAAGTCAATAAGTAAATACTGTCCAAAAAATGACACAAGTGAATTTTCCTCATCATAATATAATATTAAATGTGCATTCCAAAAAATATTTCAAATTCAATGAAACAAGTGAACTTTCTTTACAATTTATCTGTGCATTAGTAAACTACGCATGATAAAAGCTTTTGTGTGTTCCTACTAATATAACGTCACATTTTGGTTTGATTTAAAAAATCTCCAGCTCCGAACTGGGTAACTCGTATTTTTCCCGTGTGTGTCTGCGGCATTATTAATGGCTTATATCAGCAATGGCTTGGGTACAATAAGTAACATCTGACAGCACATACCACACCGCCTTCTATGTACCTAACCGTGATTCTTGCAATATGGTGTTACCACAGAGCATTTTATATAGTAAAACTGGAGTAACTGTGATAATCACAAAGATTTCGATTATATTTAGAAATTACTGAGGGTTGCAGCAACGCTGAAAACTGTTGCAGAAGAATCACAGTTTTAAATTGAAGTTGATGAAGAATGACGAAGATGAGAAATCACTCTCATAAATATATTACTCACTGAAAAACAATTTAAAAGTTCAATTACCTACAATCCACGTTTGTTGCTATAGCAATAAAATCCAATGATGTTCTGTGAATATTACGAATATCGAATGAACTAATGGTTAGGCATGTTCATAATAATTTCAACAGTTTAAATTACACAATACCCATCGCGTCTTATTTGTATTGTTACCCACATATCCCTATGTAATTAAATAGATAAATGTTAACACAAACCAGACAATAGCGTTATGAGTCTAAAATAGATAGTGCTCGTAAATATTAATTGGTCGCTATCAACGCTCTTATTGTTTGTCCTAATCAAAGGGTAAGATCAGAGAGAAATATTGGGAGGTGTCCATGTTCGTAACATAATGCGATCGATATCATTAGGGTGCGAAATGAGAGACGGAGTGTTGTATTGACAAAGAGAAACATTATTGACTGGCTTAATTATCTACCTACGCCTCACGTAAACGTGATGCTTAAAATACTTCTTTATGAGTATTTTTAACACCAGACGTAATAAGCGGGGTGTTGTTATAAGTTTGACGGCTATGTCGTTCGGTGTATATCAGCTGTGCGGCTGTCTGGGCTATCATAACTCTTAAACAAATTTTTATGGGCTGGCTTTAATAAAAGTAGTTCTTAGTTGTGTTTCATGAAAATCTGTACAGCTATATTTGTAAGATAATCGTGTCTTTTCTTATGGGAGACCACGGAGCAAACAACTTTCGGTTTTCTCAATCAGATTCAATAGTTAGCTTACAAATAAATACGGTAATAAAATTGTTGGTTGTGATTGGTTGTGGTTTCATAGTAAAAATGGCATGTTATTATAGTACGTATTGTGTTGGTCGGGTTTTTTAAGAGAATGAATAATGTTTTGTATGTTGCTGCTCTTTAAAGCGGCTGCCATATAATCTATTCAACACCCTTGGTAGATTGGTAGTGAATGCCTGAGACATTAAGTTAAAATATTGAAGACATAGAAGTACATATAAAGAATATCGTAGATACTATGTAGTATGGTCTGACTACAGAATTAACAAAAGATAAATAAGTTCAAATAGTAATAAATCAAATGGTCACAGACCTCAGCGCAATCAATAACGAGTGTTTACGTAGTCTGAAGTCGCGACTATTCTTATCTCCGAAGAAAAACAATAAATATCGCACTGATACTTACACTATTTAATGTAAGTATGAAAGAGACTATTCTTTCTTATTTTTCTGAGCAGCTAATGGTTTGGTAACTAAAATGGAAATAAAAACTGTGCCCTGCAATGTCCATTAAGTAATATTACTAACTATAAATTAGTAAAGTACTTATTTATTCAGACTAACAGTACTACTCAAACACAGATCTTAAATGCAATATGTACAACCTAATACTAAAAATATATCTTTAACGTGGAAGTGGTGAAAAAGAACTCAGGCATCAAAAAATTCATCCCCATCGATAATAAAAAACAAAATCAATCATCATCATCAATTTTATTAATACAAAATTACCGCAGTATAATAATTGTGTGTGTAATGTTTGTCGGAAGTTAATGTAGAATCGACAGACGAATCCATGGTAAGGAAAACAAACATACTAATTAATTTTTGTTTATCTATGTCATTCACCTACATGTTATTCTCATTAAGTTTTATGTTTTTAATCGCCTTCCAAAAAGAAGAAGGTTCTATGTAGGTCTTTATGTGTTTTTTTTTAATGTATGATCGAGTTCCAATATTTTAGTTTTGGTTGCTAGTTCAATGACGGTAGCAACGCGCTATAATGTTCACTGACAATAGATATGTAAATCTTAGATACCTATTCCTAAATACCTGCCTACTCTGAGATAATGAATTCACAGTTCACAAGGCTGATTTAGTTAATCTAGTGGTAGCAAGCGCTACTGCTGAGCATAAGGCCCTGGGTTCGATTCCTTGGTCGAGCAAAGTGTTATTGGGTTTTCCCATCTAGAATTTCTCAGTAGCAGCTGGAAGTCTGGATTTGTGCTCAGTTGATGGCAATAGGCTCGCCCCCTATTATATGGGACTACAACAATACAGCGGGACTACAGGTGTAATCTTATGTTATTTTATGAATCAATTAAAAGAAGCATATTTTTCCGTGATTAAAAAAACATATATTAGAGGAAAACGTACATCTAAGAGCTCTTACACACGAGCGGCATGTTGCCAACGGCAGAGGTAACTGCAGTCGTCAACACGCGTCGGCGACATCCGTTGACGCGTCGACGGCAGCAGTCGACATTTCAACTTTAAAGATCAGCGGCAGCCGTCGTCTGCTCTCTTAGTATAAGAGTCAGTTGTAAAATGTATTCCAAAGAAGAAACACTGTTACTGCTTTTACTTCATCGACGCCGACTCAAACGAATAATAAAAACACCTTTAAGTATTGTGGGTTCAAGAAATATTAATCAATAGAGATCAAGATGGGCATTTTTCACTCTCTATCCACTTTCACGAAGAAACGAGCAAAAGTTTTTCAAATATTTTCGAATGTCCATTGCTTCTTTTATGAGCTAACGGCTATTTTAAAAAGTTCAATATATCGCCAAGATACCATAATGCGGACCAGCATTTCAGCTGAGAAAAGGCTCGCTATGGCATTAAGATAATAATAATAATAATATAATAAATAATAAAACTTTATTTCAGACCGGAGTCCATATGGGTTAGTAGTGACACTTAACAGCTATGTTAGTACGATTTTTACAGCCATTTCTTATTAATCTAACCTAATTTAATTTAATCTAATTTAATTTAATTCAATCCAATACAATTTAACTTAATTTAATTTAATTTAATAAAATTAATCTAATTCAATTATAATATAATATATCAATTTAGTCAGTGGACTCATTTTACAAATTTGCGACTCTTGAACTATTTGCAGTCGTCTGACAAAATGGCGGACGCGGCACGCTACAACTGCAAGTGTCGCTATAGGTAGACTGCTGCCGTCGATGCGTCAACGATTGTCGCCGACACGTGTCGACGGATGCAGTTGCCTCTGCCGTTAGCAACATGCTGCTCGTGTGTAAGAGCTCTTAGGGAAAGCGCCGACTCAGCTTTATTCCGAAAGGGAGTAAGTAAAATAAATTTATAATTTAATTTGATGTCAAGATACAACCGCCCGGTACAACATGTGCTCAAATAATAATCGATGTCGGCAAGAATAATTAGTGCAAAGTTATTTTGTTAAACGACAAAAGTTCATTTTACTGATATCCATATCTTTGGAGTCTGGTTCACACTCGAACAAATTACACAAAGTAAGTACATATCAGGTACTAGCTGTGCCTGCGACTTCGTCCGCGAGCAATTTTTCGGGCAGCATACCCTAACAAATGTTCGCCGTGATTCTTTAAATTGACATAACTTTTTTATTTATGAACCGATTGACATGAAATAACAACACTAAATGTTAAGTGAAGCTTACTACAATATATTAGTGAAAACCGCATCTAATTCGAATAAGCCGTTTCTGATATTAGCGTGCACAAACACACAGACAAACCGACAAACAGACAAAAAAAAAATTAATTACAATTTCAGGTTCGGCATCGATAAAATAACAACCCCTGCTACTTTTTTTTTATATATTTCCATTGCACAGACACCAATTTTCTACAATTTTATTATATGTATAGATTATATCATACTGAAAAAAATTGTAGGCATGTTGCTACCGAGCTCCGTTATCTTAAAAGCGTAAAAAATGGCAGCGACGCGACGCCTGTTTTCGTCAACAAAACTTTTGCGAAACTGAAAACTGTAAGAACGTGTCTGCGGTTTAATGCGAAGAGCAACGAAGGACTAGAACCACCATTCATTGATCACGTCTAGGTAGCCAGTTATACAAATTGATCCAGTAACACGGAGCTCCGATATCCATTACTATCGTCTGAGGTAACTTGACAGTTGTATTACATATTGAGAAGATTAAGACAAGTTTGAGCGAATGATGAATCTCTTCGACCTGCCTATCAGTAGTTACGTGACTCGGAGACGAAAGCGGAGGTCACCGCGTTCTGATCCCATACTACTTGCTTATCTGCTACAATTAAAACTACCTATAGTACCTACTACTGAGTAATGCATGCGTCTGAGCAACATTGTTTCAAATAACGCTGGAACGAAAGGAATTTACGTATACCTCCCCTTGACAAACTCGTAATTGTTTTAAAAGTTTTCGCCGAGCTTTCCCGAAGCCCTCGTCGCGAAGTTCTTAAATTATTTCAGAATGACATAAAAATGTGAAGGACACTCTAATTAAACATAAATCACTACAAGAAAAACTTGGGGAGCCTCCTATAAAAGCGGTTGAGACATTTTTGCAGCTAAAGAAATATCGTTTTCGGTGACAACAATATTTTAAGCGTCTCGACATACACCTGAGCACGAATGGCGCCGAAATGAGTTATTGTACACCCTGATAACTTGCATAGACCACGAAAGCGTTAGCTTATTATATGAGACTCTTCTTGAATGTAACGAGGAAATTAGTTTTAAAACTAATTCCTTTTTGTCGGCAAGCGTGCTTTAATAAAAACTATTTTATGTAAAACAATAAGGCGTTAGGTTCAAGTTGGGAAACTGTGCACTATAAGCTACGTTACAGAACTAATGTTTCGAAAGTTGAGACTGCAAAACTAAGTAGGTACAACCAAACACGTAAACTCGATACCATAGATTACATTGCGTTGCTTATTAAATATCGCACTGTGATCGACGATACGTTATTATAAGAACGCAAGATTTCAGTTTCCATGATGCAATTTATCATTTTGAGAGCACTGAGGAGTGAAACTTTGTGATAACATGTCATAATTTAGCGTCAGTATTGTACCTACCTACTGATACCAGGCATAATACCTACTTTAAACATTGATTAAAAACCAAACGTTTTGTTATTTGTGTGCGATCCGAAGGTAACTAGTTGATAGGTACCTCTGTGTCTATTTTTGGTGAATGGACCTTGAATAGATAAATGTGTGGAAGTATCATGTTAATAAAACTCATCAAATATTTTCAGTAAGATTGGTCCAGCTGATATATCTATTTATTGATAAGTTCGTAAGAAAATCGTATATTTAAACAAAGAAAAACAAACTTAGCATTAAGGAAATAAACAAAGTAATATTTGTTATGGCTTTCCTGAATCTATCATAACCGCTCAACTGTTGGAATATCAAATATAATTCAGAACAATAGAAAAAGTAATTGTGTCTCATTAGTCACATTTGAGCTAATATACGGTATGTTATTATAGACAGTAAAATTCGTCAAGTTTCTGTCTGTAGTTAATGTGTTTAATATCACAAATTAGGTTAATAAATAATACTCACGTTACTTGCTGTTAATAATCGAGCGATCAACTCGATTCAAGTTCACTAAACGAGGAACAAAATACTATATACTCTTTTTATTTAGAAAAACATGATTATTAGGCGACGCGCAAACAAGCACTATCATGAACACACGCGCGGCGCTCGTATCTACAGCGTGATGCCCGCACACTGGGGCAGAACAAACAAAACTTTAGAAAAAATCGTGAGACTACAATTGGTCTTGAGGTTAAACTAAACACACTATTTGACGACGAGTTGAAGACTGAACGTTCCCCGAGTACTCGCTACTAGGAGAATACATTAACATAAATGAATACTAAATCACAAAGCTGTGCTATCCGTTATCTTTGTGTTATTATTTGTTAATCGTTCGGCATTAATTATTTAGTTTGCTCGGAAGAGCTAATCGAGCTCAAAGGTCACCTCGGATTCCACAAACGTCTAATTAGGGCTGGGATAAGACAAGAGAAATTTTAACTTCGTCGTTATCTACCAGGAAATATAATTATGGCTTTTGTGTACAGTACAGTAATCATGACATTTATTTGTCTTTCCATTACATTAAATACTAATGTTTTCTTGATGTCTACTTCAGTGCGTGCATGTTTTACTTTATAATTCTTGATCTTGGTAAATTGTCGCATGAAACTTGTACTTCTAAAGTCGTCTACGATAAATTATACTTTGAGTACCTAATGTTTTACATGTAGGTACACTGGTACTTTTATAATATTGTTCATTACAAAGACATCTGTTTTTCATCATATCGAGGAATAACAGCTTCACTACATAGTATAAAACAAAGTCACTTTCTCTGTCCCTATATCCCTATGTATGCTTAAATCTTTAAAACTAAGCAACGTGTTTTGATGCGGTTTTTTTTAATAGATAGAGTAATTTAAGAGGAAGGTTTATGTGTATAATTTGTTGACATATTATGCGGGCGAAGTCGCGGGCGGAAGCTAGTAACCTTATAAAAATTAAAACAAGTGCTTATCAAAAATTTACCGAGGATTTTTCCAGCGCTGTATATAGTGGGCGCATTGTGCGCCGCGATGGCTGCTGATTGGCTCGCAGAGTACATTTCGAGACACCAGTAGATATTAATAGAGTTATCAACATGGAGCAATGTACTCGCAGCTCGCTCACTCCAGCAACCGACCACCAAAACGCAACTCTCTCAAATATTATTGATGCAATCCAACTTCGACGATTACGGTTCAACGTTACATTGTAGCCAGATTATAAAAAAGAGGAAAAAATATAGCGGTCGGCACTTGTTATTGCAATCAGATATTTTAAACATCGTAATCATTTAGTTGCAAAAAAAATAGTATAGCAACAAGCAGAGATAACAATGGTATGGTAACCGAATATTTATTTGGCAGAACAAAAGAATGATAAAATCTGATCTACAATAAAACTTTTTGTTTTCTCTATACTTTAAATGACTACTTTAACTGGAATACCGAATAACCCAAACCTTCAAGTGCTATCGTAATGAAAACAAAATGTATGTAGAAAGCACATATAAAATTAAGTGCAAACAACTGAGGCCGTGTTGTAAAAAGTCAGGCGGGTGGTGACCCGAGTCAATGAAAGGGCTTTACCCACATCGTTAACGACGATACCATGAATCTACCTCGTGCTGAAGGTATTATTGCCTGTCCAAGTAGCAGCTGTTGAACCTTTATCGGTCATTCACCACGCGTCGGTTCTATATTTGAAATTTCTCTACGTATATACCTACTGCGTTGGTTATAACAATATTTGCTGGCAAACTTTCAACACTCAATACTTTCACGCAAAAAGTATACTATGCAATGCTCTACTGCATTATGGGTCTCACTATGTTGTCATTGTAACAGTGTTTATACAGATAAACATCTTATTTCGGTCAAATCCTGTAGATAAATTTGAACGATACTACGTTTCTGCCAGACACGTCAGATATCTGATAGCAGAAGTAATTGTATTACCTACATAGATATCCAGTCAAATCACAATGGCTGTCTCATGCAAGTCAATTACGTCTATCTGCCGCCTGGTTAGTTATCTGAACACACTGATACAATATGAATTCAGTACGAGCGAGTTACAGTTGCTCAGAACTATTAAACGTGATTACTTCGTTGCGAAATTGAATTAAAATTCAATTCTGTTATCTGTTAGATGCGGTTGAAAGTCTAGGCGGACTGATACACAAGATACGGCAGACGCTGCTCGCTACATGCACAGTTGCACACATGTTTTATCTATTCAATTAAACGCTGCGAGAAAGCCATCACAAGATTATGATAACAAATATACTTTGCACAAGACCTCTCTATATCTGTGATGAGATGTATTTCTATGTAGGTAATGTATCTATGATCTTCGTTTTGAAAGAATACATTGAAGCTGCAAATTGAACAAGTAATGCTTTCAATAATTAATGGCAATATGTCTTTTTAGATAAGTAGGTAGGTAAGGTTATTGGATAGTACTAGATATTATTCAATTTTTAAAGCTAGCACTTGTGTTTTTTTTGTCTTTGGCTTCTACTACTAGTAATAGTTAGCGGTATTTAGGCGAAATGTGGTTTGTTTCTTATCTATAATACACAGCTTCCAGTACCCACGTGTTCCAAAAAGAACAAGAAAACATTTCCCACTATAAATTGGTATAGCTAATAAGTTACGTCATAACCTAATCAATAATTCAAATTGCAAGGTTTTGCTGCACGACTATAATCGCTGCCTACAATCCAATTTCTTTGTTTAAACAACGAAATTGAAAATTGAGAAAGCGCTGCAAAAGTCCGTTTCGAAGTATAAGTTTTAGGTTTGTATAGTATAGTCTTGGTGAATAATATATTATTGTTTACGGTGGTGATTGGGGCTACGTTCCGATGAAATCCCAGTGCGCTGCGCACACTGCAGGATATCGTGTCTTTACCCTTCTTGATCTATACATTGTAAGGTTTTATATATTTACTTCAAAGAGAAATATTTTCCGAAGCCTCGTCTAGCCTCTGACTTACGTGGGGTAATACGTACCGCATCTTGCTGGTGATGTGTTTAGTCTACGTAATAGAGGAGTGAGCCGCAACTTCGAATTTTAATTCCGTAAAATGCCACTTCCACAATGTCTGACCGCAAAATTCACCAGGCTTTCGGTTTTTCGGCAGTTGCGTTTACGATGAGACCAATTAAGTTAATGCAATAATGATTCTGAAGAAATTACATTTTTATCTTTCATTATAACTATTACAATTTAGCCTTACCTACAATATTTTAGTCTACTTTGGTGACTGCAAGTTTGTTTGTATGTATGGTCTTTTTTATTAGTGCCACATTAATACTAGCAAACCAATGTGGTATTTGATAGTCTATAACGTTACTTTTTATGAACTGTCAAAATGTGGAAATTGTACGTGATTTGTATGAAATATAACAATGTAACGTCACAAATTTTTTGAATCAAATCGAATACTTATTAGCATTAAATGCAATTTTACAATTATATCTTCGAATAATATTTAATTTCCGTATGGTGATGGAAGTTTTTAAGACTAGCGGTCTTTTTTCTATGTGATTTCATACATTATTTTTGACCGTTTCAAATAGTCAATTATAAATCAATCTCGTTGAGAATCTCAGATGTATCACTTTGATACAGCTTTTCCTTCTAATCAAGTTGTGCCGCTCGGGAGGTAGGGAGAAACCATTTAAATAATAAAAACATTCGCCGGAAAAACGATTCAGTTGCGATCCATCGATTGATAAAATGGAAATGTGATTAAATCTTGATTCCATCGATATTTGGGATTAAGCTATCGATATTGAATTAACTCTAGTAATTAGGTACTGGAAAAAAATCTGTTGTAATTTTGCATTTTTAATTTTCCTAAAAACTAAACCTGTGAAGTTTCGGTCGTAATTTATTTCCGCCGAATAAACTCCTGCGTCTGATGGCCCTACATAATGGCGACCTCCACAAAAGGCACAAATCAAGAGTTGAAGTTGGAAACTCAATTTTCAACCTATTCATAAAATACCAATACATCATGATTGATTTTATAACGGCTATCGAAAGCGACCCTATCTTAACCCAGATTTCGAAATTCCATCGTAATATCCAAAATTCCAAAATAAATGTTGTCCTCATAAAGCCAACGTAGAAAATCTTTTTGTGGGGCCACTTTTCATCCGGCTGTGAAATTTCTTAAAACGGTGACAAATTGAAGGAATCATGAGTTTGTGATATGAGGTCGGATAAGACAGACGGATGGAGGGCAAGGCGAAATTATAAGGGTTCCTTATGACTACGGAACCTTCTTGTCAAGATACGCTATTGCAGAGTGTCGGGCGGTAGAAAAGATTTAGGATTTTTGCTTTGAATAATTTCCTACCTGTTCAAAAAAATTACTGTTTTTAGTTACATTTTTTGTTTTGTTTTTCTTTAACACACATCAATAATTGCTTAAAACTTGAGCAACAATGAAATAATCATGAAAACTAACAATAATTTTTTTTAAAATGACTAATCACTTTTTCGCAGATCCAGCAGAATCATTGTTTTTTTTCTGTCAGTATTAATTTATAGAAGTAATTGCTTGGGATACTATATTCAGTAGATGACGACAGGGTTGCTAATCTACCTGTACTTAACCATACAGGACTTAAACCTCTGTCTACCCTCTTTGAGCAAACTACACGTAACCGTAATAATGTACTAAGTAGTCGATATAACAATAAACGTAAGCCTTCCTTGTCTACGCTCTGTGTACCTACTTGTTTAAAGACCGGCAATTTTTCTCTATTTCTTAAGTTCCTGGCATCGGTTCAAAACGAAGCATACCTCAATTTCTCTTTTAGACTTCGAGCGGTTTATATCAAAGACTTAATGTAAAACGTGCATTTATTGAAGTCAATGTAACGTAAGAAGGAAAACAATGATGAACATTATAACTGGTTAGTAAATCATCACCAGCCAAAGCCCCTACATTCACCCCCATTAAGTGGGACTGGCTTAGATGCGGTAAGTATGGGTAAGGCCTATTAAACACTGCTTTCTGAAATCTGGAACTTAATTACGTGTGTAAATAATGGCCTCCCATCTAAACAAGAGACGAGTTTATCTCACAGATCGATAGTTTCGGGGTTATGACCCGAGTGTGTGATCAAAAAGAATCACTTTCGCTATGAAATTTAATTTATAATTAAAATAAATGAACCCTCATTATAATGTAACTGAAATTATTTACTCGAACTCTAATCTAGAATCCAAACAGAATATCCGAGATGAAAGTGGTTACATTAATTAAGTAATTAGGCACATGAACAGGTCATGATCTTTAAGATTGACATTTATTTTGATACGGATAGATTTTTACTTGAAATCGGGAATGAAGTCTAGAATTTCTGAGAACTACTTTCGTTCGCTAGTTCCTAGAGAGCAGGTGACGTGGTTTACGATCTGCACTCGAGAAGGAATGTTTAGTGCAAATTGCACAGAAGACATTCAGTTGTGCCAGTGATAAATATAATGTCAAATGATACCGACAGAGTAACGAGCTCTTTGAAACGAATAAATAGATTTCACGTCCAATAAACACGTACGTGCAAATGTAAGTACGTTAGACTATATAAATGTAAAACACGGTTCAGTAAATTACATGCTCGTAAAGTTACGAACAAAATTGATAGGCTTACCTACCTATTGTTTTGCCAATTGGGGAAACATAACAGCATAATAATGTATCCATGTTTGTTGTTTACTTTGAAGGTATTTTTGATTCATGAAAAGTGAGTAAACACGCTGCTATGCATTGTGAATCTATCGAATAATGTTTTGAAAACCTGTAGTTTCGACAGCAAAATTTTATCCGTCAGTTAGAACAAAGATTAAAAGATTTAAGTGATTGCAAAGAACAATTATTTTTTCTATTTTAATACGAAAAAATGAAATAGCAAACGGTGCAATAAAATTAAATTCGTAGACTAACGCCTACGGTGCTACGCTTCTAACGCTACGGTGCTACAGTGGCAGGTACATACTACGACAAATCACTATACATACATTATTATAATTTTCAAATACAATGATTTTAATGCGTACAAAATTAAGTGTTTCTCTTAACTTTGACTAGTTCACTCACTAAATTAATATACATATTTTAATCAATAATTACGTACCTAACGTACTATAATTTGTTCAAAGGTGCAGTTTTGCAATCTGTGTATTGTTTGGTATGTGCCATCGACTAACCTAATGATCACCAACAAGGACAATACTAGACAGTTGTTCAACTAAAATATTCCACAAGTATATTTTAGACGTGAGTCATTTTATTTTTTCATAACCTACAAGTGTTAAGTATTCTTTGTCTAGTCTAATCAACCTTCTCTAAATTAGTAAGTAGGTAAAATTACGCAGAATACGACGTGAAGTTGCGGACACACGCCTGTAATCCCTACCCTACCTATACAGGTATAATTGATTGGTGCACAATACAATTTGCATCGTCTGCAAATTTACCAAATCTATGCCCATTCTCGGTATATATAAAGCCGTGGCCGTACACAGCAAAGCGTAATTATCAGCCAAACGCTAACAGCAATGTTTACGTGCTCGTGGATATTCGGAATACTTGCGTTCAGTGCAGTGGCGCTGCCTGACCGGGTGCTGGCCCAGCCATCCCTGTACCCGCCCAACATCACGACCTGCGAGCAATTTGAAAGATCAGCACGGTTTAATCCGTACGCACTAATCGATTCGATGTGGAAAATATTCTACTTTTGGTCAAATAATACGGAACTCGTCCCGATTGTTTTCTCGTTAGCGGGTAAAACCGTAAGGAATATTTTATTTTATTTTTTATTCCTATTTATAATTCTACTCCGTCCAGTAGGTATGTATCCCACTCAATGTGATACCTGTCTACGACAAAAAATGTTCTTGAAAATCGCGGCTACATTGTATGTATATTTCTTCCGGTGTATTGGGATGTAACCCAATTTACTTTTCTTGCCTACCTACGTATTGTCCTCGCGTACCAACAATCCTTGTCCACGTCCGGGTATTATTTTGTATTTTAAGGAAACTGACAGCGACTGAAAGAGTTGTAACATTGTGATATTTTTGACTTTGTGCAATTTTTACAAATATTTGCATTATTTTTCGTTTGTAACGTCTGTTCAATATACTTAATGAATATTTCGTTTTTTTTTGCATATAGAGGGTCAAAAAATTCAGGGATGTTTACGAGACAGTAATGAGTGACACGGAAGTGGAATGGGAGAAGGCAACCTTATTCATGAACGCGAAGCCTGGTACGGAGGTGCTGTTCATGTACGCGGCCTCGCCAGGCGCCTTCCGCGCGATCGTCAAAAAAGAACAGCGTAATAAAGGTGCGCTATATTGCCCCCGCCCCCGGTCTCCCCCCGCTGCCATTTCCGCTCCTAACTTTTCCCGCCCGACTTGGCTCATAACGATAATAAACAGGTCGCATTTCAAACATTTTTTTTTTCAGTTTTTCATGGTCTACTGCTAATGACCATTACTGTTTTAGTCAAAATTACAGTCCAGTTATTTTTCTTTTTTTTTAAAGAAAGAGACCAAACTTATGCAGGCCACAAATCCTTTTCAGGTTGTTTTATTACACCTACTAAATAGCCACTCCATTTTCTCAGAATTTAGAAATACTATTTAAGTAGGTACCTAGTTTGCAATTAGGGCATTACAAATGAGATTAGCCACTCAAAGCGAGGTAAACTGGATAAGTAGCACAAACTTAAAGTTGGATGGAGAAGTAAGTAATGGTTTATATTTCAGCTCGCCCAAACCCCGAGCCGATGTTTATGTTTGCAGACGTGAGGATGAAACTTATTGATAAGTATCTCGGGATGATGTGCTGCGAGGATCTGACGGCATACGGCATGGCGAGAATGATGGAGGTGCCCAAAACTGAGGCAGCTTGCAAGAGAGCAGCCGAAGCCATTGGATATCAAGGGTACGAGGGACGCTCGTACTTACAAGTCATGGCAATGACGAACAATGACGAACTTTAAAATTTTACTTGAATTGTGTGATAAACTGATGATAGATATACGCCTGTTGTTTTTTTTTTTCATTTTGTGTTGAGAACCAATTGTTTAGTCAAGGGATAGAGCAAGTTTTTTCATTGATATTGATTGAAAAAGAGCGATCAGCGTGATTATGTTACCTACTTATTAAATGAAATAACTTCATTTTAAAATCTTACCAAAAAAGTAAAACGAAAAGCTTGAGTAAATAAAAAAACGTTTAGACCTTCTCTTTAAAGGTCAGTTATGATCTACCCATGAGTTAGTGGTACATACCTATCGTTCTAAAAAAGCCTCAAAAACAAAAAACGTAGTTAATATTATTATTAATTCGTCTAGTTTAGTGTACTACTTTTCGCGGACGACAGTACTATATCTATTCCCTGTAAGAATAAAGACCTATATAAATATGACATTAATAATACATTGATCAATACTATACAATGGTTAGACAATAATAATTTAAAAATCAATTTAAGTAAGACAGTAATTATGCATTTTAGCCAGCGTTCATTGACATTTTCCGATCTTGACATAACATATAATAACATAACAATTGACACGGTTAATACAACTAAGTTTCTGGGACTAATTATTGACCGACGTTTGAATTGGAAGGATCACATAGATTCGCTGAGTAAGAGAATCAGTAGTAGTGCCTATGCATTATACTTGCTGTCACGAAATGTCAATAGGGAAGCGTTATTAACAGCTTATTACGGTCTAGCTGAATCCATTCTCAGATATGGCGTTATCTTTTGGGGTAACTCGACTGACAGAGAAGTAGCATTTAAGGCACAGAAGAGATGCCTCAGAGCAATGTTTCATTTGAAAACCACGGACAGCTGGAAACCCTATTTTATAATGCATAAAGTTTTAACATTGCCATCCATATACATTCTTGAAACCGTTATGTTTGTCAGAAATAATCCTAAATTATTTCCGCGCACAGCAGATCAATTTCCCAGAAACAGGCGTGACCAAACTCAACTATGTGTACCGCCCTGTAGGACTGCACTTATGCGCAAAAGTGTTTTTCATATGGCTCCAACGGTTTACAACAAGTTGCCTAAAACATGGAAGGAGCTTAATAATGTACATTTGAAAAGAAAACTGAAGACATATTTAGTAAATAAAGCATACTATAGCGTTAGCGAGTTCCTAGAGGAAAAATTTGTATTGACATAGTTGCTTAATTGATTTGATTATTAATTTTTGTGTTTGTTTATTTAAAATGGAATAGTTCAATAATTTTCGATCTTTTTATATTTTTTTGAATTTACCTTATTTTATTTTAATTGTTGACATGATTATTGTATAAGTAACAGCCTTTGATTTTGTTAATTTAAATTTGAATATTATTACTCTTTTATTATTTAATTACTTGATTTATTGTTATTTTAAGAGGTTTTTATTAATAACATTTCTTGACATTTGCACGTCACAGCGTGTGGCAAACATGCTTTGTACTTAATAATGTTGTTACCATCTTGCATGCACGTATTTTCTTGTATGTATGACACATGTTTATGCAAATAAATATTATCTTATCTTATCTTATCTTATCTTATCTAATGTATACTATATTTACTACTTAGTTCTAGTTCTAAAATTTCGATAGCGTTCCTAACTTTATCTGCACTGCACGCGATGTATCGCTTACAACAAACAACCTGTTAACTCCAAACGTCTACTATTTCACACCAAAAGCAGCCTAACAGATCACAGGCGATTGAGGGTTTAGAAAAAACAAATCTGAATAAAAACAGAGGTAAGCCTACCCGGCTTTCCGTGGCGCTAACGTACATTTTATGTAAGCTACAAAAATATTGGCGAGTGTTAGTAATATATCCCTATTTCCGAATGGTGCCCGTAATATTTGTATGATGTGTTTAGTGAATAATGTGGGGAGCGGGACATCTCATAGTCCCGATCTACCGATAAATCAATTGCCAACACGCAATACCTTACGGTTACCATAAATAAAATATGTTGTTATTTATACAACTATAGAGAACCAAGCTCAAATCCTGATACCGGGAAAGAATCTCGATGAGCTAGTAAATCCAATAATTAATATAGGATGAGCTTTCTAAAAAAAAACAAAATATAAAAACAAAAAAAATACCTATGCTATGACTGACTATGACACCCGTAGATATCCCCACCTCATCGCCAATGTTCAAATAAGAAGCGGGTTTCCATTGAGCATTTATTGTGAACTTGCACAGAACATATTATATTATATTGACAGCATAGTAAGTCTATGGTTGGTGTGGATGAAAAATGTGACGTAAAGAGATACCAGAACCATCCTTTGTCGTTATGCCGCGTCCAAATAGATCAATTTCAGGAATGTTGCATGCTTGTCAATATCTTTTCAGCCAGAATTGTTTAAAGGTTTTAAATTCATAAATAATAATAATTCAATACATTTTTTATATCAGAAGAAAAATATCGCATGCCAATTTATAATTATTATGGAAACTAACCTTGTACCCTGATCAGGGGTAGCATGCCTGTAATTGGCTGTTTAATGACAAACCTGACAACAGTGCAAATAAATAGGTGGGTATCAAGTCGACAATCTGCATTCAATAAGATGTCGTTGGCAAGTGCCTCGGGCTCCCCATACCCAACAGAGCAAATTTATTTTTCTCCCAAGCATACTAGACGTCAACAAATAAGGTTATTTTTCAATATAGAGGAGGAGATTTTATTCGTTCTTTTTACAGCAAGTATAAGTGAGGTCAGCTCAACAGGGCTTTAACTTTGAGAACTGAAATGTATATGTACATTTAGCATAATATTATTTATGTCCTGCTGGGCTGTCATAGGTATACAATAGATATGTAGGTACGTATACTCAAATCCATTAAATCATAGATCTTACCTAGCATGTGTCCGTGTGTGTCGGCTAAGGTTGAGCGATTGTTTGAAATAACAATCGAGTGAGTCGAATATTCAATTAGCAAGCTATGCTCATTCAAATGAGAGTTCGTTTTAATAATATATACATACAGTTTATTTTCAATAAGCACTGTTTATTAAATGTACCTACGCCAGCACATCAAGCTATCCTTAACTGTCAAATTTTCATAATAAAATTGAAAATGTGATTTTTGTGATTGAATGTGAACTTCATGTGCTGGCCTCTGTACAGTCGCCAGCATATCAAGTTATCACAAGCTGTCAAATTTTCTCAATCGATTTTAAACCTTATCTATAGTTCAATCCAATACAATAATCGAATAACAAATTCGAATGAAACCTTCAATTTCGCCTGTCTCTACGTCGCCGACGGTGTCTTAGCAACGCTAGTTGAATGGCCAGATAGGATATTGGAGGTCAGTACGGGCTGACAGCTCTGAGACGTAAAGACGGGATTCTGAGAGGATATTAGCAGACTACAGTTATTATAACCCGAGCCACCGCACACTTATGTGTAGAGGAATATCTTGGCACTGACGCTCATATAAACCTTGGCAAACGAGAAATTACATTAATGAATAGTGGTATTATATCGTACATATTATATTCTGCCAGGCTCCATAAGATACTACTCCTTATTATTCGATACAAAGTATAATAATTGTACATAATTTTGGCTACACTATTGTATGGTAGACAAAAATATTATGATAGTAGTTAATATGTCGTAGGCAATTGTATATACTTTCGAATTTTGATCGAGAGTGCTCACATTGAGTATTTTTTTCTTCAATGTGAAGTATTGATAGAGTTTAAAAATAATGCTCCAATGTAAGTAGTATAATTTAACAGACACAACATATTGTCTTGTACAAAAATACGTTACAAGTTGTGAGCCCGAAAATCTTCAGGTACATATTATATTGTATGCGGATCCAAATTCCGCACAGTCCTTTTATACCCAATAATACCAACATAAAAACAGGTTTTCCGCTAAAGCCGAAAGTAAAGTCCGAGTCAGAGAAAATATTATGAATCCAGATAGCAGTGTACCGCTTGCACGTCTTCCTATTTACAGTATCCGAAGGAATTCCTATTAGTGAAGGTTGTTTTCTTTCTGACGGAACCATAAAAAGTTCTCTGTTAAATGAATGTTCTGTCGACCCTCGAAACAAAATGTTTAACTTACAATGTTTCTAGACTATCATAAAAACAATCGTAGAGCTTTATATTGTTGTTGCAAGAAAACAATTAAAGCTTTTACAGTGAAACGTAAGGTAACTAACTACCTTACGTTTCACTGAAAAAGCTGTGTAAGTAAATAAAGTTAGCTTTCAGAACGTCATAGAATGCAGGTCTGGGTATCCGACGAATCTTTTAAAATTTTAATTCAGCTGATCACATAGTCGACGTCTTAGTGTACAGGAGCGGCTGGCGTGCGTTTACTTAGAGAGTCAAAGAATACATCTTGTGTTGGTATATTAGTCTGGAAGTACCGTGATTAATGTTTGCGTTGCGTTGGCGTCTACGAATGGAAGGAACAAACCTGGTTTCTCTGAACATAAACATTATATAATACTTAATGTTTAACTTAGGCACTACCTATATGATGTGGTGTTGTATCAAGTAAAATTTTACATCTAGACACGTTTCTTAAGTATGCAAGTTGAAGTTTGAAGTTAGAAAACTTAGTTACGGCTCTCGAAGGAGTTGGATAAAATATACTGCAGAGGCAGAAAGTATTCCAGATTAGTTCATACCGCTGATCTAGCTTTCTTCATGATTCATAATAATGCATCATGGAGAAAGCTAGAATAAAGGCAGAGACAAAGGCTAGCGTGCAATGAAAATTAAAAACAACGAACTAAATTACGAACAAGAGGATTAAAAACAAAACCTAGGTAGTTAAATTTCAGATAGTTCAACTTTTAAATACATATACTCTGCTCTATATACAGGGTGACTGGAAAATAGTGGCGGAGCCGTTAAGGGGTGGTAGTCTAGGGTTATTCCGACAGATATCTTTAGGAGACCTACCGTCCTTACTTAATCCTTTCCAAGATATTCCTACTTAAAGAGTGTAACCCAAAAATTCGTACAAAAATTTTTCAAATAGTAATAAATTCTAAAAAAAAAGTGATTTTGGCCTACTTTTTTTTGTTTTGCAACAAAGATATTCTAAATAAGTAATATTAATTGTTAAATTTCCGCGACTGTCATTATTTTATGCAAAAACTGCTAAACAAAAACGGAAAATGTAAAAAAAATACTTTGATGGCTGATAAAACATCAATTTTCTTTAAAAAGTCACCCTTTATTATTACGTACAAAATAATTAAAAAACTTCTACATTTCGTTCCCTTCCGAATGAGATATTAAAGTCCAAAATCGGTTTAGGAACTATGAAGATATGGTCAATGGAAAAAAACCCGTAGAGCCCGTGTAGAGCCCTTTGTTCCGAGAACAAAGGACTCGGTCGACGCGAACGAGTCGAGCTTGCCCCTCCTTCTTGCTCAGTCCGCTCTTACGGTTTACTGTGTAATGTGTTCGGATGTGCTTACTTTCTCTCAGTTTTGATTTTTCTAACGACTTGGCTTTTTCCTGGACTTTTGTATTTGATTCTCTTCCCGACAACTTGGACTGTGCCCTGTTTTCTGTGACTCCTTTCGATTTGGCTGTGTGGTTTATCGGACCAATAATGGCAGGAAGAACATCGTTTAGTAACGAAGAATACGCAGATATTCTTTTTTATTACGGAGCTGCCAGAGGAAACGCTGAACAAGCTCGTCGTGAATATGGCGAAGTATTCCCTAATCGTCGGATGCCTGATGCCCACGTATTCTCCCGAACCTTCCGGCGGGTGCGAGAGCGCGGAACCGTCGTAAGATACCAAGGTAAGAGAAAGTTATTATTATTAAAGCATGTTCAAACCAGAGATTTCGCCATACAAAATGTAGTTCCTTCCTGTACAGGCCGCTCTACATTACTGCGCCGCCGCATAAAAATGTTTTGTTCTAGCGCTTTCGATAATTGTCCAGCTATAAAAATCAACCTTTCCTATCACTCTTATTATAGTGCCCTTTAAATTGTAAGATTGCAAAACAAATGTCGCTGTCCAAATTAGTCCGTGCCAAGACTCGCAGAGATGGGTGCCATAAATCATACAAGATAACGGATATCACTTCCTCTCTCGCACTTACGCGTCTTATGGGTGACGTCACCAAGTTGCAGTGCAGCGCGCTATTATTGTTTACTATTTTTGTCGAAGTCGATGGATTTTGGTAAAGCTTCTTATCGTAAGAATTTTTATTGTGCGGTCATTGTTGACGCTCATTGCACTATGTCGACGGACGCATTCCTACATTTTATTTAAAATTACAGAAGTGATTTATGTTATGGTCCAACCGACGTGGGTCTTTGCACGGAGCCACACCAACCTAAACAATAGCCATGGTAGTAACACTTAATTAAAAAAACTTTTTTGTTTTTAGGTGACGCAGGTAGACCTCGACTGGATGTCGGGGACGACGAAGAGGAAATTTTAAATTATTTCCAAAGAGACCCAACGCTGTCTACCCGAATGATAGCTCGCCGTATGGGACGCTCTCAATGGAAGGTGTGGTACACTCTTCACGAAAATGACCTCCATCCTTACCATTACACACCTGTTCAGGCCATAGAAGAAGGGGACCCTTTAAGAAGAATGCAGTTTTGCAGATTTTTAATAAATGCGGACGTTGAAGATAGAAATTATCTCAGAAGAATTTTATGGACTGACGAGTCCAAGTTTGATAAGGACGGTATTACGAATTACCATAATGCTCATTACTGGAGTGAACGAGCCATGGGTAATCCACACCTGAAAAGACAAAAAGGTTCACAGAGAAGGTTTAATTTAAATGTGTGGATGGGTATAATTAATAACAGCTTGATTGGACCACATTTCCTACCGCAAAACCTCGATGGGGTTGAATATGAAAATTTTCTGAGGAATGTATTTTTTGAATTAATGGGAGATGTGCCGCTACAAACGAGGCAAAACATGATATTCATGCATGATGGCTGTCCGGCGCATTTTAGGCTAGCTGTGAGAAGTTGGCTAGACCAACACTTCCCCGACCGATGGATAGGTAGAGGTGGTCCAATACCATGGCCGGCACGTAGCCCCGACCTCACACCCATGGACTTCTTCGTGTGGGGTCGAATGAAAACTTTGGTTTATGCCACTGACGTCCCTGTACCAAACGTTGAAGACTTGCGCAACAGAATAATCAACGCAGCGCAGGAAATACAAAGGGAGCTTACAGACTCAAGGGTCGTAAAAACGGGTGTCGTAAGAAGAGCACGAGCTTGTATTAGAAATAATGGTGGGCACTTCGAAAATGAACTGTAGACAGTTTTTTATTCAATAAATCTTTATTCTTCAGTAGTTTGGTTTTTTCTTTCATTTTTATTATTAGTTTTATCTTGATGGTTCCTTAACCGATTTTGGATTTTAATATCTCATTTGAAAGGGAACGAAACGTAGAAGTTTTTTAATTATTTTGTACGTAATAATAAAGGGTGACTTTTTAAAGAAAATTAATGTTTTATCAGCCATGAAAGTATTTTCTTTACATTTTCCGTTTTTGTTTAGCAGTTTTTGCATAAAATAATGACAGTCGCGGAAATTTAACAATTAATATTACTTATTTAGAATATCTTTGTTGCAAAACAAAAAAAAGTAGGCCAAAATCACTTTTTTTTTTAGAATTTATTACTATTTGAAAAATTTTTGTACGAATTTTTGGGTTACACTCTTTAAGTAGGAATATCTTGGAAAGGATTAAGTAAGGACGGTAGGTCTCCTAAAGATATCTGTCAGAATAACCCTAGACTACCACCCCTTAACGGCTCCGCCACTATTTTCCAGTCACCCTGTATAGGTTTGGCAGCAGTAGATTCCAGTCAGCTTCGTGGAATATCAGCTAAGCGTTGTAGCCGATAATTGCATAATTAGATGCGTAGGTATAGCGGGAGTTCAGAGAATTGGCTCCATTACTGTTTCAGCTAAAACATTACAATTTAGTTTACTATTACTACTTGCTTATGAAATAAAAATACTGGTTCACATACTACAAGAATCTGTCAGACAAAGTGGATTTCAGATTTTAAATTCACAAAGGCAGCCAACACACTTTTTATGGCTCGCTTAGTGGTTTAATAGTAAAGCAGCAAGCATGGTTTTAATGAATAGCTAAGGACGTTAAACGTAGTCTGGCCTCATTTCAATATACTGAGACAAAGTAATGTGCAAAAAAGGGTTCGCCGTTAGTTCGACCCAAGAACGCGGCGTACGCAAGGAGGATATAGCTAGTTGTGGGCAGATTTAGGATAATTAAATGATGATAATGTCTGTACCTACATTACTTTCAGCCGATACACATCCTACAAATGTGTCGTCACACCGCAAAAATTAGCGACCTCACGCAAGCCATGTTTATTAAATTACCCAAGTTTTAGTTTTAGATTTACCTATACGTAGTAGGTGACAGTCTCGCAACGTCGTTTTGTTTCTACAACTATCAAGATAACTGTATTTCCCACAGTTTGTCACCCAACTTCCGCGACCCTTAACTTTGTAATGTTATTGTAAGTACTTACGATGACAAAGTTCGGAATGGGACATCGATTCGGTCTACAATACAAACATTTACTTTTACATTGAGTATCTATACGTAGTCGCTGACGTATATAGGTGAGACCCATGTGTGCTGAGCCATCCCAATCACCGTCCTTCTCATTAGTGACCTCAAACACGGCCGTACGAAAACGTAACTATATTAATATCATATATCTTTCGTAGGTATATCTACTACGTATTTTAGCGTTCCATACCATTTGTAAAATGAATCACTAATGGAATCACAGCGGTGTCTGTCTGTCAGTCTACTGTGACGGCCTTTTTATTCCGAGCCATTTGCAGTATTTAGTACTTATGGTTATAGTTCGGTTTAATGTAAGCTTATGGTACGAAAAAGTATGTATATTTACTGAAGCGTAATCCTTTATATTTGGGATTATACATGGAATGGAAAAATATCGAAGTCAAATATAATACTCTTAATTTATCACTGTTATCAAATTCCCATACAATGTAAATGTTTGTTAAGTTACGATTCCAGAAGCCGCACATCTTTGTATCAAGTCTACGGTGTAAATTTTTAATCTGAAACCCTGCAGGAGCTCGCAAAATTAACCCGCGATATTAACTTTCATATACCACCAAAATTCTTTAAAATAACATAGTTCTAAAGCGGCTGCCTGTTGAGAGTTGAGTCGTGTTCGTGTTCACACTGCCTACTATATTCCTCTGGTTAATTTACTGTTAGGTAGGCTTACGGTGGATTAAGGGTAACTATACTCTATAAACGCTCCATCCTAATAGAGTTACTGTGTTTAGTAACGGCGGATAACAAGCTGCGATGTTTGCTCACACGGTATTCAATAAGTATATTATGTTTAATAATGAGAAACAGCGAACGAAGTTGTCTTAGAATGTATGCTGATTCATTATCTAGGTGACGATGGCGTCTCCTAGATAACGAATCCGCCAACGAATTTATTCCAACCTATGGAGGTTGGATTGTGAATTCGTCTAATTCATTATGTAGTCGTTCTGATTAACTATCTGCTACATAATACACATGTATCGTCTTGACAATTGATATTTAAAAATTGAAACCTAAAGCATTATTTCGTAGTCTTACCCTATAAGAAAAAACCTAAATTAAATAAAATAATACTTACAATGTGTAACACATTATGTCATGTAAGATTCTAGAGTTGAACGATTGTATGTTCAAGTCTACGCACGTGTACACATATAAATAAATATTAACAATAGCAACAGAAATATCTCAAAAAATTCTATTAGAATTACAATAGCGTGAGGTAACTGAAGAAGCATCAGCGTGTAAAATCTTTTGGCGGCGGTATTGAGAAGGGTGTGAAGCATTCATAAGCGAGCACGTCAGTGGCGCGACCCAAACATCTCACCGTACCCTCAAGAGGCGCCGATGCCCTTCGTGTCATACACTTTACTCTCTACCTTACCTTTCCGCCATTTCCTACAAGAATTGCTAGAAATCTTATATAATTCTCAGAAAATTTTCCTTTCTGCAATAAAACTTAACGTTTTACGAGCCAGCGTTACTCTTTATCCCAAAGTTTTGGATTGATCGGAAATCAGAATATAAAATATTTGGGTTCGACTCGTTGTATGAAAACATTTCAAACCCTAACATAAAAATGAACATTTTAGATTTTGCTAAAGGTTATTGTTTGCGGTTATGAATAAAAATTGTACGAAACGGAGCAGCCCGGGAGTGCGCGGGCATTAAATCATTCTCGAAAGCCATTTGGACACAAAGGATATGGTCAATAAACAAACAGGACTCGGCACTGATAGCCGCGATCGGAGCGAAGTAACTGGCCGACAAATTTATATTTTACGCTATTTTGTTGGCATATTTTCCCAGATGTCCCATTTAAGGAATTCTATCTGCAGGAGCGCGTCCAATACCCGAAATCTCATTTGTTCGTAGAGCTTACCTACCTTACCTACCACACCTAATGCAGCTACTAATAAACCGGTCACGTCAACGTTATTTATTGTTATAGGAACAACAAAGAACAAGAAACTCGCGTCGCTGGACTTTGTTTGCTGCTCCACCCCTTTTCGACTTTGTGTCAAATTGGATTTGAAAAATCATTTGCAATTACACTTAGCTCAAAAAATTCTTTACCCTGTTATTAATTCATTCCATTACCCAACAATGAATTAGAATTTTTCTATATTATAATTTTAGATACTTCCCCGTAAGATTAAAGGCAAACTTACCGTCATCATATGTTAGTTTTAATACAGTAAAAGCTTGCGGAGCTTATCTCCATTCCCAGCGCGAACACGACTCAGAACTAGAGCAAAAAATGACGACAGGCTACTTAGTGACACTATCTTCAAAATCCGTCGACATGTAGGTAAAAATTACCGTCATTTCCTATGACAAAAGATCCGAATACCCTCATAATTCCAATATTATAGGTGCTAATGATGAATTTGCTAAATTACAAGAGGAGGCAATAAAAACGATATTACCGATCGCATCTTTATGATTTACCTTAACCGTACGTGTGATTTATGTTGCCTCCGCCCTCACATATTCGTATAATGAAATATATAACAACGGTGATTATGGAGTTGGATACGGTTTACTTTTAACGTATCGTGTAAACAAAGATTTCAAATAACTTGAATGATTTCAGCTGAGGTGTAATTTTAATATATTTATTGTTACCTGGGACTTGTTTTTGGTATTGTGAATCAAGCAAAAATATTCATCGACGTAAATTTTACTAAAACGAATGGTTTGATACACTTTAAAATACGTTTAAAGTAATATCATTCTAGTTAAAGGCCCTACTTTCGTATTTATCCTCAGTTGTCGCTTATCTCAGGTGGTAAAACATGCCTTTTAAACTTGCAAATTCAACTTTTCCCAACTCTTTGTAAGTTAGATAAGCACAAAGTCAGGGTTCTCTGCCTCTCCCCTTTCTCTCTACCTCTCCATCGTTTTTATAGTTTGAAACTTATCTCTTTGCTCATTGCGCATAACTTTTTACCCAATAATTTCCATTTTTAAGTCGAAGTTACATTCTAGCCGTTTGTCGTGAATGATAATAGAAGAAAGTAGATTCGATCGACGATGAACATTTTAATTTTTAGTAAAAACGTGCGTTACTCAAGTGACTATTTGAGTTAGTTCAAAGTTCCGTTAGTTTTCAAACTCAATTAAGATATTCAGCGTTAAAAATGAGGACATTGACAGGTCCGTCGATAGAGTATTTACGTAACCGTGCGAAGCGTAATCAGTGTACGGACCCTAAATTATGTGACATTATTTGAAATTGTGTCAACATGAAGGAGCATGGCGTGCAACGCAGCCGTAGCGGGCGGCTGCGGCGCGGCGGCGGGAGCAGTCGAGCTCGCTCGCCCGACCGCCCTTCGGTCCGGTAAATACAGCCTCCTCGCCTCTCGGGTATGGATTATTCGCAGCGAGCAGCGAGCGGAGCCAGTCCGAGCCTCGCGCCTCCCGCGGCCGCTCGTGCCCGGATCCCGCTTCCCGCACTCGCGATCCCGTCGTAGCCTTATAACCACGCGTAGCACGTCCGTCGCTCGCTGGCTCGTAGCAGTCGTAGCGCGCGCCTAATGTAACCTTCCACCCCTTGCACCGAGCTCGGCTACGCGACGCTATTAAAAGCATGCCGTTGTTAATGCGGGCACCATTGTGTTCAAATGACGAGACTAATGTCACATTAAATTATCATGGGGAGCACCTGTGGAACAATTGATATTTGTGGAACTTTCACGTGATTTGTTCGTTATTGTTTCATTCACGAGTAAGTATGTAATTAATAACAAAAGTTTACTTCACAGCAGTGAAGCTATATATTTTCCACCTGTTTTTGATGTATTCAAACAATATTTTCAAACAAAAAGTTAAGAAATACATTTTAACGTGTAGTAATGAATATATTGTTATATTTTTATTTTGACGTTACCTGTTTTGGGAAAATAAAAATTCTATTATTTAAACAAACTTTGATAAGAAATACAGATGAATTAAATTACACATTAGCTCTGAAATCATTATTTTAATGTTACTCTTTTTTTAAGTATTAAGTAACTAACCAATAATTTGTTTTCATTAGTAAAAGTTTAGTTTGTAAATAAAATAGATAACAATATTTTACTCGTGACGGAATTTGTTGATTTTGAAGTTTAAAATCACAATACATATTCAGGTCTCAAAACTTCATAAAAACTGGTATAAACTTAAAAATCATTTGTATTTAAATAAATCATTCACGTTGTTTCTCCTAAACTTCTCTTTGGTTAAATTATAGGGGCGCTTGACAAATAAAAAACTTTTGTCCCTAAACTTTGGGAAACCACTGTACACACGTACTTGGAGAGTTTTTCACTCATACCTCGTTTAGATCATTAATTGTCTATAACACAACATATGCATTCATTTATATTAAATACACTTTTATTTAAAAGTTTTAAATACGTTTGTAAAAAAAAAAATTAAATATATTTTTCATTATAAAGTGCACAAAATAGTGTGATGTTGTATATTGATAAAAATATTATTTACGGTCGTGACTATTAAGTACGTCTTAACAGAACAATAATAATTAAAATTAACAATACATCTCTCTGAGTGAGCATTGATGATTTCAAAATTGATTACAATTACTTTGTTTTTGTTTTACAAATTTCATTTTACAAACCGCTTTAAAGTAACTTTACAAATCAATAATTGCACATACAGTATTACATATACATAGTATAAGTACCGACTTGGGTAGAAAATGAACGAATTTTTCCTTCGTGCGTTTTTATGAAATGGAAACTGAAATGTTATAATTAAGCACTGATATTAATTTAATGGTTCGTCCCCAATTCCACGCGAACGAGATTACAGATTTGTTCACCCACCGCAAGTATCCCTTATGTACAACATACCAACGGAAAACTGTGCCGAGTATATGCTGAATGTATCGATCTGCTGAATGTAATGTAATTAAAGCATTTACCTACATAATTGAAAGAAGAAAGCCGCTGGTGTCGTCAAGTTTTTAAAAAACCTTTAGAGTGACTTTCGAATTCAATGATCGATTTCCACTCATCGCCGTTTTCTATTCTCGGATCAAACAGTAGATTGGAAACAACAGCCGAGAATGATTACCAATCAATAGGCTGGCGTAAGCTGCCAATCAGCGTATTGTACCAATAATTATTTAATTCATCAAAGTGGCTAGACATTTGAAATTCCGCGTCGATTGTTTGAGCTTGATTGTGTAATTGAGAACGCTCGCCGCCGTTGGTTGTACAAAACCGCAAAACGTAGTTATGTCTCCTGTCGTCTTTCAGTCGATTATTTTTTCTGGACGAGTGAGCATTTTTCTCGACCGCTTACAAATGACCGCTTAGTTACCTGCAGAGAAATCTTTCTTCACATTTTATTTTCCCTCCCGTAGATGTTTCCATTATTCTGTTAATGGAACGGTGTTCAGAGATGGTCAAACAATGAAAGCCTATCTAAAGACGTGGTATTAGTAGCACATGTGGACATAGATCTTGGAGTTTTTGTCAATCGGAATATGCGTTTGTAATCAAGATGGATGATCCATAGGTACATACATATAATGGTCGTTATACTTATGTTAATGTCAAAATTGCGTTGAAGCAGTTTTGAAATATCTTCTCGTGCCAGTTTTGAACCGTTGGAATTTGAAAGATTTTGCCTCAGTATCAAACATTATTTTATTTGAAATGTGATGTGTGTGGCGATGTGTGTGTGTGTGGTGTATGTGATGGGTAATTTATATGGAATACACGACGAACATTTTTCTAAAACCGTTTTCTTTACTAACAAAACATCGCGCCTTGTTTGTTTTTGATGTCGGGACACGCTGCTTACATAGTCGTATTTAACCTCCACAATATTGTATTCAAATGCATAAATGCAAGCTTTGAAATATTATAATATTTGGAGCATTTTCTTGTTCAGAATGCAAGTATGCACATAAGTAATCTGTTGATAATGAATGTTGAAATGTACACTCGACACAAAAGCTGTATTGTCATGGCTGAGCCAAACAAACATAAAACGGGAATGGCTTATTCCCGTCGTCGTGGAGGCTGCGTCTCGTCTCGTACGGCTCGTACGGATCTCCCATTCACCTCGAGCTCGACGTCAGCACTCGCTTGTCGCGGATCGCGAGCTTCGCGAATGTCACCGCAATCGTATCCGAGAACTGGTACACAACTATTGAAATTTAGGACACGATTTTCACATGGAATAACTTGAAATAACTCAGATATTTTGTGATACGATATTTTGTTTGCCAATCTTTTATTGAATAAACATACATTTTTATATTGTTTCTGCCAACATACGACGACTAGTTGAACCGCCTAGTTTAGAGCAATGGTTTTATAAACCCTATCCAATCAGAGGCAGTCGCTATATGATAATTAGTAGATGTAATGTAATCCTTGTCTAATGGCGGCACGATATGTTTACGCTGGTCAATTGCTTCCAGTTTTGTCTCCAATATGTCCTCGGCTGTCGTCGTGTTTACACGTTGTATTCGCTCCCCGGAATAGTTCCACTTTTGTTTTTGAAGCGCACTATGTTCTATAGGGAGACGGAAACAATAACTGACCCGACTCGCCCACTTTATGATCACTCGCCGGGACCATCCTGAATACCTATGTCGCCGCTGCTGCGGACTTTTAAATATGTGCGGCAGTTGGATAAGCCCCTAAGTTTCTACATTCGGTCAAAGACCACCATTAACCACCATCCGTCCGTTGACTACCATTAACTATATTCTTCATCGATTAAAACTGTGTTTATAATTCACAGCTAAATCCAATTTGGATAAATTAGAAATCTAAACCGGCTAGTTTAGATTCTAAGCTGGTCTGAACAACGGTGTCATCAAGCGGCACATTATTTGCGAATGCGCCGCGTTTCACCAAACAATGGTGAATTTTCCCTTCAATCGCATTTTCCCTGCAATCGCATTTTCCCTTCAAAGTATCCAACTTACCTTACACGAAAAAGGAATTAAATTACGCAATTGGGACCAACTTACGCAAAATAAACGAAGGAAAGCTCTTTCATTCTATAATTACACCAAACTTCATGCCGATCGAAAAGACGTCGAGGTATCTTTCAGACACTCTTTTGTGTCTAAAATTGTAAAGAAAACTAATTACAGCTCGAAGCATACATATCTTTGTAAGTTTTCCACTAAAACAAATTAAATGCAGAAGGTGATTTAAAATGGTTCTTAAGTTGTTTGTGTAGTGAATCTTGTTTGTAACAAGGATCCGACAGGGGATGTTTGTAGAGCGCGATCGGAGCCACACGAGTGGTCAACTAACATACTCAAAAGAAAAAGTTACACAAGTTACTGTATCGTACTCGTTCGTTGCGTGGTTTGGAACACACCACAAAATGGGAAATGTCTGTTTACGTACCCACTGTTACGCCACACGTATCCAAGTTTTTTTTTTATCTTGTAGCTATGTATGAATCCACTGCGGTATGGATCACTACGGATATGGTGCAATTTATTTAAACATTCAATTGTTTCTTTTCACGGATATAAAATTACAACGATTTAAAACGGAAAATGTTTCTTTTAAGATAGAAAACTCAGTTTCACATTCGCATTTGAAATGGAATAGAATCTGAAATGCCATGTTTTAATGCCAATAAACGATAGTAAAATAAAAATTAAAGTTTTCTTTTCATAGAAGTGTAACTATGGTTTTATTGTTTATAATATAAATGGAAATAAATTAAAAATATGTCTGAACTATAGTATGAGAGCAATAATTGAATATATTGATAGAAAATAGCCTTTCCTATATTTACAAAGACATCGTGGGTATAATTAGCTAGCCTTGCTAAATTAGTACGGTAGAGAAACTTACACGTGAAAAAACACGAAATCGAGGATTCGGTAGCAGAGTTCGGGTCATTTAAAACAGAAATAAATTCACACGGAGTTCAGTTGGAGGCAGCCGCCTCCATTTGTTGTGCAGGCGATGTGGCTATATTTATGCAGACCACGGCGTGAAGCGAAAAATACGTAAACTTAAAAAATCACTGGAGAGTCCATTAGTCACTTACGTACTGTGTTGATAGTTGTTTTCGTTTGTTTTATACATGAAGTTTTAGTTATAAGATTAGGACGTATCTCTAGGATATTCTTTTAAGCTATTGGATGGCCTACAAGCGGATGGTCCAGCTGTTAGTGGCCAGTGTGGCAGATGCGTTGGCCCGGCGACAAAGCTAACATGGCTCATGTGCCTGTAATTACAACTTTCAATTGATAGACTGACTGGTAAATGATTGCGTGTTGTTGAACTTGTAATCAAATTCCCAAGTTTCGTGTTTTTCGCCCCAAACTTCTGAACTGCGAGACACATTCCAGCATTTGGATCCACAATATAACCTCTGAAACATTCTCTATAGAATTAATATAAGTATGAAATTGCGAATTATCCCTCATAGCTGTCATCCTACATTTCATAAAATGAATACGCGGGTATTTATTGCGTATCATACTAAGCCAATCATCTAAATTGGATTGGAGATTATCCGTGCCCTCAAATGTTTGGTGTGTAGCAGAATAAACAATTAAACACGGCTTTGGAATTCACAGATCGTTATGATAACCCAATGCCGTTAATGGCCCTTGTCTACGTACAAACTCATATTTTACATATAAAGTGTATTTAGTTAATGTAACAGTGTATTCTTATTTTTTTAATATTTTATTCTTGCAAAAATATAATAGCAGGCTAGCCTTATTTTCATTGTTATCGTACCGAAAGTTGGGGTATAATCTGGGTAACACAACACTCTTTGTGTCATCACTCATTAAGCTGTGACTACACGCGTTTAATATTCTCCCCAAACCGAGAGCAACACAAGCAAAGTTACAAGAGTAATGTGGGGATTGTTTACGAGTCCAGATATCCTACACGGCATACATGTAAACCATGTATTTATGTTATATTGAATTATTAAACCAATAGGCCCACTGATAAGATATGTTTTTTATTTCATGGATCTCATTTCAATATGAATTCGCATCACGTTCTGTACGCAGTGTTTGCGTGTAACTCTGAAACTGACCGCGCTTTCGATAGGTATGTAAGGGAGGTAACTAAACGCCGATAGGATTGTTTACATGCTCGCGTGAACAAAAAAATACCATTTGATCTCGGTTCCCTTTTCACTAGAATAGAAAACCTAGTGACTGAGTACCAGTGCTATTACGTAACTAATTGGTACCAAAGTGTGGGTAGAGACCATTAAAAAAAAAATAAGAGTAGATTTCTTAGATTATTTACCTATTTACATTATTTTGTTACAGTTGCATATTTCACATCGCATACAATAAATTTTAAGAGATGATTCAAGTCGAGAGCTTTAAGCGTCCGTCGCCGTCGCCGTCCCGGAGTTCCGTGCGCAGCGACAGCAGAGTGTTCCGGCAGCCGCGCGTGATCACGGTGAACCGCGATGCTGCGACCATGGTGGATGGCGAGGCCAGCGGGCCCGGCGCCTCCGCCGCGCCGCCTGCTGACTGGGAGACCCGCCTCTCGCAGAACGCTGCTCACTTCCGCTCGCGCACATTCAGCGACGGCTTCATCAGGAACACCAGCCTCGAGCTCCTGCTCGGAGTCGACTGCGAAGCTTGCCTCGCGCTCGCCGCAGAGCGACAATGTCTAGATGAACACATATCAAAACATGATTTCGATCTAGTTTGCAATTGCAATGTGCAACAAAATAATTTTGTAAACTACCATCGAAATGTCGATCAGCGAGGCCACACCCTCAACATCTACGACTTGGAGAGAATCAAACGGGACACCGGCCGGAGTCAACTCACAATCGGATCACATCGCAGCCTCGACAGGAAATACAACAAAAGTAGGACTATCGGCGTGTCAAACTACATTTCAAAACAGTTAATATCTTACGATCCTAGAAATACACTCGTGCAAAAGATAAAAAGGAAGTTATCTAACTTAAAAAGGATGGGCGGCGAGGCAATATCAAAAAAACATCAAAACGCTGTCCAACTGGCCGAGATAACATCAGGGTCGACGAGCTCACTCAAGAAGGCGTCGATGCTGTCACTGGCAGACAAGCCACAAAGGAGAGTCAACAGCCAAACTTGTATTTTTACCTCTTCGGGCTATCAGGGCAAGGATGACATGAAAGGCAACGCTTCTACATACGCTAATTTTTCCGGTAATGTGGACCAATGTTTTGAGAAATTGAGAGATTATAATGTAAGTTCAGATATAAATAGACGAACCTCACAAAAAATGGTAAAAATGAGGAGTTTTGATAATAACGATATACTCGTTACTAGAAACTCACCGGGTTTAGAAAGAACGAAATTTTCTACTCTAGACAATCGTAGCCGATGTAAAAGTATTAAAAGG
This sequence comes from Hyppa rectilinea, assembly GCA_951799385.1. Taxonomy (NCBI): domain Eukaryota; kingdom Metazoa; phylum Arthropoda; class Insecta; order Lepidoptera; family Noctuidae; genus Hyppa; species Hyppa rectilinea. Next base: position 10,647,898 of record OX637306.1, on the reverse strand, counting down.
CAAATGTCATACAACGACTTTCCAAGTGAACGATTTAGGGATAGACCATCGGAGACTTGGACGCGCGACGAGAGCACAATGGAGGCGAGAAGTAGTCGCAGTGACATAGTGGATGACGATGCACAGACGTTCCTGGGCGGCGACGTGATGGCCATGAGCGGGCCGCGCGGCACGCACGCACTCTGCACCTGCGAAGTTCCTCAGGATACCAGGCTACCGTCAATTTTTTACGACACACATGTAAGTACGTAGCTTAGAACTTAAATTTCCTCTGTTGATCCGAAAGTCTGTCAATTGTTGGATGTAATTTTTTTGCAATTGTGACATTGCTCCACTTATTAGCCGTGACGGCAGAATAACAAGCTTTCTTATATGTATAGGTACTATACCTACATCATAGAAATTGTCTACGTGTCTATTGTGACGTGTATACCTATTTAAATAGTAAGTCAACTATAATATTTTACCTGCAGACTAATTTTCCATGTATAAAAAATAAGTAAGACGAATTTTGTTTGATAATGTTTCTTATCGTCTATTTTCGTTCGTCTAGAATCTAACATAAAATGTTTAATTCATTTCTTGCGTAGGCTTAGACTCGACATTTTATCTAATTGCCTTTCTTGAAATAAATAAACAATCGTAAAGTGAATAAATATAGATTTGAAGCCCGCAAAGTTTTCATGTGATGGTTGAATTAAGTCATGAAACCATAAAAATGAAATGAAATAATTCGTATGAGTAAAGAGTAAAATTGCTTTCTATGTAGAACGATGCCGCGATGCTCAATTATTACTAATTTAAAAACTAGATTAAGCTTAATTTTACTGGGCCTTAGATACTACGCATAACTTTGACCTCAGGCACAACGAAATTGAACTAGAAGTATGTTTTAGCTTCTTTTCTATGTTTTAGAGTAAAGCTAAAGGTCAGGTGTTATTAAAAAGCTCTTTACATTCCTATATATTATAAAGCCCCAATTTAGAGTATGCGGAGAGGAAGGCGAGCGCTTCGCACTATAGAAATTAGAACAGTCACTAATAGCCGCGCACTCAAAAAGGATAATGAACCATTATCTAACGATTAGGACCTAGGAGGGGTGTAGGTATTTACATATACATATATTTGCAGTTGCATGCTTTATGCAAATACGGGTAATGTATATTAAACCACCTACTTCGAAACTGGGCACCAATACACAGTCTGCTGCAAGAATTAGTTGAATTTGGAATATTTGGCTATATTGGTTTTTTGTCCTTACTTTAGGTGGATTTTGAGTTGTGTCCAATTCACGTATATACGTACTGAGCACCTTTAAGAAATATTTAAATACTGGTTTCAAAATTATATAAAGAGCAAATACCTAAGCATTAAAAATTAAATTAGATCATGTCATTACCGTGTAGTTCAACCCAAAAACAAAACGTGAGAAATGTGACCCAAAATTGCTTTATCGTTCAAATCTTTAATAAGATCTGAATGCTATAATTTATATTTGTTAACCGAATTATAGGAAGATTAAACAATAGTCCTTGCCAACGGGTACATTAATAGCTAGCTATGTATGCAGGGCGCGGCGAGCGTGGGGTATGCGCCGAGAGCGGTCGGCAGCTGGTGTTTTCCTACCGTTTGTACCCCGCGGGCGATCTCTGAACAACATTAAATTGAGCATATGTAGTAGTGAGCATGTTCGAGCGAGTTAATTGAACTAAAACATGGCGTAGGGGAAGAAGCGGGCCACGCCAGCGCCGGACGTGACGGAGCGCGGGCAGGGAGGCCGTGCGGCGGCCTGCACCGCTTGCAAGTCCCCGCAGTGGCTGTCCACGGGGACCACATCTACTACCAGCCACAGTTCCACCACTACTGGAAACTCTTCTCGTTAGTGTATACTTCATTATCATTATAGAGCTACCTGATGACCGGATTTTGATACTGATTTTCAAATCATGTATTAAAAACTCAAAATTAGAATTTTACCTCGATTTAACTAAGAATCTACTGGGAATTCAAAGTTAAAACGACCAAAATAGGTTAATTCCCACATGACTTGCCAATAAAAGGCTTATCTGTAGCTAATAATACTGCAGTGACACATTATTTTATCGTACAAAGCCTTCCCAATACTGTTTCTAAACATGTAGCTAAGCTGCAGCATCCGGGCCGCGCGACGTCGTGATCGAGTAAGTTTGCTTCTGACAGGAAGATTATGGGAAGCACAGTAAACGAGCGATTGCTATGACCTAAATTGATTTTTATAGGTATTTCAAAAAGTGTTTTGTTTTTAGATTTGATTGTGTACGTCGAAATGTAGAGCGTTTCTACTTCTTTATTGCAAGCTTACTGAGGGTTTCCGATTTCCATTTATGAGGGTTTTCATTTGCTATAAAGAACTTGGTCTACATGACCTTTAGCCATTAGACTAAGACCATCACGTACCTAAGCCAAGTTGTTTGAACATATCCCCTCTATAAACTACCTAGTGTTTTTGAACCGCAGCAGTTTATCATTTCCGTGGTCATTCATTAAAATAATTTCGTGCTCCATAAAAGTTTTGCTCCGAAGCGATTCCATTTTCAAAACAAATGCTAGAATATTTGAATAAACATTTGAATAACTAATGTAGCAAAATAGAATTTTGAGAGTTGGTCGCGCAAATTCAGAAACAAATAACATAATGTGTAGGTTTGTCTGTGTGGCATCGGCGTTGGTGCTGTGTGGCGATCTTGGTGCTGGTGGCGGGGACGGCGTGTGTGGCTGGGCCCCTGGCCTTGCGGGCCCCACCCGGAGCACCCCTGCATGAAAGACTGCGCCTTGCCGAGCGACTTCTGCACGACACCCCACTGATAGATGGCCACAACGATCTACCATGGAACATAAGAAAGTTTCTACACAATAGAATTAAGGATTTTAAGTACGTAAATGTTTCCTTTTTAAATCTTAGGTAATTTTCCTATTCCTATATTTAAAGTATATGTATAAATATAAACCCGTATCTACATTGTCTCTTGCGGAACGGCCCAAATAAGTATAATTATAATGACTACGAAAGTACACAAAAGGAGATCGAATATAAATTTAGGAAATAATTAAATCTTGTTTAGAAATCAAAGGGTTTATTTGAAGTCGTCCTTGCCTTTATATTGTTAAGTGCGCACATGTACACATGTTCATACGCTACAAAGAATCTGAGGTAGCAGGGTTTATTAACAAAGAGTTGAACAAACCGGACTAAAACAAATATGTTATGTAGTAGGGTGCTCATAAAAGATGAGCGGGGAATCAATCCACTTAGTGCAATGTAAAAGCCTTTGAACCCAACTGTTTTAAACTAGCTAACGAAATCTGTGAGGCGTAATGCCACTCTCGTTACTAGTTGGTAGGGATGTGCAATATCATTTCATTCGAATTTTAACGAACGAGACACGCACCATTCGATTATTCGTCATGTATTAGAATAATCTGTAATACCAAAATGATTTGCACTAATTAGAAAAACTACTAAACGATGACTTCTACAAAATTAAGTTCAGTGTAGGTTGTCAAGAATTTGTTTTAGTTCCATAATTGCCCCTTGTTATAATTATTTTTTCGAAAGTAGAAAGTTAGTCGACGATACATTCCAATGTTTGGTATGGTCGATATCGATAGTTATTTGTGAACCAATAGCACAGCACTAGCAGCAAGGAATAAAGGTGAACTTTACTTTGTGTACTCGTATATCCCGACCGACGTAGTTCTACTTCCAGTAATGTGCGTTGTCTGTAATGTGTAGTGTCCTAGCTAATCACCACTTTATCGAAGCTGCGTAAAAGCACTTATATAGATCGAAGCAGGATCTACTTTAAAACTTATTATTTTCTGCACTTACGGAGGTAATATTTACAAAAGTAGCTCACTTTGTGTGGACGTAAGCACCTAAGTACTACTGATGTCCAGATTAAGTAGAGGGTCCGTCAAGTAAATCCGAAAAATATGTGTAAAGGATTAGCTGAATGTGAGTGTTGCTCCCGGACATACCAACACATCCGAAACGGATTTGTTCACATTGGATAGTCACGGCACAGCTGCCGTCCAAAGACTTTGTGGATAATATAGATACCACAGTAATTTGTATGTTGATTTATTTGGAAACCGTTATAATAGCCGGTAATATAAAATGCGTAACGTACGACCTTATAAAACGGAAAAAATAAGGTAACTTCGAGCAGTTCAATTTAAAAAGATTTAGAACCTTTTTCTAACATCTCCCGAGTCCACAAAGTGACTGAGGTAATCTGCACATTAAGTATTCAAGGCTTCAGTTCAATAGCACTTACAACGAAATCATAGTTCACACGTAGCGTAAAGAATTGAAATGTTTCTTGACAGACATCTGGCTCGGTGCCAAGTCGTTGGCGACGCGTGTGGTGCGAGATTCGATTCTCCTAGATTTTTCTAGTTTCACCTATGTTTAGATTCGCTTACATTTCCTACGAAAGTATGTAAATAAAAGTTTTGTTTATTCTACTCTAAATGTGAATTGTTTGCGAACTTTTGTGTTTAAATCAGTCGTTAGTTCACGTAGTTTGTTTAATATCATGCAAACGTAACCAAGAAGTAACCAAGGGATTTGTTTTTATTATTTTAAAAAATTGGGTTATGTCGCTAAATTATTTTTTATAGCTTTGGTCGAATTGAAATGTTCACGCATCTCGCTCATGACAATCACGCAGCGTCAACATACTGCAGAATGTGGGTGTCTTTCTTTTTAAAAATAAAAAATATTAACCTCAATAAACGATTACGAATAGAAAGATTTACTGACTTAGAGTGAAAAATTATTAGCAAATACCTGCTTTCCTTATGAACTGTATTCCAGCCAATTTATCAAACTGCTGTAAAATAATGAACATATTCCATATACTTTTCGACGAGAGAATAATCATCTAATTTATTATTAAATCCGCAAATAGTTTCGACGAGGATTTGCGGACGATCTCCCCGTGGGCAACAAGTTCGTGGAGCCACACGGACCTGCCGCGACTGAAGCAGGGTAGAGTGGCCGCACAGGTGAGCGAAATTCCTCAAACCGCACGATTTAATTAATTGTGCATTGAATAAAGTGGGTCATTTCGAGGTAATCCCACGACAAGATTAATATGTGCCGCGTGGATCATAACGCCCACATTATTGAGGCATCAAAAGATATTTGTATTTGTTAGGTTTACCAAAGTTATTTAATTAAAATGTTTATCTTTACCAATTCAATAACGCTTGGATTTTACGTACCTAGTGTACATCGGCTACTTATATATATTTTCTTCTTCTTTTCGTGTGGTTAGTGACTAACCTGGTGTCAGAGTTTTTATGCTGCCCATGGGCCTCTGACTTAGCTTCACATGCTGTTGAGAAATATAGATATATTTCTCAACAGCATGTGAAGTGAGACATGCTGGTTTCCTCACGATGTTTTCCTCCTTTTCATACTTATACATAATATTTATATTTGAGAAAGTAATTCTCCGAACATTTCGTAACACTTGCTGACATTCCAATCTCCTCCAAGTACCGATTGTCAGTTATTCTACATAATGTTTTCAGCCGATAATAGAGCTAATATTTAAATCAAAGGATTAATGGTTCGACTGTGACATAATGAAAGCAACTACAATTATATCATGGACACGGTACAATGAACTGAAACAGAAATGATAGTGAGCTAATTGTTTCAACTTCATCGCACAATTCCACGAGATTGATGTGTTTGTGTAATGTACATGATACAATATGTAGCGGCGGCGAGTGAACCGCCCGGGCCTCACGTTTGCCATCAGCATCACTGATTCCATTATGGAATCTTTGTCGGTTCACTGTATCGCTGTATAAGTGGGATTTCAAATTCTGCTCAAACGCTGCTCAAGTCGTGCGTGATATTTAATCAGTTGTATGTCAGGGTGATACTCTGTCGCCAGTTCTGGGCCGCGTACGTGCCGTGCGACGCGCAGCACCGCGACGCCGTGCAGCTCACCTTCGAACAGATCGACCTGATTCAGAGGCTTACGGACAAGTACCACCCGCAGCTGACGCTCTGCACCTCCGCTGAAGGTAAGCGCACACTCCTGGTCGCTGAAACAGCATCGTGATTTGTACTTAACCAAATACATTTCAGGTAACGTAGGTACAGCAATCTGACAAGGACAAATGTAAATGCGTAAAGTATATTAGCATGAGAAACCCATTGTTTTCACTTCGTAGCCTTTAAAAAAATTAAACTGTTTAAATTAATTCGTGCATTTCCTTTAGCTTCATTGTTTTTTTTTGTAATTCAAATGAACCCAATTAAATAAACGGCTTTAGACTTATTTCGCTTATTGTTCGCAAACAAAAACGTATTTCAAGTTCAGTAAATTTCGGCGAAACTGGAACTTTAATTAACGAATAACTAAGTGGTGAATATTTGAAAAAAAAATATAAATAAATCGTGAATTATAAATTAAATGAACAGCTGAACAACAGTAGATTACTGCAATGCAGACAGTAGTCAATCAACAATTATATACATTTTAGAGTCAACTCTAAATTACTTCATAATAAATTCAGTAACATGAAGTTTCGTAAAAGCTTTTGAATACGTATTTAAGTTGATGAATTAATTTGTATATGAAATGAAAACAATATTTACACATAATTATGTTAACATACTGCAACAGTTTGTAAACATCTGTATGTAAAACTAATATATGTACGAACTATCATTGCGGCATTTTAAGCAAACATATTGAGCAGAGATAGCTATACGTGTGAGCGATGAAGATGAACTCTAGAACATCTATTGGAATTCCTTATCGCCTTCAGGTCATTAATCACGCTAAGTATATTATTAACAATGTGGATTGCGAACAATGTCTCGCTACTCCGAAGATTGTGGTGCAATTGTGCACACAAATCAAAGCCAGGTGAAAGACGGAACACCAGGTGCCAAGGACTTTTGGTTTGAAAAAACAAAAGTAACAATATAAGCTCTCAGTCCATTTGATGTTTTGTTTTCGTTCGACCAAAAGATAAAGAAAAAGCACTTGTACAAGAAAAAACCTTGGCGTCCCCTAGCTTTATTAAAAATTCGACGATCTTCCTTCCTGTTTCTCTCCATTCGATCACAAAAGACAATAAAAAGAATGAACTTGCTTCGACAATTTATTTTACAAGTGGCAGTACTGTCCATCAGATACTTGAAAAACTTCTAGGTATTCGTTCACAACACTTCACATACACTAAAGTCAAATAACACTGTATATTTTTTTGTCAATTTTAATGAATAAACAGACATTTATTCAAACAAGTTACATTTGATCATGTGCACGCACAGAACAGTTTTTATCTGTTCTGTGTGTGTACGTGTACGTTAACAGTAAATTCACACTCGTATTCATACATCATTTTCCTTGTTATTTAGCATGTAACACAGTTCTCACGTAATTATCTATTGTCACAGATATAGTTTCGGCACACGCCAACCACAGGCTATGTTCACTGGTGGGGGTGGAGGGGGGTCATGCGATCGGGGGCTCGCTTGGCGTGCTGCGGACCCTGTACCAAGTAGGCGTCCGTTACCTGACGCTCACATCCACGTGCGACACCCCCTGGGCTGAGTGTGCATCCGCTGATAAACCAGAACCGTCGCCGCGGGGTGGACTCACGCCATTTGGAAAGGTAAGTCCTGCTACGACAAATGCTACGATGTGCTACGAGTGGTTACGACCGGCTACGATACTACGCCAAACATAAAAGAACGTTATAAAAGATATAGACAGGTTCTTGGCCTCTTCCGGTTTCCGAACAAATGAGTGACATATGAACGCGATGATAACGTGTTTACGCGACCGATCGCATTGCTCTAATCAGGAGTTCTGCTATTGTCAGTGCTACGCTCAGCTACGTTCGCCATAGTGTCGCCATATGCGTAGTATCTCTATGTAGTCGTGGTCGCCATGTCAGGTCATTAAAAGAGTGTTTAGAAGATTACAGACAGGTTCATTGCGTGTAAAAGGGCTCTAACCGGGAAGTAAAGTATTGCTACGGCAAGAGCTACGATCAGCTACGCATGTCTACGTCGGCTACGATGCTACGCCATCTTAGACGGGTGGTTTTGGGCTTTTTATTCAAAGTTATTAAAACATTTCAAATGCAATTGTATTCATACAACTTAAATTTGTATTCATATATATAATCAATAGGATCAAATCCCTGCTTGACCTTAAGTTTATTTGAACATTTTTAAGGGGTGTGTAGTCATTAAAAAAATTGTGTCGTAAAATAAGATTACGATACTTAAACGTAAAATTCAAATATGAGTTTTTTAAGGGATAAAATAAAGTAAAAAATAGATTTATGTGGCTATATTGTAATTCTTAGCTAGCGCCACTACTGAGCATGAGGTCCTAGGTACGATTCTAGGGTCGGGCAAAGCGTTATTGGGTTTTTCTGTTTGGTATTTCTCAGTAGCAGCCCGAAGTCTGGATCAGTGCCCGGTTTATGATAGTAGTCTAGCTCTATTACATCACATGAGACTCAAACATAACTGGTGGTATGTGGATGCACTTTAAATATATCTATGCCTAACCCTACATTACAAACGCGACGTTATGTTATATTTAATTCTAATTCTTAAATAATTGAACCATTGTATAAATGGTATAAAACATCTAAAAAGGCAAATTGAAAAGAACAGAAACATTAAAACTTTGATTATTCTTACGGGTTTAAATTGTGAGTTATCTCCCCTTAATTCTTTCTTAAATCTCTTAAGATTAGATGAAGTTATAATCCTCTTTGCAGACTATACAATGGTAGCTCGTTAGAAGTGAATTTATTGTCTTAGGTACATGCTGGGTGTTATTAAGAATTTGGAACAAGCGGACGTGGCTTAAAGAAATCTGTATGAAGTATTTACAAAGCAATTCTCATAGTATATGAGTAATATATGTGTTCATAAAGAGTAATCTTGGAACATGCCAAAGAATATTAAAATACACGTAGCTAAGTAGTCAGGAGGCAACCGTAAAGATTGAGACGTCGAGTAGAGTGAGTGTGCCATAATCATAAACATCCTGCGCACCGCAATATTTCTCTGTATGAACTCGGGCTGCTCGCTGCTCGCGAAAGCAGTTCTTTGTTTACCTGCAACGATACTTTTCGAAATATTTTCTTTTGTTTAAACTGCACACTGCGTGCAACGTAGCTTGCGTCGCCGTCGTACGTACAAACTTGAGACCTACCATAAGTAGGAGCAGTCGAAAAAGGAGATATGTTTACAGGCTTGCAGCTTGTAATGTTGTAGTGTACATAGTACGCTTGTGTGTCTTTAAAATAAAAGGTTATTAGGTAAACCTGGGGGCCTAGACAACGTCACATTTTCATTAACGATAATGAAATTAGATAAATCCGAAATAACCTTACTAAATGTCAATCGTTTTCGATCACTACGTGCTAGATAATGTCAAATTGTGTAACGAAACCCGATTAATATTCCCATACAAATGCGTTGGCAAGTGGCTTTCTTGACAATCCGAATCGCTGAGATAACGAATTGTTCGATTAACAATTTTCGAAATCGAATCGACACTGAGTGATCGACACTTGTCTAGGCCCCCTGTACATCTATCTTTTGCTGACTGTAGCCAACATATCGTACCTACTAACAGTTAACAGTTCTGACTGCAGCAGTTCTCTTTTTTAGTTTTATTAATTGCACGGTTTATCATCTGCAAGCGCTCGCAAGTTACAAGTGGCAATACAAGTTGCTTTTACTTTCTTAACGTAAGAAGCAACCCCAAGCGGTACTTATCTTAATAGGAGAGCCGGTAGCGATACAGCGCTGAATTTAAGACGACTTTAAACTATAAGTAGTGGCTGGTTGTTAGCCCATCATTTATGATCTCTGCGAAAATCGATCTGGTTAGTTCATTCTTAGGTAGGATAACTTGAACTTTTGACACTTCTCTTTCATTCGATACCTTAGAGCATTTAAGTTCGATACGGATGATACCAAATTCGAAAATTTTATCAGCAATTTTTTTTATTTTGAAAACTTCGCCATGTCTTTTCGTCACCTATTGCGTAAAGTTTGAAGACTAGCTCTTCAATCTATCCGTCCTGCCCGTTATGACGTTCCGTACTAGCACTGGCAGCCAGCTGGTCCACAAATTCAAGGTCGCTCACCGCGCCAGGAAACGGACTATAGTCGTCGTTTCTTTGAAGGATAAGATCGGAAATGAAATTGTCCGGAAAGAACTGGAGTAACCTACATAGTTTGCAGAGTGGGCAAGCTGAAGTGGCTGTGGACTGGCCCTGTTTGTCGAAGGGGCGATGGCCGGTGGAGCAAACAAACAAGTCCTGTAGCGGAGACTGCTTATCGCTAAGCTTACTGTGGGACACCCCCCCTTAGATGGACCGACGACCTTTAAAGGGTAGCTGGGACTGACTTGATGCGGAAGGCGGAGAACAGGGTGTTGTGGTGCTACTTGGGGCAGGCGAATGTCCAGCGGTAGACTTTAATAGCCAGAGTTGATGATAAATAATGATCGTTTTTTACATACTGATCGTGGCAACGCAGAAAAAGACTATGCGTGCGGTCCCAGATAGACGCCTGGAAACCAGCAAGGCACGCTAGCTAGAAACTCACCAAATAAATCATTACCTTATCTGGTATTGATGATTATATACAATGGAATAAATATTACTCTTTTAGCCAAACAGCTGACACTAACATCAAAAACTATAAAACTAACTAAGTATGACAATTTGTCACTTTCAAAATTCGTCGGCTTTCTGAATTCACAACCACAAAGGTTCTAAGAAGTTAGCAATTAATTTAGAGCAACGCAAACTCATACGAACTTCTAAAGCGGCTGGAACAATAGAGACTTACTTTATGATAAATATGCAAACGGCCAGAAGCAGCCGGAACAGTGTGCGCAGTTCATTTCAATAGCCTATACCGACGTGTTTTAAAACATTTTTTTTCATCCTTTTTGCAAATGGCATTTTAAAGTACTTAAACTTTTTTCTTGTCCAATAACAGAAAAAACTCAATTAAAGTGGTTGGAGGACAAGACCCATTCTTTTTAGGCGTCCTCTTTTCCTGTCATCAATCTTATGTTAACAAATTGTTATTGATCGGGCGGACAGATAGTGGTGAAGGAAATGAATCGTCTGGGCATGTTGGTGGACCTGTCGCACGTGTCGGAGCGCACGATGCGCGACGCGCTGGCGGTGTCGCGGGCGCCCGTGCTGTTCTCGCATTCATCGGCGCGCGCGCTGTGCAACGTGACGCGCAACGTGCCTGACACCGTGCTGCGCCTGCTCGCCGCCAACAAGGGTCTCATCATGGTCAACTTCTACACGTCATTCCTCACTTGTAAGGATACCGCGACCGTTCAAGATGCCATTGGTAAGAAGACATTATCCACACATCTCGGCAACTTAGCGTCCCCCTTCTTCTTGTGGTGCATACGTTTTCCATGACAATACTTTTCCTTATCCTCTAAAATGTTTTGGCTGCTCCAGTTTGCCTATTAAATAAATTAAGGGAAAAAAATTTAACAGTACAAAATTATTTTATCTAAAGGCCATTAATTAACCGATACTTTGTCTTACAGCACACATTAATCATATAAGGGATGTAGCCGGTGTGGACAGTGTGGGCCTTGGCGCTGGCTACGACGGCATTAATTAGTGAGTACATATTGCGATGTGTAGAGCTATCTCCGATATACCTCCGCAGACATGGCTAGGGAAAAATAATTAATTCTGACCTCTTTCACTATGTTATACGCATAAATATTTGAAATAGACTTATTCTAGACTTCTGTAACTATACCTTACATTAAAGATTTTAAAACTATAAAGCACCAAAAGCAATAAAATTCTAAATCCCAAAAGCGTGAAGCTTTATAAAGGATAAAGCTTTCAACACAGTTTAATAGTTCGGAAGGCTATTATACTAACATCCGAAAGATTTCTTCCTTATAACTTTTTAAATCAAAATAATATTGTTTACATTACACAGTACCTACATTTTTTCAAAGGGTTTGTTTTTTACACACAGGCTCTTGACGGTATCATGAAACGAGTTTGTTTAGTAGGGATGGTTAGTACCTAGCTACCCACATAATGTAACCTTATTTATACATACCTAAGTACGTCTACTTGAGTCTACGCAGATACTTAATGAGCATGTTTGACATTAATCTTATAAACAATGCTTACTGTACAGTACACCCCAAGGACTGGAGGATGTGTCTTCGTATCCGCTGCTTTTCGCGGAGTTGATGGAAGAGGGTTGGAGCATAGATGAACTTCGGAAGTTAGCGGGCCTCAACCTGCTCCGTGTGATGGGGGCCGCAGAGCGCGTGGCGCGCGATCTCGCGTCTGCTCGCGTCGCACCGTACGAAGACGTCGCCCCTAAACTATTCGACACACACAACTGTTCAAGTCAAGACTTTTAAATCTAAACAACACCGATCTCGTTTATTCAAGAATTAACGTTTCCTGACCTGACATAATTTTATATTCTGCGTCTAGACATTTTAACATTACAGTAGATTTTTTATGAAACAATAATTTATTTGATAGTAAGTTTAGGTATCAGATGACGATAATTTTTGAAAAGACTTCGTTAGGTTGCATTGAAACGGTTTTGTTGTTTGATGAAATGTAATTCCTAACATCGGACCCGGTGCTTCGAGATTGGTTCGAGGTCCTTCGCTTGCGACTAGCGAGTAGGTACTGTATCTGCTCGGGTTCAGAAATATGCCTGTGACTGCGAGATTTCTCGTTTTTAGAGCCGCGTGGTAGATAGCGGTCAACCAGTCGCTAGGTAGGTAAAGGGATAAAACACAATGTTCCTACGACAATGATTGAAAGGAAAAAGAGAGACGCATGTACTAAAATGACGTGTGTTTGTAACAACATACTCATTTTACTTACAAAATACCTCTTACTTTTTTCTAACTCTTCACCATAACAGCTGCGTTAATTGTTAGGTTGAGGGTCCCCACGGCGTTTGGCCCCCAAGCTGGAACGGCCTGGGGCCGCCTTCAAGCGGCTCTTGCCCAATTTGAGGGGGCCAAACGCCTCCTGCCGGAGGCTTTACGCGGGAGTCGTGCGGTCCATGGCCCTTTACGGGGCCCCGGTGTGGGCGCGTTCATTGCGGCGGCGAGCCGCCCACTATCTGAACGCGCCCCAAAAGGTAGTAGCCATTCGGCTTATCCGGGGGTACCGCACGATCTCGGGCGAGGCGGCAAGACTATTAGTTTATTTGAAATAAATACTTTGAGTTTGAGTTTGAGTTTGAGTTTGAGTATACCTACATAACTTAGCTACCGTTTTTATTAAATTTGTAAACATATTGTTTAACTAAGATACTAACACTAACTCTTGTTTTGCTGCACCTACAGTAGGTATTTGCAAATGAAATGTAGGGCCCTCAAACTGATACTTTCGAGCCCCATGTAAAATGATGGTTTGTACTTAGTTATCAGTTAGAACTTACGGATTAATATGAGAACCTGGTGAGCACAGGAAGTAAAACAACGAATTATGTGCCAACAAGGTACGCGGCTAAATTCAAATATTTTAAAATGATGTATCTGACTATTAAATTTGTACTTCAGCTCGAATTAATATCACGGTTAAGATTAACACAACTTGATTTTCACGATACGAGTTACTCCACCATCTGGGGGAGGGGGGTTTGTTGAGCAGACGAATTTATTAAACATGTGAAGCAATGGATTAGAAATATCCTTCAAACTGTGTTACGCGATGGGGGTGCAGGTAGAGTAGAGTAGCTACTTATTCTATCATTGTCACTTAACAAGTTTTCAAGCTGTGTAAGTAGGTAGGTAGACTAGTTAAGACTAGCCAGGTCCTCGTACCTTTATGATTTGGGTTAGAGTAAATATGTAGGCACCACCCTCTCAATAGAAATAATAAACCTAACTTACGTATCATCTCTCTTAATATCTTGTAATTTATTATCTGCAAACTTAATGTTATTAAAAAAGATTTTCAACTTATGCGTGAGTGTGACATAAAAGTCATAAGAAATCGCGAGCATCCATCAGGTATATACTCGTATAGTACGCGTCAAACTATTATGGCGGGTCTGAAGTGCGCTACTCGCTGCGCAGTACCCCACCCTTCTCCTCCGCTGATACATAAATTTGTTACTGCGCAGATACTCGCCTCATGTTCAAAGCCGCCATTAAATTTGAATTATTATTCAGCACCGAGTTCGATGTCTTGGGTTCTTAAATTATATTGGAATGTCCCCAATATCTAACGTAACTGCGGTCAACAATCTCAATTGTTATTGTTATCAAGCTTTAATAAATTAGTCTAAGTATTACTTAGATACCTATGTATAATTTTACCCTGTAATATTGTTATCGTCCGTTTAGATGTGATTTGATATTTTTGTCTAAATAAATGAATAGACTTATTTCTTTAGATCGGAGATTATGTACGTACTTACATGTTTTATGCATTTACACATATATATGTATGGACCTCTCAAAGCTTATTAAATATCGCCAATCAATAAAAATGTGACTAGAAATACATAAGGTAGTAAGTATATTTAACTTCTGAATTAAATATTTAGGTACCTAGTAGTATTACCTTTGAGTACGACTTGAGTCATTAAGATAAAGTAACATAATTATATACTTGAATAATGTTATAGTTATACAGTGTGTTTTTATTCAAATGTTTATTGCCTAAATTCCTATAAAATTGTTATATTGGGCACTTTCTCAACTGAGAAATTGTGTTTGTACCTGATACTGACGAAATCGTATTGGTAGGTATTCGTATCACGGATAGAGCGGCCTTCCGAAAAATACGAAACGCAAATCCGAACTGCCTTTTCGGAAAATAACTTTATAGCTTTCATTGACAACGCTAAATAGAATAAACGCGACTGAAACCCATATTTTTTAAATAAAGATAATATTCTGAGATAAAAACGCACTGCATAAATAAATAGCTTTACCTTATCAACGACCAATAATAGATAATCGTAGTGTTAGAGACATTAGTACTGACCCTATTTAAAATCGTGCAAGTATCGCTGTGTCGAGATAACAGCGAAGTAAACTCGAATTACCTAAGTCACAAGTACAGAGTTATTTAAAATAATAATAACATACAAAATGACGAGTGTTTTTTCCCGAGAGGTAAGGCAGAAGTACCTGGAGAGGAAATTGTAGACAATCAAATGAATTCTTGTCGATGTATATATCTTTTTGAGACTGACTCTACTTACACCCTCATTTCGAAAGTCATATTTAAAAGTCCCATTTAACAAGGGCTCTCTTTATTACATGAGACTTCTAATAATACTTTCCCCAGTAGCCAGGCTCCGGGATGTACTGTGAAATTCCCGATGGAAAAACCCATTTTCTCTTTGACCGATCCTGGTATCGAACCTAGAACCTCGTAGCAGTAGCACTCGTGACTCCAACGAGGCAGTTGTGTATCGCAAACTAGAACTACCCACACACATATAACTAGGTACACGTACATATTATATTCTGATAGAGCTTGATGAAGTCATTGAGACTTGTTGATGCGTGCGATACTTGTCACAATTTGTACCTCCTAACGCAATATTAGTTAGTACCTAATGTAAATAGTTATATTTGTCGGTACACTGGTAATAATAGACGGATCTTAAGACTGACGTGTTTCAGAAATAAATTAGTGTACGTTTGCTACGGTGTTAAATTAAGTATAAACAATTAATGTTATGCACTACATTATAATATCTTAAGATGTGTTTATTATTCCTAAAGGGAAGACTATCGCTAATGTCCTCGCTAGTATAATTTATTCTCAATTCATGAGAAAGACTTATTAAATTATCCGTGAGACATATCTCATTAAAATACCTGATCATAGGCGTTGTAATAAATTGCTAAGCAGAATCCTTGTCTTCAATTTAATATTTGATCGTTTTTATAAAACAGTAAATATTTAGATACAAGTTTTGAATAAAATCATCGCATTAGGCAAACAATACGTCGTAATAGTATTGCTTTTAGGATTTTTCTCATAGTTTTATAAAGATTTCTAGTGTGAACCATCAACCATGTTGAGTAGGTCCTACGTGGTCCTACCTACCTAAATATTTCTTAAAACTCTTTCAAAATCACAATAAAAGCAACTTTTTTGACAATATTGTATTTTATTATATTATTTGATTATAGGTACTTAGTTGTTTTATATTTGATAATACCATGTATCTATTCTGAAATAACCAATTAGAATTTCAATTGTTTTATTAGCTATCCAATAAACACCTATTTTTAACATACTTGTTTTAATAAGGTTCTGATTTGAAAATGAAGACGGAGCCTTTTTTGTCCATTTGTCAGAGGTTTTCTCAAGATAAGTAGGTAAGTATAACGTAGGAATTTGAAATTCGGCATAATATATGACGCAAGAACCCATGGACCGCTTGTAAAAAATTAAAATTAATAGTATTAGGGACAGATTAAGATAAATATTGGTACTTAGGTGTACACGCAGTAGTGTTTAAGTTTTCAAACAATTAAATTTATCACCGCAAACTGATGGCAATAAACTTCGTATGGTTCAGAAGAAATAGGTAGGTAATTTTCTGCCAAATCAATTACATAACTATATCTGTCTAAACTTGTTCGAGATTTTGTATGTAGGTGTACCTAATTCTCTCACTAATGGGCAGTTACAGTGCCGAGTGCCAAAGGATATATTTTAAGTTAAAACAAGAAATTTCACGCAGAACAAGGTAGTTATTAGTAGTCGTTAATTATGTGCATAATTAACGAACCCGCGATCAGCAGTGCAGAAGCCAAGCGCTCAGCCACTACCTGCGTCTATAATTATTATCTATAGATTCTTTCAAGGGATTTTTTGTTATTTGAAATACTACTTTAGGTACGATAGCCTCGTATGTCAAGTGTTCGCAAGTGCGACTAATAAGCTTGTGATACTTGGGTTCGTTTCCAAGTTCGGGCAAAGTGAAAATAAGTAGCTAAGTAGGTATTTGGTTTCAATAGAGTACAAAAATAATATAATAAGTTTGGGGTTAAGAAACAGATGTAAAAATTAAGCAGTACCGTGTTAACCGACGTCACATCAGACCGCAAATGTTTGAACTGCAGTAGAAAGTTACTGCGAGTTTTATACTTTTTTGAGCCACAAGTAGTTTGCATATACTAGGTACTCTGTCAAGAAAGTACCGGGAAAAGATCAATAATACACAAAATGTTTTGTTATTCATCCAAATTTATTTTATCACCTTCAAAGTATGCTCCTTTAGAAACGATACACTTGCGCCAACGAATAATCCATTCGACAAAACATTTTTTAAACGCTGCTTCCGGAATTGAGTTCAGTTCTCGCCGCGAATTCTCCTTTATGTCTTCTATCGATTGAAAACGGGTGCCACGAAGTGTAATTTGAGTTTAGGAAAAAGAAAAAAGTCAGCAGGAGCCATATCTGGTGAATATGGTGGTTGCTGGATGGTATTTGTTGAGTGTTTGGTCAAAAATTCGTTCACAATGATAGCCTTGTGCGAAGGCGCATTGTCGTGGTGCAAAATCCAAGAATTTTCTTTTCACAAATCTGGCCTTTTTCGTCGAATTTGCTCTCTTAAACGCCGCATAACGCTCAAATAATATTCTTTATTTACCGTTAGACCTTCCGGTAAGAATTCAGAGTGCACAACACCGCGATAGTCAAAGAAAACAGTCAACATGACTTTGGCTTTTGATCGACTTTGGCGTGGTTTTTTCGGTTTCGGTTCAGTTGGAAGGCGCCACTCCGAAGCTTGTTGACTAGTTTGCATGTCAAACTCGTAAACCCACGTCTCGTCACCAGTAACAATGCGTTTCATGAATCCTCAGTGACTTTCATGCGATTGAGTTTTTGGAGAAAATTCAGATCTTTTGGGACTAGCCGAGCAGCAACATGTTTCATACCCAAATGATTAGTTAAAATGGTACGGATCGACTCGTGAGATGCAGAAAGTTCGGCGGCTATCTCTCTCAGAGTTGAATGGGGATTTTCAGTCACTATTTTATTCACTTTTGCGATGTTAACTTCAGTTGCAGACGTTGACGGCCTACCAGAGCGAGGCAAATCTTCCATCACAGCTCGACCGCTTTTGAACGCTTTGAACCACTCATAAGCACGAGTTTTTGATAAAGTCGATTCACCGTAAGCCTTCTGTAACATTTTCAGTGACTCCGAACACGAAATTCCATTGGCGATGCAAAATTTAAGACAAACTCTTTGTTCGATATTTTTGTCCAATAAGAAATTCGCAATACACACTATATATGATATTACTAAAACCAGCACTGTATCTATATATATAAAAGAAAGACGGGTTTGTTCCCTTCGTTATAACTCGAGATCTGCTGGACCAATTTTCATGGTTTTTGTTTCGTTGGATTTGTCTCCACCCTGAATAGCAGAATACATTTTTTTTTTTTTTTTTTCGATCAGCTGCTGATTTTCCTCCTATAGGGTAGGTAGGTAGGTAGGTAGGTAGGTAGGTAGGGTAGGGTAGGTAGGTAGGTAGGGTAGGTAGGTAGGGTAGGAAGGTAGGTAGGTAGGTAGGTAGGGTAGGTAGGTAGGGTAGGTAGGTAGGTAGGGTAGGTAGGGTGGGTAGGTAGGTTAGGTAGGTACGGTAGGTAGGTAGGGTACGTAGGTAGGGTAGGTAGGTAGGGTAGGTAGGTAGGGTAGGTAGGGTAGGTAGGGTAGGTAGGTAGGGTAGGTAGGTAGGTAGGGTAGGTAGGTAGGGTAGGTAGGTAGGTAGGTAGGGTAGGTAGGGTGGGTAGGTAGCGTAGGTAGGGTGGGTAGGTAGGGTAGGTAGGCAGGTAGGTAGGTAGGGTAGGTATCACAGTTAAGACAGGACAACGTCTGTCGGGTCAGCTAGTTTAATATAAATAACAGATGCAACTCAAACTCCGCGCCAAAATGGAAAACAGTTGTGCCAATCTAACAACTACAAAAAAACAAAAATTTGAATTTGGAACCATAAACAAATCATCCATTCCCGATACTTTTTTGACTGAATGTACATATTGTAGTCTTTGGTAGTTTGGAGTTGAAGTTAACTTATAATACTTATATTGGTTATAAGATACTGTTTTTAATTGACTTCGGGTAGACAATAATTGAATGCATATTCCTAGCAGTTTATGGTCGATATCTCCAAAACCACCGATTCCGAACCTCAAATAATCGGGTTTAAATGTTGCAAATTGGTTCTAGTAAGTATCAGCTATTTAAAGTTACACACCTAGTTACTAATCACTCTGTCGGTACGAGTGAAATAAATTGAATTGCATGTTTAGATACAATTATTGTATTACGTACTAATTCCATGCCTTTAAAAATTCACATTCAATCAATGCTTGCTACTAATATCTTATCTGTGACTCAGTGCTAGTGCTGTGGTGCTAGCCGTGCTAGTGTGACAGATGACAGCAAATAGGAATGGTGTATTGAATAAAATTCTACGTTGTTTTTAGGCTTCGAAGTTGAGGAAAATTGAAAACAATAAATAACACATAATTATTAATCATAATTCAGTTATTGCATTTTTTTCAAGTTGCATGTAAAGGTGCCCAACAATGGGGGAGAAGAACACCCCACTATTGGCTGTATTACAGCTTCTCAGAAAGTATAATTTGAAGGTAACCAGAACACTAACAACATGGCATTCAAAAATTTACATGCATTGAAAGGCTCTATTTTACTGCATATTTTATCATATTTCAGGGTACAGAAGATATCCTAAGAAAAGAAGCTAGCTTAGGAGATGTTGAATTTGAAAACTTGGATCTTCCTGAGGTTGAATTAGCTAGTATTCTTACATCGCATCACACAGAAAGTGATCCATACAGCTACGAATTTGCTTACGATAACCTGAAGAAATTTGTTGAGAATTCACTCGATATTTATAAGGTAACAATGGCTAATGCTTAGGAACCTAGTCACATTTGTAAGAAGTGAAGAAAATACATTTGGCTACTTAAATATTGGTCAGTTGGTCACTCTCTGCACACAATAACTATATTATTCCTTTTTACCATTTTACATACTCTCGAGTTTTACAGAATTAAATAAAATCCTGTCTAATTCAATTATTGTCTTTCGCTTTTATTCAATTATGTATTTAAAGATATTTTTATTTTTCTAGCATGAACTATCAACACTTTTGTATCCAGTATTTGTTCATATGTATATGGCACTGATTTTATATGACCACAATGAACATGCTGTCAATTTCTTGGAAAAATTTGGTCCTCAGCAAGAAGATTATTATCAGGAAGATTTAAAACGACTGTCTACAGTTAAAAATAAAGAACAGATCAAGGGAAATGAGCTAGCTGAAATATACAGGTATTTTAACGTAATAATAAATTTAAAAAAGTGCCGTAGTTTCTGCCTATCTCTATGGCAGTGAGTGGTGCGATATGAGTTAATTTAAAAAAAATCTACAAATGATGATCTGATAACCAACTATCAAAATTTTTGATACAAATACTGTGTAAAATTACTATTTCTTCAATAAATCATCTGTAAGTAATTAGTAAAATGTTTGTTTTCCAGCACAAACAAGTTTGTTGTACAATTATCAAGAGATGCATCATCTCAGCTGAAACGTTTCTTGCAAGAACAAAAAAGCTCAACCGTGGTCATTAACATTATAAACAACCACATCCAAGTTGATGTTCATGATGGTCCAGGGAGGACACAAGCACAGGTTCGCTCCACCACTGGGGGGCTGCTCGGTGAAGCCACTAGAAATGGTATGTGATGATGATGTGTTATTATTCTATTAAACATGCATGGCACAAGATCATATTTATACACACAGTTACACTCTTTTAACTAAACTAGAGATGTTTAAATACAATGTAAAATCAAAGGGGTTTTTTTGTAGAAAATCGGACGAAGGTTTACTATGGGCTGTTAAAAGAGCCTGATATACAAGTCCTCCCAGCACCTGTGGAAGATGAGGAAGAAGTGGAGGAAACACCAGATAAACCTAAAAAGAAAAAGGCGAAGAAAGAACACATTTTTATGAAAAAACCTAAGTCAGATCCTAACGCACCTCCAAATGACAGAATTCCTTTGCCGGAACTGTGAGTTTTTGATATTGTATAATTTACGTTTTGGAACCTTGGCTTAGAGTTTAGTTACTCACTTGTACCTATTATTAATTTTCAGAAAGGAAACTGATAAAATTGAAAAAGGCAAAGCCCTACGAGAAGCTTCAAAGCGCATTCAACTGGGGCCAGAGAGTTTGCCATCTATTTGTTTCTACACACTACTAAACAGTGGTCATACCGCCATTTGTACAGATATTTGTGATGATTCTACATTATTGGCTGTTGGCTTCAGTAACTCGAATATTAAGGTATAAAAAAAAAAATGTTGTATGATAATATTTTTGACTGTCATTTCATAATAATGAAAGAGACTTATAATGCAGGTGTGGACATTGACTCCAGTAAAATTACGTGGGATGAAATCTGCTGAAAAATTAATAGACATTGACAGGGAGGCAGGTGTGTACATTAAATTATTTGTAATACATCTTGATTCCCATGTGGCTTTATCTCTAAAACACATATAAGGTAAATTACATAAGCCTAAAAGTGACAGTTGTTTGGCTGTTGACCCTAAACTTTAAATGCTTAGGTACTGAAAAAGATGAGTCAAACTCTTTTAGTTTGTATGATGAGTCAAACTCTTTTAGTTTGTATGATGAGTCAAACTCTTTTAGTTTGTATGATGAGTCAAACTCTTTTAGT
Organism: Hyppa rectilinea; assembly: GCA_951799385.1. Lineage (NCBI taxonomy): Eukaryota > Metazoa > Arthropoda > Insecta > Lepidoptera > Noctuidae > Hyppa > Hyppa rectilinea. The sequence goes on along the minus strand of OX637306.1, from coordinate 10,626,038 downwards.
TTGTATGATGGCGGCTGCAAGTTAAGCCGTTGGTCTCGGCTGTCTGCATCTTTGACGATCGTTAAGGGTCGTCAGAAGCCCGAAAATCTGACAGCCAGTCTAACCAAGGGGTTACTGGGTTGCCAAGTACTGCCCAGTTACTGGGTTGTGGAGGTCCTATAGGCAGTCGCTCCATGTAAAATACTGGTATTCAGCTGCATCCGGTTACACTGGAAGCCGACCCCAAAATAGTTGGGCAAAGGCTAGGCAGATGATGATGATGATGATGATGGCGGCTGTAAAATGTACATGCTCGCCTAGTCGCCTTGCGTGCCTCTCGCGTGTAGACCGACACGCTTCTGAGAGCGAACGAGAGCCGAGGACGTGTCACTACGAGTGCTCCATGTACATACTCGCAACCGGCCTGTCTGATGGTGTTTCAACGAGCGTGTACAGTCACCTTGAGACACTTCTAAACATATCCTTATTTCTTTTTTGTAGGTGACGTTCTGGTAAGAATGATGGAAGAAAGAGATAGAGACACTTGTCGCACTCTGTATGGACACTCGGGATCAGTTTATAAAGTAGCATTTGATCCTTTTAAAACGATGCTACTATCGGCTTCTGAAGACTCCACTGGTACGTTATAATTATATCTATTTCATTAAATAAAACTATAAATAAATGCGAGGAGGTCCGAAATTCGTTTGTAATTTTTTACTAATGTACGAATGAAAATGTCTACTTATTGGAAATAATAGGATGCACCTACACACAGATTTTAGCTGCATTGCTAAATATAGACTCAAATTAAGGATAAGTTCAGGTTTTCTTACGATGTTTTCCTTTGTTGATTATAAACTTAGGTATCAAAACTTAATTTGAATTCATATAATTTAATGTCACATTGGTAATTCCCGGTTTCAAACCCACACTGGCCATCACTATTATGGAGTAGGTGTAAAAGGCCTTAAACACTGGGCCATCACTATGGAGTAGACCCGAGTAGGTGTCAAGATTGATAATAATTGTTTCATAGTTGGTCTGTGACTGTACAACAACATATTTCGTCAACATGTGTTGTCTACATAAACAGTTTATTTTTTAATATTCGGTGCTTTCAATAACAAAATGTGTAACTGTAAAGTGTTTAAATAATCGTTTTAATCACACTAATATTATAAAGGCGGAAGTTTGTGAGTATGTATGTTTGTCAAACACAAACGGCTGAACGGATCTGGATGTCATTTGGCACAGGTAAATATGACCTGGATTAACACATAGGATACTTTTTATCCCGGTAATACATTCCCTTGGGATAATTTTCGAAATCCACACGAGCTAAGCTACTGGCATCAGCTAGTTATTTAATATGGCAAAAAGAGGCCCATTTACTTATTTTAATTGAGTCTCTATAATTTTTTTTTAGGGAATCAAAATGAGAATTATTTTCTTAGGCTCGATTAACTATTGCTACAACTTATTTGTTGCAGTGAGGTTATGGTCTCTGCAATGCTGGACATGTCTGGTAGTATACCGCAGCCACGTGTGGCCAGTGTGGGACGTCCGCTGGTCCCCGCACGGCCACTACTTCGTGACCGCTGGACACGACCGCACCGCCCGCTTGTGGGCTACTGATCATCATCAACCACTAAGAATGTTTTCGGGACATTTATCGGATGTCGACGTAAGTAATGCTTTTCAGGCCTATTATTTGAACACTACTTACCTACATATACCACCAAATATTAAGTTCTTGTAGATTTTAACAAAGCATCAAACATTTGAACGCTTCGGCGTCCCCCGCACGCCAAGCCACAAATTCTAGTAATACATATTTATTTTTGTACAAAAAAATGTTGTTTTCTTGGTTTAGAGCTCTTACACACAAGCGGCACGTTGCCAACGGCAGAGGTAACTGCAGCAGTCGACACTTTTCCGCGGCAGCCGTCGTCAGCATCGGCGGCGGCGAACTCTCGCACCCGGCCCTGGTGCAAGCCATGGTCCGGGGCGAGAGGGAGTGCGAGGCAGTCACCTCCTTCTGCGAAAAAGTCATGCTCGCGAAGGAGGTGGCGGGATGGGAGAGAGAAAGGTCCTCCCGTCCCAGCCGCCGCGGGAGACGCCCCGGGCGTCGGGAGCCACGTGACGGCCACCGTAGGCGCGGGCCTGCGGACGGTGAGAAATGGGTGACTCACCGTCCGATCAGCACCAGGCCCGTGCCGGACGGCGCGTATATGTTCGACGCGCGCCTCAAAGAGATGTCAGCATATGAAGGGGCCCCTCAGGGCCAAACCTGCCGGGTAAGCGGGATTGTCCGAAAGGGTTACCGCTACCCCGGAACATAAAGGCCTACGGAAGGAACATGGATGGGTTTTAGTCAGTAAGAGTCTGACACTCCCTTCCGCTCCACCCAGAGCGGGAGCAGTCATTGGATGATTTCCCGCTGCCGCCGAAGCGTGTACTGCTGACTGCTGCAGTTACCTCATCCGTTTGCAATATGCCGCTCGTGTGTAAGAGCTCTTAAGCCGACCGTGGCGTGTTGGGCACGTTTCAATTTGTCGGCTATATTCGATAGTGGCGTTCAGAACGCCAACTTATCGGTTAAGTTTCTACTTGTAGTATGCATTTATATCTTGAAATATACCATACTTGTTAGGGGTCATTTCCACGAGCGAGAGCATCGCGGCGATACTATCGTCGTGGCACGATTCTCTCGTTTGTATAGATGGCGCCTTAGTGTGCAATGTGTGTCTCGTGCAGTGTTGTACTAAATGTAATCTCTTTTTTTCAGTGTGTCCAATTTCACCCGAATTCTAACTATGTGGCCACTGGATCTAGTGACAGAACAGTACGCTTATGGGATTGTTTGACAGGAACACAAGTTCGAATTATGACAGGGCATAAGGTATTTATTAATCAAACGAACTGCTGGCTGGTATCAGAACAACCTTAGTGTGGCTTATCCGAATTTTTGATAACACTATTTCACTTATTTTTTCAGTCTACCATATTTACCATAGCGTTTTCTGTTTGTGGGAGATGGCTAGCAACGGGAGGTAATGGCGAGCTCATCGTGTGGGATATTTCGACAGGATCGCCCGCGGCCTTACTGCCGCCAATGCATACTGCTCCTATTCATGCATTGGCTTTCAGTCGCGATGGCACCATTTTGTCATCAGGTAATTCTGTGTTTCTATTTTGCCTATGGTTTTGTCAACACTATAATTTATTTGAATTTTCGAAGATCTTTAGATAGCTTTTAAAATTACTGTTGTTTTCAGGATCCTTGGATTGTAGCATAAAGTTATGGGATTTCAATGCTATCACTGAAGAAGCTAATGCTGAGGAGGCAGGTGTTTCAACCACCGTACAGAAAGATGATAAATTTTTACTACGGTCATTTGCCACAAAGAATTCACCCATAAAGGGTTTACATTTTACACGGCGGAATCTTTTGCTTGCAGTAGGTTCTTATGAAGGCAGTTCATAATCAATCTAGGTATCATTATGTGACTAATATATCTACTTTTGAATTCCGTTAGTCAATAAAATCATAATTATTGGACTTATTTACGTTATTTTATTATTACCAACTATCATTACAGTGAAATTCAAATTAATTTATAACATAATAATCTCTATACACAATGTTTATATTTCCTGCAGAAAGTAGATCCGTTCTGCGGTGATGAATTGTATCAATAAATTTAACACAGATTCATTACTTCTGGCCACTTGTGCTTTCATTGCCTGTTTGAAATCTTCTTTTACACCTTTATCAGCCCCACGAGTACCTATTCTTCTTTGCCCCAGATGCTGCTGGGAATTTGGTAAAATGTCAAGCACAACATTGTTTCCTGGTTCATTCCAAATGAAATACAGCTCTTCTAATAAATCTATATGAATAATGTACGCAGAGAAGAGGCGGTAATGAAACACACCTTTTTGCCTTATTATATCCAGTATGTGAATGAATATTGCTTCTTCCTGTGGCCAACCAAGTTGCATCAAAACAAGCATGTGACCGTATGTCAGATCAGTTGTATCACCACTGTTTAATAAAATCCTAATAAGTACAGTACAGAAATAATGCATTATGGCAACTTTAGTGAGTGGCAGGAAATGTAAGTGCCTATGTTTTCCTCCTACAATTAATTCTGGTTCTAGAACACCTTCCACATTAGGTAATTGGGGTAGAGCAGCCAATATACTCTCTATACAGGCAGTATAGTTCTTTAGAAAATAGTTGATAGACACTCGTACTATGCTAGCGGTCACACTAGTTACTGTAGCTTGAGGCATAGCCTCATCATATTTTCCTCGGTATAGAGCAAACTCATCAGCAAACCCATCAGACCATGGTTTAATTTGCAATTGATTTGCTAGTTTTGTGAATTCTCTTGAAATAAGTTCATTGCTGTGGAGTAGCTCCCAACAGTTAGCCGCTGCTTGGAATTGATGGGATGATATACCAGTAACCTCCAGTTCACCTTTCCTTCTTTTTGATGGTGATATTTCTGGATCTGACAATGCCTCCACAAGAATATGATTGCCTTTTAATGATTTTTGCTCATATAAACACCTAAGAAAGAATGTTGTCCCACAATATAAAAGCTGGCGACAGTCTTCACTGTTTCTCAATGTCAATAATTTTTGGAAGTATGTCTCCTTGTTCAAACTGTTACTATAATTGACAAAAAAAGAATCCCATCCCAACTGCCTGCCCATCAAATCTAATACACCAAAAAGCCTTTGCCAAGGGTCTGTTATATCATGTTCATTTTCATCATATACATAGGAATTATAAAAGTCAATAGCTTTGATAACGAGGCGCTGTAGTAATCTCGGTGATTCTAGTGAGCTGAGTAAGGGCAGTGTTTCTACAACTAACAGTCTAGCATAGCGATTGTCGTAGAAGAACTTTTCAGCATTTATTAATGTCTTCACTAGACTGTCTACTCCTAGTTGCGGAAATTTCTTCAACAACAAAACTAATAAACGACAATGTTCCATTGTATCATCACTATTCTCAACACTAGTCTTAAGGATTGTTAATTGTATATCTGGACAAATGTTATCAAACATTTGGCTAAGGAAACTTCCTTCAGATGATCTCAAAGCATTTGCAATAGCTGATATTTCAGGCAGTAAAGACGGCAGGTTCTGTCTTGATTTAATTAAGGAACTAAAGCATTCGGCAGCTTCTTGGACATTTCCTGATTGCTTTTCCATTAAATAGGCTTCAAACTGAATTTTAAAATTTGCAGGAAATAAAGTTTTCGCTGTGAGCATCCATGCTTTGGCAGAATGGATATTGTACTTCTGTGCGTCTTTAGCTTTTGCTATAATGTAGTCCTCATCACTCAATGCTGTATCGACTCCTGGCATTTTGTTATACAGAATTATGGACGTATTAAACTGTAAAATGAAGTAAAATAACTATAATAAAAGTACGTTGCGATTAAAGAATAATAAAGTTAACTGACTGGGCCAATACCAATTACCTTAACAGAGACAGAAAAAGCTAATAGTTTAACGAATAGCACACTGCTATTACAGCAAAACACATAAAATATCGTTATTTTGATTGACTGTTATTTGATTCTTTACAAATCTATGATGATTCTGTTTTTCAGTAATTCATCAGTTGTTGAATAAACTGAACTGACGTTTGACCACAGAATAAATTGACACTTGGCGAAGTTCCTCGTCCGGTACGTCACAGCGAGTGGTGGAATTGTGGAATTAGTAAGTACCTCACCGGATTATCAGCAGCGTAACGTAACTTCAGTTGCTGAACATGGTTTTCTTTTCGATCCTGTTTATCATTTGTGACTTCGAATTACTCCAGCATTGCATAGGTAAGCGGGCACGACCTTTATGTTTGAAGGCTTTGATTTGATGTTCGTGCAACGAAGTGGGAACAGTAGACACGGGTGAGAACGTGACAAACACATATATAAACAAACATAGATAGCATATTAAACATTAAAAGTACCTAACAAAGGTATTTATTTACATAATTTATCGATAGCTCGTTGCCGATCGGCACGTATTTTAATATAATAAATTCGTATTTCATAAACTCATCTTTTTATGTATCTATAGCTCGTTTGCCTACGCTGAGTACTAAGCAATTTGTCCATTATGCGCATTCTAAACCACACTCTAAGAATTCTAAGATTCTAATAATGAACATGGCTCTCATTCCTCGTTTATGTTTTTGATGGGATTTAATTTACAATGTTTTTGTTGGTATACTGGCGTGTGCAAGCTGCCCTTTTTTTTTTAAGGCTGGGAAATCATCCAATGACTGCTCCCGCTCTGGGTGGAGCGGAAGGGAGTGTCAGACTCTTACTGACTAAAACCCATACATGTTCCTTGCGTAGCTCTTTATGTTCCGGGGTAGCGGTAACCCTTTCGGACAATCCCGCTTACCCGGCAGGCTTGGCCCTGAGGGGCCCCTTTATATGCTGACATCTCTTTGAGGCGCGCGTGGAACTTATACGCGCCGTCCGGCACGGGTCTGGTGCTGATCGGACGGTGAGTCACCCATTACTCACCGTCCGCAGGCCCGCGCCTACAGTGGCCGGGAGTCGTCACGTGGCTCCCGACGCCCGGGGCGTCTCCCGCGGCGGCTGGGACGGGAGGACCTTTCTCTCTCCCATCCCGCCACCTCCTTCGCGAGCATGACTTTTTCGCAGAAGGAGGTGCTCCGCCCAAGCGGGGCAGGTTTGCACCGTGTGCTCTACCGTGTCCTCTGGGCGATCCTCGCAGTGGTGACACCCGAGCGTTTCCTCTTGCCTGATGATGTGCAGGAACCTCCCGAAACATCCATGTCCGGTGAGGACCTGCGTCAGGCGGTAGGTGAGGGCGCCGTGACGCCTCTCTAGCCACTCCTCAAAGAGGGGCCTTACCGCCACTATCGTGGTGTGCCCTGCGCTGGGTTGCGACAGTTGCTGATTCCAGGCCGCCATGAGATCGCGCTGGAGGTCCGTCCGCTCCGCCGCAATTTGCTGTGGAAACGGAGTTTCTCCCCGGCTTAGTACCTCCGCGCGCCACTGGTACAGGCGCGCGAGGACTATCGCCTCCAGATCCCACCACGGCTTGCCGCCTCGCCCGAGATCGTGCGGTACCCCCGGAGTGCAAGCTGCCCTAAGGTAGGTAAATAATTATCTGTTTCGTGTTTCGTCAAGTTACATAAAAAAATAAAACATATATAATTATATATATTTATTTTAATCAATCTGCCTAGCCTTTTCCCAACTATATTGGGGTCGACTTCAAGTCTAACCGGATACAGCTGAATACCTATCTGACCTCCACAACCCAGTCAATAATTACTGGGTAATACGTTACGAAACCCCTTGGTAATAAAAAACTGGCTGTCAGACTCTCGGGTTTCTGACTACCCGTAACGACTGTCAAAGATTCATGAATACGAATGACAGCCGAGGCCAACGGCTTAGTCTCCTCACATTTATCGACGCGGAATCGGCTAACGCCGGTCAAAAAAGCCTTTTTGTCTACGTAATAAGAGTATTACTAATACCATTCGCATCGGCTCGGCTCGGACGACGCGACGCGACGCCGGCCGACGGCGAAACGAGCCGTTGTCAACGGCTTATCGGCGATAAGTCGAGTAGTGTGGTGATACGCACTCGGCTTAAGCCGATTCCGCGTCGATAAATGTGGGGAGACCCTTAACGTGCTTTCCGAGGCACGGAGGAGTCTCAATATGTATAGATGGTCACCCATCCACGGACCAACCCCGGCAAGCGTACCTTAACCTGATGGATTGACCCGTGCGGCTATTATTACTTAGCCACGAGTGGTTCCTCCTCCTCCAGATAAAATCTAATATATTAGAAATATCTCTATAATTCTATGTATAGAGTCATATTCTCCTTACTAAACAGACAGCCGTGCTTCTGGGGAGTTCTTCTGCGCCAATTCTTCTTCCCAGCTAAAGCACTAGAACGTGGTGAAGGGTAGCCGTTTTGGGGAACTGTCTCATGTTTACGTTCAAAAAGTGCTTGTTCTCAGCCTAGGTTGAATAAATGATTTTGACTTAGTTTTGCCCTAGTGCAGAGAAAATAAATCGAGCTCTCGGAACTCATTTCCTATTCAGCATGCAATAATGTGCTTTTATGTAAAACACATACTAATACTAAGATCGAAATATAACAATTGTTTATCATCGAAGGCAAATAATTGACACTGACATTGTCAGAATGACCGATGACGTGCAACTGACATAATGTTTACGTTTGACTGTTCGTTTGATTGAGAATATTAAGCTTTTGATAACAGTGTGATTTTTTGGTAGATAATAATTATATCGTACAGTACAGTGTAAATAAAGTTATTAGGTTAATTCTTTAAACAGATATTATTTTGTGACTTGAAGCAAAATTTAGTTTTGCTTTTGTACTTCTAAATGTTAATAATGCATGATTTCGACCTATATGATGACTATGCAATCGCAGAGGTCGTCCCTGATCATATATTAGAAAATATATTTTCCTTTCTTCGTTTAAAAGATCTCCGCAATTGTGCTTTGGTATGTAAGAGTTGGTATAGAATTCTTAGTGATGAAAATAATGACGTTTGGCGACTACATTGTGTGAAAAGGTTAGCTGAAGAAGTTATGAAATCCGATTTACTATCCACTGTTAATACCTACAAATCAAAACTAAGGGCTTTTTACCACGCGTGGAATCCACATGACTGTTCAAGAAACATATATGTCAAACCTAATGGATTTACTTTACACAGGTGGGCTATGTTGATAATAATAATACTTTCGATATTTATTAAGTTTCCAAACTTTATACCTTTAAGTACCAATATTCAACAGGAATCCTGTAGCACAAAGTACTGATGCATGCAGAGGAAAAGTTGGATTTTACAATGGAAGACATGCTTGGGAAATCATATGGGAGGGACCCTTGGGCACTGTAGCTGTAGTTGGTATATCAACCAAAGACGCGCCTTTGGAATGCCATGGATATGTGGGGCTACTGGGGTCAGATGAACAGAGCTGGGGATGGAATTTAGTTGATAATCATTTGTTGCACAATGGTGACACTCAAGGACACTATCCTCTCCTAAATAATTGTCCCAAGTACCAGGTGAGGAATGGTCTCCATACCATACACTATTAAACTTATTAAAATAGACAAAATCAAACTGGTTGCTAAGTAAATTAGGTAATAATTTATTATTTATAAAATACTATTTTAACATGTTGAAATAACTTCTCACACATTGATTGATTTATTATATATTAACTTTTAGAATGTTTGTAAATATGTGAGCACCATGTGCTTTTGACATACTTAAGTTACCTACCATTACTATATGTGTTTTCCTTTTCACCTTTTGTGGTGTAGTGTTTTTATTCTGGGTGCATCGTCGTCACATATAATGTTATAATTCATGTATACAAAACATTGTAAAACATTTTAAAAGAGTAACGGTGGAGTTTCTTGCCCATTCTTCTCCACACGAAACTACCTTTTGGAAGGGGCGACTAGAATCAATTCTATTTCTTGTTCATTTTGACGTTCAAAAGTGCCTTACTTGTGCCTATTTGAAATAAATGATTTGACTTTGACTTTGAAAATGTTGTGAAGGCTATAAAATATCAGCAACTTTTCTGTAATTTATTTTTGGTACATAATAATTACAACATCTTGAAACAAAACTGTTATACTTTTAAAGGTATGGTAATAATATTTACTAACACAAAACTCAAATTACTATTATTAAATTAAAATGAGTATGAGATTATAATACACTTTAAAGGGCTGATAATACAGCTTTAAATGAATTAATATTTTCACTAATAATGCTTACTCTTTTTTTGGGCACTCGAGTCAGCTATGATTTTATTATTGTTGTTTCCTATTTCAGGTTGGTGAGCGCATTCGAGTGATCCTAGACTGTGAAGATAACACTTTATCATTTGAAAGAAATTACGAATTTCTAGGAGTTGCATTTAGAGGTAAACATTTTATGATAAAATATAATTATTACTATGGACAGTTCGGCAATAACATCTGATTTCATGATTGGTTTGTTCATAACACATCTTAAGGAGACAGCAAATATAAGTAATCATCTTTGGAAGTGGCAGCCCAAATATTTATATTGACATTGAAGACACACCAGGTACTTGCAATGCAAAAATATAGGATGCCACATCTTCTTTAGAAAAGTGTGTTACATCTCAGGATGCATAAATGTTGGATAATATATCCTATGTGTAGAAATAACAGTCTACTCAGTTCAGTTCACGGGAATGTGATACATTTATTTTGGATTCTGAGAGGTGACTCATCTTTTGGAAGTTGATGTGGCAAACTGTTTTTTCCCATCAGATAGATTTGATGCTTGTTGTGTGTGTTCTGTGTTTTTGTGCCATATATGTATAAAAACGTACACAATGTAAAAGTGAGTCTGATAATATGTGTATCCTATTTTGTGCGTATTTAATCAGTGACACGCAGATATCGCGTTTAATTCCAAGGCAAATTCAATGTTATTGCTTGTGGTCCGTGGCTACAACATCGTCTTTATGTTAATGATGGCCAACTATATTTGCTATCTTCTTGAGAGTAGATATTAATATTTTTGCGCATGAAACTGTTGTCTAGTAAAAAATTAATTTTACATGTAAAATATGCAATCTTTTGTAAATAAATAGAAAAAGATAAACAAACAACAAGTTTATTTATTTGCTTACAGGCCTTCCGAATAAGAAACTGTACCCAACAGTTTCAGCTGTCTACGGCAACACCGAAGTGTCCATGATATACTTGGGACCCCCAGTGGATGGCTGATATCAAATGAGTATGTCTAGGAAATTGAGTTTCTAGTCAAAATGCAATAATGTGATATAATTTACTAATTTGAGGCTATTATTATTTAATAGGATTGTGGTACTGTAAAGCTTAAATATTGGTGGATAAGATTATTTTATAATTTACAAGTTGGTGAAAGTTAAATATCATTATAATCCATTTTCAACATCAATGATTAAAAGTTTAAATATTTTCAGTCAAATCACATGTCACCATCACAAAAATTTGCATCATATCTGGTTGCTCCTTATTGATCAGAGTTCATCAGGATTCTAGAAACCTGGTGTTCATGTTAGATCTTGACCTGCGTCATATATGATACACAAATCACGCCTGTAGAGTTTTTCTAACCATTATAATTAGACCCTGTGTATATTATATACCCATATGCTTCGAATTCTTAAAGAGGTGAATTTTAATGCAAAAGCGGCACACTGTCAATTATGGCTACATAAAAGGTAGTAATGAAATTTATTAGGGTTTAATAACTATGGTTTATAGTGTACTCTCTTGGTAACTGCATTGACATAGGGCTGATGATTTACGAGGAAATATTTTTTTTTGAGTTTTACCCGTTTTCTCATAAAAATCTGCCGAATTTAAATCCAACGTCGAAAATGTCGTCTAAAGAAACATAAAATCGCGGTGTTGTACCACAGGATGCATCTTGACTATCCCGGGTTCCAATCAAATTAAAGGCAATGATAAATTTCTGTCTAAATTCAAAACTTCCTGATTGGCATTTCTCATTATCTATAAAGGTTCATTAACTCCTCAAATGTCGTATGAACCCCACTCAATCCCAACCAGCTGTTTCGATTTTTATTGCGATTTCGCAGTTGGTCCCATCGTAAAAGTTGTTCAGTTTGGTGATCTGTAGCATATGCTTTTGTATGTATATAACCTTTCGGTTACACTTAGATAACCTTTCGGTTACATCCTATATAACCTTTCGGTTACATCCTATATAACCTTTCGGTTACATCCCCTGTATAACCGTATAAATCGATGAGCTCTTATAAGCAAACGGCGCGGCGTCTAATAGGCGAACATCTAATGGGTTGAAAGGTTATCAATGCTAAGTAGAGTGTTACAAGGATGTTTTGGTACTCGAATGATATTGATTGAGGGGCGTTGTCGTGCGAAACAACAAATGTATTTTTACAATATGTAGGTACCTAACTCTTGAAAGAAGACTGGCCATAATAATTTAAAACCTATAGGTATTTCAATTACCTACACGGTGTATAAAGTGTATAGTGTGTAGTATTATTACTTAGTATTATTTGATAGTATTATAAATTAGTTATTAGAAAACATAATTTTAATGAGTAGGCCCAATAATTTAGTGATGAAAAAATTCCAACAGTTGTATAAGGCCGACTGTACCTGAATGAGTACCTATTTATTATTATTATATCCAGTCATAAAGAAAACTTGCCAGTCGTATGTCATGCCAATAAAAAATTATGAGGATCGCCGTCGCAGCATCCCTCGAGTTAGGTATCTACCATTGCGATAAAATAATTCTAGTAGGTTCATTTGCATAGTTGATAAGTTGTTACATCACATTGAATTTATCGGAAAGTTTAAGATGCATCTAGTGTGTGTGAGAATAAATGCCAAATCCTGGTTTTCTATCAAAAGATCTGAATATTTCAAGGTGATAAAATCGATCGAGTGCATCTAATAGGTAGTATTCTATGGAGGCATTGAAGACCAGCAAGAAAAAGTGCTACTTAAATTCTGAGAACTGATTTAGAGCCTGCAGGTGGTCCTGTTGTTAAGATATTATTGTTTTCATGCTAATAAACTTAGATGTTGTAAAATAGCCGGTAACGGAACGGAACTGAAAATACAATTCGTTACGATCGCTAAACATATTTTGATCAACAAGGTTCAACCTGATACTGTCCAACGCATTGCAAAAACTTAAGAAAATTTACGGTATCGCACCCCTTAAGTGGGCGTGCGTAAATTGCTGTTGATAATTAATTCCACCAAACATCATTTTACGCGCGCTTGACATTTGTCACAGTAACTTATACATCTAACGATATAATTTTTGTCGAAGAAACTGACCCTTACTGACACTCCCTTCCGCTAAACCTTCCTATCTAAGTTTCTTCCTTAGCCCTTTATTGTTGCGGGCGGCAGTAACCCATGCGGACAATCCCGCTCACCCGACAGGCTTCGGCCCCAACGGGCCCCTCCCTTCATGCTCACATCTCTTTGAGGCGCGCGTGCAACACGAACGCGCCGTTCGGCTCGGGCCTAGCTCTGAGCGGAAGGTGAGTTACCCATTACTCACCGGGAGTCGTCGCGCGGCTCCCGACGCCCGAAGCGTCTCCCGCGGAGTTTTTTACCTTTAAGCTGACATTCCAGGTGGAGGAGCGGAAAAAATAACAAAATAGTCTATTAAGTATGTCAAGGCGCAGGAGCCGATTAAAATAAAGGGACCTATTAATTTCCTACGCTGCGCCTTAGTGGAGGGTTAGCCTTGGGTAGGTATCTACCTAAAGGTTTGTCTTTTTAAGAATTTTATTCACGTGTCTTTTAATAGAATACTCACATTAAGTTTATAAGTCGTGCAATATTTTAAACTAGATAACTAAGTAGGCACTTACAAATTCTACTAACACCGCTGGGCTATGAAAATGTCACTAACTAACTAAAGTTTTTTATTTATTCATTAAACTTGTCCACAGCTATGGATTAGTTTGGCGTCGAAAAATAGGACAGGACATTTTTTAAATATTTGAATAGTTTCCAATTCAATAATGACTTGTGATTTTAAAGTTTTTCTCTGATAATGTTATTTTTACGCCAAGTAAATCCGGTGTGGCCACAGGATTAATTTTAACTAAATAAAAGGTAGTGTGTGTTAAAAATGCAGTCATGGAATTTTAGCGGTTAAAAAAGTTAGGTAGGTTCTTACTTACCTACTTGTTACTGAAGCGCAGGCCACACGGCGAGCAGCCAATTTAACTTTAATTTTGTGCGCTTTTAACGAATTGATAAGGGCAAGGAAATAACTTCCAACGCATTTGTTAATGCTATTTTGTACAATTATCATCTCCGCAAATGTATCTAACTATAAATGCGAAACTAAGATTTTTCCGTATTTTCTAACTACAGAGTAGTACAGAGTAGCTTGGGTGTTACCGTTGAACTTTTTTCTTTCTGGGCAACACCTTAATTTTTGGGTCCTTATTTTTGACTATGTTTTATAAAATGCAACTTTTCATTTCACGTGTCCTGAGCATCAATATATTGATATGAATATCTGATTTCATGATCTATCCATTAATATTTTTCGTCAAAATAATTGTTAAGTAGGTATTCATATTGCAACACGAGTCGAAATGGAGTGCAGAAAATTTTAAGTGTGTTTACTAGGCTAAGTGGGGTAAGAGATACGAAAGAGCTTCAAGTGCACATTCATTGCATTTACTTCAGCTGACACGCTTGCCGCTGCTTGCTTTGTTGCGTCACGTCTTGCTACCAGACTGCTTAGTTAGGATCGTCGCGTCGTAGGTCGTTTATAGGAATGTTGTGTGGATTGATTAAATTATGACATAGCCTTAAATAATGTAACTATATGAAGTATTTTTTAAATCATTCCTTAACCTTAATTTGTGTTTATTAATTTTATCTGTTGTTACTATTTACACTGTTATGTTTTTCAATGCATCTGTATTCTGTATAAGACATAGGTTCAGTCAATCGCAAATCTTGCACTACAAAAATCGTCCTTAGGTACTGCTACGACATAAATGAACTATTGGTAAATATCGTAAAAAAATATAAGTACCTATACTTACGTTTAGAATAACTTATTAATAATTAACAATGTATTTGTATATTTCTGTTATTTATAGTAAATAAAAGACACCTTTGTTAATTATTTATATTTTATTGTTTTATTTCAGCAATACATTCTTTAAATAAGTTGTCATAGGCTATTACAAGATTGCATAACTTTTGTATTGATGTTTAGTGTTAATAAAACGGTTATAAACAAGGCAGTAAAATAACCGTAATGTTAATCATTTTATGTTTTTTTTTAACTCACTTATGCTGGGGCTAGACTAACTTCGACACTTAGTTATCTAGTATGATGGCAAAACCATGCGATTTAACAAAAACGAGTTTGGCATTAACTTCTCTTTTCTAATTAATGTGTAAAACCCCGTTTCTCAACAATGAACGCGATGCAGTGGCTAGTTGACAACTAAAAAAGTTGCGTTAATGTAGCCCCAGCGTAAATTTGGGTAGAAACCAGTAAAACATAACTACCTACTTTCGAAAAGTAGTGTATGCAATTTATAAATTAGGTAGTCTCAATCGAGCTTACCCAAGCTAGGCATTATAAATGGCTATTAGATATAATATAGGGTGACCACCTTTAGGGTGGAAATGAAAGAAGGTCCGTCGAAGGAAAGAAGGTACGTACTAAGGAAGATACCTACCTTAAAATAATAATAATACTTTTCAATTTTGATACGAAAAAACATTCTGGCCAGTAATCGATTGGGTTAATTTAAAGATCAAATTTCTCCAATAAACGTTATGTTGAACGAAAGAAAAGCCATAAGATTTTCACTTAGTTGGTACTACCTAATAGTTTCCCTTCACTGACAATATTTTCTCATCTTTGATGTGTTCTTAGTCGTAGTAGTAAGTATAGTAAGCTTATTATGGACTGTTTTTAAAGATACATCGTACGTAACAATTAAGGTATTTAGGTAAGAGATTATTTTGTTATTGACTACATAAAAATAAAAGTAGCCAATAAGACATCACAGCCCGTCATACCTACTTAGGAACATAAAAAAAGATTCCGACGCATTGAGAAACACCTCCATTTTTTGAAGTGTTTTAAAAACGATAACCGTATGTGCGCCTTGTAGGTATTTTGAAAAAATAACTATTTCGTACTATTCTGTAGGTATGAAATATAAATTTAAATTACCTACAAGTTCATCCTGGAGGTATGACAGGGAGAGTAAATAGCTAAGAGATTCAAGGTTCTTTAAATGTCTTTGGCGAATAGTAATTACCTATACTACAACAATGTCAGAAATAACCCTAGTATAGACGAACGTGGTCAATTTAAAACGGTGCTAATCATAGTTACTGATTAATAACGATCTTAAACTAGCTCTAGCTTAATTTGTTCTTTCAGATAGACCTCGGCAAAACGAATTCGAGTTTGATGATTTTTTTGACCCTGTAATGCTTCAATCGACTATACCTACTGCTCTGAGTCGTCAGTTCGGTAGTCACTCCCTTTCTAGTCATTTGGATTCTTTAAAAAAAAATATTATAATAAATTATACCAGCCTATTATTCCCCCATGGCACGTCAAAGGCTTCTTTTCATACAGGGATGACCAGGCTAGCTCAAGACCGGTTGTCCATTTCAGACTTACCTATATTAACTATAAGTCCAGGTTTGTGTATCTTGAGGAACGGACATGCCGAAATTATAAGGGTCCTTTTTTGTCATTTAGCTACGGATTCGTTTTGCCGAGTTTCGCATTAAAAGGCACCGGGTACTGGACTAATAATGACTCGCGACTCCGCGTGAGTGCCGAAAAACAGCTAGACTCGGTATTTTATGAAAATCTTTGTTATTTTGAAAAGATGAGTAGGTAAGTTTATAATTTAGCTAAGCCATTATCAGTAATTAGTGCAGCGGTGAGGTTGCAATGAATTATTTATGAAAAGGACAAAACCTTACGACGGCAAAAGTAATATTTGACATAACGGAATGTGTGAATGTGAATCACGCTTTGATTACACTACCTACCAGTATTCGAACCCTCAGACACACTTGCAATTTATATAGAGAAGTATTGATGAGCCTTGTCCGCTCTGTTAGGTAGGTAGCCAATATTTTGTCGCTGTAACAGTTCACTGATCATTAATTTTATTTAACCTAGACTAGATAGAATTAGAAATCTATAAATTATTAATTAATAATATAATTATTGGGTAGGAGTTACCAACTAACGCAACGGATTCGAAAATCATGTTTGGCAGTCCGGTGAAACTTGCCCAAACGTGGTAGGTAGGTACCTTACACAAACAACCAGTTAGGTAAGTATGTATGCTTCGGTCAAAAGTGGCTCGACGCGTTAGTCTTTAATTATTAACCTTTCTAGCTTTCTTGGTAACGAGCATGAGCGTGCATGTGTCCTCGTCAACATTGAAGGTCGAACAGCAATCGATGCCGAACAGCAATCGAGGTGACCGAAATAATCGATGAAGTAGTTACTTACCTACGAATAAATTATTACGAGCGATGTTTTCACACCGGACATGCCATGCTTGCTTGGTATTAGTAATTTTGAACTAATAAATCCTGTTGGTGGACTTGAATCAAATTTTTGGAGGTGGGTATCAATTTTTTTTTTAATAATAACAAGGGATTTTCTCAGGCTCTTATTAGGCAAGTGTTATGACTTCGAGTCTAATAGGATTATTGCGTATCACTTCACAGCTTCAAGCCGCAGTATACAATATTCATAGGTACCTAAGCATTAAAGAACAATAAGTACCAATCTACTCTTTTATACCTACCATTTAAATTAGGTCTACTTATCAAATTGTAATTTAATTAACTTCCTCATTCGTCGAGGTCAATGTTCTTACAGAACATAAAACTAATGTTCTGTTTGTACACTTTGTACCTGCTCACTTGATAATAGTCCACTATTTCGTTAATATTTACTCACAATTAGGCAAGTACCTACGGGTTAATGACTTATAATAACGTTATATTTTAATTGCTTGTAAGTAATGTACTTTCCAGTATAGCCCTTGGCTCGTGTGGTAAAAGGCCACTAGGGTAATCCTTATAATGGGCAGGAGGTGTTATCTTTTAGGGCCAAAATTTAATGTAAGA
The DNA here is from genome assembly GCA_951799385.1 of Hyppa rectilinea. Taxonomy (NCBI): domain Eukaryota; kingdom Metazoa; phylum Arthropoda; class Insecta; order Lepidoptera; family Noctuidae; genus Hyppa; species Hyppa rectilinea. The sequence continues at coordinate 10,608,279 of OX637306.1, read as the reverse complement.
AGGGAAAGTGATCGGCGGAAGTTGTGGGTGCGGTGACAGGGTGAAGTCGAGACCTATCACGGATGCACAAAGATTACAGAACATAACCCGCCTGTATTTCCCGAAGGGTTAGGCAGAGGTGTAGGAATAATACACCCACATTTCTACAGTTATGTCCACGTAGGTCATATGTTCCCAATCAGTGGGACGAGCCACCCTTTAGGGGCGCGACACGGCGCGGTTCAAAAATAAATTGTAGTATTTGTTAGATTTTATTTTAATACTTTTTAGAAAAGTCTGAGGAACTGCGGTCTCGTAGTCGTTGGTTTTAATTCTGCTCAAACGTTCCTAATCCTACATTTTTTTTAAATATAAAGTACCTATAACTAACATTGCAATGTCCCTATTTTAATTTTTTTGCCGTAAGTATATTTTTTCGTTCTAAAATACGCTATTATTTGTCGTTTGCTTGACGTTAGTGAAGACGGGCATTAACCCATCGGCCATCGACTGTCGGAACGCGAATCTACGCGAGATATAATGGTTTTTTTATTGTGTCTGTATAAGAAAGTTTTTATGTCTTTAGTTAATTTTAAACATCTGCGACAATTTTTCAAATATATCTACTCCGATCCTATAACAATATTAATAACTCACCTACTCACAACCGTAACGGCTCAATCAAGTCGGAGGAAGTCGTTGCTAAGTTAGGATCATGGAGGTTAGTGCTAAATCTATTGTCATTATGCTATTTGGAAGTGGAACGAGCACATTTATTTACACCACAACAATTTAATGCAGCATTTCCAAAGTGGGCCATAACGCCCCCTTGGGGCTCTGCAGGGTTAAAGGGGGGCAGAAAGAGACCAAGAAAAAAATGGGGGCGTTGTGTAGAGGCACAAATCGCCCTAAGGATTTGTAATTTCATCTTGATCACAGAACAGTTAAAGCTTGATAGTGGTTTTAAGTAGATGAAAAAATGGGGAATAAATAATTTATTCTCAAAGAGGGCAAAATAAGTGATGATTTAATGTAACAACGACTTTTTCCCTTGGCGAAGAAGTTTTTAGTAACGGATTTTTAAGTGTTATCAATCTTAAAACACTGTCATGTATATAGGTATAACATGGCTGCATCAAGTAGGTACCTAGCTATCACTGTTAAATAATCCTACATGTACATCCTTAACTTACCGAGTGTGTAGGTACGTACCCTAAGTACCTATAGGTACCTGTTTCAAAGTTGTAGGTTTTTTTTTTTAATAATTTTATAGCGCGCCAAAATCTTATGTGACGCAAAACAAATTGTCAGCTGCATGGAAGTGTGGGAATATAATGTCAGTCGAGTCAATAACGTGATTTTTGCAATGGCATGTCAGGGCTAAATTCGAGACTATGGGTAACAGGGCAGTGGTCAAAAACGACCTCAATTTTGAAGGAAAAACAACACCACCGCTCCAAAAAAAACCCCTTCTACGCAAATGTTTTTTTTTAAATTGAAGATGGTCCCATAAACAGTGCCAACAACTACGGAACGGTTCTTAGCGACACATTCCAAATAGTTTTACTTGAATCTTCAAACACTATCTTACAGGTTACTATAATATTAATCGGAAAACAGACTACAGACCTAGAATTATACTTTAATTCGCGTACAACGAAAATAAATATTAAAATTTGACTTGAAGTTATCAGATAAGTGCAGAACCAACCACCATATGAAAGCTAAGTACAGTGTGGATGTTTATTTTCTACCAATGCTACATGAAATGAGAAGCAATGATTCTTTATGGATTCTATATTAAAATAGATGATTAGCTAAAAACGTTGCTTAAAACGTTAGACGCCAACACGGTCACCGTTTGACCGCGAACAATAGTTTTTCTATTGTCTGCTGCGTGGCATAAGCTAAGTTATTGTGGGCACATGGTGTTCTTAATAACGTGTATCTAGTTACAATTACAAGCAAGTAGATAGTATTAATGACTAGGTGTATTAGCAGATATTATTGTGGCTACTATTTATAAGGGTACTGTTAATTATATTAACTTTATTACAACGCACGTATGCGTATACCTAATATACAGTCATAATACTGATGGGTAATTTTTTGCACTTCTGTGTCACAAACATTCTAATTTTAAAATTAATATTAATGGTTAAAGGTGTGTAAATTGTCCTCAGCTAGGCACGTTATAGGAAAGTCATTGATCAACCGATAATCAACACAAAAGTCAATGTCAAAAATCTAAAGCTTCAGAAGAGATTTTAGACGAAGATTTGCAAGTTGCTTTTATTTATTTGTAGCAAATCATTGAAACGTAGAGAATAGTTTAAGAGTTAGGCCTACTCTTTATACATAACCCATAACTTGCGAAATACGATTGATTTGTTTGTACGACACCTCTCCGCTCTTTCCCTTCGGGGTAAAGGCGTGATGTTTTGTTAATACGTTTAGGATAAAGATTAAAACTAAATGTTTTAAATAACTTACGCTAGTAAAAGTTGTATGATAATATCGAAATTCCGAAACGATTTTATATCACTGACTGCACAAGCAACACGCACATGACCGCACAGCAGGACCCACAAAAATAATGTTAAGCTTATTTTCAAGGCTTTATCTTCAAACGCAGGTCCATGCTTCAATCCTCTAGGTCTCGGTAAAGGAGTAGGTGCATGTCATTTTTATTTGACTAAGATTGATGTAAGTCAGATAAATAGGGTTGGATCTATTTTTTTCTTTGCAATGGCAACACAAAATGTTTTGACAACTTTCAAAAATAGTTTTAAAGGCCGCATTATGGGGTCCAGAAATTACTAGGCCAAACCTACGTTATGAGCGCTATAGTTTAAAAGTACCTATCCTATTCTAATGTTTTTTTAAATAATATTTTTGGACAATATAAATAGAGCTTGTATACCTACCTCGTTCTGCAAATAAAGTTAAATAGAATGAATTCTTATACAAAAGTAAGGCTTATAATCTAACACACACAAACACGGAAATAAGATCTTTGGTAGGACTTGGTCGTAGGTCGCAGTCAAATTTAGGTACCTAATATAGTGCTTAAACGTTGGAATTAATAACAATTTTAATTACATGCAAGCTATCATCATATTATAATAAGTATGTGAAAAAAACAACCACAACGTGTATTCCGAACGACAAAGCGAAATTGGAGTCGTAGCACAGAATAAGTAACAGTACTATCGATCGTAGGTAGGTCGTTTTACCTACCTATATTCGAATGTAGCGTTGTATTAAGTGATCAGGATCAGTCATAACATATTGCGTCTGAACGTTAGCTGCCATTATGCAACTACGAGGAGGTGATATCAAACACAGAACGTATAAAACAGGTTTTTTCTATTCCTTTTTTATCTGTTCTGTAATATCAAACTACGACAGAATTCGCGTTGGGACGATTTCTTTGTGGTTACCTAAGGTTTGGGCCAAATTAGCAACAGTCATTTAGCCTAGATGAAAACATTTTCCTTAGTAATAGGGTAACCAAGCAATACCTACCATCCGGAATTAACGGGGAATCTCCGGCTTTTTGGCCTCCCGTTCGGCCTTGCGTATTAAATTGAATAAAAGTTAAAATTAAAAATTGATCAGTATTTGTTGCGAATGTTCAACAAGGATGGTAGGTATCCTGCTTAGTGGCATTTGTGAATTTAATTAGTCACAATGTATTGTGGCTGTTTTTACATTAAAAATGCCTCAACGCGAATTACCGCCTGTGGATGGTTCTAAGATTTAAGCAACGCGTTGTGGACGTTCTTTTGCACAATTATAGTTTTCGTTGTGTGTGTCTAGCCCACACAAATTTCACTCATATTTGGTTGCAACGGCAACCAATAAAGTGAACAATAACAATAGCTATTAATACCTACAGACGTAGCTGTATCGCGAATTGACCCACATGTACTTAAGTTTTGTCGTTTAGATTATTATAATATACCACGATACAATTCTTAAAGGTAACGAAGGCGTGTTTACATGTCAAGTTGAGATTAGTGGTAACAATCATTACAGTAATTAGAATAGACCTAATATCAACAAATATCATCACAAAAATCTTTGCAAAAGTTCATTAATAATCTTTTATCATTCTTACCTTATATAAATATATTAACCACCAAACCCAAATGGACGCGATGAAATATTGTTCTCCAACTCAAAAGGCAATTTGTATTATAGTTTTAACTACCCTGAGAGGGATTACAGCCATAACTTGTTCCAGCTGCAATAGCTACTAGTCCTCATGGCGGTAGTCAATTGATTTGCTAGCAGTAAAGCTGTCCATAAGACAATCCTTCATATGTGGCTTTACTTTAGTAGGCGGAAATTTCGTAAGGCAGAAGTCAGCGACGAGACAAAAAGTTTTGCATAGCAAAGGACACAGCACTGCCTGGTGGACCACCGCTGCTACTCTAAACCAGGGCCCGTCGAATGGATCCAATATAGCCGGGCAGAGCATGTGATTCAAGTTTACTTGGGCTGGCTGAAAGAGAAAGCAAAAGATATTAATTACAACGGAAAATCGGAAAATATATTGCGGAAATTGTCTAATCTATAATATATTGTAAATCGATGAAAGCTAAATAAATACAATTCGATGCAACGATTTTGAAAAAAAAAAAATAAACAAAATTATGAACCGTTATTAATTATAGCGCCAATTGATAGAATAAATTAATCAAATTAAATTATTATACACAATTTTTATGAGAGAGGTTACTCTTTCTTAGTGATCATGAGAGAGTGAATAATAAAGAGGTATTAATGGCTAGATTTCAGCTATAAGCAGTCACGTTAAAAGTATTCTGCAACGTTTATTGGATTCAATTTTCCCTAATGCATCTGTTGAGAGTAAATTCGATTTAATCGCCCTTCTGGCCTCAACTCAGGACCCCGGGAAACAATATATATAGGGACACGATATTGATTATAACTTCCACCGCGGGCGGCAGTAGTTCCGGACGCTACGGTTCATTTACACGGCTCAATTGATTGGTTTGATACACGGCTAGTGATTCAAAAGACTTCATCTCTTCTTTTGGCCTTTTTTTAAGGCTCGACTGGTTTTTAAGCACCTAAACGAGCGTTGTTCTATTCTGGGGTCTCGGAAGTTGAACCTGATACAAGTTATATCTGTCTTTTCAGTCCAATTCTTACAAGAAACAGAGGTCTAAAAACGACTTTGTGCGCGGAGTTTGTTGTAGGCAATTGTGGGAAAAATAAAACATTGTTTGAGATAATTATATAATTGAGTTCAAACGTCTTCTAAAAGGTTTATGGACTTTTAACATCAGACCGGCTCGAAAAAGGACTCCAAAAATTTAGTGATGAAACGGATAGTGTTTTGGCCGGATACCAGATTATACACAATTTTTATGAGAGAGGTTACTCTTTCTTAGTGATCATGAGAGAGTGAATAATAAAGAGGTATTAATGGCTAGATTTCAGCTATAAGCAGTCACGTTAAAAGTATTCTGCAACGTTTATTGGATTCAATTTTCCCTAATGCATCTGTTGAGAGTAAATTCGATTTAATCTCCCTTCTGGCCTCAACTCAGGACCCCGGGAAACAATATATATAGGGACACGATATTGATTATAACTTCCACCGCGGGCGGCAGTAGTTCCGGACGCTACGGTTCATTTACACGGCTCAATTGATTGGTTTGATACACGGCTAGTGATTCAAAAGACTTCATCTCTTCTTTTGGCCTTTTTTTAAGGCTCGACTGGTTTTTAAGCACCTAAACGAGCGTTGTTCTATTCTGGGGTCTCGGAAGTTGAACCTGATACAAGTTATATCTGTCTTTTCAGTCCAATTCTTACAAGAAACAGAGGTCTAAAAACGACTTTGTGCGCGGAGTTTGTTGTAGGCAATTGTGGGAAAAATAAAACATTGTTTGAGATAATTATATAATTGAGTTCAAACGTCTTCTAAAAGGTTTATGGACTTTTAACATCAGACCGGCTCGAAAAAGGACTCCAAAAATTTAGTGATGAAACGGATAGTGTTTTGGCCGGATACCAGATATCCGTCGACCAGACAATGCCTGATTAGAGTGAACTCAGGCGGATGAGCCACGAACGATGGGACAGATTTGTGTGACTCGGGAATGAGTAAATTGGGCAGATTACATAATCTTTCATGCGGTCATTTGTAACCAGCCGCCGCATGCATGAAAACTAGTTAAGCACTGCTTTAGGGCGGGCGATTTTCTATTAAAGTGATATTTTTATTGCGCAGCTAAAGATATTAGGTATAGAACTTTAGTGGTAGATATGTATGATCCCTGATTTTTAAGTTTGACTATACACAAGGGAGTTTATTTGAATTACTTATTAAATTCGTATCCTCACCTCATAAATTAGCCACGGTAGGTATTATTATTTTATGTTGAAAATTATGATTGCATTCTAAATGAGTTGTCTAGCCCATACACGGCCATGAACACAGCTGTGTGTTTTCTGTTCTATCTCACAGTGCCCTGCACACACATACATGCTCAGTACATTTTGATCCATTCTAAGCCAGTGCCTCCAACACAAATGTGTGTTTATTGTCCATTCATTGCAATGCGTGTTGAAGGCATTGGCGACACATATGCGTGTTGAAGGCACTGAGCTTAGAATAGCACCTGACAAAAAATAGTGCCAGTGTATGCATTATTCAATAATTCAGCATAGCAGCAAGAAGCATTTTAATTTTATCCTAACATTGTGCCTGCTGTCCTGTAATCAACCTAACATTCTTCAATTATGGACTTTTCAAAGTAATGGCTGCAGTTTTTCCTTCTAAGGTTGAGTCAAAGCATACATTTGGAACTATATTTTAATGAAAATTATCTTGCATAAAACCAAAAATAAATTTAATATGTTTACTTACGATTGCAATAAGTTGTAATACAATAAAGTGATATATCAAATTTAGACAATAACTGAATATTGCCCAATTAAAATCCCAAAAAGGTTCTATGTTGTAGGCACCTAGAAGAAGAAGTTGATAAATTATTATGAAATAGACAATTTAAAATATTAATAAAAGTCAACCCACCACCAATCCTCAGAAGGTAATATGGTATGACAAACATCATTCCATGTTGAATCCAGTAAAGTGCAGCCTCAGCAAATATCTAATATTAAAATACAAAATTAGTTAAACATTTTAATAATACAAAAAAAAATACCAAGAATAAAAGTGTGTATTGCAGATGCTGTGTTCTGGCTTAAAGGGTACTAGTGCTAGTGTTATTACAGACACATGGGACATCACAATTTTGTTTCTGGAACTGCTCAGGTGAGATGTCCATAAGCAGCAGTGAGCACAATTCACCAGGTGCGGAGCATGCATGTTCCCAACACAACAAAATAAAATGGAAGAGTATTTACCTTCCTTGAAGCAGTTTCAGGAAACAGAAATGCTAACAAAGGCCCGTTCAGTAAGTTCAAATGAATACGAAATAAAGCTGTAACAGTTTTGCTGGGTGGAGCTGCCAGTAGATAGATCTAAAACGGTCATAACATTTAATTTTACAAGAAGCAATATCTCCCATTTAAATTATTTTTAAAGGTATTATATTCATTTGGCTGTTGAAATAAATAGTATTAATAATAAAGTTTATACTGTTGATAGTGAATATTTACAATGATCACAAAATACTATTACAGTAAACATGAATTTTTAAAAGTTCAAAACATTAAGAATATTTAAACTTTGATTTAAAGGAAGATATATTATATAAATGAACATGTTCTGTTACTTAGGAAGTAATTGGGCTCAGGAAATGACTGTTCAGAAATACTCACTTGTATCAATGTTGTTACATGGCAAGGATTTAACAAATATATGACGGTTCGTGAAGCAAATTTAAAACCAATTTCCATACCCCATAGCAGAGCCAAAAGTATTACTAATAATCTTTTACCCCCTCTATCACTTTTCACATAATTTGTATCTTGAGGTATACTTAATTTTGGAAATGTCTTAATCTGTAACAATTTTTTAAATACATTGTTTATTAATCTGAAATCAACACATCAGGTAAATATTGATTTAGAAAAATAAGACAGAGGACTAATTTAATTACGCTAGTTACGAGATAGCATAATGTAGCCTGATTTATAACGACATGCATATAACTTCTTGCAATAAATTAGACCTAATTTAACTCCATTATATGTTTAAAACCTGGATACTTACTGAAATATATACACAAATCGAAACCACGACTATGGTTTCTACAATTTGCCTTTTAGTCGACAAAAAGTAGGCACATTCTGGGCCCACATTTCTGGGGACAGCTTTATTGGCACCACTATAAGCCCACTCAAACATTTTACGTCGCGTAAATTGATTTTTCTGTAATTAATTTTTCATCGATTAAATTATTATTTTTGGAAATGCCTGTTCAAAATATTAAATGTTTCAGTTCCCGCTACGTTGACAGCTGGCTTAGCTGCTGCGCGAACGAGAATGTAAGTACTTGAGCTTTTTATACAAAAGCGAGCTTACAACCTAGTCTTTTTAGCCAGTGGTGTGTTTGGACAATACAATTTCTAAAGCCAAAGGGACTTTTGATGATCATTCTTAAATCGTCAATCTGCTTATTTACATTAAATATTTTGCAATACTTACATTATTTAAATAATAAAATATATGTCGAAGCGTCAACGCATATCAATCAATCTGGATTAACGCCATCTATCTCTCACTAAAGAGAAACTATGTAGTTAGATTTGACAGCTTACGTTTTGGAACGTCAAGTAATAACTTGGGGATGGTTAGCGTGGAGTAATGGCAACACCGAGCGAATAATCGAGTCAAATGTCGAACCGGAAGTATAATCGGCTATTTGACATTGACAGGTAGGTTGGCTAACCTGTAAGTGGGGGGCACAAGTGTGCGCTGATAGTTGAGTGAGGACACTTCAAAGAGTAATTAAGACTGATCGGACACTTTGAATCGGTCCGGCAGGCTGAGTGGACGTTCGTTACTCTGCGCTCAACTTCCCGCGTTCCTTAGTTCGCCATCCTTGATTATTTTGTATTCAGTGCGAGTTAGCAAGTTATTAAAAGTGTTAACGAAGTTTTTGGTTGGAGTGTAGCCTTCGGGGCGCTATGGCGCGGGACTTAGAAAATTTTTCGAAAATTTTTTTTTTTTTGGATTTGGTGCCATACGCTTAGAGGCTCTATGAGCCGTGCAGAAAAGCAAAAAAAAAAAAAAATTGGTCAAAAAAAAATTTTTCAAAACTGTCTATATTTCCAAAATGGTAGCTCGGATAAAAAACTTTTCGGGAAAGAATTTGCTGCTCTAGTACTAATCTTTATGAAGATGTAAAAAAACCCGCGAAAAATCGTATTTTTTTTCTTCACAAATTTTTTGAAAAATTTTCTAAGTGTTTTGCCCCGAGCTCTACTCAAGGTGATAGAAGGCGAAATTTTTCTAAGTCCCAAAAATTTTTTTGACCTATTTTTTTTTTTTGCTTTTCTGCACGGCTCATAGTGCCTCTAAGCGTATGGTGCAAAATCCCAAAAAAAATTTTTTTTTTTTTTGAAAAATTTTCTAAGTCCAAAAAATTTTTTTGAACTAAAAAAAATTTTTTTTGGTTTTCTTTGCTTCTCATAGTGCCCCGAAGCGTATACTCCAACTCCTAAAAATCCGCCCCTAAGGCTACCCACTGACCAATAAATATTTCTAGTAATTTCAGGTGAAAGCTACAGGGCAGCGCGCGAAATTCAAATTTTGGTACGTATTTTGCAATCTGCAGAAGCCGACCCCAACGTAGTTGGGAAAAGGCTAGGCTGATGATCATTTTGCAATTTGCAGATAAGTATCAGGTTGTATGTTGATCAAAATAAGATTCACTACCGTAGCAAGTACGTGTTCAGAGATTCTTATTAAAATCATTAATACAATCCGCCCAAGTTCATATGCATTCGATGAAATCATGACATTTGAGGCCAATTCTAACTTATTGTTGTATTGATAATTCTATGCAATCTAATGATTATAACTAATTCTTTAAATAGATACCTAACTGTTACGGTTCAAATCATACTTTGATCAACGTACCACTTGAAAGTGACCTGCAAATTGCGAAAAACTTAAAAATATGTATTTTGCGAGCTACTTAGCCGGGTACTTCTATAATCGGTGGAGCGTGTGTTTGATCATTTAGCTCCCTTCAAAATGGTTGAACTGAATGATGCTAATCCACGCGTCATGTTTGTGAACGGGCGCCGCATAGAGGAAAATAATATATTGGGGCGCCGTCAGTAGGGACTGGTCATCTCTTAGCTGCATGAATCTTTTAAAATTTACTTTAATTTTTGAATTGTTTTTGATTACTTTTTTAAGTATTTTATTACGGACGTCTTTTACGTTTTGCATCGTTATCACATGTATAATTTCAACATGAATGATGTAACCCATATTAATTTGTAACCATATTCTGATGAATATGTCATCAGAATAGGGTTACAAAATATGGGCTACATCGGGCAAGAAACTCCACTCACTCTTTTGATTTAAATTTCAAATGATTTTTATGAGTGTGTCCGTGGAGTTTCTTGCCCGTTCTTCTCCACAGGTACCTACTGCTTTGGAATTGGCAACTAGCTTCATCTTTTTGACTGACCTACCCCATGTCAATTCAAAAGTGCCTGTAATTGGTTCATTTAAAATAAATGCTTTGAGTTTGAGTACAGTGTTTAAGCTGCTCCTATTTATATAAATAAAAATCAATTGCTGTTCGTTAGTCTCGCTAAAACTCGAGAACGGCTGGGCCGATTTAGCTGATTTTGGAATTTTTTGATTGTTGAAATGTTTGTCGTAGTCCAGCGAAGGTTTAAAAGGTAAGAAAGTTAGGTGGGTAGGTAGAACAAGAGGACAACAAGACAACGTCTGTCGGGTCAGCTAGTTTTAAATAAATAAAAGAATTACAGCCAATCTGGATCAAGATCGCCTGCTGATTCTTCGCACCCGTTTTATATGGTGACAATAAGTACCTACTGCCGTGGTAATGTAAGAAGACAGATCGATTTGCTAAGGTTAAACAAAATGTGTTGATGAATGTATGTAATATTTACATGATTTCTATATGTCTATTTAATAATAATAATTTATTTATATTAAGTATTTATTAATTATTTACTAATAACGGCCCATTCACGACTTCGGTCTTAGCGGCGAGCGGCGCGGCAGGCGGGGCGGCGGCGGCAAGCGGTGCGTTTTACACGCCACGTACCCTAAGCGGCGGCGGCGGCAGCAGCCGAGGTGGACGTATTTAGGTAGTCAGACCGTGCTCAAAATTATGGCGTTATCAAAATTATCCCTTCTGTGTTTAGAAAGCAGTATATTTTTAAAACAAGATATTCTTAATATGAGAGAAGGAGTCCACGATCTGAACAAAAATAGATATTTAAATGGCGAATTTTGTGACCTATACCAAGATTACAGAAAATATCCGGTTAAGTTTTATGAGTACTCAAGAATGAGTGTGGAAACATTTGATTATATTCTGCAGCACATAGACGTATATTTAAAACAGCACATCAGATCCAATAGGTATCCATTACCGCCACAAAATCGTCAAAATTTTTTTGTTTATAAGTTCGCCGCCGAGTCCGTCGCACCTACACCGCTGCCCGCGCCGCTCTGTTTCGTGGCGTCGCACTCATTCGCTTGTACTTTTGATCTCGCCGCTCCCCGCACCGCGCGCCGCTGCAACGATTCGCTCCGACAAAACCGCGCGCGTTTTGGCTATGAGCGGCGACTCGTGGCGTGCTTCAAACATTTTCATACTTTTGTTCTTACCGCTCGCCGCCCCGCGCTTAGCCGCCGCTCACCGCGGCAAAGTCGTGCATGGGCCGTAACGGCCCGTCCCGGCTTCGCACGGGTGGACATGAGTTTTTTTTTTAAATATTTTTTACCTTTTATTTATATTATCTAGTTACTTATTACTTTTTAAATTCGTAATATCTTTTGAATGGAATATACGATTTAAAAATTCAAAAATTAATCTACAGGTATTGTAACAATATAAATTACAAAATAATTTATTTGGATAAGGATTAATAAAAAAGTATGAATAACATGTACAACACGACAGAGTTAATTTTTTCTATTTCTTATTAAATTCGTAATATCTATTGAAGGGAATAGCCGATTCAAACAATTCAAAAAGTAATCTACTAACATGAATTGAAACAGTCTTGAAAACAATAGGATTTATCTGGATAAGGATTAAAACGCAAGTATGAATAACATGGTCTAATTTTGTTTGGTATTTCTATGAACTTTTAAAATGTAAAAAGTGGTTATTGTGATATAACGATAATAGTTGGACATAAAGAAATTTTGTTCTATCATCAATATTGGCGCAGCGCATGCGACGAAACATATTTTATGGCATTTTTTACACCTTGGGTTACGTTACTAAAATTTTAGTAAGGATCCCTAAAATCTTTTCTAGCAATAAATATAGTCTATCTCACTCAGGGTGAATGTAGCTTTCTAATGGTGAAGAATTTTTGAAATCGGCACAGTAGTTTTGAGTTTATTCATTTCAAACAAATCAAAAATAGAAATCTTTCCTCTTTATAATATTAGTGTAGATTTGTAACTTGACTCGGCGATTAATGTGGCCTTAGTCATCACAGCCAATGGCTTCATAGCTAAGAACCTCGACCAACACCTGAAGACCTGGAGGAGGCTCTCGTTGGGCCGCTGGATCAAGGGCTTCATTCAGAAAGCAGTACTTCAGGACACTACTCGATTTGGTAAAAAATTCATTCGCCATTATTCAGTAGGTAATCAACATTTCCTATGTGAGGTAAGTACCTACCAACCATTATTTTTTCACAGTAAAAATGATTGACATTACGTGTTTTTATTTACATAAAAATATCAATATCTACAACATACCTACAATTCACGCCGCCATCGCCATCTCTATTATTAAAAGAGTAATTATTTTTTCATACTGACCCGTGGTCAAATAATAAATTTGACCACGAGTGTAGTGGTTTTTGTAAGACGTACTATCACAAAAACCCTTAGAGCATTTAACCTAACCTAATATCACAAAATGTCAGTGTGTTAGTAACAATCATCATTTGCCTAGCCTTCCCAAATGTGTCAGGGTCTGGTTCCAGTCTAACCGGATGCAGCTGAATAACAATATTTTACTTGGAGTGTCCTTTTGTAATACTGGTTGCTCGAATATCGGGCTACGAGTACCCCATAGATGATACACTATTAACTAGCTAGAGTACCCGTAAGGACTGTAAAGCCAATGCGCGTTGGTCCTGGCCAAAGAGTAAAATAATAAGTGGTCCTGGCTGTCATTTGTAAATTTTTGACAGTTGACTATTTGAGACGGTCAAAAATAAAAAGGAAATTACATAGAAAAAAGGCCGCTCGTCTTAAAAACTCCCATCACCGTACAGAAATTAAAATAAATATTATGCGAAGATATAAGTAATGGTAAAATTGCATTTACCTAATGCTAATTACGCACAGTATGCCATTTGATACTAAAAATCTGTGACGTCACATTGGTACATTCCATACAAATCACGTACAAATTCCGCGTTTTGACAATTATTCATAAAAAGTAACGTTATTGAAAGGCTGAAAGTCTGACAACCAACCTTTGCAAAGGATATACCTAGTAACTGGGTTGTAGAGGTCATATATAGGCAGTCGATCCATGTAAAATACTATATTCAGCTGCATCCGGTTAGACTGGAAACTGACCACAACATAGCAGAAATGGAGCCTTTCAGAGCGACGTACCACCTACCTATCTACAGTGCCATTATAGGTACATCCGGCGCACCCTGGTCAATCAGCGAGTTTTCACGCTGATTGGATAACCCTTTCACCATGTTGGCAATCCAAAGTCCACATATAAGAATTCCATCGACACGCTAAGAAGAATAACATAGTTTAAAAAAGGCTAAGTAGATGATGATGTTAGTACATAGGTATATACGTTAAGTAGGGTAGACCGGGGCCAGTTGACTAATTTTTGATTTTTTGTGAAACTGTTAATTGGTTATAATACATATAGCTTTATGAGTTTTAATATTTAATTAATAGGACTTTAAACTACATAATGTATGTGAAGAAAGTTGAGAATACTTTAATCTACATGATTTTATCAATAATTTTACAACACCTCCTCCTTATGGTCTACCTACCCCTTATCCGGGGTAAATTGACTATACCCTAGGGGCTGGTTGACCTACCCAGTGATTGACAAGATAAATGTCTTAATTATTTATTTAATGTAAATAAAAAGTAGAAAAATAAATACAAGACGGTTTTATTAAAATATTTATTGTGTTAAGAAGCAAAACATTAACAAAAAACCTCCTTTGGTTCAACTTAAACAATTAATCTTTCAATAAAAGTAACAATCAGTCTTAAAATATAATTTCTATGATGTCCCTCGGTATTTTGGCACGGTTCGTCTTCCTAATGTATGTCCTCATGGCTCTGTAATGAAAAAACAATAACAAGAATAACTAACACTTGCTTTTATTTCCAACTAAAATGAATGGAGTTGGTTGACCAACTAGTCAACTAGCCCCACAGCCAAAAAGTCAACCAACCCCAGACGCCATTTTCATGTTTAAACTTGCACCCACAAAAAAGGAATAATTATTTCCAGAAAAGACACTAATACACACCAAATAGAAGTACAAAAGAATTTGTAACACTCAAATTAAATGTTGTATTAACTAGACACATGGTGTAGGAACGAAAAATAGGTGAAATGAAATATTTACTTACGTGGTATGATTTTCGAAAATTCGGCACAGCTCCTGCCTTACGTGTAACCGCGCCCGTGCGCCACGGGACACTTGCGGGCACGCGGGAGGTGTTTCGCCTACGCGATCGGATGATGCAATAGTCGTACACAGTTAGAATTATTATTCGTTAGTCTACCTACCCCCATAGGCAACCAGCCCCGGTCTGCCCTATACCTAGGTAGGTATACCTAGCCTATGGCTGTCCATATCCGATTTTATTTTTCTTACGGTAGGGAGGTATTGGGATGAAATAAAAAATAAATACCACCAACTTTTTAAGTTATTTTTATTGTGTACGAATTCTTAAATTCATTAACATAAATCTATGTATCTACAATATGGCAGTGTTGTATAAAAACATTTTAACTAGGTACTCTCATTTTTTGGCAGATATTTACCTAGTATTGAATTTAATATGTAAAAGAATAAATATTTTTGAATATTTTGTTGCATTTACATATATACGTGGTATATCTAAAATTTGAAGTCATGTGTTTAAATAATGGGTAGGTAATATAAATTCAATAACTAGACAGGACACTAAGTAAGTAATTACAGTAGCTAAATAGATAAACGGTAATTCTATAACTTCTAATTAATTTTTATTTATTATTATATACAATTAGGCAAAACTAAATTATCACAAATCGAGTGTACCTGTGCATGAGGGTTTCAACTTTCAAAGTCGGATCGTTAACTTTGGCTACTGAAGTACTATAACACACAATTTTCAGCAACAAAAGAAAGTAAATAAAATTATATAAAATATACTGTATTTTAATAATATACTACTAGCTGTGCCCGCAGTGCTAGTGCTTAGGGCCCCTATGGCAGCGCTGGCCGTTACATTACGGTGCAGTGGCGGCCGTAATGAATGTTTTGGCACCAGGTTTTGACTTTACGGTGTCAACAAAAATTAACTTACTTTTATGAATAACGTTTCAGTGACCTCATTAGACGGTCAATTGCAGACGTTATGTGGCGGCCACCGCAGTCGTAGGAAACCCTAGCATTACCCAGATAACATTTTACCTCAGTATGTTTCAACTAAACCATACACTACGGCGTCGGCCCCGGCACTATTGAGTTACAGACATTATTATAAAACTATCGCACTAACTTGTGTTTATTTGGGTTAAAATAAGTAGTTGATTATGTGAAAATGTCAGCCCAAACAAGATACAAGATTCCAATGTAGGTATTGATGACTCAATACATTTGTTTGTAGACAGGTAAATAACAGTATTAAGCAATTTAAGTAACAATGCAATAACATACTTTGTAAGACGTTATTTATACAATAATTAAATAAAATACCTTACGTTAAATTGCTTTGGTGTGTTATTGATAAACAGGAACTCAATTAATAAGTGACTTCATTTACATATAGGCGAATAGACACCTAATCCCTTCAGCCTCTTCATACCTTGCCAATAGATGTATTTTCAAATAGAAAATATTATTATATTGATTAGTTAGGTAATTATTTATAATTACTAAACAAATCCAGATCAGCGGTGTCGGCTTAAAATAATTTCATTACTCTATTTGGTGTTCTTCATGCAAACTGCACACCGGGCCACCCGCTGCAGTAGGTTTCCTGACTTTAATGTTTCTCGGGTTGGCATAGCAAACTGTTCCTCGTCTCTGATGGTTGTTAGCCAAAAGCTGAGCTTATTGGCAAACTTGTGGCATGTGCCGCCCTCGCCGTTACATTCTATGAATGGTACTGTACGGAAGCTCTCTAAACACGATCCAGGACTCTCCAAAGCCTGCCCTCCACCTTGGCCTCCAGCTCCCGTATGCTATAAAGTAACATCATTAACATTATTAGGAGTAGGTACTGTGGACTAACTAGATGTTTCAGAAAACTGGCGTGTGTGTGTGACAAGATGTATGTATGTAAGCGAAGCAAAAGACCGTAGCGCCCGTAGCAGGGGATGACTGTAGTTTCTGCCCCCAAGGGAAAAGGCGTGACTACGAATGTAATAAATTACAATTTGATTGTTTTTACAAAGTCCGTTTTATGTACATGTACAACTCAAGTTATGTAGCTAAACGTACTAAGTAGGTACACATACTAGTTATGCACAATCATGAGATTTTATCTCATGAATGAATTATGTTTAATTACTCCCATTCGCTTACTCCACCTGGGACCCACGGATCTTTTGCCACTATTCTAATAAAATTATGACATGAGAACTTGTCTAAATACAAGTGCGAGTTCACCTCGTGGTAAGGGTTCCGTAAGATGAATAAGTTATCCCATGTTTTTCTCCCATTTCACTGTAAGTGACTACTTGAGACACAAGAGTGACAATACATGGGTTCCGATTTTTCAATCGGACGTACGGACCACTAAAAACCGTAAAACTATAACTTGACTTAGTGATAAAAATAAGCTTTAAAAACCAACTAAGTGCGTGTACAACATGTAGAGTGACCCTTCACTCTACTTGTTGTACACGCACTTAATCCCTTCCGAATTCGCGAAAAATAAGTCAGGAATAAGTTTGTATTTTAAATACCTACTTGTGGATAAAACTATGACAAAGTTATTTTTGGACTTTTAAACAAAAATATCCAATATGTCAAAAACTATAGACATAATAGCAAAGTCATTTAGAAACATCATAGCTAATCTCTTTAAATATGGGATCCGACAACACCCCACACGCTTGTGCATTGAATTTCATGACGTCATTGTTTAGCGGTAAAAAGAATACAGTTTCTGTTCAATTCTTATCGATATTCTAGTTTTAATAGTAGGTATATGAAAATGATATGAATGCGCTTACCATAACAAAACTGTATCCGATCCAAAGTTCAGCCCACCCTCCAGGACACTCCGGTACACTGTTCGATTGACTGTGAACAGCTATGACATTAGCTGGCGCCTCGCAAACGACACACCTTGAGATATACTTGATAATATCATTTCCTTGTACTGGATTCATGGGAGTTTCTTCATTCGTGGATAGCCAGTAGCTTCGGTCATTCCTACTGGCATAATTGCACACTTCATTCAGGTCACAGAACAGGAATGGCATTGTACTGAATTTTCTTACACATGAGCCAGCATGTCCTAAGTCTTGATTATGTGCTTTTTCGTTTCCGTCTATATACAGTAAAGAATATCCGTCCCAGAGTTTTATTAAGCCGTCGGGACAATCTTGTACATAACTTCCTTGACTGTGACGCACAACGAGGATTCCCGTTAAGTAGTCAGTTTCGACACAGGGAGCCCCAGGCGGTCCGGTTAGTCCTCTTAGTCCAGCAATTCCGATCTCACCCCGATCACCTTGCATTCCTTGCAGACCTGGCGGTCCAACTGGCCCTGGTAGACCTACTCTACCTTGGTAACCACGATCACCTTTCGCACCTGGCAATCCGTCTATTCCTGGTGGACAGGGTAACCCATCCTTTCCTGGTAGTCCATCTTGCCCTGGTAATCCAGGAGGTCCACGATCACCTTTTGGTCCGAGTACAAAACCAGCGGCTTCACCCTTGTCACCTTTTGGACCTTCACTTCCGAGAAGACCAATTCTTCCAGGGTATCCCCGCTCACCTTTTTCACCCATGCGACCCATAGGGCCAGGTTGCCCATCAAGTCCAGGATATCCACGATCTCCTTTGTCACCTTTTAGTCCAAGCATACCTGGGGCGCCCGGAGCTCCTTGATCTCCTTTCGGTCCTTCATAGCCGATTCCAGTCGCACCTTTCTCACCCCTGTCACCCTTTTCTCCTATTTGACCTGGGGGTCCAGGACTACCAGGTCTTCCATCATATCCTGGAGGACCAGCTACACCTTCTCGGCCTTGATCACCCTTTATTCCTTGTGGTCCCACTGTCCCTGGTGTTCCAGACGGCCCAACCTGACCAGGGAGCCCAGGTAAACCTTGGTCTCCCTTTTCCCCAATTGAACCGTGCGGTCCTGGGCGACCGTGTTTACCAGGAATTCCCGGCAACCCCTTTTCGCCAACTATTGTTAATCCTGGTGCTCCTGTAGGCCCGGCAGGACCGCGATCACCTGTAATATTTTAATAAAATTTCACACATTAAAAACAATATTTGAAATAATTGAAAATTCATTGAAATCATTTCACGTTTGTAAAATAACTGATTGAAATGATTTCAATGAATTTGATTAGTATTCCAGGTTAGTTTCTCTAATTAATCGGTTTAATCAATTCGCCAGTTCCGTTGATCCGTCAGTTCGCTGATTAGACAGTTGCATCACTCAGTTTTCAGTGTTTGATAGTTACTTACTTGATTCGATAGTTTGGTACACAAAATTGTATAGTTTACGTACCTAACCCAATTTAAATCAAATTCGGAATTTATTTTTAAATGCGCACTAAACCAATTTCAAAAATACTTACTCTACATAAGTTAATAGGTCTAACATGACACGTAATAACAAAAATAGAATTCTATAAATATGGTTTAAAAGTTATAAATAATTTATTAAGTATGACCGTAAAACATTTTGTTTTTCTCAGTTTTATTCAACCCCTTTCGTGTCACGTGGTGGCAGGCACTAGTAGTATTTTTAATTTGTATAGATGTTCTAACTTTGATGATGGGTGAGGAACGAGGATACTTAAAATGTTTATGTGCTTATTTGTCTATACCTACTGTGCAAATATTGCGACAAATGTATTTTTGTTATGAAATAAACAACTTGAACTAGTGCTGAGTATGAAGGTCGTGAGTTTGATTGGGAGACCGAAAAACAATGGTATTGGATTTTTTAAGTCGGAGAATTTTCAGTAGCGCCTTGGGCCCGGTCAATGGCAATAAGCTCGCCTCAAATTACATGACACTAAAACATTAATGGTAAAAAAATAAGGTAGGTACGCTAAGTAACCCTCTGCCTAACTCTTCGAGGAAACAGGCGTGATGTTATCTTAAGTAATACATAATTAGATTAGCAGTCGTGTGTGCCGTTTTCTATATAAACTGAGTGATTAATTGAAAACTTTACAATCAAGGAAACTGGCAAAAACAGTAGAAAGTGTCGAGTTGATGCAACTGAGTTTCATTGTGGTACGCGGGCTCGAAAAATTGCAACAGAGGGGAAAAAATCAATACACATTTTGTCAGTGTTGTAGACAAGGAGTAGTGCTTTTATAATCTAATTGTCAATTGCATCAACCCATCAAACACAAAACAGCATCGTACGTATCTGGATTCATTGTATCCCAGAGTAAGAACCTTACTGGAATAGATTAAGAAAAAATATAAAATCAAAAAATTACCTTTTTCTCCCGTAAGGCCAATCTCTCCTATGTCTCCCTTTAGGCCGTTGAAACCACGATCTCCTTTTTGACCTCTTATACCTTGTAATCCACTGGGGCCCCTTTCACCTTTAACTCCCTTTATTCCCGCTATACCCGGTAAACCGATTTCTCCCTTATCTCCTTTTTCATTAATTGATACTCCGGGGAGACCTCGATCTCCTTTGTCACCTCTGAAGCCTGGTGCACCTTGGGGTCCTTCGGGACCGGTGGGACCTCGTGGACCCGGCTGTCCATCATATCCGTCTCTTCCTGATAAACCTATATCACCTCTATCGCCTTTTTGACCTTCTAGCCCGGGAAAACCTGTATCTCCTGGCAGGCCGGGAGGACCGGTCAGTCCAGGTATACCGGGTGGACCGGGCGCACCTGGCACACCCACTAATCCTTTGTCTCCCTTAATACCTTGGAAACCTTGGTCTCCTTTTTCTCCGTTTTGGCCCGGCAGTCCATTTAATCCAGGCGTACCAAGATCACCTTTTTCTCCTCGAACCCCAGGAATTCCATAGCCAGGGTTACCTGATTCACCTTTGTCTCCTTTATCTCCTGACATTCCTGGCCTACCATCTAACCCTCGTAGTCCTGGAACACCGGCATCACCCTTATCACCTTTATCTGATGCTGAACCCGGTTCACCTTTCAGTCCCTCTAACCCAGTAGCACCTTTGTCTCCCTTTTCACCAGTTAATCCCATTTTTCCAGGTATTCCCGGCTGTCCAGGATAACCTTGATCGCCCTTTAAGCCATCTTTACCAGCAGGACCAGTAAGACCGTCCAAACCAGGTGCACCCGGTTGTCCATCGAAGCCACGGTCTCCTTTGTCTCCTTTATCTCCCGGTGCACCTGCAATGCCTTGCGGGCCATTCCAACCCGGGCGGCCTCGAGTTCCAGGAAATCCTTTCTGGCCAGGCATACCTTGAATTCCTGGTTCTCCCTTACCTCCAGGTAACCCTATAACTCCTTGTTTACCAGCAGGTCCAGGATATCCCTGTTGCCCTTTAGGTCCTTCTCTTCCGGGTGCACCCGGTCTTCCTGACACGCCGGGTGGTCCAATGGGGCCAGGTTCACCCTTTTGACCTGTGACACCCACCGAACCTGGTCTACCTGAGTAGCCTTGATCTCCTTTTTCTCCAGGTAATCCAACAGCCCCAGAGAGACCGTCACGACCTGGCGTTCCAGGAGTTCCTCTGTTTCCTTTGTCACCTCTAACTCCAGGTAAACCAGGAGGTCCAGGAGGGCCAGGCTTGGATACACCAATTTCACCTTTATCACCTTTTATACCAGATATGCCTGGAAATCCCTTAGGCCCTATTGCGCCAGTGGTTCCCGGGAACCCACCTAAACCCATTTCACCAGGTTCACCTCTTTCTCCAGGGATACCTCGAGGACCGACCGGCCCTGGGTTTCCAGGTAGACCCGTGTCACCTTTAGCTCCTGGACGCCCTGAATAGCCTTTATCTCCCTTTTCCCCTCGATCACCTGAGAAAAAGTGGACATGATATAGTTGAGACAATTCTTAACTATTATAATAGTAGAAGACTATGAAAGAGCAATAAGTACTAAATTTTTTCGTTGTTTCATTCAACAATATTAATATAGTTATTTGTTATTCAAGGTTGCAAAGTTTTTTTTTTTGGCGCGAGTACTTATATTAAATCCTGAGCGTACGAGACGCAGAATAACTTTGCATCTGAGCGAAACACACAACTTTTCAAGTTCTATGTTGAGTTTTATTTTATTTGAACAAACAAATAAAATAACAACAACCTACACAACACAACAAAGTACTTGGCAATGAGAATAAATTATTATCTCCAAAAGTAGACACCCTGTATTTTTTTTCAAAATTCTCGTTAGTTGTTCTGAGAAGACCAAAAACCTTATTTTATTCATATTTCTTTCATAATTTATTTATTCAAAAAATTAAAAGATTGGCAATTTTTTTTTCATGCAGTTGTGCTGGCGAATGGGATCATTCTAAAAAGGTTGACTCACTGACATGAATAGTATTATTGCATTTTCAGTGAACTGGCGGTATAGAAAAAGTAATAATAGAATGGTTCGAATTTTAAAAACTATTTCCATGCTAGCGGATAAAACTCGCTTAATAAAAGCACTCAGATTTCGAATGATAACAAGAATCTTTTTCGAGCTTGTGAGGTGAAAAATATATTATTTAGAAAAATTGGATTGAAAGCAGTGGCGTAGCGTGCGTATCAGAAGACAATTTTGCCGCCCTCTTAATTACTAACACTATTGACAACAAGGTATGTCAATAAATTATTATTATTAATTTATTATTAATAATATAAATTAATTCTAGATAACTTTTCGGTAAGAACAGTTTAGGTGTTGCCATTCGCTAGAAAATATTATTCAAAGAAAGGGGGTTCCCCAAATTCGTCACAGAATAAATAATGAAAAATTCCGTGCTCTTTTTAATCAGTCCAAATTTATAGAACGTTGCGTTAGAAATATGAAATGGTTCAAATCATCATTCTCCTGCCCTTATCCCAATTTATTTGGGGTCGGCGCAACATGTCTCTTTCTTCCATACTTCTCTATTAGTCGTCATCTCGGTAGTTACTCCCTTCCTAGCCATATCATCTTTCACACAATCCATCCATCGTTTCTTTGGTCTCCCTCTACTTGTATAGCCATCCACATTCATGCTCACAACTTTCCTGACAACATTTTCCTCATTCCTCCGCATAACATGCCCATACCATGACAACCGATTTCCACACAACTTTTCGGTCACCGGTGTCACTTTCCGACTTCCTCTTATATACTCATTACGTATTCTATCCATTCGCCTAACACTCTTAACATTCTCATCTCAGCTGCATGCAATTGTCTTTCATTAATTCCTTTTGTGGCCCAACACTCTGATCCATACAAGACGGCTGGTCTAACCATGCTTTTATAAATCTTCCCCTTGAGTTTAAGGGGAATGCGGGAGTCACAAATTGTTCCCGTGACCTGCCGCCATTTCATCCACCCAGTGTTAATCCTATGCTTAACAGTCGGATCTATTTCGCCATCGCTTTGCACAAGTGAACCGAGATACCGAAAGTCGGAGCAAACTGGGAGAAGCGCGCCATCAAGCGCTATGACCCCAGAACTGGAGAGACCGCCGAAATCGCAGAACATGTACTCCGTTTTGGTTCTACTGATTTTCAGGCCAACAATCTCCAGTTTCCGTTGCCATTTCTCCAGTCTGCTCTGGATCTCAGGTCCATCTTCACCGACAAGAACGATGTCGTCGGCAAATAGCATGCACCATGGTGCCTCTTCCTGTATGTCCGCCGTAAGAGCATCCATAATCAAAAGGAAGAGGTAAGGGCTTAAAGCCGACCCCTGGTGCAAGCCTACCGCCACATTGAACTTGTCGGTGTTGCCAGCAGCCGACCGAACGTATGTACGAGATTGGCTGTACATAGCACGAATTAACTCTACATACTTTCCGGGCACACCACATTAGCTTTTCAAAATACACCTTCCATCGTTCTTTTATTTCGCCATCTTTGGACAGAATCTGACCGGCGTCGTCTTTCATACACTTAATCTGCACAATATCTCTCGTTTATAAAATATATTTTATTATTTACTGTGAAATTTTGTCGCCCCATTAAAAGCGCCCCCCCCCCCCCCCCCACTACGCCACTGATAGAAAGGCTCGAATTTTAAAAACTCCACTCTAGCGCATAAAACGCACTTTTGCACTCGGATTTCGAATAATAAACAGAGTCTTTCCGAGCTTGTGAGGTGAAAAACCATGTTGTAAGAAAGTTATTTAATGTGATCACTAGTTTATCTGGTTCCATCTCACAATAAAAGTGGTATAGATCTTTGTTGCATTTTTGTGAGTCGTTGTAGTTGTATACTTACAAGATCACTGTAAGAGACCCCTTATCTACTAACTTGCATTCATACGTTGAATAGAACCAAGAAATATTGCAATGACTTAATGTGTATGGATTCAAACATACAAAAACTACAAAAAAGAGAAACAAACAATCAAGAATGAAAAAATAAATAGTAATAATGAAAGTGTACCTGGGGCTCCTTGAGTACCGGCTGGTCCTGGTGCTCCTCGGTCCCCTCTTGTTAGTTCGGCCAAGTTTGCTGGGCACTGGCCAGGTTCACCTTTTACACCATATCTACCAGGGTATCCTTTGTCTCCTTTTAGTCCGGAACGTCCTGGTGCACCTTTTTCTCCTACGATTGAGCGACCATCCTTACCAGGAGTACCGGGATTTCCATCCGAACCAGGAGTACCATCGTTTCCAGGGGGGCCCGTAATACCATGGTCTCCTGTTTCTCCTGGCATGCCAACTTGTCCTTGGTTTCCCTTTGGTCCCAAGCTTCCCTTTTCGCCCTTCGGGCCTATAGGTCCTGGGGGCCCTCGTTCACCCCGTGGTCCGGCTTCACCCTTTTTAAGGTTCTCAGGTTTCACTATTGCATTTTCTCCTCTTTCACCAGGATCTCCAATCGGGCCATCATCACCACGTTCACCCTATTCATAAAGCATTAATTCAATTAATTCAACATATTTTATTTCACATAAACTTACACCGGCCCTTATAAAACCTCAGAAGCTAGGTGCACGTCACAATAAGTTGTTTATAGAGAAAACCCAGCACAAAACTCCATGATTACTTTTTTTTAACCGACTTCAAAAAAAGGAGGAGGTTCTCAATTCAACCATATTTTATTTTTTTAATAATTGTTTTTTTAAATGTTTTCAAATTACACATTTATATTTAAGGACAGTGCAAGCCCGTCAACAATAATTACTACCAGAGTTACACTGAAAGTTTTTAGAACTGGCCGGATAGAAACAAATATATTGAAAGATTATTTTAAATTTAGAACTCTTGGAAACCTGATGATGTAACGTATCTAAATAATTTCATTCGTAATATATTTCTGGGTTGTGCTACTTTACAAAATAAAAAATGAATGTTACTAGAATGTATTCGTGAATGATAAAATTTAGCATCCGAAAAAATTTGAATACGTAATTTAAAAACAGAATTTACCGGGACTCCTCGATCACCGTGTCGTCCATCTTTGCCGTCGGCTCCGCTCTCGCCTTGTTGACCTTTAGACCCAGGTTGGCCCTTTTCTCCAACAGGACCGCGATAGCCGTCTGCGCCGCGGTCACCTTTCGGGCCTATTCCTCCTGGTCTACAGTCATTGCATCTTCCACCTATGTCTCCTTTTTCACCTGGATTACCTGGTATGCCATCATAACCTGGGCTGCCTTTTTCACCTTTCTCTCCTGGCGGTCCAATTTCACCCGGACTACCGGGAGTTCCTAAACTGGAGTTACCAGGCATTCCTCGCAATCCAAGGTAACCCTTTTCACCTTTTTGACCTTTTGAACCATCCAGTCCATTTAGACCGCTTTCACCTTTCCGGCCCTAGAAAAAGAACGACAATGGAATATTATTATACCACAGATCGTTGCCCTAGAGTAGGACAAAAAATATTTTTTATCCAGGTAGCACGTTCCCAATTTTAACGATTTTTTTTTCGTGACATGAAATTGTTTATTCTGTAGGTAAATAAGATAACTGAAGCACTTTTACACTTGATAATAAAAAAAAAAACTTAGGTGGAGTTGACATTTCCAATATAACTACAAGTAAAAGGGCAGTAAAGGCAGGGGGAAAATAAAAGGCGATACTACGATTTCCCAGTCTTGAAAAAAAAAAAACCTGTACGTCTCAGTCTCGTTTCGGTCCACGTCGCGGGCAAAGCAAAGGGTATCTGGTATTATTTCCAAAACTAGGCCCGCTAGAAATAACAGGGTGCTGCCAGTCGGGGTGCGCCGAATGTATGAATGTCTCTCGGCTCCCGACTCAAGGTAATGGAAGGAATCAGTAAAAGTCCGATTTAACCCCATCCTCCCCAGAGGGAGGTTTTTTTGTACGGAGGAGGAGGAATTTTAATCTATTTATCATTAGTTTCTTGTCGGCAAACTTTCATGAATATTATGAGTATTTATCTATTTTTACTCCTTCTTCTTTCTTTTGTATAGTATATTTATTAAGTAGTTATACAATAAAAACAACAAATACTTGATATACCTATTTCTAATGTCAAAAGTATAAGTTTCAGATTCACTGTAACAAATTTCTATACAAAGAAAATAACTTACAGGTATTGAGAGACCACCGTCACCCTTAGGACCTCTTAATCCCGTTGGACCTTGAGGGCCGTCATAACCGCGGGGTCCAGTTTCACCTTGCGCTCCATCTCGTCCTGATTCTCCTTTTTCGCCTTTAGGGCCGGCTTTTCCTTCAATACCAGGAGCACCGTGTTCACCTTGACCTCCTGGAGGACCCATTGGTCCCATATCACCTTTGTCTCCTGGCATGCCATCAGTTCCCTTAGGTCCAGGTCTACCCTGATAACCTCTTTGACCTGGTGGTCCTGCTGGTCCACGTGACCCAGTGCGGCCACCAGCTGGACCAGCAATTCCCTTAAGACCCCTGGGTCCTGGTAGTCCATCGTGTCCGGGTTCTCCCTTAACTCCAGGCCTTCCATCCAATCCAGGTAATCCATCATTTCCTCTATCTCCCTTCTGTCCCCTTGGTCCAGAACTACCATACGGACCGTCACGACCCTAAAAAATTACCATGTTATATTTTAGTGTACTTACAAAAACAATATTTTCTTCGACAAAATTTAAAAAAGTAAAATATTTTTCGAAAACTTTCCTATTGAATATTTACTTGCTAGGTTATCATTATATAGGTATTATGTATAGAATTTTGCTTAATAAAAAGATACATAAGGAAATTAACATACTCTTTGACCGGGATTGCCTATTAGTCCTTTTTCGCCCTTCATACCCGTTTTACCGGGACGTCCTGCGTCACCCGTTAGTCCAGTGTCGCCTTTATCTCCCATTGGTCCAGGTTCTCCTTTATCACCTTTATGTCCCATATCACCTTGTATTCCTTTTATAGCTCCCTTTGGTCCTTTGAAAGGGAAAGGAACAGGAGGACCACTAGGACCTTTGTCACCACGATCACCTCGGTCACCTTTATCTCCTTGAATTGCTGATCCTTTTGAACCTTTGTCTCCCTTGTAACCTTTTGCACCAGGTGGACCCTTTAAGAAAAGAAGGAAAAACAATCAATTAAGATAGTTTTTTTTTTAATTATATATATTTGTTTTAAATTAAATAATACTCCGTGCTGGCTTGTTTAGAATTACAGTTACAAAAAGCAACAAAAGGGTCTAACTCAACTTGACTGGAAGATGTGTAAGAGGTTTCAAAAATCAACATCTTAGTGTAATGTAAATTGTAAAACATGTTTTGAAAGAAAGAAAGAAAATACATTTATTCAGCACAGCAGGACTTGTTTCAGAGAGAATCGGATTTCTCTACTTTAAATATCAACTTGATATATTTAGTAGGCACACAAATAAGATAATCTGATAATAAATGTTTTCAACATAATTTATTTCGTCTTGCTTTTGAGAACGTTTTTGTTTTGTGTTAAAATTGCGGCTTACCACAGGTCCGGTGTTCCCTTTGTTTCCTGGTAGACCTTGAGTACCTTTTGGCCCAGTGAGTCCTTGGCTGCTTGCGCCTTCTTCACCTGTTTCACCTTTTTGTCCTTTTTGGTTTCTTCCTGTGTAAGCTGCCTCTCCTTTGTCTCCCTTATCTCCTTTGGAACCAGGAAAACCCCGAGGTCCCTGAGATCCTATAGGTCCAGTCAATCCAGGTTCTCCCTTCAAAATATAAGAGATGAGGTTATTAATTTGTACATTAATCTAACAATATAATAGTTTTATCTGTAGCTACCAAACTGTTTACAGTTTCATTAGGAGATAAATACGAATGAAAATAATAAAAACGTTTTGAAGGCCAGAGCATAAAAGCACACGTGCCCGGCACGCCAAGCTACAAATTTATTTCATCTTGTTATCATGAATTTCCCAATATCCATGATGTCTTTTAATTTGTTTCATGTCATTAAATACGTACGAGAGCTTCAATTTTTAAGACATCTATATAAATACACACAAAAGTAATGATTTAATTTTTTATTTCGTGTTGTTGCTATTGTCACATATTTGTGTCGTTGGTGTATAAAGCAAGCGCTTGCTTGTCACGTATATGTGTCAATGGCCTTCTAAAGGTTAAGGTACATCTATGTACTTCACCTAAACATAGTAATTAGTACTTACGTCTGTTCCGTTACAACCGTCTCTGCCGGGGATACCAGGTAAACCCGGCTCACCTTGAGGACCAGCTGGACCATTTCTTCCAACGAAACCTCGTTCACCAGGTTTTCCTCTATCACCTTTTGGTCCTCGTGGTCCCGGATTTCCCATCTGCCCCTTTTGTCCCTTTGTACCTTGTGGGCCTTCAGGCCCTTCGTGACCAGGAAAACCTGGACTACCTGGAGGTCCAGATGTGCCTGGGATACCCTGAAAAATAGTTATTTGTTATGCAAGGCTGGAAAGTTGATTTTTGGCGCGAGTACTTCTATTGAAACCTGAGTAAGCGAAGGATTCTAGGGTTGAACCATGAGCGAAGCGAGTGGTTCAAATATAGAATCCTGAGCGTAACGAAGGTTTCAAAGGTACGAGACGCAGAAAAGCTTTGCTGCCGAGCGCAACACACAATTTTTCACCTCACTACAGCGAGGAAACTGCTAGGTGCAAGAAAACAGGTGTTGTTGAGTTTTATTTTGTTGGAGCGTCTCAGATACATTGACTCATGTGAAGAAAATAACTGATACTTGGCAATGTATCTTATGAGTTACATAGAATATCTCCAAAATTAAATACCCTGTATTTTGTTCTATATCCTACTTGTCCTCTAAGGAGAATGAAAGAAAAAAACTAATTTAATACAAATAACTAACTTCTTTAATTTAATACGTGTGTATATTTATTTTTGCCAAGCAAAGGATTAAATAACATATTATATTAGTATTTATTTAAAAAAAAATTAAACTTAAATTACTACACAATTGGGTATTTGACAGGGTAGTATTTTTATGGCATATTCAAATGTGACGTCACAGATTTTTTTAATCAAATGGAATACTTATTAACATTAATTCCAATTTTACAATTTATCCTCGCAAAATATTTAATTTCTGTACTGTGATGGAAGTTTTTAAGGTGAGCGGTATTATTTAATATTTTATTTTAGACCGTGTCTTGCATTTTCAGTGGACTGGCAGTATAGAAAATTATTAAATAGAAAGGTTCGAATTTTAAAAACTCTTTCCACGCTAGAGAGCAAAAAGCGATTTTGGGCTCAGATTTCGAATGACAAACAGACTCTTTCCGAGCCTGTGAGGTGAAAATATTGTTTTGAGCAAATAAGTGAAGAATCCATAAGTACTCTACAGTTATAAATGAAGTGTTAATGATGGTTATTTACCCTATTTCCTTTTTCCGCAAAGCATTTCGGCACACAACATCCGGGCGCCGTACAGTTGCGGTCAATGGGCGCAACCCGTTGCCTGGTCACAGGGTCGTAGACGGCGAAATTGAGGCCTCTGCTGCTTGGTGGTGGAAGCGGCGGGATGTCTTGCCGATTGTACAACCCGTGTGTGGGACGTTGGGGTGGGTATGGACTTTCTTGTTGCCTGTTGTCTGTGGGCCATTCCACAGCATTATTCCAATCAGCGTATCCTCCATTATATTGCTGCAAAAGTGCAAAAAGATTAGATCAATCATCAATTCTGTTTCAAAAATAGTTTTATAAATATTTATATTATTATCTAAGTAAGGTAAAGAAACCGAAACAAAGAATAGAGAAAAATACTAAATTAAGACTTCGGATAATACAAAACCGGGTTCCAACCCGGTTCTGTTATGCAAATTAAAAAAAAACAATCAATAATTTATTTCAAAACTTTGTGCATTTCCTTCAGAGCCTTTTATAGCACGTTTTTATTAGCTTGGTATGTACGAGTATGTACATAAATGTATGTAAGGGAATTTTCGAACGTGATTTTGACTCACGCGTTTTCAAAAAAATCAATAAATTAGTTTGGCTTTCCATTCCTTTTGTTAATTACACTTTTCTTATTCTTTTGAGTTAGTTGGTCACACTATTTTTAATGTAAATCTATTGAAAATGATTTTCCACTTTTAGTTTACTTTTGTATTAAAGCTTGTTTTTTTAGTTTTTTTAACTATTATTTTTATTTTATCTTTTATATTAAGTAGGTAACTACTTATGACTGTTGGATATCCAACTTTTCTGTTAAGTTTCGCCAATTGATTTTAAAAAGTCCAGGAAAATGACGATGATGATGATGATTTTTTTTATTAAAAAAAACACATGGCACGGCAACTTGTGTTTGTAGACATACACGTATATATAATATCTTGGACTTTGACCTAAACCTGATACACTATCTATCGTCGTGTCAGCTTTTCAGTAGTAAGTTGATGAGTTGACCTACGTATTTTAAGAATGCAATACAGTAGGTATTGCACCGCAGTGGAATCATTCGTAAAAAATTTCAAACTTTCTTTATAAAAATAACTAATATACTATAGGTCTATAGTGTACATGTATGATTATTACATGAATTCATTGAAAAACACTAAGGGTCTTATCACACTGGCGATTTGAGAGTGTTTCCAGCGCGGCGATAGTGCCACGTTTGCCACGTGTGCGCAACATGTTCGCCGCATTTGCGTAACGAGAGTTATTAACGTGAGTGTATTTGTTCAAGAGAGAACGAGACAGGGGAGTTTAAGTTTTTGAAAACGCGGAGAACACGTCAAGTAGGCGCGGCTAGCGCACCAACTAACAAAAATTGCTCTTGTAGTGGCTTATATTGCCAAAAATAATATTCTTATAGGAGCCGCATCATCGCTAATAAGGGTGCGTTTGGGCACAAATTATAAAGACTATAAATAGTTACTTTATTGTCCGCTTTTTTTCCTTATTCCTGTTATATTATGGCAAGGAACAAAGAAGATAAACTTATAATGGCCCGAAGAAAGCTCCTAAAAACCCAATACACTTGTAAGAAACATATAGAAAGCGTTAATACGGATGATCACCCTTATACGTGTTTTATTATGGTCCGATACAAGGGAGTTAAACTCATTGCGGCAAATCAATGGCTTTTAAAAAGCCGTAGGCCCTTATAGCCGTCTATTTATGATTCTGCAATAAGTCTTTTTCTTAGTGATTTATATTTTCGCAACAGTTTCGTGAATAAAGAGAAACGTCAACCATTTTAATGAAAAGTGAAAGGTAAGTTATTATTTTATGTAGTTTATTTACCTGATATATGTACTCCTTTATACTGAAAAGTGTATGGGAATTCAAATGCATGATAAAATGTGGTACGCTGTGTGTTGTAATATCAATCCGCCCTTGAATTTAAGCTGTTTTTGTGCTACAAACGTTATTAATTATTTAGTCATATTATAAATAGTGCTATTATAAGAGTAAAACGATTTGCACATCGTCTACAAGGAGTCTATGAGAGTGAAGACTTTATAATGGCAACATTTGTTGCTTATGCTATTGCCATTTTACATATTGTTAGGGTTCCTTTCTCACGAACAAAATCCTGTATTTGGCTAGTGTTGTTCCCATATGTATACAATTTATGTTTCACTTTGGTTAGATTGGCTGGAAGAGATCTCTATAAAGGGATAAGCTTGCTTTTGTGCACAATTTTTTTGTTAGTACATAATAAATAATATAATTATTTATATAATATGTTTGTCCGCAGATATTGCAATGGTAATATACATATTGGCAGATGTTGACAAATTACTACAAAGAAAAGATCTGATTAATTTACATAATATGCGATGGTCATGGAAGTGTACTTACACATTTTATTCTAAGAAAGAAATGCTTTAATTGTACTAAATAATTAAAAACAATGGCGCGTAGGAGTTGATAGCGATATGTTGTATTTTAATATCATGTGATGCTACATGATCTTTTTTCCTCAAATTATTGTGACTTTTATGCCCGTATTATATGTAGAACCTCACTCAATACTCATATCTTGATTTAAGCCGTTTGATTGGTTAAATTTAATTTAACATTTTAGTATTTTTTTATTTATAACGTTAATTGCTAAGGTTTTTTATTTTTATTTTTGAGTTGTTGTTAGAAAGCCTGATGATTGAAGTCCTGTCTTAAGTCAGGCTTTAAAAAATAAGATTTGATAGTAAAAGACCAAGAGATAGCTCCCAAATCAGGCATCATTCACAGTTTATGTTCAAACAGCGATTTCTATTGTGAACCCACCAACTGTTTCGCGGGCTAACTGAGAGAGAGTATTGAAGTTAGTCCTTTAACCAACAAATACAAAATTAGCCTTCCTTTAGACAATGCCCGATTTGAGAGCCACTCTTCCTCTGGATTTTGAAATACGGCGTCAT
This sequence comes from Hyppa rectilinea, assembly GCA_951799385.1. Lineage (NCBI taxonomy): Eukaryota > Metazoa > Arthropoda > Insecta > Lepidoptera > Noctuidae > Hyppa > Hyppa rectilinea. The sequence goes on along the minus strand of OX637306.1, from coordinate 10,575,739 downwards.
GATAGCCTATAAAAATTATGACTTTAATAAAAATACGTGATTTTCAAAATATTGTTTTATTTTACTAAGTATGGATTAATGGTGTAAAATACAATACCGAATTATATTCTACATTTAATAATTTACATTTAATGTGAATTCCGCTTATAATGAACCCATTTTTTTAATGTGAATTCCGCGCCGTAATTAATTCACACAATCTGCTGTGCTTTCAAAAGGCGAATCTAGTTATGTAATACATTTTAATGTAACTTAGGGAATACGGATTGCTTTCATCCTTGTAAAGATCATATAAAATGTTAGAAATTCGTTTGTTGGATTGAGGTCTTATCAAATGCTCCTATAAGTTAAAAAGCATCATAGTTACCTTGTGCATTACTTTTCTAAGAATAATTGATTTTATTAAAAGCCTTTATATGACTTTGAATATTATATGACTGAGAAGCAATGTAACTAGCCTCTACAAGAAGAACACATTTCGAACCCTTATTGTAGCCGTATTAATTGGATTTATTACCGTTTACCCAGCCAAATTACAAGAATAAATGTAATATTAGCCAAATCTTGTAAAAATGTGCCACTATAAGGAACATTGACATAATAAATGCTCTTTTGTAACAAGTATAAGAGTTTAGTCATTAAAGACTTAATTTTATAAGCTTAGTTTGTTTGTTGGGTCGCTTCGCACTCGCGAATAGCACGTTAAATCGTCTCACTGGAAACTTACTCGCAAATATAGGTCTAATCTTTTGGGAAATATGTAACTGATCCTCTAAAAATAATAATTGATTCTCTTTTTAACTTTTTGGTATTTTGTGACAGTTGGTCGCAGCAAATAAGCTAACTAAGAAACCGCGCGAGAGCCGATCCAGGGGAGCGGCAGTACCGAACAGCGATTGGCGAGCTAAGTTGGTCGCAGTTACAAAAGAGGGATTATTTGGGGTTCGATTAAATACGTACCAGTTTTTTTTGTTATAGCTAGTGCAGTCGTTATACATTTTTTTAACCGAATTCGAAAAAGGAGGAGTTTATATGTTCAACTGTATGTGTATGTTTTATGTAAGTTCAGGAAGGCTGCATTACATCAACCCTTAACTGAAAAGGGCTTATCAACTTTTAAGTGGCGTTATCAACATTTGGTGCTCGCTTCAATTAACTCAAAAATTAGCCGATTATATAATCAACGAATCAAACTACTTTTAAAAAATCAACCGTTATCAAGGTGCATAGGAGAACCTACTTTTTTTTTAAATCTTATTTCTTCGGCTTTGGGACGTGAAAGTTGGCTCAAACACTTGTCTATGTCGGTTAATAATAAAGGGTAGAGGGGGAAATTTAAATTTTTAGAGGAAAATATGAAATACGATGTGGTTAAAGTCGCGAGTGGTCAAGTCGCTGGCGTAGTAATAAATTATTATTTCGGGTTTTTGCAGTAGGAGAAGAAGGCAACAATTATACAGATATAACATACGCCATAATTATGGTAGTTGACAGTTTCTTTTTTTAAATTTGGATTCTTGAAACCAAGATAAATATTAAGCCACTTTAAAATTAAAAGGTTTATTATTAACTTAAAAAATTACGAAGTGGCATGCGCTTCAAAGTCGTTGCCAGGAAGAAGCCAGCAGGTTTAGCGACGATCTGACGTCACAACACGAGAACGCCGTACTTCGCGACATAAAAGTATAATATTTCGTGTAACTTCTCTGTTTTCCACCGACTTTACTGAAGTATAAAAATTTCGTAATTTGTTACGATTGTGAAATAGATGCGAAGACTAAAATATACCTTTTTAAATACTAGTATGTAAAGTTAGGGAAATTTATCGTTACGCAAACTGACTACGAACTTTAATTGTTCGTATTTTCAAATCACAACTGGCATTCTTTGATAGTTGTGTGAAATAGCAAAATAACAGGGCAAATTGATGTACTCGATGATGTAAGTAATGTGCGTGTGTGTGTGTGTTAATATGCTTAACAAAATTTTTTCCCGACTATGGTTATCATTTATCAAGTATAAGTACTTAACTTGACAGTTGGTGGTGCAAAAATTAACAGTAGGTAATTTACAGAACGTTATAATGTAAGTACCTACTCATAGGTATGCATATCAGTCTTTATTTGAATTTGATAACTTAAAACACATTGTTACAAATCTTGTTTATCATAAATACTTGGTTATGAATCAAACATTTCACGTTTTTGAAAAAACAGAGTACTGAAAATAATTCTACGCTTGACCGGGTAGAGTTTATTATATGTGATCGAGTTTTTGAGAATTATGATAATTAAGACTGGCACAATAATGTTTTACAGTATTCCTATATATTTTTTTTTTTTTAGTTATTAAATTGTTACCGGTTGAGTTTTTACCATTGAGTTCGCAATACCACATTTTCGCAATTTCGAAAATAATGCTTTAATTTTATTCCTCTAAATTTGAAACTTACAAATTAGCGCGCACCTAAACCGTAAAGTGCAGAGGTTCCATAGTTCCGGAGATTTCGTGACTATACTTAATCATTCAGTCACTTAGTGAGTGAGTGAGTGAGTTGTATTTCGTTTTTCAATCGATGAAAAAAGGCGGAGGCGCTCTAGTTAACGCTTGTATTTGTTTTCTTTTTATAATTGCAGAAGATGAAAAAGATAAGTGGATTTATAAATTATATTTTTTTTTCTGTGGCGCGGGAATGATTTATTGACATTTTAATTTATTAAGTTAAATTATATTTTCGAAAACGTAAAATATCCGAAAACTACATAGTTATGTTCTGGATTAGGTTTGCTCTACATCTCACAAAAGCAAAGTGTGTCGTATAACTGTAGGAAATAGTAGGTTTGCGCAATACCGACGCACTGCATCCGAACGATGATAAACTTTGTCGGTCTTCCATTTACTATGTTATAAATATATAAGCAATAAGTTATTAACTTATTCTAAGAAGTCGAACAGTCACCAAGATTTAATAAGTTAGTATACCAACTAATATTTTCAAGAGAGACATTGATTTTTATGAATTTGTATATAATATGCAGACTAATCTCCAAAGCTCTTTTTTGAAACATTCTTTCACTATTTGAAAGGTAGGTACATTATTCCAGATGTGACATAGGCTTTATATTATGTAAATATATACAAAAAAATATATTTAATAATCCTAAGGAAATACTATCTTGAATTCATGAAAACCTAATAATTTTTGTTAGGTTACAAAGAACTTGTGCTCTTAGTGTAGTGAATAAAGTACATATAAATTGCACCCGTGCGAAGCTGGAGTAGAACGCCAGTATTTTATCATTTAAATAGTAGTATTGCCCACTTTTGTTGTAAACTAATTTAAATTCACTTCTTTTTGTCTTCGCAAATGTTCGATAGCGTTAGCATTTTGGAGAAATTGCAAAAAGACGAGATCAAGCGGACAGGCGGGTCAACCCGCCCGCCGCCGCTCGCCCTTGCTACTTCACCGTCTCGCAACATTCCCAAATTCCACTCATGTTTTTCTATACATATTAATTTTAATCACTAGTAATATTACGAGGGGATTTAAAATATAATTTTAAATTGTAAGTACTTACTTGTGTATTCACACCTAGAAGCGGTGCTAACGCAGCTATCAACCTATTTAGTAAGAAAAATTAAGTTCAGGAAAGTTATGATCATTATAAAAAATATAATTATTGATTAAAGATGTTGCAGATATACGACGCAATTATTTTAAGAATAGTACTCTCTCTTCCAGTATATTAATAAAAAAAAAAACAAAGAAAGTTCAGACTGTGAAGGAATTCAGACTATATGTTAGATACTTGAAACTTACCATAGCACGGAACCCGCCATAGCCCGGAGCGCGCTGCGCCTAATTCCCGTGCGCGCGCGCCGTTTGTGCCGGGATACTAAAGGATAGAGGAGTGCTTGGGCAGCAGTGTGATCACCCCCGCCCCGCGGAGGCGCGGGCGCCGGGCGCGGTGCCTGCGGCCCCGGCAGGCCGCGAGGGCGCGCATCCAGTAGTGGCGGCGCAGCCATGTCGGGCCCGGCGCGTGCGCGATTCATCGCGCTCCATCTCGTGCCCGCCACACTTCTGGTCTTGTCATGGACTCCTACTCCTTCTTCAGCGGTAAGTACAATAGCTGTAAGAACTGAATACTTATAACTGACAGGTGATGCTTATGATTTACGTACCGGTTCCATCTTCACTCTTCACCGCCGAAAAAGACATCAACGCGTTAGGTCAATTCAAAGATGCCTAGCCCTACACAACATAATATACTTGCCTACGTAAAATAATTAGTTATAATAGCAGTAAAAAGCCATTTGATAAGTATAGTTTGTAAACAAGTGTTCAATATTTTCTACCACCATTAAAAAAACAATACATTGATATAGATAGAAATATTGTTAAATGTGGCTAACGGAAGTTTAAGTTCCTGAAATTTCATTTTGCACTGTGCATTTTTACACTTTTTTTTAAATTGAAACGTAATGTGCGTTGAGTTGTATTATTGTTCAACTTTTGAATAACCTAGACATTAAGCTCGGTCAGAGTCACTTTTATTTTTAAACTTCAAAAGATGCAAACGACACGCAGCCTTTCCACCCAATATGCTACGAAGCCAACGTAAAAGCGTAAATCAGTCCTACCTTAATTTATTTATTTTACTTTAACCAAGTGCATGTGTACTAAGTAGATTATATGGCACCATTTACATACATCGGCTCACTCTGGATCGTACGTAGAAATAATTATTCACTTTAGCATGGCATAAGGATTGTGGGGTGATACACCCTACTCCGCTAGTGGTTGCTACCACTATATTAACACACAGGTTATACCAAGTGGCAGACATTACATTGGGCCATTTAAGATGCTGAAATGAGAGACTGTTTATTTCTTTATTGCTCAAAAATAGGACATCAGTATGTAATAATAATATGATGTTTTTGAGATGGGGTTATTCAAGGCCAAATGATGACAAATTATGAAAACTTGTCAACAGTTATTTAGAGCATTTGATATCAGAGGTAATCTACCGGCGTGGGTTTTCAGGAAATTATGCTTTTTTATATTTAATCAGCTGACCCGACAGATACCTGACGACATGGTTGCCGTAGCGGTTGAGCGATTGACTGCTGCGCAGCATGTCGCGGGTTAGATTCCCGCACGGAACAAATATTTGTACGACCTGCAAGTATTTGTTACGGGTCTGGGTGTTCTTCTATCTATAATATGTATGTATTTACAAAAAAAAATATATAAGTAGTTTATCAACCATTTCGTTACCATAACACAAGCGTAAGGTTGCTTAGCTTGGGACGATATGGCGTTGTGTGAAATGTCCAAGGATATTATTATTATTATATTATTATTATTATACCTAACTACCCTAACCCTACATACCCACCTACACTTACCCTAACTACTCCATCTGCCCGCCTACCTAACTTTTCTCACCTTTTAAACCTTCCCTGGACTACGACAAACATTTCAACATACTCGTAATATACGAAACTATTTAGTAGCCAAACTACTATTTAGTTCTAAACGTTTTCTTGCGCTCCTTGGCGCAGCAATAATGGACTCAAGTTATTTAGGGACGGGATTTTCTCAGGTGTACTGAATGACTAGGATGAAGAATGGTTCACGTATTCATTAGGGAAGTCCATGTGTTGATTTTTTTTGTCGAACTAAGAACTCTGAACAAGATTCCTTAGATCAGAAAATGATGGTCAAGGCAAAATCAGCCTGAGAACTGACCTCATTCCAGCATAGGGCAGTAGTATAGCAGTTATAAGTAGAACTACTTCGACGACACGGTTGGTGCAGTGTATGAGCGATTGACTGCTGCGCAGCATGTCGCGGGTTTTGATTTCCGCACGGAACAAATATTTGTGCGACCTACAAGTACTTGTTTCGGGTATATATTAACAAAAAAAAATGTACCTATATAAGCAGTTTTTCAGCCATCTCGTTACCATAACACAAGCATTAGGTTTGTTAGCTTGAGACTATGGCGTTGTATGAAATGTCCTAGGATATTATTATTAACTACGTTAGAGTATTTAGCTGCATCAGGTTAAACAGGCCGCTCCAATATAGTTTAGAACAAGCTAGGGATATGATCCCGTTGGCTTCGGGCGACTATTCAATTTGGTCGTCACTGCACCAAGAATCTAGATACTTATTAAAACCTTAAACTCACTAACAGAAATCGGCCAATCCAAACCGCTAAATTAAAATAAAAAAACCGGCCAATGCTTGTTAAATTTTTACGCTTGCACGGTAGGTATTGATTTTACCGGCCGAAAAATAGGTTCGAAAATAATTTCATGTTATTTTTCAATAAATGTATGTTTTTTTTTTCTGCAGTTGTTACCTAAAATACCTCATATACATATAATCACGATAAGGTCGTTATCGTTTCGCATATGTACTTTTCTACAATTAAATATTTTATTTTGTCAGTCACTCTAATCTTCTTAATTTAAATTTATTGAAAATTGTTTTCTACTTTTTAGTTTGCTTTTCTATTAAATCGTACTTTTTTTAAACTATTATTTATATTTTCATACTTCGATTACACTAATGAGGATCGAGTGGCACCCCTAACTATTTTTTTCATTATTTCACTGCAACAAAGTACACGTCGTACGAAGAATCTACCTGTCAGATTTTATTTAGGTAGGAAGTAGTTAAAAATAGTGGGACGAAGAGACGAGAGACGATGGTTGTCTCATAGCCATCACTATGATGCTACGATTAACTTGGCCGACTCTGACTTAAAAGTAACATCGATTTCAAAGAAAAAGGAGTAATCGTATGAGAAAGCATTTTGTTACAATACGTATTATTGATTTATTGAGCCATAAAGAGAAGCCAAGAAGAAAGCCGTAATTATTTCGTTACCTACATAGTTTTTTAATAACTTTCAAGAACAGTCCACCTTACTATACTTTGATTGTACATAAAATATCAAATTATACCCAATTAATTAATTAAAAAATCTAATAATTATGTTAACCTAACTAACGCTAATTATATACTAATATTATAAAGCTGATATATACTAATATTATAAAGCTGAAGAGTTTGTTTGTTTGAATGCGCTAATCTCTGGAACTAGATACTGGTCCGAATTGAAAAATTATTTTTGTGTTGGATAGTCCATTTATCGAGGAAGGCTATAGGCTATGTAACATCACGCTACGACTAATAGGAGCCGGGCAGCGGATGAACCCGCGCGGAAGCAGCTAGTAATATCATAATCATAATTCTTAATTATACAAATCCCACGCCGATTTCGGCTACGAGAACTATTTTTGTTTCCGACGACTATAGTACGGGCGTGTACCTACTCATGGAGGTAGCTAATGTAACCTATCTTGACTGTAAAGTACGAACGTGCACAATGCGGACACGTTAGAATGCCATTGTGGTATGGTATTGATTGTACCTATGTTGGAGGGCGGTTTACTCTTGAGGTCATCTCGCCTGCTGTCGAGATCTTCTGCTGGTGTTCAAAGCATTTTGTTTAACCAAACAGGTCTATCATTTGCCAGTTCCTCCCAACTTGAGGGATCTTTATCTCATATAATAACTCGAACTGAAAAAAACAAAATCGGTGGCATTGAGCGCTATTTGACTAGCTACGTTCTGATAAGATTCTTAGGCTATTATCAAAAGCAAGGAGAACAAACAGTACCTAACCGTGTAAGTCCGTTGTCCTGGTCAAGAGTAGGAAAGGTCAATGATCGATCCCTGGGAAACACCCTACTTATGTACTGGTTAGTAGGTAATTCAGCTCTTATAGCAGAAATAGCTCATTGTACAGGAACCCGTCCGATAGAGAATGACACAGTTAAACAAAGTTAATAACTACCATCTGACCTCAAACTCGATTATCCGCTTCCGAACAAAAAATAACGGTTTGTTAAATTAAACTTCAGTGATAAAATGTTCTTCTATACAGAGGCTATCGTATATTCAAAACATTGATGTCATCATTTGATGCCTAATTATAAACTTTAAATAATAATTACTGTCACTGTAGGATAACACACATTACGTCCGTGCTGATCTATATAGCTTTATTGAATACTTACAAGCTAATGCCCGCGGCTTCGCTCGCATTCAGTGTCTCATTCAGGAAAAACTTTGTTTGAGATGAATGGTAGGTACCTACTCTGTCTTTTTCTGAACACCTGACGTCGTGCAACGTGGTCGGTTGAGTATTAATTACTCATGAAAGCACAAATTAACTCACATGTTGAATAATATTAGTTAGCAAGTGAGGATTCGTATTTCGAAATTATTGTTTCGCAAACCGAAGCTTTTAATTATTCACCTACGGAAAATTTAGTATTCGCATGTAGAGCATTCTCCAATAAAATAGAAACAAAACAGTATGTGAACCATTCCTGCAGACCAGTATTTTTATCTGTCGAAGCGAGACGCGCTTTTTACTTGCGGTAATCAAGTGAACAAACGCGGTGATAGGTGTGTAAGCGCAGATGCTCTCGGTACCGTCCTCTAAGACACGGGCGAAGTCTGATGCGTATGTGTATACGTGTGAGTTATGTGCTGACGTACAACATTTTCGTACAACACAAATAAAGCGCGCGTCACTTCGTTAAATAAATAAAACGGAGACCACATCGCTACGTGCCAGTCTCTCTTCTATCTTTTTGTTTCCATTTTGGTTACCGACTGTATTTCAGTTACAAAGCACATAGTTAATCAAACAAAAAAAAACAGGAAACTCGTTTTGATAGCAAATTAAACCAAAGCTTATGCTTACGCTGCATCTTTGAATGCAAGTTCAAATACTTACAACATTAAGACAAGAGTAACTTCAAATAAAAACACCAGATATGATGTAATTCTGTTATTATTTACTTAGGTACTTCATTCATGAGAGGTCAATTGAAATATTCAACAATTGATAAATTGTTTTAATTGGTTATTCGATAAATCCATAGTTATTATTTTATACTGTAAACTTATTTTATCAACAGTTTATAAACCATACCTACCTCATAAAGTCTGACATAACAATGCAACTTATAAATCTAAATATACACGTGATAAGTCAACGATACTGTCCAAGTTCACTGGCTCCTGAGTCTGTATGATGATATCTTATTCATTTAAATAAGCATTTAACTTTGTACTCTGATGATATTTTGTAACACGTGTTATAATAAGTCCTTGCTTTGTTGTTAATAGGAAGCAGGATACTTACATTAGAGTTCCTTTACTTCACTGATATTGCTTTATGTGCGCAGACGACTTGGGGGCCAAAGGCCATCTCAAAGAGCAGTAATATAGCTAAATATTTTAAGGCGGGGAAGACATATCTCTGCTTCACTGGATAGCTCTCTTAACTACGGGTAAAACTTCGAGAATGTAAATAGAATATCCACACAAAAAATAACCTTCTATATCGCCTAACATCCACAAGTCTTGAGAAAAACTGAATGTCGCTCTTAGGGTAGGCAATTATCGACCCTATTATGCTGTCCAAATACATACTACTCTGTCAAGAAAGTACCGGGAAAAGATCAATAATACACAAAATGTCAGTTATTCATCCAAATTTATTTTATCACCTTCAAAGTATGCTCCTTTAGAAACGATACACTTGCGCCAACGAATAATCCATTCATCAAAACATTTTTTAAACGCTGCTTCCGGAATAGAGTTCAGTTCTCGCCGCGAATTCTCCTTTTTCGGTTTCGGTTCAGTTGGAAGGCGCCACTCCGAAGCTTGTTGACTAGTTTGCATGTCAAACTCGTAAACCCACGTCTCGTCACCAGTAACAATGCGTTTCATGAATGTTGGGTCCGAACTGACTCGTTCTAGCATGTCCTCAGCGACTTTCATGCGATTGAGTTTTTGGAGAAAATTCAGATCTTTTGGGACTAGCCGAGCAGCAACATGTTTCATACCCAAATGATTAGTTAAAATGGTACGGATCGACTCGTGAGATACAGAAAGTTCGGCGGCTATCTCTCTCAGAGTTGAATGGGGATTTTCAGTCACTATTTTCTTCACTTTTGCGATGTTAACTTCAGTTTCAGACGTTGACGGCCTACCAGAGCGAGGCAAATCTTCCATCACATCTCGACAGCTTTTGAACGCTTTGAACCACTCATAAGCACGAGTTTTTGATAAAGTCGATTCACCGTAAGCCTTCTGTAACATTTTCAGTGACTCCGAACACGAAATTCCATTGGCGATGCAAAATTTAAGACAAACTCTTTGTTCGATATTTTTGTCCATTATGAAATTCGCAATACACACTATATATGATATTACTAAAACCAGCACTGTATTTAATATAAATAACAGATGCAACTCAAACTCCGCGCCAAAATGGAAAACAGTTGTGCCAATCTAACAACTACAAAAAAACCAAAAATTTGAATTTGGAACCATAAACAAATCATCAATTCCCGATACTTTTTTGACTGAATGTATGTCTGATACTTTTAGAAGGCTATCCGGATAATATGAATGTATTAGATACTTGCTGTAAAAAGGAAATCACACTAATATAAGTTTCCAAACGACATTTTCATTAGGTACAAAAACTTTTCAACAATTTACTAATGCACCATAAATTACTTAAAAAAAACTGTACTATTACAAGGCAACCCTAACTAGTGCATAGGAGAACATTAGGCAGATGTTTCATTTCTGTATCACCATTTTTCTAATTTTAAATATTTACAAATATGAAAAAGGGAAGAAAATCGAAGTATGGTCGTTCTTAAAGAAACAACAAGATTTGACTTCTTAAGGACAATTGTTATTTTTTTATTTGTGTTGTTTTCTATTAAAGAGTAGGTATCGAAAAACCTGAACCCAGAGCTTGCAATAGTCGCGCAAGCTGTGGAACTTCTTGAGTCTGGCCTTAGTCAGCAAAACGTAAGCACAACTTCATGTAAGTATGTAAGCCGTTTTGCCTTTCAAAGAATTTACCATGGTTACCTTAAAAACATAGTTATTGATTACAACAATAGGCAGGTTGTCCATACAAACTCTGTTTTCATACAAACACGCCTTAACATCAGAACGGATTTGGATTCTGGGTCACAGGAAGAATGTATGCTATCCTTAAACTTAGGTGAAATGAGTTTGAAGTCAGCTGTCAATAGTTTTATAAAGTGTCAATCCCTTGCATGTTAGGTGGGATGACAGCTCACTTCACCAAAGTTGGTGCTGTAGTAATGTGTATCTAACCGTGGAATAATTTCCGACCTCCACGTTGGCGAAGCCGCGAGCAAAAGCGAGTACCTAGTCAACTTTTATTCAATACTAGCTTCCGCCCGCGGCTTCGCCCGCAAAATATGTCAACAAATTATACATATAAACCTTCCTCTTGAATCACTCTATCTATTAAAAAAAACCGCATCAAAATCCGTTGCGTAGTTTTAAAGATTTAAGCATACAGACAAACAAACAGACAAAAATAGCGACTGCAGCGTAGCTTTACGTCACGATCGCGAAAAGGGTCTCCATATCTCCACCTTCTTGATGCAGTTTGTCAATAACTGAGCCAGCAAAAGATTTAAAGTTAATACTCAATTATTTCACGATCTTATGCTGCTACATGGTGTAGATTATGTGGCGGCAAACGTAGTCCACTCAGTGTGGCTCATGGATTTTATCATCACATGTCGGCAAGTAATCCATTTTGATCGACCTGAACTAGAACGGAAATATTCTTACAAACAAACATGGTGGACATGAAGCACCAATGTCTCGCGCTGACGTTGCGTAGCGTCCACGTGCGACACTTCGTAGATTAGGGCGCAGAGCCTACGTAGCAAAAAGAACCTATAAAATATAATCCTAGGAATAACTTTTCTTCACCTTCACCGCATGGACGATGGACGTCCTTACATAAAATAAGTACAGTAGTAGGTACTTACTTTTATCCAAATATGCAATGACAACGAACGCCCACGCGCACATGTCATAACTACGTTCAAGGTAAAACGCGTGCAAGGGAAAAAGAAATAGCTTGTAACAAATATTAGTGAAAGAAAAGAAAGAAAATAAGTTTTTTTTTGGTTCCCTTTGTCTTCGTATTTTGAAGGCTATACAGGCAAACACCCATAAAATAATCTAATGAAAACCGGTATCTTCAAAATTAACTGGACCGGTTGGTATTCTCGATGGGCTAACTGAGAAAATATTGCTTTTGCTCAATCAGCTCGTGGATAATCGTCTGAAAATGAAATATAAAACTGAAATTTTTCATTGAATAATATTACTTGTATGACAAAAATAATTACCTTATTTGAAGAAATATTGGTATTATACTTGTTTATTTAGTAAGTTTAAGTACAGACGCCAGCACCTCAAGCTATCCCAAACTGTCAAATTGTCTTAATTGAAAATGAACTTCATACTTTTGTTTTAAAGTTGAAAATCTTTCAAAGAAATTTAACTCTGTGCATAGATTACATTGACAAAATCTTTATGCATAAAAAGATTTAAGATTCTTAGATGAAATTAAAAAAAAATCGCATAGGTATCTTTGGCAATACACTACTTAGCTAATTAGAGATCTGCTGCATACTTTCAAAAGAACTTTTCAAAACAGAAAGCATTCTTTTTCTCTGCATGGTAAAACTTAAAACGGTGCGGTGCGGTTGCTTTCTGCCTTCATAGTTTGAAGGTTTGCAGATTATTCCCAAATATGGATCACAATAACAGGATGAACAAGTGACCCTCGGGTTTGCTAAGCTCGTTCTACACCCGTTAAAGGATAACCAGTGCCCACCAACTGATAGTAGAGCAAACCTCTTGCTTTTTATTAATTACCTATCAACACCAAAGCTTAATAAATTTTTGTGAATTGAATATTGCTTAATATAAATATATAATTTAAAATAACTTTACTCCAATAATCAGATGTTACGGTAACCTTTGCACTATTATCATACAAGTTTTTATTTGGTACGTATCAACTGGCAACAACATCGTTTATCATTTCATAGCCTCGTGACCTAAAAAATGATATTTAATTACTTAAAATCTTTTGTTCCGTGCTTGTTTATATTGTCTGAGTACCTATATTCATCAACTCTTCTTAGGTACATCTGTTATCAATATCTGTTAGTTTATTTTGAACTTTTTGCGAACTATGTTATATCGAATAGTCTTCGTAGTAGAACAAACATCACTGAACATATCCGCTACATAAAACGTTCCATTATTTGAATACATTCATGTTTTAAGAAGCAACGTATTATCTTATCACCAAATAATTAAACTAATTTTGATTTTTAAGGTTATAACCCTCGATAAACAACGGATGAATGACGCATGATTATTACTTAGGTATATGAAATCCTGCTCATTATAAAGATTCGACCTAGTTACTGTATCTATCCAAATTATACTCACAAAAAAAAACAGGTAAGTAAGTAATCAAAGCTGAAAGCGTTACATACATTACAATCACACATTTGTGGAGAACTCTTTACCCGACTACGCCGGAGAAGTGTTACGATTTTAACAGGCTATTTGTATATGTATGTAAGTTCATTTGTTCCCGCATAACTCCTGAACCACTAGTGGTTTTTTGTTATACGAGGTATTGTTGGTCCATGTCAAAATCTAACATAGCATTGATTTAGGGGTAATATAAAATAATAGGTCCCACTGAAACTTCTGACAAGACATTGATATCGGTTTTTTTCAATTTTCGTATATCATAATTATCGACTTACGAACTATGACTAATGAAAACTGTCCAACCCTTGACTAGTGCCTAGAACAAAATCACCGTGAGGCGAAACTGAATAAGTTATCATTCTGTCAACCCTCTCTCTTACACAGCTCTTCTGCTTGTGACAATTTTTTTTTGTTTAGTTCACTTATCCTTTCACTATCACGATGATGCTACCCACTGCTACCCTATCTTAACAATGAATTCACAGGAGAATTTTAATACACAAAGCACTTTATTATTTAAAAGTAGTGCTTGGATCTAAAGCAACGATATCAGGTTCTTAAACAGACACATTGTCTGTGAAACAATTCTTGAACAGACATGCATCTAGCACCCTAATGTCCCTGATTCCGTAACAGAGAGAAGAACGAGATTTTTGAAGGATATTTCGATCCCATTGCTTTAGGTTTAATAAATTCGTCTGCATAACAACGTAATACGCATTGAACGTACCTGTAGTGTCAAAATTAAAGAAAATGTGATCATTGTCGTTTTCGGCACGCTGGACTCCTTGTAATAACTCTATATTCAGTTTTATGTACGTAAAATCAGAGTTGTTGAACCCCCCTGAACGGTGTCATTCTAAGTAAGTACTTACAAATAATAATTAATTATAGACTTTGCCGTCCAGTTGATTCAAGTGTGTAATTAATAGCCACACACACTGAACTTGTAGGTATCTAACTTGACCATGTTCAAAGCTGATAATGTCCGTTTACATTATCTATGGCTCATATCCTGTTAGGAAGCTTTAATTCCGGGAATCACGGCAGCAGCTCGTCAACATGCGCAAAATTTAGATCTGTGCCGCGGTCTATCAATCAAACGGTTTTAAATTGGGTCAAAATCAGCTTCCATTGACAAAGCTTTAAAAACGAGGCCGCGACACAAACAGCGGCATCTGTTATCAAAGTGACAGGAAACTGCTGCTATCAACTTGTCGTTATGTATAAAACACAATTTTTGCAATTATTGCCGAAATAATAACATAACTCCCACGAATTGGTATCTGTAAATGATAATGAGTTGGTATAAGGTTTTGTGTGTCGCGATGATAAACTTCACGACAGCAGATATAGCAAGACCTTTATATACCTACTCGCGTACTGCGTATCTACTTATATATAATGAATTAGTTAACATTTAGGATCAGGTTTTAAATTAGTTAATGGAAATAATACTTAATTACCTAGATCTTAGATATTTATATATAGTATAGCGTTTTGTGAATACGCACTTGTTAAAATAGATTTAAGTAGGTACCTATTTTAAAGAAAATCCTATGAAACCAAACAAAATTACCTAATGTCAATCGGAGTTTAAGCAGGAACCTACTGTTAGGTGCGTCTGCTATCAACCCTATGAAAGGTGGGGCTCTCCGGCTCTTGCTTACATAATGCCTATAAATGAAACATTTTGTTATGATAAAGTCAGCAGCGTCGGTCCACGGTTAGTTATAGGTAGGTACTATTCACTATTCCGGGGTGAGTCGCCCTGTCAATGCACGAGCTCATTCATGTTACTCTTTTATCACCGTGACGTAGACTGGTACAGAACGTTGAACCCAAAGGGAAGTATTCCATACTCCTCATTTTTATATTTTGTCGATATCGTTGCTATGCATTTATATATGCACGGCTTTATTAATTTACGTTTTTTATGCTGCCTCTACGCATTTACTTTTAGGCACATCTTCGTCTTAGAAAGAAACTCATTACGAAAGATCAATACTTGCACACTTTCCACTAAAAGCTTCCTTTGTTGTGACAATTAGATACCTACTAGACTTAAGATGATTAAATATTGCTTTTTATGCACCCGTTCCACTGATTTGTACCCGTAAAATGATTTCAATAAGCATACAAATTGGTACCCTTCCTTACTTTTTAGTTATTCATTTGCTTCGCGATTATTGTCGCATTTATTACAATATCCATAGTGTCCATGTAACAATTAAAATAAGTATAAATCTAAATCAGCCAAGTATGCTAAAAGTTGCCTTGTGATGTGTGTACGCATTTTCAACAAAATTCCGAAAGAACTCAAATGTATAAATAATTATAATTCATTTAAAAATAAACTGTATAAGTGGCTGATTGGACATAATTTCTATGACATTAAAGATTTCTTTGACATTTTATAACATTATATTCATCTAATAATTTGAATGATTTAATTGATATTTACTGTTGTTTTGACATGATTATTATTTTGCATGCAATTGATATTCTGTATAGCTAAACATGTGGACATTGTTTAAAACTGTAACACCATTATACCATGTTTAAAGCAAATAAAGACTTATCTTATCTTATCTTATCTATAATATAGTAAGTATTCTCTCTATAATCTAGTGTCTAAAAGACTAAAAAACTCAAACCGTAGTGTGTGAGTAGTTTTAACGAAATTGTTTTGTTGCGGTAGTCCGCGGGGTTTTTGCAATTTGCAGGCAGTTCTAGGTTGTATCTTGACCAATATAAGATTCACGATCATAAAAATACATATGTATACCTACCATAAGAGTTGTCAAAACATCGATGTAAGTTAGAATTGTATATTTGTTTTTCACGGGTTACCATTGCGCATCCCCCTCAAAGAACGACAAGGAATATTGAACGAAAAAAATACACTGCAGTTTAGTGGTCTATATGGCACTTGTTAAATATGAACACTGCAACGCATTTTAGTTTGACTAGGTCTGAAACTAAGTACCATGTGATGTTGTGATAAACATGTTCCATGTTCTTAATTTAGTATCTATGTATTAGCTTCATTTATTTAATTAATGTAGTTAATCAATAATTTTGTATT
Organism: Hyppa rectilinea; assembly: GCA_951799385.1. Taxonomy (NCBI): domain Eukaryota; kingdom Metazoa; phylum Arthropoda; class Insecta; order Lepidoptera; family Noctuidae; genus Hyppa; species Hyppa rectilinea. Next base: position 10,559,183 of record OX637306.1, on the reverse strand, counting down.
TATTTCGCTAGTTTTAGTGAAATCTGAAATAATGCATTAGAATTCTTGCAAATTCACTTAATTTCCAATGGATTGACACGGAAGAAAAATTAATATATTAACACATTATTAAATATAAATAATAAACACAAATAATAAATCAACTGACTGCTCATTAGTCTATGCACGTAAGCGGTACTACTAAGCATGAGGTTCAAGGTTCGATTCCCAGGTCAGTCGGTGTTATTTCCACGCGCGCCTCAAAGAGATGTCAGCATATGAAGGGGCCCCTCAGGGCCAAGCCTGCCGGGTAAGCGGGATTGTCCGAAAGGGTTACCGCTATCCCGGAACATAAAGGGCTACGCGGAAGTAACATGGATGGGTTTTAGTCAGTAAGAGTCTGACACTCCCTTCCGCTCCACCCAGAGCGGGAGCAGTCATTGGATGATTTCCCAGCCTTAATTGTGTTTTTCCATCTGGACTTTCTTAGTATACACCTTTTGCCTAGCCCTTCGAGAAACTAGGCGTAATGTTAGGTACGTTATATGTATGAATTTCTCAGTAACAGCCCGGAATCTGGATTTGTTCCGGGTTGATGATAATGTCTCGCTCTCTATTACATGGGACTTCAACATTACTAGCGAAATGTTGATGTTACTATAGTTACACCTCTGCTTTCGGAGATAAAAGGTGTGATATTATTACATGAAGCTGGAAGGTTTAAAGATACCTATAAACACTCCTTAGGTTGCAGAATGGAAACACTATAACAACGCGCAATCAAAATTTTAGGTAACTGATTCATCATATGGTAGCCTCTGCTCTACACACTAGTTAAATTTAAATTTCGCGGACCGTGGCCCTAGCTAGCTTTTTACATAGTTAAACTGGTGCGACTTGCTAAAGTTGCTCGACTTCTGCACATCCTGCACTCATCATCATACACTGCATAGACCGGAACTCAATAAGATTCCGAAGATCAGTAATAACCTTTGTAGTTATTCTACCTATAAGCTATGTACGGTCGCCAGCGCCGCCAAGTTAAACCATACTGTCAAATTTCTCCAAATGATTTTAAGCCTTATAACTTTGGGAGTTAAGTTCAGAGTCGATTGGGAAATTTGACAGTTTGTGGTAACTTGATGTGCTGGCGTTTTATTGTTCGATTGTACATAACTGAAAAGTGAAAAGCCTATTACGGAACATCCAACTGGACCATATATTATATTCCCATTTGAACTTAACTAATTATCCCTTTTCGCCGGGATACATTGCAAGGAGCTGAAGATAAGACAAAGATTTACTCATTTCCAGTCTGTGTTACGTCCGCACTTCGATTACCCACGAGTCGGTTTTATGGCGCGAGCGTTGCACTGAAAGTTATTGCTTACTTCCAGTAAAGTGAAATAGGTCAATAGTTTCAGTACTGTAACAAAAGCTAGTTGAATGTGCAGCTATGTTCCAAGTTTATATTTAGCCCAGGTCGCTGACAGTATGATGCCAGTTGGAAACTGCTAGGTCCCACAATGATGAGTAATGATTAAAAGTGTGAGATGATCATCGTCATAACAGAGATTACTGATCCCTGTTATGCTCTGATAATAATTCAATATTAATAAACAATTAAGTAGCTAATTAGATAATCTGTCATAATAATGATTCTTATTGCAGTTTTATTATACCTAAGTAGTCAATGTAACGAAGGCCTGTTATAGGTATGTACATACATTATACATAATGTGCTGAAATAAAATACCTAATTCTAACTTGAGAGAGAGATGTGGATTTGAATAGTTAAAATTCTGAAGATACGTTTTGTTACAATGGCTAATCGTATTTTTGGTCGACAAACTATGTATTTAACTACATATTTAACTGCAAATTGAAAAAGAACGTAGATAAAATTGAATTTCAGGGGCATTGCTGGCGCTTTTGCGTTAATAAAATGTTAATGGAACCCATAATTGTATTTTTTTGAACCACAAAATAGTAAAAAAGAGGATATGCCAATAAATATTACTGTGTGCATTGTTCACAACATTTCAAGGCTTAAAAAAGCATTAGAATTCTTTGCTGAGAATTAAAAAAATCGCATATTTCTGTCTAGTATTCGTCTATAACGTACTTGCCCGCACTAGTGCATATACTGCATTGTGAACCAAAAACCCACCTTTGGTTGAAAAAAACCACTTTTCGATATTGGTAACAATGAAAGCCACTTTTGGATGAAAAAACATTAATTTATTTCTTTGACACACCTAATCATGAATCACTATTTACTTCATTTATTTGAGGAAACCATAATGAAAACTGAAATACTATCCAGGCCGGTTGCCTCAAAGTAGTTCAAAGCATCGCGTCATGCGTATTGTCGTAAAGCTTAGCATCGGACTGCAAAAAGCTCCGGTTAGCACGCTTGACTTCCTACAAACGGTTAGGTTTCAGATTAGGTTAGGTACCTACACCCAAAACAGGGTGTATTTTTTAATGATTGTGTGTGTGTTTGGAAATTGGTTTTGCTTCTAAATAACTTTTCGATATTTACTCTTATCTTTTTGTCCTTTCCTAGATACAATTTGTACAATCCCAGTGACGGCGCCATCATTTGTTTTCATTGCAATTGGCACAAAAAAAAGACGTAGTTAGTATGTTTACCAAAAACGCCCCCGATCAATGTCATTTAAAAAATTATATAAGATCCATGGGGCACTGTATCTATCCGTATTCAGTTTCCGTGTCCGTTTGCCTAGTACTTAATAGTTATCATCAATAGTCATTGGAATTCTCTATACAAAATCTTAGACTACTTAAATGCATTGGTATATTGTTTATAACAAACCAATGATTACTTAGAACTATACGAAGCTGTGGCACGCATGCGTGTCGCGAGTCGCGCGCCGCACACTCGGCAGTCGGGGCGGCGTATATCGGGAACGCGTTTATGAGCCGACGGGGTCACCAGATTCCGGTAAATGCTCGTAAATCTCCACTGTATGCTCTGTTTTTTTTTACTTTTGACATAGTTTCAATAATAATAACTAATAGCTTTTCTATAAATAGGTACCTAACCTACACCTACACAATGATATTACAATCACGTCATGCTTAATTACACTTGTTCGATCAATATATTATATACCAACATTTTTGGTCGGTATGTTGCATTATATTTTGAGTATTTCTTTAACACGGCATAGCAGTTTCTACAAAATCATAAAGTACGATGGAAAGTAGGTATATATAGGGATGAATAACGATTTCACTTGTTGTGACAGTCGCGATTTCGCGAAATCTCGGGAACTGGAAGTAATGAGGAAGGGTAGCCTAGGTAGTCTATTTGCAGTAGTGGCCACGCGGAATTAGTTATTTGATTTATAACTAACAATACAGCATACATTTTGTATAATTCGACAAAATTCTACGAAAATCCAGTAGGGCGGTATGCAAATACTTGCGGGCTGTATCTTAGCTTCGTAGCATAAACCCAGCTGCTGCTCTACATAAATAACTGCGATATTAATCATACAAAATCACACTTAGATTGTTAAAATACTTGAGACATCAAAATAGTATGCAGTAAATAACACTGGTATTAATTAATATTACAGTGTAGCATGTGCTGGCTTATACACGTGGAAGCAGGGTGTCCGAGGCGGCGGGGAGGCGGGGCGGTGGGGGCGGCGGGGGCTGCGGGATGTGCGAATGGTCGTTATCGCGTTGGACACTGCAATGATTGTTTATCCAGCCTGTTCCTTGAATTGCAACCAATGACTCACTCGTTTTATAATCGCGTGCTGCCATAATATTATGTTGTCATGCTATTAATGGTTAATGAAAACAAGGATAGTTAGTCAAGTGGAAGTATTTTAAACCTACTCCCTCGTTTTACCCATACTTATTTTCCCTACTCCATGTTGATATGCTAGCAAGTCTAGCAACCCTAGTTCCCAGCTGACATGCAATTCGTACGCTTTGATACATGTTTAATGACCCGGACCAGCTAATCATTTCGATGAAATAGTAAAAAAATACGCCTAATTAATGAGACAAAAACTCTTGGTTCCAAAGAATCGCCTCATTCGGCATCCGCTGTGCCAAAAAAGACAATCCCACTGCACTAATTGCTTTTGGTTTTTAGCGAGATTTTCTTTTTTAATTGGATTGCAAGTTTAGGACCACCTTTTAGTAGGAACTGTTAGGAAACTCTGCGGGTATTCGAAGTATTAGCCAGCCCTTCATAAATGTGCCTAACGAAACAGCTGTCAGTGCTTCCGACGTAAAGGCTCTTAAAGCTCCATGGGCGCTGCTCATACCTACCTACTTAATGGTTGACGTTAAAGCAGGCGCGTGCACACACGATCCGGCGTACGAGGACGGAACGCACGCCGCCTACGCGCTTCGTCCGGAAGCTACACTGCCTATAGCAACACCGATCATTGAAGCACCACATTACTCAGGCCCTCAGCCTAATCTGCGCAGCTGCGGATTATAACACCACAACCTATTATTTACATACTTAAACGTATTGTTTTCTCTTCATAATGTAGGTTGTCATGACCCATGTACGAGCTACGCTGTACATGCCACAAACTTGTCCTACTTTAATAGTAAAACGTTGCAGATTGTTTAATCCAACAATAAGTTACATTATTTACTTTACAACATGTTAATTTCAGTAGCAATTAAACCTTTTTACCAATCGGTTGTCTACTCAATCAACATAACATCCCAATACACAACATCAACATAACATTTTCACTGTTGTGAGTTACGCCCCAACAACCCACTTAATTTTAAACGCAAAACTAAAAGCTTTAAGGTTGACAAGGACTCCGGAGGTGTATTTTCAGCATATTAATTTTTACACAAGATAGGTAGGTTTCACACTTGCTTAAAAATATTCCAGTTTATACTATAATATAGGGTACTATATATTATTTATATTACATTAACCATATATTAATATTTGTTATATAGTTCATTAATGTTATGTAGTGTATTGAGTTCCCGCAGTAGTTCGTTTTCAATAGGAGGAAGAAAAGTAGCTTTTCTATGTAGGTACCGATATCTGGTATTTCTGTGGCGGTAGTCTCAATAATAAATCAGCGCAGCGCTGATACTACTGTAAAGGCGATTGCATTCTAACTATAGAGACGTCTCACACTAATCGACACATTTAGGTCATTGTATGAACTTTACTTAGATGACTGTGACAAATATATTTAACTAATTGAAACAATTCAAGTTGTAAATACAGATCATTCAATTCTCTGGCTCAAACTACTTAGCTCCAACAGTCGTCGCAATAAAATACTAATTTAAAAGTAGTGCGACACTGCGCTCTATTGCATTGCGTCGTCATGCAAATTAAGCAATGTTGTTATTTGATACGTTTGAAATGGTGACTTTAATAAACTGAGACTGTGTTGTGTACATACCCTTCTATGTCTGTCACGAGTACCTATAGGTTACAAGTCACACACTGAGTCAATTATCGTCTACTAATCATTGTTTTTATTTTATTTTTCTAACTGACTACGAACTTGATAACCTGAGTAGACACCAGTACGAAGTCATCATCTCAAGAATTCAGCAAGATTGTGAATCTAGGGAAATAATACTTAATTATAATAGGTATCTAAATGTACCTACTCTAAGGCAGTCCTTAGAGTAGGTACATTTAGATAAGGTAGGTATTGCACTTTTTCGGAAAGCCAGTGCTTTCCGAAAAAGTGCAATACCTACCTCCTTGGTAAGTACTGTCAACTCCTAAGGAGCTGATGGTACCACCGGGTTATAGATTAAACTTGGTAATCGAACAAACTCAATTAATTTTTACAATCATACATTTGATTTTCTCAGCCGTCTCTTGTTAGCCAGGAAGATAACAACAATGAACAACAACAACAATGAACATCAATGTTCGTCTCCAATCTGCCATTTACTTAAAATAAAGTCGCGAAGGTTTAATTCTTAAACCATGTTAAGTATAACCTTCTACAGTACTTATAGTAACAACACTAATCACCTATAATATGGACGTTCTTTCTTTATAACGAATATTGCTTGGGTGAGAATTAAAGGCAGGATACTTTTGAATATATTAGTACTTAAATTACCTAATTGAAATGACACCAATCCCTATCAACTAATTGCGCCAGGGTAGACCGCTAAATTAGTTTTTCGAAATTTGCTCGTTAAAACCTACCAGGTTATAATGTACCTATGTCTTTAATAATATCATTCGCGACTATAACTAATATGTATTAACACAAATCTTAATCAACAATAAATAAAAATATTTTATTTTCAGGCATCAAAGCAACAATCATACTTATTGTTAAAAACTTTCTACAAAAACAACAACTGAAATCCGAAAAAACACTACCAAGTAAAAAATAATTTTAATTTCGCCAGTCGGTGTTTCTTCTGAGGTTTTTATTTTTCACTTTTCAGTTTTGGTACTTACCTACCTACCCACAGTATCTACACCAATTTGTGTCCACTACTAATCTTGCTATGTACCTAAACAACAGTGACCTGAAGTACTAATAGAAAGCTATATAAGTCTTAAAATGTTATTTTGATATAACATTTTAAGACTTATATAGCTTTCTCATAGATGCCAAAGTCAGAACTGGAAGAAACCACACGGGAAGCACCAGCTTACAAATAAAACAAGAATCATCAAAATCGGTTTACCCAGTCGAAAGGACCTTAAAAAAAAAAATGAATTTCACGGACTACCTTGGCGGGGGGTTAGCGCCAAGGTAGTCCGCGAAATTCATATTATTTGACCGACTTCAAAAAAGGAGGAGGTTCTCAATTCGTTTGGGTTTTTTTTAAGTCATATTATTTAATTATTAATAATTATATAACTGTGGACAGAATTATAACTTTTCACTGACTGAATGACTTTAACAGAAACCTACACATGTTGTTAAAAGATACAATTCCATTTGACTGCAATAAAACTAGAATGAAGAAGCTGTGGTTAACGTCTGGTTTGTTCAAAAGATGATGTAATGCAAAACGCTGACATCATTTTCAACCATAAACCACACTGCTAAACCCATCCCGACTCGTGAACAATGCCTACGTTATTATAATATGTATTTTGACAAATAATTATGTATCTAAGTAGTGCTGAGGATACAGTAAATTGTGACGAGATGAGATAGTACTGAAATAGATTGACGACTAAGATTATAATAAGAAACTCATTTTCATGCTCTATTATAAAGTAGGAAGTGCAATGTTCTACACTTGCTCTGCGTCGAATGTATGTCAGAGGTCCCGACGATAAGGCACGTTCTTTGTTACTTACTCTATAACACAGTATTTTTAATTAATGCGTAATACTTTTATACAGAATTGTGACAAATATTTATTAACATACTGAATCAATTTTGTACGTTCTTAATGTCAAAACCATTATTAGTGAAAACCGTGTAGGTACCTATTTCTGGGCATCTTCCTATTCTTCCACTGGATTTTCTGAAGATTCTATATATTTTCCTTTGATACCGATGCAACATCGCTTGCTGAAAAGTTAGGATGATATGTAAATGCACATACACGCACCGTAATGATTTCTTTCACCGACTGCTAAAAATTTCTCGATAAAACTGAGAAGATAAATAAACAAAGTTACTGTGGTTGTAACAGTAAAATATTGTGTCCAAAAATACCGATTTAAATTAACTAATTAAATCTTTAAATAAAATTATAATCTTTTTAATAATAAGATCCAGCGATCCCCACACTCTTATATTTTTTTTTTATTTTTATTTAGCCTACACTGTCCCACCGCTGAGCAAAGGCCTCCCCCAAATCCTTCCAGACATCTTTCTCTTGAGCCACCTCGATCCATCCACGCTTATATTAAGTGCATTTAATTTTTTTGCATCCCTCTCTCTCATACACGAATGAGGAGAACTACATCTAATAGTGTTTTTCGTAATTTCACTGCACTATGGTTTAACGGCGCACAGAATACCTATCCTCCTATCTTATTACCAATTTTCATCTAAATAGCCCCATATAATTGCCGAGAAAAGTGGCTGTTGTAACATCCGGTCGGACCGACGAACGGACATAACGAAATTATAAGGCTTCAGTTTTTGCTATTTAGCTACGGAACCCTAATAATCTTCTATTCTTTTTATTATACTTGAAGCTTGAAGTCGACATTTTTCGAAAATAATTGAATTTTTAATATATTATTTAGGAGTGGTTTCATTAGCTGGTATTTTCGCAGGACGTGATTTCGCAAGTTAAAAGAGAGGCAAAACGACCGGACGCCACACATACCTCTTTTGTGAAAAACTGTTTATTAAATACAGATTACATACATATTAACAATTAGGCAACAAGACATGAAAGTAATAAAATACACGTCTCTCACTAATATCTACTGTATACCAGCTTTAGGGCGGGAATTAAAATTAAAAGGTCATTACGAACCTAAAAGAGGTGCAAAAAAACTGCTTTTTTCAATACACACGCCGACTTCTCAGTGCTTACAAGGCCCAATTTCGTAAGTTTTTCTTGATAGATGACGCCCGTGCGGTTTCTCAATATATTGTTTTAGCTTTATTTAGTAGGTACGTTGATCGTTTTTGACTTAGCTTCGATAATAATAAGTTTTTAATCCAGTTCGTCTATGTTGATTATTTTGTTCTCATCATAATATAGTAATTACTCGAGAAAATGTGTAGATGCATGGTTTATAATATCGATTTAAAAGTATAAAACCATGCGATACTTTGGCACACTATGCTCACTGCTGATCTTAGGTAGCACATTACGGCAAAGTTCAGAATAACTTGATAGCAATGTTGAATGTACTGGTGCCTGTGACTTACAGCTAAAAATGGTTACTTAGTGGTGGTTACCTTACGTTTAACTAAGGGCTCCCCTTTAGTTAAACGTTGTAAATCTCCAAAAATTGCGTTACATAATAATCAACGCTCGTTGACCTCCTGTTTTATATACTTTCACCTCGTTATTATTAAAATTTTAAGTCTTTTTAGTTATGTAAATATTATGTGTACTTAAACAAAAACTTAGATCATTGGTTCATAGACTTCCTCGTAACTTATTATTATAGCATATCAACAATGGTTGCACTAGTTGTGCACGTAGCGAGCCGACGTACCTAATGCTTGAGTCAAACCCGTCTGGCTTCTTTAGGTCGGCGATATTCTTCTAAGAGCAATAAATTCTACTAGATTTAAGTACATGTGTGATTGTATGTATGTAATTATGTGATAGTGGTGTGTCTACTGAGATGAAGTAGATACATATGTGGTGTATTAAATAATAAATTCATAAACAATGTCTGTGTCCAGGTGGTGTGCAATCAAACAGTATGCGACTGTGCTGGCCTCAAAGGCGATCGAGGGAGCATAGGACCTCCCGGTGTTCCAGGCGTTCAAGGTGACTATGGTGAAGACGGACCCCTCGGCCGCCCAGGCCGGCCGGGCGTGGCAGGAGACTTCGGTGACAGAGGCGACTTGGGTGATAAGGGAATACACGTAAGTATGCCAAGTAAGAGGTTGTCTTGTTTTTATTCCACAATTTATGGATAGTACTTAACATCAATTCGCTTTTTATTTTTTAGGGTATCGATGGACCTTACGGACCAAGAGGAGACTCAGGCCCGCAAGTAAGTATTTCTTCAAATAATTCCAGTAGTTTTGCACATTGAAACATTAATATGGTTTTCTAAATAAACCTTCTTCCCTGCCCCCAGGGCCCATATGGATTGGAAGGTGTCATCGGCTTACCAGGTTTAGACGGCTGTAGCGGCGTGGACGGTATTATGGGACCACCTGGATTGAAAGGCTATCCTGGTGGAAGGGGTTCTCCAGGACCCGCAGGAGAAAAAGGTTCACGAGGTATAGCTGGTGAGGGAGGAGCAAATTCGAGAGGTGTGAAAGGTGACATCGGTGAAAGGGGTCCACCAGCAGCACCTGGACCTATTGGATATAGGGGCCCCAAAGGTGATGATGGAATTCCAGGGATAGATGGTGATACGGTAAGAAAAAGCTTCATATTAATATTTAATAAACAAAAAAAATATTATTAAATCTGAAAGGTATTGCAGTAGTAGATAAACGGAGTGTATGGTCCAAAACAGAGATTTTTTAAATTTAAAATTGTTCATTTCTTGGGTTCAAAATTCAATCTCCTCTTTTACCCACTTGGTTTTTCAAAAATTCACTCCTAAAATCCCCGAGTTAATCCCGAATCATCCTCGAAAGTCGATACAATTACTTTTAACAGAACAAAAAAATAACGAGTTATGGACTTTTTCAAGAATCGACTCTTGACAGGGCAAAGAATAGGGCAGAGCCTTTTACTGCGTTAAAATGCTTCCATATAAACGTAAATACCCCTTTATTCAAGTTTTCAGGAGAGGATTTTGCGTGGCTTAATTCATTCCAAAATTGGTAGTACAGAAAATATTCATTACGTCAAACAATGGAAAAAGAAACGGACGATTTTTCAAAATTCTAACCTTGTGAGATTAATGAGGGGAATGACGGGATAAAGTACAGAGGCCAGCTCATCAAGTTACCACTATCTGTCAAATTTCTTTGATAGTATTTCAACTTTATTGCAAAGACATAAGGTTCATTTTTAATTGAGAAAATTTGACAGTTAGGGATAGCTTGATGTGCTGGCGTCTGTACATATACAAAATGTTAGGTCTAAACTAAAACTAAAATATAACGATCTTATTTAAATAAATATATTTTGATTTTGGGAAACCTATTTTTAAGGGAAATGTTGAAATTTGCAGGGGCATATACTAAATCCCACGCAAACGATGTCGTGAGCGAAGTATGATTAAGTTTTCAATATGTCTAAACTGCATCATCTTCTACAGGATGAAATTAATTCCCGAAAACAATTATTTTAAAAACACACAGTATTTACAAGGACGTTTTTTGTTTAATTAACACTAAATCGGTTTAGGGCCCCATTGGTCTTCCCGGAGAACAAGGAGACAGAGGAGAATATGGTGAGGACACCGTAGGACCACCAGGAATTAAAGGAGATCAAGGACCAATTGGTGAACCAGGTAGACCAGCGACCATCATAAAGGTTGAGGACTTTCGGGAAAATATTACAGTCATTTCTAAAGGAAACATAGGTGAAAAAGGATTGAAGGGACAACAGGGTGTAAAAGGCCTCAAAGGAATGCTCGGCTCAAGGGGACAAACAGTAAGTCAACACAAAATACTAAATGTACTCTAAATTTTGATTCGTAGTTTTAACTTAGCTGCATACTTAAAGAAGTCAGGCTCATATGTATAAATCGATAATGAAAAAGAGAAAAAAAAACTAAAGTATGTTTTTTCACTAGGGATCTGACGGTTCTGACGGTGCACAAGGTCTTAAAGGAGATCAAGGTCTCGATGGTCCAAGAGGAAAGATAGGTCACCGCGGTCTAGACGGCAGTCCGGGTCCAAAAGGAGACAAGGGTGCCCCCGGATACGCAGGTCCAGACGGAGCAGATGGATGGAAAGGTGAAAAAGGTGAAGATGGAATGCATGGCAATCCTGGACTGCAAGGTGCTATTGGAGAACCCGGAATTTATGATGAAAGGCTAGATATACTACCATCAATAGGGCCTCAAGGACCTCAAGGCCCTGAGGGTCTTTTAGGACCAATAGGAGCTCCTGGTTATGATGGACCACGAGGTTTACCTGGTATTGTGGGGCCACCTGGATTCCCTGGAATCAAAGGAATTCAAGGCAGAGAAGGAGTTCCAGGCACATCTGTCAAAGGAGAACCTGGAAATGATGGATTTAAAGGATTCCCTGGATATAAAGGACCTACAGGATTTCCAGGATTGCCTGGAGTTACCGGTCCTAAAGGATTCATAGGTACAAGGGTTATTGGTCCAGACGGTGAAGAAGGCGTACCTGGTATGGATGGCATTCCTGGCCAACGAGGCGATCGAGGTTATCCTGGCGATACAGGACCACAAGGATATCCAGGAACTGGTGTTCATGGAGTTGGCCCTCCAGGGGAAGAAGGGCCACCGGGATCCCCAGGATACGTCGGCGACCCTGGTGACAACGGCCGTCCAGGATTCCTCGGACCGAAAGGAGATCGCGGAGATGATTGCCCATTTTGCAAGTCAGGTAAAAAACGATAATATTTCCTTTTTTCTACTTTCTTACAAATCTGTGTTTATGTTACAGGACCCTAGGTAATTTTATATCATATTAGATGACTTGCTTAAAATGCGTCCTACAACACATACGAGGTAAAAAGTTTGCCCGTTGAAATCTTTGGAATTTTGTGTTTTTGGCTACGGTATCCTTTTCTATCCAATATGACGCGTTTTGTCAGGATTGCGAGTTATTCTTTATTTATAATAATATGAATATACATAATTATATCTGACAAAGCTTTTTGTTTCTTCTTTGTCTGTAAGTATGTTCATATCGAGGTGAGCTTCGTTCAGTACAAACCATGGAGGTTTAATATTTTTTTTAGAAGCTTATCCTGAATTCGCTACTTTATAATTATTATATTCCTTACTTAATGTCCGGTTTTGCCTTTGGCTGAGCTATATGTGTTGTTGGTCGGATATCTTTAGAATGCGAGTCTTTAATGTGGGTACTGGATGTTATTTTTCTGCGTACATATTGCATTTTCTTAGCATTTTCATATTTGCTATTTTCGATCGTACTGCTTGTGAGTTTTTAGTCTTGTCAGCCAGTCTTCCCAAGTATTGTATTGCCCAGTTACTGGGTTGTGGAGGTCAGATCGGCAGTCGCTCCATGTAAAATACTGGTATTCAGCTGCATCCGGTTAGACTTCAAGCCGACCCCAACATACTTGGGAAAAGGTAAGGCAGATGCTGACCGCTTGTGAGTCTTTACTGTGTAAGGTTTTTGGTCTTAGCGGGCATTACTTAACTTCTGGCAATTCCGTACATCTCTTAGAACTTTTGAGTTAGTTTCCTTTACACCGCAAGATTACTCTTTCCTCGAAAAAAAATGTTCCTGGATAGAATTTGTCCCGCGCTTGCTTAATCCGACACTGCCGTAGGTTGTAGTTGTATGTGCTCCTACCTAGTACGTGTGTATTGATGATGATGATTGGTGTGATTGAAAGGATCCTTATCAAATTCTTATTAGAAAGAAAGAATAAGGTTACCGTTAACACAAAATACAAATAAAGTAGTGAAATGTTTTATTGTTAGGTATTGTTTCTAATACATGAGGTAACGATCCGCCCCGGCTTCTAGTGCCAATTATATGAAAAGGGTATTCTGTTTTTTTTTATCATATTTTGTATTATTAAAATATAATATAAGTACTTACACTTTTTTTAAACAATATAGCTAATAATGTAATAGGGTTCCGGAGAATACCCTCCATAAATAACCAGTCACAAAACGCGCTCTTTCTCTCTGTTTAGTAATAAAATATTACAAACTTACATTTTATATTTATTCGCTCAGGCTCCGATGGACCAAAAGGACAGAGAGGAAATGACGGCTATCCTGGTGGTAAGGGCTTCCCAGGTCCTGCAGGTGAACAGGGCAGTAAAGGAGATTTAGGCTTTCCTGGTAGAGATGGGATAGATGGAACAAGTGGGCCGAAAGGCATCAAGGGCTCGCCCGGCGGAACTGGACCACGAGGGCCGAAAGGGCCAAAAGGAAGAGTCATTTTCCCACCAGAAGCTCTGGTCATCGCCGATAAGGGAGCCCAAGGCGACAGAGGTATGTTTTACATAAAAATAATATTCCTAATCCAACATGTATATTTTTTTGATGCCATTGATCGATGATGCCATATCATTAATACCCCTTAAAAAACTTGTACATAATACATATAATTTCCTTTATTACATTTAAATTATAGGTACTATATACTTATATAAATTACATTTTTAAATATTTTTACAAAAGAAAAAAAAACGAAGAACTTTTAAAAATACTTATTAAAAATAACTTATTGTAACCCACCGATATCGGAAACAGGGTCCAAGCTACCAGCGGTCAGGGCTCATGCATATTAAATTATTGGGTTTTGTCTTTGACATAATCTTGGGACCCTGTTGTCCCGGACCTTTGGAGGCATACGAGGGGCCGAAACCAATTCGCAGAGGTCCGTTGGACGTTTTAATGAAATGATGTCTTGTTATTTTAAGACTGTTGACTTTTGATTATGTAAACATTATCTTGGTAATTATAATAATGTGTATTATCGATGTATGACCTATTGAACTATTGTTATGTTAGCTCCTATCAACCTAGTACTTATGTTATACCCAAATACTTTAAAGTATTAGCGTATTTGGCTGGGACAGATCCCCGCATGATACCTAATTTTAAAAAAAACATACTACTATACAACATTATTTTTAGTATATGCGAAACCTGAATATAGTTTGTTCAGAATAAGGAACTGAATCGATTCCAATAATTTTTACATTTTTACATGTTATATTTTTTCCCAAAAATATCCATAAACATTATGTTTTTGTACGGATAACCAGATAACATAACAAGCTTATAACTTTGTGGTTATTCATAATACAGTTTTGAAATTTTGTACATAGATTCTTTACATAAAAATACTAGACACGTGTTTCGGGTTTCGCATATACTAAAACTAATGTTGTATAATAAACTCTACTGAGTACATAACAATAAGATATATGCGTTTTTACTCTCTCTGGCTGTTACTGTCTGGCGATGATCAACAGTAGATCAGCCACTCAAGCTGTAACGTATTTCATGTTCCTATGTAGTTTAGTAGAGCATAACAAAAATAAAATGGTCAGATTAGTGACGATTTATTTTATATTTTGTTTGTTTTATTTCAGGTTTCATGGGTTTACCAGGCCTTCCTGGTGATGCAGGCTGGCCAGGATATACTGGTGACTCTGGACTCAAGGGGTTTAAAGGACAAATGGGTGAAGATGGATACCCTGGCACGCCGGGTCGAAACGGCACGAGGGGGCGAGACGGCATACCGGGAAGTCCGGGCGCGCCAGCATTAATGCCTATTCAGTTCCTCGTTGGACAAAAAGGAGAACCTGGACTTAAGTAACTATTATTTTTATCTACGCAAACAACTAGGTGTTGATTTTAACCCACACAGCCTCTACATGATTGCTAGTCGACTTTTTATAGAAGACAATATTTTCCGTTAGTTAAAAAATCAATCAGCCTAGCCTTTTTCCAACTATGTTGGGGTCGGCTTCTAGTCTAACCGGATGCAGCTGAATAGCAGTATTTTACATGGAGCGTCTGCCTATCTGACCTCCACAACCCAGTAACTGGGTAACACGATACCCCTTGGTAAGACTGGGTGTCAGACTTTCGGGCTTCTGACGACCCGTAACGACTGTGAAAGAGCCACAAATGACAGCCGGGACCAACGGCTTAACGTGCTTTCCGAGGCACGGAGGAGTCTCGTTATGTCAAGATGGTCACCCATCCACGGACCAGCCCCGGCAAGCGTAGCTTAATCAGATGGATCGGCCCATATAGCTGTTATTACTTAAATACTGCCGTCTATAAAAAGTCGACCTCTATTTAAGTAAAAAGAAATCCTAGGTTTGCTGGTGGTCAGCTTGAAGGCTTCTTTACAATGAGAAGATATTTTAAGCAAATATTAGCTCATTTCTTTTTAATAAAATATATTATGACGAAATCATGATTGTACCTACCTACTAATGACATTAACACGTGTTGCGTCTGTGTCCTTCCTACCAACCAATAAATAGTTGCTTGACTTGTTTGTATTCCGTTATTTACACACTGAATACATTGCAGAGGTGAAATAGGTGAGCCCGGAGAGCCTGGTGTACCTGGTGAAGCCGGAGAATCGCTCGCTCACGGAATAAATGCAAAAGGTCCCAAAGGTTACCCCGGAGTGCCCGGACCTAAAGGTATGCACGTTAATATTAAAATTTATTTACACTTTCGTACAAACTTGAACTTTAAGTACGTGGATTTCGTTCTCTCCTCTTTGAACTTCAAAACTTTCCCCTGCCACCCCTTTAAAGGGTACTTTTGAAAAATGAATCATTACGATGTTTATTATTTATACAAGACTAGCTTCAGCCAGCGGCTTTGCCCACTAGGATGTCAGAAATTATGCCACGGGAACGAACTACCGGAATACAAATATCCTAGGATGTAAACTATCTGTATGCTAATTTTCATCCAAATCTGCACAACGGTTTACGCGTGATCGAGTAACAAACATGGAACACCCAAATATCTAAACATAAATTTATCTTTTATATAAACATAAAAAATCATATAACGTTAATAATTATTAACGTTATATGATTTTCCATACGAACTGGGACAAGTGTTCCCCTTTTGTAACCCCGGCAGGGGAGAATTTTTAAGAATCGTTTGATACGTTCCTTTTTATTTATTTATTCGCGTGATCGCTGAATTTTGAGCCAAAACATCCTTCAAGTTTTTGCAATTTATATACGCTATAAAGATAAAAAAATACCAACTTACGAGTTATTCGAAGCAAGCACTAATATACGTGAAGAAAGTAGGTATTGCGACTTACTTTCTTTCACCTCTCTGGAAGCAGAAATACTTAAAATCTTCTAAAAAAACGGCTTGGTAAAACAAGCAAGTAGGTAGTTAGTAGTAGCAAGTAGCAAGTAGGTAGGAGGTAATTCTGTTACTGTACATTACTATGTAGGTATCTATGTAGCCATCTACTGTCTATGTAGGTATTTCATATAAACAAAACTTTTTTCAGGTAACATTGGAATGAAAGGAGAAAGAGGCGAAATGGGATTCGACGGTTTCCCGGGTTCATATGGTGATCAAGGGAAACCTGGCAGATCTACACAGGGTTTGAAAGGTTATAAAGGCTTTTACGGAAGAAAAGGTAGTATGGGGCCTTTCGGTATTCCTGGCAGTCAAGGGCAACGGGGGCCTGTGGGTGATTCGGGGAATAAGGGAAGGAAAGGTAATCGTGGCGATGCTGGTTTGGATATCCTAGCGGGCGAAAAAGGTTTCGATGGTCTGGCTGGTGAACGAGGAGAAGATGGTGATGCAGGTTATCCGGGCATGCCAGGAAGAACTGGATCTATGGGGAATAAGGGGCAGCAGGGTCCAGTAGGAGATATGGGTTTCGATGGACCACAAGGACCTGAGGTAAATACACATATTTATAATAACTTTAATGTCTGGCAATTGTACGTTTTTTTAGTTGTGGTTGGAAATACCTAGCCATACCTTTGATTGCAATGTCATTATTTAATCATTCTACGGCTGAAATCAGGACTTGACAACCCAAATTTTGTAAAGTAACATTCAGGTCCTCCCTAATTTACATTCAATCATTTTAAAAAACGTGTTAGGAATCATTGTGCTCTTACTATTAGATTTTGTCAAAAACAAAATTTATTTTCACCAACAGGGAAGAAAAGGAATACCTGGAATAGAAATACGAGGTGCCCCAGGATTAGCTGGCCAGCCTGGATGGCCTGGACGCTTAGGTTTGATTGGAGAACCAGGTTTACAAGGCTCTAATGGAATAATTGGCGATAACGGCCCTAAAGGAATGAAAGGAAACATAGGACCCGGTGGCATTCGGGGCATGCCGGGGGAAAATGGGGCTAAGGGTCTAAACGGATTCCCAGGCAGAGCGGGAATTGTCGGAAACTCAGGTGCTCCGGGAGATCGTGGAGACACAGGCTCCTTAGGATTTGATGGAGAGCCTGGTCGAATTGGACAAGTAGGACCTTCCGGTATTAAAGGTATTATCGGCGATGTAGGTCTTACAGGTTTTCCTGGCAAAGACGGCAGTCCCGGTTTTAAGGGATCGAGAGGTGATTGGGGTTTTCCTGGTTTAAAGGGAATTAGAGGTGATGATGCCGCAAGAGGCCTGAAAGGTGACGAAGGTGAACCTGGTTACGATGGAATTAATGGAAGACCTGGTTTACAAGGATCTAAAGGTGTGTTAGGTGACTCAGGATCACCAGGTCTAAGTTTTGCAGGCTCACCAGGATTAAAAGGTGATAAAGGAAATACTGGGTCCCCAGGGGCATTTGGACTGAATGGAAGAAAAGGAGTAATGGGTGATTTCGGTCTTGTTGGTGAACGGGGTGAAATTGGTGACAACGGTTTTCTTGGAACACCTGGTCATCCAGGAAGAGTGGGAGATGTTGGCAACAAAGGTCAACGTGGGGAACAAGGAGCTGTTGGGTTAGCTGGTCAAAAAGGCAACAAGGGCTTAGAAGGTAGACCTGGATACATAGGTGCTCCTGGAACTCCTGGTGAAGTTGGCTTCATAGGTACAGTTGGACGCGTTGGCAACCCTGGACCTAAAGGAGAGCGAGGTGATATTGGAAGTACTATGTACGTTACCCCTACCAAAGGTGATATTGGTGACATGGGCATGGAAGGTCTTCCTGGTCTTCCAGGAGATATCGGTGAAGCAGGATTTTACGGACTCGAAGGTATCAAAGGTGAACAAGGAGATGATGGCCTCCAAGGAGAAAGAGGTGATATAGGTTTATATGGATACCGCGGTTCTATTGGTGATCAAGGACCACCCGGTCTCGCTGGTATAAATGGAGAAAATGCCCCACGGGGAGAACAAGGCAAACCTGGCTTTGATGGTCTTCCCGGATGGCCCGGTGCTATGGGTCAGAAGGGTAAACCTGGTGAATATGGTATTAATGGACCTGATGGGTTACCTGGTCCCCCAGGTCTTATATACATAGGACCAAAAGGTATGACCGGAATGGATGGAGCACCAGGGCGACGGGGTATTTCTGGACGACCAGGGAATCCAGGACTGATCGGCGTCACTGGCATAAAAGGTTTTCGGGGGGATATCGGAGAAGTAGGTGACTCGTACAACCCTAAAGGTCCCCAAGGAGACCAAGGCTTTCAAGGATTCACTGGCGCTAGAGGACAAAAAGGGGATAGAGGTGATTCTGGTGCACCCGGGCTATTGGGACAAGAGGGTATGGAAGGATTTCAAGGATTAAGGGGTGATGAAGGCGAAGAAGGGCAATATGGACAACCTGGCCTTAAAGGTATAAAAGGTGATGCAGGAGATTCATTAGCTGCTTCTGAATATATACCTGGAAACACTGGTGACATGGGCCCGCGGGGATATGATGGGCGGCCAGGACGTGATGGTAGACCGAGTGAAATTGGAATTAATGGTGTACCAGGTCAGAAAGGCATGAAAGGAGATGATGGTTTCACTGGCGAGATTGGTGCTCCAGGACCAATGGGACGAGAAGGATTTAAGGGCATAAAAGGATTACAGGGCTATGCAGGATATCGTGGAGCTACAGGCGAAGCTGGCCCTCCTGCTGTGCAGCCAGTACCCAAATCTAGAGGCTTTTATTTTACTGTTCACTCCCAAGAAAGAATGATTCCACAGTGTCCATCGGGAACCTCACCACTTTGGAGCGGATATTCTCTTATTCATATTATTGCAGACGGAAAAGCACATGGACAAGATCTAGGTAAGCTATTTGTTTATTAAAACTTTATGGACAAGTAAATATAACCATACAAGGGCGGATGGCTTAGTCATTTTCCAACAGTCTATGTTAGTGTAGAGACAAAACATAGTACATAGTGCAAAAAGAATTGTAAATTAATGACAAATAGTACCTACTACTTACACAAAATGTACTAAGTCCAGAGCAGTATAAATTCGTAAATATTGAAAACATCCAATAAATAGACTCGCCACATGTAACCATGGGACATAAACTTATCTGGCGTTTTCCTAATGGGCGGGTACATTTAATGAAATTAAAGTAATAAAGTACATAAGTAAAATTATAATACATAATACAGCTATTTGC
The DNA here is from genome assembly GCA_951799385.1 of Hyppa rectilinea. Taxonomy (NCBI): domain Eukaryota; kingdom Metazoa; phylum Arthropoda; class Insecta; order Lepidoptera; family Noctuidae; genus Hyppa; species Hyppa rectilinea. The sequence goes on along the minus strand of OX637306.1, from coordinate 10,539,347 downwards.
ATTAGACTTAAGTAGTAGTTAGTTAGTTACTTCTAGCTCTGTATGATCGGTCGAAGAAAAATCCAAATATTTTACACTTTGCACACATAATTGCAAATTGGTGGGCAGTGAGAAACAGGGTTAAACATTGATATTAACTATGATAATTACTAAGCTCTGATATTAGAAGGATCGGAAAATTGTTTTAATATACTTTATTATGATCCACAAAAAGAACAAAAAATGTTGTTTAAAAAATCACTATACATACACACTATCACATAAATAATACCTACACTTTTTTTATCTGTTCTAATAATTTGCAAAAAAAAAACCTGAACCCCCGAACTAAATTCCTGACAAACCAGCTGCCTCTGACTAATCCTTCGGGGTAGCAAGGTGTGATGCTAGGTTACGTTAATCTCATAAATGAACTCTTTCGAGTTTGCCAACTTCGTGCTTAAGTGAAAGCGATATGATTTGACTAAGTGATAGTTTAAAACCATTAAAGTTAGTACCTAAGACTTGTACCAAAGTAATTTTTATTTTTTAAGGTGCGTCCGGGAGCTGCTTGCGCAAATTTTCGACTATGCCTTACATGTTCTGTAACTTCAACGAAATCTGCAATTTCGCTCAGCGTGAAGATTACAGTTTTTGGTTATCAACTCCAGAACCTATGCCCATGTCTATGACACCCATACAAGCTAAAGATGTTGGAAATTATATATCCAGGTAAGGTTTCTGTAGGTTTCAAATTTTCCCAATTAAAAGTGAACATTAGGTTTTTGGAATAAACTTGAAAACTATCAAAGAAATTTAACCGATTGGGGTAACTTGATGTGCTGGCCTCTATACCTATATCTATGTAGGTACCTAATTGTTAAGTTCTATTTCAATAAATCTCCAGCTTGACCTGCATGAACTGGTTCAATACTCATTCACAATATAGTTTAGAAGATCTAAGCGGCCAAACAGACAAACACGAAAAGCGACTTTGTTTTATCTGTTCTTATAGATGTTAGGTAGAAAATATTGTGCACCCAAACGAGTATATTATATTCTTCATAACCAAAAAATTTTCAGATGCCAGGTATGCGAAGCACCCACTCGAACTATCGCCATCCATAGCCAAAGCAACTTAGTACCTGAATGTCCTAATGGCTGGAGGGAGCTTTGGCAAGGTTACAGTTTCCTAATGGTAAGATTGATTAGCTGCTTATTCAGTTACCTTAATAATTACCTATATTTTATAAAAAAATAAAAAGTTATTTTCGTTATTATTCATACAGAGCCATCTAGTACCTACCTAGGGTCTCAATTTCATGTCTCAACGGACTTTATTCCGGTGATGTATTAACTCGCTTATCGTTTACAGCACACAGCTGGAGCGCGCCATGCAACAGGACAAAGCCTCATTTCTCCCGGATCGTGCATGAGACAGTTCCGCTCGCGTCCTTTCATCGAATGTAACGGACTCGGTCGCTGCAACTTCTTTGCGACGGCCATTTCCTACTGGCTCTCAGTAATAGATGATTATAGAATGTTCGAGAAACCAGAGCAACAAACCTTAAAGGCCGACCAAGTGTCTAAAGTTAGCAGGTAAGCGAACCAAGTGTAATTATGTTTGTACCTATTACATAAAGATTCGATTCTTACCCATAAAGGTAGGTAGGTAAACTACTAGAAACAAAGTACAGCTTAGGTACATAGTACTGTCTTTAAATTTCTACAAGGCTGTGTTGGCAGTCGTTTTTCCTGTGCCCACATTACTGATGGCCTCACAAACTGTTGCACCTTTTGCATAAATTCTTGCAAAATGTAGGTAATTAGATAGTTATCATTATTTCTAATAAATGCGATGCTCCACCACAAGTCCCCAAGGAAGGAGTCATCATCCGTTTGTAGTAGCCCCGACGGAAGTCAGATTGAAAGCTGCAACACAATAATGTTTCACAAGCAGTTGGGGCTGGAGTGTTGGTTGTTGGTAAGCTAATTTACCAGTGCCTAGATAGGCAGGAATGTTTAACTGATACTTGCGAACTTTTTGTTATACAGGTGTGCTGTTTGCATACGAGAATGGCCGGTGCCGCACAAGAGCTCGGTGCGGGTGCCTACCGTGCCGGTAGGCGACTTGAACTCAGTACCAAACGCAGCTATCCGTCGCGGTCGGCCGTATCGCCCGTACAACCCACGCCGGCCATATTATCGACGCGGGGTGCGAGGAAGACGCCGACAATGAACAGACATACCAATCTTTCTGAGATTCACTTGAAACGTTATTTCTAGGACTAAAATATTGTGATGATTCTATAGGTTAAATAATTGAAAGAAGGAAGAGAATACGGATAGAATATTATATCACTGCCAAAATTAAATAAGTATCTATGTATAACTATGTTACTACTTATCTAGTATTTAATTTAATTAATTTTGTTCATCATTTTATACATATACAATACCTACCTACTATCGCAATCTATTATCTTATCACAAATAATTTCTTCATGCAACCAATGAAATTATTACACCTATAGGTAATATTAAATATTTTATGATACTTATTTAACTTCATAGAAAGAAATTAGAAGACTAATATAACTAAGCTTTTTGTATTTGTTAACATAACGACATTTATATAACTAATAAATTGAAGTCGAAATAATAATGTTCACCGGCAAATAGGCGGGTAGGTACGGTACTACCTAACCCTGGTCTAACCCTAATATTTATTTAAATAACTCCATGGTATTTATATCCTGGAATATCAAGTCTATAACATTGAATGTTTACCAGGACCACAGGATTGTAAAACTGTGCCAGGACTTAGTCCAATAAATAGAGCACTTTATTAATAGTGTTGTAAATATAATATTATCGACCTAGTTGCGAATAGAATAATAATAAAACAATTTAAAATATGCAGTATTTTATTTCGACGAATAGGTATGTAGGAGAGAGATTTAATTTGATAAGTACACGGACCGGCAGGCAAATCATGTCATAGATAACATCGCGCCTTTTTTCCCAGAAGCGTTAATCAGAGTCAAAGTAATTTATATGCCAGATTAAATGCTCTAAGATGCCAGAAGAACCCTAGTAGGTATAGTAGAAAAGGCGTAGCAGGGATGTCATGTGCTGCTCTGTCACAAGGCGAGCATTGCTCGGCGTTACGTACACTGCTTGCTAGTGTGTGACACATCTCTGGTTTCGGATTATTATGGCAATTTCACCAATGAAACTGATCACAATCAGCGTTAGATCACTTTTAAGAGCTGTCAGTGTCATGATTTTCTATGGAATATTAACAATGACAGCACCTGAACGCGTTTTAGCTGTGCTGATCGCGTTCAGTTTCTTTGCTGAAATGACCACTTAGTCGCGACAAACAAAACTGAGATATTTTTCTCTCCGCTTCAAACGTCTTGCCTTATCGCGCGGTACTGGTGTATAGGCTGCATGAAAATATTTATTGACCAACCAATATTTTTTTATGGTTGATGACAATTCCATCCCCAGAGATAAAGCCTTTCAGCTTTTTTTTACGTCATGTGCTCGACATCACATCGGCTATGGGTGCCGATGTGAACTCGAACTCGCGACATTTCGCGATTTCCCGCTGCGTTATATTGGACAAGGCCTGCTCAGGAACCGGAGCAGCAGCCGACTACGCATTCTGGTAAGGATGCTTGCAGGGCACTGCTTCCTAATTAAGCACATGCACATGTTAGGATTGAGTGACACAAGGCAGTGCAGACGCTGCCTTGAAGCGGAGTAGACGCCTATACACATCCTAACCGATTGCCCTAGCTTACTGCACAGGCGTAGCTAGCTAGCCTGGGCATTGGGCAAGCACTTCATGTGCCCTGAAGAGATAAAGTTTCTAGAGTTATGTACATAGACAGATTAGGTGACACTCACAATAGATCAACAATGGTGTGGTGATACAAGCAAGGGCTTGGTAGCCCAGAATAGCCACTATGCAAAATAATTGTAATAGGGTGTGATGAAGCTGATGAAAAAAAAGATTATACATAAACATATTTTAATGTGGATTTTATGTGAGAACAACATTATTTACACTTCAATGTAAAGTAGTCATACAATTTTGCAGGTTTTTTTTATATTATTCTGCAGCCTTATTAATTCTCTTACATTTGCTCATGTGTACTTCACTTCAATTGTCATTCAATTTGTTTAGACACAGAATCTATATTTTTCAGTTTATGGTCATCAAGATTCGGCCTCAATTCATATGTGCAGATAGTTACTCCATGTTTGTGCCCAGGACTAAACTCTCCTTTTAATCCAATGTAATATATTATTGTTTTTTCTGCACCGAAATTGGCAGGGAAATGCATTGTTAAATGAGAAACTGATGAAAATGTGACAATCCTGAAAAATTTACAGTAACAGTTATTAAATTTAGTTAACAAATCAGGAAAAAATAATTTTGTCATGACAATTTTATCTGGTCTGGTCTGGTGGTCTGGTGATCCCATCAGGAATGAGGTTCTTAACACAATACTTGAAGGCACACACATACTCATCACTACATAGTATAAAACAAAGTCGCTTTCTCTGTCCCTATATCCCTATGTATGCTTAAATCTTTAAAACTACGCAACTGATTTTGATGGGGTTTTTTTTAATAGATAGAGTGATTGAAGAGGAAGGTTTATGAGTATAATTTGTCGACATATTATGCGGGCGAAGCCGCGGTCGGAAGCTAGTTTATAATAAAAAGAGACAGATTGAGAGAGAAAGCTGCATGGAGGGGCCATAACACTTTTCCCTTACATGACTATTTATACCGTTCAATTCCAACCTCAATTTTCCAATAATAAAAATAGAACTTACTTAGGAGAATATTCCAAAACACCTTCACTATCTTTTTGAAGTTCAAATATTTGGTCTGGTTCCATTGAAACATCATCAAATGTCATGTTCGGTTTATTTTTAAACCTAAAAAAATATTTTAGCTTGTGAAGTTTTAAACAAACATTATACATTTACATAACTTATTGTATGTCTGATGATTTTATACTCACAATCTTAATTTTGCAGGATGAGAATCAGAATCTTCAGCAGAAATTTTTATTCCCTTCAGTTTCACATTTCCTGTGAATGGTATATTGAATAGTAACTCTTCATCAGCATCACTTTCAACAAACTGAAAGTTAAATACAGTATAATCTCACTAATCCGCAACTTCGATAAATCGGTACGTCCAATAATCCGGCACCCGCCGCCCAAGCCTCCCTTGGCCCCTATACCTGTGCGGTTCAGTCGCTGCGTTGTTGCAGACCTCATTTAAGGATTATTTTAAAACTAGATAATTACATATTATGTACCTCCATGTTAATTTAATACATTGCATACATTTAATCCCTCTATGAAATGCTTTATTTTATTCATTACCTATGACTTTTTTCACTATAATCCAGTAATCCGAACATTCCACTAATCCGGCACCCTCCGGTTTTTAATAGTGCCGGATTAGTGAGATTACACTGTATTATTATTTGATTATTATGAACTTCTATTATTCTGTAACCCATGCTCAACTTTGCTATACATAGGTCCTTAAGAGAATCCGTAAGGTTCGATCTTAAGATGAAAAATAAAAAAATCTGAATTTTAGCTGTGGTTCAAAAAGCAGATCAGGAATACTCGTGCTTTCTTTGTATGAGTCCCTAGGACCACAACTGACCGTTATTAAACTGGTAAATTTAATATGGTATTTACTATTTCATACGCATACATAATTAAAATAATTCATACTAACATGAGTTCTATCAAGTCGTTTGTCCCAAGATTTGAAGACAGTTTTGCCAGAGCCTTCAACACTTTCGTTTAGACATTCTAAGTTTTCTTTATCAATTTTTTCATATAGGTTATACTGTATGCCTAATTCATCGGGGTTGCTGTGATCATGGTCGTGACCATGGCAGTGATGATGGGACATTATTGTTAAGTTCTGTAAGTAATGCACGGTGAATTATCAATGCAACATTCAGATTTGTACTAGTCCACCCGGCAATAAGTCTTAATAAGTACCTACACCTTGTGCTACTATTCACTACTAACACTGTAGACCGCAGCATGCAGATTTGATACAGTAAATAAACTCGGTCGGTCAGCCGCGGCCTAATAACAATTTTGTTAGTCATCCTCATCACTTGAAAGGTGTCAGTGTCACTGTCATGTGACCACAGAGTACCAACTATAGTGTCTACACTCTACTGTCTGTGTGTAGTAGTCTAAGGTCGTAGTACTCTTTGGTCACAGACTAGAAATCACTCACACCTGTATGTTTATGCGCAGTACCCTATAGGCGAATACTTAAGTGGGTGATAGGATAGACGTGCGAGTAAGTACGCGGACTTATGGCTCGACGACCTTTTTCGCCTGTGTGTCACCTTAAAAATGCGTACTTTAAAATTGCCGCGCAAGTTCGCCGGCGATCCAATCGGTTTGAAATCTTACTCGTAGCTCGTCTCGGCTCGTACGTGTGGCAGCCCTGCGAGCCGCGAGCCGCCTATTTTTTTTCGTCAGTTCATGCAGATGCACGAGGAGGGAAAAACATGCAATTTCTAAATAACAGAAAGCTTCTTCCGTCGATGACATGATAATACAGTCTGAGCCAGCTTCTCGTGTGTTACCGACGTCGAGCCGAGTATGTTCGCGATCTTAAAAACCGCGTACTTAAAGTTCGCACGTCTATCACCCACTTTAAGGCTTTAAATGCTCTAAGGCTCTAGACAGACGGACCGCCAAACGTGCAGTCCGAATGCAATTGAACTGCAATCGGACTGCACGTTTTGTTTGCAGTTCTATTGCAGTCGTGTCAACTGCATTCAAACTGCATCCGAACTGCAATTTGCAGTTGGATTGCAGTTGAAATGCGGTCCGTCTGTCTCGAGCCTAAGAGGATCTTTGATTGGCTAGGGGAATTATAGAGTAGACTGTACACCACTTTTTATAAAACTCAGTTTTTTTTTAAGACATATTGTACGAATTTCATTCGGTGGTTCCGTTCACTCGTATCCAAAAGTGACCGGTTTTCTGCAAATAATGATACACCGTTTCAACCGGGTCAAAGTAGGGAACAAATTTTTCAAAAGTTCCATATAAAATATTTTAAAAAACCATTAGACATTTATGTTATGTTTTATAGCTTGGATTCCGACATTTCGAAATGTTCACATTATAAAGACGTTGACTGTATTATTGATGCCTAATGAAATTGAAATCGATGACAGCGAGAGCACAAGCGGAAACATTCTTGTGCTTGTTACACGTTAGACTTTTATAATATGTGTAAAAGATTACCTTACATTAATTTCATAAGTTTGTATATTATTTTTACTTTTGTATATTTACAGATTTATTTTCATTTCATACTGAGATGTTAGGTAGGTACGGGGCAATGTAATGAAACACGGGCACTCGGTTAGTTCGTATATTGCGGACTGCCGGCGGCGGCCGGCACCTAACCTACCTGACTTACAATAATAAATAATATTCATCTACCTACATTACATCCCTCCACCACTAAATAACAACAAGCCGACTAACTTAATAATGACTACAACTGCTAACTAACTTATTCTTATGCTATACTTAATGATAACTCATAATATTTCACCACGTCTTAATACTTAACTATTATTATTTATTTTATTTATATTATTAAAGTAAAGTTTACAAAAAGTCTTAATTTATCAACTATGCCCCACAAAACCGTTTTCACGGTTTGTCTGTGGGAACGGAACATAAAATCACTTTATAACTTAAGTATAACTAAGTAACAAACAACAACAAAGTAACTAAGTAACATACAATTTATAACTAAGTACTATATTTCATATTTGTTCTACCTCAACAATTTGCATACCACTATCCAAAGAATCAGGTTTACAAACTCTTGAGGTAGAACTGCTTAAGTAATTTGGCGAATATACACTGGTCAGCAAATAAACCGAGCCACCCGCTACCTAGGAACTCTGATTCAATTTTCTCAAAAAGTATAAAACTTACAACTATCAAAGTGATACCTACAAAAAGTGCGTTTCATGGTGATTAAAATGACTACAAATTAATTCGAAAGTACCCTCAACTCACATTGTAATCAAGCAACAAACACAATGCTAACGATTCGCTCTGTTTTCATCAGAGTTTGAAATTAGCGTTCTTTTTCTCTACAATGAGTGTAGTCGGATATTTCTTATCATTTCTTTAGTTTTTGTCCATCGTTTGCTCAGACGCGTGTGTTTTTGCTACTTTTTTCGATTAATAATGGATACAACACCTCAGGAAGCAGCTCAAGCTGTAGCATTACTTCAAGCAGGCATTGCGCAACGTGAAGTCGCTCGAAGGCTTCGAATCAGCAGATCTTCGGTGCAACGAGTTTACAGACGATACCTAGAGACTGGAGCATTCGATCGCCGTCCAGGTACGGGCAGAACTAGGGCTACATCAGCAGCAGATGATCGTTATATCCACCTTACTGTTCTGCGAAATCGCCACCTCAACGCAGTTCAAGTCCAACAAAGTCTGCGTGACGAACGCCAAGTGGTCATAAGTTCAGATACCGTCAGAAGGAGACTTGCTGAACGGAACCTGACCCCAAAAAGAGCTGCAACAGGCCCAGCATTAACGGTAGCACACCGTCGAGCACGACTTGAATTTGCTCGAGAGCATAGGGATTGGACATTAGAGCAGTGGAGTAATGTACTCTTCACTAATGAGACCAGGCTGAGTCTACATGGAAGTGATCGACGTCAGAGAATATATCGTCGCCCTGGAGAACGTTATCTCAGTGTTGCATCGAGGAAACTGTTGCTTATGGAGGAGGATCTGTAAAGGTCTGGGGCGGCATCTCGTTAACAGCACATACAGCGTTAGTTTTCATCTAACCGACGGGCCGTACACGTGGACTAACTTCTCATCGCTACATTACTGAAATCCTCGCAGACCATGTGGTACCTTACGCAGGATATATCGGACAGGATATGCAATTGATGCATGATAATGCACGGCCTCATGTTGCTCATGTGGTGACCCAGTATCTACGTGACGTCAGCATTCGTACGATGGACTGGCCAGCTCGAAGCCCGGACTTGAATCCGATAGAACACTTATGGGATGAGCTGAAACGTCGGGTTTGAGCCCGGGTACCTGCTCCAACAAGGCTTCCAGAGCTGCAAATCGCAATTGAAGAGGAGTGGAATACAATTCCTCAAGATTTTATCGTCAGGCTCGTAAGGTCGATGAATACAAGGATGCTGGCAGTTATCCGAGCAAGGGGAGGGAATACGGAATATTGATCAAAAACTTTTTTTAATTTTATCTTTGTTTTTGGCTTTAATTTTTTTTTCACTTTATTATTACTAACGATTGTCACGACTGGAAAACGACTCTTCTTTGTAAAATCCTTAATAAACACTGAAATATTGATTAAACCCAATGAATTTCCTTTCATTTTAATCACCATGAAACGCACTTTCTGTAGGTACAACTTTGATAATTGTAGGTTTTTTAGTTTTTGAGAAAATCGAATTAGAGTGCCTAGGTAGCGGGTGGCTCGGTTTATTTGCTGTCCAGTGTAGGTTTTTTAATAACTAAATCTAATACTTAACTAAATACTTAACTGATGCTTAACCATTGTTACTTTACTAAATCCTTAATTAAATCTTAAAATTAGGTGAATCCTCCAACCAGCCCGCGAAATTCAAATTTTCTTAAGTTTTTTGCAATTTGCAGGCCAGTGATAGGTTGTATGTTGATGAACATTTGACAAGGTTCCGGAATGACTTTGACCTTGTAAAAAGTCATTTTTACACCTTTATGAGCTCGGAGGGTTGTATTAATGATTTTGATGATTATAATTCTGTAACTACATACGTCTTACAGCCGCGAATCAAATGTTCATCAACATACAACCTATCACTGGCCTGCAAATTGCAAAAAACTTAAGAAAATTTGAATTTCGCGGGCTACCCTGGAACATCAACCTTAACTACATTTCTTAATGGGGTGAGACTGGGGCGGTACAGGCATAGACGGTGGTGTCGAGAACTCTTCTGCAACTGTATCTCGATCGGTCTAATCGTTTTTCTGAGGCGGTGACGACGCAGGCTCCCGCGCAGGCGACGACGACGCAACCGAGGCCTCCGGCCGCTCCGACCGGCCTTCGAGGGGAGACGTAGGTGTTGGAGCTGAAGTTTTCGGTGAACGTGAGCAATCTGTGGGGACTACGAGAGAACTCCTTGTCCTACGCCTAAGCTGATCGATATGTCTATGCACTTGTTTGCCGCTACTGTCTAGTACCTTATAGTTGCTTGGCCCTGCCGAGTTGAGTATAGTACCGGGCAGCCACTTCTCCCCTTTCAGATATTGTCGATACCAAATGTCGTCTCCTACTTTTACGCTCTTTTCCGTCCCTCCCGCACTATGAATTTGTCCTTGCTGCGCTTTTTGTACTCTAACTTCCATGTCGGTTTTTAGCATGTCTAACTTGGTTCGCAACCATCTCCCTATAAGTGCGACTGATGTGCTTATTCCAGTAGTGCAGTGTTCCGTATTCCTATAATATAACAAAAATGTGTTCAGAGCCTGATCTACATTTTTGTTATCTAAAGGAGATTGTTCTAGACCGCCCTATAACCAACAACCATTTGACGTGTACGTTAATTTTAATTATATATTAATATAGTATAGATATACTTTTTAAAAATAATAAATTCAAGCGGACACTGTTTAATTCTTAATAGGTTTTTAAAAGTGACCTCATTGATTTTATTACCAATTAAACTCGCCATCTTTCAACGAATTGTCAATGTTAATGTCACAAAAGATTTGACAGTGTCGCTCTCGCTCATATTACATAAATATCGATATCGACGACGATGTCCATAATATCTAGTGATAAATAATGGATGTTCGATATTTATCACTTCCAAAACATTGAAAATGTGCAACATAAAAGTTTTTCATGCATATTTTTTTCATGGAATTAGTTCCGTGAACATTTTAATGGAACTTATGATGAATATGGCCTAGCACGATTATGATGAAAATATAATGAACAAAACAAACTCACAAAATGTACAGACCACATAAAGCTATCCCTAAACGTCAAATTTTCCCAATCGAAAATGAACCCTATACTTTTGTCCTAAAGTTGAAAAACTATCAAAGAAATTTGACAGATTGGGGTAACTTGATGTGCTGGCCTCTGTACTTACCAGTCGAATGAGGGATTTTGTCACAAGTGAGAAAATATTAGTTCAAAAGAGGCATTGGTAAAAAATACGTCACTGTCTCAGGTTTTTGACATCAAATAAGCTTTCTTATTTACGGATCTTGTTTTTGTTATCAGTAGCCAGTAAAACAAAGACGTATTTTTTACCCATGCCATCTATTGAACTATGTTTCTTCACTTGTCAGAAAATCTCTCATTTAACGATTGAAATGTCATTTACGACGCAACTCTAGTGAATTGTTCTCATAACCATTTCACGACTTCAATAGCCATATTTTTACTTTTTAAGTACTTAAACTCTATTTTTAAATGTCGCAAACTAAAACGTTACACATTGTTCGTTGGGAACAAGATATTTTATTTAAGCATTAATTTAATCGAAGTAGAATCATAGCAACAACGTGTTTATGTTTGAAACGGAACAAATTTAATTTACTTTTGACATATTGATCTGTCATTTTGGTCTACTAAATTAAAACCACAGATTAAATAGGTGGTCATCGATAATCGATATACAATGATTGATCTTCGAGAGAGCATCTCTACGTCACTACGTCAGTCGGAGCCACAGAGTACTTTTTAATATATGGAAGTCGGAGCGCATAGAGGAAAGTAATCGGAGCGTCTCACCGAGACGAACCTGTGGCTGTGTTGTGTTGTTGTGACTACGTACCTATTTGGCGATTTCTTTTGGCGTTTTTGATTTTGTTTCTGTTTAACGGACTACAATTTGGATTGCTTTCAACGTGACCTGGCTTCGAATAACTGATTCTGTGATCTGCTTAAACGACACCTTAGCATTTTGACAACGGTTAACGGACTTCGCTTCAAGTAAACTTCAACCAATAAATAATGACTGTACCTAAAAGGCATAATACAACTGTATTTACGGTAATATTTTACTGTATTTGAAGTTTAATTCTTTGTAGAAACCAGAAATAGCGATTTTAGAAGGAATTACTTACGTTTTCTTTTATTAAAAATAACCTCAAAATCGGTTCCTTTTCTTTAAATAAATCTTTTCGCTAAAGTGTCCGTCAAGAAACTTTGTTCTTATGGGCTACTAAGGGCAGTTTACAAATAGAAAATGATTTTTTCTATGCTGTTGGCTCCAGGGCGAGCATTGTATGGGCGTAGAACAATCTCCTTTGCTTTTTTAATGACTCTTTTTAAAGTCTTAACAGCATTTTCCGCGGCTCCATTGGATGATGGATGATATGGGGCATTAGGGGGCTGTGAATATATTATGTTGGATACCATCTAGTGAACGGCGGTCCATTATCCGTCACTATCTGCCTGGGGACTCCCCATCTACTCCACAGCTACTATGTACAGTAGTTACCTAAATGCTCTAAGGTAGGTTAAATGCTCTAAGCCTACTCATGAAAATATTTCTTTTAAGGCGATTGATACGGGCTGTTCCCAGCCAATGTCCCGCTAGATGGCGCTGAAGGCTACATTTCTAGTTTATTTGAGTTTTTGCGTAATTGGAAAACTATTATGTCGTAGGAATAGTGTTCGCGGTTACTAAATATTATAATTTATTGAAATATGTCATATCATTGCCTTAAAATCCACCCAATTCGGTAAAAGGATGTATTTTAACATCTGCCATTGCATACAGGGGCGTTTACACACACAGACGTATACAAAAATGTTTACTAAAATTGAACACTAGATGGCGTGAATGTAAAAAACAAGTTTTCCATTTTTCTGTATGGGTAGACAGAACTTCAAAACACCACCTGCTATGTTTTATATTCTAAAAGATTGTTATAAAAATAAAACTTATATTTGTTGGCGTAAACTATTTTATTGATCAATAATTTTGGGAAATAAATAATGTCAAAATTGATTACAATAAAACGCAGTTTTATTTTATTACATGTTTTTTTATCAAAACATGTATTTGAAGTAGCATATAATATGCTGATCCATGCCTATTCACTCAAAACTAATAACACTAATGATTTGTAACAGTAACAATTATTTCAATATTATTTTAAACATTTCATAACCAACACGTAAGAATAATTCATAAACAAGATACAACAACAAATCTAAAACACTTTATTATGTGATAATGATAATAACCAGGAAGGTGAAAAACATATTTCCGATTTCGACGCACTCAAAAGCTTTTAGTAAAACATAGGTAAGCATGTATGCCTAATGAAGTATTATTTCACCTTCTGATTTTACAGTAAATACAAAATAAAAAGAAATATACAGTGGTTATGTAGATTCTAAACAAACTACCACCAAAATACAATTAGAACAAAAATCATTTGACTTGTTGATTTCAGATTCTAAACAAACTACTACCAACATACAATTAGAACAAAAATCATTTGACTTGTTGCTTTCACCCTCTGCCTTGAAACTAGCAGTCAAACAGTCACTCCTATGAGTATTACATAATATATAAATCATTGTCATGCTGTCCTACAGTGGAGATTTCAATCAAAGCAATGTCTTCTGGTGACTTTTGGAATTCTGTTAGCCGTTCTTCACACTGTATTTTCAACTGTGCTTCGTCAATATCAATAGGATCACAAGCTTCGGGTCCATAGTGCTTATCCGGTTGGTTTTTCTCTCTTGGAGCAAATAATCGTTTGCGTGTCAAAGATTGCTGTCGTATTCTGCTCTGTTCCTTCCGTTTTATGTACTTTTTAAAATGTGTCCCTGGGCTCTGTGTGGTCTGCTTTTTCCATGCAGTTTCATGCCATTTGTGTCCCTTAGCAAGTGATAGGCCTGAAAACATATTTAAATGTTATATTTAAAAAAAGAAATGTTGCATTATTGCATATAAATTGGAATAAATAAGGGCTGGAGAATGATGATATTCCATCACTATCCGGGTATCCAGTTGCAAGAAGACCTTTTTTTGTTGTTGCAACGAACATGGGCGGCCATTCCACAGCGTGATTTGGATGAACTCATTTTGAGTATGCCAAACCGATGTTCTTGTGTTGTTAGTGTTCGCGGTAGAAACACGGATTATTAATTGTTTAAGTTACCCAATAAAATTTTAAAGAAAACTGTTATTTCAGTCTTTTTTTCGAACTTTAATGTTAGTGGTTCAAATGTCAAAAATCCCTTTATTAGGAAAATGGCAAATTTCTTTATTAATGCAAAGGTGACTTGGTTTATCGTTACTGTGACAAACGAAAACACTTTATTTGATGAATCCTTAAAGAAAATTTAAATTAATATCAATCAAGAGAAAAGTTATTGCAAAAATATATGTTGATCCCTAGACACTTTTGATGTGTGTATATGTACAGTACATACTAATTCCATGGGAAGATATAGTATCTATTCTGTGGTTATGACCTGACCTCACTGTGTGATGTGACTGTGCTCTGTGAGTGAATGCTATTGCTTATCGGTCGGATTCAGTCAGTCTGAGTCAGTGTTATTTGATTTGTAAAATATTATCATATGATCCTTCATATTACAAATAATTTACACCGTGTTATATGTGTCTTAATTTCTGTTTAATAGTAATATAAAAAGTTGTTAATTTTACCGTAAAGTGGTATCTTCGGTGATAATGTCTTTGTCAACTAATTTCTGTGTTTCACTAAGTTTTCTTACAATAGTCATTACCTGTATTATTTTATCTAGCGATAATTATGCGCGAGCTAGTGAAAATGAAGCCGAAAGCATCACTAAAATTGGACAAGGTGTAGGTCACATAATGAACATTTATTACTGGTGAGGTTATCACGAACTATTTATTACTTATCCGTATCTGTATGTTTCTAGGTAAGCTTATAATATTTACTTCTTTGCAGTTATTCTTGCGGATACAGAAAAGTGTTTGAAGACTATGCAGGAATAATACAACAAAAATACCCAGAAATATCTGTCATTGGAGCAAATTATGATCCTCCAGGCTTAAACATGTATCTATCGAGATTGATTGTAAGTTTATCCAATTTCATTTGGTTTGTTTATTCATTCTAGATGTCTTTTGTATCTATAACATAATGTATTAAAAACAAAAAATGAATATTTGATTAATAAGGTATGTACATCTAGTAGGTATTAAAAAGTCATATAAATGAGTACCTAATATAAGTATCTTTTTAGAGAATGAAAGAAATTCTTTTTTTGTGTGTGACTTTAGTTTAGTTATTATTCTTGAAGGTTTGTGTTTAACACATGTATATTAATGTCTGGCTTAGTAATAACAGCAGCACAGATCAATCTAACTGGTTAAGCTATGTTTGCCGGGGTTGGCCCTTCATGGGGAAGACCATGCTTCTGAAAGCACTTAACATGCTTTTACCAAATTTGAAATAAATTGTGTAATAAACCAGTGTTTTAGAGCAAGCAAAGCATATTCAGTTTTGATGCTGAACTCTCCTTGTTATAAATTCTTTATTTTAGGAATTACAGAATTACCTACATGAAATAATAAAATGATGCTGTTGTATGGTTACTAAAATAATGATTTACTTATTCAGAGTTTCAGTAAGATTTTATGTTGCAGGGTTTTGGAAAGATGATACTGATCATGTGCATACTAAGTGGAGTCAACATATTTGCCTGGTTGAACAAACCGCAGCCCGCTTGGTGGAGTTGGTGCATTGAGAACAAACTGTATGCATGCATGATGATGTTCTTCTTAGCCAATATGATTGAAGGCCAGCTGGTATCATCCGGAGCATTTGAAATATCCCTCAACAACATTCCATTGTGGTCAAAACTAGAGACAGGACGGATTCCACAGCCTCCTGAGCTGTTTCAGATAATTGAAAATACATTGCAATTCTCAAAAATGGACCTGCCCAATAGTAACTTCGTGCAGTAAGATTTTGTTGCATTTTTTGCATATTGTTTATAAAAGGGACTGAGGTTATTAAGGTTAATAGGGTGAAATATATGTAAAAACTGAAATTTTATGTTCTATGTAGAAAGCAATGAAACCCACTAGAGTATTTAAAATAATATATTTTTACAATATTGTTATTTATTGTGCACATGTCATGAGGAATTTTCGTAAACCAAAATGTTTATGCTCCAACCTTAGTTTGGTTTCACTACAATTTATTGTTTGCTGTAAACACATCAATTTCCTTGGCTTCATATGAGAGGCATGTAGTTACTTCTCATTTAACCAAAGAGTAAGTTTTCCAGATAAGAAAATACATGACATAATTATTGAATATAACACTGAGTGTAAAGAAAGTACTACCAAAGTACAACTAGCACTATTGTTTTTTGTAACACTTGCTAAATAATAATATCACTTATTTGCACCATATAACAAATGTATTCATGATATTATAATCAAGGTACAAACATTTAAATATTCAAATAATTTCATTGAATATACTAGAACACTAGTTGATATGTTTATTTATAATGATGTTTGAATATTCATGAACTACCTATCTCATAATATTCAACAATATTTGATTTACGTGAATTCCCTCGGCACCTTGTTTAACTTATACCAGATTGGTTTGTCAGTTCTTGTTATTATTGAGTCCAAATACACTTTTTCGATGATTTTATTCAGTTTGATGAGACTTGGCTAAATGGAATTCGTTGACAATGAACAAAAATGTCTAACTCTGCAACCCAATGACCTGCATAATCCTGTGACCTGTGTCCATGCTACTACTTTAATATAACAGTATGAAAGTTAGCCAAGACTTGCAATTGTTTATTATCAAACTTTCTATTTTATTATGCCTTATTATACCATATCGAAAGGAAACGGAGAAATGAGAATTTTCATTATGTAACTCCACTTATTTTGTTATCTTTCCCACAGTACAAACGATGTAATTTGCTCAACTTAAAACAGTCACTTGGTATTATTGCTTTTTTTATTTATCTAGTCAGGTGATTATTTTTAGTGATGATCAAGATAAAGAAAACAATTAATGTTCTTACTTTGTGCAACCCTGTTTAAATAAATAAAAGTTTAGATAATTACAATATCTGTTGACTTTTTTTTATCTCTTGCTCCTCAAACGGAATTCACTCTTACTGAGAAAATTGGATATAGTTATTAATTGTATCACTGTCAAAATTGAATTCACTTTTTGGATTATTTCTTCGATCTTTTAGCGAGAATTTGAGTATTATTAGTAAAATTAGAAATGAGCTGCACCTTTGTCTCTGGTCGAAATACAGATGGCAAGGACTTAGACACACGACCTGTTACCATGCATTCAGGTGTCCGTTTCGATTGCTCGGCCACAGTGTCGTAGAAAAAAAACGACCACGTCAACATTACGAAGGAATTTGTAAAAGACTAGTAATGAAAGTCGCAAATTCGTAGATCCAATATTCAGAAAGTTATAAAGGTTTAACCATGGCCGCGCGGTCGGCACAGGGAGAACCGCGCGCGGCCACGCAGTTTTCT
The DNA here is from genome assembly GCA_951799385.1 of Hyppa rectilinea. Classification (NCBI taxonomy): domain Eukaryota; kingdom Metazoa; phylum Arthropoda; class Insecta; order Lepidoptera; family Noctuidae; genus Hyppa; species Hyppa rectilinea. Next base: position 10,521,714 of record OX637306.1, on the reverse strand, counting down.
TAATTAATCGGCGCTTAGTAGAGCTGTGGTACAGGGCCCATTCTTTTTGCTAACCACTGATACGATTTCGAAGAACATGTAGATAGTATGAATAAAACTTTAATGTTTGGATTTTATGACCTACAGCACTTAAATGCTATGGCCGCGCGGTCGGCACAGGGAGAACCGCGCGGCCACGCAGTTTTCTTAAACGGCGCTTAGTAGAGTTATGGTAGGCGTCCCATTCTTTTTGCTAATCACTGGTACGATTTCGAAGAACATGTACCTAGATAGTATGAATAAAGCCCTAATGTTTAGATTTCACGACCTACAGCACTTAAAACCTATAATGAGAGTTGAAAGTAGGGTGACCAAGATTTATGGTGCATCCAGATGATTCATTATTATTATTTATGATTGTCTATTGGATTAGTACTTTCCTATACGAAAAAATATACCTGCCTATGCCTATTGTTTTTGATATGAAAGTTACTCAATATAAAAAATACTGATGAAACTCCTGATCGGTATTTCTTTTTAATCTAAAAATTCTTAACATCTATAGCCCCAGAACTTAATAATTTGTTACATCGTATCACTAAACCATAGACACAAGAATTGCATGATTGTGTATGTCAGTGAGCTTGCTTTGCGGGTAAGGCATATATAAAATATAATAATAATAATATCCTTGGAAAAGTACACAACGCCATATAGTCACAATCTAAGCAACTTTTTTTATTGTAAATACATACATATTATAGATAGAAAAACACCCAGACCCGGACCAAATACTTGCAGATCGCACAAATATTTGTTCCGTTCGGGAAACCCGCGACATGCTGCGCAGCAGTCAATTACTCAACCATTGCGCCAACCGTATGATAGCCGTTTTAAATAACTTCACAAAAATGACATTTTGCGCATGTGTTTGTTTGTCTCCATTCATGCACTAGAGCGAGACGTAACGACACTCAAAAACTAAATAAAGCAGTTTCCGGGTGCTTGTACTACACAATCAGAATCCTGCACTCACGTAGCTATTTAAACACATTATCATACCAAACCGTAAGTTTCAAAATGTTTGTCAGATTTCTCACACTATGCGCAATAAGATTTAAGATGTCGTATCAACATCAAATATCAACATTAGGTGCTTACTTTTTGAATTTGGGAAGCGTTTTTTTTATTATGAACTCCTTTATTGAAAGTATTTTTTTCTCAAAAAGTTTACATTTTCATTAGATTGTGTTAATTTCTTTTTCTATGCTACCTAAATATTATTAGATCCTCTTTAGATTTATTTTTGTTTCAAATAAAAGAAAATCTTTGTCCTGTCAATTCCTCTGAGCCTCGCTGATCTGATCGCTGCTTTAGAAAATGTCTGATTGACGCACCCCAAATCTTGGTAACCCTACTTTTAACTCGCATTATAGGTCTTAAGTGCTGTAGGTCGTGAAATCTAAACATTAGGGCTTTATTCATACTATCTACATGTTCTTCGAAATCGTATCAGTGGTTAGCAAAAAGAATGGGACCTCTACCACAGCTCTACTAAGCGCCGTTTAAGAAAACTGCGTGGCCGCGCGGTTCTCCCTGTGCCGACCGCGCGGTCATAGCATTTAAGTGCTGTAGGTCATAAAATCCAAACATTAGAGTTTTATTCATACTATCTACATGTTCTTCGAAATCGTATCAGTGATTAGCAAAAAGAATGGGACGCCTACCATAACTCTACTAAGCGCCGTTTAACACTTTCGCTGCCAAGCACCCGGCTCCCGGGTCGAACGAAAATTCGTTCAGGTGCCCACAACCCGACTCCCGGGTCCTACATATAAATAGTTGGCTTGTGGCCATGCCAAGCACCCGCCTACCGGGTGCAAATCAAAACGCGCTACTAGGGTTGTCAAAAATAAGCTAGGTGAGAATAGTATGTACTTTTGAGTACGTCTTTCATTAATTATTTATTTACTTTAAATGTTGTACTAATATTGATATTATGCTGACAAGTTTCTAAGAAACATACTAAATAGTACTTACTTAACAATGTATTTAGAAACAAAAGACGGCAAATGTTTAATCTTTTCTTTATCTGCGCGTGTTTTATTGAGGTAAAAACCGCCGCTGAAGGTTTAAAAAATGAAAACAAAAGCATCGGTTTGGTTTTATTGAGCTTAAAGGTTTTTAATCCCTTGCTGGCGATTTAGACGACAACTGTTTATACAACTTTAGCTACCTTACTTTAATTCACGTAGCTTAGATAATCTGTTGTTATGCGTGTGAATCATCAGGCATCAGAGGGTTAAAAATCTGCATCATTGGCTGTATGAAGATTTGATATTTTGACATTAAAAGTTTTTGACGTTTAAGAAAACTGCGTGGCCGCGCGGTTCTCCCTGTGCCGACCGCGCGGCCATAGCACTTAAGTGCTGTAGGTCATAAAATCCAAACATTAGAGTTTTATTCATACTATCTACATGTTCTTCGAAATCTTATCAGTGGTTAGCAAAAAGAATGGGACCTTTACCACAGCTCTACTAAGCGCCGATTAAGAAAACTGCGTGGCCGCGCGGTTCTCCCTGTGCCGACCGCGCGGCCATGGTTAAACCTTTATAACTTTCTGAAAATTGGATCTACGAATTTGCGACTTTCATTACTAGTTTTTTACAAATTCCTTCGTAATGTTGACGTGGTCGTTTTTTTTCTACGACACTGTGGCCGAGCAATCGAAACGGACACTGCATTCAGTACATTATTCTGGACCCCCCTGCATTTTTATTGGTTCAGAATCATGTACAGTAAAACAAGCTATTTGGTATACAGGCAGTTACTTGACTGGGGAGGTCAATAGGTTAATGTTGTGAGTGTGCAGAGTAGTCAATTCTTTTACATCACTCTCTTAAGCCATAAGGTTAAAAAGTTATAACAGTCAATAAAAATTAATAATGGCAGTGTATAGGAAATATGTTTTTGCCTGTTTACCAAATACCTTGTTTGACTGTACGGGATTCATGGTAACAGCTTGTGGGCCGATGTTCCAGCTAGCCTGTGTAATGCAACTGATAAGTAAACGGTAAAGTTTATTTTAGTAACACCAGCAGTTGTTATTGGGTTTAGTAAATGTGTCACTGCCACCTGTGCCTTACGGGATTTCAATAAAGCACACTATTACAGAGCTGCCCTGAGTACCTAGTGCAAGTTTGTACTTATTTATTTATTTGCTCCCAAGCATATTCCACATTTTACAACAGATTCGCCGCCAATCACCTCTACGAGGACACAGCGGTGCTCCGCCCAAGCGGGGCAGGTTTCCACCGTGTCCTCTGGGCGATCCTCGCAGTGGTGACACCCGGGCGTTTCCTCCCGCCTGATTATGTGCCCCCAAACCCCTTAGTTAAAAAACTAACTAATTTATTTTGTTTATGGCCTTACTCAATTTCTTTTCTCTTAATTAACAAATTAGTTCATTTTCATGATTATCTTAGGAAAGTTGTGCATGACACATAGGACATGAGTGCCGTAATACAAGTTCATGCTGTTGCGCGCAGGCCCCGCAGGTGTTGCACGTCCACACCGTGTGCGGCGCCACTAGCGCGCGACCCGACACCGCACACTCTGGAAACTCGCTGCTGCATCCAGGACAAGTCGACATCCTAATAATAGACATCAAACATTTTGATCAATTGAACGAGACATTATAATAAATATGTAGTAAGGTAGGTACATCTCGCACGAGCGCATGAGCTGTGCCTTTGTGTGACTGGGCTCCCTCCAAAATAAGATAAATAACAACTGAAAAGTGGCAAATGCGTTTCAAGCTGCATGATGTAAATAACCATGGGCCCGTTCCATAACCCTTCCAAGACAGGGCAGTATCCCAAATGTGTAACATTTTAATTGTTTCATGACTTGCTAAGGGTCTGAAATACAGATGCTAGTGCCATGCCATAAAATACACATGTTGGTTGCAATAAATTATACACATCAGCTGCTCAAAAGATTCCACGCGAGTCGTCCTGTATAGAGTCGTACCGTACTTACCATTCAGGCATGCTGACGTCGCAGTTCGGGCATTCAATCTTGTTACCTTTGGCGTCTTTAGGCTTATATCTTGTAAATATTTCTATAGCCAAATTTTCAAAAGTTTCATGCTGGAAAATAATTTAAAGTAGTTTATAATTAGGTACTGATGTGTAAGTAAGACTTTAATTCGTATTATATCAGCATATCAAACAAATGCAGAAAAAAACTAATTAAAATCCACACCCAGGTAAGCAAGCAAGGGCGATTGCTTACCGCGCACCGGATTTTCAACACTCGGTGTTGAGCCGAGCGTTGAGAAGCATCAAAAAAACATACATACACGGCGCGATGAAAAATCGGTATACCTAATATTAATGGAACAAAGTGAATTGATTCTTTGTATTAATTTTAAAATTTTATTAACATGAATTATTATTTATTTTGACATTTTATTAATTTATTTTAAATCTATTTTGCTTGCTATAATTATTATTTTGTTTATCTTTTGTATTACTATCTGTTGTTGTTTTATATGGGTCTCGGGCCTGAAATAAATGAAATTTATTTATTTATTTATTTAAAGTTCCTAAACGCGGCTTGCGGTAGAAGTTGAACTACAGAACAGATACAGATTCAAGTGTGTGTGTAAGATCGAAATTCTAGCAGACGAACATTGTGCGCTGCCGGGTGTAAATATAACCTCAACACCATACAGATTTCGTTATCTTATTTGTTTTAAATCATACATGAAATATAGATCTTCGTTCCTGACGGGGATTCCCCAACTGCACACGTTTTTAATAGGAAATGATTTGTATTCGCAACACTCATTCAGCAATTTTAGGCGATTGTACTTACATAATTAAGTATATTAAAAATAAATAAATAGAAGTCTCTTACATCCAGTGCTTCTAGCTTGATCAATGCCTTGGAACACAATTCGAAGGCTCTGGCTTGAATCGCTATAGATGCTATAGTACACCAAACCTGTATATAAATAATCTCTCGTAATTAATTAATATATTAGGTATACATAATTAGTCATTTAATTACTTCTTCCTCCTCCTGTCTCTTAAAACCGTACCGTTCTTACGAACGTGCCACCACTCGTTGGACATGAGTACCTCGAGTGTGGATACTCTTACTCCGCGTACATAAAGGAGTTTTCGACATGCCTGCTCGAGTCGACTCGAGCAAGCATGTCGAAGTTATTATATGTATGGGAAAAATTCGGGCATAATTTTATGTGTAATATGTCATGTCAGTGACCTGTGTTTGCTGCGCGTCGTGTAGCGCGTGGTGGTGTTGCGCGAGACGCGCGGCGGCCCGCAGCGCGGCGTCGGGGCGCGTGGTGCGCGCGCGCGCCCGGGCCGCGGCCGCCGCCGCCCAGTGCGCCGCGCGCGCCGCCCGCCAGCAGCGCGCCGCCCAGCGCCCGTGTGCGCCATCTGCGCATGCACACTTCACTTCATATTATAATTACCACTTCAAACTATCCTACCGACCGAGTCACGGTCACGGTCACGGCGGTTTATCTGAAAGGAGAATAGCCGACACGACCGGGGAGGAAATTCCAAATAGAAAAAAAACCTCACCCCACGCTCTGTAGTCGTACCTACTTGCGACCATGAGACCAACCGGGGACAACTAGTCCTAATAATAGAGGTGAAAGTATGAAATTGCCGTTTCATTATATTAGGTACTTCAAATTGACATAGAACCTTCATGGTTTGAGATTTTTGACTGAAACTTTTTTAACATGGTACCTGAAGTTCTTTTTTAAAAAAATGTGCAACATTCGTTTATATACTTTCAGTTGTTTTTTTTATTCAGCTTAGTCAAGAAAGATAGATACTTCGAAAATTCGAGTTATTTTTGAATAATATGAGTTCCGACGTGGAACTAACGCGACAGAAACCGCTCGCAATATCAATGTTGCATTTGGAGAGGGGAACGGCTAATGAACACACCGTGCAATTTTGGTCTAGACGCATTTGTGATGGAAACTTTGATTTGAAGAACGAACCAAGTGGAAGACAGGTGAATAACAATAAATTGAAAGAGATGGAGGAAGCCGATCCGAGCCAAACTACTCAGGAATTAGCGGCATGGTTTAACGTTACCTTACCAATAATATTGACTCTTTGCGTCAAATCAATAAAATAAAAATACGGGATAGAATTGTGACATGTGATGAAAAGTGGATTCTTTACGATAACCGTAAGCGAAAAATGCAATGGCTGACCCCAGGTCAAACGTCGTAACAGTGTCCTAAAGCAAAGCTTACCAATAAAAAAGTAATGGTAACTGTTTGGTGGTCTCAGCATGGTGTTATTCACTATAGCTTTCTCCGATCTGGTCAAGCAATAACGGCAGATGTCTACTGTGCCGAACTCCAAACAATGATAGCAAAACTAACAGTGAAACAGCCCCGACTCATGAATCGATCTTCACCATTATTGCTCATGATAACGTGAGACCGCGAGATCATACAGCACGAGAATCCATTTTAACTCTACTGCAATTCGAAACCATTCGTCACTCTCCGTATTCGCCAGACCTTACTCCAACGGTCTACCATTGTTTTCGTGATTTGGACGATTTTATACGTGACTAGCTGACCCGGCAGACGTCGTCCTGCCTTAACTATGATATCCTCCTACCTTTCCTACCTACCCTACAAAAAAAAATTTACGGGTGGACTACCCCTAACATTTAGGGGGATGAAAAATAGATGTTGGCCGATTCTCATAGATACCGGATAAGCACAAAAAATTTCATCAAAATCGGTCAAGCCATTTCGGAGGAGTATGGCAACGAAAACTGTGACACGAGAATTTTATATCCTACTACTATTATAAAGGCGAAAGTTTGTAAGTATGGATGTATGGATGTTTGTTACTCTTTCACGTAAAAACTACTGTATAGATTTGGATGAAATTTGACACAGAGATGGTTTATATCCTGGATTAACACATAGGATATTTTTTATCCCGGTAGAACATTCCTGTGGGATAATTTCCGACCTCCACGCGAGCGAAGCCGCGGGCAGAAGCTAGTATTAGATAAAAAGTTTTCTTCTCAGGAGGCAGTACAAAATGCTTACACACAGTTTGTCCAATCTAGATCACGAGAGTTCTATCGCAAAGGCATAAATGACCTTCCTATTAGATGGCAGCAATGTATAGATAATAATGGTAATTATTTTAAATAAATATGTTAAATTAAAAAAAAAAGAATTTTAATTTGTCAGTACAAATCGGCAATTTCATACTTTAACCCCTAATATTATGAATGGTAAAAGCTGTATAAAAGTGAGTATAATGATCACTAACCGACGCTGCTCTGGCTGTACAAGTGACCGGCTAGAACATAGAGCTTCTTGACCTTCAAGGGCGATGCCTTCTTCGACGCTTCTACATTAGCTAACTAGAAGCAAAAAAAGAAATTGGTTACACATTCGGTACAGATCGTCCAAATTTACTCCTATGCGCACGATGTATCAGAAAGGTGTAGTCAGTCAATTTTAAGGATATGGTAAATTAATTAAATTATCAACAGAAAGAAAAGCGCCCGTCTGAGTTTGAACCTGCGATCGATAACTCTGAAGTCGCGGTCGTTACCACTCGTTCGTCGTCGTCGTTTCAGCACCTCTGCTTTCAAACCAAAAACTCAAAGACACATGATATCTAACAACCCGCATTGGGCCCGCGTGACGTATTACGGCCCACTTCCTCTCACTGAGAAGAGGCCTGTGTCCGAGCAGTGAGCAGTGCGAACGTTGTAGGCTGGTTATAAATGATCAACTGTCCAACACAAAACTTCAATATACAAATACATATCTCCCAAAGGGTCGTGTAGATATGTATTGTATTTGTATATTGAACCCTTTGGGTCGGGTAGATATTTTAGTTTTGTATACTTTGGTATGGGAAGGCTGAAAGTTGTTTCGCAATTAGGTACAGTGTTGGTCCCATTGAGAAAGTACCTTAGTTCAGTTTAATGTTCTGTACCACCTCTTAATTATGACCACACCTATCTGATACATCTATACTAATATTATAAAGCTGAAGAGTTTGTTTGTTTGTTTGAACGCGCTAATCTCTGGAACTATTGGTCCGAATTGAAAAATTCTTTTTGTGTTGGATCTTCGATCAATAATACACTAGATTCCCGATTAGCGCTTCAAAAACGGCCCGAAAAATAAGAGCACAAATAATTTTGTGCTCTTATTTCAAATTAGTATGGTCCAAACATAGCCAACGTTAAGACGTCAAGATGCCGCAGTGTGTGTTCAAAAATTGTGTAAATAACCACCGTAACACCAAGATTTTGGAGAAATATCTTTTTTCGATAAATTTATATGATTATGTATGTGTTTTTCATAAAACAAAAACATTTAAATAGTAAATATGACATCGTTTAGCAAATATTATGATTGTATGACCAATGTTTGCGACCACGCGCCAACTATTGCAACTATTGTACAAACATTGACTGTTCTGGAACAGGGGATGCATTGAGTAGTATTATTATTTTATTTGTTGTTTTTGTTCGTAGATTTCCTACCAACCCATTTCGCAATGCCAAATGTGTATCTATGTCTTGTCGCGAAACTAAACCAGAAAAAATCAGACGAATAAAATAACAAGTATAAAAAAAATCAACCGGTTGCACGCCGGGAGTGGCGGCAGAAGTGTAAACTTGAATATTTTCGTTATGCATTTTTGATTTAACATTTTTTACCCATCACAAAAAAAGTGCACAACGCCGCTAAAGAAGTTTTCATTTGAAAAAATAGTTTTATTTAATACAAATAATATTTTTTTATAACTTCTAAATCGCGCACATAAGAAGACACATCCATTTTTTTGCGGGTTGGTAACAATGAGCCAACCAGCAGACAATTAAAACCAATGTCTTAATAAAATAACTATTGTAAGTACTAATTTATTCCTACTACTTTTTTACTACGGTCAAAAATATTTGCTAACAATCTACCATAGAAAACGAACATTCGTCTAAAAAAATATATTATTATTCTGCAACTCTACGTCTTTCAATACTTACTGTGTTCTGAGCATTGAAATGTAGTACCAAAAATTTTGTCTAGTTCCAAAATAGAGCAAGCACGAAATTGTCAACAAAATATTTTGAACCTTATTGCTTAAGATTTAAGTTTCATCTCACAATAAATATTTTTGTACTTATTATAAAAAAGACTATTTATTTTCAAGCGACATTTTGAATTTATTGCTTTTACTTTCGCCGATGATAGAAGGACTTAAATAAAAATATTTTGCAATCGTAATCAAACTTTATGCTTGAGTGTTAAAGTTTATAATCAACTGAAGTTGTTAATATTATAAAACGTTTTTCTTTATTTTGTAGTAACAAATTTCAATGTTTATGTGTGTGTAAACGTGGCCACTTCAGCGACTCATTTTTGTTCCTGATCCTGTATCTAGTGTATTATTGATCGAAGTGTTGGATAGTCCATTTACTGAGGAAGGCTATAGGCTATGTAACATCACGCTACAACCAAAAGGAGCCGAGCAGCGGATGAAACCGCGCGGGAGCAGCTAGTACTGTATACAATTCGCGACATTTGACTTTCGAAGGCATCTGTCAATTTTAGCGCCCGCGCACATCCGGCGTGGCGCAGTGTTAATACCAAAACAGTATCAACATTGCGTTTCTTAAAATAAAGTAAAAAAATATGTGACTAACTACTGGGTCGTGCGTCACTATGATGCGCCCTCGGGGAAATGGAAGTTAATTAAAAAATAAAAAGGAACAGCGTCGATATTTGCTAGGCAGTGACAACCACGTTGCACTACGCCTCGCCAGAAGTCCTAGCCTGTCACGGCACTTCTGGCCTTAAGATGTCACTGTCACACACTTTTAGTTAAGTTTCTTTTAGAACTTGGCCTAAATCGGACATAACGCCGCACCGCTACCTTGTCGTGAATACAAAGTCTGTGACAATTTAACAAATGTTGACCAACAAATCTCTCCAGCCAATATCATTCAAGAACCAAAAGAACCTCGATATAAGTGACAGAGACGACGCTCTACAGAGTTCAAGTGTTTCTACGTCAGATGCCCTCTTAACGGCCGTGTAACCGCGTTCTGGACGTAACTTGCCTGAAACGCCATTTCAGCTGCTTGTGTCATCCTGCCGCTCTCTTTTAATTGCATAATGCCTTGTATAGATGGCTCTTGTCCGATGCAATCATTTAGGTCATCTAATGCATTTTGTTTTGTTACGCCAACCTCCTGATGAGAGTAATAAATACAGTTATTATACTTTCCAATTTAATTTTAAAGGAAGGAGTCTTATTGAGATCGGTCATTATTGACGTGTTATCTGCTTATTTTTAATACCTTCCTTGGAGAGCCTGTATACAATTTTGACAAGGACTCGTTATCTTCGAGCGCCATATAACATTTCTTCAAGCCTTCTGTGTTATTTGACATTGTGTAATACTCGACTGCACTTGTCCTGTAAAATACGTTTTTTTGAATTAAGGTCATACAAATCTTTTGTGGCTTCTAATGATGTTCGCTTTATTCTAAAATGAACCTCTTTTTAACTTTCTGGCCTATATTGGTCGCAGTAACTAACCTAGGACACCGCGACCAAATTTGGTCGGAGTTTCGAACGCATTAGTTAGGTTAGGTTCAAAGACCTCTTTCTTATATAATCTACTAGCTTCTGCCCGCGGCTTCGCCCGCATAATTTGTCGACAAATCATACACATAAACCTTCGTCTTGAATCACTCTCTCTATCTATTAAAAAAACTGCATCAAAATCCGTTGTGTAGTTTTAAAGATCTAAGCATACATAGGGATATAGGGACAGAGAAAGCGACTTTGTTTTATACTATGTAGTATTGGTTAGGTTAGAACTATGACCAACCAATACCGCGGGAAAAGCCAGCAAGCACTATATTTAAATTGGTCGCAGTTACTAGGTTATAAAATATTTTTAGGATAACAAATTGAGTATTGTTTGGGGCCCACAAAAAGAGCTATATTTATTATTACGAGTATAAAAGCCAGTTTCTTTTATTATTTTTAGGAAATCATAATAGGAATTATTTGGGGTACGATTCAATACAAGTGTTTTAATAATCCGAAAGCTTTTTGTTTAACGAAATTGCAGCAAAGAACAAAATAGGTACCTATATATCTACTTATCTAATTCAAGTTTATTACCAATTTTGTCTATCAATGTAATAGTCGCCGATGTAGCTGTATGCCTGTTTAACCTGCGCATCGGTTGTACTCGGTGACATTTTCAATAACTCAACTACGCGGAACCAGTGCCCTAAACGTTTCCGAAGAGCTATAGCCAAGTCTCTGTAATGTAATTAAATAATATTATTAAGGAAAAGGTTATAAGTTATACATAAGCTTGGGATGATCGATGATATTCATCGAAGGTATTTAAACATTGATGTTTAGCTAGAAAACATCGATGTTAAGTTCTCGAAAACATCGACAGATCGATGAATAATATTGGAACAGAGCGGATTTTTATAAACGTGTACATTGCATTTTTGCTATGTCCCACAACTTATAACGATTTTTTTTTACGATAACTATCTTAGTAATCAATTTTTTGTTGATGTCGTTAGTAATAACATATATTTAACTATATGTTGACATCTTCATTTCCTTTATTTCTTAATTCATTCATAAGATTCTTGAGTGATACCGTTACGTACACGTTTACCCTGTCCTACCGTCTTTTTGTAAACAACAAATTAAAATTACGAGATAAATATAAATATATTTATTCATTTTAATAATATAATTAATGTAAAGCAATTGATTGAATTTTAATATTTTTTTAAATAAAAGTCTTAATTATTGACTTGGGTGGAATTTCCATTGAGAAACGCAATTTTACGCGGCTTTTTAAAAATCTACCGCAATTGTAGTTTTTTCATTAGTTTGCAACATTATTGAGCACTCTGTGGAACATATCCGTCAATATCTACAGTGGATCAGTCTCGATAGAAAAATCATTGAAAGTGGACGATTTTCCGAGAGAAAAAAAAATCCATTGATCAACGGTGATTTTTGAATAAGTTAACAATATTTCAAGTATATTACACTTAATATATAATCGACCAATGTATATTTTACTAAGTTGTATCAATGTTTTGTTGTTATTAATGTAAAAATACGTAAATAAACGAATAACCAATGTAGTTGGTAAGGAATCGTTACATTCCACTGACCAATTGTAGCAAAAACGTTAGTCAGCGGAATGAATAGTACCTCAGTGGAACGCTAAAGCTGCAAGCACGGTGAATATTTCGTCCATCACGTGATTCTCTTATTTTTTAACAATATTACGATTTTTTTGCCAATTGAGGTAGGTAGGTGTGTAGTCGTATAATCATTATGCTAATTATTTTTACTTTAAATTCGATTTTATTTTTTGAATTAATGATAGAAGTATAGTAACATGTACTAGCTGTCTCCCGTGGGTTAAACGCATAAGTTCCGATGCCGTGGAAACATCGAGATAAAAAGTAGCCTACTATTTTTGTATTATTACTATAAAGGTACCAATTAGTGCTATTACAATCGTAATTTTATTTTTTGTAGATGAAAATATGCCTCTTACATTTGCCGAGAGAGTACCATAAAAAACCACAAAAATTTAAAAATTGCAGACCAATGTTTCTACATCTTGGTGACGTCAAATATGTCTGTTACAGTTCTATAGAATTTTACCTAAAAATGTGTGCATTTTAATCAGAGCCTTACTTTTCCACTTAGAGTACGATTATTAATTCCAGTCAGTAAAATGACATTTCCAGTGTTGCAGGTTTTTAGTCCCAAATAAATAGTGATGTGGTAAATCGAGGTTTAACAAATTAAAAGTTAGTCAAGATTCCTTTTTTTTAAATTGATGATTTTGACTTTTCGGCGATACGTCGTAAAGTTCACCAATACTTTTATGCGAAGGACCCTCCAACTATTGCCAAGGTACAGTACCCGGCGATAAATATTGCACATCGACCTTTGGAAAGAGACAATCGGCTAATTTCAGCTTCGTAGAGCGTTATCTCTGTCTCACGAAATACAAACAGTCCGGTATCTATTAGGAGTTGTTAAAACAATTATGATTTGCTTCTTTAGATAATTCTTTTTATTCTTCAGAAATTTATTTGTAATATGAAATTCTCTTACATTTTTACCAATACTATAAACCTAAAACATTACTAATAACTATTTACAAGTATATAACAGGAGGGAAACAAAATAAAATAAATCAAAGGGCATCAAAAAATTCGTCCACATCGCTGTCAACAGGAAAAGTTCCCAAAAGGCTGGCAGCATTGCCACGTTGTATGGCAATGCTGATTCTTTGACCGAAAAATAGGCCAGCCCTCTGGTCACGTGAAGAGTCGACCAATCGCTTGGCGATGTCTCGATAAACATAGTGGGTACTCGGACCCCATGGCCCTAGTGTTTCAACCCCAAACGGCTCGAATATATAACTTCCAATAAGGTTGTTATACTTGCGCCGTTTGAGGTTTTCTGCACCTGCAGCGGCTGCCCCAGCACAACCCGCCGTGCAAGGAAGATGGGATGGCGCAAGGGTGTCGACACACGTTGCATCCCACACCAAAGGCCTACCTACCTTCCAAGGCATTAGTGTCATTCCATCTGGTCTCTTCCCATCGTCGCGTGCCAAGCCTTTGGGTACTAAAACAGCTGGCACCCCGGCGGTGACAAGAGCACGACGGATTATGTCATTAATGCTGGCGTGCCGTGCTAACCGGCCTGCGCTTTTACTGCAGGATATTCTTTGTATAAAATACACCAACTTTTCTATCAATTCATATATCAATTTCTGAAAATTTCTATATAGGCTCAAGCAAAGGGGTACGTCGCCAGGAACAATAAAATTTTTAAATTAAAAGACGTAAAAAAATTATTTGGGCCTGAAAGAAGTGACGCCAAAACATTGGAGACAGTGCATCAACCATGCCATAAAAGCCTTAAAACTCGACCACATAGATGAATATGTGAATTCATTCATTATAAATGTAACTGATTCCGATTCCGATTCTGAATATACCGATTCAGAATCGGAATCGGAATCAATAGACCAGTGCCGACAGCTTTTAAAACAAAAAAAAATTATAGTAGAATGAAACCCATTGGAAAAGGAAGAGAATATAACAAAAATTAAAGGAAAAATAATTTACGGGCGATCTGAGGTCGGGAAGTGGATGGGAGTGCGTTTTTAAGGGTAAAAAATGGTTTACCTGGATTTACGGCAAAACTACAAGTCCTATGGAAAAAAGTTAAAAGGCAAAGATATAGATCATAAAAAGATCTACAACTTTCGTATTCACACTTTTTTCACATCACCTCAAAATGTATGTGAAAAATTCAAATAACCAAGTTTCTGGTTTTTTATTTGTATCTTTTACAAAAAAAATTTTTTTTCACGAAATTTGGTGAGAACTTACCTTTTTGTGTTCCAAACACACTGTAATTTTTTTGATTTAAAATATTTATTTGTTCAGCTTATATTGACTTAATATCGAAAAAGTAGCCTAATTTTCGATCAAAAACTCTCCTGTCAAAATATCAGCTTTTTAAAAAAAGTCGGAATGCTTTATGTTCGTTGAAATCTCTACTTTCTGATGGTGTAAAAAAAATATACATTTCCATAGAAGATGTTGTCAGAAAATGCAAAGAAACAATTACAATATTACATACACATTACAATATTTTGGTAAAGTTGTAGAATTTTCTATATGCGTAGATGCCTATTTATTGCTTTTTTAAAGATTACTTATATATCTGAGTGAACTACGGAAAATTTTAGCCCATCAAAAGCTATTTAATACAGGAGTGGGAAAGGGGCTAGGAGGGTATGGGCCTTACTATCCGTTATTTCGTAGCAGTACTGTGCATTTTCTGACAACATACTACGGTACGCTATTTACTACGGTAATGTTTATTTTTTTACACCATCAGAAAGTAGAGATTTCAATGAACATAAAGCATACCGACTTTTTTTTTAAAGTTGATATTTTGACAGGAGATTTTTTGATCGAAAATTAGGCTACTTTTTCGATATTAAGTCAATATAAGCTGAAAAAATAAATATTTTAAATCAAAAAAATTACAGTGTGTTTGGAACATAAAAAGGTAAGTTATCACCAAATTTCGGGAAAAAAAATTTTTTTTGTAAAAGATAAAAATAAAAAACCTAAAACTTGGTTATTTGAATTTTTCACATACATTTTGAGGTGATGTGAAAAAAGTGTGAATACGAAAGTTGTAGATCTTTTTATGATCTATATCTTTGCCTTTTAACTTTTTTCCATAGGACTTGTAGTTTTGCCGTAAATCGAGATAAACCATTTTTTACTCTTAAAAACGCACCCCCATCCACTTCCCGACCTCAGATCGCCCGTAAATTATTTTTCCTTTAATTTTTGTTACATTCTCTTCCTTTTCCAATGGGTTTCATCCTACTATAATTTTGTTTCACTTTTTACCATTTTCAAAGGCTTCGGCACTGGTCTACAATAGCAACCGTAAGGAATAAAAACGTATAAAATGACTTGTATATTCCCGACTTTCTAGTGTTAATTCCTCTGAATCTCTAAACATTTTTTTCCCAGCTTTTGTAATAATGTTGTAGTGAGAAATTTTTATATGCTGGTAAGGTCCATATTTCTAAAATCGTATTATTTAATACGGTATGTATTACATATTTACAATAAAAAAACGCTTTGATACCTAATAAAATAAAGCATGACTAAATGTCTAAGTCTATCGATTGCCGAACATCACTATTGTAGCGGGTCACCCTTTTTTGTATCAGTGACAGTTTTTTTTTTTTTTTTAAGGCTGGGAAATCATGCAATGACTGCTCCCGCTCTGGGTGGAGCGGAAGCAGACTCTTACTCTTACTGACTAAAACCCATCCATGTTCCTTCCGTAGCCCTTTATGTTCCGGGGTAGCGGTAACCCTTTCGGACAATCCCGCTTACCCGGCAGGCTTGGCCCTGAGGGGCCCCTTCATATGCTGACATCTCTTTGAGGCGCGCGTCGAACATATACGCGCCGTACGGCACGGGTCTGGTGCTGATCGGACGGTGAGTCACCCATTACTCACCGTCCGCAGGCCCGCGCCTACGGTGGCCGGGAGTCGTCACGTGGCTCCCGACGCCCGGGGCGTCTCCTGCGGCGGCTGGGACGGGAGGACCTTTCTCTCTCCCATCCCGCCACCTCCTTCGCGAGCATGACTTTTTCCGCGAGCATGACTTTTTCCGCGAGCATGACTTTTTCCGCGAGCATGACTTTTTCCGCGAGCATGACTTTTTCCGCGAGCATGACTTTTTCATCAGTGACAATTGCACTTGTCATTTTACTGACTGGAATGAATAATCTTACTATAGTAATTTTAGCATTCCACTGATGTGAGTGTCCATCACTTATAAAATAAGAAAATAAGGGTTAATTGCTTATTTTTACATTAATTTGGGATAATTATTATTTTATATCATAAAACATAATTTGTTGGTCTTCATATGGTTTTGTAAAAGAACATTCAATGTGAATTTAAATAGTTGCATAGAAAATAGGTAACTAATTTGTCCCATGTTAGTCAGATGAGACAATAATACGATTAGAGCAGTTATTAGTTCCTTTATATCATATTTTTGCACGTTTTTCATTTATTTAGCTTACATATAACAAAATAAAATGTGATATTTCAGTAAACTATTTTATTTAAATGATTAGAGCGGGTTTTAAAATTGTTACTAAGAGGAACCAATAAACGTCTACATGATTTTTAATCGTTTATTATTAATTAACTTTATGATATTATAGTAAACCTTCAATATTTTTATAAACTTAAAATATTAGACAGTTGAAATCTAAAAATAAAAATTCGAGAAATAGAAAATAAAATCAGACCACCTATTTTAAAATGTGTACACGTTTAAAAAAATCCGCCCAACATCGATGTACTGTAGGCCATTACAGCGTGAATTGGTATTGGGTGCAGTCGATTTCATGTTACAATGTAACCGAACTAGGCTGAACAAATACTTATTCCTTTGTGTTCCATAAGCCAAAAGGTCGTGAGAATAAGGATCTTTACTGCCATTATTGGAAGACAGGTGGCGCATCGTCATTTTGTTTACTAACATTAAGTCAATTTTAATTTTCTGAAAATATGTCTGTGTGTGGTGTACCAGGATATACTAATACCGGTGTCCATTTATTTTCCAAAGATACAACGCCAAAAATCGATATTTATCGTACATCGATACTTTTCAATCGATGTTTTTCTAACATCGATCATCCCTAACATAAGCACTCATTTAATTAATAATGCGTAGTAGGTATATGATAACAAACCGTCTATCTTCATTGTGATATATCTTTTCAGCTGCATCAAAGTCTTTGAAGTAAGCTAATATCTCAGCTTTTTTAAGAGCATTTGAATGAAGTGCGTTCAAACGGGAAACAAATTTGATACCGGCGTAATCATTACGTCTTACAAACGCAGCCTCAGCAGTATCAAGTGCGGATTCGGACTCGAAATTTTTTAAAGCAGCTTCTGCTAGCAACAACCTGGAAGAAGTATCTTACATATAGACAAATGTTGGACAGTACCATCGACAACTAAGAGATTGGTAACTAAAAACTTGATTATCGAAAATCATGATTTTGGTGGTGATTACTTGTACCTGTCACTTTTATCAGCATTCGGTTCAGTGGCGTAACTATGGGGTGGCAAGACTGGCAAAATGCCACGGGCCCCCGACCTGACGGGGCCCCCGGCCCGAGAGGTTGCGAGCTCAAAAGTGACCAACATTTTTAACAAAATTTAGTAAAACATATAGATTTGGGGCCCCATGCAATGGATTTGCCCAGGGCCTCAAATGGTATAGTTACGTTACGCCACTGATTCTGTTATTCATTTATTTAACTTTAATTAAAACGGTTAACCAATTACAATAATTAAAGGCACATAAGTATACTTAAAAGAAAAGATAATATAAAAAATGATGAAAATAGAAAATAAAAAAAGTCTTTTAAAAGTTTTTTATGTGATAAAAAGAAATAGAAAAATCATACCATAGTTGTGGATGTGGGTTATCTTTAATAAAATTTTCCGCTTCCTTCAATCCTACTTTTTCAATGAGCTGTCGCGTGTCTCTCAGAGACTTAACCTCTACTCTAACAATGTGCTGAGGTGTACATTTATCGTCCACATTGTCCAGAAGCACTGAGGTGATTTCCAATTCCTAGAAACATTTGTATTTTATAATCTAAAGTCTAGCTATCCGACCCGGCTTTGCACGGATGGTAGAGCATAATGTGCCTATTTTTTTTTAAACGTCGGACAGGTATCTAAGAAATTGGCGTAGGTCAAAACCGTTCGATGTAGATCTACGCAGGGGAGGAAGTAGGCTACAAATGAAAAGGTGAATATTACACGTACCTTGAACTTACACAAATACCCCTGCATGGTCAAAGGCTCTTCAGGTTCAGTGTCTCTCATCACATAGAGCCTAGCCTTTTCTGCCACAGCTAGCATTTGAGGGTTGTCGGACGCCCAGAGAGCGCTCCACACATCTTTACGTAACGCTTGTCCGATACTTATGTTGTTGGCCATGTCAGTCTCCAACAAATACAAAGATCCTGGTTGGTCGATTACATAGAACTTGCTACAAATAAATAATATTGTTTCATAAATTGCTTATTGCATTTCAAATCAATCTGTAGAAAAAATATATTGATGGACCCGCATAAATAGTTTTAAAGACTAGGTAAATTTAGGCTTCATAGGCCGGTCAAATAAGACATTCGGTGCTACATAAATTCGCAACAAGCTGAATGTTCAAAATACTATTATACACCAAACCTGAAAGTTCCCCATCATTCCCGTGTAGGTATGGGAAAAAAATATACATGGTCAAATGTAAAAAAAATGAGTTTTTCGCGATTTTCAGCAAAACGGTAAGTTTTATCATAAATATACCCTAAAATTGTAGATCATAAAATTATCTATAAAAAATGTACGTTTTTTCTTACGAGCCACCGTTTCGGAGATATAGCGATTCCAAAAAGTTGTAACAGTTGTAATCGTCATAACATGCATGAGCACGATACTCATGTTGTGATACAATACGATAATCTGAATTTTATAGGGTAATACGAGTTTTCAAAATGTTTGAAAAATAAGATTTAGTTGAATGTGCGTATGCATGTTTCGTCAAAAATACCAGAAACAAAAAACAGGTACAGTTAGTTTGTCTTCTTCCTCCAACCTCGGCTGCTGCTCACCAACATCTTCAGGTTTATTACCAAGTTCAAGTGTGGCTTGGTAAATCAGAAAGACCCAACAGACTGGGGTTGGAAATTAGTCAACAATTAATTGGAACCAGTTCCTGCTTCCACCTGCGCCGGAAAAATTGCTAAACGCAATTTTTTGCAACTGCAATAAGGGATGCAGTGCTAAATGTGGTTGCAAAAAAGTGGGACTGTTCTGTTCTCTGGCGTGTAGGTACAAGTTGCCAAGGCAAGTCATGCTCTAATGTCGAATCACCAACAATTGATGATTTATTCGACTTCAACGAGCTGACTTTCGATACATTGTTATTGGCTGAATTTACTTGTACCCAAAACGAGGATGAAGCAGAAGAAGAACAAGGAGAAAATCGAGAAGAACAATTCGAAAATTACGGCTCAGATGAATAAATGTCTGTAGTTTTTTTTTATCAACATCGCTTTTTCTTTGCTGAAATCCATTATTTAAAATAGTTTCAATTAAACAGGATCATTACTGACTTGTGGAGAAGGCCGACTGGGAAAACCACGTTAAAAAACGCGCTAAGTACACTACCTCATAGATGGCGTGGAAGCCTGGAAGGATATTTGTATGTTTAAATAAATAAATAAAAAATAAAATTTTATGACGATTCCAACTGTTACAACTATTTGCACCGCTATACCTCCGAAACGGTGGCTCGTAAGAAAAAAAAGTATTATTTATAGATAATTTTGTGATCTACAATTTTATTCTGAAGTATTTTTATGATAAAACTTACCGTTTTGCTTCTTCTTCTTCGTGTGGTTAGTGACTAACCTGGTGTCAGAGTTTTAATGCTGCCCATGGGCCTCTGACTTAGCATCACATGCTGTTGAGAAATATCTCTCAGGCATGCCGGTTTCCTCACGATGTTTGCCTTCACCGATTTTTTAAGCAAGTGATAATTATACAATACGCACATGAATCCGAAAAATCAGAGGTGCGTGCCTTGGGTTTGAACTCGAGACCTATGACTTGGCAGTCCGACGATCACACCACTAGGCTATCACTGCTGTTACCGTTTTGCTGAAAATCGCTAAAAACAGTTTTTTTTTACATTTGATCTTGAATATTTTTTTTCCCATACACGGGAATGATGGGGAACTTTCAGGTTTGGTGTATAATAGTATTTTGAACATTCAGCTTGTTGCGAATTTATGTAGCACCGAATGTCTTATTTGACCGGACTAACAGTGAATATGAGCCGCCAGAAAATTTATATTTATCATTATATATTTGAATGACTTAATCAAATAATATATCATTCATACCTGGAATTAGAGTTGAGCCCCAACCTATAGGGCCGCGAATTCATATTTATAGAAGCGATTTTCTTAAAATTCACAAGAGAAAATAGCAATATGGAGCCGGAATCTCTTCCAATTAACAAATGGGTGTCAGAACTTGAGACACAGCATATCGTATCATCC
The DNA here is from genome assembly GCA_951799385.1 of Hyppa rectilinea. Lineage (NCBI taxonomy): Eukaryota > Metazoa > Arthropoda > Insecta > Lepidoptera > Noctuidae > Hyppa > Hyppa rectilinea. The sequence continues at coordinate 10,500,902 of OX637306.1, read as the reverse complement.
TGAAACCCTACGTCTGTGGCCGTGGCTGGCGACCCGTCGGCATGGTACAACTGTTCCGTAGTGCCTGAAATATCATATGACATGTTGCTAAGTCTGACAGCCAGTCTTACCAAGGGGTATCGTATTACCCAGTTACTACTGGGTTGTGGAGGTCAGAAAGGCAGTCGCTCCATGTAAAACACTGGTATTCAGCTGCATCCGGTTCGACTGGAAGCCGACCCCAACATACCTGGGAAAAGGCTAGGTAAAATGAAATGTTGCTAATACAACAATAGTAAGAGTGTTCCTGAGATGCCTTGTTTTTGGTTCACTGAAGTTAACTGTATACTGTGTATTCACTGACAGTACTTCTCGATTCGATTATGATTTCTCGATAAAATTTATTGCATTTATTTAATCGCGTTTGGTACCTATTACACATTAATACATATATATTTTTAAGCAGGTCTTTTTTTTTGTCAAACATTTCTGAAAATAGATTAGGTACTTGAAATACTTACGAGGTCTGGTCGGCGTAAAGAACTTCCATATTATAAACGATTCCTTAGACGCTGCTACTACAATCGCTTTGCTGTTTATAGTCACATATATCACCGGAATACTTACTGATTTACCTAAAAATATTCATTGATCACGCTCTAAGAGTTATTACCATTTTAAACTCGAAACTGTCATATCAAGTATGTATACCTGAGTTAGTTTCAAGTTTATAATGCTTATTTCCATATGACACGAGTTCACAGATCAGTCTTGATATTATTTAGTAAAATCATGATTATTCTCACCATCACACTGAATTCCTTGCTGATTCGATACAATTACTAGCCCCAAAGTGGCTATCACACAGTATTCGTCAACAGCGCACATATCAATGACATCAGGTATATGATTTATCCAGGACTAAATTCATAAATAAAAAACTAACATTATTGTTTATGTATATGGAGTACTTAAAGCATGCCATAAACATATAAGTCCATTAACCTGATGTGTTACAGTGTCCCAAAAGGTAACGGTTTCTGCGCCCGATACATATGCCAATGTATTCCCATAGAACGCGTACTTGTGATCCATTTTGACGTTCGCAAAGTATATGAAGGAGTCGATAGCAATGGCAAGCCGTAGTGACTTTTTCTCCCACGATAATGCTCTCATGTTACCACCCGGCACACGCAACGTACGGATATGCTAGAACAAAGAATAGTAAAGCCTTTGAAGTTATCGCTTATTTCAGGGGGTCAATTTAAATTATGTTATAAGTAGATACCTCCCCATATGCGCCGAAAAATTGGACCACGTTCGTCTTGTCTGCCGTACAGCCGGCAGCAGCCAGGATGGTGCCATTATGATTCCAACAACAATCAATAAGCGACATATTTGATTCTACAACGACACTATCTGAAATTGATTACAATATTTTACATTATTTTCATAGAATGTAGGGAACAATGAATATTTTGTTTACGTTCCTTATAGGTTGAAAAACCGCCCGAACCATGGATAGTTAACACTGAATATAGGTACCCGCAGCTTTTTTTTTATACCACCTTGAATTGTTTTCAACCTCTTTCTAAGATCAGTAGAGAAACCTTATATTGAACATGGCTGGTAATAATCTGACAGCATTCGAACCTTTAAATTATGATTAGAATAGGTGATAGGTTTTTGTACAAGTGACACGACTCCATCATGCATGAGCCGTGGTGGCTTGACAGATATATTCGGTACGTTATAATATACAATTGATTATTCATGGTCTGTGTGTTTGCTTTGACAGCCCAGCAAGTCCTCATATGCACACAAAACACACGCTCTACCACTGAGCCCCCTCAGTGAAGGTCCCCAACATTTCACAATACCTATCTAAATTACCGATTTACCTTCCTCATTGCAATTCTTCATTAACAATATTACGCCACTTCTGTAAGATATTGCTAGAACGGGTCGGGTGGCTGGAGCACTTCCCGAATACCAGTCCATTGTAACAATATCCATTGATCCCGACACACCATGAACAGTAACTGGCATCTAAAACCGAAAAAATATCATATTTAATAAGTGGTTTATTGTAAAAACTGAAGTCAAACCAACAACTTTATAAAAAGTAAACAGCGAACATTTTAAAAGCCAAAAATAATACCTATATGAAATGGCGCTGAAAAGTAGCGATGGAGGAACCTACCCTACCGTTAGTATAATATGTAGATAGTCAATCAAATCGAGGGTCTGATCTACTTAAAGAGGTACTCCCGCGGTGCCATAGACACACACATAGAGGTCAAACTTATAACACCCCTCTTTTTGCGTTGGGGGTTATAAATAAATTGCTCTTGCACAGCACAACGATAGCGACCGATTTTTCGTGTAAACTGTGTCGTGGTATGTAGGTACGGTCCATCCATGGTAAATGCATGTTGTGTTTGATAACAACTTTATTTAAAAACAAGCCACTCCCACCAAAATCAAACTGGTTGCTAAGTAAATTAGGTAATAATTTATAATTTGTACCATATTATTTTATTATATTGGAATAACTTCTCACACATTGATTAATTTATTATTATTAACTTTTAGAATGTTTGTAAATATGTGAGCACTATGTACTTATGATATAATTAAGTTTACTTGCCACTGCTACATGTGTTTTTCTTTTCACCTTTTGTGGTGTATTGTTTTTATTCTGGGTGCATCGTCTTCACATATAATGCTAATGCATGTATACAAAACATTGTGAATCATTTTAAAAGAGTAACGGTGGAGTTTCTTGCCCATTCTTCTCCACACGAAACTACCTTTTGGAAGAGGCGACTAGAATCAATTCTATTTCTTGTTCATTTTGACCGGCAGAAATGACAAAATTTAGAGTCGTTCTCTAAATTTTGTAATTTCTTTCAAAGATCGTTTAAATAGCAGTATTAATTATTAAATTCTGTAGAGCACTGGTGGCCCAGTGATAACGGCCCTGACTTACGAGTTGTTGGTCGTGGGTTCGAATCCAGTCCGTAGCTTTATTTTGCGTAAATAATTTCATCTCCACTACTCTCAGTATGTCCTAGATCCAAAAAATTGGAATACCTACTACTACCAATGTAGATTATCGCCCACTTCCTCTCAAAGAGATGAGGCCTGTTGTGCCAACAGTAGAATTATAAGTATAAACACTTAAAATAACATCTTTGGCATATTTACATAATCCTACGGAAATTATAAACGTTTCTTGTTGTTACATAATCCTACGAATATTATAAACGTTCAAAGTTTGTGAGGATGTATGGTTGTTTGTTACTCTTTCACGCAAAAACTACTAAACGGATCTGGATGACATTTTGCATAGTCTGGAATAGCACACAGCCTACTTAATATCCCGGTGGTTCATTCCCGTGGATTGTTTTAAATACTTTTTTTACAAAAGTCAATTTTATTCTAACTGTGAAGTTATTTTCATGAGGCAACTATTTTCATTAAAAAAATCAAAGAATAGGTTTAGTTGGATCGTAATAGCCTTTAGCTTAGGCTATATTTATTGCCAGTGAGTATACAATGCATACGTTGTACTTACTGTAAAATTTCCTTGATCATCATATATGTGTAGCTCGCCATTGGTCAGCGCAAAAAGAAGCTGTGAATTATCGGGCGACCATTGAACTGCAGTGAGCCCTGGCCCTTTAACGTCTTTGCCCCACACTCGAGAACCATCCACAGACCCCACAATAACAGCTCCTGTAATAATAGCATAATGTTACCTTTGTTCCATATCACGAGCGCGCGTCGTCCTACTTTTATTTCAATGACATACTTATGATTTAAAATGCTGTGATTGACTCGCGCTCTTAGGGTCAGCTCGGACCGACACGCGACGCTGCGCGCACATTTTAATAGAGCCACTCAAAATTTAACTTTATTACTCGCAATGAAATGAGTATCTTTTCGTGTTACTACACGAAAAGATTGCGAGTGCGAGGCATCACGAGGCGCAGCGCTGGATGGCGCAACGTATTCTGAATTCTCACAAAGAAATGTGTATCTTTTCGTGTTAGAAAATAAAGTTATATTTTGAATCGCTCTTCAGCGTAGCGTCGCTTCTCGGTGTGAGCTGACCCTTAGACTGCAATTAACAATCATCACTTTTGGCACCAATCCACTGAGTGTATAAGACGGTGAAGTCAAATTGAAATGCACAGATCGGAATTTGAATTTCGGAAAAAAAAGTGGCAGAAAATTGCTGATCCGTGTCATAAGTATGATTCCTATTTCACGAAACAAAACGGGGCTTTCTTTTGTTTTGTGCCTCTCTTGCTTTCCGTCTTTAAATTATGATTTGTACAGACGCCAGTACATCACGTTACCCGAATCTGACCAATTTCTTTGATAGTTTTACAACTTTATTACAAAGACTTAAGGTTTATTTTCAATTGGGAAAATTTGACAGTTTGGGATAGCTCGATGTGCTGGCAACTGTACGTCCATGTACAGCCACCATAACACCAGAATTCCTCTACTGGTACCAACAATTTCCAAGTTTAATAATTAATATTGTCTCACCATCCTCATAAGCTATGCAGATTTTTTGACCGTCAGAACCCCAAGCCATGCTTGTTACAGTTGATTTATTTCTGTTATTTATCATTTCTTCATACCAGGACCCCTGGAATGTAATACAAACCACATTAGTTTCCAAATCCATTGTCACACAGAAAGCACAAATAGACTTCAAGACCTTTATTTATGCAAATATCAAAATAAAAAATTAAATTAAGAAAGACACTAGTTTACTAAGTAGAAATTACCTTATAAAGCATCCAAACAACGATGACACCATGCTCATCACTAGTGGTCAGCTTGTGAAAGACTTCATTCCAGAGAGCCACACACACCCGCCCAGTGTGGCCTTCCAAGCTTAGATTCATTGAGAGATTACCACCACCTCCTGTAATGAATATATTAATAAATCAGTACAGATATGTGGTATTCAGTTACCTACCTCAGGCCACGGACATGAGCCTACCCCTAAAAAATCAACCCCAGGAAAGCGGGAGGGGTGCACTTTAATATACATTTACATTTAGCCAAGTGTCTGAAATTAAAACAAATGTTCATAAATTTACCAGATTCCAATTTTAAAACTTTTAACATGCCATCTTCTCCACCAACAGCAATGTACCCAGATGCATGATTCCATGATATGCAAGTTACGTTTGATTGCTTGGGAATTGCAATCTGTAAAGAAATTAAAGGAAACATTATAAAACACAGTCTCTTTGTTTATTCTAATGTTAAGGCTGGGCCCAAACAGCTTCCAAACATAGCCACTAGTGGCTGTCATCTCTTGCTGAGGCACTAGGTGACCACAACAGTAGAACCACCTGAGCCACAAATCCTATTAGTTATGTTTTCTAACTATGTTTTCCAGTAGGTATAAGTGCAGAGCTGTACAACACTAGCTGGCATTAGTAGATGCTAATAGACAATACCTATATATTTATTTTCAACTAGCTGTGCCTGCGACTTCGTCCGCGTGGACTAGTGACTTTTCGGGCAGCATACCTTAACAAATGTTCGCCGTGATTCTTTAAATTGACATAACTGTTTTATTTATAAACCGATTGACATGAAATAAACACTAAATGTTAAGTGAAGCTTACTACAATATGTAAGTGAAAACTACATCTAAATCGAATAAGCCGTTTTTTATATTAGCGTGCACAAACACAAAGACAAACAGACAAAAAAAAACCTTTCGGGTTCGGCATCGATAAAATAACAACCCCTGCTACATTTTTTTTATATATTCAATGAATCCAATGGAAATACAATGGAAATATATAAAAAAATTGTGACTTTTCTACAATTTTATTATATTTTCAATAAAAATAATATCTAAATAAAGTAATAGACCAATTACTAAATAATTAAAAATTTCTCTTTGACCTGAAAGTAAGACTAAGGCATAAACCCCAGTCTTTATGTGCATTAAATACAAAAAAAAAATACTAGTAGGCACACTAACTAAACTTTCTACTACTAATAAACTTAAGTGTTTTCATTTGAAGGATTATAATTTATAATGGTTGTTAAAATAAAGGTAGTAGGTACCTAAATTAAGATGCATAATATGTATTGCAGTTTCAGATTAAACACACATAAAACTAACACCTGCCCATAGGGGTAGGCAGAAATTAACTATAAATAAAGTATACCAGATTGTTACCTTAAAATTTTTTGTACAGTGTAATCATATAGTTATAAGCTGTAACAGAATTAATGCCAAACAAAATAATGTGTTGGAGTTACTTAAAAAAAAAGATATTGGTAAATATTGACAAACTGATCAAAAGTTTAGTAAACTACTTTTAACCCTCGATCCGTCGCATGGGGTCTTTGAAAGCCCAGGGTTTAGAAAATTGCGAATTACTTACACTTTAAATACGTTTACGGATACCATACTTTAGGTATCCTCCCAAAAAGGATTACGCTACACCAAAGACTACTATATGCGCTACACGTTCGCGCCATCAAACTTCAGGCTGCGCGGGCGGGCTATGATGTGTATGGACGCGTGTTTCTACGCAAGGCTCCGAAAGACCCCACGCGACGACTGGCGTAAGTAAACTTAATTGTGTTTCTTTGTTTCCGTGTTTATATTTGTTTTTTTTTGTTTTAGTATATTTATTACATATTTGGTATGATGTAGTATTTATATTTGTGTTTTTTTTTTGTTCTAGAAAGTAAAAATTGAAATGGATCATAGTCAAACCCAACGTATTCTAAGTTGGTTAGATGAAGAAGATGAGGAGATACTTGGTGATGAGGAGGATGGTGAAGAAAACATTGATTATCCGGATGAAGTCAGTGAACATGACACCAAGTCCGAACAGGATTATGAAGAAGACAACCAACATGATCAAGTTTATCCATCAGTACCGTCAAGTAGCAAGGAAGAGTAGAATTTATCGTCGCATAATTTTTATATTGTCAAAAAAAAAACAATGATGTGGTACTTATACGACTGTATGCAAATGGAAGAAGACTCGAACGGAAGAGAATTGAAGTCACGGTCAACTGTTACGATGTTACCTCGTGAGTTGTTGAAACAGTGTATACAACGCTTTGTACCTCCTCTTCAGGATATCTCCCCCGATGATGCTCAGTTGGTACCTATGAGAAAGCGTTGCATACATTGTCCAAGACGTACAGATAGGTAATGCAAGTCCACTTGTCACTTTTGCAAAGGAAACATTTGTCCAAATCATACCAAAGCTGTATGTACCGATTGTGTCCAAAGAAATTATTAGGGTAACTTAGACATACAAAAGTATATATATGTTTTTATATTTCTTTGTTGATTTATATTTGATTTTATTCTTTAGTTCATTGATCTCAAATGAGTATATAAAAAGAAGAAGTACCTAATTGTTTTTAATTTTTAAGTTTATTTTAACATGGCCAAGTTAAAAGATGAGAAAAAATTTTATGCCTATAACTTTAAGTTTTTTCCAATATAAATAAATGTCCGATTTGCAAAAACTTTTCCTTTTTGTTTCAATGCAATCCTATGCAAATCATCTACGTCAAAATGAAGTCAAAAAAAGAGTCCTTTTTGTCTTTTTTGGATTTATTTGTATATATATAGTTAGTTAGATAGTCTTTTAATTTAAGTATGTATAAGTTGTTATTGTTTTAAATGTATTCTTAGTCAAAAATGTATGTCCTAATATGAATTGATTGCAATTTATTTTTGGGGTCTCTGAAGACCCCATGCGACTGTTCATGTAATAATACAGGCACGACGGGCGGAGGGTTAAACTAAGTCAACTGTAAAAATATCTGTAATGGTATCGAATTACTAGGGTTCATTTATTACGAAGCCTTAAAGTTAATAAAATCTGCGCGAGATCAAATGTTTGAATAAATCCCTATGGAAACACCGATTAACAACAAAATAAATTAATTATATACCTTCTTGCTCATATAAATGAACATTTTGAATGTGTTTTTCCAATCTGTTTTATTTGCAGAATACTAAGCGTGTTTTCAAATGTTAAGTTTATTTATCAACACAGACGAACTGAAACACAACAAACTGGAACCAACGGAAACCAATTGCTGCTGTCAGGTCAAAAAATATTTATTAGTGGTTTTTGCATGTTGGCACAACACTTAAAACTTCTATGGAATTAATATGTTCTAGTAATATCCACCGACTGGGAAGCAGTATCCCAAAGAGTATAATAGTATAGAGGAGTATCCGATCCTCTGAATCCCTGCAAAGGGATAAGAATTATCTAAGGTTTAACAGATGAGACCTACTTACTGCAAGGTACACTAGACATTGAACGAAGCCTATTTCGAAAGATTTTGAAAACGTTTGCTACAAATTAGCAGTTAAAATCTGTGTCGCAAGTGAGGCCCTGGTGAGTGGTGAGTAAAGTCACTGCGGTTGAGTACCTAGACCAGTGTCGTCATTATTATTATGTAGCTACGAGACGTGGGCCGAGCCGGCAGCTGTCTTTGGCATGGGCACGAAACTGTCGCATCACTTCAAAAACTTTCTTTTAAACCTCACCACGGATCCAAGCTGATCCGCAACCTTGGTAAGATAATCTTAACCTTCGATCAACCCGTGTGGCTGCTATTGCCTCAAAACATTCCACGGGACGGGTGATTCCGATAAAAAATCCAAAAGCCCATGATCCCAATTGAAAAGTTATATCGATCGATGACAGTTTATTTTACTCTACCAGCAAGTAGCAACATTGGGAAAATCAATAATATTTTTACTGATCTGAAAACATGTCAAAAAGCTTTTCGCGAAATCTTCATGAAATAATTCAATTCTCAATCATTTGTATTGTTACTGGTAATTTCGATTTAAATAGTTAATTCAGTACTGAGTCCTTTGCAATTTGTAGTTTTTGTATATTTTAAAGTTCGGCTTACACAGCCGATATTTTCACCGCAAGATTTCAAATAAAATAATTATTAAGTTCATGAAAATGTTGGGTCGAAAACAAAGCCTAAAAGGGGAGCCGGTACTAGCAGACTACGGTCCAGAAGAATCTCTAAATGAAAGTGCCGATATTGAATGGGTCAACAAGGTAATTTAAACAGCAATTTAATTTATTTCACATTGATATGTTATAAGCTAAATTCATACCAGATCTATCCAGTCGTCTTCAGCACTTATAGCATGAGTTTGAGAACTTATTAGTTTATCATTGCCCAATGCAGGGTACAGCCTTTTATAGAAAAACCTTTTGAGGGGTACCCTTACCCTTACAAGATGTACTTAGTAATAAAAGATTTAACCTTTTAAACGCCAACGCATAAACGCACACGCGTGTCCTCCACGCCAAGGTACAAATTTATTTCTTCTTGTTATCATGGATTTCTCAATATTCATGGTGTCTTTCAATCTGTTGACATGACATTAAATACGTACAAGAGCTTCAATTTTTAAGATATCTGTATAAACATTCACAAAAGTAATGAATTAATTGCTTATTTTGTGTTATAGTGTTGTGGCCATTGTCACATATTTGTGTCGTTGGCGTACAGGGCATGCGCTTGCTCGTCACGTATATGTGCCAATGGCGTTCAAAAGGTTAATAAATAATATTTTTTATTCCAGTTATGGGTTAGAAGAATTTTAAGATTATGTGCTTTATTAAGTTTAATGTCTGTGTCACTTAATACTCCAAAATCATTTGAAAAGTACCCATCTCTGCAAACTATAACATTTGCTGTGGACTGCAGTGTCACACTCTTATTTACTGCAGAAATGATTGCTAAAATGCATATTAGAGGAATATTAAAGGTATGCTCTAAATAAATAACAGTTATGGTCAACTAATTACATAGTGTATTGCATAGAAATACCCTACAGCTATCTATATTGGTGGACTTTTAAGCAAATTAGTCCTATTAAATAAATAAGGAGCCTATAGTTGTAGTCTAGGCTGTAGAGATTTGTAACCATCCTAAGATGTTCTAGCAATGTTTAGATTATTTTCCTGTATAATATGTGTTACATTTTTAAATTATATTACATTTCTCCCTAATATTAATTGACCACTACTGAAATATATATTATATTTTTTTAAGCCCAAGGGAAGACTAGATGTCTTTCTGTGAGATTTTACATTTTTCTGTAATCTGGTGCTGGATAAAATACTTATTATGATGAATGTTTTCAGGGGGATGTTGCCTACTTAAAAGACCACTGGTGCCAGTTTGATGCATCTATGGTTTTTTTTCTTTGGGTGTCTGTTCTGTTACAAATGTTTGAGTTGACTGGTATAGTACCCAGATACAGTTACCTAAGTATATTAAGAGCACCCAGACCATTGATTATGATTAGATTTTTGAGAGTATTTTTAAAATTCTCTATGCCAAAATCTAGAATCAATCAGATATTCAAGTAAGTGGTTAAAAAAAATATTACTGCTTTGCCTAAGTCACTTGCATTTTAACCCATACACTGCCAAGAACATGTATGTGTTGAAGATATAGAGCTTAGAATAGCACAAAAAATAATCACAGTGTTTGTGTTAAAAATATAAGTCATGCTTGATAATATCTTTTAGCTCAGACTCTCCAGAACTCCGCCAATATCCTAGGCGCTTGGTTCCGGAAATGGAGAATCAAGGTCAATCCTGATAAAAGCCAGTCTTTTCTCTTCAGGAGAATTCGTAGGGCCCTCCCCAACCCCCCTAGTCCGATCACCATGTACGGCAAGCCGATCCCTTGGGCGAAGCATGCCAAGTACCTGGGTGTCACTCTAGATCAACATCTTAGTTTCGCAGAGCACATAAAGCAGGTACGTTCGCGGGCCGCTTTCGCTCTCGGTAGGCTCCAATTCATGCTTACAGAACGCAGCAAATTGTCACTCCGGTGCAAACTGCGTCTCTATAAGGCTGTAATCCATCCCATCATGACCTACGCTTGCGTCGTCTTCGCACACGCCAAGCCCAAGTATCTGCATCGAATGCAGACACTTCAAAACCGATTCCTCCGTAAGGTCTCAGGAGCTCCCTTTTACGTCCGTAACATGGACCTTCATGTAGATTTTAAACTCCCCACAATTCAGCAGTTCATGAAACGCCTCTCGAAGCGTTTCTTTGACACTGCTTTAAAGCAACCCTCCCGATACACCCCGTCCCGCATCAGTAAGGTTCGCTGTCCACAGCATACCCTCATTGCCCCCGACGATGCCACCACTCTCCTCCAGGAGAGCAACCCGGCTACTAGAACTATTAGAATATCATACAGACACAGATTTCCGTCGTTCCGTCCTCGCCGTCGAGGCCCGTCGCGACAACCCTGTCCATCCCCATCCCCCCGACCCTTGCTCGAGCCAGCCCGCGTTGCCGCTGAGCCAGTAGCTTTAAATACCCCGATCCAACGGTCCCTTGCTGTCCCCCCCCTAAGACGCCCTATACCAAGGTCCGTACCCCACAGGGGGTGCCCTTAGCGTGTAGTCGCTTAGGTTGTAAGTTAGTATTAGTTTTATTAAGCCCTGGCTGGAGGCTGCAATTCTTTTGTGGCATCCACAGGCAAGCCCGGTTAAGCAGTAGACAACCCTATGGTTGAACTGCGAGATGCCATTTCCAAAAAAAAAAAAAGATAATATCTTTAATTGTCATTTGCCCAGCAGTAGGACTATATACGCCAATTGGTATCCATGTAGTTCGCTAATTAGTAGTATGTAGTAGTTGAAATAAGGGTTGAGTTTTAATTAAAATACTTGTAATTTCTTCTAAGTATGAGTTCACCACATAATGCTCACATATATATTTTGTGATTTACAGGAGATCAAGTCAGCAGATTTATAATGTGACCCTATTCTTCTTGTTCTTCATGTCACTGTACAGCTTGCTAGGTGTACAGTTCTTTGGAGAATTAACTCATCACTGCGTCAGGAATGATACAAATCCATAGTGAGTATTATTATTTACCAGATGTTTTTTGAATATTTGGGTATTTAAGAAGGGTTCGATATGAGAGTCATGAAAAAAAATTATAAGTAAGGTTTGTATATAATCAATAATTCATTTATTTATCCTGTTTTTGAGAAAATAAAACAATTAAATAAACATAGTTAAATATTTTTTTATTGCCAGGAGTCATTTTATATGTGAATTAAGTAGAAACTTTTAACAGATTTTATAATGTTATACCATAAATATTTGTAAACATAATACATTAACTTTAATGCTCTTGACTCAGTTTAGCTAAAAGAACTTATTAGACTCAAAAGACTAAGAGTAGGTGTCATTTGTGGGGATAGTTCCAAGTCTTAAAAAATTACTTGAATCTCGAAAAAATATTAAACGACTCAAGTCTTTTACTACACTAGGACTGTTCAAATACCTAATTTACCATTGATGTATAACATAACCATGTGTAATACTTTCTGTTTTTCAGTGAAATCACTATAAACTCCTTAGCTATTCCTGACACATTTTGCTCTCCTGACCCTGGTTCAGGATATCAATGTCCTCCTGGAATGAAGTGTCTGAAACTTAATTTATCCAAATACATCATGGGTTTCAATGGGTTTGAAGAATTTAGTAAGTGGAAAAACAAAAATATTATTGTGCTTTAAATCAAATCAAGTTATTTAATGTTATTAAAAAAGTTTTGTTTCTGTTTAGCAACAAGCTTGTTCACTGTCTACCAAGCATCATCTCAGGAAGGTTGGGTCTTCATAATGTATCGCGCTATCGACTCTCTACCAACTTGGAGATCAGCTCTATACTTCAGGTAAAATTTAAAGCAATAGCTAACTTCATTGTAGAAATTATCATTATTATTTAATTTTGTATATAAGTATTATTTGTTTTGGCATGCTGTGTCTGTCACTTAATATTTGTGTTGTGTTACTTGGTTAAGATTGTAGATAAACCGATTATCATTGAATGCTACAAATGATTGTTAAATTGTTACAGCACAATGATATTCTTTTTGGCCTGGCTGGTCAAGAACGTTTTCATCGCTGTGATCACTGAAACATTCAATGAAATAAGGGTACAATTCCAACAAATGTGGGGTGTGAGGAACCCCATCACTAAAGGTAGTACCACCCAGTTCTTCACTGGTGACGATAATGGATGGAAGTTGGTTACTATTGATGAAAATAAACATTCAGGTAATTATCATAAATAATTCTGGATTTAAATTATAAATTAAATAGACAAGATAATCTTTAAATATTTTTTTTCTTTTGCCTTTCAGGCAGTGCACCAGAAATATTCCATAGATTATTAAGGTCCGCTTACTTCCGACTACTGGTCATGGGGGTGGTTTTGGCTAATGGAATAATAACAGCAACAATGAACTTCAAACACGATGACAATCCAAGAGAATTCTTTTACGAAAAATACTATTACATAGAGGTAGCTGAGATTGTATTTTCATTAGCCATGTTTTTAACCTAAAGTTCAGTATTTATATATTTAATGAAACAATTATTTTCCATACTTTCAGATTGCATTTACCATTTTCTTGGATTTGGAGGCATTAATCAAAATTTGGTGTTTGGGACTAAAGGGCTATTTCAAGCATTCGGTTCACAAGTTTGAATTACTTTTAGCAATTGGCACTACAATTCATATAATACCCCAGCTGTACATGTCGGGGTTTACATATTTTCAGGTAAATACAATTGTTGTAAAAGAATACATTTTGTTCCAATGTGGTGAACACAAGGCGTTTGTAAGACAAATAGAGTCATCATTCTCCTGCCCTTATCCCAATTTATTTGTGATCGGCGCAACATGTCTTTTTGTTCCATACTTCTCGGTTACTCGTCATCTCGGTAGTTTACCTTCCTAACCATATCATCTTCCTCACAATCCTTCCATCGTTTCTTTGGTCTTCCTTTACTTGTATAGCCATCCACATTCATACTCACAACTTTCCTGACAACATTTTCCTCATTCTTCCGCATAACATGCCCATACCATGCCCATACCGATTTCCACACGACTTATCAGTCACCGGTGTCACTTTCAGACTTCCTCTTATATACTCATTACGTATTCTATCCATTCGCGTAACACCACACATCCCTCTTAGCATTCTCATTCAGCTGCATAAAATTGCCTTGCATTCATTCCTTTTGTGGCCCAACACTCTGAAGCATCAAATAGAGTGCCATTATTTATTTATTGCCATATTCATTTGGTTTTTTTTAGGTTCTTCGAATTGTAAGATTGATAAAAGCATCACCCTTGTTGGAGGGATTTGTCTACAAAATCTTTGGACCAGGAAAGAAACTCGGCAGCCTGATTATATTCACAATGTGTTTACTCATCATCAGCTCTTCTATATCAATGCAACTGTTCTGTTTCCTGTGCGAATTTACTAAATTTGAAACATTTGATGAAGTAAGTACCTAATAAAGTCTATTGGGGCAATCCCGATAGTGGGTTTAATGATCATTTCTACCAGACGGAATATACCCGTTAACGTAATTGCTCCAATAAACAATTCCTCAAAATTATGGGGATACATAATAAATTAGCTTATTTTCGGTCTCTAGATATCTACATACTAAAATCATAAATTCATTAACTGCGGGACAACCCATTGCCTACACCTCTGGGTCTAGCAGACTAAATTAGATAGAATACTCTTTATTATGTACACTATAAAAATCCGATATAAATGTAGAAATAAAAATAGCACAAGACTTCCTTATTCGATCCTTAAGGAGGTTCAATTGTAAATGAAAAGTTTGTTTGGAAGTTTCAGTTGTCAGTTTTGCTGATGATAAATTCCATCGGGCACACAGTATGTCATAATATGTCGTCACAAACCTATAAGTAGCTAGTAGTGACACAGTTTACAACGCTTATAAATATAATAAAGTGTTCATAATAATCTTTGACAATACTGTTATGTTTTAGGCATTCATGTCTATGTTCCAAATTCTAACTCAAGAAGCTTGGGTGGAGGTGATGGATGAGACCATGGTGAGAACAAGCCAAACATTGACGCCGCTTGTTGCCATTTACTTCATACTGTACCATCTGTTTGTTACTCTGGTAAAGAAGATAATATGATATTCTGAATAATTATACTTTAATGAACAGATTTTAAAGTTCTCATGACTTTGTGTGGTATTACAGATTGTGCTGTCACTTTTTGTAGCAGTAATCTTAGACAATTTGGAACTGGATGAGGATATTAAAAAACTGAAACAGCTCCGGTACCGCCAACAGAGCGCGGAAATCAAAGAGAGCCTGCCATTCAGATTAAGGATATTCGAGAAGTTTCCTGATAGTCCGCAAATGACTAAGCTGCACAAAGTTCCTGGCGATTTCAATCTACCCAAGGTTCGTGTATATGGATTACATATTGAATATCAAGTTTAGAACAAAAAGGGACACCCGGATGAAACGAAGTTCCTTTCGATTAATTAGTGAAGGAATTGTAATAAAATTTTATTTCTTTTAAGTTATAATAACAATACACTCAACAAAAATAATCGTCGTTACACCACACACTGTTGAACAGAAAGACGAAACGAAAATAACTGGCTTGCTTTGTATGAGAGAGAGAGAGACGGACAGAGAAACATGCGCACGCCGCACGGGTTACAACTATAGCAAAACGCGTCGTTACAACTTTTGGTCTTAATTTTTTCCTTCTAGCCCCCTTTCGCAACGCGCGATAAGGAACTTCATTCCAAAACGTGGTTGTGGTGTTACGCAGGTCCGCGAGTCGTTCATGCGTCAGTTCGTGTGCGAGGTGGAGGGCGAGGAGGAGGCGGGCGCGGCCAGCGGCGGCGACGTGTCGCGGCGCGCCTTCGAGTACATCGGCGTGGCCAAGATCGCCTTCCCGTACCGCAAGCGCTGCCTCGTCAAGACGCTGCTGGTGGCGCCGCCCTCGCAGCGGCCCAGCTCCGCGCTGCGCCGCCACGTCGTCAGCTCCATCATTGAGTTAGTGCAACACACCCTGCCCAACTATCGGTGGGCCTGCATGACATTTCATCGCGGTAATAATGTTAAGCGCGGGGCTTTTAACACCCAGCTCAGGCTGAGTGGGTGACCCTTTCGATACAGCGCAATGTAAATGTTTTTCATTATATTGTCTTTTTGCTCCTTTTTTGTTATGTCCGGAACATATAATATTTTTCAACTTTTAAGTAACAGGATTGCCATACAGCGTGGCAATGCTGCCAGCCTTTTGGGAACTTTGCCTGTTGACAGCAATGTGGACGATTTTTTGATGCTCTTTGATTATAGCCCTTCCCGTTTTACATACTTGTACATAGTTATTATTTATAGTTTAAGTCTTTTAAATTATGAAATTATTATGTCTATAAAAACCATTATACAGTTCTTATTAGTAAAATGCGGGTCTCGCCTGTCAGAACGGAAAGTATCCGAAATGTTTTGCATTTTATTTTTTTGTTGCTATGATTTTTTTTTTGCCTTCACAGGTATCGATTTGGTTGCAGTTAACAGTCGCGTGATTAAGGTTCATTTAATTTATGTTCTTTTTTGTTTAACTTTTTAATAAAGAATGTTAATTAAATTTGTAATGAACTATTTCGATTCATAATTTTTTGATGCTATTTTAGGGACTCCAATAACCACCGACCCCTGTTGGGAGATTCAGCGATGTTAGCTACTGGAGGCAAGTCTGGTCTGAAGCCGCAAGGGACCATATCGAGCGCAAAGCAATTGCGTGTCGATCAGAAGAAGTATGTATTTAATTTGGTTGCAGTATTAAACTTGAATTCAGAATCTTAAATACTACTAAGGAACCACAAACTCAATGTCATACAAGACAAAGTTCAAATTCCATAAGCAACCAAAATAACTGAAAAATCAGAATCTACTATAAATATTTAAACCCTAAAGTTCATTGTTGTGTAGTTAGCAAAGGTATGTCAATAATCTAATACTAGCTGACCCGAAAAACGTAGTCCTGACCAATATAAAAATCCCTTAGAAAAAAGTTTTTCCAGGCACCTTTTCAATTTTTTCTTCCTATTCCGACTTTTACGAATGTTTAAAAAAATTAAATAACCAAATCGGTGCCTATAATTGTTATTTTTTTTAATAGATTCTGAATTCAAGTAATCCTACCATGGTGTTTAAAAGATATGGCCTGATTAACGAGCGAGCAATAATATGGCTCTCAGGTTCGGCTCGCGCTCTATCCGGCGATCGGTGCGCAGCGGCTCCATCAAGCTGAAGCAGACGTACGAGCACCTGCTAGAGAACGGCGACATCGGCGCGGCCTCGCGCGTCGTGCCGTCCTCGCGCGCGCGCCCGCCCTACCTCGACATCCGCCTGCTGCAGGCCAAGCGCCAGCAGGCCGAGATGAGGAGGTGACCTTTTCAGTTATACGTACCTAGTGACCCTCCCCCTTTTTTTTTGATGCTGGGAAATCATCAATTACTCCTCCCGATCTGGGTGGAGCGGAAGGGAGTGTCACTCAGAACTAGAGTAATGTCTGTCAGTGACAGACCCTCCCCTGCTGCTATGATTTAGCAAAAGATAATTCTGTATAATTGTTTTTAATTATGTAGTTTAACGTTAATGTGTAGTACAGTTTTGTTGCTAAGCTCAGAAGAAGAACGCTGTCACATAGTCAGACACGAAAAGTTTGATAAGCAAAGAAATAACTTATAACTAGCAAAATAACTTTTCAAAAAGCTTTCGTATAGTGAAGAAAATAGACAAGCTACCTTGCCATTACTTAAAACTATGTTGGCGTTAAGTATTCGAACCTTTTACGCCTTACTTTCATGGGATTCGCCAACTTCAGCCAACACCTGCACTCTTGCTGACTGTACGTTAAACCAAATTATATTTTAGGAATCAACGAGAGGAGGACTTACGCGAGAACCATCCACTGTTCGACACTCCCCTGCTGATAGTGCCGAGAGAGTCCCGCTTCAGGAAGATATGTCGCGCCATTGTGGACGCGCGCTATGACGCCCGGCTGCGAGACCCCGTCACTGGCAACGAGAGAAAAGTGCATTATAAAAGTTTTCAGTAAGTATTTAGCTATGATGTCACCTGCATGTTGAACCCACAGGACCCATACGTTGTTTCGAAATAAAATTAGAAGACCATGCCACTCACCGGCCCCTAAAATCACATCGACGCGATCTTTCTTTTCGTTTTCGTGTGGTTAGTGACTAACCTAGTGTCAAAGTTTTCATGCTGCCCATGGGCCTCTGACTTAGATTTATATGTTGTTGAGAAATATCTCTTAGGTATCGTTTTCTCACGATGTTTTGTTCTCGATGCGATGTTCCTTCGCTGCTTAAAATAAAGACAAACCAACAAACACTTACCCATATTTTAGTAGGATGAGCATTCCTGATTGTGTCTGGTTATAGAAGCTATTGAAGTTGAGTTATTTAACAAACTATATGTATTTCAGTAATTTCCTCGGACTCGTGACTTACATGGACTGGGTCATGATCATGGTCACAACACTCTCGTGCTTATCGATGATGTTCGAAACACCCACCTACAGAGTTATGGAGAACTTCGTGTTGCAGGTGAATGTAACTAAAGTCATCAACTATGGCTAACTTAATCTATAGAAAAATAGAAACTAATTGAATGTTTTATTATTTAGATCGCTGAGTACGGGTTTGTGGTTTTCATGAGTTTGGAACTGGCGCTGAAAATTTTAGCCGATGGATTGTTTTTCACGCCTAAAGCTTATCTGAAAGATGCCGCCGCAGTGCTGGATGTTTTTATCTATATTGTAAGTATCTTCACCATTTCACAGAAAAAATATGTTTTACTTAAAAGTGTACAATTAGGCAGACACACACAGCAGACCGACTGTTAAAAACAATGAGCTCATGTTTTGAGAATACTCCGATTGCTTTTGAAAATTCGTATTTGTACCCTAGCCTAGCACAAACACGAATTTTCAAAAGCAAAGCTTTTTGCACACATCCACTATAGATGAAACGACACTTGTCGATAAAAAAATCATCCAGGGTCGATAAAAAACTCATATCTCCGGGAAACCGAGCACATATTCTATTCATACCTATTATTGTTCGTGCAAAATGTCGTGAAGAAAGTTCACCTTTTTCACATACTGCTCTATTAGTCGTCATCTCGGTAGTCCCCCCTTTCTTAGTGTTTCTTTGGTCTTCCCCTACTCTTATAGTCATCCACATTCATACTGAATTATGTTCACTGAATAGAACAGTATGTGAAAAAGGCCATATTGCGCCGACCCAATATAAATAGAGACAAGGGCAGAAACTGACGCTTTATGCCGCGCAGGTGTCGCTGACGTTCCTGTGCTGGATGCCGCTGCGCGTGCCGCCCGGCTCGGCCGCGCAGATGCTCATGATCCTGCGCTGCGTGCGGCCGCTGCGGATCTTCACGCTCGTGCCGCACATGCGCAAGGTGGTCTACGAGCTGTGCCGCGGGTTCAAGGAGATATTGCTCGTGAGTATACAAGGAATAGGTCTGCTAGTCATGCAAGTCACAGTATTCCTAGTTAATATGCCACGTAGGGACAGTTTCTCGAATGAAATTCATCGCAAAATTAATGTAACAATTCGTAAAATTGTCGTGATTGGTTGAATGAATTATCTACGGCCAATCGCATCACTTGACGTGCCTTTAATTTGACGCGTTGATAATTTTAGTTACAGAAACTGTTATACCTACAGTTTTAAAAGAGACTGTCTCACAAGATGAGTGACACAGAGAACGCACTTTAAAGCCGAATTTACTCTCTCTATCTGCCATAGGTATTAACGAAAATTCGATATTACTGAAGTATTACTGTTAAGTTCATTAAGAATACTGTCATAATATCATTTTGTCTGCTTGAGATTTAACCTTTTGAAAAAATGAAAAAGCGTGCCCTCAGCGCCAAGCTCCGAATTCATCCTTTAATACCTACAAAATAGTAGTGAGGTCGAAATTATTATTATTATTATTTATTTACGTTTAAAATTCTGTCACCCCGTCGCGACCGTGGCGTGCTGGGCACATTTTGGTTTGTCGTCTATACATACACGACTGTGGCGGTCAAAAGGTTAAACTGAGCAATTTACTTTTCAACAGGTATCGACTCTTTTGATCCTCCTGATGTTCGTATTTGCGAGCTATGGGGTACAGTTGTACGGTGGCAGGTGAGTGGTAACATAATTGCTGCATATTAAAAATCAAATAGTTTTTTTTTTTACAAGATCTGATTAAGGCGACGCGATAATCCCTTATTGTATCGGTTTAATAATTTCTAGGTAAACTTTTATAGTAGGGTTATTTTTAGTAACATAGTTTTTGTACAGCTGGGAACCACCTCATATTCCTGCCAAAGCTTACAGATGTTTGGAGGAAATAAAAGTGCCCTTTTTTTTTGGCGATATCCGACCATGCCTAGCCTGCAAACCTGTACAATGATGCTTATTGAAATCAAGCACGTTTCAGACTGGCGCGCTGCAACGACCCCACGATAACGAAGCGCGAGGACTGTGTGGGCGTGTTCATGCGCCGCGTGTTCGTCACTAAGATGAAGATCCGGCCCGGGCCCAACGAGACGTTCCCTTCCATGCTCGTGCCTAGAGTCTGGTATGTAACACAAACACATGCTCATAATTATAAAATGCCTTTTAAGGCGGCTGACTGAATGGAGTATCAAAATACCTGACAACGAACATAATCGAAGAATTGCGAAACTTAGTGACGGATAGCCAATAGAGCCGAAAAGTTATGGACTGGCCACTACGTAAACACAGACGGAGACAGCGTCTGTAACCTTTGTCGTAGTGATGGCGATGATTGGGGGAGGTCTGTCTCCAGTAGTGGTATTCTGTAAAAATCTCACCGTGGAAACGTAGGTGAAGTGAGTTTAAGGTGAGCTGTCAAGAGTGTCAAATCCCTTGCGTTAGTTGGAACGACAGTTCACTTTACGCTCACTTCACCTAAAATTTCACGGTTTGATTTTTATAGAATTAACCGACTGTAGTGGACATCTTTCGCCTGAATGTGGTGATAATTGAAGGGGTAAGTGGACAAAAGTGTTATCTGACAAAACTGAAAAAATCGAGTTTCATGCCAAATGTATGCATATTTGGTAGTTAACACCTTTGCTAGGGTCTGTATTTTTGGATATGAATTAGATATTTTGAGCCCACCAGTCGATTTATCGTCACTTAAAACCAATGTTCATGCAAGAAACTCGATTTTTTCAGTTTTGTCAGATAACACCTTTGTCCACTTACCCCTTCAATTGTGATGATATAATTGAATATGCAAATGACGGAGAATCGGATGCTGTACAATCGAGATGAAATCGTAGTCGGTGGTTTGCACACATAGGTGTGTCTACTATCTTGTGTGTATCCCTTACTTACTATATATTTTTATTTTTCAGGGCAAATCCCAAGCGATTCAACTTCGATAACATTGGTGATGCACTCTTAACATTATTCGAAGTACTATCGTTTAAAGGCTGGTTAGACGTCCGGGACGTTCTGATCAAAGCATTAGGACCGGTTAGTATGCAGTTATACAGGTCTCGCGTTAATGTTTTTACCTTTTTGTGTCTCCAGTTATAAATGCCATAATCTGTGTTGTCAGGTACACGCAATCTATATACACGTTTACATATTTCTTGGCTGTATGATTGGACTAACTTTATTCGTCGGTGTGGTGATTGCTAACTACTCGGAGAACAAAGGCACTGCCCTGTTGACTGTCGACCAGCGACGTTGGTAAGATACTAATTTATATTCTACAGTTCCCAAAAAATATGCGCTTCGACAATTATTGCCATCTGATATAGAGCTGTTACAATCATCCATGGAAGCCTTGACTGTTTTGTAGTGCCATGATTGCAAAATTATAAATTAGCAACTCTATGCAATTCCAATAATCATTTGAGTAGCAGATCTACGACCGGAGTTGGTAAGGCGCAATGATAGGTGCACTACTACAAAGCGCGGCTCGGATGTTTGTGCTAATTTGGAAACAAGAACCGAAGCGGACGATAGCGATTAGCCTTTTCTGGTTAAGCTCTATATACTTATGTAATATACAATATTTAATAGGAACTAATCATAACCCAAGTGATAGCCTTAAAAGCAGTGGTGGTGTGATCAACGGACTGCCAAGTCTTAGGTCTCGAGTTCGAACCCGAGGCACGCACCTCTGACTTTTCGGATTCATGTGCGTATTGTATAATTATCGCTTGCTAAAAAAGCGGTGAAGGAAAACATCGTGAGGAAACTGGCCGGAACCGGAACCGGAAAGCTGGTGTAAAAAGTGACTAACCTGGTGTCAGAGTTTTTATGCTGCCCATGGGCCTCTGACTTAGCTTCACATGAACTCAAACTCAAGCTCAAAGTATTTATTTCAAATAAACCAATTACAGGCACTTTTGAATTATCAAGGTGTCGGTCAGTCAGAGAGATGAAGCTAGTTGCCCATTCCAAAGCAGTAGGTACCTATGGAGAAGAACGGGCAAGAAACTCCATGGACACTCTTTTAAACAAAATATGGTTACAAAATATTGGTTACATAGTTCATATTAATATTATACATGTGAGAACGATGCAGAACGTTAAAAGCATCCGATATAAAATATGTAAAAACTATTCAAAAATTAAATTAAAACATGCTTAGAAATATCTCTCAGCCCATGAAACTCTGACACTAGGTTAGTCACTTTTTACACCAGCTTACCCACAATTACATGCTTGGTTTATTATGTGCCAGGGTTTTTACATTGGGTCTCTATTTCAACAAAATAAAAAACCAAATGTAATCTAAATTATGAATTTTCCGAAATAATTTTTGTGATTATTATTATTTAGAGCATTTATTTCAAAAGGTAACTTAGGTAAGCGGGATTGTCCAAAAGGGTTACTGCTACCCCGGAACATAAAGGCCTACGGAAGGAACATGGATGGGTTTTAGTCAGTAAGAGTCTGACACTCCCTTCCCGCTCCACCCAGAGCGGGAGCAGTCATAGGATGATTTCCCAGCCTTAAAAAAAAAAAAAAGACATGTCAAATCAATCTTTTGATATATTATTATAGCCGTTTGTCAGGCGTGCGAATTACGGGCGGAACGCTAGTTAATTGTAAAAATGTGTTCGTTTCCAGGTGTGACCTAAAGAAGCGACTGAAAATCGCTCAGCCGCTGCACTTGCCTCCGCGCCCGAACAAGCGCAAAGTCCGCGCCTTCGCCTATGACGTCACACAAAACTTGAGCTTCAAACGAGTGATCGCGATCGTTGTTCTCATAAACAGTGGATTGTTAGCTGTCACGGTTAGTCCTTTAACCATACATTGAATTACAAGTTCGTTGGTTTTTTGTATGCATGACACAATGCAATGGATCTATGTGTATGGAACAATGTTAATAAGTCTCATTAACTTAGTAAGTATTGCAAAAGATCGAGCTCTGAGCTTAGCAACCGGTTGTACTGTGAGATATTTATCTCTAGTGCACGGCCGTAAAGACACATTGCTCTTTAGAAAGGGACACAATGATGAACTTTTTCTGAAACTACTACTTTACAGAATCGACCGACAGATTTCAAAATCAGAACTTTTCATAATACTTACATAGGTACTTTAAACTGAGCTCGAGCTTTTCTGCATAAGTCAACAAGGTAACTTGGTGGACGTAGTGATTTAGAATTTTGTTTTTGATCCGGGGTGGAACATTCTCTTTGATGTCCTACGCCCTGGGGGGACGGAGGGGTCAGCAGACTCTAACAGATTAAAAACCACCCTTTCCTCTCACCCCTGCGCCGGGGATCGCGGGAACACTCGATACGAGTACTTACGGCTGGAGAATTTGAACCCCTGATAATAAAACCTAAGTGATAAAACTGTCGACAGAGTATTCTACATGGCTGTATTTATGTTTCGCCATCGACATTCCAGTGGTCTCGCTACTCCCCGTACACGGAGCAACTGGCCCTCACATCAGCGCTGCTAACTCTCGTGTTTGTGGTGGAAGTGCTTCTCAAGACCATCGCGTTCACTCCGCGCGGCTACTGGCAGAGCCGCCGCAACCGATACGATCTGCTCGTCACCGTCGCTGGCTGCATGTGGATCTTTATGCATTTCATTTTGAAGGTAAGTCGTCTTTTTTTTTTTGTTAAATTGTTGAAGTGAGATTTAGATGAACCCATAAACGATACTTGTCCTTAGCCTCATCTTCTTATTTTCGTGTCGATGGTACTTTTTTGGAATGTTATTAAATTGAATGCGCCCAGTAGGTTGCCACATTGATCGCGGCATCAGTGGCAGTCTTTAGGTCATCCAAGGTGCAGGTACAGGCACTTAGGACACTCCAGCAGGTGGCGCGTGGTCTAGTCAGAAGCTCCGCAATTGCACTAGGTGTTGAGTGGATCAATAATCCCCCACTTTGACAGATTGTGTCTGCAGCGGCCTACTTGGGTACGCAGTCGAATGGGAGCTTACCATATAGCCTCATGAGCAGGCGGCGGGGTATATTAGTCTATTTATCACGTTTGAGTAATTTATTCTAACCTAATCGTAGATTTCGTGGTATATTTTATTTAATACATCAAGCACAGAAACGTACAGAGGCGGACGTAATGCCATATGATATACAAGGTCAAATTAATACCATTGGCGATACTTCGCAGATATCCTGGGTATAGATGTCTAATGATGATATAACAAAACTCATAATGTCTGTGACGTTTCTCCAGTTAATTTATTTTTAGTAAATAACAATGCCCTCAATATAGCCGAAACAGCACAAAAATGTTGTTATTTTTTTTGTCTTGAATAATAGCGTTTAGTTGTTTTGGCAGAACGACCTGTCGTACTTCGTGGGCTTCATGGTGGTGATCCTACGTTTCTTTACAATCACCGGCAAGCACACCACGCTCAAGATGCTGATGCTGACGGTCGGCGTCAGCGTGTGCAAGAGCTTCTTCATCATCTTCGGAATGTTCCTTCTCGTCTTCTTCTACGCACTCGCTGGTACCATCGTTTTTGGAAACGTCAAATACGGCGAAGGGATTGGCAGGTTAACAATTATTTTGCATACAAGTAGAGGTTTGGGTCCGTAATAAACTGATATCAGTAGCCGTCAGCCATTGGGATGCGTCCACATTTGTGACATTGCAATAAACAAAGCTTCACCAACAATTACTGTGCTAAACATAATGTTCAAGGGCGTAATAAATCAGCTTTTGCGATTAAAGTAACTTTAAAATTAAGATGTACTCAACAACTATTATGTTGTTTGCAGGCGAGCAAACTTCAACTCGCCGATCCACAGCGTGGCGATGTTGTTCCGCATAGTAACGGGGGAGGATTGGAACAAGATCATGCATGACTGCATGGTCGCGCCGCCGTACTGCACGCCCGCCGACAACTACTGGGAGACCGACTGCGGCAACTTCACCGCCTCTCTCGCTTACTTCTGCACCTTCTACGTCATTATAACGTACATCGTGCTCAACTTACTTGTGGGTTAGTGGCGGTTTCATGTACCTACGTCTCAAGGCTGGGTCACAAGCCTCTGTGAGAATGAACCTAAACAAAATCATACCAAACTTTCGTATGAGTAAATATCACTACGGTAATATCGTTTTTGTAACTTGCAGCTATAATCATGGAGAACTTTTCATTATTCTACTCAAACGAAGAAGATGCTCTACTGTCCTACGCTGACATAAGAAACTTCCAAAACACATGGAATGTTGTCGATGTGCATCAAAAAGGTGTTATACCCGTTAGAAAGGTAAGTTTTTAATTAATTTCCAACATGCGCAGTCAATCGCATCAATAGCATGGCCGAGTGGAGGCACCAGGTTTAATTAAATTTTATAATTTTAATCGCATTTTAGGTGAAATTCATATTGCGCCTTCTAAAAGGTCGTCTAGAATGCGACACCCACAAGGAGAGGCTATTGTTCAAGTACATGTGCTATGAGCTCGAACGACTACATAACGGCGAAGATGTTACCTTCCATGACGTCATCAAGTAAGTAGCCTTACTTTATAGGAGGATTGGAGGAAGTAGTTTTTTTTACATATAGGAAGAAATGAATATATAAACAATATTGAATGTTAACAGTATGCTGTCGTACCGCACGGTGGACATCCGCAAGTCACTGCAAATGGAGGAGTTGTTGGCGCGGGAAGAGTTTGAGTTTCTGATAGAGGAGGAGGTCGCCAAGCAAACCATACGCACTTGGCTAGAGGGCTGCCTCAAGAAGATACGCGCCAACAGTAGCGTAAGTTATAAGGATACTAAACCTAGCAGCACATACCTAAATTTAATATAATGTTCCGGATATCCGTATCTGTATCCGCGGATATCCGAGAGAAACAAAGATCCGTTATTTTTGATGGATTTTGAACGGTTTTTTATATCAATACATTTCACTACGTACCTATATGAAATTTTAAAGATAGGAACAGTATTCATTCAATTCAAATTAGTTAAATACAAGTGAAATTACATATTATTATACTAACTAGCATACTTATTATACTAACGTAAAACTAACACGTTGACTGTCCAAGCAAAATTTACTGCGTACCACGAGATGTCCGGATTAAATTTTTCGATATTTTATTTGAATATAATTTGTTTTCAATGGAAATAATCACGAATCACGTGTTATAATGAAAATTCCTGTGTGTGTGTGCATTATATATAATGCATGGACGTCATAGCTTATTAAATGTAATGCATCTCTAATGCATCACATGTAATGCACGAACGTCATAGCTGAGTCTGAAATGCATTACATATAATGCATGGGGACAGTCAAATTATTTACAGTAATGAGATCAATCCTCTAATCTTCACACGTCATCTATGCTATCCTGCGTCACGGTGAAAACGTTCCGGCGTCGCAATGAGTACCCCCCCCCCCAAACCCCTTCGCCTCGTGCGCTGCAGTTCAGTCGTGTGTGCGTTGCGTCGGCGCAGCGCACCGTGTGTACACTGATTCTTAGTATGTAAAACGACGCAGCGACAGCGTAACGTGGACACAACGCCGTGTGGACCGGCTCTTAGAGCCTGTGCACACGACGCACTACGCCGCATAATCAAATAATTCAGAAAAAAATCAAACAAACAAACATGTGCCTTATTTTTATATTGGTTGCAGTGGAATTTGAACTTTATCAAGTAGAATGTTAAGGAAGTTGGTCCAAAATATGATAATTATCTGATTCTGATTTCAATTTTTAAACCTTATGTGTTCAACGTAGTTTTGTATTACAGAAACAGCAAACTAGTTTAATCGCTGGCTTGAGGAAAACAAATGAACAAGTTGTTGACATGAGCAGTGAGAAAGTTGACAAAGAGAAACTGGAAACTGAAGCTCAGGTAAGCATATTAACCAGTTGGTATTGATAGATTCAAGGATGTCTAAGAGTAAAAGTAGTCACTGACAGCGATGGGGATGAATTTTTTGACAACATGAGCTCTTCCTCTTTTTACCCCTTGTACATAATAGTTTTTTTTTTGTTTTAGGTTTTATATATTCTATTTAGATTTATGTAAATAGCTGTATTAAATATTGTAAAAGAGATATTACGAAATAAAACTTACCAATAACTTTAAATTGATTTCCAGCAGGTGATCGCTAACACAGGACGGACGGAAATAACCGAGTCCACTTCACAGCCTGTTATATCTAGTAAGATTATTGATTAATTATCACTGCATAGTATAAAACAAAGTCGCTTTCTCTGTCCCTATATCCCTATGTATGCTTAAATCTTTAAAACTACGCAACGGATTTTGATGCGGTTTTTTTTAATAGATAGAGTGATTGAAGAGGAATGTTTATGTGTATAATTTGTCGACATATTATGCGGACGAAGCTGCGGGCGAAGCGGAGCTAGTTTTCTATAAATACAGGTTGTATAATTGCGTAATTAAAATTTATTTTAATTTTACAGATATTTCATCATCGTTTGATTCGCAACCAAAACGATCGTCGACAAAAAGCCAGTTCAAAAGGCCTGGATTGCCGTCGGTCACAATACCGAGGTAAAAGAATATCTATTTCTATCTATCTATTGCACTTTGCCGTTATTAATCTCAAAAAATATTTAAGAAGTGAATGCGGGAATGCGATGCGGGGACATCTCATTTGTATTGAATTCATTAACTTGCAGACCCGAGAGCCCGATCAAGAAGTATCTTCAGCCAACTCTCAGTGATCCACATCCTGCCCTCATAAAGAAGACTTCTTGTAAGTGTGAGTGTTCTATTTTGTTTACTAATTAGTGTAATATATCGTAACTACTAACCAAAAGATGGTACAATCCAAGAATCCTAAATTTACCTTCGAACTTCTTCGTATATACACAGTACACTAAGCTCAAAACTAGAGTTTAATTGTTCCCGGTACAGCAGGCGACTTTAATAATTACTTTATTTTGTTATTGATTACATCAATATTTAGGATACTTTCCCTCCACCGCTTTCCACCTTGTATATTAATGTTATTTCTACTGTCCCTATACCGTCCGCTGCGCTAGGAGGACGGACGTGTGTCCTTAACGCAGCGGATATCCGGCGTTAAGGCCGCGCGTACACGCTAAGTCGCCAGGCTTATGCATGAATTCGGGTCGTTTCTACACGCGAACTGTTTGCACTGCTTAGCGTTGACCATGAAAAAAAATCTTGTCTGAGCTAACCCCACGTGCTAAATTGTTGCGGTACTGAGCTGGGTAGGTGAGGTGCCTCAATTAGTTTTACGTTCTTTGAAGTGGGCCTTCCCACGACTGCCCGAAAATCGTTTACACGTTCCCATTTGTCTTATCTGCAGCAAACACGATACATTTTCGTGTCTGGACTGATCGTACCGCAGCAACTTCGTGCGTCGGATCTGGCGCAGACAAGATTTATTTCTTGGTCAGCGCCGAAGTCACTGTACACAGTTCGTGTGTAGAAACGACATAAATTCTTGCATAGGTCCGGCGACTTTTCTAAGCGTGTACAAGGGGTCTTTTAAAAAAATAGTACAAACGGCCTAATTCGCCTTAGTATTTTTTTTACTAGGGTATAATATTATATTAGGGGTTATAGTATGAAATTGCCGATTTGTACTGAAAAATTGAAATTCTTTTTTTTTTTAATATAGCATATTTATTGAATTAGACATAGAGAGCTCGTGGCTAAGTAATAACAGCCGCACGGATTGATCCTTCAGGTTAAGCTACGCTTGCCGGGGTTGGCCTGGGGATGGGAGACCATCTTTAGATATTGAGACTCTTCCGTGTCTCGGAAAGCACGTTAAGCCGTTGGTCCCGCTGGCATTCGTGGATCTTTGACAGTCTTTACGGGTAGTCAGAAGCCCGAAAGTCTGAACGCCAGTCTTACCAAGGGGTATCGTGTTACCTAGTTACTGGGTGGAGGAGGTCAGATAGGCAGTCGCTCCATGTAAAATACTGGTATTCAGCTGCATCCGGTTAGACTGGTAGCCGACCCCAACAAAGTTGGGAAAAGGCTAGCCAGATTGATATTTATTTAATTAAAAAAATTACCTACCATTATATATACATTGCTGCCATATAATAGGAAGGTCATTTATGCCTTTGCGATAGAACTCTCGTGATCTAGATTCGACAAACTGTGTGAAAGCATTTTGTACTACCTCCTGAGAAGAAAACTTTTTATCACGTAGAAAATTGTCCAAATCACGAAAACAATGGTAGTCCGCTGGAGCAAGGTCTCAATTCATGAGTCGGGGCTGTTTCAATGCTAG
The DNA here is from genome assembly GCA_951799385.1 of Hyppa rectilinea. NCBI lineage: Eukaryota > Metazoa > Arthropoda > Insecta > Lepidoptera > Noctuidae > Hyppa > Hyppa rectilinea. Next base: position 10,471,163 of record OX637306.1, on the reverse strand, counting down.
TTTTGCTATCATTGTTCGGAATTCGGCACAGTACCCATCTGCCGTTATTGCTTGCCCAGATCCGAGAAAGCTATAGTGAATACCAAACAGTTAGGTACCATTACTTTTTTATTGGTAAGCTTTGCTTTAGGACACTGTTGCCGCGTTTGACCTGGGGTCAGTCATTGCATTTTTCGCTTACGGTTATCGTAAAGAATCCTCTTTACATTACATGTCACAATTCGATCCAATATTCCTTCATTTCTGCATGGACTCAACAAGCCAACACGAGTTTCAACACGCGTTTCTTTCTGCAGATGAGTCAAATCATGAGGCACCCATTTCTCATATTTTTTTATTTTATTGATTTGACGCAAATGAGTCAATATTGTTGGTAAGGTGACGTTAAACCATGCCGCTAATTCCTGGGTAGTTTGGCTCCGATCGGCTTCCACTATCTCTTTCAATTCATTGTTATTCAACTATGTGGGCGGTCTTCCACGAGGGTCGTTCTGACAATCAAAGTTTCAATCACGAAAGCGATCACGAACCAAAATCGCACGGTGCGTTCATCAGCAGTCCCCTCACCAAACGCAACATTGATATTGCGAGCTGTTTCTGCCGCGTTAGTTTCGCGTCGGAACTCGTATTCAAAAATATCTCGAATTTTCGAAGTATCCATCTTTCTGGTCTAAGCTGAATACAAAATTCAACTAAAAGTCTATAATCGAATGTTGCACATTTTTTAAAAGAAGAACTTCAAAGATGAGATTTTATGTCAATTCGAAGTGCCTAATACAATAAAACGGCAATTTCATACTTTAACCACTATTATTACATAAATATGCAATAGATGATTGTTTTGTGGGATTTGGGATGGTATTTCGTATTGAAGATAATAAATGTGGTCGACAGCAACGGTGAAGAGTGGCGTGCGCGTGAGTCACAACAGCGGCGGCGGCGGCGCGCGCGACCAGCCCGTGCTGCACGACGTGCACTCGTGGTGGGGCGCGCAGGTGGCGCGGCTCGCCATGCTGGACGCGGAGTAGGCGCCCGCCACACCAACAGCTGCCTGCTGCACTCCATTTATTTACTCCGTGTCACAGAATTAAATGTATACATTTAATTATTATATATACTAATGCGTTTGATATACTTAATATTTGTAGCAAAACCAGATCTATTCCGACACAGATCTGGTTTAAATGAATAGATATATTTTAACATGTTAATAATTAAGTTTACCTGTGTTAGTGCCAAAATGTTGGAAACTAAAATAAAATACCATACACATAAATTTAGAATTTAATTCAGTATCCCAATATTCTGACGATATAGATTTTGATGTTTAAATAACTTTATGTATGTCAGATGATTAAACTTCACTTATTTACACAACGAGGATTTACACCTCGTAAATTTGCTAGTTGATGATTCATTAAAATAACAGAATTAAATTAATATTCTATCGATACAATTATTGTAATAAGTGACACATTCCAAGTGAGAAGAGCACTATTACGGTAAGGGTGAGTACGAGACACAGGTATCGGCCGGCGATGGGGTAGTGGAACAGCTTGGCGTGCAGGCGCAGCGTGGACGCGTACAGCAGCACGGCCGTGATGTCCTCCTGCGGCGTGTCCTGGTGCAGGTACGGGCGCACGCACAGCTCGTGGCCCACGGACTGCGTGCGCCGGCATTCCTTCGACAGGCGGGCAGCCTGCAAACACGAAAGTAAACTTAAACGTGGACTATGCAAGCCATGGGTACTTCAGCTGTAAGACTGCCCATTGTTACTTGAGTCTTGAGTCATGTAACATATTTTACCATTACCTGGATAAATGGTACAACGACCGCTGATATCCATAAGAGCTCATTAAGGATGCTGATACCAATCAGGGGTTCCGTTTCAGTGTCCACCTTGTCCAAGTTGAGAAGCCACATAAGACCAGAGCTTGCCCATGAAATGTTCACGATGGTGAACAAACAAACTGCAGGTGCTAGGTCATCATTCAAATATTTTAATAGCTTACGGAATTCTGCTATTTCCTGCAAAAAGAAAATGAATATTGGATCACTCTCATTTTCATTGTTTGACCATATGTTCTAAGAAGTTTAAAAAGTTAACTCAAAAGCAAACTCACTTTCATCCAGCTAAGCGGACTAATGGTTCGGTTAAGAAGGCGCTCTTTGAGGAACATGAGGTGAGCCTGCAGCAACTGCGCTTGTAGGCAGTAACTTGTGATGATAGTCGCCTGCACCATGTCGTGAATCAATGTGCATATTATAAGTAAGACCTTCAAAAACATTCTTACTTCATGTGAACTGAAATAAATTGATTACAAGATCAGTACCTACTTACTTAAAATCGTAAAGTCAGTCTGTGGTAACAATGTGATATTGAAAGCACTTTTATGTCGCAGCAGTAAGGATGGTTTTCGTAGTTAATTTTTTACCACCGACAACGCCCGGATGACCGAACGTATTTGATTTTTTTAAAATATTACTGAACATTTTCTTTCCTTGACCGGTACGTACCTAAAAAATTTAAGGTTGCTCTTACCTTGTTTCCATCCATCTGAAGATGATGTTGCCTCTAGCCAGCATTAAATTGACTGAACATAATGATAGGCACATCCACAGAACGCTGAGTATTATGAAAAACCACAACATGCGTAACAGGCGCTTCGGCTTCGTGGTAGGCCCTTGAGGTGAATAGGACGACAACAGAAATACCTAAACAAGAAGAGGCATTAACATTTTACACGCCATAATTACTTAGGTTAGTTTAGAACTTTCGAATTCATGCTGCTTTAGTATTTTATTGTACGTGGAATAGATATATTATGTATAAGTTAGAATACTCACTCTTTCCATTAGATTTTGCAATTGTTCATTATCTGAGATCCGAAATAAATATAACGCGTATAAAAATCCCACAAAGTGCAATATGCTGGGTCCAATGTAGGTGAATATAACGTTTCCATAGCACACTTCTTTATAATTGTCATATTCTAAGGTGGATGTTAACGCCAACGGTACTAACTTGTAACAAAATCCTCTGTCCCGCCTGAAACATATTCGTCACTTTAATGGAACAATATGCATAGGTATTAATTATTATTCTAGCAACATTATAGATATATTATATTACCTGAAACAAGCCATATATTGAAGTATATATCCTATAAACATGAGTATCGCAACTTGTATTGAATGAAAATGTGAGCAACAAATAGCGCATCTAGAAGAGTTCGATACATCCAGTACCGGCCGCAGGCCCATTATAGTTAGCAGTTTTAAGTATGGAAGCAATATCTGTAATACAAATAACACACAATTCTATCATTAATACAATAAAGTCGATAAGGAAAAAAATTAAGAACTACGTCAAAAATTTTACCTTAGATTTACAATAGTGTAATATAGCAGAAGTACTCATGTATTCAGTATCAGGGGACTCTGTTATTTCTCCGATCTGAAAAGGAGCATCAAAGTGACTTTGAAAGTAGGTATAATACTAAAAATAATAATCAGTTGCGGGTTTATCCAGCGTAATCATAATTAACTAGCTTTCTTCCATTTTACATTGAACCAGTGCGAAACCTAGGACGGTTGCTAGTAATGTTATACCTAGGAGTATGAAAAACTGATCTATCGACACTCTAGACTCGAAAAGTATTAGGTAGGTACATACTTTTATATTAAAAAAAAACTCATCATACTACTGAAGTGACTAGTTTCGAAAGACACGTGGTGCCATCTATTGTCATAAGAACGTTATTGTTGTTTTCCTCGGGAACAGCAGTTTTTTTCGGGATGAAAATTGTTAGAAGATTCCTTGCTTTGAAACCGGTGAAACCCTGACCACCGACAGCTTTGGACCCTGTTCCCGATACCGGTGGGTTACTGTTTTTTGTATTTCTAAATGTACCTTTTAGTTTTGTTTATTAAAAATATTTCAATTTTAGGCACTTATCGACGTCGTGACGTTGTCTTCATCATCAGACCCCTAATGACAGTCACAACCCATGTAGGTGTAGAGTTCTCATCAATACAAATCGTTGAGGAGTTCCCTCGACTTCATTAAATGGTGCTTTAAACTACTTAATGAAAAAAAAGAATCACCGCAATAGGTTGGCGTGATATTAAGTTATTCGTCCATATTTTGTCGCGCATATACTTAATGCAAATTGAAAACTAATATCGTTTTCTCATGGATGCACTGAACTGTACCAAATTGAAATGGGACTACACGGGAAGCACCAGCTTTCATATAAGAATCATCAAAATCGGTTCACCCAGTCGAAAGTTCTGAGGTAACGAACATAAAAAAAATACAGTCGTATTGAGAACCTTCTTTTATGAAGTCGGTTAAAATAAAAGAGATAATATCGTCGTATCATACGCTGACGTCGTGCTGATGCTTGCGCGTTCCTGCACTATGGGTATGTGCCGGTAGACTTTACTTTACTTAACCTTTTGACCGCCATAGTCGTGTATAGACGACAAACCAAAATGTGCCCAGCACGCCACGGTCGCGACTGGGTGACAGAATTTTAGACGTAAATAAATAATAATAATTTCGACCTCACTACTATTTTGTAGGTATTAAAGGATGAATTCGGAGCTTGGCGCTGAGGGCACGCTTTTTCATTTTTGACGTGGCGGTCAAAAGGTTAAGGGGAGGAGCCAGACTAAAAGCTGTGGGACAGTAGCGATCCTACGATCCCTATCTCCCGGGAGAAGTCTTGGTCCTCACTGGTCCTCACTTGTGACTTGCCTTTATTGGCGGGCTGGAGTGAACTCTGATGAGGAACAGAGCTCCCATCTCTTGCCTTTTTTGGCAGGCCGAGTGGAGATTCGCAACAGCAAACGTGCTCGGAGGAAGGAAGTATTTCAGTAAGATATGGATCTTGATCGTACTTCTGCAATTGTCCTGACAGCCTCTCCACTCCTCACAAGCACCTTAGGACATGTTGCTACGACATTATGTGCTAGCGACCTTATTCGTGGGTTCATTATTGAGTGCAAGTCACCCACTGCCAATTTTATCTGTGTATTTTAATACTAGCTTCTACAAGCTGCTTCGCCCGCATGGATGTCGGAAATTATCCCACGGGAACGTACTACTGGAATAAAAGTATCTTATAGTTTTATCCAGGTTATAAATTATTATCTGTGACAAACATCTATAGTGCATTTTTCTTTAGTTGTCTCATATGGTAAACGAATGTCGCGACTAATGTTAAGATTTCTAGGTAATGTACATACATTACCTAGAAATGGCACATGCCTGTGAAGGATTTTTTTTAAATAATTCATGCCTTAAGGGTATTATTCAAAGTTCAAGACGTTTATGCTTAACTCAAAGTGTTCGATTGATACGAAAAATCAGAATTTTCGTCCCGTATTTGTTTACCAAATTGGACACTGTAAAAGAAATACACTATAGAGATCTATCGTTCACTCGTTCTAGCGAGATTGAATAACAAACATCCATCCAATAGATAGATAGATTCATTTATTTGTCTAATTTATTTGTATAATAAATACAAATATACCTATATTAAGATCTAATTAAATATTTAATATAGAAATTTTGATAAAACATTCGTCAAGCAAGGGTCATAGTCTTTCCATATTCCTAGGTAACCAGCTGTTCACTTCTGCCATCCAAACCCATTTATAACACAATATCTTTTTTTCCATATCCTATATTAGTCCTACTTGTACCGGGGGTTGTACTAGCAGCATAGTGCGAACTGCAAAGAAGTTGAAGCATCAACCGACGATTGTCCAATCGTCGGTTGATGCTTCATTTCATTTGAAACGGGCCTCTGCGAGTAGGCTCAGGCCCCACGTACCTTGCAAAGGTGCGAGAGCCCATTGCGGGTCCCCAGAAGTGTCAAAATATTTAAAAAAAAATGAAATACGCATGCGACTTTCAATCACATAAACGCATTACGCTTAATTATTAGAACTTCTCTTTGTGCAACTCACGAAAGATTCAGGTTCAAATGCACACAGTGTCCCCATCGTAGTCAGAAATACAAATGATAAGGGATTACTCACGTCCACACTATTGGCGTCGAGACTGGACCTGTTAGATCTCTCCATCGCTGGTTCCACAAGCTTGTCGTTCCCCAGTACATGGCTGTCCAGTAAATCACTAGCTACATAATCATTTAAAAAATTCACATTATCCAGTTTATTACCCATATCTACACATTAATTACCAATACGCACATTATACGGAATGATAATATATTAATAATTGAACATTTATGTAGCAAACAACTATGATTTCAATAATGACGGTAGGTAATTAAAAACTTATTGTGCTTACCACTACCGTACGATGCGTTATCATTTTGCATTTTTTCTGTTAGTTCACGAATTCTTTGAGCAGTTTCCAAAATTAAATTTCACTTTCGGGGAGAGTAAAAAAGGATACATTGACAACAACAGATAACGATTCACTGCAATGTTTTTTTTAATAATATGTAATAACATCATTGAATGTGTACTTGTAGATATTGCTCTGAGTCAGTGCAATAACTCTGATAATTGCCAATGCGATGTTAATGTCATTGTGTTTACATCGCGACTATTTTTATTTTATATTGGAAAGCACACATGGATTTACTTATATATTTTTTAGATCATCAACATAATTTAATGGAAGGTTTATGTACCTACATAATCTGTTTTTAAATACCCATTGATGTGCGGCATAAATGAAGGTGAACTTAGCAGTAAGAGCCCACTACGTACAATGAACTTTGATAAGCCAGAAAGATAAATGGTGACAAAACCTCTAACATTATTCAATCTAAAATCATTTGGTTTCTGCGAGCTAGTAGATGACCAATAATTTAAATTTGTTTATCAAGGCGCATATAGGCGCAACAACAAGCGTAGACGCAAGTCACGCACCTTTTGTCTGACTGCTTGGCAGGTATTTTGAAAATTGAAATATTATGGAAACATTTTCAGGTCTTCTATTGCAATCAAAATAAAATCGGTACATAACGGTATCAAATAGGGATGACGACAGGGTCAGATAATAAAAAAATATTAGACACGTAGGTACCTATTTTTTGTTTTATCACATTAATAAAAAAAATAAAAATAGATAAAACGCATTAAAGTTGGGGAGTGGGGCTCGCTACGTCACAATTAAGTTAAAAATCTACCTAACCGTGACGTCATCATCTTTGGATTACTTACGTAAACAAAGTGTCCAGTATTTTTTAATAAACAAGCTGGAAAAAAATTTAGTCCTCGTCTTTTTTACACTGAAGATGCGTTTCTACAACGTCTGGCCCTGCCTACCAGACTATGGGAGGATGTGGCCGTGATAAAAACGTTAAAAAAAAGACATAGGTAAATTATGCACACTGCACTTTATTCCTATTTAAATTTTATCAAAATGATTTAGGGAGTTTCTTTTTCGTTAAAAACCCTGTTCGTCGCACAAATTGTTTTCTCTCTTGATGGTGTTTCTTCATTTGTCGATTATTTTCTGATTCTGACTTCTTCCCTCTCATACTAAACTTCATTTCGCGGTTCCCACCGCTATTGGTTACCATTGTTGAAAAGCTTTCTTTAGCTAATCGATCTCCTAAACTAGCTTTGCTCACCCGTGATATGCTTTTAATAATATTTGTAGTTCTATGGGCGCTATTTGTATAATCTTGATCCGTATTGGCTTGTGAGTCGCCTTCTCTTCGGGATTTATTTCTTATGACTTTATGTTGCTTTTTAACTTCTTTTACCCACGATCGGTCTTCATCAGAACTATCGCCGTCATCACTAGTCTCATACAGCTCCTTGTCAGAATCTTTATCTTCAGTTTCTTCCACCTGTGAAATGCAAAAGAAAAAATGCTGTATTTCATACATTATAAATTATGTATAGAGTAAAGAAAAAGTCCAAAATTGTGTATTAAGTGTAGAATGCAGAAACAGCCTATATGAAATACTTTCACATTTATAGAGATTATGGGACATTCTTTGTTACCTGCATTGGTTCAGCTTCCACTTTTTTCTCTTTGTTTTTATCAAATCTAGACAAAACTGGGTTCAGTAAACGATATTCTTCAGCTCCTCTATCCACCTCAAAGTCAGGGTTTTCAAACAAGGCCTATAATTAGAAAGTAATTTTAAACATCAGTGATAGTGTCTAGATTAATCATTGTCATTTACGATATACATTAAAAATTTAAGCCCACCTTAAAACGGTCGTCTTTAAGAAGATTAGCTGATTGTTTTTTCTTTCTTCCTCCGTCATCCATGAGTTTGGATGCCAAATCTCTGTTAACTTTTGGTAAGTTGTCCTCAACTTTAATTCTAGATGGCCTCTCCTGTTCAATCTTCTCTCTTATCTTACGTTTCTTATATTGTTCAAACGCAAATGGATCTGCTATTGACTTTGCTCTCTTGTACAAACGCACATCAACAAAGTATCTGTAATTTTAATTTGTATTATTATTTGATGACTGAGCCTCGAAATTTTCCAAATTAAGAAAGCAAGTCTTACCCATGCATGTATGCTCTTAGTAGATTTGTTCCAAGCAAGTGATCCAATCCTAATGATTCCAGTTCTTGTTTGGTGATGAATTTATAATCATCATAAACTGTTTGTGATGCTGAGCTCTCTAATTCCTCAGTCAAATTATCCAAGAAAGCACACCATCTGGGTGCAGGACCTGGTGAAAATAGCATTTTTAGTATCCAGACACTAGTTGTAATAGTACTATGTTCAGATGACAGTGCTCTTACCTAATGATGGAATGTAATATATTTGCATTTTTTGATCTTCAACTGCCATCATACTCAATCCTGTGTTTGGAAAAACACATAAATCATTGAAATCCACTGATGATTCTATGCTTGTGTATTGCTTGCCCTAAAAACAACACTGTAATTTTAATATCTTTATTACCTAATTTCAGAATTAAATCAGCAACACATCTTAGTAATATTTTAATGAACATACTGTATTTTTATCCCATATCTTCACAACAGAGGCATCCATGGAATAAACATAATTCATTGTTTTATGGAATTCTAATGATTTTATGGGTATTTCATTCATGTGGTCTTTAACAAGAAGAGGTTTACTTGATCTGATGTCATATAATAGCACATGACCAGTAGATGTGCCTACACCCATTCTAAGAGGACCATCAAATTTAGCAGCAGTTATGGCAGGCAATCTGTCATTCCTGCAAACAAAAAAATACAAAAAATTAAAATAATTATTAAAACTAATCACAACTCTAAAAATTGTTTAATGCTTTTACATACTTGTACTCTGAATCTGTACAGTGCATCGCACAATCTAGGATTCCTTGTCGTGATTTGGTGCGTGGATCCCATGCTTCCACATGGCCAGATTCTGTGCCAAGCATTAATAGTCCATGTTCTTCATTTACAGCACAACAATTAATTTCATTTGCTTTTGTAACATATGGAGCTAAAAACTGACCTATTTCCAAATTCAATCTGTACACTTCCTATAAACAACACCAATTGTTAATATTTACTGCAATATGTCAATCATTATTAGTAAGAACCAGAAATTGTAAACAAATTTTGCACATACTGAGGAGGCCCCAACAACAAATAGATCACATGATGGTTGATGGTACGCTATGTCTCTTCCAAACCGGGGTACGCGAAGGCGATAATGGCGACCATGTCCCACATGGAATTCAACATATCGATCACATTGCAAAAATACAATCTGAAAAGAAGAAAATGTATTATAATGTATTCCTTTCCTTAGCTCAGAGAATATAATGGCATTTCAGCTAGCATAAGTCTTAAACATGTTACTTACTTTTGAATAATCTTCACTCAATATTTCAAATGTTATTACTTCAGAGTCAAGACACCGTTCAAACTTCAAGGACAAATTATTAACATCATAGCATTTAATTCTTGGTTTATAGATGCCTGTAGACATTATATACTGTCCGTCTTTAGAAACTCGCAAGGTGGTGCTGACACCGGGCATATCAAACTCTTGAATCAATTCGATTCTTCGCCTCAGGTCTACATTCTTCTTCAAAAGAGCTCGTTTTTTCCTTTCCGTCAGCCACTGTAAATTTTAAAGAGATTTAAGTATATTTAAAGTATTTGACACAGTACATTTAAATTTAATTTCATCCTCTGTTAGGTTATAGGCTCAGATCAAATTTGATCTGAGGTTATAGGATAATAATACTTACATCAGGAAGAGACTTTCCAACGCTGAGGTTGTAGATCTTAACGTTATCTATTTCAGAAAGCTGCATGATTGTTACAAGAAGCACATAGAATGTTATGATTTACTTAAACACGAACTTTAAAACTTCACATTTCACAACACAGGACATGCTTTTTGTTTTGACACTGACAGTCACATAACAAACACTCAAACAGTTTATGACATGCATGACCCTTCATAGTGTCATAGAGATGGGCGCATTGAACAAAACAGCAAACCGTATAAAATTGACAGTTTGTAATGCTTGGTCCCCACCAATACAATTAGTTTAAACATGGGGTATCGCAATTATCCAGAATATGGCGTAAATAATGGCCCAACGATAAGACGTCGAAACACCTATAATTTGTTGCACAGTCCGGTCAAATTTGACCAAAAAGTTGGAGTGAAAGTGCAATAATTGCCACCCTGAAAGTTTGTAGGATTGTTCAAAACTCCATCAAATAAAATCTAAAAAGTCCTCATCGATCCTTATAGCATATATAGGTTAAATGCTCTAAGCATCGATCCGATACCTGGAAAAAATACTCGGGGTCAAAGGTCACAAAAACGGGTTTTCTCACGATTTTCAGCAAAACGGTAAGTTTTATCATGAAATTAGTTCAAATAATAATTGTGACCAGAGTGCTGGTCAATGTCCAAAGAATCTGCATTGCCATCCAACGTGGCAACGCTGCCAGCCTTTTGGGCACATTTTCAACTGACAGCGACAGGGTGAGTTTTTTAACGCCCTATGAGCTCTTTCCTTTTTTACCACGATTCGATATATTTTTTAGTTTTAGGTTGTATAGATTGTATTTAGATTTGTGTACATAGTTTTAATTATTGTAAGATACCTAGTTCAGTCAACAAATAATTTTTGAAAAAAAAAAAACTTGCCGGGTTTTTTTTTTTAAGGCTGAGAAATCATCTAATGACTGCTCCCGTTCTGGGTGGAGCGGAAGGGAGTGTCAAACTCTTACTGACTAAAATCCATCCATTGGCCGGTAGGTGGTTTTAGAGCAAGCATATGTATGCAGGGCGAAAAGTTAAGTAAGTGTGGTGTGAAGAGAGATGGAGTTCACTTTCAGATTTCCGAAAAGGACAGAAACAACATCATCTGCAGCACCGTTCCCAATATTAAAATATTTTATTGATCACCTAAACATTTTCATGCATAGCTACCATTTTGTAGCGTAAATATTTTCCTGTTGACAACAATGTGATTTTTGAATGGGTGAATACCCTCAGGCAGACCACGAAATACACATTTTTTGTAATTTGCTTATCCATACAGCTCTATATGAGAATTGACCTAAAATGTTTCGACTTCATGAATTAGTCATTTAATAGACTAATCTGTACTAAGTAGTACTAATTATTTAAATAATTAAAATTCTGTAAATGCGTATTTGTTACAGTCGCAAAAGAAAGTTCAAAATATTGATCAACTTATAACATACCACATACTGTAAATTACAATAAGCTAAGAAAATTTGAATTTCGTGGGGTACCCTGCCGCTTTCCTATCCACCCTTATATTTTTTTTTTCTTCTTTTTTATACACTTGTACTTATTATTATTTTATGACGGTTGGTAGCTTAGAGCATTTTAAATGCTCTAAGGTTGGTAGCTTTATAATTTTATCTAATTATTATGATATTGAATACTTGCAACTCAATAGTATGGTACATACTAATACCATGATTTGACAACACTTTGAAAGATGATCTTGACTTCGACAGTTGGGATGGTGTTGTCAAACTTGACAGGACTGTGACACACCACATACACCCTAACCTAACAGTCTTATTTATTATTTTACTCTTTGACATACACCAGGGGGGGGACAGTCGCTATGTGGTGCTATTTCGACTGATAGTGGCGCTATCTCCTATATGAATCATGAAATGTGAAATGTCATTTTGTCATGTGTCGTTTTTAATTTATTCAATAGTTGTGTAGATGTCACTAGTTTCGTAAAACAATCTGTAAATGACTAACAAAATCAAAATATATTCACAAGAAATTTCAAAATATTAAAACTATATTATTTTACATGCATTCACAGTAAAAATTAAATATTTGATAAAACCAACCGATAAAAATTACCCAACTGATAATGGCAACAACTGACAAACGTTAACCATTGACAACTACCGACAAATTCAAAATGGTGGCTACTTTCGTAGCGTTGTTTCATGTTTGTAGAATTTCTCCGTTTTTTCAGTTCTATTTCGGCTGTAAATACTTTCAGCTAGTGCGCCGAGTTGAGCTTTGATCTCCTACGCCTTGTTGTGGTGTTTTCGCCCCGAAATAATTTGAATTGTGTTGGACAATATCGCGAAAGGACGCTGTTTTTGTGTTGTGTTTTACAATTACTTACTATATTATATAGTTCATAATGCATAAGTTATGTGCATTTGGATGTGCTCCTGGTGGTAAGTTTTATTTTCTTCTTCTCTACCATCCTTGCAAAGTCACAAACTATGTGTTTATAATACTTACCCCTGAACTACACTTAGCAAATAGCTGAATAAAATGAATTGCTAACAAATTTTATTTTTTCTTATTTTTAGGCACCCCAATGCATCGTTTTCCAAATGCTGAAAAATGCCCTGAGCGGTTCAAGACATGGGTCACTCTCATTGGAGGACAACTCGAAACAGCATCTGATTACGAGTATTATCAGAAGATGAATATTGTGACAAACATTTTACAATTGGTGATCGAGTTCGGAATAATAAATTAAGTGCTTTGGGCTTTGGCTATTCCATCACTACATTTACATGGTATGTATGCTATTTATCTTGCGTTTTGAATAGGTTTTTTATATTAAGTTTGAACGAATTTTAAAATAAAACTGTTTTAACCTTTGTTTTATCTAGTATTTAAGAGGCTTCGGTTCAGCCTCATAAGATCTCTCACTTAGTTGAACAATTGGACAAGCCCCCATCATTCTATTCTAGTACCCACTCATATCTTAGACTAAAATTATCTTCCATACAATTCTTATTAGCTCTGTCCCTATCGATCATTTAATTTCTCTCTTTCGAACAATGTTTCAATTATATACATAGGTAATCATATAAATAATAACATAAGTTTAAATGTGTTCAATAGTGAACTAGTAATAATTTTAGCTTTATTTTTACTTCAGGACAATCAGCCAGTTTTGTGTTGGATCAAGAATCATTTTTAGTAGAAGCTAGTAAAAAAATGAGCCAGAATTCAGCTTCTGAATCACCACAGCTGCTGCATCATATAAATACAGGTAGGTTGACCTATAATTTTATTATAATAATTGTAGTTTCTTTCTGACTGAATGTCAGTCATGCTGGCCAATCTCAACTAAGATTAGCCAATAAGTGTGCATGCGTAAACACAGGTGCTCTCTTTAATCTCTCACTCTTTTTGCGATACGATGACTATCCGAAACTACTGGAGATATTAGATCAGATATAGAACAAACGGACCAAATAATTATTAAACCTACCTACAATTAAAAAATTTACTTCCTTAAACATAAAATATGTTTATCTAGCTATTCAACATGATATCACCCATGTTAGTGTTGTTGGTCCGCTCATGTAAGTTAATGTTAAGCAAAAAGTTAAGCCTAATGTTATATAGTTGTTATTCGGAGATTGGGTGATTTTTATTTAAATCTATCTAATTAGCTTATATACTTATAAGCTAATTAGATAGATCTGTTATGGTAATTTTATTTTAAATGTTTATTCGCCTACATTCTTATCACATAAGACCTCACAACAATGTAGGCAAAAGTATTGTACCTAATCCATCTATTTAAAAGAGCAACCACATATTTTTTACCAGATTCTTCTTTACATACATCTACATACATAAATGCAAGCATGCAAATCTTTTATATTTATATTATTACTGTAGATCACATGTGCGATAAAACCCAGTAAAAGCTTTATTAATTATTCACTCAATTATTTCAGGCACAGTACATGACAGCATTGCACCTGCTGTAATGATTGTACACAATTAAATGCTAGTAGTCAATTTAATGCTGTATTTGCAGAGCAGTTACCTTTTAATCACGCTTGAGCATAATGGCTTTGCATGAATAGCGCTTGAGTATTATTAAAGGGCAAAAATAATAAAAAGGTTTTACACAATTATTTTTTTTGTAAAAGTCTAATAATTATGTAAATTCTCAGTAAAATATAAGTAAATAAATCGTTTCCTAAACTGACCGAGCTGTAACACCTGATTATAGTATTTGCCATTAACTGATGAATATTTCATATAACAATTAAATCTGTTTCTGATTTAAAAAAAAAACCGATGCCGGTATCGGTTACGTAACTGAAACTGATGTAGAAATTATGTGTATAAACATATATCTTTTTTTTTTCAGATTCTGTGCGTTCATTGGAATTCAATTGTGTCCAAATTAAACCCTTCACCACCAAAATCAAGCATCTGCAGTCAAAAATAAGCCGTTTGAGAAAAAGAGGCTAATCATACAAGGCAAGATTATCAAACGCTTTGAAATTGTGTAAAGATAAGGTATTTCAGCAAACTATCCAGAATATGCGAAAACCTGCACAGTTATTTTTACATATGCAGCTACAGTCCACTAAGAAGCCCAAAGGAGGACGGTTTACTTTAGATGAAAAAAATCTTGCGTTATCGATGTACAAGAAAAGTCCGAAGGCATATTCATTACTGTATAAATATTTTACATTACCTTCAGTCAAATTAAATTGTATCCTAGTATAAACCCAATTGTATTTGAAAACATTAAAAAAAATGTTCTGGCAAAGGATAGTCCTGAGTTCCTGACCGACTATGCAGTCTTATAAATTTTGATGAAATATCGTTGACCCCGCAAGTATTTTATAACAAGCACAAAGATGCATTTGAGGGATTTGCCAATTCACAAAATGTTAGGTTTGCTGACCACACTCTTGTATTCATGGTCAAAGGCTTAAAACATAATTTTAAGCAACCAGTAGCTTACTATTTTACTAATGACATAAATAAAATTGAATTGAAAAATTTAATTAAAAGTGTTGTATCAGAAATACAAAAAACAGGGCTTATAATTATAAATTCTGTGTGTGACCAAAGCTCTATTAATGTCAGCGCTATAAACGAGTTAGTTAATGATACAAAAGCGTCGTTTCTACGACTTGGCAAATATTAGCGTCATGACTTTATACTTTATACAGTAATGAATATTATGCCTTCGGACTTTTCTTGTGCATCGATAACGCAAGATTTTTTTCATCTAAAGTAAACCCTCCTAACCTTTGGACTTCTTAGTGGATTGTAGCTGCATATGTAAAAATAACTGTGCAGGTTTTCGCATATGACTGAGATTATGTAACTTCTGATATTCGATATTGAATCATTTTTAAGAAAAGAACGTCCTAAACGCGATATTTATAAAATTAGTTGCAGATGTACTTATTGATTATCCTTTTGAATGTATTAATCACAAAGAAAAACTGAAAGAATACTTCACAGACTTAACTATTACTCTAATATTATATAGTTGGTGCAGATCTATCCGTATACGCCAATGGTGATGATAATACCAAAATAGCAGCTCAAAGATATTACAATAAAATAGTTTTTTCTATTTTTGTTTATTATGTTTGTTTTGTTTACTAACATTAGCTATTAAGTATTTTACTATATATACATTAGCTCTTAAGTATTACTATATATTACATTAGCTCTTAAGTATTAAACACTAGCAATTTATATGGAGAAATCTGAATTAAAATATTATTATTACGATAAACATAAGCATTACGAAAATAAAAAATTAAATGAATTTTCCACTGTTTTATTTCAGCCGCCACCCTAACTACTAAAAGTTTCAATAATGAAACTTTCTGTACAATTGAAAGTTTCAGTAAGCATAAATTACTAAATATATATATATATAGTGTTTCTGCGAATTAGTGCGGATTCAATTCACAGGTGGCGCTGCTAGTTCGATTTAGTTGTCAAAAAAATGCTTCAAGAGGCTTCTCTTTATCAGTCTTATTATTGTACTCTTTGACATACACACATGACAGAAGACAGTGAGTGAGGGTCAGTCAGGTTATAACTTATAATAATAATAATTCCATGCTGTGAGCCTAACGTGTTCTTTAATGAACCACGAATCTTGTGTGAAAAATTGTTTGCTTAACATAATTATGTCAAAACTATATCTTTAAATTGAATAGTAACCAGCAGTTGCGAAGATATAAATTTGTAGTTGCGGTTTAATTCAGCAGGTTATTTTGTTGTCTATTGCAGGCCTAGTCCAACTAGTGTTCTTTAGTATTAATTAATAGCTCTAACGATATAACTATGGCTGGCTTAACCAAAAAATTACAATTACCTAAATCTGTACTGGATATGAAGTTCATGAAGAAAACAAGAGACAGAATAGAAAAAGATTTAGACGACACTCAAGACCATCGCAGTTTGTACACTAACATAATTACAAATGAAATGCGATGCGCATCAGGTAACTTTATATCAGAATCAAGCTTTATATTTTGTGAAAAAATGCTTGAAGGCAGACTATCATTCAAAGGTATGAACCCAGAGATCGAAAGAATTATGGAGATGGAAAATGCAGTTAAAACTGAACAATGCAGTGATGAAATGGTTAAAGATGTTTCAGATGATATTTTAGCAAAGAAAATGGAAAAGTTTAATAAAAAGAAAAGACCAAACCCGAGATCAGTCAGTGAATTGACAAAAACTAAAAGGAAGAAATAAGTATGTATCTTTAATGGCATTGATCTGTAATGATATAAGCATGACAAGTGATATAATATGAAATATTGTTATTACAAAACTGTTGTAATATGTATACTTTTTTCTAAGTATTAATGTGTTTTTTTTAGTCCCCTCTTCTGTGTATAAATAAATGTGTAACATAAGCTCTGAAGAGTTACAAGAATTTTAATTTAATTTGCTGGATACCAAAATTCATAATATTTATTAAAAACAAGACATGCTTGATGGCAATTTCTCAAGAGTGAGCTAATGAGTTTCCAAGAGCACAAACTTCCATGTTTCTAACTTGAAATTTTTTTTTATCCATAATTACTCTTTTAGTGATGAATTTCCAAAATTGCATACTGCTCACCTTCTAAATATCAGGAATGTTGTGCAAAATTTCATACTTTTAGGCCCCAAGTTAGAGAGTATAAAACCCAAAAAAAATAAGATCTTCCATACAGCCTTTCATCCCCTTTAATCTCTTATAACTTTTGTGCAAAATTTCATGTTTCTATATTCAACCATTTAGGCCGTCTGTTGTCTATCAGTGAAAGAATTTCAAAAAAATATTAGACTATATGAAAAACTAGCTTTTGCCCGCAACTTCGTCTGCATGAAGTTCTGTTATATTGGAATTTTTGAGTCAAAAAGTGGCCATGTCCTTCTCCGGGATGCAATCTATCTCTCTGCCAAATTTTATTGATATCCGTTCAGTGTTTTAGGCGCGAAAAGGTAACATACAGATAGACAATAAATTTGGAATTAATAATATAAGTATGAATTAAAAATTTTCGTGTGCGTTTCGACCGCGCGACCATGGCGTCATATTAAAAAAAAACCATGCCAAGATTTTGTCAAAATTTGTCAAAGTTGATTCCCAAAACCATAATTTTGTCAAAGTTATGGTTAAAAAGTTATAAGGGTTTGAACGTGGCCGCGCCATCGAAACGCGGAGAACCGCGCGGCCACGGAGATCTCTAAAACTAAACGTTGCAGAGACCTGAAATTCAGGTAAATAACAAATTGAATTTATAAAAATATAGAAAAAAATCCCAGGTCAATATATTAGGAGCTATAAGACTAAAACTCCATGGCCGGGCCATTGAAACGGTGAAGAACACGTTATCGCCGATATCTCGCTGAAAAAGCATCGCAGAGGTCTGAAGATTTTTGTAAAACCTAGATTTGAATTTGTCAAAAACTATAAAAATACTACAAAAAATCCTAGGTTTATGTTTCAGGAGCTGTAAGAGTAAAACCTCATGGCCGCGCCATTGAAACGGTGAAAAACAAGTTATCGCCGATATCTCGCTGAAAAACCAACGCAGAGGTCTAAAGTTTTTTGTAAAACCTAGATTTGAATTTGTGAAATCGTGTAAAAATGCACAAAAAAGTCCTAGGTTAATATTTTAGGAGCTATAAGACAAACTCCATGGCCGCGCCATTGAAACGGTGAAAAACACGATAACGCCGATATCTCGCTGTAAAAGCATCGCAGAGGTCTGAGGTTTTTTGTAAAACCTAGATTTGAATTTGTCAAATAGTGTAAAAATGCACAAAAAAATCCTAGGTTAATATTTCAGGAGCTGTAGTACGGTATCGCGTAGAAATATGTCGTGATTATCTACCGAAGAAAGTAAGTTTTGACGTTCAACAGTGCCTTACTTGTGCCTATTTGAAATAAATGATTTGACTTTGACTTTGAAGAGTAAAGCGAGTTTTTTATTGTTACCAACACCTATTAATATGTAAAACTACCGATACCAGACAAAATGTTTTTTTTTCGTTATTTGTAACTTTCAGTACGTTTTGAATATTTCGATAGGGTGACCATGGCTTTTTGTTTACGGAAAACTTTCCACCTATCGTTTTGAAAGTTATAGCTCAAGAATTCTAAATTAAATCCAAACGATAACATTCAAAAAACATATGTATATTTTTTTTTAAATCATATAAATCACATTATTTACTTATACTAAGACATAGTAAGTATTGCTTTCAAAGTCACAAATCATAATATTTCAGGAGCTGTAGTACGCAGCTCCTGAAATATTAACCTAGGATTTTTTTGTGCATTTTTACACTATTTGACAAATTCAAATCTAGGTTTTACAAAAAACCTCAGACCTCTGCGATGCTTTTTCAGCGAGATATCGGCGATAACGTGTTTTTGCACCGTTTCAATGGCGCGGCCATGAGGTTTTAGTCTTACAGCTCCTGAAACATAAACCTAGGATATTTTGTAGTATTTTTACAGTTTTTGACAAATTCAAATCTAGGTTTTACAAAAAACTTCAGTCCTCTGCGATGCTTTTTCAGCGAGATATCGGTGATAAGGTGTTCTTCACCGTTTCAATGGCGCGGCCATGGAGTTTTAGTCTTATAGCTCCTAAAATATTGACCGAGGATTTTTTTCTATATTTTTACAATTTTTTTACAAATTCAATCTGTTATTTACCTGAATTTCAGGTCTCTGCAACGTTTAGTTTTAGAGATCTCCGTGGCCGCGCGGTTCTCCGCGTTTCGATGGCGCGGCCACGTTCAAACCCTTCTAACTTTTTAACCATAACTTTGACAAATTTATGGTTTTGGGAATCAACTTTGACAAATTTTGACAAAATCTTGGCATGGTTTTTTTCATAATATGACGCCGTGGTCGCGCGGTCGAAACGCACACAAATTTTCTGCTTTACTTCTCTTGGTAGGACTGCCACTCTAGCCCTTAAAAAATCCCATTCCAAAAGATATATTTTCTAATATCTAAATGTTTGATCTTTTAAATGATGGTGAACATCTAAAAAATAAATACTGCTTATTATTATCCTTTATTGTTAATAAATATATATGTAGTTGTATGTATACATTTCTAACGGTAAGTTCTAAATGAGCTTATGTCAACAGTGAGAAAATTTCATGAAAATTAAATCTATAAAATATTAATAAGAATGGGAAGTTAGTTAGTCAGTTATTTCATTACTTCTGACATATTTTCATTATGTGGTCCTAATAATAATAATGTGTCAGTCAAGTCCTTGTTGCATGAGGTTATGGAGATCTCTGAAAGCAGCTCCGAGGCGTCCCTGGAGCGTTTGTCGTTTGAGCAAAAATGCCCGAACATCGAGCAGCAGTCGATGTATCTGCATGCATTTCGAAAATCGCTCCTCTCTGGGAATGTCTACTCCCAATGTACGCACTGGGGCACTTACGTTAGCTCTCACCACGGATGAGAAATTACGCACTATGAGCCTCAACGCGTTGCAACCGCACTGCATATATCTGTTGTAGGTATAAAAATCAATATTAATTTATAATATAATAACTAATCAAGAAAAAAAAAAGGTTTTATAACTATTAAACAATACATACGATTCATATTTGCTCTGCAATAATTCATATATCTTGGGTAACATTAAAAGGCAAATATCTAAGTTCCACAATGATCTGAAACAAAATAGATGATAGCAACATTGGTCTCTTCACTTTTGTTTATAGATAAGTTTTATAAATGTGCTTGCATCAGTGAAAACTCTAAACTTACGGTCTATGTGCCATAACATTAAGAATGTCGAGTATCACAGACGTGTCCTCGAGGGCGATAACAGATTCTAACGCAGATCTCAGACTTTTATTAACTCGGACGGAATGAAAGATCTGAAAATACAAAAAAAAACATAATTTTAGTAAATGAGAACGCAGTTTACTACGCGTGGTCAGCTTGCCTGCTAACCGTTGGGCCTACGTTTATAAAGTTAAAAAAAAAACGTGTTATGCATTATGTCAGATGAACAAGTCTAAATCTTATATATAAAATTCTCGTGTCACAATGTTCGTTCCCCCGTACTCCTCCGAAACGGCTTGACCGATTGTTATGAAATTTTATATGCATATTCAGTAGGTCTGAGAATCGGCTGGTTCAACTGTACAGAATAACCTGTTACATTATAAAAGCGCGCATGCCTTTCGACGCGTACAAGTCCCGGCTGGTTCACACTGCAAGGTGCAGAACTCATGCTGGTGTACGGGCGCTTCATCGAATTGGATATTTTCGCAAGTTCAAAAGGATGGCTACTGAATCTTTAAAAATTAAAATACCTATGAGTACTTATTTACTTTTCTGTAATATGAAAGCACACATTTAACTATTTCTAAACCAGTATTTCGTGCGCGGAGTTGGGTTACACGTTTACTTAGTTTTAACTGAATTAGGTATGTCACTCTTTAAATTGTTATGTGAACAGTCGATTCGTGGATGGGTGACCATCTATTATATTTCACGATCCCTCCTTGCCTCGGAAAATACATTGAAGCCGTTGGTCCGGGCTGTCATTCGTAGATCTTTGGATAGACTTTACGGGTAATGTTGATTAAACCTGCCTAACCTGTTCCCAATTATGTTGGGATGGTAGCCCCAACATAGTTCAGATTGATATTGTTCACGTAGATCGAATCTTCATATCGGCATTGTAAAGGCGAATGTTTATGACATTGAGCGTACCTGAAGGGCGCGCTGCCGGGCGGTGAGCACGGCCATCATGGAGTCGTGTCCGCGCATCATGACGCCCAGCACCTCCTGCTCGCTGGGCTGCACGGCCCCGCGCGCGCCGCGCCGCGCGCCGCCTCCCGCCAGCCCGCGCTGCAACCACAAGCCACGAGACGTTACATCAATACTACACCACACACTCAGGAAATGCTCGTCGAGGGTCTTGCGGAAAAACTTTTTGGATAAAATCTATCGAGTTATTTCAGTTTATCCACTGTATTTGTCGAACTGCTGCATACAATCTAATATTTAATACTGCTGTGCAACTCACGGGTAAAAACTCATCGAGATCGAGTCCGACGGGCCGGTCGGTAGTGTGCGGCACGAACTCCGGCTCCGGGTCCACATCCGGTGTCTCCACACTGCGGGACACTGTTACGTTTTCTCTGCCAATAGACTCCACTCTTCTCCTGGAATCACATTCTCTGAACATTATTATGACAACGTTACGAACGGCTTCTACTACACACATATCATAATAAGTTCATACCTCGAAGCATCAGTAGCAGCTCTGGTGAAGGACAATGATCTAGGTCCCAATGTTGGCGGACCCAAGGATATATCACTATTACTTGGCCGGAGATTGGAAGTAGCTAAAACATGACATTTTACTTTTATAATCACGTTATTTAACATCAAATGAAAACAAAGAAATATTTCATAAAACTTACTTAAATCTGTCGTAGACTTTGTCTCTTTGTATGAGTTATGTCGATTAAGCGAGTTTGCTGTGAGTGGGCTGGCGGCGTAATCTCTTAGTGCTTGGGCTGAAGTGAATGTATTATTTTCTTTTGTGTTGTCCATCACCCCTGATTAAGCAAATAGCATATTATTAAACCCTTAATACTAAATAATGCATTGCGTATCTATTGACAAACAGGGCTATTTTTACGAGGATACTGTAATTAACAACAATCAAACATATCATAATTTTTGTTATTATAACATAAATTGATTGTTTTTCTCAGTAAATAATGTAAGTTAGTGCCTAAAAAGGTCAGACGCGTACACATATCATTGTAGAGAAGTGATAAAATGATTCGTTTCAAAGAAAGAGTGTCTGTGTTTAGTGTATAACCCGAGACAAAAATGTATGGACGGTCGGTTGGCGCTTCCACCTTAAACTAAAGTAAAACTTGTGTTAAAACGTTTTTTCTCTCTATTACCTAAATGGCGATTGAAAAAATAATTTAAAGAGCGGGTGTATTCTAGCGCGTGGACCTAAGCTACATTATTGCTTTAACGAGATTAAAGTTATCGCTCTCCAAAATTTCTAGAATAAAATCGTTGTTAAAACCTTCTAACATAATCCAACCATAAATACAGTTACTGATAAAAAGCTGGAAGCAAGATGTAAATAATGAGGATATCTTACTTGCGAAACCTTCAGTTTTCTTTTCTACGACAGCGAAATGTTCTTTGGTGGAGGTCGGGATACGTGAGTAGTGCTCTGACCGCTGTCGCTGCGGGGGCGAGGGCTGCGGCAGCGGTCGCGTCAGCGGCACTGGCTCGTCGAGCATCAGGTCACGCAGGTTCACTACTGGTTCCGATTTCTCTGTTGGCTCTTGCACTATTAAGCATATAGAAGAAAGATATGACGCTACCTCCTTTGTAGGTACAATACCCTAGCAAGTATCTAAAAATTTAAAGCTTTGTATGCGGTAGGTTTAAAAAAAAGTGTTAGTATTATTGTGAGAGTAATGTTGTTGTAACATCCACACAATCATCATTGACATTGATATTTATCGATGGTATTCATCAACGTCGTCGAAATTCAATTTTGCAAGGTTGAAAAATTTTACAAGACCCAATGAATCATTGATAAGTCCGAGCTGCGGCCTAACTGAGCAAAACATATTTACAATATCATAATATCGCATGTATTCTTGTTAGTGTTAGCAAATATGTATTTCACCTGTTATTGAATAATCTTCTGAAGACAAACTGGTAGCGGGCGGAGGTGTGCGTGTTACTAAAAAAATAATATAAATGAATGTTGCGATTTTTGTAAAAGTGATGATGGTTGAGCATATTTTTGTGGACGGGCGGGGTTTGTGTAATCTACTCACATGCTCTAGAAGGTCGGAATATCTCAGTGTAGTCATTAAAATTGGGTATAACAGCACCTGAATCCTCATCTGCTTCCGTTCCTGATGTAGATTCTTCAGCAGTCTTTTCGTCAAGGAGAGTTGTTCTATGCATGACTGTGATGAAAGATAATGATGAATTAGTTTTATAACTGAACTTGGATTATTAGACTTCATTATGCAATTTCCAACCTGGTTTTGGTGGTTTTTCCTTTGAGAAGCTTTTGCGCACCGAGTGCCCCTTTTGAAAAGGTGAAAGGTCCCTCACAGCTGGTGAAGACACTGGAGGTGGTCCGCCAAATGGGTGAACTTTACTGAGATCAACAACTGATAGAACCACATAAGTTGAATGGAATGATCCAGCTATCTGTAATAGTAAATGGATATTTATTAATAAAATAAACTGTTGCATCATAAATTGAGTTAAATACCTTATTAGTACACTTACTAATTGTGTTTGTGCAACAGTGATATCATGAATTTGACCCCAATGTCCATGAACTGTGTCAAGCACTCTGGCTGGTTCCCATCCAACAACATGCAAGCCATCATTGGCACAACCAAGCAAGGTTGCACCATCATCACTGAACACCATATGTCTAAACAATGGAAATGTATAATAACAGATTTCATTTGGGAAAATAAAGTATTATCATTATGAACTAATTATCTATCTTGAATTAGAATTAAGTTTAAATCTCTTGTGTATTAAGACTGATTATTTCAATTTTCAGGATAACACTAAATGATTTATGACATAATCAATAGTAATCAAACACAATAGTAGTTCTTTTAATTAAATTACACTTAAAAATGTAGAGTAACTGTGGTTACTCCTGTAGTATTTTATAAGCATTCTAAGTATAAACAGTCAAAATGGTTCACATAGATTTCAAAATGCATTATAGTGGTAGTAATAAATATGTATTTTTTTTTACAAATAAATGAAATCATGCTGTTAGAAAAAACTCAAAACGAAAGAAAAGAAAGCAAAAATAAAACGCAACATTCAAAGGTCCTCAGGGCCAACATACCTAATAGATGTATTATCCTTTTCAAACTTGGAAACCAACTGAAACTTCTCCATATCCCAAAAGTTAACAGTTCGGTCAGCTCCACAGCTAGCCAGCAAAAACTCATGAGGGTGGAACTTGACACATGTCACTGCTGATGTATGCTCCATAAACTCCTGGAGCACTTTACCAACACGCACATCCCACACTTTAACTAAACCTGTAAGTAGGTTACCTTTTTTTAGTGTACAGCTCTTGACATATCTCAGAACCTTGTGGTCCTGGACCTTCAGAAGTTGTATGAGGAGCCAACTCACACAGGCCTATTCAACAATTCTAAATTTATGAGGCCCCAACCCTGAATTATCCCTATTTGCACTATGCAAGTGTACCCAAGGTCAACCTCCTGCTTGTTGTAAGACTATTGATGGATATAGAAACAAAGACATTGGAGGACTAAGAACTATGAAAACATCCCTGCCCGTCCCTGGCCCGGCTTGACCAATATTTACAGTATTACTATGGATTAGTTCATTCAACATACCATCTTCACAGGCAGATGCAATCCATTGACCATCAGGGCTAAACTGAAGGCTGTTCACAGCAAGGCGGTGGCTAGAGTAAGTAACAATACATCCTCTCTTTCTTGTGTCCCATAACTTAACATTACTGTCGCATGAGCCTGTTGTAAGATAATCTCCATAGGGATGGAAGTCCATACATTTTATAGCCCCTTTGTGGCCTGTAAATGTCCTTAACAATTTAGCTGCTTCCAAGTCCCATATTTTTAAGGCACCTGTTTGTGATCCTGCACAAACTAAATCTTCAGAATGGCCAAAGCATACACATTCTACAGGAGTTGTATGCCCACTTAAACTCTGTAAATTATAAAACAATTGGATAGTATCATTTTATGTGGAATTAGTAACTAAAACTGGCAAATTGAAATAAAAACATTGTAAAAGTACCATGAGACAACTCTGTCTACCAATAGCCCACAAATTAACTTTTTTGTCATCGCCACCG
Source organism: Hyppa rectilinea (assembly GCA_951799385.1). NCBI lineage: Eukaryota > Metazoa > Arthropoda > Insecta > Lepidoptera > Noctuidae > Hyppa > Hyppa rectilinea. Next base: position 10,445,490 of record OX637306.1, on the reverse strand, counting down.
GTTGCCAGGACCTGATTGGACTTGTGGCCCATAGCCAGGCAGTTGACATTTGCTTTGTGAGCAACGAATTCTTCTGCAAATGATAAAAGTCATTCAACATTCATTAGTACAGTATAATTAATATTTTTGTTATCAATTACAATGAACAGTATACATACGCAGTTTCCATGATCGTCGGACACTCTCCATCGTGATTCCGATTCATGTGAATTCCATGTACGGAAAATGTAACCTTGTGAAACAAAATATTCACCCCAAATCAACTATTCATTCAAATTATTTATTATAACTTAAACATTAATTTTGTCTTGTATCGTTAGACATTTCACTATTATAATTTACATATTTGTTTTACGTAGTTATTTATTTGTGTACGGTTTGATCCTCTACCAGTTCTTCACATCTGTCCATCTGTCACAAACTATTACAAAGATGTCATCGATGTCATTGTCATAATGTCATTTTTCAAGCAAATGTTCTGTGGTCATGCATATGTATTTCATTCAATCAAATCAAATCAAAATATTTATTTGCTAGAATACGGTACCTACTGGTGTTACAGTAAATTTGTTTCAGCATATTCTGCCATAACATGGCCTGCAAATGTATTCACACTCAGCGATGTAAATTTATCTAATTTACAGATACTATTGATTTGTCTTCTAGATAGTCCTTAATGGTATAATATCTTTTAAATATCAATAGTTTGAAAAAAAATATTTTTAAATTTGGCCAGCGGTAAGTCTTGAAAACTATTTGGTAAATGATTGTAAATAATAATCGACATGCAGTATACATTTTTCTTAAATAATTTTAGTTTTATCGGTGGCAGCCGAAGTCTATCTTTATGCCGTGTTCGGCAATTTGGTCTGTCAGTTTTGGTTTCAAATAAATTATAGTTCCTCAAAAACACATATTTCAAAGATATATAAACATGGCAGAGGTAGAATATTAAGTTTTTGAAATAGTGGCTTACAGCTGTCTTAAAAGTGAGCTCCACAAATTGCTCGGATACATTTTTTTTGAGCTTTAAAAACTCTGTCAAAATCTACTGAGTTAACCCATATTACAATGCCGTATCTAAGTATGGATGATACATAAGTAGTGTCAGTAGTGAAGCGTACCTAATGGCTAAATAGTAACAGCCGCACGTATCGATATTTGGCTAAGCCAAACAATTACGAAAGGATATCGTGTTACACAGTAACTGGGTTGTGGAGATTAGATAAGCATTAGAGCGGGATTCAGATGTACTTCCGGTTAATTACCAAGATCAGGTAACATACCAATGCACAGTGCTTATTAAAATACATAATGCAAGGAGTACACGACATGCGTAGCGACTTTGGTCACTGTTGACTAAAGCTGTTGTAAGCCTTCCATACAATTTAGTTTACACACTTAACAAATCATTAATAGCAGGAGAGTAAATGTTTGAGTTTCAGTTACAAATCTTAAATACAATAAAAAAACTAAAATATGAAAGTACGAGGGCGGGTCAATAAGTCCGTGACTTTTTGAAGTTCTGACCTCTTTACTGAAAAAGCAACACTACTCCTGTCAACAGGCATCTGTCAGTTGACTCCTGTCAAAATTTGAACTTGCTGCGTCAGTTAGTTTGTGTTTGACAGCTATCTTTATCAGACTACCCAGTAATTTGAGGAAAAAATGGAAAAAGTGAATTTCGTGTGCTTATTAAGCATTATTTTTTGCGAAAAAAAACCATTACCGAGACCAAAGCTAAGCTTGATAAATACTATGGGGACTCTGCACCATCGATTTCAATAGTAAAAAAGTGGTTTACTGAATTTCGTTGTGGCCGTACAAGCACTGAAGATGCCGAACGTCCTGGACGCCCAGTTGAGGTCTCTTCACCCGAAACAATCGAAAAAATTCACGATATGGTGTTGGCCGACCGAAAATTGAAAGTGCAAGAGATTGTGGAAACCGTAGGGATCTCCCATGGCTCAGTGGTTTCAATTTTGAATGATCACTTGGGCATGAGAAAGCTTTCCGCAAGATGGGTGCCGCGTTTGCTCACAGTCGACCACAAACGCAATCGTGTAACAACTTCACAGGAAGGTTTGGCGTTGTTTAATCGCAATATGGAGGAATTTTTGCGCCGTTTTGTAACCGTGGACGAAACATGGATCCATCACAACACACCAGAGACCAAACAACAGTCAAAACAGTGGGTTTCTAAGGGTGAATCGGCGCCAAAGAAGGCCAAGGTGGGTTTGTCAGCCAATAAAGTTATGGCGACTGTTTTTTGGGATGCACGCGGGATAATCCACATTGACTACCTTCAAAAGGGAAGAACAATCAATGGGGAATATTATGCCAACTTATTGGACCTATTCAATGACGATTTGAAAAAAAACCGACCTCATTTGGCCAAGAAAAAAGTTCTTTTCCACCAAGACAATGCAAGGGTGCACACATGTGCAGTTGCCATGGCAAAAATCCATGAATTGGGCTATGAATTGCTCCCTCATCCGCCCTATTCTCCAGATTTGGCTCCGAGTGACTACTTCTTGTTCCCAAACCTGAAGAAATGGCTTGGTGGAAAAAGATTTGACTCCAATGATGAAGTCATCTCGCAAACAAAGGCCTATTTTGAGGACCTCGACAAATCATATTTTTTGGAAGGGATAAAAAAATTGGAGAAGCGTTGGACAAAGTGTATAGAGCTCAAGGGAGACTACGTTGAAAAATAAAATGATTTATTTATCAAAAAATCTGTGTTTTATTCCAAAAGTCACGGACTTATTGACCCGCCCTCGTATTAAACAAGTAGTTTATGAGCCGGAAAGTGATGTCACCCAGCATAGTGCTTAAGTTGGGTGACGGACGTGATGGTAGCGCCAGAAGCCAGAGGACATAAGAGGATAGCTTTTTTTTTAAGAAGGGAAATCATCCAGTGACTGCTCCCGCTCTGGGTGGAGCGGAAGGGAGGTGTCAGACTCTTACTGACTAAAACCCATCCATGTTCCTTCCGTAGCCCTTTATGTTCCGGGGTAGCGGTAACCCTTTCGGACAATCCCGCTTACCCGGCAGGCTTGGCCCTGAGGGGCCCCTTCATATATGCTGACATCTCTTTGAGGCGCGCGTGGAACATATACGCGCCGTCCGGCACGGGCCTGGTGCTGATCGGACGGTGAGTCACCCATTACTCACCGTCCGTAGGTCCGCGCCTGCGGTGGCCGGGAGTCGGCACGTGGCTCCCGACGCCCGGAGCGTCTCCCGCGGCGGCTGGGACGGGAGGACCTTTCTCTCTCCCATCCCGCCACCTCCTTCGCGAGCATGACTTTTTCGCAGAAGGAAGTGACTGCCTCCCACTACGAGGACACGGCGGTGCTCCGCCTAAGCGGGGCAGGTTTGCACCGTATGCTCTACCGTGTCCTCTGGGCGATCCTCGCAGTGGTGACACCCGGGCCAAGAGGATAGCCTAGACTTGTGTATATTTAGCCGGCCCGGTTTGTAAAATCACAATTCACAGACATCGGGCAAAGGCCGGAGACCTGGCAACTCTATATCCTATCAAAAGACGCTACTATTATATACTACTACTATTACTATATTAAATATACTATACTATTAGATTCTAGCACTACATAGTATAAAACAAAGTCGCTTTCTCTGTCCCTATATCCCTAGACCTTATGTATGCTTAAATCTTTAAAACTACGCAACAGATTTTGATGCAGTTTTTTTTAATAGATAGAGTGATTCAAGAAGGTTTATGTGTATAATTTGTCGACATATTATGCAGGCGACGAAGCCGCGGGCGGCAGTCGGAAGTATAATTTCACAGAAAATGGGAACTATTACAGATAGGATGTAGTTATCTACATCATTTTTTCATTCTCTTTGGATTGTACCTATAGTAATTAAATTATAAACGCACATGATTGACCTGAGATTAGTTTTCAACCCTATACAATAAACTTACAGGTTTGGTACCTACGGTACGGTAAAGTTGTCAGACTGAATAATGTAGTGAGTAGAAATAGGTTAGAAATCTACCAAAATAAACACGTCTTTGTTATTAGTGTTTCTAGTGTTGTTAAAATATTCATCATAGAATGGCTTTAAAATGTAATTTCCGCTCAATTTTCAAAATACTACTAGGGTCACAATATTCCCAATCACGGTATGTTCATTATATTCAAGGTCAAGAGCCAGAACCAAAAATAAGGGAATATTTTTATTTTATTGATCATCAAGGGATGGTAAGTAACCTTTGTACCTACTTCGTGTATCGATAATTCAAAATAAAAAAAATATTTCAAAATACTTTCATACAGTAGAGTTAAGAAGTTACTTAAGTACATACTTACTTAATTAGCCAGATAATCTGAATTTACTAAGGATAACTAAGTGACCTGAATTTATAATTTTTTTGTTTAGTTGTTTTTAGATGATTCCAAGATGAAAAACTTCACGTCGTGCTTTAAGGAAAAGAAGTTTCTACAGTTTTTTTTCAAGAGAGTTCGTCTGAATAAAACTGGTAGATATGAAAAAGACTTTCCTTTTATTTCATTATGTGGAAGAGAAAGGAATTTTATACGATGTGATGACGTCCCTATAGTTTATACAAATATTGTTAATATTAACGACAGCGATTTTCTAAGCTATGGTTATGCAGGAGACTTACTGATGTCAAAATTTATTCCTGATAAAATCTATATGTTACCAAGTACTGGCAGAGTATATCATCCTGCTGATGACAAATATGGTGGTGTAGGATTAGTAAAATCAAAATTAGCCATAGAATTTAGCAAATATTTTGAATTTAATAATAGTGAACTAAATGCCCCTACACACTTTAAATGGCAAAATAAAACTTATGAACTAGATCAGAGTTGGTTTATGGAACAAGTTAAGAAACATAAATTGACCATACGGTCAGAACCAGACGATAAATTTTAAGCTAGGATAATATCAGTAGGTGAAAATTACTTTAAGGGCAGTGAGTAAAATTACATATATACAATAATAATAAATTTTATTAGGTGGTTCAAACAATAAATTAGAGAACAATATGGATAACATTATCACAGGATATAATTATGGCGAATTAAAATGAACTTTTGTGATTGTATACATAATTTCTTCATAAATATTTGTATTGTATGAATAAATAGTTTTCAACTATATTAAAACTATGTTGTTTCTTCTTTAGAAAAAGCTTGAAAAGACCCTGGTTGTACCCAAGATATACCTTGATTAGCACCTTCATTTGGTGAGGGGGTTTTTAGCATTATATTTTTTACAGTATCATGAACATCTGGGTCATAGGGCTTAAATGTTATGAAATGCTTGTCTTCTGTAGGTGGATCATCATACACATGGTCTATACTTAGCACTACACACTCTCTTACTTTCTCCATAAACGTTTTTTTATTGCTTTTGTATCTGAAAATGTAAACATAAAAGTTGAGGTTGTTTTGCTTTAATAAGTGGCCACTTATTGGCCCTTAGGTTGAATGTATGTTCTGATGCGAAGCATTATACTTACGCAACTGAGGCCTCAACATTTGCAGGTGCTTTAACATTTAAGTTATGAAATATTGAATACACATATTTTAATATTTGCCATATGTGATTCTGTTTTCTGTCCCATTGTGGAAAAACTTCACTTAAATTAAGAACACCAGTATGAGCATCAATCGCTGGGTGGTATATGTTTGATGTGAATGTCAAGACCTGAAAATAAACATACATTTAGTAAGTATGTGTGCATATACAACATAGATTAAACCCCTCTATATTGACATAAGTATTGAAATTTCATCACAACTCAAGGCCATCCAGCTGTTGCAATTTTAACACGTTGAACGCCAACGCGGTCACCGTGTGTCCGACAAACAATAGTTTTTCTATTGTGTCTGCTGTGTGGCAGTCAATGCCTTAACCACAAACTATTCAATATTTTTTAAAACCTGTTTCACTGACCTATGTGCCATGAATACATGCATAAACTCACTTCTTCTTTCCACCGTATAGTGATAATAATTATCAGTCCTACTTAGCAACAGGTGTTGACTTGGTGATATTGAAAACAGCAAACTGGAAAGGCTCTCTAAAATTAAACAAGTATCCTAATACTTACAGGGACTTCCTCATCTGGAAACTTTTCTGGCAATGTTAATGTAAATCTAAAAACACCCCCTTCATAGAAACCAGCTCTCACAAAAATAACTCCAAACCACACTGAAAAAGTTAATAAATAAACAATGTATTTCTCAATTTAGGTCTCATGTCAATGTGTTCAAACTAATCTACTTACAGAATGAGTTCTCATACGAAGGAATCACATAAATTCCCTGAAGGTTCTCAGTTTGTAACATACGGCTAAAAAGATAAATACAGAATTACCAATTTTGACGTTAGTATATATATCTACAAGCTAAGCAACAGACTGTTCTTAGATAACGGTTTCTATAGGTATATATTTATAAAAGCAACTATCAATATCAAATGAAATACTATACTAAGTTCTTACTATTCTGCCATAATAACGTACTCTTGATGAATCATGGAATATAATTCCCTGCTTTCTTTAACATTATTCTTCATCTCGTCATTCATAATATAACAATAACTTAAAATTATGTTAACCTATTTGATCATATGCCACAAATAAATAAATATTCTAAATTTTATTTTACGACCGTAGTAACGTTATGTCAAATTTGTCGAAAACTAGCGTCCAAAGAGTAATAGAATAAGACGGGACGTCACAAATATTGTTGTTCTCTGACAAGTGAATAAGTGCGGGCAGGTGGCAACAGTCTTAAACCGGACTTAAGGATGTCTACAACAATAAACCAGATATTGACTAAAAAGTAAAATGGGATAAACAATATAATTGAGAATCCGATTAAATGTTCCTTGTGGTCTATTTCCCTCAAATAGGTATGTGTTTTCAGACATCATAAATTATAATCATCAACGCAACGCACATTACCCTACTATTAATAATAAAAACTTGGAAATCCACATTTTTTGTTACTCACAGGAAAAATATTTTTGTCAAAATTTTAATAGCCATTTATTTCAAACAAAGTAAAAAATAAAGAATTTCGCGGGGTATAAAACCCACTATAGTATTTTACTAATTCTATACCCCATGTCGTTGACGGTAAAACGCCGCTAGATGTCTCTGCTGGCCTCTATGCCCCATGACGTTGACGGTAAAATGCCGCTAGATGTCTCTGCTGGCCTTTTTTATTAAGGCTGGTTTCTATGAAAAATGCCGCCAGATGTCTCTGCTAGCCTTTTTATTAAAGCTGCTTGTTTCTATGAAAATTCGTGGCTAAGTACTAACAGCCGCACAGGTCGATCCATCAGGTTAAGCCACGCTTGCCGAGGTTGACCGTGGATGGGTGACCATCTTTACATACCGAGACTCCTCCGTGCCTCGGCAAGCCGTTGGTCCCGGCTGTCATTTGTGCAGCTTTGACAGTCGTTATGGGTCGTCAGAAGCCCCAAAATCTGACAGCCAGTCAGTCAATCATAATCATAACAAGGGGTATCGTATTGCCCAGTTACTGGGTGTGGAGGCCAGATAGGCAGTCGCTCCACGTAAAATACTGGTATTCAGCTGCATCCGGTTAGACTGCAAGCCGACCCCAACATAGTTGGGAAAAGGCTAGGCAGATGATGATGTTTATAAGAAAATCTTTTGGTCGCACATATAAATAAATCTGTTTAAAAGTGCAGTGATACCTATCCATAATATAAATACCAAGAATGAACACATTTTTTATGACTACAATCAGGGTCATGAAAATTAGGTGGCTTATTGCTAAACTATATTCCCTCCTAGCCAAATTCAAGAAAAAGCAATTCCAAGCTTTTAAACATATGGTCTTCACATGATCTGACTAAGATTATGTCTGGATTTTAGAGGTTGAGCTCTAAGTTTTTTTCGATCTTTCTTCTCTTAGTAGTCAATTAGTCAGGAAACGCTAAACTCATCCAGTTTTTAAAAATTTGATTGATGTGTAGTATTCACTGCGTAGAATACTTTACAACTCTAGGTAAGTAGGGGAGGTACGGGCAAAGCGGATAAGCTAAGGGAAACTCAATTTAAAATATAGAATTAATCTAGATAAGAACTTTATTTATTGCTTATTTATGGCACATGTAACTGTCTTTGGACGTACACAATCAATATGAGAAAATACAATCATCTTCTATTTAAAAGTTATATAAAACAAAAAGAAGTCAATTATCCGCTTTACCCGACCCCGTTGGGCAAAGCGGATATGGCACAAGGGCCAAGAGGATAAGGAATTAAGTTAAGGAAAAACACAAATTTGTTGTACCCACTACAAGGCTCAAAAAAATAGGAGGCTCGTTCAGATGTCAATGTATACGCTTTTATAATAAACTTCCAAGCCACGTTCAAGATCTAAGCCTTAATAAATTCAAATCGTTCGTTAAACGCAAGTTGTGCCAGAGTGCTTATTATACTGTCAAAGACTTTATTGAAGACAAAAGGGCTTGGGATTGAGCTGCTCCAATTGTTTACATTATTGAATATTCTTTCTTTTTTTTTAATATCCTAAACTAATTGATTAGCATCTGAGATTACTCCTGGAGCTGCTGAAGATTCACAAAAACTTTTTGCATTATATAACTTCAATCTCTTAGCATTGTATAATTGCATAGCACGTTTGTGAGTACTATGTACCTACTATAAAGCTACAATTTACTGAGTACGTCTTACATTGACTTGAATGTGCCCTGGCGGCTGAGAGCATGTCATGCTCCCTGTAATGTCTCACTGGTGGTGGCGGTATTTTGGACCATTTAGCTCCCATCAAAATGGTTGAGCTGAATGGTGCTAATCCATGCGTCATGTTCATGAGCGGGCACCGTCAGTAGGGGCTGGTCACCTCTTAGCTGCCACGGCTGTTTTAATATTTAAATTAATTTTGAATTGTTTTTTAAAATCTTGTAATTATGGACGCTTTTATTAAGTTCTGCATCGTTCTCACGTGTATATTTCAACATGAGTGATGTAACCCAGTTTTTGTAAACATATTTTGGTTTAAAAGAGTGTCCATGGAGTTTCTTGCCCGTTCTTCTCCATAGGTACCTACTGCTTTGGAATGGGCAACTAGCTTCATCTTTCTGACTGACCGACCCCTTGACAATTCAAAAGTGCCTGTAATTGGTTTATTTGAAATAAATGCTTTGAGTTTGAGTTTGAGTTTGAATAATATAACCAACTAATCTTCGCACTCATCGCAAAAATAACTGCCTCGACCTCCACACGATGTGCATTTTTCGTGCGCCCATTGGGAATACAGTGCGCATTGTATCCACTCTCCAATTCATATATATTAGCAGTAGGTAGCATACTACACAAAAAAGTCGTGACATTTACGTTTGCGACTTCTTTCATTGGTTTTCGTAAAGTTTCTACCAACCATGATGCTTGGTTCGTTTTGCGTTTTTACTTAAACACCATTCCGAAACGTGAATTGAAAAGAACTAACAATACAAGTGCTCAGGCAAAGCAAATAACCTATCCGCTTTGCCCAATAGATACTTTTTTCAAATTAACTAAGCCAACAAATAGTTTTGTGTGCAATTTTGCAATTTTAAAATCGCAAATAATACTTTAAAACATGTCCAATTTCTTGATCTAAAGTAATTTTCGGATAGGTTACATTAAATACAAAAGAAATCATCACATACCTGATCAAAAATCGTAAGAAATCCAACGAAAACTTTTTTTTTACTTCACAACAAATATTAGAGCTTTATTTGTTTGGATTCAACTGTCATGGCGTAGCCGCACATGTCAAGTATCATTGTCTGCTGCATCAGTGCAAATAGCACCTACTATTATACTTTTCGAGAAAAATCAGCTATCCGCTTTACCTCACTAATTCGCTTTGCCCGTATTTACCCTAATTCATAGCTGGAGGTGACTCGAACGTTAAGCATTTAGGACTTCTAACTTTCATTGAAAACCTAGCCTTTTCCCAACTATGTTGGGATCGGCTTCCAGTCTAACCGGATGCAGCTGAATACCAGTATTTTACATGGAGCGACTGCCTGTCTGACCTCCACACACAACCCTGTAACTGGACAATACGATAACCTCTTGGTAAGACTGGCTGTTAGACTTTCGGGCTTCTGACTACCTGTAACGGCTGTCAAAGATTCACGAATGACAGCCGGAATCAACGGCCTAACGTGCTTTCCGAAGCGCGGAGGAATCTCGGTATGTAAAGTTGGTCACCCATCCACGACCAACCCCGACAACCTTAGCTTAACCTGATGGATCGACTTGTGCGGCTGTTAGTACTTAGCCACGAGCTCCTCAAGATATTTGTATATTTATGACATATTTATGATTGTAATATTTATGACAAACAAATCTAGGGCAAATTGTATTTAGGGATTTCAATTTTATGACATGTGATCTTATGTGACATCGAGTTCGGGCAAGTTATCATACGGACAAATGATAGTCAGGACAAAAAAAAATGGCACTTTAGATTATGGATAAAAAAGTTAAGGAACACAACAGAGAACCCTTCCGCTGAGGCTGTTCCAATCCCGCCTTGAGTGCAATGTCTTTCCATACTTTCATCAAAATTTAATATTGTAAAAATGAGCCCTTTCCTTTAGTCCGCCGTTCGACATTTCTAATCAATAACGATTGAGTGCTCGAGAGCGCTCGCCGCCGCGCGCGAGGATGAGCACCTGATGATCCAGGGATCAGCGCCGCGCGCCCTCAATTAGCCGGGATTATCCTGCACGTGGCGCAGGATTACATGTTACTGTCCTACGCTCTATTGAAATATACCTACATTAATTACATTTTATTGATTTTTGATTAGCAATGAAATTGTTAAGTAGGTTGTAGACACCTTGCCATATTACTATTTTAACAATTTCGGTATGAATCAAAGTCGAGTCCTATTTTTATTATTACGGCTAAAATCCAAATTCGCTTCTAATGAAAAAGCTCCTAATGCAAGTACCAAATAAGTATACCTACGAGAGCAAACTGTCACTTTAAATTATTGCCAAATTCTTTATTTGTAAGATCTTACAATTTAATTCAAATCCTGCAAGACGAGTTCTAACCGGATAAATCTATTTTTTTATGTAATAAACTAACAGTTAATAATGTTTAATGTAAGCCCGCGTAAAATCTATAACGAGTTTTATGACAGCCGTTTTCTTCGTAGAAAACAGACGATAATTCGAGGAAACATATGGATGAGATGGCGGTACTCGGTTTCAAAGTGCCGCTGGCCGGCGCTCGCTGCGCGATGGCGGCTCGTCGGCTATAAAACTCTAACATTTGATGTATCTGCTCTGCAGCTCCGTCATTTAGGAACGTTGTATAAATAAACAGCTTTATCTGTTTTACAACTTCACATAATTAAAATGTTGAGTTACGTAAATAATGTCTTTATCTGACAACTCACGATAAAATACGTAGGTACGAGTATATAGTTCCATATCATTCTGAAAAAAAAAATTAATCGATCTCTTGATTAGGTAGGTGTGATTAAAGTATTTTTATTCATGCGTTGTGTATTTTCCAAGCCTTTAAATATTACCGTTCTATGTTTGTGCCTCGTCTACCTACGATGACAGTGAGTTGCTCCTGCTAGGAGTGTAGCCGTTGGGCCTGTCTGGGGAAGCCTGACACATACGTGTGCACTCGCGCCACTCAAGTGTGAGACGAGACTGGTCGACTCACGTGTCTTCGGGAAGCCCTGTAAGTTCGGTTAAGATGGGTATCACATTCAAACAACTTTCAAGTTACCTCAACTTCTCTTAGCGGGTCACATATTATATTAGAATATAAAGCGGTGAATGGGTGAGCTGCTACTAGGCTTGTTTTCTATCCAATAAGCATACCTACTTAAATTCAAATTCATTTATTAGTGTGATTTTTGGTACATTTTACATGAGATCTTAATATTATAATATAGTACCTCAAAAATCTACCTCAAAGGTGTACACTCTTTCACAGTCATTATTATTAATTATTATAAAAAAGAATAATTAACATATTAAAATAAAATAATTACAACAAATCACAGCATAACATAAGACAGAAAAACAAAAATACAGCAAAACAGTTGAGTAGTTATACTTACATAATCAATGAAAATAAAGTTATTAATAAAATGTCAAAAATAAATAAATGTCAATGTCAAATAAATTACAATTTATCATTAAGGAATTTGTCAATAGAATAATAACATTTTTCCACTAATAGGTGTCTTAATTTGTTTTTAAATTGAGTAATATTTAGGTCCTTAATTCCATTTGGCAATTTATTAAAAAAAATTGGGGCCATGCAAAGTATGCTTTTGTGCATCAAGGCGGTCTTTGATGGTCGAACGCATAATTCATGTCTGTACTCTTGTCTAATCATTTTATAGCGATGATCAGATGCTTTTTTGAATAGATTCATGTTCTTTTTAACAAAAAGGCAGTCTCAAATATGTAGGTACAAGCAAGGTAAAGTCATTATTTTTAACAATACAAAATAAGGTTTGCAGCTATCAGTTATTTTGATACCGGTAATAGCTCTAACGCATCTTTTTTGCGATTTGAACACCATGTCCTTATTGCAGGAATTACCCCAAAACATGACTCCGTAACGTAGTATAGAATCGACATATCCATAGTATGCAGTGACTGCCGCTGCTTGACTGACTACTTTCTTTAGTTTATACAAAGCAAAGACAAACTTACTAATTTTTTAAATTAATATTGAAGTATGCTCTTGCTACTTATTTAGTACATCTACGTATTATCTTATAAAAACTAAGCCATGTATTATTTTTACATATACTAAGTAAAGCAATTTTTGCATTTTTGAGAATATATTTGATAGATATTTTTTAGTCTTACGAATTATAAATGATTGCTTTTACAAAGTTCATTTTTATTTCACGAGAAAAAGTTTTTTAATTTTACGTAACTGTAAGGTATTTTTGCGCGTGACTGTATCTAAACTACAGCCGCTGAAAATGTTTTATGTTCGTATGATATGAGTAAGTAGGTACGAGTATAATGTGTTACTAAACCAAAAAAATAAGTAAGCTTGTATGACAAACGTTGATCGCAAGGTGTACTATCATTATCTGGCGATGAATATTCGGTATGCAATAAGTAGATAGTATCATAACCAAACAGCCTCATACGCCGATGCGTGGTGGTTCCCACGGTCTGCGCGCGGATTACACGAAATGCCCTTTTGGTGCTTCGCTCCGACACTGACCTGAGCTTTTTGCGCAAAAAGAATGCTCCGATAAATCACGGGTTCATTGTTAGCCGCCTCTGGATAGCGTTCCCCGATTTATGCTTTGTAAAATACCAAGTTTTTTGTGGTATTGATCACAGATCATGTCCAATAAAGGAGGTACCTGCTCAATTTTGACGGTCAAGGTGCCGTACGTCACAATAAACCCCTACGGATAACATCTATGGTGTCGATGTCGTCTGGATAATGCTCAGTTCCGCGTATAATTTTGCAATATCTTACAACGTCATCATGATCTCTATAGAGATGTGTATTGGCATTCGGTTAGTTCTTCTAATATTTTCGAAAATCTACCCGCTATCCACGTAGCCTGTATCATGTTCTTCATTCTTTAGAGCCTTTTCATGTCGTTATCCGGTATAGGTATTTTATAATCTTTCATTCATACTTTCTGAATAAGTCTGGGTGAACACACAGCTATGTAGGTAGACACTTAGATTTATTCTCCATCGAGTTAAATTCTGACTGAAATAAAGTATTTAATTAAGGTAGGAATAAAATACATAAAGCTTACCTACTGATATTTAGGTGGCGATGTTTAAAGTTCGAATCAGAACTAACTCAGATTTATTAAATCATAGCACAGATTTCATATATCTATACTAATATTATACAGAGGTAAAATTTGTAAGTTTGTATGTAGGGGTTAATCTCCGGAACTAATGATCCAATTTCAAAAATTTTTTCACTGATGGAAAGCTACATTATTCTTGAATGCTATAAATTATATTTATATCATACATATTAGCCGAGCTATCGCAATTTTCGTCTAGCAAGTCGGAAAGAAATACCTCCGAGAACAGAATTATTTGCATGCGCTGCCTAAACAGTTACAGTATATCGCAATTTTCCGCGGACGAAGTCGCGGGCAGAAGCTATATGATATGATTTCATATGTCGGCTCCACATCTTGCTTCATGGGGGAATTATTTACATCTTTGGAGCAAGACAGCCAAAAGATGAAACTTTATCTTAGCCTCCCATTTTGCGTGTCAAGGTAAAATCAACTTTGTACCTACATTAATTAACCACGTGTGAAACCATTAAAATATGCGAAAACAATCAGTATAAAAAAATTTAGCCTACGTAGTACGTACCTACTTTATTTAAAATTTACAATGTAAAGCGCAACATTTATGGATTTCAAATGAGTATTAAACACAAAAATGAAATGTAACTTCAACGTTTAAAACAAAGCGTTCAATGTGTGTTGTGTTTAACGAGCATGAACATTATGAACATTTCCTCAGTCGGGTAAATTGCTTATAATGAGCGAGCGCGGGGAGGGCCGGCGCGGGTGCAGGTGCGCCGCGCGTGTGCGCTCGCCTCGCTCGGTGTCCCGGCGCTGCGCGGCAGGCAGGACTGACATTTGTTCGAAACGTGCCACCGACGACTAATTATGTCCAATTTCACTATAATAGCGTGTAACTTTCGAGGGACCGCCACCCTCACGTTATAATAAAACGATATTGAAACCTTCGTAGTGCTCACAACAGGTACCTAGTTACTTGATTATAATAAAATGATATTTATTTTCAACGCTTGAACGGAAATATTGGGTAGCGTGGCACTACGAAATGGAAATACTTATAAATAAACCAGAAGAGTTCAAACTTCTTTTCAATTTATTGTAACATTGTTAACGTTTTTTTCGAAAATTAAACTTCAGTTGGTTGCTCGGTGGAAAACATAGATCTACCATATTGTTTAGTCAGATTAAGAGCCATGTCACAGCCGCATTATACACGGTTAGATTTTAGTCGTTTTAAGAGCGAACCTGAAATCGCGAAAAAAAAAATCAGCTGTTCAGTACATTTATGTTCGCCCAACTCGTCAAAATGTACTGCACAGTTGATTTTTTTTGTGACCCCTTAAGGGGGTAAAACGAGTTAAATTTAACCGTGTATGTATTATAGACTCCAAGAGACACACTGTCCTCGCTACTGAAACGCTACGAAGCTGCTACGCCAACGCTACAGAAACGGTACGACACTGCTACGGAATCGCTATTTTGCTGCTACGTCTCCGCCACAGAAACGCTACGAAATGCTATGCAGCTGCAATGTCTCCATTACGGAAAGCTACGAAGCTGCTACAGAAACACTATGCGGGTGCTACGCCTACGCTGCAGATACGCTTCTAGCAGCTACTCTAGGCGACTAGCGAAGCGTTTTCATAGCGGACGTAGCAGCTGCGTTTCGCAGCAACGACAAATACTAAGTACTTCCGAATTAGGCTAAAAATCAGCCCTTTTTTAACATCACAAGGAGCTCACGCATACTATATCTCGGGCCTGCGAGCGGTGAGTAATGGGTAGCTCACCGTTCGATCAGGACCCCGTGCCGGACGGCGCGTATGTGTTCCACGTGCGCCTCAATAAACTCATACTATATCTGCTGCTTGTAACCTATGAAATGGTTGTATGGTCCCGTAGCAAAATTGTAAAAGGGAACTCTTAAATTATGTAACGTCGATTTACGGATTTAATGAGAATTAGTTAAGTATTAATTAGGACTAATTTAGTGAACATTTCTCAGTGCGGCTGTTAGCCCTCTTATTATTTTTTTACCGGATCACTATTAAAGCTTGTTGATGGACACGGTAGTCAGTCAACATTTTTCAATATTATGTGAAGAATTTGTTCATATGCATTTAAAAAATCCATCGACGACATACGGTATAACTATTCAATTCAATACAGTAAACATATTGAAGTCCAATAATGCATGTATTTGAAATCAGTCGATACGAAAAAAATATAAATCGAAGTAAAAGAAACCGCACACAAGTTTAAAATTCAGTAAAGATTTATTTACATTATTATCACAATACTTTATATTTCGTTACATATAAAATCAACTTAAAAATAAATAACATGTACCACAAACTGAACAAGAACGTATTCATAATAATTACAAATAATGAGACAAATGTCAATCCTAACAACTGGATCCAGAATAACGGATTGTTACAGAATTTTAATGTTAAATTGTTTCATATTTTTATTCTACGCGAAGGTACAACTTGTTCTTAGGTATGACTTACATTGTTAACTACTACTGACCTTAATTAATAATTGTTAGCATTTTGGGCTGGTTTTACAATGGAACCTAATTACTTATGTTGTAACAAAAGTATTAGCAATAAAGTATATTTGATGGTAAGTTATTTAAAACTACTATTGGCTAATTAGCTAATATTAATGACGTAAGTATTTATTTAGTGTATCAGAAATTTTCAAAGAAAATTCTGTAATTGAAAATTGTTTGATCAGGATCGTCTTCTGATATGGCTGAAGGAGATTTGTCTTCGAAACATTTTTGTTGCTAATTTCCTTGAACGTGTACATTACAGAGTTTTAAAAGAGAACCAATAAGTATACAGAATTGATGTAGATAATAGAGAAGTTTCTTTGTTTCAGACGATTTTTGATAGGTTGGTTGTTGTTAGAAATATCTACATTTACTTACAACTAACTTTACTTAACTAACATTGCATATATCGCCGATTTTCTAAGTCACGACAAGAAACGACGACAAAGACGACTAAAGTAATAAATGCGTGGTAAAAGCCGTTCTTTGAAATATAAAGATAATATTATTCCATGATTATTTCGTCTCAAGTCTGGTGATGTTTTATTCAAACAATGTAACTGAAATTGTAATGTATAAAAGTCTACCTTCACACGAGCTACAGGTACTTTCAATTCGATTTCTGATAAAATTGTTTCTTTGCTATTTTAGAGGTAGTTTGTAGATGAAGGAGTAATACTAAGGAGTTAAATGCGCCTATAATTTAATTTAAACAAGTTGATTATTTCATAGGTTTAAGAAAGGGATCAGGCAGAAGTGTAAATAAAAAAGTTTTAGGGCTTTCTGCAAAATACTACCCACTATGACTAATTTGTAGCCATTTGAAACTGATTTATCGAAAACCACACATGTAATTTTCACAATTTCGCTCGTCAACCTTTTCCATCAACGTACATCTCTAGACGCATGAAAGATGAAACGTATTGTGTTCATGATTGTAACGCAAACTCTTCGTTCTATCGGTTTAATTCCGGAATGCGCGACATCTTGCATGCGTCTCGAGGTCTTTAAAGTTCTCCTCTCACTCATGAATGGTGATGTAGTGGTGCTATGTATCTACGAGATGAGTGCACCTTGCGAGTGCGGCTTGATGTGGCCGGGGTGCGGCGGGTGCGGGTGCGCGGGGTGCGCGGCGTGCGGCGCCTGGCGCGGCTGGTGGCAGCGCTGGTGCACGTGCGCATGCGCGCGCAGCTCTTCGCCGTGCTCGCGGTACGCGCGCTGCTTGTCCTCGAAATCGCGCAGGCGTTGGTTATACCGCTCGATCTGGTCGCGCAGCGCCGCGTCCTCGATAGCTGCTCGCTCTTCGTCCAATTCCAAACACCCGACGCCGTCTAGCCGCTCCAAATCAATCCAGCCCCGCCACCTCACGCACACGCCGTTCATTATAAATCGGGATACGATGTGGGCCTGTTGACAAAAAGCTACTTTTAAAATATTGCACAAAAAACATAAACAAAAACTGCGACACTGTTGGTGGCAAAAGTTGAAACGCATTTATCAGTCACATATGGTTCGGAAGTGATCCTTAAAAAAAATGTACAGGTAGATGAGTCCATTCTTGGACCACGTTTTTATAAGTATTAACCTTAACGAATTGGGTTGATAGATTTAGAAATACATTTTGTTGACAACTCATTATTTAAGGTTAGAACGCACCAACGAAAATAATTCATTTGTGATACTTATAATATTAAATTCATTTTAAGCAACAAGCCAGGTAATTGTAAGTTTTGGTAACAAAGCAGAAGGACAGCACGACAGGAGGCAGACGTCTGTCGATCCAGATCGCGTGCTGCCATTGTTCCGGCTGCCGCATCCGCTTCCAACAAAACTTTAATTGTGCCACACATTCGCCCAGGATGCAATTTAACTAATAACAAGTTCTCTTTCGGTTCCTTTAAACTTGTAATACTGAAAACCGACGCCTGCCGTATGTTTATAATTAACATTATCCGTTGTTACATACATAAAAAATGTAATTTTGATGAAAAATAATAAGCCCCATGTTATTTTGAATTCAATTAAGTTTATAAAAACCTCGCGAATGTCGTTTCAATATTGATTTATATTGAGATAAGTCGGGATAATGACAAGGGATACAGCGACGTCGCGCGGCGGCCATGTTGGCAGGGAGGGCGCGGCGCCGCGGCGTCGGGACGCCCACCAATAGCAACGCTTTTCCACTATCGATTTCGGGGGAAATGCTTTTCTCCCTTTCCCGAGGGAGAAAAGCACTGATGCCCATTTTATCATAAAGGTGCCCTCCCTACAGTCAAGTGCATGGCGTTTATTAGAACGGAGTGTGTGTGACAGACATATCCTTAAGATACCAATCCAAAGATAACCGTAAAATAGAACAACAGCCTTGTTAGTATTACATAACATGTCATTTTAATTATTAACGTAAGTATTGTAGAAACATAAACTTTTCTGCAAATTGTTAGTGAGTAGTCTATCTCATAATATGTACAAATTCTATATCTATAAATCGAATTGAGAATTACCAATCATTTTAGATCTATTAAATTGAATACGAAATGTCGGAGTAGTTTGAAGTGCGCTATAATAAAACATCGTTACAAGTCGAGGGCTCGTGCACACTCGAGCGCTTTGTTAAATGAACCGAGTGTAAATAAATATAAGTATTCATACAGCGGCGCAGCAGGCGGGCTCCACTGTTAGGGGCACATTTAATAAGGCCGGCACCAAATGTGCTCGTCTATAATATATGAGATTTTGACATTTTACATACTTATATACCTACATACAAGTAACGTACGCGCTGCTGAAAATATAACTAACTAGGTATGATTTTTAACGGTTTTAATTGATTTCCATTCTATAAGTACTTCTCTAATGGGACTTAGAGTTGGAAAGTATAGTGAAAATCTAGAAAATCTAGTAGTTTTATAAACCCTAATTACGACATAGTATTTGTACATATCCAAATTATCAACTAACGAAATGGCAAACGGAAAGACTGTACAACTAGCTTTTGCCCGCGACTTCGTCCGCGTGGAGTTCGTTGAGACAAAAAGTAGCCTAAGTCCTTCCCCGGGATGCAGTCTATCTCTGAGCCAAATCCGTTCAGTGGTTTAGGCGGAAAAGCTAACATACAGACAGACAGAGTTACTTTCGAATTTATAATATTAGTAAGGATTCATCAATTTAACATGTTAATTACGAAGGCGTATTTAACTTACAAATATCTCTCATTTAGCTATTTTCATCACAAGAGTAATTAAACTGATCTAGAGTCATAATGTATGCCATTTACATTTTAAATGATGCTCAGATCAAGAATCCCAGAAGTTATGAGAGTCCTAGCCATATTCTAAGACACAATGTGTGAATTGCGAATATGTATGATAATGTAAGTTAACTGAGTCACTTAGATTAAGATGAATCATTTTGATTGATATTCATATTGCGAGAATACTTCGTAGTTCCGCAAGCAAAACGTAAAATATTCTTTCGTAACAAAACTGTGTCAAGACTTCTGTTACATCTGAGTTCAACTGAAGATATCCGTCCCTGTGGCAGCTTCCAAATATGTAAACGTGAAAATGAAGAATGAGAAAAGACCAAAGATTGTTTACGATACGGTGGCTCGCCGTGTTTTCAATGTTGTCGAGAGCCGGTGGTGTCGCAAACTTCTGACTTCTGAATCTACGGATTCATGTGCTTATTGTATAAATTATCACTTGCTTAAAAATCGGCGAAGGAAAACATCGTAAGGAAACCAGCATGTCTGAGAGATATTTCTCAACAGCATGTGAAGCTAAGTCAGAGGCCCGTGGCGTGGGCAGCATAGAAACTCTGACACCAGGTTAGTCACTAACCCTGAGAAAAGAAGGAGAAGACCAAAGTTTATTCAATACCAGCCAGCGGCTACGCTCGAATGGATGTCGAAACGTGCTACCGGGATAAATCGTAGGTATCCTTGTCCCAAATCTCATTCAGTTTGATCTGTTCAGTAGTTTTTGCGTGAAAGAGTAAATAAACATAAACATCCAACATCCTCACAAAAATATTAGTAGGATCTAGAACTCGAATGCGACAGGCTCATTGATTTATTTATTGAGAACTAGTTGTTGCCCGTAATTTGAAATGTAGCAACATATAAAATTAATCTTCGATTTAATTCAATTTCTATTATAAACTGTCGCGGTATTTCTAGACAAACAATCAATTCTAAACGAATCCGAGTCAGTCTTAACAAATCTTATTTACTTAACTATCTTCCCAACTTCCAACTAAAATTTAATGATATCAGAATTGTACATTTAATGATAAGTACTTACTTAAAATATTTCTTTGGGGTTTTATATGCTATTTCTATGTATTATAAATTGTTCTACATCAATGATTTTTATAGTGATGTTTTATTAAATATTATTATGACAAACAACGATTCTAGTCAAAGAGTAGGTAGGTACCCAAACATAAGTTTTCCCTCGCTGAGAGGGAGTTTTGTGGTTTTTAATATCCAATACAAATGTGTATTAATTTAGCATTACAATAAATGATTAAGTTATAATAAAATTAATATGAAACTTTGAATACGATTAATTACGATTTTATGTTCCATTTTTCAAGTATCAAGAAGAAAAAGAAAGCAAGTTGCTAAACGATGCGAAGTGGTCCAAGAGGTAGGTAAGAATAAAAATGTGTCCACAATCAGCCTATAATGTTCCTACTTTTGGGAGTTTTGATTTTGCTACGATTTTATTATATTATGTATAGATTGTATTTTTAAATATTAATCTTATTGATTTCCTAAGATGCATTTTACATCGTTCTAGTAGGTATATATATATATATATATAGAAATAAACAAAATGTGTAACTATAGCATATGTCTAAACTTTCCGCCCGTGGCTTCACCCGCATAATATGTCGACAAATTATACACATAAACCTTCCTCTTGAATCACTCTATCTATTAAAAAAACCGCATCAAATCCGTTGCGTAGTTTTAAAGATTTAAGCATACATGATAGGGATATAGGGACAGAGAAAGCGTCTTTATTTTATACTTGGTATGTAGTGAAGAGTGCCTGTGGAGATTCTTGTCCGTTTTTCTCCATAGGAACCTACTATGGTTTGGAACGGACAAGGGCAACTAACTTCAACTTTATGACTGACCGACTCCTTTGTCACTTCAAGTCCTCTGACTGGATTTATATTATTAATACGACGCGATGGTTGAATGAGAGACTGTACGAAGTTGTTGTACGCATTTCAGTTCAAAATCTTTGATGACATCACTAAGCATCAGTGTTGTCATCTTGTCTATTTATCACATTTTTGGGTTGTCATAGTTGGTCCACCGAATGACCCAACACAATGATCCAGTTTGACCAATCAGTCTACAGTTTTCATATTATCTATACTTTTAATGGAATTGGTAATGATAATGTTAGCTCCTAAATGAATTCGTTCACATGTCCCATCGTCATGCACATCACATTAGTCGAACCAGACTCATTCTTTGTAAAAAGATGTCATTCGCTCAAGAGTGTATTAAGCTACGGCAGAGCGTGACCGACGCGTTATATGCGGTGTTACGCCTTTATGCTTTATCATTAGCGGGTCCGAAGTTATTTATGTCTTAATTTTGGTTATGAAAATGTGGGCCGGAAACTTCATGCGTTGATGACGTGCGTTCGGAATGACGACTTGACAAATGAGGCTATCAAGTAATACCCACTGCTACATTGGTACTACTAAACAGTCAGCGTAATAATTATGATTCATACAGTTTTATTGTTGTGTTGTATTTGAGAATG
Source organism: Hyppa rectilinea (assembly GCA_951799385.1). Lineage (NCBI taxonomy): Eukaryota > Metazoa > Arthropoda > Insecta > Lepidoptera > Noctuidae > Hyppa > Hyppa rectilinea. The sequence continues at coordinate 10,423,282 of OX637306.1, read as the reverse complement.
GCTGTGCGTGCCTGGCCTACGTGGGTATAAAGGTTTTGATTTTACCTTTCATCAAGCTACGCCAAATATCTTCAAGGAGGGATTTGCTTAGTGGTAACTTAGTTTTCTCGATTTCAGGTACCTAAGTAGCAATATACTTATTTACAGCGTTTATGTATAAACGTAAACGCTGTATTTTTTTACCTAACTACCTGTTATCATGTAAATTTACGGAATAAAAAATCTAAGTATTTTGACGTACACACCGAATAAAATGATAAAATTATTTTATTGCATATTCGTAATAATTGTTACGCCTACTAGATTTTTTTGTCATAATATTCTACTAAGTACCTACTTAGTTATTTCAAATACACCTTATTCGATGGAACCTACCTACTCATTTCTTTTGTACACGAAAAAACCTATCATCATAGCTCATTACTACTATAGCAATGACTTTAACCATTAAGTAATAATTATATGTGATTACAATATTATTGGCGTGGAATCTGAATCTAATAGGTACTTACGTTTTTTATATAATACATTGCTTTTATCATAGTAAATGTACTGTATCAACAATTAATAAAATACATATAACGTATAATCAGATACCAAGCAGCGCCTGTCGGCAATAAAATGTATCATTTAATTTGGTTATTACTTAGATATGAAAGGGAAAGTAAGTTTATACCTTGTCCATTAGTCAAAACGTCAGCGAACACAATTGCTCACTATTGTTCCAATATCATTTGGTTTTCTTACAATAGTAAGGAAATCCCACGAATAAAATGGTAGGAGCCAGCAATATACATATTGTATAACGAATAACATTTCCTTTACTAAATAAAATAAATTGGCACATAATACATGTATTGTTTTATAGATCAATGATTGGTGTGGGGCAGTAGATAAAAATAAGATTTTTAGTAGTCCTGTAAAGTTAAATATTTCGTATTACCGTTTTATTCGGTGATTGGTCCATTTATATAATTAGTCTTGAAAATATATTTTTCCCTAGAAATAAAATAGGATTTCACATTCTATTTCATTTACTTGTTTTCTACAGCTAAGTATATTGAAGAAGAAGCTCTTCAATAAATCTCCAATCACCATGTTTACTTTTAATAAATTGAATCCCATTATGTTTGGAGGATACCTACCTACTTTCACTTGCATTGTCTTGCCCGCACACGTGTACCTATCTTCGATATACCTACTGACGACGTGTGTCATTCGAATTAGCAATAAATATCCTTTACTCCTTTGTAAATATACCTACTATCTACCTAGCTATTCATCTACATTTATACAACTACACCAGTAAGTATGCGAAGGTATTCATTTTGCCTTTCGTTCGATATTCGAAATTCTTCTGGCTGATTTGTGATATTGTAGGACCCTTCGTAAGTGACGTATGTCAGTGTCACAATAAAAAAAATGTTTCAGAAATAGTATGTAGGGCCGAATAAATATTTTACGTTGCCTAGATAAAATGTTTGTAGCAACCAATACCAGCATTGGTCGATGCTGACAAATAAACAAATATAGATAATTAAAACGAGATTAAAATACCTGTTTATAATGGCGTAAAACGATTAAGGTCGATTCTTTGATTATTGCTAGGTACAGGTAGGTTACCTTTCACTGCAAAAAGTGGCTTGTTGCTACGACGAGCATACCTCGTTTGTAAAAACCGTGGGGAAAAACCCTGGCTTACGCGACAAACATTTTTATGAAAATCCTACCTACTCATTTAGGAAACAATCAGTCAGTCAGCTCCATGCTATAGTAGCTACCTTATTAGGGACTAATGAGTTACACTCGAACCATACTCGCGTGACGATAGCAGTTGTTTTGAAAGGAAAATAATATAATAGTTAATTACCTTGCCACTCTCTTTCTGGAAGTCGCAGCCTCGATTGTTGTAGGGCGAGTGGTCGAACACCAGCTGCAGGTTGGTGCCCGTGGCGGTGAACGCGATCTCCGTGTGGCCCTCGCGACAGCCGCTCTGGAACCGCATCTGGCGCTCCTCCGGCGGCCGGTCGCGGTAGCCCGTGTACCTCACCTGACGTCACCAAAACACCAATTAGCTACTCATTTACTACTCTCTTAATGTGAACAACGGTCTACGGTATGCTTCAAGTAGTTTTGTAGTTTTGAATACAATCAAGTAATAAAATGTGAATACAATATTGTAAAAGGAAAACAATACAAATGAAACAATTACAATGTTTCGAAACGGATGACTTAATAATTTAACTAATTTTCCTGTTAACTTACGATTAAAATGGTTTCAGTAACGCATTTAATTAGTTATAAACTTATGCTATGACGTTTAAAACGTAATTCATTAATTTATATAAACACATTAGGTACATACCTCACTTTCTCTGCTCAGTCTTTTGAAGAGATCGTCTGATTCAAATTTGGCTTTCTGATCTGGAACTACCCGCGGCATTTTAAAGATAAAACGAGGTTTCGGCTGTTCGTACAGTCCAATGGAATCGAAAGGCAACATGCCTGCCAAAGCAGCTGGATCACTCATGGCGTGCATTACACGAAGATTAAGAATACACTAGAATGCTATCCACCATCACACCCGAGTGTCAACACGCGCACCACACCACTGACTCAGCGACGCCGATGATTCAAATGGCTGTTAGTTCGCAATACTCGTGCCCGTGCGCACGTCTAGCTGCCGCTGCGACAAACGCTTACTGAATGAACGCTCGCACAAAGGTTCAGGGAGAATTTCCACCAGGGCGGAGTCTCCGCCGAGTGGGGAACAGTGGGCCAATGACGTGGCCCTGCGGCACCGCCCGACGCCTTCTCTGCGCGCCTTCGGGAGCTTTCAAGCGGAAAGAGGGTTTTCCCCCTCGAAACTGTTCAAAATAAATACTGTAAACGACAAAACACATGAATTTATAATGATGGGCATTATCCTCTTTCGACGTTTGAAGTGTTTTATGTATTTGTATCAGATCCTTTGTTCCTTTGCAACGAGATAAATGTACGTTATGTACCTACAGTTTTGTGAAAGGGGAGTTGGATCCCAGGATGCGATAGAGCGCGTGAAACGTGATATTATTGTAAGGCATGAAAGCTGCATTTATTGGACGCCCAGTAGCCTAATTGTATTCCATCATGGCATACATTTCAATAAAAGGGTCTCGTATGTACCAACTTTAGTAGGTAATAATAATTAGTGTTATTATTAACACAGTCCTGTTATTGATATGGCGTCTGGACCCGGCGTTCAGGTCAGTGAGTACAGCTGCAGCTTTTAGTCGGCGGAGCTCAGGTACGTAGGTACTTACATACCTATTCGAACTTTAGTTTAGAAAGCTGCTTTATTTTTAAACTTTGAAGTTAACTACTTAAATGCTAAATGAATGACTATATAATTATTTATTTTGTAAGTATACGTATTTTTAGATAAGATCTATAAAGCCTTATTTATCCCCTTAATCATGTCTAGACAACGTGTTTTTTTTATATCCCATAACTCTAGAGCTATATTTTATAAGTAAAAATAATACAAAAAAGTCCTAGAATATGTGGTCAAAAATGCATAGTTTCGTAGATATTATCAATCATATTTAATGTGTCTTCGCAATTTCATTGATAAATACGAGTAATTCATTTTCATTTGAACCAACCATTCATATTTAAAGCTAAGAAAATGCAACTTTGTCATATTTCACGTACAGACGCCAGCACATCAAGCTTACCAACAACTGTCAAATATTCCCAATTGAAAATGAACCTTATACATTTGTATTAAAGTTGAAAATCTATCAAAGAAATTTGACAGATTAGACTCACTTGATGTGCTGGCCTCTGTACCTACCTCAGGGTGTGACTGTTGGTAAGCGGGATTGTCCGAAAAGGTTACCGCTACCCCGGAACACAAAGGGCTAAGGAAGGAACATGGATGGGTTTTAGTCAGTAAGAGTCTGACACTCCCTTCCGCTCCACCCAGAGCGAGAGAAGACATTGGATGATTTCCCAGCCTGAAAAAAAAGGGTGTGACTCTGTCGAATTGTTTTGTATGAAAAAAGAAAACCAAAATAATGCGAATTGTATAATAATTCGTAATTATGCCAGTTGATTTATATCCTACGATATTAAAACAAAACCTGTAAATAGCAAAAACGTTAGAAAACGCGAATCACCCGGGCGATATTCACTCTTATTTAATCGTAGTGTAGGAGAGCAAGGAAAACCTGCTCACATGGGGATTCATGGAGAACTCCGCCTTGGAGTGTAAATAATTATGGTGCTGTTCCAAAAACGATGGGGCACTTAATTTTGTGTCCTGTGTGTCCTGCAGTACCTATACACGTTACAGGAACTCATGGATGCTAGTGATGGCGACAAACACGTAACTGAATTCTGGGCCGAGATAATTTAGATTGCTACGACACGCTTAGAAGAAGAAGAGAGCGTGTTACCATCTTACCAACAAAAGCTTTCAGTTTGAATGATGGATCTCGTAAGAATAGCTGCAGACAATAATAAAATGTAACTCAAGAACGTAAGACACCGCACTCATCCGATTATGTAAGTATGTATATTATTTCGCAATAGTTTCCTAGTGTCCCAATTGTAGTGGTGGATTAGACAAATATAGTGTCAATTAGCAGATATAGATCTAAACATTTGGACATAAGTGAAACGTCTCAATGATCGCAGTCAGGCGAACCGTTTAATGTGTCTGTTTGGTAACAAAGGGCGGCACGCCTTGTGAAATCTATCGAGTGCTGTTGAAAGCGCCGGGTACGATCGGCACTCGATAATATACGTTAAGTGTTAGAATTGTTACTGCTTTTTTTATTAAAGAATTGTTTTTGCTGTCGCATTTCATTGCTACTGAAAAGATGCTCCTCAAACAGCATAAGACGTGACTAACTGGAAGAAGGCCAATTACTAATTTCTTTATGTCGCAGTTACCAAGCTGGCCACTACCAAATGTATATGGACTATGTCTATATAGGGTCTACAGCAAAGGTCTGTAATAAGCAGAAGTAATGATCATGAGATCAATGAAGTATAAAACAAATAGGATCTAAATAATTGTGTAACGCTGGCTGTGTGCCCTAAATTCCTGCTTTGAATTAAAAATTGCTGAAATGATTCATAAATGTAGAAAACCATAATAAACTCATCTGCGACGACAGTACCTAAGTTATTTTAACAGTAGATCAAACTCTATCTGATTCTAACATAAGATATCAAAAAAGTTACGAAAATTAATGTAAGTACTTCGTGCTCAACATCAAAGAGCAACACTTGCCTATTTGTTCTAATAATCGCACTAGAAATATTAGAATTCGTCACGTATCTCTTTATTGTGAAGGGCCACGTGGCCGGCGCGCAACGTTTGATCTTTATGCAAGCTGTAGCGCGAGCTTTGACAAAACTAGAAACACCCTCACACGTGTCAATAAAATTCTTATCAAGAATTTTATCAGAGTGTGTGATTTTTATAAGTATTTTATTATCTCATTATAGCTTTAAATCAAGGATTTCAGTAAAAAACGGCGTAGTTACTCAAGGTTCTGGGTTAGGTCCTTTTCTGTTTTTACGTAACTTTAGTATAGTATCGTCATCATCATTTTCCTGTTATCCCAATTTATTTGGGGTCGGCGCAATATGTCTTTTTCTTCAATATGTCAAACTTCCTTATTAGTTGTAATCTCGGTAGTCACTCCCTTTCTAGCCATATCATCTTTCACACAATCCATCCATCGTTTTTTAGACTTTCCGTTTTTTAGAATTTTCGATGTTTTAATAATTATGTTATAACTACTAAGTGTTATGGGGTTTGTGCCTGGTTCTTCTTTTTCTCTAACTAACCTAGTGTCAGAGTTTTTATGCTGCCTCTGACTTAGCTTCACATACTGTTGAGAAATATCTCTCAGGCATGCTGGTTTCCTCACGATGTTTTTTTCCTTTCACTGATTTATAAGCAAATGATAATTATACAATACGCACATAAATCCGTAAAATTAGAGGTTCGTGCCTTGGGTTCCAACTCAATACCTGTGTCGTGGCAGTCCGACGGTCACACCACTAGGCTATCACTGCAACTGCCCGGTTGATGGCATTAGACTCGCCCACTATTACATGGAACTTAAAAATAACTGGTGAAATGTGGGTACATACTTTAAAGAAAAAAAAAACAAGGCGTGATGAATTTAGACATATGATTTTTGATGATGCATATGACTCCATAAATCTAAGTGCACCAAATTATTAAAAACTGTTTAATAAAAATATGTAATTGATAACGTAGTTCCCACAGAAATATTCTCACGCCCACTAGTTTTAATATCGGTACTGTCCATATAGGTATGATGATAACGAGTTATGAACTAAATTGAACGAGTTAAAACAAATTTAGTTTTAAATCTAACTGCTGGAAAAGGGTTTTTTTTAACTGATATACAAAGCCAGGTTTTGCTATCATTTTAATGGGTACGTCTCATCTATCTATCTATCTATATAAATAAAAATCAATTGCTGTTCGTTAGTCTCGCTAAAACTCGAGAACGGCTGGGCCGATTTAGCTGATTTTAGTGTTGAAATGTTTGTCGTAGTCTAGGGAAGGTTTAAAAGGTGAGAAAAGTTAGGTGGGTAGGTAGGGTAAGTAGGTAGGGTAGGTAGAACTAGAGGACAACAAGACAACGTCTGTTGGGTCAGCTAGTTTGATATAAATTCATCTATACTAATATTATAAAGAGGAAAACTTTGTTTGTTTGTTTGTTTGTTTGGTTGTAATGAATAGGCTCAAAAACTACTGGACCGATTTTAAAAATTCTTTCACCGTTGGAAAGCTTAGTTTTCTAGGAGTAACATAGGCTACTTTTTATCCCGGGAAAAATAACGGGTCCCACGGGAAAGACCACGGGAGCGAAGCCGCGGGCAAAGTGCTAGTTTGGTATATTTTCATTTCAATAACGTAAACAAGAAATAATTAAGCGTGAGATATACCGACAGTTGATATAATTTCTTTACATAGAACATTCATATATTCTAAAACTTATTTCTTACAAATTTATTTGATGTTTATTGAATCGTAAATCATTAGGTATATTGTTTAAACATATATTATCGATATCATCATTATGGTTAAGACTTCGATTCAGAGCAATATTACTGTACTAGAAAATGAATCCTCCTAGCTTTTTCATCCTTTAGGATGCAAGAGCAAGCGAAGCGAGCTCGGGATTTTGGGCACCCCGACTTGGATAGGTTAACTGTTGATTATATCAAATAAAATTATAGATTCATTGTGATATTTTGTAAATGTTAGAGATTTGTTGTTATATCATATATTACTTACCCCATTTTAACAATCATTATTCTCCTGCCGTTATCTCAATACATAGGGTCGGCGCAACATCTTCTTCTATACTTCTCTATTAATCGTCATCTCGATAACAATCGATTACTATACATAATGATAACCTTCCATCCATCCGACCATCCTTCCATTAAAACCTTTTCAGTTGGAGATTTATAGACAAGTCTGCCTTGGGTAGATGTGGTACTGTTCCACAAACGATGGGACTCTTCATAGCGTGTCCTGTCGCACGTTACAGGAACTGATGAACGTTAGGGATGGCCCCAAACACGTAGCCGAATTCTAAGCCACGTCCATTTAGATTGCCATCGACATGCTATAGAGGAAACCACACATAATTCATACCAACAATCACATTTTTTTCTGTTCAGCTTTTCTCAAAAATACACTGTTATTGCGGGATTGTTTTAGCAATGACAGCCCTTTCCGTGGCCTTTACCTTCCTTTATGTATACCTACTTCTAGTTGTTAAATCTTGTGTTTTGATTTCGCTCAAAGTTTAACCTCATCTTGGTTAGGCATATGGTTGAGTAACACTGTTTTTTTTTTAAACGCATTTTGATTTAGAATTTGGACCAATCAGTGGTTCTTTCAGGCATTACTTGACTACTGCTTAATCGGACTCCAAGCGCCACCTCTTACAAACAGCAGCATTATTCCTTTTGAACGTCAGAGCATAAACGCACGTGCATGACCTGTACGCCAAGCTACAATAGTTATTTGTTATGCAAGGCTGCAAAGTTGATTTTTGGCGCGAGTACTTGTATTAGACGGGACTTACGAGACGCAGAAAAGCTTTGCTGCCGAGCGCAACACACAATTTTTCACCTCACTACAGCGAGGAAACAGCTAAGTGCAAGAAAACAGCTGTTGTAAATATGTTGAGTTTTATTTTGTTCGAGCGCGAAAAATACAAATAACTAATTAATTTAATTTAGTACATATTTATTTTTGCCAAGTAAAGGGATAAATAACATATTATATTAGCATTTATTTCGCTTAAAAAATTAAACTTAAATTACTACACAACACACACACACACACACTTATTGTATTTGACAGAGTAGTATTTTTATGGCATATTCAAATGTAACGTCACAGTTTGTTTTAATCAAATGGAATACTTATTAACATTAAATCCAATTTTACAATTATATCCTCGCAAAATATTTTTCACCTCACAGGCTCAGAAAGAGTCTGTTTGTCATTCGAAATCTGAGCCCAAAATCGCTTTTTGCTCTCTAGCGTGAAAAGAGTTTTTAAAATTCGGACCTTTCCATTTAATAATTTTCTATACTGCCAGTCCACTGAAAATGCAAGACACGGTCAAAAATAAAATATTAAATAATACCGCTCACCTTAAAAACTTCCATCACAGTACAGAAATTAAATATTTTGCGAGGATATAATTGTAAAATTGGAATTAATGTTAATAAATATTCCATTTGATTAAAAAAACTGTGATGTCACATTTGAATATGCCATAAAATACTACCCTGTCAAATACCCAATTGTGTAGTAAAATAAATACTAATATAATATGTTATTTAATCCTTTGCTTGGTAAAAATAAATATGTAATTAATTAAATTAGTTAGTTATTTGTATTAAATTAGTTTTTTTCTTTCATTCTCCTTAGAGGACAAGTAGGATATAGAACAAAATACAGGGTATTAAATTTTGGAGATATTATATGTAACTCATAAGATACATTGCCAAGTATCTGTTATTTTCTTCACATGAGTCAATGTATATGAGACGCTCGAACAAAATAAAACTTAACATATAACACCTGTTTTCTTGCACCTAGCAGTTTCCTCGCTGTAGTGAGGTGAAAAATTGTGTGGTTCGCTCGGCAGCAAAGCTTCTCTGCGTCTCGTACCTTTGAAACCTTCGTTACGCTCAGGATTCTATATTTGAACTACTCGCTTCGCTCATGGTTCAACCCTAGAATCCTTCGCTTACTCAGGTTTCAATAGAAGTACTCGCGCCAAAAGTCAACTTTCCAGCCTTGCATAACAAATAACTATAATTTCTGTACTGTGATGGAAGTTTTTAAGGAGAGAGTATTATTTCTATGTGATGTAATATTTTATTTTAGCCCGTGTCATGCATTTTCAGTGAACTGGCAGTTTAGAAAATTATTAAATAGATGGGTTCGAATTTTAAAAACTCTTTCCACGCTAGCGTGCAAAATGCAATTTTGGGCTCAGATTTCGAATGACAAACAGACTCTTTCCGAGCGTGTGAGGTGAAAATTTATTTCTTCTTGTTATCACGTATTTCCCAATATCCATGGTGTCTTTTAATTTGTTTCATGTCATTAAATTCGTACGAGAGCTTCGATTCTTAGGATATCTATATAGATACACACAAAAGTAATGATTTAATTTTTTATTTCGTGTTATAGTGTACCCGCACTGTCACATATTTGTGTCATTGGCGTACAAGGCATGTGCTTGCTTGTCACGTATATGTGACAATGACGTTCAAGAGGTTAATATTGCTTCACATTGGGAAAGAGATGAAGCTATAATTCTTGTGTAGTTAGTTAAACAGTAAAAGTTCACAAAGTTAGTTTGTTATCTACTTACAAATTACAATAACTAATATTAGTAGGTGATATACCATAGCGTAGCTAATGTGATATCGCGACGTAAACCACATCCTTTTCGATAAGTTCCTACTCGTAAATTCGTTTTCATGTTTTGTCCTGTAGTAGAAATATGTGTCGTGTTTATTCCGTGCCCAATATGTGATATACGAATAACATGTTAACTTTATAAAACGAATATGCATGATCTAAATATGTAGGTAGAAAACATCACTCATAAAAATCAACGCAGAAATAAAAAAGATTTTCAGACTTTGCTTCAGTATCATGTTTATATTCTGTATCCCCCGTTTTGCATGGACTAATATTTTTATCAGTACACCATAATAGATTATTCCTCTTCGCGCCCAGTTCGGTATTATCCTGTTTGTCATTGTGAACATAATATGTTCATATTGTTTAACCTACACAATGTTCCGTATTTCTCACCTCGGCTGGTAGTAGTACAAGCTTTTTATGACCATAGCCAATAAATCACAGCTTTGTTACTTACTCACTCATTTGCATATTTACACAGTGACAATGACCGTGGAGACATTTAATTAATTGATTCATAAACCTTTTCATAGTTGTAGAGCAAAAAGTACGCATTGACCCCTGAATAAAACAAAACGTACACAATAAAGAAAAGGGTTGCAACAACGTGTTCCCATTAACATGTATTTTAATGTGAAGCGCGTTCGGGCAGTTGAGTCATTTGTTACGATCTTTTATTTTATTGCCACCCTTCCTAATAACGTTTTTTGTTCCTTCATTTCTTTACTAATTTTGTTTTGGAACAATTTACTGTATGCTGTTGTTCTTCTGTCAGCTTGATGCCGACAGTTGTGTACGATATTCTACGAAGATACCTTCTTACTCAGAATGAAAAATAACTGAATCAAAACTCACAACACTTAATAAAAACAACACCTAAGTATCGAATCATTGGTGAGAGTTGAGAGAAGGTATTATAATTAATACGATATTCACTATCAACTCGCACGATTTGTGGTTTTCAAATTTTGTTTTTTTCCTTCGATGATACTTAGCAGCGAATACAGTCTTTAATGTGTTGATACAATACACGATCATAGCGTCACGGCACAGTAGAAGACGATTTTCAAGCGCGGCTGTATTTCTATTAGTTACCCTATAATAATAAAGCTGTTGTACTCTATAGTAATAGTTTGTTTCTTTATTTGAACGCGCTGATCTCTGGAACTTCCAGTAGAATTTTGAAAAACCTCAGTATTTTGATAGCCCAATTCTTGTGGAAAGCTATTTGATATATTATTAACATCTCGCTAGGTCCCTTAGGAACCGAGCAAAAAATACGCTAAGCAAAAACGAAGCAATAGCGGGGGCAGGCATAGCGATGTAATTGGTCGGGGAGTAAGAAATTTGAGCAGAAGACCAGAAACGTGTAATACGTTAATTGAAATAAGAAAATATGAGTCTTCCGATGGATACCTGTACCTGGTCTACTGTTCAAATTATTGCCAACTCCTTATTCAGCTTATTTTTTTTTTACGTTTCAGGCAGATATGCTGCATATTTTCCCACAAAGACCACCCAAAGCTGCTACCGAATACCTACCTGTATTTACTATAAAAGAAGCTTTTCTGTTGCCCATGAAACTCGCCGTCCGGCCGGGGTGACGAAATTACCCTAATAAAATTAACTGATTGGAACTTGTCCATACATACATCTAATTTAGTATTTCAAGCATTAATTTTACGAGGCATGCGTGTGCAAATTCAAAGATTATGGCCGTTTCATTAGAGCGGGCCGCCTGCTGCAAGCCAGCGGCCCTGGACGGTCGTAAACCGGCAAAGAAGCCGTCAGACGTTGTTTATGCGAGCAATTCCGGTCACCGCTTTGTCTTTCACCGCGTGGCCTTCGGACGACACCCTACTAAAAGGCGTGGCAAAAAGTGCCCTAATGGGTGCTGATCCTATTTCAAAGTAATAAAATGCAACAAAATTAGCCTTTGTTAAATTTAGAACTGTAAACGTGTAAACTGCAGACATAGTTACGGACGGGTCGGACCGGCTCGCCGTCTATACGGACTATTGTTTTATGGGCGTGCAACTTTCAACTATTGTTATTTTATAATGAGGGTGCAGCGCGTAACGGTACCTTGTAGCGATTGTTTTCTTCTGGATACCTGCCAACAGTGCCAACACTGCAATGTTGGATTCACAATCACAATATTTATATACAAAAGTAACTTTCTCTTTTATTTTTTGTGCTGCGCATGTCCTTTTTTTATAAAATTAAGTTTTTTTTTTTATTACCTTCTTGTCAAACAAACAGATCTAGAAGTTACTATAACCTTTCAATGGTAAGTTCTTATTTGTAAAATGTAACAACTTTGCAATGAGTTCGTATGGTGTGTGCATCTGAGTCATAGACCGTTCGCATTGAATGCTAATGTGTAGTACGAGTAAATCCGAACCGGTTTGCGAGTTCCGTTTGCGCCTCAGTCGCCGTCATCGATTGTCCGATGTGACGCGTGACGAGCTCGGGGAGTTCCTTCCATGTTTTCCTATCGATTCTAAATTAACACATCAATAATTAAGTAAGTAGAACTGTGACTCTATTTCTATTTCTAGCTTTTTCTAGCATATTTAAATGTTGTCGAACGTGATCATTTGATTATCGCTTACTTATTTCAATTTGAATCCACATCTAGAATTGAATACAAGACTTTTAGAAAAATAATCAAACTTATTTTATGTATTACGCATAATTATAATGTTATAAAAGAGAAAGAAAACAATTTTTTTTTCTGATATTTGTTCCGTTTATGTTATTAAACGCTAAGCATTTACTTACACTTTTCACTCCATGCAATTTAGTGCGTCAATTTCAATTGTATGGGATCGGGTGATTATCTAGGCATATTTGAGAGACTATTCATTGAATTAAGTTCAGAAACTATCTTGATGGCCTAGGCTACCTATACCTACGTTCTAAAGAGCTCTATGCTGCTTATTCACGAAAAAAAAGAACTTTCTCGCAAGCAGTGCTGTGGCATCGGCTTGTACTGCTATAAGGAAAAAGATGTTTAATATTTGTCGATTCAATATCGTGAAAGTGAATACCTACCTACGTTCTCCACAACATTTGTTTGATGTGGTGTCGTCGACCACGCGGCACGGGCCGACCATGTTCATGTTTTGGAATTCCCTGCATGGCGCATGGCGTGTCCTTGTCGATAAGTAGGTAAATTATTCATTGTGCCATTGACTTCAGGTATTGTATGTCAATGATCTCGCACAGAAAGCCATTGACGCCTAAAATGATTGCACAGTCTATAGAACAATCAAACATGAATAAAGTATTTGTGCAATTCAATTAAATAAATACAATTGGAGCCCTAAGTTAAATGTGACACATAACCGAATTACCACTACTTACTTATAGATCGATTTTAAGTAAAATCCTTTTTCCCAAGGGAACCTTATAGTTGATGTATTAGGCTACGAGGTATGGGTAGGTAGTTTACATCTTTAGTGTATACAACTTCATCTATTACGTTTATTAAACAACGTTTATATTATCTGTGCCTTTTTCCAACTATGTTGGGTCGGCTTCCAGTCTAACTGGATGCAGCTAAATACTAATACCAGTATTTTAAATGGAGCAGCTGCCTATCTGACCTCCACAAATCCTCGTCATATTTAAAGGTGTGGTGGTACAGACCATCAAACTGAACAACTTTCTCAAGGGGACCAACATAACAACACCTAATAATCGGTTGTCCCAATCACGCTGTAAATGAATATTATATCGGAAAAACCTGTTTCCGTAATCTCTAATGTACCTTCTATCTAAATCTAAATTATGAAATAACTGTCTATGTATATCGTGCGATTTGATTGCGTCAGATCTGCCTCTCAAGTGTTGGTGTCATGTCATTCGATCGTCGAGCTCCGGCAATACCTGCATTGGGGAAATACCGGCAATATTTATCTACACAACTGTTCGTGAAGATAGGAATATCTATGCATACTATTCTCTAGTCTTATATTGTATTCTACTTAAAGCTGCCGGATACAATATTGCCTGTAGGGCAGAGATGTTTTTCAAAGTTGTAGTTTATGACGACAACCAAGAAAGCATGCTGCGCATCAATTAAGCAGTTATTTTTTCACAGAACTGGCAGTTGGTCTTAACGCCAAGTAAAAATGACGCCATTTGGACGGAACTGATGTCGGAGACGTATGGAAATAGTCAGGGAAGACAATAAAAACGGATGTTCAGTTTGATGGTCAGGAACCTACTTACTTCTTCTATCTTTAGTGGCTGGTTATGTTAAACTTTTTAAAATTTTGATACGAATGAACTCAGGAAAGTTGGTAACCATGATAATGTTCCTTCATAATGTAGAAGCTAAGCTCTAATAAAATTATCCTTTATCCAATGTTCAACATTGTATATACCTAAGACCTAAGTTATAAATGCAATAACATATCTACGTACTTAAATTTAACCTACCCTAACTAAAACAACTAAGAAACTTAAGTATGGCGTCGATCAATCCTCCGCATCGCTGTCGACTGGTAGGTAATGAAGGTACCGAAGAGACTGGTGGCATTGCCATACTTAGCTTCTAGCCGAGGTAAAAGCCAGCCTTTGGGTCACGAGAAGTGTCAACGAGTCTTGTTGGATATTTCGTTGAATAAACGAGCGGGCGGATCTGGCCCGAGAGTTTAAACCCCAAACGGCTCGAAATATAATTTACCTATAGAGTTATTATCTTCGCTGCTTGAGGTTTTCCGCAGCCGCAACAGCAGTGGCAGCACAGCACGCCGAGCCGGGAAAATGGGATGGCATGGCGCAAGAGTATCGACACATGTTTGCGTTTCATACTAGAGGCCTACCCAGCTTCCATGGAAATAAAGACATGACAGCTAAATTACTGTATCGGCACAACCTTTGCTGTTGGCTGTCCCTATCGGGCCAGTTATTTTTACATCACCCAATTATTCGACAGTGAAATTCCTTTCGTTTGGTATCTTGATTGGTGGAACCCTAGGAGGTAATGTTGGAACTGATTTTTTCAAACCACCTTAAATTCTTAAAAAAGTTATTTCATTCCATTGGCCTTGATCTCAACCTTTCGAACTGTGAATTATGTTTAGCGGACAGCACTGACAGGTATTATGCACTTCCCAAATTGAATACAATAGCTCCAGAAATTAAAATTCGTCGAACATAGGTAATTTGTTCGATACCACTACTTACCACCTCACTGCTTCCCTGCGACTAGGACCTCCATGTTCTTCTCCGCCACTGTTGAGAAGTTGTCAACAGTCTTGGACACGAGGGCCTATCTTGAAGCCGAAGTGCAGGTCGGTTAGTGCGGCTGTTTAAGGGGTAAACAAATAGTAACCAACTTCAGTTAGCAAAAATAAACGTTGTTGGAGTAACTTAGCAGGAATTTGTTTTTCTGACCCTTCAAGAACCCTTAATCACCCAGGAAAACTTTTATATTTGTACCTTGCTTTTTATCTAAATATCAAATGTAAAGTAACATTTGATATTTAGATAAAAAGCTTTAGAAAAACCAATGAATCACGTCAAGCTTCCTGTTTAGTTAACTTTATCCACAGATAATATACTTAAATAATAATACTACAATAATACTATCTAACTATCCAGACTGATAAACAAAACTTACACCTGATGCATTTGTAGACTATTAGCACACATCTATTACCTAGATATTATTGGATTTCCCCTATTCCGTGTTCAAAAAAGTTTCATAGGTACCTATTGCATGATATTGTAAAATCCCAGTGAGATTGCTATTTACATAATTGGACATAAACAAGGCTTTAGCGAAATACTGGTTCTGTTCCGGTTGAGTCCACTTGATCAACTTACCTAGGTAGTCTACTGTCTGGCTCATAACGAATGTGATTGTGAACGTCGGATCTTGCAATTGTTTCAATTGTTCTATATAGCAGAGTTACCCCGTTAGCGTCAAAGATAAAAAGAAAAAAACTTTTTAATTTGTTCAAATGTTTTCCTTTGTTATTATTATTCCTTGTTCAGCTGCATCCGGTTAGACTGGAAGCCAACATAGTTTGGAAAAGGTAGGCTAGGCAGGTAGATCGATAGATTGATTTTGTTCCTTAGTTACCGTATGAGCAAGGAACACATTTGAACAAATTAAATATTATCATGTGCGCAAAAGCATGTACTTCGTAGTGTATGATAAACTGACGCTAGTTGAAATAATACCTTCTAGACACAAATACAGTCCGAGGTCTGACAGTCAAGCTAGGTTCGTATACCAAATTTCAAAAGCAAATCAAAGCAAGTCTACCATTCCACGATTATCCGGACAATAAAAAAATTATGACTACAAAAAGCTCCACATGTTTAAAAAAACATGTGGAGCTTTTTGTACTTATACGGAACCCTAAAAAGAGGAATTTTTATTCCTCTATTTAGGGTTCCGTATAAAAATGGTAAGTAGGAACCCTTATGTTATCTGTCAGTCTGTCTGTCTGTAGGTACGTCTGTGACAGCTGGATATCTCAAAATATACCCATGCTATTAACTTGAAAGAAATAGTTTTAGATAACGGTTGCCCAACTACAGCAAATAAGAAAAGAACGAGTGCTGTTTGCACAATCTCAAACTTTTTTTATTTATTAAAAAAAAATTACCGTACCTGTTCCTTCGAAGTTTGCATAGAGAAAAATCTGAAATTATTCTGTATAATAGAAGTTTATGTGAAGAATACACGAAAAATAAACACACTTTTCAGACATCATCAACGATGGTACGGGACCCTCGGTGCGCGGTCCGACTCGCTCTTGACCGGCTTAAAAAATAAAAATTGTTTTCATTTTAGCAAGACAACCAACAGAAGTATTTTCTCGTCGTTATCATTTTATTAAAACTAACAACGTCTACGAATCGACTGAAGATCCATTGACTAGTTTACGCAGCATCTGAGCGGTGCCTACGCAGCATCTGGTCGAGGCCCACGCGGCGGCTTCGCAGAGCCTAGGTATGCTACGCATGGCAAACGCATTGTCAATGCCTATAGTATGAAAGTCACCCTTCCATTATTTTCTAGGTACTTTTACTAAGCTCTCGTTTCTAGTAGTGTGTCTCTGTGGGTAGTAGGTCGAATAAACAACCTACCGTTGAATGTATAACACAACGCTGTCAAGTTTGTACAGATACTTATATTCTTTAAATAACCAAGGTAAATAAGGAAAACCGTCAATTAATGTTACGCTGGACTTTACGCGCTTCTTAGAACTAGACGGCATGCCAAGCCTCCGACGGACCTCGGCACGGCGCGGCGGCGGTTACGTCAACCGTCGAGCTACGATCGGAAATACCTCATCGTGACTGTCTATTTCGGCGCGAGTCGCGGCGCAGCACACCTGTGTCTTGCCGGCGTGGCTCGTGGCACTGATTATAAGTAAACAGAATCAGTCGCTCGGCTAGTGGCCTCGAGACTTCTCAAGTCTTACGGCCACGGGTTTTACCGCTCGCACACATTGCGAAATTGAATTAGAGTTTCGTTAAAAATACAGCTGGAACGACTTTTCACTTGAAATAATTTAAAAAAACGTATTTCACAATCCTAAGCGGATTTGTTGTCATCGATAAAGTATAAAATATCATTAATCAACGGTTTTTACGAAAGCATTCGCTTACACGTTATTACATAAAGCTTATTCTGTTGTGAACGGACGGCACCGTTTATAAAACGTTATCTTCAAATGAACACAATAACAAGTTTAATAATAGGAGTGATTAATGTGCTCGCAGGATGACGCGCACTTCGCGCCGAGGGTTAAGGGAGGCGCGAACACGACACTGCGCGACTGCGCAACACTGCCGGGCCTGCTGATCTCCCGCCCGACACAAATGACCAGACATTATTTAATTGAAATGGAAGTGAAAGGGTGACAATTGTAATAGAAAACAAAAAAAAGGGTTACGTTTTTGCCAGAACGACGCGATGAAATATTGCGCCAGCCGTGCATCGTAACATTTGCTCCTTACTGCCTATTAGACGAACTGTTATGAACTTAATGGTTTTTATTACAACAAAATCGCTATCAGTTGATTATCTGTACCACTAGTTTAATGTACACTTTTATAAAAATCTAGCACTAAAATTTAACATTCATAATAAGAACTTACGTAATCCAAATTTTACAAAGAAAAATTAAGCTCCGCTACGGAATGTTCAGTAGAAACCGTAACAAGTGAAATACAAACAAAGCATTTAAAATCAATAATAAAAGAAACTATAAATCACGGTTTAAGTTGGGAGTTGTTTACCTACTTGTTTGACTTAACGTCTTGTAAGGCTGTTTGTGTAATAAAAGAAGCGGATTCGGGCTTGACATTTGCTAACTAATGATGCCGTGCGACAAAGCTGCTGCTCGCTCCCTGTCAGGCGACTTTAAAAGCCCTTTGTAATCAGAAATTTTTAACACTTCAATGTTTGATTTGTGCGAATTGGCGACATCGACAGAAAAAAAAGGCGATTGATATGTCACGTTTTTATTGTTGTTTGTATTGCTACCTGAACTTGTCTGGAAAAAAAACAAGGGTAGTTCGTATTGATTGCGCGTCGACAGTTCGGAGCGCTTCACGCCGCTCGAGCGCTCTACGGAATATATGACAGTTTCATGGACGAGTCGTTGACTTTATTGTAGTCAAAAGTATCATGTCGGCGGGATAATTGATGCTCATTCGTAGAATTCATTTATATTTTGTTGAATTTTATAAAGTAGTCACTTCCACGTAATAATGCAATTCTTTTTGTTCCCAATTTCTTAAATAATTGATTTATTTTAGATCAAATAAAAAACAAAGCCGTGTTGTAACTTTGTATTAATATTTAATATCGTGGCCTTGCAGGGTAGGGAGGGCACAAGGCGTGAAATCAAATTGTCAACGCGGACTCCAGTGAACATATTGATATTTTAATTAGATTTACAAAGTCGGTGCTCGCAGTTCCGTGGGCACACCCAACTCTTTGAGCCGCTCTAATGGCACCCCGCGGACTATAGTTAAGGGTTGTCGGGGCCCGCTTTGTGCCTCCTCAATATTTACTCCCAAATGCATTAATGCAACAATACTTACTAGGTTTTTTAAGTTTTCGTAGCAGCTTCCGCGTTATCGTTTACAAAAGCTTTAGAAATGTCACTCACGGCGTAATTATAGAGCAGCACAGCAGGTAGCTTCCATACTAATGTAGCGACTACGAACAAAATCATAATTGCTTTTCGCCTATTCGTGTAACCTATAAAAACATTTTTTGTGCGCCTTTGTTATTTTAGTAATAAAATTCGAGGAAGGAATGATTACTCGTCGACAGGACGACGCGGTATTTAGATTTTTCGCAGGTAGATAGACAAACACACACGACACTTCAGGCAAAAACAAAAAAAACTAATTTAAATTAAAGCAAGTTTAGATATGTAATCTTTTTATGTATGAAATGTATCATAACGTCTTAAGCCTCAACGAGGTATTTCGAGGGCAGCTTAGTAATGAGTGTACACCGCTGATTCCAATGATAATTTCTGGCTGAGTAGTCTGAGTGTACACCTACGTACTCGTCATCTCAAAGTTACATTTGTATTTTCTAAGCATTTTTATTTGTTACCATCGTATTATTAGACTTCTAAATAGCAGTGTTTCAAAAATACAATTTACGGAAACAGACAAAACTATCTCAGCAGGAGCAAAGCATGTTGAACATTGGCGTGGAATTGTAGAGAAAACATGTCATGTACGTGAAAACAAAAACGACTCGAACAAACATCTGCAAAATTATTTTTGTTCCAAAACAACACGATCAATTTGTCTGAATACGCAATGAGCAGAGTGCAGGGGGTGGCGGAGCCCTACTGCGTCCCCGGCGCGCGCCGTCACTTCACGCTGGGCCGTCGGTACACAGAACTCTAATTGACACACTAAAATACGTCATGGCGCATAAAAGCATTGATTCCGGCAAGCCCTTCCATTTTTCTAACAATATTTTATGACAGGCGAAAGGTTAATTCATTTTCTATAGATTCATTTTATTTTATTTTGCAAACTGCTAACAAGATTTTATACACACAAAAGGAATGAAAGAATGTAAAGATAGTTTTACAGAAATTACTTAAACTTGTCTTCTTACTGAGCAGTGTTCGATCCAATTTCACCGATTTCAATTCATAATGTAGCTTCCCCCTGCAGGGCTTTCCTACATACACTAGTCCCTGTCTCCTCCATCCATCATCCCATTCCCACCATCTCTTTCTAGGCCCGCTGCGACTACGTTTGTTGCTGTTTGAAATCCGCTGAGTGGTTTACGCGTACCTACAGCTCATCCGACTGCAGATGTACTTACTTGTATGTAATTTTCCAGCCTTTTTGCTTTCTACATTGATAAAAAAACTATCTGTTATTATTTCGAAACACTTTTAGTAGGTTAGTAAGTTTTAGAAAAAACGAACGATATAGCAAACATTTGTTATAACGAACAAGCGGCAAGTTATATAGGTATAAGCCTATTTTAAAAACTGATAATTCAAATTGTGCAGATAGTAATCTGTACAATTCTATTATCAGTTTCTTACACATTGCCCTGATTATAAGATGGGCCCAATTACTAGCATATTGTAGAAGAGTCAGCTATCAAATTAAAATGTGGGTTGGTGTAATTCACGGTACTGTTCTAGGTCGGACGTTTTGCATCGTTCTCACATGTATAATATCAAAATGAATGATGTAACCCATATTTTGTTATCATATTCGGATTTGAAAGAGTGTCCGTGGAGTTTCTTACCCGTTCTTCTCCACAGGTACCTACTGCTTTGGAATGGGCAACTAGCTTCATCTTTCTGACTGACCAACCCCTTCACAATTCAAAAGTGCCTGTAATTCTTTTATTTGAAACAAATGCTTTGAATTTGAGTTTGAGTCCTTCACTCATTACACTCTCACTATATCACGGAACTATAAATTATATCAATACTTTGTATCTGCCCCGAATACTAAAAAGCAAGTGAAAAGAATGACTACATAAATCATTAACGTCATTGGGCTTTTAATTAACTTGGATAAAAGACTTTCATTCTGAAATCATTTTTATGTAACCCTAGTTCGAGCATTATTAAATGGAATTCCTTAAATGCTTTAATATAACGAGATTTCTATGCAAGAGCCCCCTGGTGTAGAATCGTCTGTTGCTAGCCTCGCCCCACGGCTGCCCGAGGCAAATATCTGCAGAATGCGTGTAATTATTTATTTGCCCTCTGAGCCCTCACTGCCCCTACTTCCACTCAGCCTTTCAACAGCCATACAAATAAATACAATGCGAATGCAATGTAGCAGGGAAATTCACGGAATGTGGAAACTGGATTTTTTGTCATACCTACTGGCGTTATGAAGAGACACAGCCGGGAGAAATAGTTATTTGTTTTGCAAGGCTGCAAAGTTGGTTTTTGGCGCGAGTACTTGTATTGAAACCTGAGCAAGCGAAGGTTTCAAAGGTACGAGACGCAGAAAAGCTTTGCTGCCGAGCGCAACACACAATTTTTTACCTCACTACAGCGAGGAAACTGCTAGGTGCAAGAAAACAGCTGTTATATGTTGAGTTTTATTTTGTTCGAACGTCTCAGATACATTGACTTATGTGAAGAAAATGACAGATACTTGGCAATGTTTCTTATGAGATACATACAATATCTCCAAAATTAGATACCCTGTATTTTTTCTATATCCTACTTGTCCTCTAAGGAGAATGAAAGAAAAAAACTAATTTAGTACAAATAACTAACTAATTTAATTAAAAACATATTTATTTTTGCCAAGCAAAGGGTTAAATAACATATTATAATAGTAATTATTTTATTTAGAAACATAAACCTATATTATTACACAATTGGGTATTTGACAGGGCAGTATTTTTATTCCAATGTGACGCCATAGATTGTTTTAATCAAATGGAATACTTATTAACATTAATTCCAAATTTACAATTATTATTTCTATGTGATTTAATATTTTATTTTAGACCGTGTCATGCATTTTCAGTGGACTGGCAGTATAGAAAATTATGAAATAGAAAGGTTCGAATTTTAAAAACTATTTCCACGCTAGAGAGCAAAATGCAATTTTGGGCTCAGATTTCGAATGACGAACAGACTCTTTCCGAGCATGTGAGGTGAAAATAATATTGTTTCTGCACGAGGAACGAAATATAAAATTACGCCGCAGTATGGTCAAGCCTTTACTTCTGTCTATAACTACTACATTGATTGTTATTAGTCCTAAATGATCAAGTATCACAACATTGTATGATTTACTACACAACGCTGTAACGGGCTAGGACGGTATTTTTTGTGGTGGATAAAAAAGATTCATGCATTTACTTTACTCATCTACTATTGTAAAAATGTGAAGTACCTACGCATATCTTGGTATTTCCCGCTGTCACGGTATTCAATTGGAATCGAATGTTTTTATGATCAAATCCTATAAGTTTGAAGACATTGATTAGTGTGATATAAAAAATGAAGTGGATGTTAAGAACTCTTTCTTATAACTTAATCTTATAACGTTTATTTTTATATTTGCAGATGCAGATCTCCAAACGTTCAAGAGATGAATAGGATAAATAAAAGGATATTTTATCGAATGCTTTGAAAATAATAAACATATGATGTGCTGTAGGTACTGGCTGAACAATCTATAGAGCTAATTAACAAGTAAAATAAAATGGAAATTGGGACATTCTATATAAATAAACATAATGTTTAACGAGAAGATAATTACGACTTTTTTACGATTTTTCATAACATGCCGGTCACATTAAACTTACAGGAGGCCGGGAATGAACTGGAATGTAATGAATCTCTTACGTGATATTGTGAACACTGATGTATCCGGCAGCATCGCTTGTTTGTGAGCAGCGCTCTGCATTTTATTACCGACTCAGACACCAATCACTGTGTATTGTATACAGTATACGTAGTGTTTTATTACTCTATATTGTAACAAACTATAATATAGTGGCAGGTAGGTGCCGAGTTCTTTAACGTTAGTTTTACAGATAATAAAGAGCTTAAACGGTATCGTTTTTCATGCGAGCTTTAGAGAATAGAAAATACACAATGTCGTCTGATAAAGCCGGAGACAAATACAACGCGCCGGGTCGCTACTATTTTGACATTTTAATTTCACCCTTGCTCAAAATCCGTTTTGAATGGCGATAGTTGGGGGCGCGACGTGATGTTGAGCTCTCTTGATACATGTATCACAGTCGCAGGAGAGACTTGATTGACGTTTATCGCCCGGATTAAAATACAATTAAATTTAATTTTAAATTGAGCACAAAATTCTGTGCAACCCTTTACAAGACCCGGACGTGCTTGTAAATAGCACGAAACTACGTAAGTACTTATTCGTCGTTCTCAATAACAGCAGTTTTGCTCAAAGGTGCTAACAAAAAATATTCATTGTAAAATTGTGCAAAAGTATTGACAATGGCTTTAAATTTATGGATAGGAACGGCCATTTGCTTGATGTTCTCGATTAGAGGTAATTTGTGTCAATCACTGGCGCATTGTGGCATCACGTCCGCCTGCGCTTCGGACGGCCACTCGCTCTAATTAAACGTCGAGCCCCCATTTACAAAAGTCAATCGCGGGATTAAAGTTTGACGTGAACAGACCTTTTCCAACAATTTCTATGATCCTTTGTAGTTTCTGCTATTAGGACGTCAATCTTTTAGAGATTAATTTGCCCTTTGAGTTTAGTTTTCGGAAACGCATTAGCCTAGGTACGGTATTGATTAGTAATTGTAGAATTTTTGATCCTACTAATTCCTATTCTACAATTTCTACTTTGTGTACAGAGTGTTCGTCAAATAAAGCGTTCCCACAGTCCAAACTAAAAATCGAAACGTTATTGCTTTCCGCGTGTCTAACCCCGTGTCGTAACGTTATTATCGCCAATAATAACTTATTTTATCGCCTACACACAACCGATTTCATGTCCAAATTTGTTTGCATTATAGATTTGCGCAATTCTTGATTTGCGGTCTACTGAGGTCTTCGTATAAAATAGAAATTCTCTGTCCTTTTCCATCATCACATTTACGTACGTGGTGAAACGAGACGGAATGGTCAGAGAAGGGTTTGGTAACACAAAGTGTGCAGTGGCTGCAACCCTTTCATTTAGTGTGTGACTAGTAAACGGTAATTTGATTTCACGCTAGTCCAGTGATTAATGTCGGTGCCTTATCGCTCCATATTTTACCGATTTAGACCAATATTAATTTTACTTTGTACTGTTTATAACGTGTGAAAACTACTCAATATCCGAATAATGAAAACTACTTAATATCCGAATAGTGAAAACTACTCAATACCCGCAATAAGTAACTACCTCAAATCAATAAATTATCACGTACTCTAAATATAGAAGCGTTATTAACGGCCTACTACGGTTTAGTTGAATCCGTCCTTAGATACGGTGTTATCTTCTGGGGTAACTCAACCGATAGAGATATCATTTTTAAAAGACAGAAGTGCTGTTTGAGGTCTATGTTTAATCTCAAAACTACCGATAGCTGTAAAAAATATTTCACTAAATATCAAATATTAACATTGCCTTCACTTTATGTATTTAGAAATAGCAATGTTCGTAAAAACTAATCCAAATTTGTTTTCTCGTATGGCAGATAAATTCCCAAGAAATAGACGTGATGATAGCAAACTATGTGTACATACATCAAAAACTGCACTAATGCGCAAGAGTGTTTTTTGCATGGCACCAATTATCTACCCAAAAGTTGGAAAGAGCAAACTATACCTAAATTTAAGCAAACAATGAAGTTGTTTTTGGCACAAAAAGAATATTATAGTAGGTATTACAGAATTTTTAAACGACTCATGTTGATTATGATAAATAAATACATATAAGTAACAATATTAACGTAGTCATTAATTTTTATTTATTTATTTTCTTTTAAATTAATTATGCCAATATTTTTAATGTTATTAGATACTATTCAATTTAGGTTTTTTTTTTAACTGTGACTGATATTTAATGTATAAGTGTAAAATTTAAATTTTAATAATAATAATTCAATAATAATTATAACTAAATATTTGCACGCCATGAGAAATGGCAGACATGTCGTGAGCCACTTTTATTTACGATCTTGCATGCATGTATTATTTTAATTCTGTATGTACCTATACACATGTTTATGCAAATAAAATTTCTTATTCTTATTCTTATTCTCAAAATAATGTTAAAGCAGATTGGTAATCTGTAAGTTATTAATAAACAAACGACCTTTTTTAAATGATTGAGATGGTCCCATATTATTATAATATTAATGAATGTTAATTGAAAATCGGCACGCGTCCAGGCGCCGCCATTTAGGCGACAAAGCTGTATCTCCACTTAGATCACCCTCATGTAGTTTTTAATGGTCTTATTTAGTGTTTTATTTGGTAGAACGTAGTACATTTCAATTAACAGGGATTGTACTATGGTAATCGGTTTAAATAATTCGGGCTTTCAACATAGCAATAAGAGAAATATAATATGTATAATTTAAAACAAGCCCTGGAAAAACGTAGGTGGCTTAGTTTAAAGTCAGCAGTCGGTCGATTCCGTAAAAATCTCACGTGAAAACTTAGGTGAAGTGATCTGTCGTTCCACATAATGCTCGGGATGGACAGCTTATTTTAATCTCACTTCACGTGCACGGTGAGATTTTTACAGAATAACACCCCGGTCAATAATGTTATACCTATCATTAGGTGGGAGTGGGACGACAGCTCACTTCACCTACTGTTTCACGGTCAGATTTTTAAGGACTCCACCGATTGCTCGAATGATGGAATTTCTTATCGGCAAAAATGACTAACTTTCATAACCTATTTAACTCCATTGTTCTTACATTCGCTATATATAGAACTCTAGTGCAAAATTCCATGTTTCAAGACCGATTTTGGCCCTGCATTGTCTGTCAGTGAATTTCAGATTCTTATTAAGTAGTACTTAGATTAAAATATGCTCATACAAAATGAATGTCACAAATGAACTAAAAGTCAGTAAGTAGTTACATACCTAATATAGCGAGGGTTTAACTTGTAAAGATGCGTTTAGCTTTTTAAAATTACACGGGTCTACGCGAAATAACTCGACGCAAAATATACACCGTTGGATGAGTCGGTCATTTCCGCAAAGGCTCCTAACTAATATACTGTAGTCACAATTTCAATCATCAATGAGAGTAAGTTCTAGTGAATAGAAAACATGTGTAGGTACATAGTGAAGTCTAGGTGTATTGATCGCGCGTGTGCCGTCGGCACGCAGGCGTAGCGCAGCGTAGCATGCAGCGCGCAGGCGTAGGCGAAACACACGCGCTACGAAAACATAAGTACCTACTTACTGATTTCGATGTGAAATTATCCAATTAAATAAATAAACGCAATCTTTCACTATGTGAAGTTTCTGTATACAGAACGACCATGCACTACGGTGGCAAATAGTCAATACTCACGATAATATCGAATATTTTGACTTATTTATCTTTATTTACTTGCACGTGGTGGTTTTTTTGGACTCATAACATAGGTACATAACATCACTAATTAGTAATTACCTAAGCGTAGGTAGCTAACAAAATTGTAATTGTTTAACAATTACACAACTAACATAGGTAAATATATCCTGTTATTCAATACCATCTTAAAACGAATGTTAAATAAGAATATAAGGCCCTAAGTTTGCTTGTTTGGGCTACTTTACCGCTTAAATCCTCTTAAGTGAACAGGATCGCCCCTTTTTATGTAATTTTAAGAAAAGACTCCTTCAATGTTCTCATAGTCGTGGATGTGTCTAAGTAATCAAATAACGTTAATACCCATCCTAATCCTTGGATAATGCTTTTGTTCGTCAGTTTCATGCTCCGCTACGCCCTCGCTCAAATATTTGTTTATCTTTATGCGCCCACTCCTATCGCGATCTAAGCTATTGTTGAATTTTGAATGTTTTTTGGACAAAATAGCTTTTTTATCGAAAAAACTTCCAATGTGTAAGCACGTGTCGGGTGATCGATCACAGAGTAACGTCATACGCTTCGCTATGAAAACTGCAGCAAAATCATCCTCTATACTCCCAATAAAATACATTTTAACGCCACGGACAGAAACAGTCCTCTCTTTGCATAATGCATTTTTTATTCCATTAGTTTCAATTTTAAGCTTTAAGGGCTTACGCCACTCTGTACCTATGCACAATCCACGCGATCCCTAAGTGTGAACATCTGTATTTGCGTATGGCGCTCCCACTCTTACGCGCATTGCTATAAAGCCGTATTCAAATAACTTTAATCGCTTAAGTACACAAATCCATTCTCGCTACTAACGAATTATAATTATTCATAGGCGACACCGACATCAATCCTTTACATATACATACAATGTTTGCATAATGCTCGCCCGAACTTTGCAAAGTATAAAATATGGTAAGTAAAACTAGCCGTCCATCTGCAGTATCACGACGATCTTGTATCACCATTGGGTTGGAAGTACTTCCTCAGGGCAGTACAGAGCTATGATATCAGATACATCCTGTCACGGATCATAACATAAATTGCTGCAACAATGCCGGGGTTGGTATCCATTAAACCCTTTTATACAGTTTTTTATTGAATTCAGTCGAACGTGTGCATTAGGTAATCAATAAAATTATCCGAACTCACGCTTCCCGAGCGCAATCGGGTGAAAATGTTAAAGCGGGCTCTTCATTTCATGCATGGCGGAGTCGCTTGCCGTGACATGTTCTCATGTGACATGTCAATGTGAACAAGCTCATTGTAGCAACGCGTCGATACGTTCGACCTGACATGTATTATTGTGCAAAATGAAAACTGCAAATATTCAAACTTCAAATAACTGTACTGCTATAGGAAATTATTAAATGTTAGGTAATCAAATATCAGGCTGGTGTCTCAATTTTTTAGTATTAATGTGAATATTAACTTAATTAGGCAGCACTACTGATTTCGGTCAATTCTTTAACGCGAATAGTCTGACCGTTAAGAACTTTTATAAAATGAGTACAGCATTAATAGAATATTAACGTCTACACAACAATAGACTTTTCATTTCCACCAGATGTGCGATAAACGTTATCAAGGGGGTTAACCGTGACCTCATAAAAAGCAGAATTTATTACATCTCACGACCCTTGCCCCGAAACTAAGACAGCGCACAAAATAATAGAAAAATATCGTAATTAAAATCCAACCCTTCCTGTTCTGTGCTTTTTATGTAGGGATGAAATTGGAGCGAGGCGCGCGTGACCGATGGGATGATATAGTGAGGTGCTGCCTTGGAGTGCCCCAGTCGGCGAGGGCGGGTCGCGCCGCGGCGCCGGCTCGGCCTGAGCGATCTTTAATGACTCCGTTACCTCGTTTATTGTAATGTTAACATATGACGACTACAATAATAATTAAGTCTCCACGATAAATGCTTGTTTCCGTTATTTTACTTTCCTGATAAAGCGAAACGTCTGTTCAAACACGCAGGTACTTTATAACAGGGCACTAAGGGACGATAATAAGCTTAAAATATTATTTCATCATTCTACCGTCTCATTTGCGACAATCACGTATTATAATTTATATTAGAGGTTCAGGAAGCTTTGGTTCGAGGTATTGCAGGCGCGATTCGGGACAATCAGCTGTTAAAAAAAAAAACAAATTTTAAATTATTATTCAAACAAAAGTATGTGCTCTGTGTAGCTTGAACTAATTTCCGTTGATATTACAATTGTGGATAATGCAAGGGTAGGTACTGCTGCTGGCAAATAACAGAAGCTTTGTCTGCGGCAGCGCGGACGTGCGGGGGCGGGGCGCGGTCCGCGCGGACGTGCCACTTGCTCCATCACGTTTTATATTGCCCACTAAGATGAAGCGTAAACTGGCAGCCGATTACGATTGCCGTAATCACTACCTTTATGCAGACGCGCATAATTGTCTCTGTCGATACGAAATTCAATCAAACTTGTAATTTTAAAACAATAACGTTTCTGAATGCTGAACTCATTGGTGCAATGCGTAGACACAGACATCCTCACTGTATACTGTTGATGAACAGATCAAACGGAAAAAAATGTGGATATGTTTCGATTCTCAATTATGTTTGAAAAGAAACTATTGTATACTGTTAATGTATTCAGTAGAAACGGATTTTCTTTTATCGAATTACTAAAGTAGAGCCAAACATTTCAATAAAAGTTTTTATAAGGACTTAAAGTTGTACAATGGATTATTGAAGAAAAGGTAACATTACCTTGTGTCATGATATGCCGCCTCCGATTTTCTGAAAAATGAATCCAAAACCGGTCCTTATACTTGTTGGCTTAAGGACGATACTCGAATGAAGTAATATCAGCCCTGCAAGAGAGGTGCGATGAGCAAGTTGCAATATTGTTTGTTGTTTGTTAAAGTATGCGTGAATAAGAGATCTTCAGACAAGTATTGATTGGTATTCAATGGCAGTGCGATGAATGGCTGCTTGACAATGCGATCATTTTGTTACTTATGCGTAGATTTATTTTATTGTAAAATATAAAGTAATAAGTAAGATAAATGTTCAACGAACAACGTCAATTTCTGAAGTTTTAAATCATTTTGATTTCACGTGTTTTGACTTGTGTCTGCGTGTAGAAAAGATCCAATATTATAATTTACGTCTATTTTTGTAGTCTATAAGTCACTTTGGATCGAGAATTAGGCCTAAACTGTACCAACAACAGCTGTACTCAAGTCATGTTTCCCCATCATGACTTGAGTTTAGGATGGACTTGGATTTTTCAAAGCAAATTCTTTCGGAGAGCAGTTTCGGATAGGTGATTTATTTAAGTAAAGATATGAAATAAGTGACAATACTGACAATAGTTAACATGGCTACTACTAGTGTGCACTGATTAGTTAAGCGGAAGAGCACGCTCCATCGCGTGGCTTGCGAAGCGCCGCCGACGCCGGTGGTCCCCGTTCACTGCCCATCAATGTCCTCCACTATTCTTATCCATGTAAAGCTCTACTCTCCAGAACTGAAGAATCAATGAAAAGTATTCATTGTATACTCGTTATCCGAGTCTCAATCGAGTGCATTCTACCGGACTGCTTCACTTATTGAGTATGGTAGACACAGCGACGTCACTCCTTTGTTGGATATTGTTAGCATTGTCCATTTAGATTTAGATACGTTTATAATAGTAGCTAAGCAACGGCTTCATTTTAAAGAAATCCTTTTAGTAGAGCTTACAATTTATTTGAGCCGAAGTAAGTTTCCTCTGAAAAAAAAATTTGATATGCCAATTTTTATGAACCATCGTAAGCCAAATATCTTCGGCATATTTTTCCACATGTCTCTTCTTAGTCAGTGTCAGTCCCTCACTATTGATGAAGGAGACTCCCTTCTCATTTCGCCATTTGCTACGTGTGGCACATTCCTTTACGAGATGCCTTTATTGGTCAATCTGTCTTGACTCTTCCGATTAAGGCAGATGGTTTTGTACAAATTCTAGCTACAGAATACGGCTTTCTTCAGAATTTGCTTTCATCCCATCCCAATTATATTATCTGTGCCATCGCATGCTGCGGAGTGGACGCAGAATTGAGTAGAATGTGGCTCGATCCTGCCGAAAAGAATCTGAGTAAATGATTTTTTGTTTCGAGCATTGGCCATTAATTTTTGTTAGTAAGGATTCCGTTTCAAGAATGGGGGAGGACATAATGCCTTGAACAAAGGGTAGCACCGCGAGAGCAGTCTCGTCGTGTATATGCGCACGCGCCACTTGAGTCTCGTTAGCGTCTCGCTCCACAATCGACTAAAACAATACGTTACCATTACGCTAATTGCGCACACAAGATGTTTTGTTTTCCATCCACTTTTTTGTGTTCAAGAATATTGACTATTCTATTGTTTAATTAGTTAGCAAGCAGACCTCTTGTCAATATCACCTATCTACATATTTTCAGTAATTCAATCTAGGGCAAATCTCAAAGGTCTACATCTCTGTTTTGACCATTAAGCACCCCTTGGGTGCGAAAAGCCTTGAGTGAAGGCATCCGCCGTAAATTGATACAGGAAAGAATCACATTTTTGGCAATCACTCTTATCTATTATTTTTCTGATCTCGCAGTTCAACCAAAGGGTTATTTACTGGTAAACCAGAATACTCTTATCTACATACTGCAGTTCACTTTATAAAATACCTTTTGTTTAATCAATCAATTAGAAACGTGTAGGCACTTAATTTGTACATATTTAAGCTACAATGGGCATATTGTGAAGGAACGACAGCGACACACGCCAATGTGTCGGCAATTAAGAACCGGCACAGGAGCATTTAACGGCTAATGTGTCTATTAACAAATGTATTTGCCGTGTTGAAGCGCGCTCGTAAATTCCACAGACAACTGAGCAGTTGGCTCGTGTCGTCGTTAAACATATATCATTCGGCTCTAAATTGTCTAAACATTATACTTTTCTTTTTGTACTAATGAAGAGTTGTGATGAATCCTTTTTATCTTATAATACTTATGTAGATAGCTCGAATACGTGACTATTATGAGTTACTTATCTTCTCTTGTTTAGTTCGAACAACAAAAATCAATTATTAAAGACTTCACTGAAAAATATTCTTCAAAGCTACCAAGTTTAACATACGTTGGGTAATCAGCTACAATATTGGTAGTAAGTAGCTACTTTCAGTTTCAGAGAAAATCGCCGAAGACATACTTATTATAAATAGAAACCAATTGGTAGAATACAAAATGGAAAGATTCCTTTCCTTATTAATTTTGCTGATTTGAGGACGGAACTGAACATTCGGAAAAACCAGTGTGTATGCAGTGAACGGTTTTAAAATGAATGAAACAGGGAAACGAGCAAATGTTTAGGAATGTCGTCTCAGAAAAGTAACATAGTAAATAGCTACAAAAGGTATTAAAACAACATTCTTCGTTTGCATCATCTGTCTCCGAAAGCAATATATTAGTTGGCAGGCGCTCGCGCCGGGCGGCTCGTCCTCGCCCCACCCGCCGCCGCGCCGCCACGCGCCCTTCGAGACAGCTACTCCTACACTACGAGACTAATAACTTAACCCCCTTTTGTTTTCTTTACAAAGCGCTCAGTTTATTTATGAGATCTACCGATTATGCTCTGACACGCGTCTCGGCCGGCTCTCAACAAAATAAAATCTCTTAAAATCTCAAGCTTTTATTAACAATAATTGGGCAAAACTAGAGTTGATGATTTCATTCGTAGTCTTCGAGAGCTTCGAAGTTCATTAGTAAAATTTAATAGAAAACGAGTATTTAGGTATTAGGTATTTAGTATTTTAATTGATGACCATAAAATAATGGAATTACTAGTGTTTCTTATATCCGCTCTCTGCGCCATTCCAGAAGAAATCCAGACGCGCCAAACCATCATGCAGTATGTGCGAGGCTATTTTAATAGCTATGAAAGTAAGAATGTCAAGGTAAGATACTGTACTGTAGGTATATTACTGATACAACTATGGTAATAACAGTATAGAAAATAGTTGATCCGCGACGACATACATTTTGCTAATCTTCCCGTCTACGCCGTAGCCCGTAGCAGTTTTGCTACGAGTCCTGAATTATTAGGATAAAATAATTTGTGAAAAAATATAATGAGATTTGCAATGCTTTTTATGTTACCTGATATTTATTTGATTTCCGGATTCCAATACTGTCACTCTGACAAAAAACAAAAGTGCAATTAAACTAAGAAGCCATGTAGGAATACTTAAATACTTTATTTGTTAATATTTAATAGATACCTACTTGGTTCACACGGATTGTAATGAATGAAGATAAGCGAAAAAGTAGATAGTTATAGATTTAACCTTTTAAATGATTGTCACAGGCAGTACAGGGTGAATTTATGAGATGGGGCAATAACAACCGGTACCTTTACCGTTGTCGCTACATCCACACTAATATTATAAAACTCTGTCTTTCTGTCTGTCTGTTACCTTTTCACGCCTAAACCACCCAACCGATTTTGATGAAATTTGGTATGTAGATAGTTTGCATTCATGAGAAGGACATAGGCATATTATTTTTTAGAAATTCAGCCCCTAAAAGGGTTACAAGGGGTGGCAAAGTTTGTATGAGAAAAATAGAAATTATTGCACATAGGTAGGGTAGGTAGGGTAGGTAGGGTAGGTAGGGTAGGTAGGGTAGGTAGGGTAGGTAGGGTAGGTAGGGTAGGTAGGGTAGGTAGGGTAGGTAGGGTAGGTAGGGTAGGTAGGGTAGGTAGGGTAGGTAGGGTAGGTAGGGTAGGTAGGGTAGGTAGGGTAGGTAGGGTAGGTAGGGTAGGTAGGGTAGGTAGGGTAGGTAGGGTAGGTAGGGTAGGTAGGGTAGGTAGGGTAGGTAGGGTAGGTAGGGTAGGTAGGGTAGGTAGGGTAGGTAGGGTAGGTAGGGTAGGTAGGGTAGGTAGGGTAGGTAGGGTAGGTAGGGTAGGTAGGGTAGGTAGGGTAGGTAGGGTAGGTAGGGTAGGTAGGGTAGGTAGGGTAGGTAGGGTAGGTAGGGTAGGTAGGGTAGGTAGGGTAGGTAGGGTAGGTAGGGTAGGTAGGGTAGGTAGGGTAGGTAGGGTAGGTAGGGTAGGTAGGGTAGGTAGGGTAGGTAGGGTAGGTAGGGTAGGTAGGGTAGGTAGGGTAGGTAGGGTAGGTAGGGTAGGTAGGGTAGGTAGGGTAGGTAGGGTAGGTAGGGTAGGTAGGGTAGGTAGGGTAGGTAGGGTAGGTAGGGTAGGTAGGGTAGGTAGGGTAGGTAGGGTAGGTAGGGTAGGTAGGGTAGGTAGGGTAGGTAGGGTAGGTAGGGTAGGTAGGGTAGGTAGGGTAGGTAGGGTAGGTAGGGTAGGTAGGGTAGGTAGGGTAGGTAGGGTAGGTAGGGTAGGTAGGGTAGGTAGGGTAGGTAGGGTAGGTAGGGTAGGTAGGGTAGGTAGGGTAGGTAGGGTAGGTAGGGTAGGTAGGGTAGGTAGGGTAGGTAGGGTAGGTAGGGTAGGTAGGGTAGGTAGGGTAGGTAGGGTAGGTAGGGTAGGTAGGGTAGGTAGGGTAGGTAGGGTAGGTAAGTTGGTAGGTAGAGTAGGTAGGTAGGGTAGGTAAGTTGGTAGGTAGAGTAGGTAGGTAGGGTAGGTAAGGTAGGTATCATAGTTAAGACAGGACAACGTCTGTCGGGTCAGCTAGTTAAAAATAAATAAAATGGTAATAAATATACTACTCTGTCAAGAAAGTACCGGGAAAAGATCAATAATACACAAAATGTCTGTTATTCATCCAAATTTATTTTATCACCTTCAAAGTATGCTCCTTTAGAAACGATACACTTGCGCCAACGAATAATCCATTCATCAAAACATTTTTTAAACGCTGCTTCCGGAATTGAGTTCAGTTCTCGCCGCGAATTCTCCTTTTTCGGTTTCGGTTCAGTTGGAAGCCGCCACTCCGAAGCTTGTTGACTAGTTTGCATGTCAAACTCGTAAACCCACGTCTCGTCACCAGTAACAATGCGTTTCATGAATGTTGGGTCCGAACTGACTCGTTCTAGCATGTCCTCAGCGACTTTCATGCGATTGAGTTTTTGGAGAAAATTCAGATCTTTTGGGACTAGCCGAGCAGCAACATGTTTCATACCCAAGTGATTAGTTAAAATGGTACGGATCGACTCGTGAGATACAGAAAGTTCGGCGGCTATCTCTCTCAGAGTTGAATGGGGATTTTCTTCACTTTTGCGATGTTAACTTCAGTTGCAGACGTTGACGGCCTACCAGAGCGAGGCAAATCTTCCATCACATCTCGACCGCTTTTGAACGCTTTGAACCACTCATAAGCACGAGTTTTTGATAAAGTCGATTCACCGTAAGCCTTCTGTAACATTTTCAGTGACTCCGAACACGAAATTCCATTGGCGATGCAAAATTTAAGACAAACTCTTTGTTCGATATTTTTGTCCATTATGAAATTCGCAATACACACTATATATGATATTACTAAAACCAGCACTGTATCTATATATATAAAAGAAAGACGGGTTTGTTCCCTTCGTTATAACTCGAGATCTGCTGGACCAATTTTCATGGTTTTTGTTTCGTTGGATTTGTCTCCGCCCTGAATAGCAGAATACTTATTTATTTTTTTTATTTTTATTTTTTAGGTAGGGTAGGTAGGTAGGGTAGGGTAGGTAGGTAGGTAGGGTAGGTATGTAGGGTAGGTAGGTAGGTAGGTAGGTAGGGTAGGTAGGTAGGTAGGATAGGTAGGTAGGTAGGGTAGGTAGGTAGGTAGGGTAGGTAGGTAGGTAGGGTAGGTAGGTAGGTAGGGTAGGTAGGGTGGGTAGGTAGGGTAGGTAGGTAGGTAGGGTAGGTATGTAGGGTAGGTAGGTAGGTAGGTAGGTAGGTAGGGTAGGTAGGTAGGTAGGGTAGGTAGGTAGGTAGGGTAGGTAGGGTGGGTAGGTAGGGTAGGTAGGTAGGGTAGGTAGGTAGGGTAGGTAGGTAGGGTAGGTAGGTAGGTAGGGTAGGTAGGGTAGGTAGGTAGGTAGGGTAGGTAGGTAGGTAGGGTAGGTAGGTAGGGTAGGTAGGTAGGGTAGGTAGGTAGGGTAGGTAGGTAGGTAGATAGGGTAGGTAGGTAGGGTAGGTAGGGTGGGTAGGTAGGGTAGGTAGGGTAGGTAGGGTAGGTAGGGTAGGTAGGGTAGGTAGCTAGGTAGGTAGGGTAGGTAGGGTAGGTAGGCAGGTAGGTAGGTAGGGTAGGTATCACAGTTAAGACAGGACAACGTCTGTCGGGTCAGCTAGTTTAATATAAATAACAGATGCAACTCAAACTCCGCGCCAAAATGGAAAACAGTTGTGCCAATCTAACAACTACAAAAAAAACAAAAATTTGAATTAGGAACCATAAACAAATCATCCATTCCCGATACTTTTTTGACTGAATGTAAAATGCTTTTTGAAGCATTCTGATCTGCATTCACAGTATAATTGACAATGGCATGGCCACCATCGGGGATTTTAATTTGATAACAAAATAAAATTGTCCTGGTGAAAAATTGCGAATAATTGACGACAACTGTTAATTAGTTTTTTACTATTTACGTTACGTGTATTAGTCCGTAATCTTTCTAAAAATTGTAAAATTTGATGTATCATCACTGGCAGGAGTATTGTTGCCAATAAACCAGATATAGTGGAGATAGATCGATTAGAGCGTCGCACACTGATTGTTGATATAACGGTCCCGCATGACGAGAACCTCGTGAAAGCTGAAAACGATAAACAGACGAAGTATCTTGACCTGGCTCGCGAGGTTGCCGAATTATGGGATGTGGATACAGCAATCATTGTGCCGATAGTCGTGACGGCCAATGGCATAATAACCAAGAGCCTCGACCAGCATCTAAAGAGGCTCTCGTTAGGCAGTTGGATCAAGGCCTTGATCCAGAAAGCTGTACTCTTGGACACGGCGCGTATAGTTAGGCGGTTCCTCTCTCAGGAGCCCTGACCGGTAGCTGGACCATGGTCTTTTTTATGTTTTTATAAAAATTATTAAAAATGTACTGAATAGATGTAATAAAATGAAATAAAAGAATAATATATAATAAACTTGGATGACGGAACTTGCATATTATTATACATGTAAACCTTCCTCTTGAATCACTCTATCTATTAAAAAAACTGCATCAAAAGCCGTTGTGTAGTTTTAAAGATCTAAGCATATATACATACATTAGGACAGACGCGGGAAGCGACTTTGCTTTATACTATGTAGTGATAAACAAAATTTGGAAGAAAACCGATCTTTGTTAAGTGCCCTAGCTTTAGAGATTAAAATTGGGCCAAGCTGAGGACATGCTCACTAGATCGGTCACCTATAAACCCTTATATCTTTTGAACCAGTGCAGTGACCGAAAAATTCTGATATTTGGCGACAAATTATTGCGTAAATTAAAATCTCTGATGGTGGCTATGCCAATGTCAGTCACATGCATTTACAGATTTTGTACCTACTAGAAAAGTCAAAAATCGCTAAAATTTCACTGGACTTGGCTGAGTAAGAATTAGGGAACGAATAACGCAAACAGTTCCAGGCTTAACTTCTTAATTAAATGATTTTATCATACGTCTTTGAAGTTAAGTAGTCCATTATGAAATATACATATGTACGGCTAGTTTAGACTGTTTTGCAAACGTAAGTTCCATTCCCAGCAATTGATATATTATGTGCCTCTTTTTAGGGTTCCGTACAAAAATTGTAAAGAGGAACCCTTATGGTGTGACACAGTCTGTCTATCTGTCTGTCCTTCTGTCAGAGCTGGATATATCAATAACTACTAGCTAATACTATTAACTTGAAATTTGGAATAGTTTTAGATGACGTAAAAAAATAAGAAAGAAGTAAAAATACATTATTTTTTGCAACAGGTACTGAAAGCGGTTCTTAAAAAAATCAAAGCTTCTTGGGCATGGGGTATCATATGAAGAAGCGCTGTTTTCACATTCTCAAAATTTTGTTTGTTATTTTTAGGCCGCATAGTTTTCGACTTTTGATGAAAAAAGTAAAAAAAAATATCGTACCCCGGGGTTATCTCCAAACTCTGCAAAGTCAAAGTCAAAGTCAAAACATTTATTTCAAATAGGCACAAGAATGGCACTTTTGAACGTCAAAATGAACAAGAAATAGAACTGATTCTAGTCGCCCCTTCCAAAAAGTAGTTTCGTGTGGAGAAGAATGGGCAAGAAACTCCACCGTTACTCACACTCTTTTAAAATGTTTCACAATGTTTTGTATACATGTATTATAACATTATATGTGAAGACGATGTACCCAGAATAAAAACAATACATCACAAAAGGTGAAAAGAAAAACACATGTAGCAGTGGCAAGTAAACTTAATTATGTCATAAGTGCATGGTGCTCACATATTTACAAACATTCTAAAAGTTAATAATAATAAATTAATCAATGTGTGAGAAGTTATTCCAATATAATAAAATAATATGGTACAAATTACCTAATTTACTAAGCAACCAGTTTGATTTTGTCAAGACACTAGATTGTCCTGTGGAGCAAGACCAGCATGTTTCCAAGCATCCTTATCTTTGATATAATCTTCTAATTTGTAATAAGCTTGTTTACAAAGTGTACTTTTAATATGAGTTTTAAATTTTCTTTCATTTAATTGCAGTATGTCACAAGGTATTTTGTTGTAACATTTAACACAGTACCCCATAAAAGATGTATGTACTTTTGACAATCGAAAAAATGGTTGAATTATTTTATCTTTATTTCTAGTATTAAAATTATGCCTATCACTTATTTTGTTAAAAAGATGTCTATTTTTTCTTACATACATAATATTTTCATAAATGAATTGGCAAGGTACTGTCATAATATTAATCCTTTTAAATAGTTCCCTAAGCGATTCGCGACGACGAAGATTGTAAATAGCCCTGATCGCTCGCTTTTGCAAAATAAAAATGGATTCAATGTCAGCAGCCCGACCCCACAGTAAAATGCCATACGACATAATGCTGTGGAAGTAACTAAAATAGACCAAACGCGCGGTTTCTACGTCTGTTAACTGCCTTATCTTTCTAACAGCATAAGCGGCCGAGCTTAGCCGTCCCGCAAGAGTTGTTATGTGGGGACCCCATTGCAACTTGTCGTCTAGCGTGATTCCCAGGAAAACCGTCTGCTTAATAAATTTCAGCTTTTCTCCGTTCAATATGTTGTCACAATCGCTACTTTTAACATTAGGTAATGTAAATCTAATGCATTTGGTTTTTTTTTCATTTAGTACCAAATTATTTACCGTAAACCAATCTTGGACCTGAAGAATAGAGTTATTCACGTCGTCAAGATTTTGTGAGCGTCGATTAATTTTAAAGATTAATGAAGTGTCATCTGCAAATAACACCATCTTCGGTTGATTTTGAAGTAATTGGGGTAAATCGTTAATATAAACTAAAAAGAGAAATGGACCCAATATCGAACCTTGAGGAACGCCCATTGTCATTTCCGACCCCAGCGAGTTCACAGCATTTACTTGAACTTTAACCTTTCTATCTTTCAGGTATGATCTAAGTAAATCAAGGGCTGTATTTCTAATTCCATAGTGCTCTAGTTTCAGCAGAAGCGTCTCATGTTCTACGCAATCGAACGCCTTAGAGAGATCGCAAAACATTCCAATGGCATCTTGTGCTTCTTCCCAGGCGCTAAAAATGTTCTTTATTAGGGTGACACCAGCGTCAGTAGTACAACGCCCTTTGGTGAAACCGAACTGTTGGTCATGCAAGATGGAATTTTTATTAAAGTGACGTAACATTTGATTGAGCATCAACTTTTCAAACACTTTACTGAGAACTGGCAGAATTGACACGGGCCTATAATTGTTGGGTTCTTTACTATCACCGGATTTGAACAATGGCACTACTTTACTGTGTTTCATTAGATCCGGAAAGACTCCTTGGTCCACACTAGAATTAAATATGAAAGCTAAATAGGGCGCAATGGTATCGATAATAGAACTACAGACTTTTACAGACATTCCCCAGAGATCTTCTGTTGATTTGATTTTAAGATCTTTAAAAGCTTTTATAACAGCCTGGGGGTTTGTATGCTGAAATGTAAATTCTGAAGGGCATGCCTTTACATTTTTTCTAAGTAAGGCAGCAGAAAGCGCGGCTGAGGAATTTAATGATGCAGTAGTTTTGAGAGGAATATTAGCAAAAAAGTTTTCAAATTCCTGAGCTATTTCTATATCTGAGTTGATGCGGCCATGTGCAGTCTCTAAATTAAACTCAGTATTACGCTGCTTTTTCCTACCTGTTTCATTATTTATTATTTGCCAGGTAGTTTTTATTTTATCATCAGCTGATTTTATTTTATTGCTAATATAAAGAGCTTTAGCTATTTTGCACACACTTTTAAAAGTTTTAGAGTATTTTGCAACATACTGATGAAAGTTTGTATTATTCGTATGTTGCTTGAGGCCATAAAGTTCAAAAAGTTGTGCCCTGCTTTTGCGATACCAGGAGTCGCCCAATCGCTAAATAAAAACTTTGTGAAAATGCTTTTAGTTTGTAGTGGAAAAGAGTCATTAAATTGCTTATTCAATAGTAAAAAGAACTCGGCGTAGAACTCACTTGGGTCAGATATATTATTAAAATTCTGAACACTTAAATTACTGGCCAAAGACTTATTGAATTTGTTTAAATTTGTACAT
Source organism: Hyppa rectilinea (assembly GCA_951799385.1). NCBI lineage: Eukaryota > Metazoa > Arthropoda > Insecta > Lepidoptera > Noctuidae > Hyppa > Hyppa rectilinea. The sequence goes on along the minus strand of OX637306.1, from coordinate 10,383,002 downwards.
GTAATTGGCCTAAATCTTATTTGAATTTTTTGTAGAGGCATATAGGAACAAAATGTTATAGTTTGTCCACTGTGGTCAGATGGCAACTTATTTAAGATATCTTTATGTAAGTATTCACAATTACAAAAAATATTATCTATACAAGTGGCAGAGGAAGCAGTTACTCGGGTTGGTTCCATAAAAACGTTGGACAAATCAAATGACCCAAAAAGACTTAATAATCTGACAGTATTCGAGTTATTTTCTAGTAAATTAATATTAAAATCTCCACATATGATTATTGACTTGCTACTAGTACTTAGTTTCTTTAACACATCTTCCATTACAGAATCAAACACAGATAGATGCTGGTAATTTGGAGGTCTGTACACACATACTATAACATGCTTATCTAGCTCAACACAGGACAATTCAATGGTGTGTTCAACAGATAGTCCGATGATGTCTTTTCGTTCTTTAGATTTTATTGAATTTTTAACTAATATTAATGACCCACCATGTATCATTTGTTTTCGGCTGAAATAGCTAACTACGCAATAATTTTCAAAATTAATTGGTACTACTTGATGATCTTTTAATCAATGTTCTGTTAAACAAATGACATCAAACTTGGTATTTTCCAAAAACAATTCTATTTCCAGTAACTTGGAAGAGCAACCTTGAATATTTTGATTTAATAATTTTAATTTATGTTGCACTCCATTCAGTTTATTATTTTTGAGAGTTATATTGCCAGAAGATACCTTTTTATTATTTTGTAGTAATAATAACTGGTTATTAAAAGTGGTAACTTCTGTTGTCCTAAATGCCTGCATAGAGAAAAATCTGAAATTATTATGTGTAATAAAAATATATGTAACGACCACTGGAAAATAAAACGATGTCTCTAAATAGCACACTTTTTCGGAACTCTCGGTGCGCGTAAAAGTACAAAATAATAAAAAAAAGTTGAGTTGTTAATAGCCCATCTTCTGTCATTAATAAAAATAAATATCGATTTATAGGTGACTAGTAAACAATCCCGTGTGTTAACAATCAACTGTTATATTATTTCAGTGATAGCGGTTCCGTGTTCGTCACGTATAATTTAAAGGAATGTAATTGTCAGTGTATGAGTGTTATGGGCCACAACACTCATACAGTACTATCATCTCTACTATCCTTCAGTACTATCTGGGGTCAAAGTTCATCGTGACGTCATTTATTAAGGAAGATGCAACTACGGAGCAGGTCTTGAAATCGTGTGCAAGTATGTGTAAAGACTTTAGTAAAACCGATTTTGTCATAATATTTGCTGGCACAAATGACAACAATCCTATGAATATACAAACTTATTTATATTATACATTATGTCAATTAAAATCCACTAATGTTTTGGTAGGTCAAATTTACAAGCACAACTCTCTAAATGTAAAGAGTGTAAATAAACGACTAAATTTTGTGTGCCGTAATTGTACAAATTCTGCCTTTCTTTCGTTACATAGTGATGGTTACTTGCCTTACGTAAATAAAGTGCATGCTTCTAGATTAATACATAGGCAGATTCTACATATAAATTACAAACACAATTATCAAGCTTATAGTGAACTTTTAGTAAGACGGATTAGTCAACAGTCTTTAAAGAATGCTAGCGTACAAACAATGTCTCTCAAAAGTGTAGGGGTTCAGACTGATGATGTTGATACGGCGATAAAAACAAACGACTTAAATCTACAATCAGATTTTTTTCGTGAATAATAACAGTGATATATCTGTAAAATGTACTAACAATGTTAATATTGTCCCAATAAACTGTACAAATTTAATAATCTTTCACCAGAATATGTGTGGTATTTCTAACAAGGCAAACGAATTAGAAGCCTACATACAAACTCATGGGACAAAGGTAGTCTATCTCTGCTTGACTGAGCATTTCTTATATATCATAGCATCTTGCCACGACAGAAAGGATTTCAGTAAGTTCTGGAAACATACTAACCAACTGAACGGCAGGTCGAGCCTTCCTGCGAGTGTTGAGGGTGTTAGCGAGCCTGCAGCCATTTCAAATTTATTTAGGAATCATTTTACTGTAAAGTCTCCGCTAGGTGCAATGGGAGAGGCCTCGACAGATAGGGAGCCCGAGAGGGAATCGTTAGTTAGGGTTTCAGCTAAGGAAATACAGGCAGTGTTAAGAGGTATGAAGCGCGGGAAATCACCTGGGCACGATTCTCTGAGCATCGAGCATTTACAAAATGCGGGTGTTCATATGCCCAGAGTACTGTCGTTGTTTTTTAATTTATGCCTCTCACACTCGTACCTTCCGCTTGATCTAATGAAGACGTTGGTGGTGCCTATCATTAAAAATCGCACTGGGGACGCTTCTGACATAAATAACTACAGGCCCATATCGTTGGCTACGGTAATTGCGAAGGTGTTGGACAGTGTGCTGGACAAGCAGTTAAATAAACATCTGTCGCTTCACGACGCTCAATTTGGCTTCAGAGCTGGCCTTTCAACTGAACACGCTGTTCTGTGTCTCAAGCACACTGTTCGATACTATACGGACAGGAAAACCCCTGTGTATGCGTGTTTTCTGGACTTATCAAAAGCCTTCGATTTGGTGTCCTACGGTGTTTTATGGAAGAAGATGTATGATGAGACAACGCTTCCAGGTGAGTTGATTGAGTTATTTAAGTTTTGGTACGGCCATCAAACCTATATGGTGAGGTGGGCAGGCGCGCTATCCGATCCGTACGGGCTGGAGTGTGGGGTGAGGCAGGGTGGCCTGACCTCACCGAAGCTCTTCTGTCTGTATGTGGATCGGCTGATTCGTGAGCTCAGCAGCACTATGGTAGGTTGTTCAATTGACGGAACATTTGTCAACAACATAAGTTATGCCGACGACATGGTGCTGCTGGCCCCATCGATCAGCGCCCTCAGGAAACTGTTATCGGTTTGTGAGCAATATGCGGAGGCCCAGGGCCTTAGATATAATGCAAAGAAGAGCGAGTGTCTGATGTTCAATGCAGGCACTAAAAGCTATGATGTCCCACCTATTACACTTGGGGGGACCGCTCTAGAGTCGGTCACTTCTTTCAAGTATCTGGGGCACTGGGTCACTGCTACGCAGACCGATAATAATGACATGGAGAGGGAACGTAGGGCGCTGTCAGTCAGGAGCAATATGTTGATCCGTAGGTTTGCAAAATGTTCAAATGACGTTAAGGTGACTCTGTTCAGGGCATACTGCCAATCCTTTTACACTTGCAGCCTATGGGTCGACTACACGCAGAGGGCTTACAGCGCCTTACGAGTGCAATACAATAACGCATATAGGGCACTGTTGAGGCTGCCGCGACACTGCAGTGCAACAGGGATGTTCGCTGAGGCACGTATAGATGACTTCTATGCAATCATACGTAAGCGTGTCGCTTCCCTGATGTGGCGGGTGCGGGGCAGCGCCAACAGTCTCTTGATGACTGTGGCGGATAGGACTGATGGCCTCATATTAAAACACTGGACGAGGACCCAAGTGTTGCCTACAAACCGTGCCCAGAAATAGTGTGTCGTTGTGTTGTTACTGTGTGTGTTATTATTACTATTATTGTGACATATTATTATTATTATTATTTCTGACATGTGTATTGATATCGGACATGTTTTTTTTTTTTTGAATGTAATACTGAAATTATTATTATGTACTAACACTAGTCTGTAAGTAGTTTATGTTCTTACTAACTATAATATGGATTGTACTGATCTGACAAATAAATCATTATTATTATTATTAAATAGTGTGTCAATAACTTCGTTTAACTTCGATGGTTACAAATTAGCATCTTATAATACGCGAAATAAGAAAGAGAGAGGAGGGAGCCTAATCTTAGCTCAAGCAGATAGGAAAGTAGAGAGTGTTATTGCAATTGCTAGACTGTACGCCGTAGAGAGTTTTGAGGTGTGTTGTATAAGGGATACCACAACTGGAGTATATGTATGTTGTTGTATCGTAACCCTAATGATAAGAATTTTGATACTTTTATGAAGAAAATGGAACTATTGCTTGAGTTTTTATTCAATAAAGGTAGTGTTCATAGATATAATAAAGAAGGTAGTGTTGGTAATATGTATTTCAAAACCAAGAATAAATTTTAAGTTTTTAAGTAATAAAATAACCTCCTAGATTAAAATACCTCTAAATAAAAATGTTCAGAACCGATCCTCTAGAGACTAGGGAACGATTACGAACCATATTTAATCAAGTTTTCAAATATTTCAATTAAATACTGTGACCCCTCATTTTCATCAGTAGTAATGAGATGCTTCGAGTTGCGATTTGAAGAGCGTTCATTGAATTGTCGAAAATATTATGCCTTACACGTCGAACTGCGCACCAGTGTCGCATTGCTTGTCATTTTAATATGCAATGCAGTGTAGGGTGACACATCACGGTGCCCGAAGGACCATTGTCATTGTTGAGTCAAAACAAAGCTCTCCCAGCATCAGTTGAGCACTGGCGATATTTTTGAATATTATTATTATTCGTTCCTACGTTTAATAACTTTCTGTGGTCTACAGTCATAAAATACCGCAACAGCGAAGTTTCTAAAGATAATTCAGATTCTTAGGAACGACGACCATGTATGCGGGTGTCTGCGGTTTGGCCGGCGCTGCGAGTCGTCGGCCGCGGTCGTCGATGTGCTGGCTGCGTTCAATTGTAATTTCGCGGTTTCTTTCAAATATGCGGACATAATTCTCTGCAGGCAAAACGGTTGTAAATCAAAAATGTCATTAGAATTGCAACGGCTTTTAAGATATTCTAGCATTCGAGGTCCACTGCTTGACAACATTTGAATTAGTGGGCATTTTTTGTAAACTTCTATCTATACCTATGCATTTTATAATCTGTAGGTATGGCTTAAACAGGCCTGAAGGAAGACAAATCTCGTTTTATTTTCAACTCATTAAAGCAATCATTATTTTGACAGACGCCTGTACCTACTGACAATCGGAAACTGTAAGTAGAACTAGGAATTTTAACTCAACTACAACAAAATCCTTAGAGAGAGAGGTACGAAAGTAATCTTGGCTGTTTAGATACACTGCGTAGGTAATTATAATAATCACAGAAGCGTTTCACGATACGGTCGGAGTGTAATCCGACGCCCGTCGGTTAGTATCGAAAGGTAACTATTTGATAGATCGGAGACCACACGTGTTGCGGTCGGCTGACATCAAGTCTCCCGGGCATCACACACAAGACATGCGGTGCACTCAACTGGAACAGGAACTTATTTCACTTTGGGACTATGAATCTAATTGCTAGCTACCTACAGCCTACATCAGTATATACCTACAGTGAGGGCGACAGCAACGACAGTCAATTACTTTTACAAGTTCCAAATACTTAGACAAAAACGAATTGGGTACCTACACTGCATTTCGTAAAACATCATTGACCTGGTTTTTTTTTAACTTATTTATGCTCGAGTCAGTTCGAGACGAAATTTGGTGTTGATACTTAAATGATATCTATTAAAAGAACATCGTAACCTCGAAGTAATGCTGCAGTATCATCTAGAATTTGCAGGATACCAATTCCATCACCAACATAAATTGAGATATCGTGTTAGATGAGATCTAGATCTACGTCTGATGATGGAGTAGCGAGAGAAAATGAAGATTATTTAGTAACTAAATTTACTGTGGAAAAAATACATAGATCTAGCAAGACACGGTGTCGATCGAAGTGTGTGTATGTAGATATAAAGTTCAAAAAGCAGGGAATAAAAGTTTTTAAAAACCCGAAACAAAATCTCTGAAAATGTCCTTCTACTTAGTTTATTAGAAGTTGCAGGTAATAATTTGATAGCTACAACTTATATTAGGAGCAGAAGTTTTCGAATATTTGATTTATTTATCTTCAAACATGTGAAACATTGATGTAGGCATGCATTATTTCATGACATAGTATTCAGACATGCACCCTGTAAGGGCACAGCAAATATAATCGTAGTATCAAATTAATAATACAATATTGATTCTAATTTCATTCATAATAAATAATTAAGTATTATCAAATCAATATTTATCATTAATGTTAGTCATCTAGGCATAAGTACCTATTATTAGTATAGAGATTAGTAGGTTGATATTTTACATTTACGTCAAGCTAGATATTATTACAACGTCAATGGATTCACAATTTGTCAGCTTTAAATTCCTCAACGCTATAAGTAGTAGCCTTTCTTTATTAACAGAGATTTCAATCACTTCGAGAAAATTAAGTCATTTGGTAGGGATTTTAAAGTTTCCGGTAGTTTATTATATATGTTAGCGAGTCTTGAATATGTGCTTTTAGGACCAAATGTCGCCACATTAAGCGGGATTGTCCGAAAGTGTTACCGCTACCCCGGAACATAAAGGGCTAAGGAAGGGACATGGATGGGTTTTAGTCAGTAAGAGTCTGACACTCCCTTCCGCTCCACCCAGAGCGGGAGAAGTCATTGGATGATTTCCCAGCCTTACTTTTACCTTACATTATACTTTTGATCTTTCAAATTCAATACATTAATTACAAATTGAATTTCTTTTATTTTCGCCAAACTAGCGTACTATAGTTGGAAAACATGATTTTTATAAGTAGGTATCTATATTTGTACCCTTTCGAATATCTGTTGCTACGGCTAACATTAAAGTATTTTATTTTTGTAGTAAATGAGCGTAACATAAGCTCATGAAATCGAGGTCGATCCAGTCGCGGTTACCACAGGAAACCGCAAACTATCCATCTAAATAACTACAGTGCAACCAGACTTGTGTTATTTTTTACTTTGTTGAAAACTGAACGGACAGCTCGGCTTTAGGTATATAAAAAGTAGAATTATTGTTCAAATCCTCTGAAGATAAATGACAACATTATTAGTAGAAGCGTTGGGAGTACGATGAAATTATCGTTGCTAAAACTTTAAAAAAAAATGTTGTACACAACAATAAAATTATGCATTACCTCTTTATGTTGGTACGCCACCGGATCAGTACCTCTTCGCTAAAAAATCAAAACCCTTAAGGTGAATCCTCCAACCAGCCCGCGAAATTCAAATTTTCTTAAGTTTTTTGCAATTTGCAGGCCAGTGATAGTGAGGTTCCGGAATGACTTTGACCTTGTAAAAAGTCATTTTTACACCTTTATGAGCTCGGAGGGTTGTATTAATGATTTTGATGATTATAATTCTGTAACTACATACGTCTTACAGCCGCGAATCAAATGTTCATCAACATACAACCTATCACTGGCCTGCAAATTGCAAAAAACTTAAGAAAATTTGAATTTCGCGGGCTACCCTGGAACATCAACCTTAAGCGAGGTTCATTTTTCAGAGTACAAAATAATTAAATCAGTACTTTCTAACTTCAATTATTTGTAAATAAAATAATACAGGAGTACCAATGTTCGATGTCCGAGTTTGCAACCTAGTAGATCACTTACGCCATCTATGATTTTGTTCTGATACGAAATCGAAAAGAAGGTTAGCTATTATGCCACAGTTCCACTTCGCCTTATAAATACTTTTCCCAAACATTTTTTCAGACTATTGACTCAATCGGCACTTTACTTTTCTTTATTCCCCTGCATAGATTCTTTAGACGGTGTGTGAGGAAAATCAAAACGTTTTGATATTTTGCGTTAATCGTGTACTACGCGACGTATCTAGTACCAATTACGAAGTATGTACTTATGCCAACTTTTCGAACGCAAAAATTCGCCGGCACAGCCGCGCCATAGCGATTGGATGTCAGGTTGATCATCTTAGGTCTCCCATGATATTGCCATGAATACACATTACGATTATACATATTAGTAATCGACTAAACAAAACCGTAATTATATACCGTACCGTAATGCATGCAACAACACTGAAATTATCAGATGTCAGTGTCAAACTTAAATGTGTCAATAACAAACAACACCTGTACAGCAAATTATCAACATTGTTTTTGATCAAACTGAATTGTATAGTTGTTTAGATAAAAAATAAAGGTAAGCGAAAACATTAAATTACCTGTACATTTTTTATTTCATAGTTTTCTCTTTGGTAAATAAATAATGTAATGATCATAGCATTCAAAGCACACTTTCAGAATCATGTACTTTCTTTTTTTTTTCAGAAATACAACGGTGTATCGAGTTTTATACACATATTATGAAAAATCTCGCTAAAATTATGGAAAAATATACCCGGCCGAACATTCCAACTACAGAGAGTGTGTTGGAAGATTTATTTGATGATGAGATTTTGCAAGTGAAAGATCATCCTATTAAATTAGTTGAAGGTAATGAAAGTTTACTAAATGCACATTGTTGCTTCAAAAATTTCAAGCAACTGCAAGAGGATGTGATGAAACAAGATGGATTGAATTCAAAATTAGATGAACTAAATCAAAAACTAGTCGAAAATATAGCTAATTTGAAACAACAAACATAGATTTCAATTTTTATTAAGCACCCTTTGCTTTTATTTAAGAATGTCATGTAGTTATGGATGTGTGTCATGCACTTTACTTCATATTTATAACTAATAAATTAGTTAAATAAAGTCATTCTTCTTTCACTGTATAACTTAAATACCCATTGAAGTATACTCTAAATTAAAAAAATACTGGATTGTACAAATATTGCACTATGTGTCTTAGAGCACACCTGCTTCCTCCACAAAATCTCAATGGAAAGAGAAATATCAGAATAGGTAGGTATGTAGGTGTAATGATATTACATAGATATTATAAAGGCTCATTTTTTATTATACTTCCAACCTTAACTAAATCATCTTCTGTCATCAATCCTAAGCAGAATAAACAGACCAAAGCTGCACCTTGTTCAGCAAATTTCTTGTTCTTCTCCCAAAAGGTAGATGTGTATTTTTTGCCATTGAAAGTAATTATAGTACGGAACAACTTTTCCACCTGCTGTGTTTCATACACTGGCAATTTTTGTCCATTCTTTCCTGCCCATGCATGTAGTTTTGTTTTGGGTAAATCAAGGTCTTTGAAATGAGCTCTAACAAAACATACCTGAAATTTTAATAAAAGAAATAAAATTAAATCTTTATGTCTTGGTACTACAGCCAGGACACCAAAAATCGATTTAACACAATACTCATTACCTTCATTTGGACAACATCAGTAAGATCTGTATCAAAGGATTTCATCTTCTTTTGTGGTGGCTCCAGGTCATCTGGATTCACTTGCCATCGTCCTTGTATTCCCCTTTTCTGATAACTTGACTGTTTTTCTTGACAGTATTTTTCTAAATCCCAAATTGCACTACAAAAACAAATATGAAAGAATTTACTTGTACAATACATTTCTAGCAAATTAAAAAGTAATGTATAATAACTAGGTTTTGCCTGTGGCTTCAGTCGTGTTAATTTAGAATTTGACAATCAATATGTACTCTGCTTGTTGCTTGGCTATTGCAATCATGGGCTCAGAGCAGAACATTATTCTAGGACACTCCTAGTCTCCTATACTACTATCCTATACACAATGTTGTATGTCTTTCTATAAAGTGCTAATACATATAAATTCTGGACATTGGTCACAAGCAAACATGCTACATGTAGCTGGCCATGGGAAAAGCATGGCTTTTCCAAATGCTACCTGCAATGTTTGCCCTTGCGCCTTGCGCTTTATTAATTGTAATGGCCAATCATAGTTTTATTGGAAACTGATACGGACCAACTTTCACGCATAAAATTCCGGTGGCGTGCGGTTTGCATTTCTGCAAGAGCAGTCCTTCTTGCCTGCAACTGTTCTGGAGTTTCTGTCGCTCTTATGGCTGCTTGCCGCTGGGCTTGTTCTCTTAGACGGAGCTGTTTTTGGACAGGCGTCTCAGTTGCTCTTAGAGCTCTCTGACTTTCGGCTTGTTCATCCAAACGCAATTGCTTTTGAAAGGGCGTCTCATTCGCTCTCAGAGAAGCCTGTCGGACGGCTTGACCCTTTAGTCTTTCCTGGCTTTGCGCAGACGTCTCATTAATTCTCAAAGCTGCTTGTCGCTCCACTTGTACTTGCCTTCTTAATTTGGCATGATCGGAGGATTCTTGGGATCGAGTAATTTTTGCTGCTCGGGCTCGCAATGAGTTTCTACCTAAGTTGGAACTACGTTTGCGAGGCATTTTAAAATAGAAAGAAAGATAGATAAACCTAACATAATAACAACCAGTCAAACCAACGATGGTCGTTGAGTCAAACTAACGAACTAACCGAAAAATAATGAGATATTATTATTCAAAAGACAGTTTTCTTATTTTCAAACAAACAGTGGATCATCGAGTTGTCGAGAACGCCATTAATTAAACAACGCATAATTGAGAATTATGTGCCCTGTGCCGCAGACTTAAGTCCAATTTCACAATGAAACTGAACACGATCAGCGGATAAACCACGTTTAGGAGTTGAACCTGAAATATTCCATTTAAAACATGACACTTCTATATTGACAAGACACTGACAAGTGAAAGTGACAGGTCATGAACGCGATAGGTGGTGATCGCGTTCAGTTTCGTTATTTCATAGAAATTCGCATGACTCCAATCCTAGCGAACAATTTTTAGTGTATTTCGGAAAAACAATTATTTTAACATTGTAACGAAAACTTCAACAACATATTTAACGACAAACTAGTCAATTAATAACGAAAAATCTTCGATGGTCACTCTTCCGCAGAAAATCTAAATACAGCGATTCAGAGAACGGCGTCATCAGTACAACGCCATCTATCGAGCAAACTGTGAATCTTGAAGTTATGCTATAAAATATAAAACCCTGCTTAGAGACACTCAACTCACTAGGTGCATCACTTATCAAAACTAGTATTATAAATGCGAAACTAAGATTGTTTTATTATTTAAACAGTACTTTCCCACTCTATGAGAGGTACTGTTTTTTTCGGTATCCCTGACAACACATTATAATGCGCTATATGCCATGATGATCAGTTCAGCGGTCTCAGGCGTGAAAAGGTAACAAACAAACAAATTTCGCATTCATAATATTAGTTAGGATAATATAATTATGTCATACCTACCATATTTGTTCAAGTGTTTGACAATCCAAAAATTGTCTTCCCCGTGGAGTGTCTTGCAATTCTCTTAAAATGTTTTGGACACAGTACTTTGTGTTTGCAGGTGAATTATCAAAATCAACTGCCAGCTTAAGATACTCTTTAATAACTGCATCAATAGGGATTAAGCCTCCTTTCTTGAAAATGGAGCAGTTCCATTGTGCTGCCCGTGCAATCATTACACTGGAACATCCAGTCATTTCCTTGAATTTATAAATATCATTATGCTTCTCAATTTCTTTAGAACCGCCACTGAAATTGTGAAATTAATATGTAGTTATTTACACAAAACACATTTAAAATTATTGAAAAGCTATATTGATTTAAGCTTTTCAAAAGAAGACATACTTTGCTATTACTGGTATTGAAATCCGTTCAGCGATATACTTTATGATATCTGTGTGTACTGCATGCTGTGGTCGTTCATCTTTTGTCCTGCCATGAATTCCAATTGCTTTAATTCCTGAACTCACCAGTTTCTGTACAAGTTTTAGTGTCTCCTCTGGTGTTTGAAGAATCCTAATTTTACAAGTAACAGGTATAGATAAATTTTCAACTAAAGTAGTTAAAATGTTATGGGCTTTTTCTGGTTGAGCAAGCAAGGCAACTCCCATACCTCCTTTTATAGAAAACTCTTTTGGACATCCCATATTTATGTCTATAGCAGCCACATCTTTTTCTCTAAAATAAAAACATCTTTAAGTTAATTTTTAAATACGAAAACTACAAACCAGACCTTGGAAACATATACAGGCAGTTATCAAGTTTTCTTACACAAGTTTAGCAACTTTTAAAGCTCTTTCGGCATTACATGTTCCTAACTGTAGAATAACTTTATCCTTTTCTTCATGACAAGTCCGAAAGACTATTGTTCCATCCGTTTGATCAACATAGTCAACTGTGTTTAATATTTCTGTAAACAAAATTGTTAAATTTTATTTATTAGTATAATGTATAATATTATGTATCTTATCGTAGCATAATCAGCTGTAGCATAACAACTCTCCACAATCCACCAAGCAGGCCTAGTGTGGTCTTTATTGTACATATTGTATTTAGATGGTGATGTCACACTTCGCGCGCATCGCTCTCTCTCGATGCTAAACTGAGAGCGCGCGAAGTGTAGTTTGCTTTATCACGACAATACAGCCATAGTATCCTAGGAAACTAGCCTTCACGTGTTTACTCTTTGAAGCCAAAACTAGAACTCAAGTTATGTTTGCTCCCAATTATGTTTAACTAAAAATATCAAAGTTTAATTTAATACGTATAAATCGATGACAGATATTACGTATAAGATTTCATGAGTTGGAATAAAACCAAAGAGTATAGTAAGTATTAACCTGACAATAAAACTTACCGTTGAATTTGCGTTTTGATCTTAAAAATTTCCAATCAATTAGTTCTTCGGTATAAACCAAATCTGCACCGTATCTTAGTGCCAAAACACGCATGGGCAAGGTCCCAATACGCACCATAGGTGCAAGTATTATTTTATTTTCATATGTTATCATCATTGTGACATTCTTTTAATTTTTACAAAAACGTGTAAGCATGTCAATCAGGTCATTAGGTAACTGACGTAACTGTCAATAACACTATCAGTTTGACATTCAGGGCTGCGATAATGTATACTAAAATTGTATATAAATTCTGTATAATTTGGTCATTCAATACTAGGAAATGCATAGCGACATTAGCGACCAACTTGCGACTTTACTCGTTGGCATTTTGCACTAAATCTCGTTCGCACACAGATTTTGATAGAATATTGGCTTGACGATTTTAAAATCTGTGTGCGGGCGTGACATTTTTCGATCGCTGCGTGTGTAACTAGCACTAGGTGATTAGGTTCAACCACGACCTGTTGTTAATTAAGCTTGAGCATTATGGTGTAAGAGGCAAAGCTTTACAACTTCTCACATCCTATTTAAGAAATAGAAAAATGTTCGTGGAAGTGAAGCAACTAACTCGCGTTGATAATGACAATGACAGGTATGTTCCTAAGAATGCATTTCATCAGCAAGCTATTAAATCTAAATTAGAAAATACTAGAGTAGGAGTTCCTCAGGGATCTATACTGGGTCCTATTCTCTTTATTATATTTATAAACGATGTAATAGACTATGTGGAAAATATTTTGGGGGGACATTCAAAGTTAGTGGTTTTTGCAGACGACACTAATGCTATTATTTCAGCAGACAACATTCAATCCCTTAACTTGCGCGTAAATAAAGCTTTAGAGGTGTTTCACAAATGGTTCTCTATCAACGGACTCAAAGTGAACGCTAGTAAAACAAACTTAATGTTATTTCGCACGACTTCCAAAAATAAAAGCCACCTAAATTGTGCTTTAGATGGAGTCCATGTCAGTATGGCGGAGGCAGTAAAGTTTCTAGGAGTACATGTTGATTGTTATTTAAATTGGAAACCAGAACTTGAAAGCTTAAATAACTCTATCAGCTCGGCATGTTATGTACTGAGAAGCCTGCGAAACGATGTGGACATCACACACTTAAAAAAAGTCTACTACGCGTTAATCGAGTCAAGGTTACGATACAGCATCTTATGCTGGGGAGGTAGCTACGATTACAATATACAGAGAGCATTTGTGTTACAAAAAAGGGCCATCCGCACCATGGTTTGCATCCGTCAGCAAGAATCTTGTAAGAGACACTTTGTGGATTTGAATATTCTTACTGTACCTTCCTTATACGTATTGGTGCTCCTAACACATTTTTCTAAATATATACATCACTTTCAGACTGAAGAAGAAAGAAAGATTAGAGAGAGTACGAGAAGAAAAGATTTTAAAAGCATAAATATTCCTAAACTCAACATAGTCGCACACGGTACCGGTCACATGTCAGTGAAAATTTTCAATAAACTCCCCGATGATATAAAATTATCTCTTTACAAACGGGACTTCAAAACTAAATTGAAGCGTTACCTACTGGAAGGCTGCTATTATTCAATTAATGACATTTAAATTGTAAACATAATATTATCTACATATTATACTAAGACATTTTATCAGGTTTATTATTGCTGCTACTATTGGTATATATTTTTTAAATTATTAATTTGCATTCATGACCATATAAGTAAGTAATTGACATTGAACATCTGACATGGCTACATTATTATTATGTTTTTTTTTTTTTTTGTGACTTTGATAATCTGTTTATTTAAATGACATTTATTTATTATTATTACTCTCCCTCATAGTAATTAAGTGGCATGTAATTTTTGTATGTATTTTTTTAAATTGTAAAATCTTTAATATTCGACACAATGTAAAAATTGTTATGAATAAATGAAATGAAATTAGGTTAAATGCTCTAAGGGTGATTGCGAACATGAAAAATTGCGAAATCTTAAAAAAGGATGCATGAAGCATCCTTTTAAGATATTTCGATTTTTTTTCAAAGACTCAAACGTATCTGGGCCTGTTTCTATCACTTTAGCTAGGCATAAAAGAACATTTTTAATAATATTATTGTAATATATCTGGACCGAGCTTAGAGCATTTAGGTTAAATGCTCTAAGGGACCGAGACGACCTGTGGTCTTACCTGCGGTAGCAGGGAAGAAATAGAGTAATATATTATCTGTATGTAATATCTTTAAGTAATCTGTGGTTTAGCTCGAGCGGCTCTGACGTCTGACACTTGACAGTGACAGTGCCGATTATATGTTTTGCTTGATGCGTGCAAAAATAAAATATTTTTTTGTTCCATCAAGTTACGCTTAATCTTTTTATTATTTAGTTTGTACTCGCATACAGAATTATTAACTTTGCCGTTGCTGCTTGCAGTGATTAGATATGAAACCAACAGTAGCTGCTGATGAAATGTTTCCTGAAGGTGTCGGACCTTACATGGATTTAGAAGAAGTGAGTTAAGTTTATAGAAGTCAATTTCATGGTTTCAAATGCAGTAGTTCTTGTACTGTAATAAATTTAGTTTTCTGGTCTCAGCAATCTTATCAGATCACACCTTTTTCAGTAGATACCTAATAAAAATGTTACTTATTATTGAGAATCGATTTGTTTGTCTCCAACAGGCTGGAGGTCCCTCAAATCTACTAATGGACTTGGCTGCTAATGAAAAGGCTGTCCATTCGGATTTTTTTAATGGTAAGATTATATCTGGCTTTCAAGGGCTCTGTGCAAACAAGCAACCAGGCGGCAAGTAGTTCATATGCTTTCCAATACATATTTTATGGATATGTCTGGATGGTAACAACCACTCGCTACAGCACTAATCATCTGTGATTTGTTTGCTCAAAGCCAAAATGTGATTGGATTGGAGCCCCGTCACTTTACCAGATAAAAATTTTGTTCATGTAAATAGCCACTTGTTAGGAATTTTTGCCTGATGTATGTGTGAATGGAAAACTTGTTGCCAGCAACAAAATTGCACTACTTTTATTCACTATAGACGGGGCTTTAGAGGGAATATGGGTTGGTGGGTCGTTTTAAGGGTACATTTTGTTGTTGTACCTTTTTTTTTTTAATTTGCCTAGCAACATAGGGTAAAAAAATATTGTGTCACTCCAGCAGGAAAGTGGCTCCTAGAGTGATATGAGTGGAACATATAATTAGTGCCTAATCTGCTGTGAATTTGTGCCATATACATAATTTGTTGTGCGCTTTGGAAAAAACTATTAAGACAAAATTCTAACGAATTATCGGAAAGAGAAATATTGTATTTATGAGTATTGTATAGAGATAATATTTGTGCAAAAATGTGCACCGAAAAGGAGCCACTTTCCTGCTGGAGTAACATACACAAAAAGATCCCGTAAAAAACTCATCTACTGGGAATAGAATGTGGAAAATTTAGCATACTTATGTTCTAGTGTACCGTATGAATAGAAAATTTTTTACTCACAAACCCAATGAGAATGAATATTGTCTTGTATCTTAAAATAATCTAAATTTATTTATAATGGCATACTTAACACTAAGTCTAAATAACTTTTTTTTATTTCAGATTTTGAAGACTTGTTTGATGATGATGATTTGAAGTGAATGAATTGTTCTTCAAATGTGTAGAGGTATAGTTTTTTGTAACTTAAGTTAGATTAAATAAAAATATGTAATATTTTTTATTGACATTTATTTCACTTATCATTAAAACAATTCCATATCTAAATAAAAAATCTCTTTCTATAGTCATTTGGGAGTGATTCTTCCTATCACACACTATATTGATTTCACTGTGGCTTAATTGTATTCTGTAAAGCAATATTTCTTTTAGGAAGTGCATTACCATACATTGTGAAGTACATATTCCCAAATTGTAAAAATAGAACAAAGAAAAATTAATTGTAACAATATTTAACAAATTATAGTGTAATTATTGGTCTTGAGATCATTTAGCAAATGTACAGTACAATAAAAGTAACTGAGACAGCAAAAAGGTAGTAGTTTCCATTTTTTTTTTCATTGATTACCATGTTTTCACTCCAGCATCCAAAAGCCAAAGCATATTATGAATCTACATGTAAAAGGTTACAAATATCAAATCATACTTGTTTCACTGGAATTGTTTTAAATATAGTATTAAATTATTACATTGTGTCAAAATATGTTTAAGCTAATATAATGTTTGAACTTGTGTGGCATATTACATAAACTTAGCCCACATGCAACAGTAACACCTAGTTAATATAAACAAAATAGTTATAAATGCGCACATCTGCGCGCGCGTGCTCGCTACACGTCGACATCGCTGCTGTCGTCGCTGTACTCGTTGCCCTCAGGTTCCTCATGCTCCTCTTCCACCTCACCCTCTCCTTCTAACCCTTCTTCCTCCTCTCCCGCTTCATCACCGAGTTCCTCTTCTTCAAGCATTGTGGAAAGTTTCGTTATGACTCCCCTGCCCATTTCTGAAATCACAGCAAGTAGTCAATTGCTAATATGTTCCATGCATTTTCCAGTTATGTGTGGAAAGAGAGCTTGGTCTAAACTTTAGTTTATCCTTATACACACTAAAACATGATTAGTCTGATTGACAAACAGATCCAAGATTTGCGAATAAGGAAAAATGGAATTTCCGCGCACTTGCTTGGTCCGATCCCCAAGCCAAACATAAATAAACTAATACTTACGTTCTACATATGTCTTTAATGATTTTGGAACCATATTTTTTGCCCTCTCTATATCCTCTTCTGAACATTCACCTTTATCTAACCCTGTAAAAAAAAAAACAATGTGGTAATGAAAAATAAAATAAGGTCAATGGAGGCTATTGTAACTAAAAAAAAATATGTTGAAACTTGAACCTACACCAAAAATGAACATTTGACTTTATGGGGTAATCTATTAAATCTATATAATTAAGCATATATCTGAGATTACTTTCGATATAATACAATGTCAAAAAGCCATAGGATTTAGTTAAAATCTTATTAAAAGATCCATGCGGTTAGAAAAAGTTACATTAGCCTCATGTTGGGGCAAATGCGACTATTTAAACTAACTCATTGGTTTTTGTAGCTTATATGCTCACAATCGAAGCACATGCCACCCAGTGTGAAATTTACGCAGGCATGTTCTCAGAGTTGAACCAGTACAGTCCCGATCAAACTAAAAGTCAGTTTCGTAATATTTGGGGCTAAAGTGACTATTTTCTATAGAGTTAGTGTTGTGTTGACGTAAAAAATATCGATAAATTGTAAAATGTGTAGGCAATCGATACTGATAGGTACATAAGTAATATAAAACCATGCTTCGTTTCTATTTTTTATTTGTAATCATCATATCAAAAATTATTTATTTGTAATCATCACATCAAAAATTATAAGTTTTAGATACTTCTCAAAACATAATACAAAAATTTCTAAGAACATAAAAAAAAATCTAAAATTATATAAAATCTTTAAGATAACATTTTTTCTAAATTGCAATATGTATTAAGTTTGTCTTTACTTAGAGCTATACATACTTGAGAGATACACAAAATAATAGGAACCTATACTTTGGTTTAACTTCACTTTGTATTTAAACAATGGCACATATTTATCACATTTGGAATGTTTCAAACTTTCAATAGTACAATAATATTAAACTTATACTGTCATTTACGGAATATCTTCCGTGATTGTTTCTTATTTTGAGCTCCCGATATTTCGAAGCTGTTGAATCACCCCCGATTCCGATCATGACTCGCAATCATGGCGCTTGCAACAGCGTCGAAAGATCGGGAGCTCAAAACAGGAAACAATCTTCCGTGATTGTTTCTTATTTTGAGCTCCCGATCACGTAAGTGACAGTATAAGTTTAATTTTAAACCGTGAAAGCCTAAAACAGTGTTACAACAATATTAATAAAATTAACTTCACTTTATAAGTACTAAATCAAAGGCACATATTTATCACATTTTCTGAGATCCTAAAAAACGACTTATCTTAATTCTAAATACAGATAGATACACAACAAAAGTTACACTTCATACACGTCAATATTATTAAGAAACTTAAATAATTCTCCATCTAAGCGCTCTGGTTGTGGAAGATAAGTAACAATATCTTTCAAATCAATAATTGAGATATCATCTTTGATTATACGAAAGGTGTTTTTTCGTTTGTATGATTTCAGCCCAGTAACTACAATTTTATCATCTACAATGTCATGTACACGGCATACGTATTTGTAAGTTTTTTTGCCCCGCACAGAACTAAATTTTGCCAAAATAAAAGTGCCTTCTTCTGGGAATTTTGGGACTTGAGCTTCTTCCGAAAATGATGCCAATTTTGAAGCCGATGCCATTTCTGTTGAAGTAGTCGCTATTTCAGAAAATGATGCCAATTTTGAAGCCGATGCCATTGCTGTCGAAGTAGTCGCTATTTCAGAAAACTGTTCATAAGTTTGATCAGTAAAGTCTAAATTATCGGTAACTTCGCCGGTTAGTACGCTTTCCCAAAAAGTTTTTTCGTCTTCATCTGATTTATCATCTGATTGATAGGAACAACTGCTGTTACTGTCAGTTTCACAATTGTTCTTTTTTATTTTAGTATTTCTTTTAATGCCTCTCTTTCTCTTTTTGTTTTGCTTTTCAATTTTTGTTTCTTTAACCTTTTTTGGTTTATTATCTTTTTTTGTTCTTTTCGTTCTTTTTTCTTCTTGTTCCTTTTCTATTCTCTCAATAACCTCCTTATAAGTTAGTATCTCCGCTCCTCTCGTCACGCGTTTCTTTTTATTTTTTGGAATATCGTTGCGAGCTATTGAATTTAACAGAAGTTCTTCAAATGATACGTTAAAGTTCTCTTCATTTATCTGGTTAGTGGTATTTGGTGCCTGAATTAACTCGTTTCCGAAAATCTGAATTTTATTTGAGTAAGTAGTTTTTCTGTTACAATTTGGAAGCGGTAGTTTAAATTTAAGAGGGTCTACAGTTTTTGGAAATGTGATTAATTTTTGTTTTTCTTGTTCATAAATTGTTTTATTTTTGTTACAGGATTCTGTTAACGCTGTCTCTTCCTGCATTTTCTCAATTTGTTTATAGGTTATTGTTTCTTTATTTGTTTCTTTTTTTACTGTTAGTATTTGATTGACTTCAATATTTTTAGTTTTTTTATTCTGGTTAAGACATTGTATTAAATTATCCTGTTGTTCACTATCGTAATTTATTACGTTTTCTTTATTTTGCAACTTGATTTTTGTTTGATTTGAAGCTTTACAGTATTTGAGGTTTTTATGTTCCGGTTGAGAGTTTAAAGTTTTAAGTGCCAATGTAGCGAGTGTTGGAATATTGTGAAGAGGTATGTTGACCAATTCTTGTGTACTGTGATCAGATGTTGATTGGATAGCTTCATTAAAATCTTCGCCGTAGTTGTCCTGCTTAGATGCTTGAACATACTGCTCCCATTTAGACCAAGTTAAGGGATCAAACTTTTCTTTTGGTATCACTTGCCGATTTAAGGGATAGATACCGGTTTTTTTAAATCCATTGGATAGAATAACAGGATTCAAAACATCCCATATATCAGTAATGATTCTTGCAAACTCACTTTTTGGTAACTTTGCTCCGATATGAAGCCTTTGCCATTTAACCAAGGCATCTTCCCACCGATCTTTCATGGGCTTCATTCCACTTACATCTAGCGGTTGAAGGATGTGCGAAGAATGTGGTGGTAACTTTAAAATGGTAATACTTTCCGAAATGGCGAGTTCAATCACTTTCAAATCGACGTGTGTGGAGTGGCCATCATAAATTAGTAGAACTGGTCGCTCATTTCCGATCGCAGGTAAAAATACATTGGTAAAATATTTCTCGAAAATTGATGTTTCCATCCAGCCCTTTCGGCTGACGGCGTATGCTGTTTTCACAGTATCATTTTTGTAACACCACTCGTTCCACAGGTATTTTCCTTGAAAAATGATAAGTGGTGGGACTTTATCGCCGCGTGCACTAGTTGCCAATAACACACTCGTGTTATCACGCCCAGGAGAACTAGTTGTCCTGGTAGAACTATAGCCTCTTTGACCAAGGACTTTACTCTTTGAAGGATCGTTACAAAAACTCGTTTCGTCTAGATTATAGATGCGCTCGGGTTTCTCGGACAAGCCCAATTCATTTATGGCATTTTCCAATAAATCGAAATATTTATTAATGGTAAACGGGTTGCAGGCTTTTCTTCTAGCAATTTCGACTGATTGTGGTTTTTTTAAAGATAGATTGTTTCTTTTACAAAAGCGACGAAACCAATCATCTCCAGGAATATTATTCTTGAATGGAGTTATCCATCCGTTTCTAATGACGTATTCCG
The DNA here is from genome assembly GCA_951799385.1 of Hyppa rectilinea. Lineage (NCBI taxonomy): Eukaryota > Metazoa > Arthropoda > Insecta > Lepidoptera > Noctuidae > Hyppa > Hyppa rectilinea. Next base: position 10,362,128 of record OX637306.1, on the reverse strand, counting down.
ATACTAATGTTTTGACTTCTTTTTTAGTAAGAGGAAAGCCATACTTTTCTAGAATATGCAAATACGAAGCTATTTTCTGTTCTACATCAATTGAAAATACAGTCTTCATTCCGGGGTTTGCCTGTTTTTGACCACGTGTGCCATATAAATGTGAAATTATAGTAGACCTCGGAATATTAAACGTCTTTGCTGCCTCATAACTATTTAACGTTTTGCTTTTAACCAACTGGAGTGCCTCTAGAAGCTTTTCTTTTGAATAGCTCCTTTCTTTTTTCTTAATATAATTTCGGACCATCTAAAACAAGTCAAATATCAAATTAGTTCAGAGTTTTTAAGTAGTATGGGTTGTTATAGTACCTACGCACGAAGTCATGAACTAAATGCATTAGGTCTGACCCCCTATTTAACTACAGTATTTAATCATACAACAGTATTTCCATCTTGAAAGGGAAATAGATTTGAATCTTAGTTCAAATAGTAATAAAACAAATTATAACATTTATTCACGCAATTTATCCCAGGCCCCGAATGGATTCAGTTCGAGAATTTTCTAAAGTATGCTGTAAGTATATCGATTTACAATTATCGATATTCGACATCACTGGCTTTATTTTATTTTATACAAGCACGAAGGGGCTATTGTAACCAAAAAAACTAGTTGCAATAACCCCGCAAAGAGATAAGTACGAGGCTAATGTAACTACTACATTATCTTACGAAATATAACATATTATATTAAAAACGTAAGTGTTTAGAGAACTTACCTTTACACTTTCTTCGTTTCTGCATAAAACCGTGTTTAAAATGCACGAAAAGTATTTTTTTTTGTTTAAAATTGATGACACGCTCGTCACCAAACACGTGTTCAAAATGGCGACTAACATAAAATCTCTGTAGGTCAAACAGTGTTCATCCCTCTGACGCCATCTGTTTATTATAGGTTAAACTATGACTTTTCTCCAGGCCCATAGATGGCATTGTATTTAAAAAACATGAGAATTGAAGGTATCGCTATTAGTTGCTTTAGCCCCATAGTTGCAATAGCCTCCATTGACCTTACAAACTATTTTAAATGGAAGTCAAAGCAAGCTCTTTGAGGCGCGCGTAGAACATTTACGCGCCGTCCGGCACGGGCCTGGTCCTGATGGGACGGTGAGCTACCCATTTCTCTCTCCCATCCCGCCACCTCCTTCGCGAGCATAACTGTTTCGCAGAAGGAGGTGACTACCTCCCACTTCCTCTCGTTCCGGACCATGGCTTGCAACAGGGCCGGGCGCGAGAGGTCGCCGACAATCGCCTCTACGAGGACACGGCGGTGCTCCACCCAAGCGGGGCAGGTTTCCACCGTGTCCTCTGGGCGATCCTCGCAGTGGTGACTGTGCCTGACGTCCGTTACGGACGATTATTATCGGATACTGTCCAACAGACGGCAGAAATTTTCTTATCAGATTATCGGAGGGCGCGCTGTCTATACATTTTGTACTAGATCCCGTATACTTAACCCCACGCTGTGGGGGATGCACGCGTTCACTCTTAAGGCAAACTCGCCGGAGCCAAGTTTCTGATAGGTGTCCGGAGTGGTACCGACGAGTCTCAGAAATTTTCTGTTGATAAATTCGTATAATATGGATGGTGCAATAGTTCGCTAGTGCCCATCTTCAAGAATAAAGGTGATGTACTGGACTGCAACAACTATCGAGGGATAAAGCTCATGTCCCATAGTATGAAGGTATGGGAGAAAATAATAGAGAAAAGATTGCGAGAGGAAAGTCAGATTATCCCAAACCAGTTTGGGTTTATGCCAGGTCGAGGAACAGTGGACGCCACTTTTGCACTCCGCCAATTGTGCGAGAAGTACTGACGTGCACACAAAAACTTGCACATGGTGTTCATTGATCTAGAGAAAGCGTATGATAGGGTACCTCGGGATGTCGTGTGGTGGGCCTTGAAAGAGAAAGGTGTGCCCGAGAAGTATGTAGAGTTAATTCGTGCTATGTACAGCCAATCCCGTACCTACGTTCGGTCGGCTGCTGGCAACACCGACAGGTTCAATGTGGCGGTAGGCTTGCACCAGGGGTCTGCTTTAAGCCCTTACCTCTTCCTTTTGATTATGGATGCTTTAACGGCGGACATACAGGAAGAGGCACCATGGTGCATGCTATTTGCCGACGACATCGTTCTTGTCGGTGAAGACGGACCTGAGATCCAGAGCAGACTGGAGAAATGGCAACGGAAACTGGAGATTGTTGGCCTGAAAATCAGCAGAACCAAAACTGAGTACATGTTCTGCGATTTCGGCGGTCTCTTCAGTTCTGGGGCCATAGCGCTTGATGGCGCGCTTCTCCCAGTTTGCTCCGACTTTCGGTATCTCGGTTCACTTGTGCAAAGCGATGGCGAAATAGATCGGACTGTTAAGCATAGAATTAACACTGGGTGGATGAAATGGCGGCAGGTCACGGGAACAATTTGTGACTCCCGCATTCCCCTTAAACTTAAGGGGAAGATTTATAAAAGCATGATTAGACCTGCCGTCTTGTATGGATCAGAGTGTTGGGCCACAAAAGGAATGAATGAAAGACAATTGCATGCAGCTGAGATGAGAATGCTAAGAGGGATGTGTGGTGTTACGCGAATGGATAGAATACGTAATGAGTATATAAGAGGGAGTCTGAAAGTGACACCGGTGACTGAAAAGTTGTCTGGAAATCGGTTGTCATGGTATGGGCATGTTATGCGGAGGAATGAGGAAAATGTTGTCAGGAAAGTTGTGATTATGAATGTGGATGGCTATACCAGTAGAGGGAGACCAAAGAAACGATGGATGGATTGTGTGAAAGATGATATGGCTAGAAAGGGAGTGACTATCGAGATGACGACTAATAGAGAAGTATGGAAGAAGAAGACATGTTGCGCCGACCCCAAATAAATTGGGATAAGGGCAGGAGAATGATGAAATTCGTATAATATGCGGCTCGCCTTAATTACAAGACACAAATACATCAAAGCAAATCGTAATAAAAACTTTTATTAACCTTTTGAACGCCAGAGCAATAAATTCACGCGCGTGCCGCCACGCCAAGCTACAAATTTATTTCTTCTTGTTATCATGAATTTCCCAATATCCATGGTCTCTTTTTATTTGTGTCATTAAATACGTACGAGAGCTTAAATTTTTAAGATATCCATTTAAACACTCACAAAAGTAATGATTTAATTGTTTATTTCGTGTTAGTGTTGTTGCCATTGTCACATATTTGTGTTGTTGGCGTACAGTGCATGCGCTTGCTTGTCACGTATACGTGACAATTGCGTTCAAAAGGTTAGTAGTATCTTGCGCTAGTAAAATTGTTGGATAACGTATTAGAGCATTTAATACCTAAATTCTTATTTGTACCAACATTTTTTTCTTTGCGTATTCGAAAGTCTGTATGTTTCACACTTTCAACAAATGATTGAATTTCTAATTAGTTTCAATGGAGTGTTAGTTATATGTTTATTCAAATAATAATAATAAATACTAGTGATTGAAGTCAAACCACTTTCAATGATAAATATAATGATGGTATACTCATTAAAAGAAACACTTACCAAATAGGAGTCCCATTCTTTTCAAGATGTCGATGTCATCATGTATTTGGAACTTTTTGTTGAAATTGAACATATATTCTGTCCTGTAAAATATATTTTGGAAAATGTAAATCACATTGGGAAATTTGTTAATTGTCTAATTCATATCAAGTCAATTATTCAAGAAATAAATTTCGTCTAGAAAATTAGTTTTTACTCACTTATCATTAGAAATACTGCAGTCAATTAAAGCTTTATCACTAGTATTCACAACAATGAATGGCAAATGGATTGCTGATGATGGAGACGGCTTAACTCCTTTGCTCTCGGCTTCTTTGTTTCTTTCTATCAAACTCTTAAATGAAATGTGCTGAAAAGAAAATAATATTTTTTATTAGTTTCAAGCACAGGATTCCATATTCTAATATAGTGGTTTAAGAAGTTCTGGGCTGGGAACCTTCCATGATGGCAGCTTCCTCAAGCCACATTTGGGATGCTGGAAGCCCTTGTGGAGGGGTCATTTTAAATGATTACTTTTCAATCAATCAGCCTAACATAAGATGAAAATTTTCGTAAAAATTATCTCAAAATAATGGCAGTTCTAGAGTTCATTAATGAAATTATGTGTACATCATAATGACACAGTAATTACAGTGAATAACTGTGTGTATTGTGTTTTTTTGTACGAATAATTGCATGAAGAAAGTAGTCTACATACAAAATCTGGGACAGTCGCAATAGAGTTCTCAGAATATGGCACTTCTATTTCGGGGGCGGGTTGTGGGAACTAGCGTTGCCGCCTGCTACTCACATCCCTCGACTCCGGTGTGCGCCGTGGACATACACAAGCTCTGACGAGATATGTTAATAACAAAATTCTATAGATTGTTTCCATCCCATTTCCTCGCTTCTCTTCTCTGCTCTGGTGAAATCCGCCTATAACCCTCGATACTAAATAGAACGATGAAAAGACAATTTTACTATGCTAACGGTACTCTATGCTGAAGGTTAGGTTAAGCTAGGCCCCAAGGAAATTTGGGTGGACCCGAATGTGTTAAGGTAATATAATAAGTACCTGTAATATAAGTTCTTGTAACTGTTGCGTCTTCTTTTGAATCTGCTCTAGCTTTGACTGTTTTTCTTTTTCTAATGCAGTACATTCTTGCACACTATTTGTTGGTAGTCCAAGCCATCTTATTTCTTTCTTTTCTTTAGATATTATATTCATTGCCATTAAGACGTTTAATGCATCATATACTCTTCTGCGAATATTCTTTTGGTCATATTGCTGCAATGTTACATTAATCTGAATTACATTTTTACTAATTGAATTTTCTATTGAACCTTTTTTAAACTAATTGGGCACACATTTGAAATAGAAAAATTGTATTATGGTAATGTTTGAGTTTACAGTTAAGCCATATAAAAATAAAAGTTCATATACATACTTGGCTATCTGCTGAACCATGCATTCCTGCAGCAAATTCGAGCACTAATTCATCTGCTACTTCGTTATAAGAAGTGAAGCCTTTATTTCTGACCTTTTCACATACTTTCATTGAAAAATGCCTCAAACCCTTGCCAACTTTGTCCGCATGTTTACGTCTTTTAGTGGTACTGAAAGTAAACAACAAAAGTTTATTTACAAGCCGAAAATACAAAAAGGGTATTCATATTTGGGATTTGCTACGGCTAAATCCGAATCTGTTTTTCAATAACTTAATCTTATGCATGTTTGCTGTTTGTTTTGTTAGCATGCTGATACATGGACGCGAAACCAACATAAACGCGATCTTAGTGACAACTGAGCAACAGGTTGCCATAAAAACTGCTTGAAAACAAGAATAGTTAAATTGCTAAGGGAAATTCGTGTACAGAGATTAGTTAAATAAAATTGTACTCACTATTCTGCCGGAGGATCATTGTCAGAATCATGTCTCCTTCTCGAGGCATGCGACATAGTTGGAGATATGCTATTTGCAGTGCTAGTGCTTGTTACTTGGTTTTCGGACTGTGATGGTAATGAAATTAGGTCTGCTGCAGTATGTACAAATTTTATTTCAGTCAGAGGCTCTTGTTTTACCTAGAACAGGAAGTTTAACATTTCAGTATTTGGTTATTTAGTTTTAGTTTGTAACAATTTCGTTGATCTGTTCTTTTATATTAAAGCTTAAAAAAAAACAATTAATTACCTCCACTTCAACTTCTTTTGGCTCCACTTTAATTTTTTGCAAATTTGCTAAATTATCAATATGCACGAACTCTGAAATAGAATAATACATGGTTTAAGTAGGTTACCTAAAACAGTTAAAAAAGGTTATTTCTCAACAGCATGTGATGCTAAGTCAGAGGCCCATGGGCAGCATTAAAACTCTGACACCAGGTTAGTCACTAACCACGCGAAGAAGAAGAATCAACATTTCTCCTAAATTTTCTATGAAATGAAATTATTTCTTCCTAACTTGGATATGTTGAAGGTCTTTCTATGTAGGGGACCACAACCAACTAGGCATGCAGAAATGCTCTTTGATTTGGAGCTTGCACTCAAGAAATCAGTTCTTGAGATGGCCATCTTATTCTTGGAGTGTATCTTGATATCATTAGAATTTTTGGAATGTTAACCTCATTCTCTTTAGTTCCTTTCAAATTCGAAACATCACGTTTATGCTTGAGAAGGATCCTTTAACCTTCAAATACTGCGCAACATGTGCAAACATTGAAAAAGGAAGTCTATTGTGTTCTGTAATCGAACTGCTCTTTTATTTATTTTATTTCACTTATACCTACATGGGTGCATCAAGACCATCTGAAGTTAGTTGTCCGTAAAGGAGACGACAGAAAGGGAAATACCGGAAAGCACTCTTCCTACTGGGAAAGTACGTATAAGGGACATGAACCAATATGGTTGCATGCTGTACTCCAGGAGACCAGATTTTCTCGTAGAGTACCACGGGAAAATCTAGTATTTGTACAGTGTAAGTATTTACCGAGGCGGCAGAAATAATGTATAAATTTATCATAGTAGATATGGGCTCGTGGCTAAATGATAACAGTCGCACAGGTCGATCAAAGTGCTGATCAAAACTACGCGTGCACGCGGTTTGTTCGTGGATGGGTTACCATTTATTACACATCAAAACCCCGCAGTGCCTTGAAAAGCACGATAAGCTGTTGGTCTCATAGATTTTTACAGCTGTTACGGGTAGTTAGAAGCCTAGAAGTCTGACAACCAGACTTACCAATAGGTATCGCGTTACACCAGTAACTGGGTTGTGGAGATCAGATAGGCAGTTGCTCCATGTAAAATACCAGTATCCATCTTGATCTGGAAACCCTAACGTAAGTATTTGGGAAACCCGAAACAGCTAGGCAGATTGATTTAGAGACAAAACTTTAGTTTTCCCTGAACCAAATCAATTTTAAGTGTTCCTAAATGGTAAGAATCTAAGTATACAGCAGTTCTAAGATTTCATTGAAACCTTGTTTTTGAGAAATATAGGCCAAAACACAATTTATAAAGTACTTAGGACAAATTTCACTAGCTGCAATAATAACCATACCAAATGATAATAATAATTATTACAATGGGACAAAAAGTTTCTTACTTGATGCACATTTGAGTCCAGTCAACTTCACTGCTCGGTATAATGAGGTCTGCAATATAAAAAGAAATGTATATTTATGTAATAATAATTATGTGTTTTTTAATGTATATGCTGCTATGACAATTTAAAGTTTAAAGGCAAGTACATCTCAAAAAAGCTCAAAATTCAAATAAACCACTTCAGGTCAGGATCAGTCAGTCAGAAAGATGAAGCTAGTTGCCCGTTCTAAAGCATAAAATGTACCTATGGATATGAAGAGGAAAGAAACTCGAGTCACTCTTTTGTTTCAAAATAATATGGTTACATCATTCACATTGAAATTAAACATATGAGAATGATGCCGAACATTCAAACCATCCATAGTAAAAAGGTAAAAAAAAACAATTAAAAATGACTACTAATTTTCCTACCAACAGTGCCCTGTCACAAACAGAATGCATGGATTAGCTCCATTTGGCTTAACTGAAGGAACCTAAATGATCCAACACACACATTCCACTATCAGAGACATTAGGGTGAGCATAAGATACTCACAGCCACCAGGGCACATTCAAGTCAATGCAAGACATGCCCAGTAAATAGTAGCTTTATAGTAAATACATAGTACTCACACAAAATATGCGATAAGCAATTGTACAATAATCAACTTCAAAACTAAAAAGTCAGATCACAACAAGATGATTGTACACTTTTAGTTGCTGTTATTATCCAGTCTCATAGAGTTTAGACAATAATAGAACCTCAAAATATCTCAATGAAATTAACATCCCAACTCATATTATTCTCATTCTGATGTCCATTTTCTCAAGTCTGTGTCACACTGAGAATCATTCATTTTGACTGACTGACTGACTAATGTTGTTGTACAACTAGTCAGAACTTACATAAAATTAATTTTAGCATCACATGACTTTAATCAATCAGACTAAGAAACTGTCTCCCTGTGTGATCCTTAGCTACCTATAAATAGATCAATGTTTGTCTTGGATTGGACAAAACAGGTTAAAAAGTACAATAACTTAAATTAGAGAATTCTATACAGGAATAAAAGCAGTGTGCTTAGTAATAAAATTGTAAGCTAAATGGCTTTTTGGCATTTAACTTTGAGTAATGACAAAATACTGGTTTTTGACTTCTAGTATATAGTTTTACAAAACAGCAAGGTTTAAAAGAAATACTATCTTAAAATAACACTATATAATTATTCATCCAATGATTACAATTTATGCTTATCAAGACAAAGACAGTAAGTGGTGTTGCAGACTCTTATTACCATTAATATTTTATGTTGATTAAAACAATATCAATTTTGATTGCAAAATTGACATTATGTTTACAACAAAAATAGATTTGAAAGGTTTAAAGACAGCTGTATCATATTAACATCAATTGAGTGCTGCAAACAAATAATAAGCTAAATAAAAAAAAGGTTTCAAGGCTTTCAGTAGTCTCATGGCTCATTAGAAAAGTTAGATGTAGTATTTAATTAAATCCTATGCTTTAGAATCAGGCAAAACTTGGTATGAAGGAAACATTCATTGCTAAATATTATTGACTGGCATACTACATACCTTAATATTTCCTTCTACTGCAGTAGGCAGTTTTATAATTTTCACAGGATTAGGTTTAATTTTGATCTGACCAAGTGTCTGATTGTTTGTATTATTTTGGACAACTTTTACCATCTGTGGATGCCCTAAAATAAAACATGATAATTAGACATGACATGCTTGCTCGTTGTTCTTTGGTAGGCGATTACAGGTAGGCAAGTAGGTAAAGGTACTAAAAAACAGCCTTATAATTTTATTGGAAGATTGCCACAATCATTGGCAAGAAAAAAATCATAACTCGATAAGTTTGGTGAGTAACAAATGCACAAATAAACTGACAACGGGAAACAGCCCAAACGGGCGCGTCATGTACCCAATTTACGGATTCTGTAAATTTTTAAAATTGCATGACTATGGAAAGTTACGAGCAGAACTAAAACATTATGTGATAATGATAATAAAGTAAAGTAAAAGCTTCACGAAGATAGCTTGGCTACTAACCATTAGCGTCATGTATAAGAAAATTTACAGTACTATTCGTCTGAGACATTTTCTCCGTATTCTTCGCAAATGTACGGCCATTTACGCAATTCACTAACGTAGCATTCAAACATTTGTTGATGACCAAACAAAATAATAATACCTACTAAACTCGATTTGTATGGTCAAAATGGCGACATTAGTTTTGGGTTAACTTCGAAGGTCAGAAAAATCAAACTAAATTCTACTGTTTATTCTAAAAATCACTATGTTATAAATATCACTAAGTCCGTCTTAAGCAGGTGCACAAAGTTATAAACAACACACGTAAAAGCACAATTTAAAACAACGGAAGAGTAAATAGACAGAAGCGGGCGGGCGGTTTTATGATTTACCAGCTGATTGGACAACTGCTGTTGTGTTCACGTGGTAATCGTGGTGGCATCCGCCGGGAATTTTGTATTCTGGAAAAGGCGCCAAATAAATTATAAAATACTGCCATCTAGTGACTAAAATTTTACTTACTTCCTCATAGATTAAATAATCACTTGCACTATTTTTTTTCCGATGGCAATAATATCAACATTTAAAAATAAAAACTTGGAAAAGGGCCTTTTCATCACCACACATTCTCACATTCTTAACTATCGACAAGGATCTAATTTTATTAGTAATCTGTGGTTCTAATGCTAGAACATTATGCGACGACTCTAAAGGGGCCCCGAGCATGAAGGTATAGATACCTTCATGGCCCCGAGACGGTCAAACAGTTTGATTCAAACACGTAAATTTTGGTTTGACTCAAACCATATTGATCGTTTACATAGCTAGTTTGAACGGCTTGTCAAATATTTACGAGTTTGAAGCTTGTTTGATGAAATTTCATATTTTTGTTGTGTTTGACGCGCCGTTTGATCGTGTTCCGATGCGTTTGAACAAACTCTGCTTAGTTTAGAGCTGGATTTTGAAGCGTGAACTTGTGTGTCGAACAAAATCCATTCTCAGAAAATTCTTATAATCATCTGGAGCGGTAGTTTCTAGCACTCTCTGTAGATGTTCGTGGGTAAAACGCATCTTATCTGCATCACACACAAGTCTAATTATGGCGGCGTACCGAACCAAACTGCGCAATGCCGTTTGACAACCGTTCAAACCGACATCAAACGGTTTCATCAAACACGTAAGGTAACCTAACCTAACCAAACCGTTTGACCGTCTCGGGGCTAGGCTTGTTGAAAAAATATCGATACATCGATATATCGATATTATTTTTTCAATATATCGATATTTTTGAGCGATATTTAATAGTTCGATATATCGATATAAAATTCTAAGTATCGAAAAGGTATAAAAACCGATATTTTTTTCAGACCAATAAACATTTATAGGTTTTAAGATTAAAAAATCCTAAAAAGAAAATACTTTTTTTATACTAACATCTTCTAACAAATTGTATTTTATGTATTTTTTGTTTTTGGTAATTTTGGTCGACTTGATTTGCTGTTTTATAGTTTGGTTTTTAAGTTGGCAACTCTGTTAGTCAATTTCAATTTCAAATTATACCGATATATCGATATTTTTTAATAAAAATATCAATATCGATATTGATATTTTCTAAAAACATCGATACGATATATATCGATACTTTATTGCATTTCCGACATCCCTACTCGGGGCCCCTTTAGAGCATTTTAAATGCTATAAGGCGAATATTAATGAGTAATGACATTACTCGATGAATTCTTGTCACCGTCGCGTCGGTGTTCCAGGTGTATGAGAATCTAATGACTTTGCACGCGACGATGGTAAGAGACTTTTTTTTTTTTTTTTTTTTTTAAGGCTGGGAAATCATCCAATGACTGCTCCCGCTCTGGGTGGAGCGGAAGGGAGTGTCAGACTCTTACTGACTAAAACCCATCCATGTTCCTTCCGTAGCCCTTTATGTTCCGGGGTAGCGGTAACCCTTTCGGACAATCCCGCTTACCCGGCAGGCTTGGCCCTGAGGGGCCCCTTCATATGCTGACATCTCTTTGAGGCGCGCGTGGAACATATACGCGCCGTACGGCACGGGTCTGGTGCTGATCGGACGATGAGTCACCCATTACTCACCGCCCGCAGGCCCGCGCCTACGGTGGCCGGGAGTCGTCACGTGGCTCCCGACGCCCGGAGCGTCTCCCGCGGCGGCTGGGACGGGAGGACCTTTCTCTCTCCCATCCCGCCACCTCCTTCGCGAGCATAACTTTTTCGCAGAAGGAGGTGACTGCCTCCCACTCCCTCTCGCCCCGGACCATGGCTTGCACCAGGGCCGGGCGCGAGAGGTCGCCGCCGCCGATCGCCTCTACGAGGACACGGCGGTGCTCTGCCCATGCGGGGCAGGTTTGCACCGTGTGCTCTACCGTGTCCTCTGGGCGATCCTCGCAGTGGTGACACCCGGGCGTTTCCTCCCGCCTGATGATGTGCAGGAACCTTCCGAAACATCCATGTCCGGTGAGGACCTGCGTCAAGCGGAAGGTGAGGGCGCCGTGACGCCTCTCTAGCCACTCCTCAAAGAGGGGCCTTACCGCCACTATCGTGGCGTGCCCTATGGTAAGAGACTTGACGGCATGTCCTTATTTTAATGGAAGGTGGTTAGGCCTAAAGTGTGGGACGCGTGTGTCGATACTCTCGCACCATCCCATCTTCCAGCCACGGTGTACTGTGATGGCACTGCTGCTGCGGCTGCGGAAAACTTCAAGCGGTGAAAATATAATAACCTTACAGGCAATTATATTTTCGAGCCGTTTGTAGTTGAAACCTTCGGGCCGTGGGGTTCAAGTGCTCATAGTTTGTTTATAGAAATCTCTAAACGGCTAGATGACACTTCCCGTGACCCAAGGCCTGGCTTTTACTTTGGTCAGAGGCTTATCACTACCATAGAGGGTGGCAATGCCACCAGTCTCTTGAGTACAATTACCCGTCGACAGCGATGTGGAGAAATTTTTCACGCCATGTTTTAGTTAGTTGTTAGTTTTAAATACTTGTACAGAATACCTATATTCTTCTTAGTTTGTGTTAGATTATAAACCATTTTAATCAATTAATTGTAATAATTTAAATCAATTTTAATAAGCACAGAGTAACTTTTCGATTTATTTATGTAAAAAATAAATTAAGGGGTGATGTGAAAGTGATTACAATGCATTTATATTTTGCTTATTTATGGGGCTTCCAATAAATTGGATTGAATAACTCGGATCCATAAAAGGATCCGTGAAATGCACTTTGCACATCTCTAGACAGTTTCAGAATCAAAAATGTCAATGTCATAGAAAGTTCGTTTTATGCGGTTGTGCCATGGTTGTGCCTCATATATGTCATCCATCAATGACATTTGTCAAAAAGCTTTCAAAGTTTGTTTTTTTCCCCACTTTGATATTTTTAAGAATTCATCAATAATAGACAGTTTTATGAGCGTAACAAGTTGAAAGTTGTAATAATGTGGCTGCCACTTTATTTTTTCTACTTTTTCATATTATTTAATAGCATTAATTCAATAGGTATTGATGATCTCAATGTACCTCCAGAACATGTAACATATGTTTTCAATGCTTTCCCTAGTGTTGCTGATGCTTGTCTATCAGAACCTAAATGTTTATATACAGATTTAGTAGGGATCAAAGGATGTTGGGGCTACGAACATGGGTGCTCCAGAAATGTTTCATACCCTCTGCAACCTGTCTGCCCTGGCGATCACCGGGGTTGGGTAAAGACGAAAGAGGCTCAGTATGACACATTCTATACTCAAGCTGACTTTGGTAAGTCCTGATCTAAATATATAAAAAAAAAGCCTTGTGAAACTGCGGGTTTCAATGGCTAGGGAAAACTTTAAATCTCTAAATCTGAATTCCATCATTTCAATGGTTGCATGTGATTTGATTACAAGGATTGGTGACGATGGGTACTCAATAAAATAGTCCACTTAACGTCTGAATGTCCGATTATTGCTATAACCTCTATCAATCAATCAATCAATTCATTTATTTAAAAGTATCAAAGACTCAATTTGTTAGTAACAATATTCCTCCTCCTTGCCTCCTTTTCTATTATTGCCATTGTGATCCTTTAGAGATGAATAGGTATTTGAATAACAAAAGAACATAAGCAAAAGGGAAATTAAGCAGACCTCATTTTCCCTGAAATCTTTTTACCTATAAAAGGACATTTACAAGGAGTGAATTATCTTTAGGCAATGTTGCTCACTCTATTAAATGTGACTGGGTACTTTTTGCATTGGGCTATTGATCTTAATGATCCTTTTAAAATATCAGCTAAATAAATTATAATAATATAATTTTGTTTCAAGTAAATTTTGTCTCTTTCTAATTACAGGCTATGTAAAAGAACAGATTGACGATTTGATGGTCATGTGTGAAGCTACTTATCCTGATGACTCTTCTCTGGAATGCTCAAAGTATTTAAGGTATTGACTTCAATTTCAGTTATTTTATTGTGAGAATAAAGTTTCACTGTTATCAAACTCAGCTATTACAATGTGGCAAACCACCTTTATAAATATGGTTTATTGCATTAGTTGCATTCATATTAAAATCAAGGCATACAATAGATTTATAAAATTTTCTTCATTATAACTGTAATTTTATGGTCGACGTAACAAAGAGTATGGTATATTTATGCTATATTTTATTACAAACCCTTAACTCTTAGTTAATTATTAATATGTTTGTATTGCAGGTTTTGTCGCGGTCGGAACTTGATGTTAAATTTTACCGGCCTTGTGGGTCGTGGAGACAACTTGCGTTATAAAATGGATATTCTTGGGCCTGGTCAGATAGGTATGCATCTTTGTATTATTTACACTGGATTACGTTTTTTTAGCAGGTACAATATTTCTTATACTTAGCTACAAATTTAATGTTAAGTAAAAATAAATCCAAACTTGATTTGTAAATTGTGATTCACTATAATTATTTAATTTTATTAGATCTTTAGTTTTCAATAAACAATTGTATGAGATGCTATCAGGCCAAATTGGTGGCTAAGTACTAACAGCCGCACAGGCCGATCCACCAGGTTAAGCTACGCTTGCTGGGGTTGGCCGTGGATGGGTGACCATCTTTACATACCGAATCTCCTTCGTGCCTCGGAAAGCACGTTAGGCCGCTGGTCCCGGCAGTCATTTGTGCATCTTTGACAGTAGTTACGGGTCGTCAGAAGCCCGAAAATCTGACAGTCAGTCTTACCAAGGGGTATCGTATTGCCCAGTTACTGGGTTGTGGAGGTCAGATAGGCAGTCGCTCCATGTAAAATACTGGTATTCAGCTGCATCCGGTTAGACTGGAAGCCGACCCCAACATAGTTGGGAAAAGGCTAGGCAGACAATGATTTGCATTAGTGAAGAATAACTCATATATAAATTTAAAAGTATTGTTCTACAGTTTACAACTAATTCAGCTAACATAATCTTTTAGGTAAAAATTTAAGCTACAAATTTCTTACCAAATTGACAAATGCATATTTGTAATGTTTCAGGTGGATTCTGCAAATTTTACTCTGAGCGGCTAATGAAAGAAGCAGAACATATGAGTGCTCTACAATCGTGGGGTCCGGAACTTGTGCATTTTGTTGAAACCGCTCAAAGACCTATAGCTGATGGAATCTGTGATATAATTATAAATAAACCGACATACATAATGAAATTAGATGCAAGTATGTTAGTTTTCAGATGTACCTAATCTGCTTTATCATCAGCCATGTCTACTTATCAATAATATATTTCTTTGTTTCAGCTGTTAATATGTATCACCATTTCTGTGACTTCTTCAACTTGTATGCATCTCTACATGTGAATTCAACACATCCTTCAACTTTTTCTAAAGACAACCACATATTGGTCTGGGAAACATTCACCTATGAGTCTGCCTTTCATGAAACATTTGAAGCATTTACTGATAATCCTATTTGGGACTTAAAAACGTTTAGAGGAAAAGTTGTATGTTTCAAGAATGTTGTGTTACCTCTTCTACCTAGAATGATCTTCGGCCTTTATTACAACACTCCCTTGGTAAGTTTTTATCAGTTTTTTAAACATTCGTCAAAAAGCAAGCCAATTATGTAAAAAAAAATGACTGCTCCCGCTCTGGGCGGAGCGGAAGGGAGTGTCGTACTCTTACTGACTAAAACCCATCCATATTCCTTCCTTAGCTCTTTATGTTCCGGGGTAGCGGTAACTCTTTCGGACAATCCCGCTTACCCGGCAGGCTTCGGCCCTAAAGGAACGCTGTCTTAATAAAAGTGCTTTTTAAGGTATATTATATTGAATATCACGAGTTCGTATCAGACAACGACTAACATTTATAATCCGCTCATCATGCAATAAGTGTATTTTGATTACTGTTCGTATTTTGCAGATATACGGTTGTGAAAGGAGTGGCTTGTTCCATGCATTCTCAAAACACATAATTCATTCTTTAAATATAAAACTATACCCACGGACCAGCGACAAAGTGAGAGTGACCCTGTTGTCAAGAGGTACTACGTATCGATCGATATTGAACGAGAAGGCCATTATTGACGCTTTGACTGAAGTGGATGGGTATGAGGTTAATCGGGTGGTGTATGATAAAACTGTGCCTTTTCTGAAGCAGTTGGAAATAACCCACAATACTGATGTGTTTGTTGGCATGCATGGGGCCGGATTGACGCATCTACTGTTCTTGCCTGATTGGGCGGCCGTGTTTGAAGTGTGAGTATGATTTTAGTAACGTAATACGCGAGTTCTTCAAGCATAGACAAATCAATTATTAAAAACATACCAACTTTGTATTATAATAAACTAGCTACTCCCGCGCGGTTTCACCCGCTGCTCGGCTCCTATTGGTCGTAGCGTGATGTTACATAGCATGTAGCCTTCCTCGATAAATGGACTATCCAACACAAAAATAATTTTTGTTCCAGAGATTAGCGCGTTCAAACAAACAAACTCTTCAGCTTTATAATATTAGTATACATAAGATTGATGTAAATGTATTTTTACAGGTATAACTGCGAAGATCCTAATTGTTATTTAGATCTAACGAGACTTCGCGGACTTAAATATGTAACTTGGGAAGATAAAACAAAACTTGTGCAACAAGATCAGGTAAATTTTGATTTTGTATTACTTTAAACGTTAGCACTAGTGTAGAATAACGGGCTTGCGTCCACAGCACGGCAAAGGATTTTTATTCGACAAATAGGATAATAACTTAATAGTATGACAATAAAATTTGAGAAGAGCGTCACGATAATGTTGCCGTCAGTATGCGCTTGTATGTAATGATGCTGAAGGATCCCGTGCCGGGCCTCCAGCGGGTACAGGCCCTATGTGTATTTTAGTAAGCCTCGCTACCGCATTCCTGACTGGCAAATATTTTGACTACGGCATGAGCCGACACAAAGGTAGAAGAAGGTGATGGTACACACAATCGGTCAATTTGTCAAACATATGTCATTTAAGTATGTCCGTCTCTCTCTCTCTCATTAAATGGTTGTTGTAGGATCGTTGTGTTTTTACCTATAAAGTATATATCACTGTTAATCCTGCCTATTTCATTTATTTACAGCATAAACCCTTCAGAAGGCTTGTGTAGAATTAGATTTAGCGGCTAGGCTAATTCCTAGCGAATTCTAAACAATACCATTTCTAATATGAAACATTATTTTCAGGGTCATGGGCCCGGTGGCGGCTCACATGCAAAATTTACAAACTATTCATTCGACGTGCGCGAGTTTCTGAGGCTAGTGGAGAAATGTGCGGCACACGTGCGTCAACAAAAAGCCTTCAACGACTTCCTCGAAGCCTCCGGAGTGGCGCGGGCGCACGAAGAGTTGTAAGACAGCCATCTGTTTCTTTTTCCTAACTTGTGATATTTCTTCTTAATAGTTTTACTATCTTTAAATCATTCCAATTTTAGTGAAATTAGGTATTAAGTATTTTGTTACGTATTTTTGAATCTCGTTATAATGCTAATATTATGTTTCGAATGCCAGTATTATTAATACGCATTGAAAACTTTGTATGAAGTGCTTTCTACTCTTAAGTCTGTATTACAGAACCTCACTTACGAACTAAGCACTACTTAAAACTAGTTTTAACCAATCAGAGACTCAAGCAATGCTTGAGTATTGAGTGAGGTTCTGTAATACGGGCATTAGTGCGGTAGCTTTAACGTTAGTTCGTAGCGATATTACAAAATGTCGCTTTAAGTAAGTACAAAAATAGTAACATTCAGTTGTGAGTAACAGAACTTATCAACTATTTAACTTCATCTAATAGTACAACATGGCCCAATCAGTTATAATGTAATAGAACCGACATTTTTGCCCATACAAAATTAACCCTCATTTAACCCTAATCTGTTTTATAATCCTGTAAAAGTCAATAATAGTGATATCCATCCGAGTAATGTCTCAGCCATCATTGAAGGATGTACATGATCACAAAAGAGAACTTCTCTTCTAAGCCTGCCTGAGGGAAACGTTATAGGTTCTGATTTGAGTGATTATTTATACAGGGTTATTTGTAAAAAAAATCAGCTGTTCCTTACATTTTGACGAGTTATACGAACATAAATGTAGGGAACAGCTGATTTTTTTTCGCGATTTCAGGTTTGGTCCCATAGTAAAAGTTGTTCATAATGATGAGTACAATGACCTCTTAAGAGGTTTCTGGTGTTTTACAAATAACCCTGTATATAAAAGAGAGAAGTTTGTCGACTTATGAAAAAAACCGGCCTATTACGTGTTGGACTACGCACAGTTAAGGGTTGCGTAGTTGAGACGACTTTATTTATCCCTAAAACAAACTGAACATTGGTTGGAAAATATGTTCTCCCATTCATCACATCGCATAAAAGTATTTTGTTTTATATAATAAAATTAGATGTTACCTGCCTTACATAATCAGCCTATAATGTTCGCACTGCACACAGACCTCCTTTCTCAGAGAGGGGAGTGGGCCATAATCCACCACGCGGGCTCAGTGCGGGTTTGTAACATGTCTTCGAATTTTTGGTTCTAGGATATCGCGGTTTTCTCACGATGTTTTCCTTCACCCTTTTCAGAGCAGTGGTGATGAAATTAAAGATACAAAGTAAAGCGCCTGCTTAGTTTCGAACTCACGACATACGGAACTCGAGACTGATACCACTGGGCCACCACTGCTCTTGCCTTGAGAAATACTCTCTTTCTACTTTGATTCATTTGCGAGTATCAAAATATGTTGACTTAGAATCTTGATTGCTTTAGAGCTCCAAGATACCGTAGAGCCAATGTATACTAGTTTCAACTTGATTCCTCCATGCGTTCTGGAGAAAACGGCTTTTGACTAACTGACAGCCAGATGGACAACGAAGGGATCCTCTTAGGGTTCCGTTTTACCTTTTAACCCTAAAAATTGAGTAGGTATCAGAAGAACTGGATGCTAGAGTGAGCGAAGCGAGTTCGAAAGTTTTAGTATCCTACCTCGGGAACAGCTAGCTTTTGTTTTTATTCATTTATATAGAAATTGATACCTTCGGACGTATGGTGAAATCGAGAATACATAATGCAAGAGCAAGCTAAGCGAGCTCGAATTTTAACTTCACCTATGTGTCGAATAGTTTAATAAACCAGTGTGTACAGAAAAAGGGGTTACTTTGTCGACCTAGTATATAACTCTTCGCAAGCTTTACTTCAGAAAGATAGATAACAAAGTTACCAGTAGCGGTGTTTAAGTCAAGGGTTGGCCTCGGATCGATCATTCGATGCCAACCCCAAATTCTATTGTCGATGATAAATGTTTTTTTTTTGTAAATTGGTTCAAAAAACACTTTTTCCTCGTAAAAAAATAACTGATATGTTTTAAAACTAGATGAATGTGGTGTTACCTAACTGACTACTCTGAATAGAAATACCGAAACAAACTCACGAGGTCACTGCCTCTTTTAAAGTCCAGACATAATCTTGATCAGGCTATTTGAGGACCATGTAGATTGATGTCTTTTTTTTTTTTAAGGCTGGGAAATCTTCCATTGACTGCTCCCGCTCTGGGTGGAGCAGAAGGGAGTGTCAGACTCTTACTGACTAAAACCCATCCATGTTCCTTCCGTAGCCCTTTATGTTCCGGCGTAGCGGTAACCCTTTCGGACAATCCCGCTTACCCGGCAGGCTTGGCCCTGAGGGGCCCCTTCGTATGCTGACATCTCTTTGAGGCGCGCGTGGAACATATACGCGCCGTACGGCACGGGTCTGGTGCTGATCGGACGGTGAGTCACCCATTACTCACCGTCCGCAGGCCCACGCCTACGGTGGCCGGGAGTCGTCACGTGGCTCCCGACGCCCGGGGCGTCTCCTGCGGCGGCTGGGAGGGGAGGACCTTTCTCTCTCCCATGCCGCCACCTCCTTCGCGAGCATGACGTTTTCGCAGAAGGAGGTGACTGCCTCCCACTCCCTCTCGCCCCGGACCTTGGCTTGCACCAGGGCCGAGCTAGATTGATGTCTGAGATGGTTTTTTGAGGAAAGCTTTAGCACCATGCAGATTGGAGTGGACACAGTCAGTGCATGCATTTATCAGTAATAATAGCTCAACTCTAACTAATTTTCCCATTTTCAAAGGCCAACATTTTTCTCTGCATTAAAGCCGAAGATTGTTTGCACATAAATCAAATTAATGTTACCTACCTACATAAACTTTAGTGAAGGTCGACAGTAACTTACAGGTAATAATCGTTGAAAAATTACAATGAATGTTGTTGATGTAATCTGGTTAATTTATTATTTGGTGAAGGCACCGCTAGTTTAATTGTAACAGCGCGCGTCGAACGTTAAGTTCCATAATTACAGTTCGCGATATTCAGATAAATGTTCACAACTCGGCTGAGAGCCTGAGTCCACCTGAGTTATTTACATGTACGGTTACACTTAATATTGAGATCTTGTAATTCTTATATTGATGTTATTTTTGTCGTATTGGATTTTGTAGGGTTCCGTAACTCAAAAGGAAAAACGGTTTATTCTACTCAGTACGTTGAAAGGTAGGAAAATAATCAAGGTTGTAAACCCAGTAATAAAATACGACCATGCGATATATTTGATATACTCGCAAATAAATAAATCCTTTGAGGTACTTCCTGTTGCCCTAGAATCAAGAAATTTGAAAAACAGCGCAAGTATAGGAAAAAGTTAGAAAATTGACAATTTGTAGTTTTATTACAAAATTGTATCGGGTCGCTACGTGTCTGCGTGGCGCTCCTTTCGTGGCTCCGCATCGCTTCTAATGCGGTGAGTCGATGTCGACTGCTTCGACACCGCCTAGACCGGCCTATTCTGCAGTAAGAGTGCAGGCCGGCTAGCATGGCACGTCAGCATCAATTACATCATCCGTGGTGATCTTGTCACCGCCAAGGTGCCAGCTATTTTAGAACCCAAGGGCTTGGCACGCGATGATGAAAAGAGACCAGATGGAATGACACTGATGGAAGATAGGTAGGCAATTGGTGTGGGATGCAACGTGTGTCGACACCCTTGTATCTTCCTAGTACGGCGGGCTTTGCTGAAACCCTACCCTACCTACCCTAGCTACCCTACCTACCCACCCTACCTACCCTACCTACCTACCCTACCTACCCTACCTACCTACCCTACCTACCTACCTACCTACCCTACCTACCTACCCTACCTACCTACCCTACCTACCTACCTACCTACCTACCCTACCTACCTACCCTACCCTACCTACCTACCCACCCTACCCTACCTACCTACCCTACCTACCTACCTACCCTACCTACCTACCTACCCTTGTATCTTCCTAGTACGGCGGGCTTTGCTGAAACCCTACCCTACCTACCCTAGCTACCCTACCTACCCACCCTACCTACCCTACCTACCTACCCTACCTACCCTACCTACCTACCCTACCTACCTACCTACCTACCCTACCTACCTACCCTACCTACCTACCTACCTACCCTACCTACCTACCCTACCCTACCTACCTACCCACCCTACCCTACCTACCTACCCTACCTACCTACCTACCCTACCTACCTACCCTACCTACCTACCCTACCTACCTACCTACCCTACCTACCTACCCTACCTACCTACCTACCTACCCTACCTACCTACCCTACCTACCTACCCTACCTACCTACCTACCTACCTACCCTACCTACCTACCCTACCCTACCTACCTACCCACCCTACCCTACCTACCTACCCTACCTACCTACCTACCCTACCTACCTACCTACCCTTGTATCTTCCTAGTACGGCGGGCTTTGCTGAAACCCTACCCTACCTACCCTAGCTACCCTACCTACCCACCCTACCTACCCTACCTACCTACCCTACCTACCCTACCTACCTACCCTACCTACCTACCTACCTACCCTACCTACCTACCCTACCTACCTACCTACCTACCCTACCTACCTACCCTACCCTACCTACCTACCCACCCTACCCTACCTACCTACCCTACCTACCTACCTACCCTACCTACCTACCCTACCTACCTACCCTACCTACCTACCTACCCTACCTACCCTACCCTACATACCTACCTACCTACCCTACCTAAAAAAAAAAAAAATGTATTCTGCTATTCAGGGCGGAGACAAATCCAACGAATCAAAAACCATGAACACATCTCGACCGCTTTTGAACGCTTTGAACCACTCATAAGCACGAGTTTTTGATAAAGTCGATTCACCGTAAGCCTTCTGTAACATTTTCAGTGACTCCGAACACGAAATTCCATTGGCGATGCAAAATTTAAGACAAACTCTTTGTTCGATATTTTTGTCCATTATGAAATTCGCAATACACACTATATATGATATTACTAAAACCAGCACTGTATCTATATATATATATAGATACATGTTATTTTTGTACATATTATTATGAATATTTAGCTTTTACATGTAAATATTGTGTAAAGTAGTAGGTAACTTCAAAATGCGATTTTAACATTCTAATTCCTACTGATCCAAAAAAATATATTCCTTCACAAATTGTATTAATATTATTTTTTGTGATGACAAACTTACATTAGCAGTGGGAGAATAGACGGTGATGTATATCGATGTATGAGTGAACATGTTAAGTGTGTTTTTGGAATAAATTCATCTCAACTACGGAACCTTTTTAACACGCTTTTATTAGCTCGAGTTGTATCTATGTATGTATGTATGTAACGGAATCTTTGAGCTTAATTTTCACCGGTTTCTAAAAGTCTGATCAACTTGAAACTTTGCACACGTCTCAAGGACCGATGACAATGCAATAATTTGAAGTCAAAGTCAAAGTCAAAACATTTATTTCAAACAGGCACAAGAAAGGCACTTTTGAACGTCAATTTCATCAAATTTGATAATAGTTTCCCATTATCCTTATTTTTAACACGCTTTTATTAGCTCGGGTTGTATCTATGTATGTATGTATGTATGTAACGGAATCTTTGAGCTTAATTTTTACCGGTTTCTAAAAGTCTGATCAACTTGAAACTTTGCACACGTCTCAAGGACCGATGACAATGCAATAATTTGATAATAGTTTTTTTATATGTATGTATGTATGTTTGTAACCGACTCCTCTAGACGCGATTTTCACCCACTTTAAACGGCCAGATTTCATTCAAACTTTGTAGATTTATCGAGGACCGATGACAATACATTAATTTGAACTAAAAAGTAGGAAATAAAAAATAGTTTAAAAAAACTAAATTAGTAAGTAAGTAAGTAAGTAAGTAAGTAAATTTTTATTTGTTTAAACATGGTGTACATTTGCATGCAGGATAGTAATGATATACAGAAAAGTTCTAACATGTTCAGCCACGTATTGTGGCGTACAAATTGGTAGGAAGAGATGGTGCATAAACCGTGATAATATTCATCAAAATTACATTTCATTATTCATTAAAGATTAGGTATTCAAATTCAAAAAGTACATTTTTAGATACAATTAAATGTCAAAGTAGTCATTAAATAAATTGGTCAATTAGATATCAATTACTGTCATTAAAAATTTCAATTCCAAATTACAATTATTCCAAAAAATACAATAGATCAAAAAATACAACATTGTCATCTCAAACACGAGGAAAATTGTCCTCTTTCATAAACTCTGCTATACTGTAATATGCTTTTTCAGTTAGTAAACTCTTCAATTTACTTTTAAGAGCAGATGTATTTAATGTTTTCCATGATTTGGGCAATTTATTAAAAATGGTCGGAGCCATGCAAAAGATGCTCTTACGCATAAGAGTTGTTTTAGCGGCATGAACACATAGTTTGAAATTATCACGTCTATTCCTAGGGACAGCATCAGACAAACGCTGAAATAAATGAGGGTTGGATTTAATGAACATTACTGTTTCCAGGATGTATAATGAGGGCAATGTCAATATCTTGCCTTATCACGCTTTTTAAAAAACACGCTTTTTATAGAAAACCGAAATAAAAAATAGAAAATAAATTTTACTTTTTAAAAAGCGTGGGGTGCATGGTGATGGTGAATATTACCTTAAAAAAACACTACAAAGTGAAAAATTATTTTGATTTCGGAAGTCGGTGGCAAAAAATGAAAATACAAAACCGAAGACACCGACTTCCGAAATCAAAATAATTTTTCACTTTGTAGGGTTTTTTTTTGGAAGTCGGTTTTATTTTTTGTAAAAAAGTTTTTATTTTTCACTTTTTAGTTGTGGTACCTACATACAAACCCCCCCCCCCAAATTTTAATACCACTACCTGGTATGTAAATTACAGTGACAGGAACTTATTAGAACATCGTCCACATACATTAAGTAGGAAATTTTCTAGATTTTTGTTGATTTTTCAAAAACCGCTTATCCGATTTCGATAAAAATTTTATGGGACCATTTGGGAAGTATACCTTTTCCAACAAAAAAATAATTTTTCAAATCGGTTGCCAAGCAACGGAGTTATGCGCGAAAAAACATAAAAAAAAAAAAATATATACAGTCGAATTGAGAACCTCCTCCTTTTTTAGAAGTCGGTTAAAAAGCACCCCACGCTTTTAAAAAGTAAAATTTATTTTCTATTTTTTATTTCGGTTTTCTATAAAAAGCGTGTTTTTTAGTTTTTTTTAACTATTTTTTACTTATTTTATGTGGTGCGACACGCACTTGCAAGATGCTTAAAAGGTATAATTTGATTCTGAACGAAGAACACGATTCTACAAACATTAAAATAGTACCTCTAAGCTTCCCCCTGTACATTAACCGTTTAGCAAGTTACTTACCTTAACCTTCTGTTTTTTTTTTAATTTACTGTCATTTATAATTTGTTGAATTTTTGAAAATAGAATTTATAACTTCACTGCTATTTCATCTGTTATTGTCTTTATTATGATTGTAATAAAGCTAGTACAAATAAGTTTTATTAAAACATATTTTTATCTTTTCTAATTGCTTTCTAAAAGATTCTATTCTATTATGTAAGGTACTTAATAAATCAGAAGTCATTATTATTTTGATAAAGCCAGTGATCAGCGCAACAGCATCAAATGGTAGTGTTAAGAAAATTAATCATGTTAATCAATTGCCCCTTGTTTATAATTTTTTTAACTAAAATGATATGTTTACTCCATATGCATATAACATAATATTATTTATAAAAGAAAAAACAACAACACAACAACACGCCTCTATTCCCCTTAGGGTTAGGCAAGAAAAAACAACAACACAACAACACGCCTCTATTCCCCTTAGGGTTAGGCAGAGGTGTACCTATAGTACACCGCATTTCGCCAGATATGTTGTTGTTGTTGTTATTTATGTCTTTGTTTGTTATCTATAAAAGAGGGAATTTGATAATATGCTAATTATATCGTACAAATGTTAAATAATTTTCTCACGATAATCGGTACGGACCCCTAAATCGAAAAGAGGTCGGAGGAGAGAGCATTAAATCGTAAAACAATCGCATAATGTGGAGGCAATATTTACAGAGGGAAATTAATGAGAGATGCCCGCGCGGGCCCTCGGGCTCCGCGCTCATAACTTTTTGGCATAACCAGATCGTATCAGTAAATAAAAATCAAGAAGTTAATTGAAATAATATACATTTTTAAATTAAATTAATCTGAATTGTGTTACATTAGTTATATTTAAGAATAATAAGTCTGTGATCTGTAGAAGGTAGCTATGCGGACAAATAATAAAATAAAAATCGTATTAATCTTGAGTCCTAGTGAGAGCTATTTTAATCTAAAATTATTTATGTTTAATGGCCATATGTACCTTAGTGATACGTAACTAAAGCGTTGATATGATATGATGACAGGTATTAATGTTTATAGTTTTTTATCACATCGCATTCCACATTGAAAAAAATGTGTTTTATCAGTAAAATTAATTACATAGTAACTAAGACCTAATGTTTTGTACTTATATGTTTTTGCAATAAAAAAAGTTTTTGAATTAATGTATTTTTTTCATAAACCATATCTTTTGTACGGTCAAAACCCTCCTCTTTAAAAAAATGTAAACTTATTCATAGTAATAGAACAGAGTCACTTGTGACAATAATTTTATTATTGTTACATTTATCTAGTAAAACTTTATCCTCAAGCATGACGAGTCACCTATTCCTAGGCAAAGATGTAAATTCCAAAAAAGCTGCTTTGCTTGTAACAATAATGGACTGTTTACAAAATTATATGTTACCTACTTCACTTGTGCGAATAAAATCTCTGCAGAGAATAATGTTGAGGGCGTGTATAGATATTAGAAGCATTAGGGCAAGGGGCAGGCGTAGTGTAGGCGCAGGCGCAGGCCCGGCCGCGGGCTCGCGGTGGCGCAGAGCCGGGTGGTCGCCGATGCGACGACGCTGATTCATGTCGCTGATAGCTATCGCAGGCGCCGGCGCCGGCGCCCAGTGCTATTTTCTAAATTTATCACCATTCGTATTCGCCTACCACGCGTACTGTAGTTTTGAATAAAGGCATCTATAATTCTAGCTGAAGAAAAGATCTTAGCTCGATCTGGACCTGGATCTGATTTATGAATCCATAATATTATTGAATAAAATAGTCCAGAATTACATACCTATTTTGAAAACAACTTAATCTGACGGGATGTAAACTGTGCGTTGAAATCAATTTATGGAGATTTCATTCCTCAATCCGGTGGGTCAATTGTTTCTGAATTTATGGATTGTGTCTTTTACAACTTCGTTCATATCTAATAGGTATTTCGTTGGGCATATGCGTCAGCTTTATTGAATCATTTTTAGCCTTCCTAATTATTTCTTATGTTCTCTCAAATAATGAAAAGTTAGTAAAAGAAATAGACACACATGAAGAGGACCTTCAGATCATTCAGGAAAACAACCGGTGCACGTCCTTGCGAAATGCTCATAACCATCCAAATACACTGCATTCTGCTGCTACTGTTAGTCCGCTTCGAGCTGGGTCAACGCTGGCCTGTGACATCCTTGACGTTCAGCGAGTTCGCCGATTCTGTACAATTCTCACCGTGAAAACTTAGGTGATGTGAGCTGTCGTTTTACCTAATGCTAGGTATTGACACTGTTGACATCATCACATTGGCACTTTAAACACATTTCACTTAGGTGATGTGAGCTGTCGTTTTACCTAATGCTAGGTATTGACACTGTTGACATCATCACATTGGCACTTTACCTAATGCTAGGTATTGACACTGTTGACATCATCACATTGGCACTTTAAACACATTTCACTTAGGTGATGTGAGCTGTCGTTTTACCTAATGCTAGGTATTGACACTGTTGACATCATCACATTGGCACTTTAAACACATTTCACTTAGGTGATGTGAGCTGTCGTTTTACCTAATGCTAGGTATTGACACTGTTGACATCATCACATTGGCACTTTAAACACATTTCGCTTAGGTGATGTGAGCTGTCGTTTTACCTAATGCTAGGTATTGACACTGTTGACATCATCACATTGGCACTTTAAACACATTTCACTTAGGTGATGTGAGCTGTCGTTTTACCTAATGCTAGGTATTGACACTGTTGACATCATCACATTGGCACTTTAAACACATTTCACTTAGGTGATGTGAGCTGTCGTTTTACCTAATGCTAGGTATTGACACTGTTGACATCATCACATTGGCACTTTAAACACATTTCACTTAGGTGATGTGAGCTGTCGTTTTACCTAATGCTAGGTATTGACACTGTTGACATCATCACATTGGCACTTTAAACACATTTCACTTAGGTGATGTGAGCTGTCGTTTTACCTAATGCTAGGTATTGACACTGTTGACATCATCACATTGGCACTTTACCTAATGCTAGGTATTGACACTGTTGACATCATCACATTGGCACTTTACCTAATGCTAGGTATTGACACTGTTGACATCATCACATTGGCACTTTACCTAATGCTAGGTATTGACACTGTTGACATCATCACATTGGCACTTTACCTAATGCTAGGTATTGACACTGTTGACATCATCACATTGGCACTTTAAACACATTTCACTTAGGTGATGTGAGCTGTCGTTTTACCTAATGCTAGGTATTGACACTGTTGACATCATCACATTGGCACTTTAAACACATTTCACTTAGGTGATGTGAGCTGTCGTTTTACCTAATGCTAGGTATTGACACTGTTGACATCATCACATTGGCACTTTAAACACATTTCACTTAGGTGATGTGAGCTGTCGTTTTACCTAATGCTAGGTATTGACACTGTTGACATCATCACATTGGCACTTTAAACACATTTCACTTATGTTTTCACGGTGAGGTTTTTACAGAAAAGCATCACAGGGGTTCAGTTTCCTACAGCGGAAGGATTCATATGATGATTTCCCACCCTAAAAAAAAAGGGTTCAGTTTCTTATGCTTCAGGCGTGTGGTTCATTCGCTTGAAGGTACGACAAATGATTTCTGATTCAAGGTCTTCTTTAAAGCACATAATTGATACGAGGTATTCACAGACTCCGTTGCTCTAAAGTATAACCGAAGTGGCCAGCGTAGGTACCTACTGCCATTAAGCATGCTTTCTCTGCAATTAATGCTGACGATTCTAGTAATTTTATAAGTAGGTATTAATCTAATTTATGACCTCACCCGTGATTGAAACTTCGAGTATGAGCTCATTGAGATTCAGGACTTGTTTAGCAATACTGTTGCAGTAGATCTTATAATGGAAAGGCTAATTGTCCAATCAAATCAAACAATTCGTCCGCAAGAAAGAATAAATCTAAGCTCTAATATCCTCAATAGTTACAAAACAAACTGAACCATGTTTTCCGTCAACTATGTCAAGTGGATTAACGGCACCTGAGAATGCTAAGTGTACGAACGAGAAAAAGAATTAATCTTGGGTCTACAAGCAGTTATTTATATAATAGCAGCGCGAATTAAGGCAACAAGTCTCAGATTAACAATAGCAACAAACAAACGGAAGGTAACAGAACGAAGACAAACATTCGTGGCTCTTTCAAAGGCACACAATAGTCGTCATCAATTACAGGCAATAGATCGCCCAACATCATTTGTCCGTCCGTCCGTTACTCGACTGGGGCATTCCCACGGCTCTCGGGACGATCGTGTTTGTTGTCGGAATATGTCCAACGAGAAATAGTAATAGAAAATTGTTTCTGATTGCCTCGCTCTCTACCTACTTTGATCGCCTACTCGTCCACGTTCCTATTTTTATTAGATACTCACGGTACTGATCTTTCGTTTGTCTTCTTACCGCATCAATGTTGCATTACTCTAATGAATGTAGCTAGGTACCTACTGCCATTCATTCACAAAAAAAAACATTCACCGTTTGCTGATTGTTAGTAGTGTACCTATAGGTATAAATCCGG
This sequence comes from Hyppa rectilinea, assembly GCA_951799385.1. Lineage (NCBI taxonomy): Eukaryota > Metazoa > Arthropoda > Insecta > Lepidoptera > Noctuidae > Hyppa > Hyppa rectilinea. The sequence continues at coordinate 10,333,041 of OX637306.1, read as the reverse complement.
GGTCTAGATCAGCTTGTTTGATATTTTACCTATTTATAATTCTACTAAGGTTTATGACCCCTTGGAATCCGATGTACCTAAACAACAACATATCAAAAATAATAACGAATGCTATGAGTATGTACTCACACGGTAAAATCACGGAGTAAATTCCAGGTTAATAATTATGCAGAACGATGCAAACCGTTGTTCTCCAGATGTTATCAGACATAAGACCGAAGAGAAATTGCTCCGATCAAAAGATAATCTCGCCGGAACCAAAATTGATCATTGATAGGAGGCGCGCGCGCGTCCTGCCGCCTGCCACCAGCCCACGCCCACGACAATGTTAACTCTTTTTAATTTCAAGAAGTTTGTTTCTGAAAATTGGCAATTTATTTTAATAACACCAATACAAGGAAATATTTTGTAGGTGTAGAAAATATACTTTCTACCACCCGGTGATAACAGCAGAAGAGTATAGGCATAGCTTGTGCAGGTTATAATGTTAGGTGTCTGTCTGTGCTTCACATATTATTAGTCTGCAGATTTAGGTCACCGCTCAGTACAGCCAGCTTCATTCGATCTCTCGGTCAATAAATATCAGATTAAAGTGCCGCTATTGTAGCCTTCACGCACAAACTAGTACCGTGGCTTTCAATAACGGTTCGCACTATGCAGATTATCACTGGGCCGATAACCACGACGTGAAAGCGATAGCGGCGACACGATGCAGTGGAGCGGGTGGCGGCGGCGCTGTCCCGTGGCGCGGGCGCAAGTGCTCCGTGGCGCATGCGCGAGGGACGCGTGACGTGCCTTGACGTGACGCCTAACCCACCAGCACACAGCTAGTTTCAATAACTCATACCTGCTGCTAGACTCCTGTTTCTGAACACGTACCGTGCACGATTTGTGCTTGGCCCAATTAATTAATTTGACAGTTTGCTTTAGAACGTTCATAGCAGGTAATGTTTGACAATAATTTCCATGTGTAATAATAATAAAGAGAATTATTCTTCCCAAGCAGGTGTCTGGTAAAAAATTAATTGTATTACAAGCATTTAAGGTACCGATAAGAGAGCTTCACAGGAAACATCTTAAAAAGGTGTGTAGGTGTCAATTGCCAAAACTATTATAAATTGCCTTTAAATAGTTTTGGCAATTGGGTGTTTAAACTTCCAAATAATAATACCTTTTAATATATACTTGAATAGTCCTTTTACAAAATCTATGCTCATGGGCAAGAATTTGAAGGTACTTAAATACCTGCAGTTTATTTCCTACGTCATAAAAAATCTCCCAATAGGTACTATATGTACCTATATAGTCCTATTCCATGCCCTGCAGGGCTCCAAACTAGAACTATGCCTAACAATTGCGAAAAGACGATGGATAGGGAAACTATCAAGCATTTTGATCCTCATTAGGAAAGTGTAGGCAGATATGTAGGTAACACCCACAGTTCACGCTGCTTGGCATAACTAAAGCGATTGAAGTAAGTTCATATCCATTTACCTACAGATCTTAGATATAATTTTAGGGACTTTCTATAGACAGGTAATGACATTTATAGTTGAATGATGATGATACGATAATTTGTAACCCTTGGCGCGCTTACGTCGGGATCAATCAGGTACGAGAAGATTTCCAAACTATTCCAAAAGGTCAATGTTATCTTCGATACGAAAAATAAGTTACACAGATTTGACGAAGCAGCCAGTAATGTCATATCACAATTAATTGAATTTCACAAGGTTAGATGAGATTGACGTTTCACCTCGAACTTGTCGCCTGTCCATGTTAAAAGCAAACGATGTTTATTGAAAAGCGCATCTTGCAACCGATATCGACTTAAATATTGCTCAATCGTCTTTTATTATTTTTGGTCGTCGGTGTTGATTTTATTACGATGAGCCTCGACCGCATTTAGGAATTAGATTGTAGTGTCAGACCGAATTATTTGTTTTTTTTTATACGAAAACGAAATTTGCCCTAATTTGCGTTTTTGCTGAAAACCGAAAACGTCAGACTTTAAATCATTGAATTGATTAAATTATAATTTACAAGAATTTACTTTATACTGTTCTTCAAGGCAATATTATTAATAAACCTAGTAGTACCTGCCCGCAACTTCTACAATCGCGGATGCCTACGTCATTATAACTACCTATCTGTACGCCAAATCTCAGCCCAATCCGTCCACTGGTTTGAGCTGTGTTGATAGACCAGTCACTCACGGTTTCCTTTTTACTGGACTATGGCAAAGCAAAAAGGAGGGTTATGATTTTGATAGTTATGTATGTATGTGTGAACGTACTCGTATGTATGTTCATCTGTTCCCTAATAACTTTAAACTTTATAATTTGACCAATGATGGTTATAGTCTATCTGACATCACATAAACTTAACATTTAATTGAATATGGTTTCCACTAGAGGACATAATGTCATTAGGTAAAAAGAATGTGGTCGTATGCAACCTAAACAATACATTCTAACAGTAGTAAAAGATCAGATTTATAAGCTTGAGGGCAAAGTGGCATATGACAACGGCTGTCATCTGAACATCACTATGAATGTGTATTAAAAAGATGGTTTAAAAAGTTTAAAATCAATATGGACCCTGTCGGGCACAGCAAAAATTAGGAGAGAGAGGAAGAGGAAATTAAAATATACTTGTTACATGTAAGATATTTATTTAATAGACACATTTACATTTTGAATAGTTTGTACATAACAATTTCAAATAATAATATTTTCTAGTTTCAATATTTTTGGAGCGGTTTTCAGTAGTCAGGTTTTAATTTTTCAACTGACCATTTTATATAAACAGATTATATGCGAGCATTTTTTTTTTCACCTTTTATTAGTTAGAGAAAATCTATTGTTACAAAAAGTAAAAGCACGACACTTTTCTTTTTTGGTAACGATGGATTTTCTCAGAGAAAATAAATCGTTATTGTTGATTTGTCGAAAACTATTTTTCTTCGGCGTTGCCGCAAATATTTTTTACCACCGACACTGAAAATGGGCTATTTTTTTTATTTCCACCGGATATTGTCAATTTCGCTCGGATTTTACAATGGTTTGTTTGCAGGAGCGCATCCATGCTGATCGCATTACTTTTCCATCATCTTGAGTGATATTGATTAAACGCGACGCTGTCGAAAAAATACAGACCCCTTAAGTGGTGCAGCGCCAACCGCAAAATTGGTTGGTTTGCTAGGGACAGGCGTGTTCAAGGTCATTTGCACTTGTTGGATTAGGGCATAATGGATCGCGGGGGTTGTGGAAGAATTCTTTTTGATTCCCGCGACCCCCGCGCAGGTGAGAGAGGGAACAGTCGGGTTCGGTTTTTAGTCGGTAACAGTCCGACAGACCCCCCCGCCCTCCCCGGGGCGGGGGACATCCATGAGGATTTTCCACCCGGTCAAAAAAAAAAAAAAAAGGGCATAATGGATACGGGGGACGCAGTGTCCCAGGGTAAGGTCGTAGTGGCGGTGTCACTCGACATCGCCAACGCTTTCAACACCCTGCCCTGGAGCTGCATTGGGGAGGCACTCCAGTATCACCGGGTGCCGACATTCCTCCGTCGAATAGTCGGGGCGTACTTTTTATCCCGGGAAAAATAACGGGTCCCACGGGAAAGACCACGGGAGCGAAGCCGCGGGCAAAGTGCTAGTATAATAATTATAAAGTAAATACAAACTGGTGTTCATAAATAAGGTTTTAGATTAAGATGTCAGCAGCATCTCACCTTACTCCAGATTGTCCTTATTCTGTCCTGTAGCAGTAGTCCACGGAACCGACCGAACACCACGTACTGCGGTAACAATTTGGTACTCGCACCACGCCTTAAAGTAGACGTTGCGGGGCAACTCCAGTAACTGCACACTCGGTAAGTTTCAGCGTATGCATAATGGGATTACGTGGTAGGTAGAATATGAAGAAAGTATACTTAAATTAAATTATAAATCTTGTACGCTTCTCTTTTGTATGTATAGGTGCAGTGTAAACCAGAATGTATTTTTGTTCAATGATGACTAGGTTACGTGTTCCGTCTAAATCAAATAATTGACTAGCAAATATAGAACAATACAAAAGGTTGTGACAGCAAGAAGTATGTTTCTGAATAGATGCTCTTAAAAGTTCAAAGGTGAGTTTTGCTTAGATTTTGCGTCAATCAACTTTAGTTTCGCACCTACGCATAAAAGCAAAAACTCAGTGAATGACCCATGTGTCAAGGTATTGGCATATATCTACCCAATAAACGTCTGTATGGAAGTAGCACTCAATTAAACTAGCAAGGTTACTGTCAATTGCTTGGAAAGTTTCACTTATATTGCAAGGTGCTCTATTAACAAGTATTGTATTATTTGAATGAGTAATCTTCAGATGTGATGAAATGTATACATTACGTTGCTTATGAATGTATTGGATTAATATAAAGGATTTATATTAGCAGCGTTCATTGCAAATCGATTCGTAGGATGATGCGTGAGAAATGAAATGAGAGAAATGAAGACATCAGACTTGTAGATCGGTAAATAGCCGACTATCTGCAAGTAGAATAGAAGTCTGAATAGAATCGGGTTTCAATTTGAATTGATTGTAGAGTATTGAACGTTGCACTAGTTGAAAGCACTAAGCACAGCGTGGCGTGGGTGCTGTCCGTAAACAAAATATAATGAACTGAGTAAAGGTTTCAATGGCACTTAACCTTTTGTCCACGTGCGGCTCTTCAACAAACCATTGTGCTATCTGACTGTTCGTTCTTTTACCACTCTCAAGTGTTTTCTTGGTATACCAAAGCATTGTTATTATAAGAATCTATCGGGGCCATGCAGTGATGTGTGATATGTTTATGTGGTTTCGATCCATGTGATTTATTGTTGATTGTCAGGTGCTATCGATTTTAGTATCTTGAACGAAAATTGTGCGCCGCTTTCACTCAAGTAGATGACTCAGTCACACTCTGTAGCCGCTTGTTCGTAGGTAAGTAGATGTAGTTGTATTGATCTATATTAATTACAAGCAGCTAGCTTTCCAAATAATGGCCAATTAATGATGATGAAGAATAGAAAAAAAAATATTACGTAAAGTGCAAAAACAGAAACTGGATTTAATTAGCAATAACAATTGAATTCTGGTAGTTTCTGCCGGGTTGTTGTACATTCGTCACAAAGTAAATTCGTCACAAAAAATATATGTGTAAATTCGTCACAATTCTCAATATATTAATTTTGTGTATTGTAAATTCGTCACATCTTTATAATCCGTATCGATAGCAAAAAATAAATAAACAAGAAGTAGAATGAAAATGTTGTATATTTTTCATTCTTACAGCACATTTACTAATTTACTTTACATCTACATAAAAATCACAGTTTTCAAGTGAATGATTTAAATAAAAAATTTTGGCTGCAATCGCTACTTTAAGAATACATTTTTTGAAAAGAGGGTTTGTGACGAATTTACACATATTTTTAATACGTGTGACGAATTTACTTTCAATGTATGGATCAATATTTTAGCCAATTATCAATTAGAGAACGGTAATAACATGACATAGTATGTGATGCGGCACAGATAGCGAGTGCGTGGCGTTTGCTGTGGACACGTCAGATGCACAAGATAAGGCGGGAGGCAGCGCGTGTCCTGCGAAGCGCCTAATGGCCGACATCGCCGCGGGCGCAACGTGCCTCACAGTTTAAATTGAACGTCAAGCTATCGATTTGCATAAATCACACCGTTACCATTTTCAATTATTTGACTGGTTACATTTAACTCGGACAATCAAAACATCTTTGATTGTTAGTGACGTTGATGCTCCAGATCAACTTCAAATGTAGAGCGTAATGTCACTCTGCCGCCGCCGCGTCTTCATTTGTTGTTTAAATTTTGAAGGTCTTAATACAACTTGATAAAAATGATAAACGAATTTTTCAGAAAGCAATGTTTTTAACAAAATTCATATGGTTAAATATGTATGACATGAGTATTAAGGGAAAGCTGACGACGTGAATAATTTTTTATTGCGTCGATTCATTTATTATTCGAAGTTCGACTTCCATAAATTACGTCCTTTTATTTTGACAACATGCGTTGTAAGCAGTATCTTTTGAGTAATACTTACTTTCAATTACTTTGATACTTGCGCTTCATTTTCCTCGCTGTGCAACAAGTTGATGTGATTATTTTTGCAAACGAAATGAAAATGTGGGACAGGCAAAGATTGTGTCCTGGCTAAATGTTTCGCGGCGGTGCTTATGAATTTATTTGAATGTATCAAAGATGATATGTGAGAATCGTCGTTAGCAGTATATGCAGTGCCGATCGGGTCGCGGCGAACAATGGCCTCAGTATAATAGTGTCTCGCGCCGAGCTGCGGAGCCGGCGACCACGCCTGCCGCTTTCCGCGAACAACTTGACGGCTCTGATAAACGTGTACCTTATTTAAATATTTATGAATGCGACCCATTCGGTACCTCGTCATTGAATGATAACATAATTAAGACACAAATACTTATTATTATGCAGGCAGGGCTTAGTGAACGTTTTCTAAGATGACGATGCAGAATTAATAATCTTGTAAGAGCTGCCAGTAATAAATATGTTTCTACTCCACTCACGGAATCCAGAGACTAATGGTTCTTCAAACTTCGTTTACAGTCTCTTGTAAACGAAGTTTTCGGATTGTCTTCATATTTATTACGTTAATAGAAGCGCTAGTTTATCAGGTGCCTAGATGTAAATGAGTAGGTAGTTACCTGTCTGTAGGTACGAGTATAAGAGCCGGCTGGAGGCAGTCGTTACTATTGGCGTTATTTCCATGTATACGGTGCGCTTATTGAGAACAACATATATTTAGATAGCAAAAAAACAATATAGCCACCGATCTCGGCATAGTCTATACCAACCGATGTTATTCGAATGGCCGTTGATGGGTCTACTGTGAAGTTTATAACTCTAACTAAACATGATGTTGGGTGTTCTCGATTATCGGCTGCACATGTCCACCGTGGGTGTTGATTGCTGCGGTAAAGAATCAAGTAGGTGGACGAAAGGATCAAAAACGTTCACTGCTAAATTTTATTCAGTCTGACGGAATAAAGACGGCAGAAAAAAAATTGCATAATCTTCAAGTTTACCTGTTTGGCACACGACTTACCCATCGACCGGCGGAACGCGGATCTACGCGAGACACAATGGTTTTTTAATTGTGTCTGTAATTACGGAATACCAAAGGTTAATGATCACAATAACTTAGTTTAAGCAGGACGTTGCTGCTATTTCTCTTGCCGTCGTCTTTTTTTTTACGGGATAAGAGGCCGATGTTATTTCGTTTATCACGTTAGATGACCTTACTACAATAGCACCTTAAGATGATGTATGAAAATACTATGTTAATTTTAATTACAGTTTTCACTTTACGATTTTAGATACTGCTTCCAGGAGAGTTTTCTGTACATAATATTAACATTAAAATGAGCGGAACCCGAGACACGCCCTTTGAAGAAATCGTTACCAAGAAGAGCTTGTTTTTTCCAGAAAACAGTAAGGGGCAAGTTACTGCTTCATATGAGACACTTCTACATATTTTTGCTTTCTACCTACTTATTACAGAAGGTATTATAACCAAAGGAACTACCTACCTCAATAATATAAATGATAAAAGCTCGTAGGTAGCGTACCTATAGTACGGTATATACGTATAGTTCTTCAACAAACTTATACCTATATGAAATGTTTATTTCAGAGTAGATATTTTAATTTTTCTACTTTCTTGAAGCCTTACTGTAATTGGTAGCGGGCACGCGACCGCGGGCGCGCGCGCTCACCGGCACCGCCCGGGCTCGATAGAGCGGCACTAGTCATTGACATTTTATGACTCGTTTACTTAGATAATCCATTTTATCTGTTTATAAGATCTGCTGGTACGAAAGATGAATTAAACGTATCAAGTTTCTTTGTATTTATTGCTATTAAAATTATAGTTTTTTATTGGGTTTTCAAAGCACAAGCAGACGGTTGTGTTTTTTTAAATGTGCAATATCCTAACATACAAACGCCTTGCTCTGCCTAGTGTAAATAATACATTTTGTTTTGGAGAAGTATAATTTCCTTTTTATATTCTTATCATAATTTTATGTCAACTTTTAGAAAAACCTTTTATCAGTAAAGTTAAGTCGGATTATGAATCTCATAATAATTTGAATTTCTAACATTCATTCGGATCTTGCCGTCCATCCTGAATATAGTGAAATAAGTAAGCTCTACTTTGCTCGTTGAATGGAGGCAAGGAGAGACCAAACACTTGCATTTAGGTTTTGTGGAATACAAAGTCTTTACGCTCAATAACAAAAAAGCCTTTTATTTTTATTTGTGTTACAATACACTCGCATCTCTATTCCATAACTGCGCCGAGACCTGTTGCATTCTCATTTAATCAAGCACTATTAGCGTACCTGGAAAATTAGCTAAGAAGCATGCGCTAACCGCCGGCAGCTCAGAGCCGGCAATTAAAGCAATCATAATTCTTAAACAAAACAAGAATAATGTCTACTTAAACTTAAATACCCTGCTTTAAACGCTACACTAATAAACACTCGACATTTCCGTAAATATATACAGAGAGTGTTTGATACTCGCGTGTGTTGCATTACGCTACGGACATGTTAAAAGTGAGATATTATCTTTTGGAACTAAATACTCCGCGCCGCCGTGTATGGCTAATTGACAGTGAGGCAATGAGATTAACTGTGATAGCTCTGTCTTGTTGTAGTTGGTGCCTCACATACGGACATTGTTTTACAATCTTACATTTCTGTGTTACTTGTTTTGGAGACTTTATAGTGCATCTATATGAAAATCCAGGGTCAATTATTTTCCTCTTCCTTAGAAGGGAAGACTAATGAGAGTGTTTGTCTAAAACCAGGACATAATGGAATAAAATGGGTCACTGTGGTTCTAATGACCTTTAATTAGGTGCCAATGTACTGTATTGAGATTTGTAGCCAGTAGATAGGTAGTATCGCACGCCATGAAGTTTTTCTAAGTTGGCTACCTACTTGTCGTAAGATTTTCGGGAAGTCCTCATTATGAACAAGCGCTCGTGCCAGGTACTACATTAACTTGTATGGTTCCTTCATAATGTTTTCCTTCATACCTTAATACTTTAGTTTAGTTAGACATAACGTAGGTCCATTTAATGTAACTCTAGAACAAACAGCTGAATCAGATGATTCATTCTATTGTTCAATTGAATCATCATGATCTCAGTTTAATTTGTTGTTGGATGTAATTCGTTACCGATTCCATTTCGGGAACGGAAATATTTAGTTGACAATTAAATAGAAATCTACTACCTACACGTTCCCTAAAATAGGTGTACGATATATTCTCTCATTATACAACACACTGTTACAGACGTTAGATAGGAGAGGCAACGAATTTGAACATGGTTAAATAAAGAATAGTTATGATTTGAATTTCTGTTAAGGCTCGAGTGCCTGCCGCCCGACCATTGTTTGAGACAATATGGCCCAAATACGGAGTGCACACCTGTTAGTGTTGCCCGATACCTTACTAACTTAACCTACTTTATTAACTTAGTAGCCTAATAAATGTATTACCAGTTTACTTAGTTAAGTTAGAAAGTCCGCGCGCTATGGTAATTTCATTACTGATTTTAACGAATATGGCTTATGAAAGTAGAGACTCTACTTAGTTAGTGGAGTCCAAATAGTGTTTTGCGAGCACAGAAGTTATCTTGGTTTGTGTTTACACACACCACACCATTAAAACATTACAGCACCTTGCTGTTGTGTGCATTTTAGTTTTATTTTAACATTATTTTTATGTTATCGAAATGCAACATGCATCCGTCGCTGTAGGTAGAAAACGAGACTCCAGAAAAGGAGCGTTTACACTTGCATCAGGGCTCCTAAATTGGTTGTGCGTGAAGAGTAGTATGGGATGTGTGTTGTAGCGATGTAGATTTAGATGCCGTTACAATATGTATCGCGCTGTGTCCGGGACAGCGATGGCCGCTGCCGCCGTGGCCGAGGTGCGACAAGGGCGTGCGACGGACCGTTCCAATTTACGGGTCACGAGCGGACCACTCGCGCACCGACCTATCTGCCTTTCCTCCATAATTGAATCCAATGGCGTGGGAGACTCGATACAACTAAATGAAATATTTCATAAAACCTAAGCTACTGATCACCCATTGCGCACAGGTGGTAAACGAAATGTGGGCTGTTCTTGTAGTAATTTGATTTCTAATTGTTCAATCATTGGGAATATCCCCACACTACATACCTAAGTGGAAATGACACTCTTAATTTTGCTACCTATCCGTATGTTAAACAACAATAATCTTTCAGTGAAACTCAAGAAACAGTGTCTGGATGAGTAATTAAACAAACATTAACATTTGTCTACATAATCATAACAATCAGTCAATGGTTTGTATAGTCCATTGACTAATTTCCTTAACACCTGTTTACGCAAATTGGAAAATAGAGCAAGTTACAAACAGCACAGCTAGTGTTAACTGACTCTGTCGGTACGCAAACCATTTTTGAAAGTGCGTCGGCGTCGGCGCCGGCGCGGCGCGGCGCAGGTGCGCGATTGTCGCGGATCGGCCTCAGATAACGCCGTAGCATTAAACTTAAATACGAGATCAAACTTTGAACACTTGTGCACTACGCTATTGCAATTGATTGCTTGTAAAATTACCTGGTGATTTATCAATAAATGTCTATAGGTTCAACACTTAGGTTTCCTATTACGCGCTATCAGATAATATCTTTTATCCTTTTGATTCCTTACTGTAAATGTCAAAGTTCGTTTAAAATAGAATATTCTCAGAATTTTGATATTATGTTGTTCATAATTAGAATTTTTGAACATTTTGTTATATTACAATACTTCCAAAGATATCTCAGTTTGTTGTAATTAAAATGGTTTTAATAGATAAAGCCTCCCTTCTGTTTTTGCAGTATCGGTTGTGTATATGCTTGTTGTAATACCGGTAGTGCTAACTTAAGATACCTAATACAAAAATATGTAAATTTGGCCCGACTACTGTTTTTAGTTAAGCAACAATGTAGTATTAAAGAACTCTAGTCGCCTTTAAAAATAAATTTAAATACTCGTCTTCCTAAATCAGTAATGTTGCTTTTAAGTGCGGCAAAATACTGTACGTCTATAAGAGCTTTTTTCCTTAATTGTGAAGTGGTAGCTATTGCTCCAAATTTAGACAAAACTCGCAGCCGTATAAGCCTGTAAGGAGAGCGCATTATAAGGCGCATAAACCGCGATACGGCCGTTGCAAAGGTTAAGGGCACAAGACACCACGTGGGAGGTGCCAGTTTAAGAAATCCGAGATCCTGTCTTGTTCACAAATGGCGTCCATTTTCACTGCAACTTTGTCCTGGAAATGCATTAAACAGGTACTATAGTTTACCATGTGGAAATATGGATACAATAAAATGTACTTGAAATAGTTGCTCGAGTAAAATGTGGAATGGGCTATTACAGTATCAAAATATTTCTTAGTAATATTAAAACACTGGGATTAGTACGGTAGCTGGTGACGGCGACGTAATAACATGCTTCCTGCAACATGCTTTTTGTAACTGAGTTACTCTAATCTCGATTCCCAACTGTTACGAAATGAATAGTAAACATTATTAAAAACTCACCGTAGATATCGATTACATTTGAATTTATGTATCAGTATTTGCTTAATTACCCAGCCTTAACTATTTGAAGTGTTCGACAATCTATAGCAACAGAATTCTAGAAACATTTTGTATTAATTGCAAACAATCATTGATAGTATCTGCTACACTTGGAAGGTGTACGTCAGCCAAATATCATGTGAAGGGTTGTTCTATAAGGTAACGCTGCAGCGCAGTGCGCCGGGTGAGCACGACTCTCAGTGAGGATAGTGGATTACGTGTGAGTGCGCCGGCGCAGTCGTGCACACGAGCTGGTTCATTATCGCGCGTGATGCATTTTGCTTGCCGCCCACCGTCGCCGCGTCCCATAATGTTCGCTCTCCAATACTGCTCCAACAATCATCGTTGATTTCGTATGTCTCTGTATTATGTTTATTTGATTCAACGTAGGTAAGTATTGTAAAAAGTTAAATAAATACATTATCTTACGACATCCTTTTAAGTTAAATTTTACCGTACAGGCTATGTGCTTCTGTAGATATGGTTATTATTTCGGGTAAGCAGCTATTCCGGACTACCAAGCGACTCACTGCAACCATGTCTGATCTATTGTGATTGCCACCTACTACGAATTCTCGGTCAATTCCTGCTGTTTTAAAGAAGTGCAGGATTTTGCTGAAGTCAAGAAACATCTCTTCAGGACACATGACGTGCTTGCCCGAGATAGAGCTACGACGCGCAATAGGCCTAGGGTGATGGTACAGCACAGGCGATTTGAAATTATGATTCAATTCAAATCGTTTGTCTTGTACCATATCGTTCATATTTCAATGCAAAATGCAACAGAATGTCTTGTCTATCTACCGAAAAGAACACAGAGCGTTACCTTGACACGTATCATACTAAAAACAACTTCAAAATATAATCTAAGTAGGATTCGGTCGTTTCCTGGAGTTCGCATAAATAATTCATGAACTGAATAGTATGAATCAACAACAGTAGCATTAGTAGTTACATAAATGTTTCTGTTTTTCAAGTAACAGGTTTCTTGCATTTTTAATTTGATGAGGGTCGTGTTTCTGTATGTTTCTTGGACCTTGGAAAAAAATACGTACTTAAAATAACTGATTTAAAAAATAGTGATTCAGTTTCTTAATAAAACGTAGTTGAATCAATTGAGACATGCATGGACTGTAAGTAGGCACCAACAGAGCAATACCATTAAATTATATGGACACAAACATAAATATGTTGGACAGATGAACCACAATTGTTTAGTACTGGGAGAACTCGTAATTTTCACATCATGTTTTCAAGTATAGAGATTTGTTTTACCTTATGCTATGTTTCTATAGCGCTATTTGTGTAACAACATTAATTAAGTTTTTTATTTTAGATGCTATCTATCCTCATTCATTTTTCGTAATAAAATCTGGTTCTGTATTACTTACCATAATACCGGCCCGTGTAATTTCGTATTATTGCTAATTAATTTAATGGATTACAAATCGGTAATTAGGGTATAAAAACCATAGAAGGTAACTACGAGGATCTTTTTTATTAGACCGTATTTTTGTTCACGAGCTCGATCAGTAATCGATCGAAGAAAGATTAAAATAAATACTTCATAAATTGAAGCTCAATTACTTTTTTTTCGAAATTTTTTATAAATGTGGCTAACAGATCTCTGGTTTAAGTTAGTCACACATTTCAGCCATTATTATCGACTTCGTCAACAAATCCTGAACAGTCAGTTGAACGTGGCTTAATTCCGATCAATGATTTACAACTTGTTAATAATACCGCAGGCGCAGGTTTAAACCGTACATCCATAAATCAAGATCCGAACTGTAGCTTAAACGAAAATATTGATTGTAATGCTCCGGTTTACGCAGTTCGATGTTTATATGTAAGAGATTTTTGCTCGAAGTTAACGAATTTATGATGTAACGGTTGAATCGGCCCTTGCTCCTCCATCTTTCCCAAAAGTAATGATAAGTAACTATGTATTATTAAAATTTCAGCGAAAGGCATCTTTAATCAGGTAATGTTTTTTTGTTACAATCATTAAGGCGATGTTTCTCAAACAGGCTAATTGATTGTTTGATGCGGCGAGCAGGTATCACGCGGCAGTCATTACCGCAGTGACAGATGAAGGTAATAAATACAATTTGAGCACGGTTAGGGGTAATGAATTGCTTTGAGAACATTATCTGTGCCAGACGGATTAGTAACGCAGGTGTAATTTGTGCAGTGATGAGCGTTTTACCCTATTGGTGTTTTTAATTACTAAAGGTATTTAAATCGCTTCATATCGTGCGATCTCTGTATACTCAGAAGAAATCTGATCGGCTTCTTTAATTTACGACAAATGTAGTGCATATAAATGTTTCTGTGTGCACGACGCGTGTGTGCACTGTAGGATTCAAATGTTGCAATTTCAAATCTGCTAACCCGGCGCGACGTGGACGGACATTGTACAGCTGATTTACTCAACGACTTATGAATATGGAATGACTGGGACGAACGTAGATGACAGTGTGAACCACCGAATAACTCATGACAATAAATGTGTGCTTATGGCTTTTAGCTCAGTTCATTTGGTACAAGTGAAATTTATTATCCTCGTTAGAGTAAGTTGAATATTCTATTAGGTCTTATCCATAGAAATATAATTATTAATGAAAGTATCATACTTAGGTCCTTAACCTATACCCAGCTGTGTGGGTAGACAAATAAGATTACAAATTATTTATATTATTTAATAAATATACTAAGCACCATATGTAAAATATCTACTAATCATCCGAAAAAATCATCCGAATATGCCACAAAAGCGTGTTTATATTCACGCTTGTGTAATATTCGGATGATTAGTAGTAGGTGATTAATGTGGCAGGTAGCCTAATGAGAACTCCTGGCTACCTGTTAATGTAACATGTTGAGTTAGACAGGTAACAAGCACTCGTCGTAGGTCAGGAGGTGGAACAATGAGGCTGCAAGCGCTGCAGTCGCGCCCGCGCCGCGCCGCCGCCGAGCGCCGCGTGCTCCGGTGCCGCGCGAGGTGAGCTCCGGGGTCACTGCTCTGACCTGCGCGTGGGCGCGCCCGTTTCCGCCCGCGAAACCGAATCATTGCGCCCCACACTCCTAATCTTTAACGATATAGCACATATACACACACGGCCTACAACACTTGCTGTTATGCCTTTATGACGAACATAAAAAGTTATTCAACCGACGCGGTTTTTTCAAAAAGGATGTTCAAGTAATGTCACTTGTCACAGTGAAAGTTGTCATTTACTTTGCGTGAATTTTATGAAGTTGCATATATTATGAAAGTTGTGCGCGTACAGGTGTTTAATTGATCAGAATGCAATTTCTGAAAGTAGAACTCTTCCTGAAACATATACAGAAGTATTTATGACTAAGGAGTCAATTCGGAAGATGATCAACCATCATCTTTACGAATTGGTTCAGCCTCTGTAGATGTATATGAAATATACTTTAATAACTACGTAGCGAGAGACACGAGGCGTAGCCATAATTTACTGTATGGTGAGACGTTTAAGAGGCCAAACCTTACATCAGTGCAAAGATTTTTCCGGTTTCATTGTTACTTAGTGCGTGTATTGTTCGTGCCACTATCGTTACAATTAATAGTTTAAAACAATTGCGTTTTCAAAAGCTCCGTTAGCTCACTCTATCTGCGTCAAGAGAGCTCGGTGCCGAAATATGTTTATCGACCATCACCAGATCGAACGCTCGAAAGTCCTACGAGAGGCTCGCCAACTATGGAGATGGCTCGTCTTTATTTAAATCCCATTTTACTCTGCATTTTTGAGATTTCGTAAGGTTTTAGGAGCATATCTGCGAATCAAGGTGGCAATGCACGAATCCTGATTACGTAGGTTTTGAACTGACGATGTTGTAGGCGTTTCATACCACTTCCGGTGGTAATACAATGAATCTGTTTCCATATTGTTGCATCTGAACCAGATAATAAAAATTACATTTGCATACACACGTAGGAATCACAATGGCCGATTTAATTACGGTTTATTTTTTATATGAATTAATAGCAGGTCCAAATGTGAATGGGCCATCGTGTTGGACCTGTTTAATAAATTGTATTCCAAATGTATATAAGTACATATGTACCTACTTAATGTTCAACGGGGCTAATGAAGTTATTTTTATAAGTACGCTTCGACATAAAGTATCCACAACGATAGTAAATCATTTTTTTTGCATTCCTGTTATCCAACTTTTCTGATTTTCCCATGTAAAATGACAACACACGGACTAACGTAGAATCTTTACTTATTTCTTGCTAAAGTTTAGCTCAGCTCAAACAAATACGTTGTAAGTTTATAGTGGTTACACATTTAATTTTGTTCTCTTAGCTGCTTAAAATCAAAATATTTATAAATTGTTAATTAAGCAACCATATTATAAATAGTACATGTGTTTAACCGATCATTGATCGATATCATCCACTATTAAAATCTTGTCAGTACAACCTGCTTAAACGTCAACCGAAAGAGGTAGCCACATTAATCTTAGTTATACCTCAACGTTGTAGATGCGTACTGCCGCTAGGTCTATACAACCTACAGCGCACACATGTGACATATAACTAGTATTATATTGTCACAACAATGTACTGTATGCATATACTTATTCATAATAATAAATCTAAAGAGAACTTTCATAAAAGCGTTCGTGGTAAGCGTTTACACTCCAATATTTTTTGGCACCAGACCATTGTATGCAAATGAAGTAATGAATGTTTTCACTGCAACAAAACGCGAGTAACGGTTCCCTTAAGTGAAGATTTGTCGGCCAATAATAATTATCACCGGCTTGTAACAAATCCACGCGCGTGTCGGTACCTATCTACTTATCAAGTCGATGATGTGTAGGTGCGGTATGGTAATTTTGCTTTCGAAAGGTAATACAAATTAAATTGTTAGCAGACATATGAATAGCTGATTTTTTACAGAATCAAACCGTTCGACTGCTCATAGAGAAAATTATCTATAGTTGTCGTTTGCGCCAAAGCAGGAAATGCTCCTTTGTTATAAAAGCAAAGTGATGCTTTATAGGTAGGTGGTACTTCAAGTGAACATAAGGGCGTCAATGAGACGAACTAAAGTATCGAGTAACAAGTGTCTGTAAATAGTGACAATGATTGAGTCAGAGCTATGATGACTCTCACATTGTATGCGGGGTGACACAACAATTGATAAATGCAACATTGATTAGCACAGAAACAAGTGAAATAAGACATTGATTTACTTGCGTCGTAGTCATCGCTGACTTAAAAACTGTCTCTTAACTGATGCATTATTCCCATCTGATGAGATTCGACTTCCGATGCGCATAGTTACTTATCTGGCTGCTACAGGCTACTACTTGAGTACTCATAGCCACGCATTGTCAGCAGTATCGCGGTTTCATCGGAGATTCTTCGAAATCTGTTAGTGTGATAACGCGGAAGAAATCATAATTTCGTCAACTGAAAGTGATGTCAAGCTCAGGTTACCATGACTTTTTAACCATTGAGACACCCATGGGACACGTTGGACTCAGATTGTAAACACAATTTTAGAAGTTTTTACTAGTGTTTTAGAAAAGTTGCTGCTACGAATTTCTCGTAGCTTTCATTATATTCCGTAGCAGCTACGAAAGAGGTTTTTAGTAAGTTAAATGCAGCAAAGTGCACATTAATGTTGATACCTATTAGTAACCTCGTCAATTTGGACAAGTACAGAATCAATCCACGGAGGAACAAATAAAGTCCTCGTAGCTATTTCAAGCGTAGCGCTTTGTAGCGCTGTTTTTGTTATTAAACTAAAGTCTCTATTTTGCCGGCTATGGTTTCTATTTTCATCAGCAGTTTTAGTTTTTGTTCCAACTTTTTTTTTTTTTTCTTAATAATATGATTTACCATAGAACGGATCATCATTATCCTGCCCTTATCCCAATTTATTTGGTGTCGGCGCATGCACATGTCTTATAGTGTGGGACAGGTATGTATCCACATCTGAGGAAAGCTCAACGAGTCTGGGACACTTTGATGATAAGATTTAGAACATAACCATCTCTATCCATGTCATCATTACCTTAATTAATTTTAGGTCTGTATACCGTGGCAGCTTTGTATATTGGCAACTTTTAATCTTGCCATTTGCAATCTAGATCCCTTAAATGTCCCGTATTTAGAAATACAGATGGGGGCCCTACATGGTGCATGCCGGTGGCGATGACTAGCGACTGATTCAATTAGTGATTGCGTTCACTTGTCGGCGGGCGCGGGAGCGGGCGCGTACGTGGCGGCGCTGCGCACTGCGCAGGCGCGGGAGCCTGCGCGCACGCCGCACTCCACACCACTCACTGTTGCAATGATACCATCTACTTTTCAAGTGAGACAATGTCGTGATGTTTTAAGCTGCAATCTAAAAAGTAAATGGCCGATGTTTTTAGGTTGCCATTAGTCGATTTTTATTGTTAGGGTTGTTATTAAAAAGAAAACATCTAAACGGTCTATCGTAAATGTTTGATAGTTATAAACTTTAAATGCCACTGACCAAATATATTTGAACAGTAGTTACCTGCGATATTGTAACTAGTTATGAAGTTGTGTGTCTTTCATAATCCAGGATGTATGCAAATACGATTTTAATGACTCTTGTTTTTTATTTTCATGAAGACATTTATGTCTTTCGCACATCGTCATAAAAATGAATACTTTCGAATGTTAAATAGTTCACGCTGCATGAAGCCAGAAGATTAAAAGACGTTAAGTATTATAATAAATAATAATTCGCTTCTAGCAGAGACTAATGTCAGCCATTATTATTTTAAAACGCTTAAAATATTTTAACGGTCTCGAGATTATTAGGTATCTGTCATCATTATCCGATTAAATGCTCACTCTAATTGATGGAACTGTCTGGAGCGGGCGGGCTGCTGAATCAAAGAATGTACTGCTTATGTGCAATCGCTGTTTATGCTTGTTTTCATATAAGCTCATGTTCATGCTGCATGCTTTTATCATGATCCAGTGAGTTTTCATTGTTTTCTTATAGTCAATACGTTAGTCGAATTAATACGTTCATTCTCAATAAATACGGAGTAGAAGCTTAAGCTTGTTTTATCTTTAGCATCTGAATAATCTATTTGCTTAGAAATTAATGTGCTAGTATTTCGACAAATGAAGTTTTATTGGAGAATACCAAGTGGAATGAATAGCAAGGTTGGTAGTTGAATTGTTTGTCTATCATCGGCGCGAACGTAAATTTGTCTGACTAGATATACGCGGCGCGTCGTACACTGGCGCACTACAATGATTGTCTTGTCACTCCGGCCGAGTTACGCGCTCCATCCACTCGGCATATTTGCTTTATGTGAGATCACCCATTCCGGGAATGTATGCATGATGATATTTAAATAGAGACAACACTCATGACAAACTGCTTTGTTGTCATAATTAAGATATCCATCAAGTGCAAAACGTACTGAAATTGATACTAATAATGTCTAAAGTTGTGGTGTATTTTAAACTAAAGTTATAAGCAACAAAGGTTCTACTTATTGCACTGTTAAAATAATTCGCTAAGCTTACTTATAAAAGAGACTGTTTATGGCCAGCGTAGCTGAGCAAACTAATCGATAAACTTAACCGTACGTGTATATTGGTAATATAAACAAAAATGAGCCATTACGTTACAAACCTATAATAAAGATAATAGTCAAAAAGCAGTCCACTAAATATAGTGGTGTAATTTGCTTTTGTGAGCAGGTTGTCAGTGAGGTGAGGTCACGGCGGCGTCACGGCGCGGGAGAGCACTCGTGGGCGGGACCATTTTGACTTTTGGTAATTACATTCGGACACCTTAGACGGACATTTGGATGAAATAGGCAATTACGTTTCATCATAATGTTGTACTTACGGTTTACCTATTCAACTGGCGCCTTGTGTTTCCATAATTCAATGTCATGCAGCTGAGGTGGCGGAGATTTATTGGCCTCAACTTCATGTTTAAGCGGATTCGTAATATCAATATTAGATATTACATTGATTTGTTTATGACTCTACCCACCCTATAGTAACGCGATGTGCGCAAGGATCACTCGACGAATAAAATAGCACCAAAGTAGATACGTGATTTGATACCCATAAAAGTAGCCAATATTGATCTTTTCGACCGTGTATCTAGATTTTCTGTCAAGTTAATTATTTGTTATTGATTATTCGATGATACATACGATAAAATCGCAAAGCTATGCGGCAACAAATTCTTTTAACGAGCTGATCACAACTTTAAATTATCATTTTAGAATTCATTAATTGCGTGTTTATATAGCGGTTACTTCGATCTCCTTTGTTTCACGAACAATAGGTAAGGTCAGTGGGAAATCGTTTTATTTTCTGTTCTTAAAATGCACTTTCACCAATAAACTGTGTTGTCCAAAAGCACCAATTTGAAGAATGGTGGCCGTTTAAGGTTTTTATGTGTGTTTTTAGTTTCTAATAACATTTCAGAAACAGAATACATGATTTTCACTCTGCTTCAAATTGTATTATTATTTTAACATCACGTCCAATGTTAGTAGTTTTAGATATAAGAATAATGTATTGCAAAGATATAACTTTATTGACTTAGTTTTTTCTGTCTGTTTAAACACAACAACTTCGCAATGGTGCTGAGGAGTGCAAAGGCATTCCATTAATACATCAAAATGACACCAAACGTCACAGCAAGTGTTTGCTACAGTTTATAACTGGACTAATATTTTTTGCGTGAACTTTAGCAGAATAGATGGGAATGTAAGGTTGTGTACAGTGAGTGTCGCCGGGGGCGGGGGGGCCGGGGGCCGCGACGTAGATCGTGCGCGTGCGTTCGTGGACCGATGATCATGCCCTGAAGCCTCCCGATCGCTGACACACGATCTATTTTCAATCGATCTTCAATTCACTTCATTGCATGCTTTACCTATATTGTTTGGTTTTTAGGAATTAGCCTTGAGTACGAACGTGTGTTGTATCTATAGATGGCCACGTTAAGATGGTTGTGCTTGCGCAATCGTTACTTTATGATGTTTTGATCCAAAACTAGAGAACAGAACTCATGAATAGTTGCTGTGGAAGTCTAAGCCTTCGGTGATGTTTTCAGGTCTCTTCGTCTTTAGCTCGTGATCAGTAACTAGTGTGGGTTGCTGAAATACGTTATAAAATGAAATCAATAAAATAATTATTCAGGTTTTAAATTTAATAATTTATTTTGTGGATAAACATTCATCCTCCAAACAAGGTTTCAAAATACATTTAAACTGTCGTAAAATGTCGCAATGATAATAATTTTGAGCATCTTAACAGAAAAGAACTAATTAACATTTATGTTAAAATTAATAACATCTATTAATTTTAGGACGTTGACAGGCGAATAAGCTTTGTCTATATGGCAACATTGTAAAAAACATGGTATTCTGATTTTATTTAGTTAGAGTTTCTAGGAAGCGAGACAAAGAGTTATGTTGTTTATGCTCAGCGATAGCCTACATTCACAGCCTCGTTTGATCTCCAAGCACCTTCACATACCTACCTACTACCTGTTATATAAAGAATTGCCAGTATTTATAGAAAACACGTAACGTATGTTCATTATAAAAATATTTGTTCCAAGTATTTGTGGAACGACGCCTCAAAAGCGCCGATGTTCGATTGTTGCGCCGGTACCGGCCCAGCCCAGGTCCAACGAAGGTAATTTTTCGATACATATCTATCTAACGTAGGATTTATCACCTTGTTCGATGAGTAGATATCGTGTTGCTACAGATTCAAATGGTGTTACGGTTTATAATGTCTGGAAGCACCATTATTTATAATTTTTTGGCGCTGAGCCACGTAAATAATGTTATTTTCAGCCTCTTACGTAATAATGAATATAACCTACCTATCGGAGTTTAGTGTTTAGTACCCACCCAGAATAAAATTAATTTTATTCCCTACCTAACCCCTTGAGGCCTCATTTGGAAATGCATCACAACATGCTCAAGCTACTTCGTGTAACTCAAATAGGCCATCATTTATGATGTGGTATTAAGATAGCAGAGCTACTTGACATGATTAAAGAAATTAGGAGCATTTTAAATGATGATGGATTAACACGTAGTAGTGGGTTGTAAGTAGCGGCGGCCGGCGCGGCGGCGGTGCGGTGCGGTGTGGTGCTCAGGTGCACACAACATTAAGTGAGACGTTCACCCCGAGCGGCGCGGGCGCAGCAACACGCGCCGACCCGATCCCGCGCCGGCTAACTATGTAGATCTTCCCACGATTTATGCCGAACCACCTTCGATTTCTTCTAGTACGGACCTCCAACTATGTGGGAAATGGACAAGCATCGTAACACAGAGTGGACTAGATACTTTTTATAACAATTCCAGACAAATTGTTATAACGGCTAGTGAAATATTATTTCCGTACTAAAATTTTGATAGTTACATTTTTGATGTCGTTGATGTCTTTTGTTCGGAGTTTTGATTTTGGTTTTAGACGAGGTAAAAAAATATAAACGGTTTGAGTAAAAATTTGTCAACTATTTTTTTACCTAAGTAAGTAAATGCGATCTTCAAGTAAAATAATGACATTAATAAGATGACCGTTAAGAAGACCTTTAACATTTTACGAATAAATCATCCATGATCTAATTTATAGATTTTGTTTGGTGTTTTGGAGCTATACATAAAGTCTCACTGTAGCTAAGTAACGTACAACTAGAACAACATTTTATTGGGTTGCTTAACTTCTTACGCAAAACCGTTGTAATGTATGATTCGTCGATAATAGTCGCATCTGTGTTTAACATTTCAACACACGAAAACATCCAGTCTAAAGCACACACTTAATCGTCTTATTATAATTGTGATTTTAAACAACTTACGACTGTAATTTATTCCACAAGAAGAGCATAATGAGTAAATATCGAAGTTCTTTCCGAGATGACAATATTAACCAAGTAAACAACATCAGTAATTCCGTAGGTACGTCTTCTTTACAATCGAAACATGATTGTTTTGTTGTTACGTCATTTCTGCGATGCCGTATCGATAAAGTTGAACGTGACTTAGCCAACTACGTTACTTAACACGATACACGCTTTTAATACAAAAGAAGTTATAGATATCTAATCATAACTCATTTGTGTATACCTATCATCAATTTTAAAATATGCTGAGATGAAAATTAACTAAGAGTAAGTGGGCTTACACAATCGAGTTCTTATTTTAGAATTGCCTTTATATAGGCTTGTGATTAGTAAATAACTAGTCTACACTTATCTGGCACTAGTTGTATGTGTAATTGTATAAAAAGGATAGTAAAATCAAGCGCTTTATCGTCTGGAAAGAGTTTTAAAACTACTCGTAATATATATAACTAGTTTAAGAAAGCTCCTGGCAGCAGATTTATAACGAGCATTGTTCTATTCACGTTTTGAATAAAACTTTTTACCGTACCTAGCGTGATGCAGCCTAAGTTTTCCTTCATACAAAAGTAGGAAAATGAAAATTAATGTAACAAACCAGAAGGGAAGAGGAGACTTTTCGGAATGTTTCAGGAAGCGTGCGAGTTGTCGGCATGTGATCCCCGTAAGGTTGCAGTGTTGCATTACGTTCCGGCGTGGTCGCGGCCGGTCGCCGGTCGCCGCAGGTAACCGTTGCAGGCTGCGGTCGCTCCCGACACTCTACACTAATTAGCAACTACGACACGTGTCGGGTTCGCGGCTGACACTATGCACTGCTTTCTCCTGACATTCGAGTACTTGTAACTCTGCAGCGGTATGACGAGCTTTCTTGCCTTCAAGAAAATGGTTTACTGGTAAATTATTTTCTTCTCTTGTTTCTAACACTTGATTGTCGCATTATTTGTTCATATAAACCGTTACGTGTTTATCCTTCAGTAGCGAACAGTTTTACAATAGCTCTAAAAAGTCATGACTTTTTCACTCAAAGCTAGTCTAGTTATGAGTTGTTTTTCGCCTATAAATAATTATAATCCACTTTAACGATAATTTGCAGCATCAGTACGAACTCTAAAATAGTTTTCAACAATCTACTTCGTATAAATCCAAATCTTTTGCAAAATAAATTAATGGATGTAAAAACGCTTTATCAATAGCTCGATAAGAACCGGTCTCATGAGCTATTATCGTAGTAATGTTGTTTGCTATGGACGCTAATGATACGGGGCGTACGAGCGGCGTCCAGCCGCGGCGCACTAATGGCACCTAATCTGAATCTACGGCTCTATAAACATGGCGAGTCCCGCACTTAATGCCTATTGACACTCGTAAAAATCATCCCTTCGTCATTTTAATAGTGACAATAATACTAACACTTCGAACTATATTTAAGGTAGTGGGCCTTTTATCCTAAGTTATAATATGAACCTGTCGAAGAATATTTTGCTACTGCTCTGAAAATGTTTCGATTATGCAATGAAAATTATTTTTCATGTCAACCTTAATTCTACTTTAGCTATCCATGAAAACAAATACGTTTGAAGCTCATAGTTCAGCTAATAATTATCATAACTATAAGCGTTTATTTGGAAACAATCTGAACTCATCACAATGCAATCATGAAAAATCAATAATTCAGAAAATTTAGAAAGGCAACTATCTCAATATAGTTTAAAGTCGGGCTTTGTAGGACGACTGACCGTGATCTTCATAACGGTTTTAACTAAACTGCGACGGACAGAGTTCACGACTCGTTTTTATTACACGCTAATATAATAATGGGTGTTTGCTCTGTTCTTAAGTTGGAAACCCAAATAGATGTCGATCAATAGCGCTATAACTGAATTCCTCGAACAACTGGCAATAATAGCTCACGCCGCTGCCGCAGTCAATAACGAGGGCGAATATTTTTGAATAAGTAACAAATATTCTAATATCGAACGAAGCCATCGACAGAAACTAACGAATGTCTAACTTCTAGGGACCTTCACCATTGGTATTTACACATATACCACATGTCAATACTGCTCACTATGCCATGTTATAATTGGTGGGGCGCGCGGATTTCCACAGGGATGTTAGTCACACCGTAATGACTTAACTGTCCGATTTCATCTGAATAATTACAGGCGTTTGTGATATAAGGGGACCATCGATCACAATGTATCACACAGTTATTAAAGGGAAAATATGTATATTAATTTATGCTCATATTTTTATTCGTGGAAGAGATTCGACTACGCATCCATTGATATTTAACGTAAGTCCGTTGCGTCACGTCACGTGTGGATGCTGAGATGCAGCGTTGCACAAAGAGAAAACATTGCATCATTCACGAGGTTATTTTAGGCATGGTAATGTTGCCGTACGTAGATTGTTGACTAGATTTCACGAGCTGCAGTAAAATGTTATGACGTGGAGAACACTGCTACTTACAACAACCAAATGGCTTGCTTGTTTGTCCCGTGTGTTACTTAACGTACGCTAAGTAATTTAAACATTTATTACATTAACATACAAATTATGTTACTCGTAAACGCAAAGTAATTGTTGTATTTATGTACAACGTGTACTTTCGTGTATAATTATAATCCTATAAATCAGTTTGTACAAAATTTAGGAGGGCAGCCGTTGCCTTCATTAGGCGTTGAACACTGCAGTTTGTAAGTACCCAGTACATCAACGAAGATAGATTGATTTACGACTTGGTATAAAAATGTAACACTAACAAAAGGAGAGTCGACCCAAGTTGTATTGTTCAAACTAAACTTTTAGAAATGGCTTGAGATCGATCGATTTTATTTTTCGTTTTCAGTAATATTTTTTTCAGCCGGAAAAGAAAATGACCGAAAACGGATATTTCTGCAGAACCCATACAATAAAACAATACTTTCAATTTTATTCATTTACTAGCTTCTGCCCGCGACTTCGTACGCGGACCCTGTTGTTTATGCCTGCGACAACGGGGTCGCCATTTATGTTATGTTTTATCATTTTCCCATTTAAATCTTTTATCACACTGAGCTTTAGTTTTATTTCATTCAAACAACCACCAAAACAATCAGTTCATTTGTCATCGTTTTCATTTTGGTAACCGCATTATTATATTCCCCACTTGTCTCTAGAGACCTAGAAGTCAATGCGTAGATACGGTTGGAACTCAAGCACAATTCTCTATCCGTGAACGTCTCCGACTCGCGAGACAATACATGACGTTCACGATCAGCGGTCAGTCGCGCATCATATTCTTCACTGGTCTCTAGAGACCTAATGAATACGCTGACAACGCAGGCGTGCTTCGCGACCCGAAGAGTTTTCGACGGAGCGAGTTGCAGCCTAAAGTTCTCGAACAGCATCAAGTCTCTCCTGACGCTCTTCGGTAGATTCCTGAGATCTTATGATCCTCAATCTTTTAGCTCTCTTGGAACATTGGGTCATAGTTTTATTGTGAAGATACCTGATCAATAAAAATCTAAATTAAAATGACTGCTCCCCTGCGTTACCGGGTAGGCTACCGGGTCACGAAGATAAATGGAAAAGGAAATTAAACACTCAAGCAACATAAGCCCGAAGGCATATTCATACGATAAAATAAAAAAATAAATAGGAGTTTTGGCCAGTAGAGTCAAATTTTCAATGATATACCATCGTCATTGAAAATCAGTCCTAAACTGTTACCGCCTTCACCGCGTGCAGGTACTCCCAGTCTATGTTATTTTATAATTACACAGTAAAATTAGTGATAGCTTTGATTTCCACATCAGATGTTTCTGATCTTCGATTTTTATAAGTCAACAGGAAATGCCCATCAGATTGAACCACTTTTGCTTAGACGTCATTCCTATATATGTTATGTTGTAGCTAGGCTCTTGGAGTTCCACAACAGGTGTTCCAGATCTTCGATTTTTATAAGTTAACAGAGAGTGCTCATCAGATTGAACAAGTTTTGCTAAGACGTCATACCTATATGTGTTATGGTGTAGCTATAATAGGCTTTTGGAGTTCCACAACAGGTGTTCCAGATCTTCAATTTTTATACGTCAACAGAGAGTGCTCATCAGGCTGAACAACTTTTGCTAAGACGTCATTCCTATATATGTTATAGTGTAGCTGGGCTCTTGGAGTTCCACATCAGGTGTTCCAGATCTTCAAATTTATTCTCTCAGCAGAAAATGCTCATCACGTGGAACAATTTTTGCTATAGTATCATTTTTGTATCTCTTATAGTTTAGCTGGTCTGTTGCGGTTCTGCATCAGGTATTCAAGTTTCCAAGATAAATTATAGCCTATATGTTGCCCAGACTTAATACCTATACAACAACAAAAATCATTCCAATCCGTTCAGTAGTTCCGAAGATTAGCGTGTACAAACAAACAGACATACAGACAAACAGACAATTTTTTTTTGGATTCGTGCTCTATTACTGTTTCTAAACCCCCCTCAGTTATTATTTTTTTAATATATTCAATGTACAGACACAGTTTTTTTGCTGTTTTATTATATGTATAGATTAAGAGAAAATCGGATTTAGAACTACTAAGTACCTACTGTTAGTAGTTCTAAATTCGATTATCTCTTCAACCCGCATTGGGCTTGCGTGGTGGATTATGGCCCTCCCTCTCAAGGAGGGCTGTGTGACTGTGTCCCACCAGTGGGAACATTATAGGTTGATTATGTATATTGTAATTATTATGTATATAATAGTACTTATAATAACGTGGCAAAGCAGAAAAATACTTATTCTTTGAGAAAAGTTCGTTAATGATTGTGTTAAACCGATGCAATAAAGGTCTGTAAGGTAGATTGTCCAGATGCGGTACAGCCCGTGAACCCATCTTACCAGAGACAGTGGAATGAGCTCTGCAGGTTGGTACGGAATAATCTCACCAAAATATGTATGTGTACCAATAATGCCGAGCGCCTCGCCTGTTAGCTGGGGGAGAATGGAACTTGGGCCTCTGACTTAAGGCGCTTCCATCACGGGTCACAGCACTTTCCGGCTCGGTACAAGACTGTGTCTAGGCGCTCCTTGCAGGGCTTCACATTGCCGTCAGTGCGATGATGCAGTCGACCGCCTCAGATTCTATGGCCTTTCCAACAGCAAAAGCACTGATCGATTGTCACGACACGCCAGCATTAATGATATCACCCGTCGGGCTTTTCTCACCGCCGGGTGCAAACTATTTTAAACCCAATGGAATGGCACGCGACGATAGGAGCGGATTGACTATAATGCCTTGGATAGGCCTTTTGTGGGATGCAACATGTGTCGACACCCTCGCGCCATCCCATGTTGCTAGCGGGTTGTGCAGCAGTTGCTGCAAGTGCAGACAACAACAAGGAAAACAATTATAATAATCTTATTGGGAGCTATACGTTTGAGTCGTTTGGTGTTAAAACACTAGGGCCGTGGACTCCGGGTGCTCATCAAGTATTTCGGGACATTGCCCAGCGGTGGGTCGTAATTATTTTTAGATCAAAGAATCAGAATTGCCATCCAACGTGGCAACACTGCCAGCTTTTTGAACACTTTTTCACTGACAACAATGCAGATGATTTTTTAGATGCCCATTGAGCTCTTATATTTTTTTTCTGTGTATACTTGTATAGAATATACATACTTCTTTTAGTTTTGGGAGGTATATTGATTTTAAGAATTGTGTAGGTATGTTACAATAAAGAATGTATGAATGAAAGTTTGACACGGCATTTCTTTTACTTTTACGAAATACTTGAGGGGTGTCAAGGGACACCCGGATGGAACGAAGTTCATTTCGATTAATTAGTGAAGGAATTGTAGTAAAATTTTATTTCTTTTAAGTTATAATAATAATAAAAAAAATCTGATTTAAAATTAACCAATAAAAAAATATTGTTTAAATAGACATCATATTTTACACCAAAAAAGTGTCGTTACAACTTTTGGTCTTAATTTCCGTCTAACCCCCTTTCGTAACAAGGATTCTTTCGTGATAAGGAACTTCGTTCCAAAAATGCCTATCGACAAACAAAAAAGAACATTATTAAATTCAGATTATCAAATTCAAGAATCAAGCGCATGATGATCGTAGAACCTGTGAGTACGCAGACCTACGTCCCTTTACAAAGTTTGCGTTTACAATCGTTGATTTGCGGCTTGCTCTATAATAGCAATAAAATTAATACGAGCATTACGTTCCAATTTTAAATGTGAGCTTTAGGGTTGCTCACCTCAATCACATTCCATTTTAATGTAATTTTTTTTCACTTGTCATTTATTTAAAGATATAATATTCTTTAAGCAGTCAGATGGAATTTTGTAATTTAAGCAATAATTACTGTTTGTAGTGAAACATATATTTAAGAATTACTCCAGTAAAGATAAGAGACACAGCATCGTTCAGTTTTATTGTTTGTTGTAACACCTATGTCGATTCTATCACTTGTGTTATGATATCTTGTAAACGATTCGAGGCATGTGTGTAAAACAATTTACGATGGATTACAAAAAAATACGATACGTAAAAATAGAAAACCATGAATCATGGTCATAAATATCGTCTCTTTTATAGATGTATTACCTACTCGCGTTGGTTTTTCAATGAGATAATAAAGATACTTTTTTTTATGTTGATCAGGAGAGCTCGTGCCACCCGTGATTTAATCTGTTGATGTTGGTGGAGGTATAACGTCGGTACTGTTTGTGGAGAGGTTGCGCGTCCTAGCCTGCCGCACTAATAACAATGTGTAATTGAGTGTAAACATGTGATGCGAGTGATGTTGCGGCTCGGGAATATCTTCCGGCCAGCGACATTGGAATTAATACACTACAAATCTTCGGTGTGTTCAGTAAATCAAGGTGTTTATGAGTCATTCAAGTCACCGGCGCGAGACCGCGCGACCTCCGTACTGATTTGCAATCTTGAGTGCTTATTTCTTAGTCCACCTCTGCTCTTAAATCTGTATCTACTATGACATCGAAAACATTTATTTTGTTAACAGAGAAAGTTAAGGCTTCCAATATAAACCATAGCATTTCATGAGTTCAAACATTAACTGATTAATTGATTCTGTGAATTACCAGGAAATATAGCTTTTCGTATTTGCGGATTGCAGCTCGCAGGTGTCTAAGCGCACCAGCAGAATTTTCATCATTTTAAAAATTTTAAAAAAACCTACATTGCAGTCACCAGTACTTGTTTGAGTTATGGCAGACACTAAGACAGTACAAAACATCAGCCACTGGGAGATCCATATCCTGGATATGGAGCGGCTTTATCGGCATTGTTTCATAGCGAAGATTGTTTACCGACACGATAATGATTTAATAACAACTTTCAAACCGAAATTAATTATCGTATCTAAATAGTAACTATTTCCACATCATCGTCTGGTTGGAGTTAAGAATAATGGGCTTCAAAATAATTCACGTGGGTGTCTTAGAAGGGATATATGGAGAGATATGTGGGATTAGGAATTATATTAGGTGAACGAGCAACAGTTCCCATATAATAAATTAAATTAGGAGGATTTCTGCAAAAACGACTGAATTTTACCAACATGGAAAATCTTACGTAAATGAGCTGTGTCTAAAGCGATTATTATTAAATGTAAGTTCTGTCTCCACAAAATTATGTAACAATTACGCATACGGTATTTCCATAGAGAGTCTTAGCAATTAAGTAGTGGTTGTTTCTGTCATGTCATGTGTAGGCATTTGTTAGACACGGGCGCATATCCCCGTGGTCCTTTTGTAGAGCGCGCTCTACGTGCGTTAATGTTACCTTCCAGTTTTGGGAGCGAGCACGATGACTGGTTTCATGAATATTTAGTTGAGCTTCATTAGTGCACTCACTTGTTCGAAGGAAGAGGGCGTGACGAGATGTGCTCGCGCTGTGTCTTGCACCATAATATAGCACTGCGTCTAATGATTAGCATCCAATTATTTTGTTAACAGCGGCGGGTGCAGACTATTGTCACGTTTATCAAGATATATTCGTTTATCTACCACATGAACAAAACGAACAGTTATTCTATAGGTAACCACAAATAGTGTATCGTATTCATCAGAATATGGTAGTGTGTTAGTTGAGAACTTTTCACGTAAGCTGAAATTAACATACAAACAAAAAACAATTGGCATTTGAAGGACTCGCCATTTAATAATAATAATAATAATAATAAATTTCTTTATCGGCATAAAAACAGGTTACAGAAACATGTGAGACCCTGGCTCCAGAGCTAGGTTGGAGTACCTGTATTTCAGGAGCCAGTGACTTCTTCCATTTAGGTTACAATTTGCAAGTTTTATGCAGCAGAGGGTGACGAACTTATTGGTACTTAAAATTAAGTTCAATAGCAATCAATAAACATTTAACTACTTAAGCACCAAAATAAAATTAGAACAAATCAAATCAAATTAATTAGAAAATCAAATCAGGATTAAAATTTAGAATAATTAATTAATTGATTTAAAAACAATATTAATTGTAAAAATAATGATTGTAGTAAAAAAAAAAACAATAAAAAAACAATAATAACAATAGCGTGCAATAAAATTAGAATAAATATATAAAAATAAATTAGAAAAATAATGATAAATCAAAAATAATATTACGGGTATGTCAATGTGCATTTGGGCGTGGGTGTAAATGGGCGTGTGTATGTGTTTGTGTGGATGTGTGTGAGTATGTGTGTGTGTGTATGTGTGTGTGAATACCAATTATTTGTGTTCTTAAATATTTATGTTGATTGCAATAAATTTTCAGTTGCGTTGTAGTCCCGTGTCAGTAGCCAGATTTTTACCTTGTTTTTTGTTTCATGAGTCGTAAGGGGATTTATGTTCAGGATTTTGTTTAGTTTATTATAAAGGAAAACGGCAAGATATATCCGCTGTCGCCTAGCGGACGCCGTGTGACAGCGTAAAGGTAAGCTAACGTTTTTTATAGTGCGCTTATTATTATTTTGTGCATTATAAGGGGTAATACTGTGCTGCTTATAAACTATTTGCAGAATGTAATTCTGTCTTACTGTGAGTACTTCACACTTCTCGTATAAGACTTTTGTGGGAAATCTAAAGGGTCTGAAAGTCATGACTTTAAGCAGAGATCTTTGGGCCCGTTCCAGGTGAATCATAAAAGTCTTGCACCCACCACCCCATACAGTAACACAATATCCCACGACTGACTGCACGAGCGCATAGTACACAGCGCGAAGGAGTTTAAAATCTGCTACGTGTCTAAGCTTTTTAAATGCCCAGATCAGTTTTCTGATACGCGTTGTGGTGAGATCTATGTGTTGTCGCCAGCCAAGTTTTTCATCTAAAATCACACCAAGGTATTTTACATGTGTAGATTTAGTCAAAGTAGAGCATGAACAAGGCGATGAAGAAGCCAAGTTGCAGTCATGTAATCTGATATCTAAATTAGCGGGTTTAATTTTAGAAAACGAGAATTGGATAAATGTAGATTTGGAAAGGTTCAGAGTGAGTCGGTTAGATCTCAGCCAATGGCTTACCCTGTGCAGTCCCAGTTCCGCGCTTCGTCGAACTTCGTCCCAGGTCCCTCCATGGAATATTAATGCTGTATCGTCAGCGTAGGTAACGATCTTGCCGTTTGCAAGTGGCAGCTGACACAGGTCATTTATGTAAATCAAGAAGAGACTTGGGCCAAGAATACTGCCTTGTGGGACGCCATAGGTAACCCTAGCATCAGAGCTAACGTACTCATTTATTTTAACTCTTTGTGTACGGTCACAGAGAAAATCCTTAAAAATGTTTAGAGCATTTCCGCGAATGCCAATCTTATCTAACTTGTCCACAAGGAGAGAAATCATGACGGTGTCGAAAGCTTTGGCCAGGTCGAGAAATATGCCGACGCATTTCTGTTTTTGATCTAATTTTAGCGTGACGTGATCTACCAATTGGTTTACGGCATCTTCAGTGCTTTTCCCCGACCTAAAACCAAATTGGGCTTCTGACAGTATGTTATTGTGTTGCAGAAAGTTTGTGAGCCTTTTGTTTAGAACCTTTTCTAATATTTTCGATAGAGTAGTAAGAACTGAGATGGGCCTGTAGTTTCCAACATCGTCCTTCTTTCCCCCCTTGTGGACAGGAGTAATAAGGGACTTCTTGAATACTTTCGGAAAAACACCCTGGTCAAGACAGATCTCAATGAGTTTAGTCAGATGAGGGACGATAATGTGTCTAGCTAATTTATGAAACCTGGCTGTGATAGAATCCCAACCAGTAGCACAGTCACTCTTGAGATTCATAATCAACGCTTCAACTTCGGCTTCGTCTGGCGGAAGTAACACTATTGAATTTGGGATGGGGGTTATGTCAAATTTATAATTATTTTGAACTGGTGTTATTTTATCTGCTAGCTGTTTACCAATATTAGAGAAGTAGGTGTTTATCTCATTTACAGCAGTTGATCCACTTTTCTGTGGTACTAGGAGGTGGTCCCCAGCATTTTTCTGTTTTGAGGTACTGATAATAGATTTGACAGCATTCCATTTATCTTTAGTACAGTTAGTATTTTCTAGTAAATGTTTTTCATAATTCCTTTTTATCTTTTTCAGAAGACCGTTACAAAAGTTTCTGTATCTTTTGTAGATTTGTTCAGCAGATGTATTTAGTGGGTCTTTTCTATGAGTTTTGTGCAGCTTATCTCTGTGGCGGATACATCGCAGTAATCCAGGGGTAAGCCAGGGTTTAAGCAATCTTTTCCTGCAGGGTCGGGAAATTATAATCGAGTGTTGTTTTAAGGCACTTGAAAGATGATCAACAAAAAGAGCGGCGGTTTCATTCGCGTCAGAATCACTGTTGATAAAAGAAAAATCAACAGCTTGCAAATTAGCAAGGGCAGCATCATAATCAACTTTCTTGTACACATTATTTCTGCTAATGTCAGGATTTCGGCTACAAAGGCTTAAGAGGACTGAGGCGTGATCAGTCACGGTTGAATCTATTACAAAGGCTGCAGCAGAGTAGGATGTATTTACCATAATATGATCCAGACAGTTTGCAAGCCTCGTTGGATAGGTGTGTGCCGGAAGTAGCCCAAGTTCTGCAGTTAAGTTAAGGTAAGCCGCGCTGTTTCTGTCAGTGTTGTTCGATTTAATATCAATATTGATGTCGCCAGCAATAATTATGTGTTTAGCTTTAATAGGACGTATGATCGCATCTAACGATGTGAGAAAGCTATTTGTGCAGTGTGCAGATGGAGATCTATACACAGCTAATACGTTAATATCAGGGTAAACTTGAAGCAATAGAAAACTAGCGTCATTTGACTCCGGTTCTTCAACAGTGCATTTTATATTTTTTCTGACATAAATAACGATGCCACCATTTTGATTAAGCCTGGTCTTGGATGAAAAAGATTCGTAGTTATCAATAATAGGAATAGTTTTGTGTTCATTAAGCCAGCATTCAGTAAGGATAATAATGTCGATGTCAAAGGAGAATCTGGCTATTTGTGCCTGAAAATTATCGAAGTTCTTGTAAATACTGCGGATGTTTTGTGTTATGATTTTCAAGGACTTCGCAGTGCTATGTAACACAGAATTACAAGTTTCAGGGTCACAAAAATAGCTATTTGCCACAGATATGGTATCTAAATCGAGTAAAATTGTATTTGAATTATTAGCCATTAGGAAAAGAATTGAAAATTATGTCACATAAAATTGGTGTTTTAGAAAATAAACATTTGTAATAATGGAATGCTTGGAGTAATTTAGGACTTGTCTTATCACTTGGTAAATTTGCAATTTTATTTTAATTTTATTTATACTGATGATAATAAAATGTTAAGTGTAAAATTACTGTGCTTTCACACTATTATTATTCATCGTATTATTATCTCCACTGTCAACTAGACAAACCCCCGCGAATACATCACCATTGTTCCGACAACGAAATGAAAGTTCTTTATTTGCATATCTTAAACGCTATAGTTATCATGCCAGCCATCAAAATTATAATATAATAATATCTCTGCGGAGAATGTATTAGTGACTAAGTACATAATTGAGAAAGTCTCGTTGATATGTATAAGTGCCCACCTATATGAATTACTGTCATGACATGAAAAATTCACATGTTTAGAGGTTTCGTGTCCAGTTCAATTAGCCCTCCTAAATTCAAATCGTTTGAGCGATATAAATGTGGAAATATCCAAAGAACTTTCTAGAAACCCCAGTATTTTTACTATAACTAAAAAGTTTACTCATTTATAAATAAGTTTGATCAGTGGATGTATAAGGCAAGGCATTGCAGCGATCATTACAAGATTGTAAATCGCAACGCACGGAACCGACACAGACACGTGCCTTATTGTTGTCCAACATGATGAGTACTTGACGTTCGCTTATTACAATTGTGAAAGTAAGATATTTAAGCGGCTGAGCATCGTACCGGTGACACGGGCAAGGCGCTATTCCTGGCGTTGCGGAGCTGCGTGGGCGCACGGCTCCCGTACTCCGCCCCGACATTACGCCGCCACCGCACACGCCGACTGCCTCATCCGCGCTCGCCAAAACTAACAAACCTATTGTTCTTCCTAAACATTCGTGTCAACTTCCGAAAGTCACCCGCGTATGTCACACAATCTTGTCTTGACGATTAACAGTAGTAGGTGTGTACTCCTGCACCAATCATCAAACTCATGACAAACAGCTTAGAGGTGGAGTTCTAAGTAGAAGTAATGTTGCAGTTTTACAGTCGATTTAAAAATAACACCAAGGAGGTAGCGTATTCGTAGGGACGTGTGGAGTCCATGCATTGTAGCGGTTAACATTCGTATTCGTGGAGTCAAAACAAGAAATAAAAGAGGATGTTCATCAGACACAAGACCATAAAATGAGCCCTAAAATGTTAAACGACTGCTCAAAATTGGTGGTAAGAAGAAATTACAAAATAAAAGGACGAGATTACGGTACTTTGAATGAATTTTTGAGAGAGACCGTCTTAACCTATATTTCACTTTATGGGTGAACGATTTTTACAGCCTTCTCGCGGACAATCCAAATGACTACGGCTCTGTAGAAAGTTT
The DNA here is from genome assembly GCA_951799385.1 of Hyppa rectilinea. NCBI lineage: Eukaryota > Metazoa > Arthropoda > Insecta > Lepidoptera > Noctuidae > Hyppa > Hyppa rectilinea. The sequence goes on along the minus strand of OX637306.1, from coordinate 10,297,314 downwards.
CTGAAATTGTTTCGAAATTATCAGACAATTCAAAAAGCCAAGTTTTCCTTATTGCAATGACCTCAAGTTCATGTCGTACCCGACTACTCGTTGAGTAAACCTACCTCATATTTAATGACGAATTAGATGTAGAGTAAGTGCGCGATACGCGGAGTGCTTGATGCCTGTAGGCTATGTTATTTCACATCGAATAATAAACACGTAAGCTTATCAGGTGAGATATTTACGCACGCTTGTTTGTGGGTCGGGCGGGCCCGAGTGTCGCGCCAGTTAACAAATCGGAGCAGGCTGACAAAGCGTGTCGGCCGGTGATCGACGCGTCGTTGTCGCGCTCACTCTCTATGACAAACGCAACGCTATGAGTGATTGTGTCCGTCCATCGCTCCGCACTCGATCTCTTTGTGTTCTCAAATAATCCGCCGCGTCGTGATCTGGAGTCTAACGGTGCAGGTCTGCGAGCCTATTGAGTGCGCTCTCTGTAATAGGTACAATTTTTCAAGCTTTCACATAAGTCCACCCTAATACCGGTTAAGCCCAAAACCCATGAATGATGTGTTATACAAGATTGCTGATTTTTTTATAAATATCTGTTAATTGTTTTACGTTACAAGATTACAAATTGGTGCTTTAGAGTGATGATAAAATATGCCATGTTGACGGATTATAATATAAAAAAACTTGAGAAAATACAGACTAATGAACAAGATTGCATAATTCATGTGTATATAGATATACACATCGGTGATCGTCTTATTTTGTACACTATCGATAGAAGTTTAATTATGGCTGTAACGTAGTCCTTCTAGGTCACGCAACAAGACCCGACAAAGTAGGAGCATACGTCTGGATTGGATCTTAATATCATACTCGACCAGTAGTGAGTGTCTCAGAGTGATCATCGGCTTAGCCTCTTTACAAGCCTATTTGGATCGGCTTCTAGTTTAGTCGGTTTTCTGTTTTTTATGAACCTCACAAATGTATGGGCATATTATAGATAATATACAATAGATACTTGTTGATACGTTATTATTATCTGCCTAGCCTTTTCCCAGCAATGTTGGGGTCGGCTTTCAGTCTAACGGATGCAGCTGATACGTTATGTAATAAATAAATCTCCTAACTGTTTCCAATTTCAATAATATCTTACAGGTACCCACAAAACTTTACAAAACAACCACTTTTTTCGAAAAAGAAAATACTTTAGCCATAATTAGCGGTTGATCGACTCTTCACGTGACCAGAGGGCTGGCCTATATTTTGGTCAAAGAATCAGCATTGCCATACAACGCGGCAATGCTGCCAGCCTTTTGGGAACTTTTCCTGTTGACAGCGATGTGGACGAATTTTACATATTATTTCTGTACATATTATTATGAATATTTAGAATTAAAATGTAAATATGTAATTGTCTGTAATTGGTTTATTTGAAATCAATGTTTTGAGTTTGAGTTTGACAGTAATTTAATTCCTTTTATTATTTATTATTTTTTTTTTTTTATTTTTTTTTTTATTACTATATTTATTTCTAATTGTGTTGTGCTACTACTCATATTTCATTAATTTATTATGTTAAAACTATTAGCGATATAGTCCCTGGGGAACACCTATTTGAACTTGGGAGCCTGCAATAGAGACGTTTACCGTTTTGATTGTCTGTAATTGGTTTATTTGAAATCAATGTTTTGAGTTTGAGTTTGACAGTAATTTAATTCCTTTTATTACTATATTTATTTCTAATTGTGTTGTGCTACTACTCATATTTCATTAATTTATTATGTTAAAACTATTAGCGATATAGTCCCTGGGGAACACCTATTTGAACTTGGGAGCCTGCAATAGAGACGTTTACCGTTTTGATGATAACTACTCTTTTATCCGCTTTGACTAGCAAATAGTATGTTCCACAGCAAATAGTATATCGTAGTGTTTTAGTTTCAGCGTATACCTTGATTTAAATGTTCAAACATGTCAGAAAATTCTAAAAGCATCCTGTGCTTTTTGCCTCTTCCTGTACGAAAATGCAGAAGTAGGTATTGGGGGCCTTGGCCTTCAGTTGTTTTATTATTTTTCGTAAGTAACCCAATCGTCTCGATCCTTTGTATAAGAGAACATTTAAAAGTAACGAAAACATGATTCTAAAAGTTAATTACTGTAATAACCAACTCGATATTTATGTATCGCTATATCATCTTGGCTTTATTAATTCACTTGTGGACATAGCCTTTCCTTCGCGTCCCACCCACTGATTATCCGTTAAAATTCATCTCGTTTGAACTGTCATGCTGGGTTTTGATAAGTTACGAAGTTTTTCTTTGCATATTTAACCCTTTTTAAATGTCTGAAGGTTTTTACAATTTGATAAAAATTTATAATGCTAATCTGATCCCGGAAATGTTTCTACTTATTAAGTTTTTGTTTTATTTGTATTTGGAATAAAATAATAATATGTTGCTAATTATAATAATTCATAAAAATGTAAGCCGAGAATTCGAGTTGAACTGGATCTTAATAATATGAAAATAATTGAGAAATAAAGATAAAAATTTTGTACCGTAAACTTTTAACCATCGGGTCGGATTTCTATAAAAACATGTAATTTGATAATACATTTTTTATTAAATAAAAATTTGGAAGTCATGTTAATTGGCCCGGTAGCACGCGTAATTTTTCACACTGAGGTGAACCTGACGCGAGTTAAAATCTCAGGTCTCACCTGCACACGGCCAGCCACCTGTTAACTGCAACTCAGCAATATAAAAAAAGAAAAGGAGCGAGCGCCAGCCAGTGCAAAAAACGAGAATCCAAGACGACACGTTTGGAAAATAAAAAAAGCTCTCGCCCACCAGATGGTCGCCTCGACGCGTCGAGAAACCCGCTTTTGAGCAGGTTGTGACTTACCACGCATATTTATTCGCGCTTTTGAATACAGGGAAAATTGAATAACAATACGATTAATCGTTACGAACTGTGAACAGCCAAATGTCTCTTTCACTGTTGGTGGAGAAATTTATTCAAGGTCGTAACTCTCCGTCTGCACACTTACAATTTGCATAGCCCTGTCAGTATGGCACCCAGGGACTACCTATATTACGTGCTTCTTGTTTCATTTAAAAATACGAGTACATTCTATAAATAGTGCTGCGGGCTCGTGCCATAAGGCAGTGCAGATCTAACATTTTATTGCACCTTTCAAATTCGTTCCAAATGTGTTCATTTAGAAGCTAGCAGAAATTAATTGGCCATATGTTTTCGTTGTTCATTAAACAGCCTATTTTAGAGACGATAAGACTCCATATGGTGCAATATTTTTTGTGTCCCTGTGCAAAAACAGGATGGAACTACATCGACAAAACAATCAAACAACGAATAAAAAATCGGACGTATGGACCTGTTTCAAATTTAAATAACGTGTCAAGCCATCTCATCACCTTAGTTCCTGTTCCTTCTTTTGTATTGATAAACGGTTTGTTCTTTATTCAACCCAGTTCGACGTCATGCAGAGCATATGAACTTGTCATTTCCCATATGTAGGGGTTTCAAAATAGTGGTGGTAGTAGTGGTGTAAAAATAGTACCTATAGTACCCAGTTAGGTTTACTGTGAAAAATTTTGTCTGCTTCTCACAACTAAATAAGGCAAAAAAGAGTGGGACTTAAAAAATATAGTTATTGTGAACTGTGTCATCGAGCTGTAATGCACCACGGAGAGGGGATCGGCGTTGTTGATCACGTTGTGAGTATTAATTGCTTCGGCACTAGCTAGGAAATCGGCCCGCCTCCGCAATGACTCCCTAGTTTACTAATGCCCGTGTAACTTATTGCCGACGATAGCAGCCGTCTCATGTCGCTCATTAATGGATAGTTTCCATTACTAATCGACTTCAAACAACATTTCACATCGTTATTTAAGAGGCTGGTAGGCACCTAATTATCTCATTCGACTGTTATTAAATAACCATTTGAAATCACGCGAGTCAGGTCAAGTCGCACTTATATTTATGGCACAACAACGTTAGATAAAACTAATAATGCACACAGCGGCCCGTTCATGATTACTATCGTTGTTTTTTGACACCTTTGAATATAAGTGTTAATCAGCACCATCTGTGGAAGCAATTATTTTTTGTTAATCTTTGGTTTTTGATGTTGGTCAGTGTTTAGGAACACAGGTGGACAGGAGATACGAGGTGTGAGCGGCTACCTGCGCGAAGTTGGCGCGTGCGCACCTGTGCCCGCATACCCGCTTCTACATAAATGATGATCACATAAACACGCAGCATGATACATTCGTCCTCTCGCGACATACCTACATACGTTTAGAATTGGATTTATTATTATTACGTTGGTTCGAGCGATATCGTACGTACACACCACGCCACATGCAACGTAATGAACCTATTCATCACCATATCAGGTGAGAAGCCTGTTACTTCCAACTCTGCGTTTGTCACGAACACCGACTATCTCGTAATGTACTGCACAGATTGTAGTGTAAAAATAATATAACTACTTATCTTTCATGAATTTCGATTTAGTAGAAACCTACTCAAGAAACTTACTCAACAATCAAAAGAAATGAAAAATATTTTGAAAAAAAGATTTAATGCATGTGTTTTGATGAGCATGTACCGTTACATGTCGAACATACAGCGGAAGGTTATGAGGCTGTATTTAAATCGAATCAGTGTATTTTCAAGAATATCTGAGATATGTCTGTCTGTAACATGAACTGAATCAAAAACAAGATTCAATCATACGATAAAATAATAAATGATCCCACTCCCGCACATCAACACTTAAGTCGTTAAGGGCACTTCACATAACACTGCGCACGCGCTACTGCCATGCACTTACGTCGTACGTATTGCGGTGGATTCCAATATTTTTTTTACAAATGTTGAGTCACGATAATTGGTAAATTTGAGAAACGTGAACTTACTTCTCGCTTGGTTTTAACCGTTTGTTGACAGCTTACTACTGACGAGGAAATTCTGCATACTTACCGTTCAGCTCTAAGACAGTATCGAGTTCGAATATAGTACCTACTCTTTTTTTTTTTCTAGCAATCGTTATAAAAGGTTGAGGACTCTAAACAGAAAAGAGGCTAAAAGTACAAAGTACAAACTTTCTTCAATGTAAAGGTAATAGTTCTATACGCAGATACCTACAACTTTATATAAGAGTAGGCTGTGTGGCAGATAGTTAAAGGCTTCAGATGAAGATGTCTTGGGGCTAGTTGAGTGGGGGATGCGCGAGGAGGCGCGAGAAGAAGCGCGCCGGACGCGGGGCACGGGGGTGCTCTGCAAAACGACGACTACGTCCGCGAGGCTGCGTCGGATCTTATCGCACTTATCTGCTATATTGATTGCGCCCGTGTCGAAAGCCTCGCCTGGCCAAAAGCGGCGCAAAGCAGATTGAAACCTGAACGTACACGATGATTGATTATAACGTAATGGACACCGACGCCTGCCTGCGACTCACTCAATACGGTATTTTAAATACCATTGCGACTACACTATGGAATGTGTAATGCGAGCGCCAATATTCCAGTACTCACGTTGATTTAATTTGAAGATTTTTTCTTATTCTGTGAGTTTAAAAATGCAAATGCTTGGTAATCATTCCCAACGTGTCATTTTGATCGCTTTTTAATTTATATTTTTAGAATACGTAGTCTCTTGGCGGAGAGTAAATAAGCTCACCTTATTATTTATAGGTAGATACTTTTGACGTGGCTTACTTATTGGACAATGTTTGTGATTTATATTCATTTTCATTATTTCCATTGAGGGTGTAGATGGCACGTTCTTGCCGACACGGGAGAAGAAGATGCTTAAATGTCAGAATATGCAGACGGTAGGTATATAAATATGCGCAGGTACCTCAACATTACCAATTACCACAATTTCACGCTGTTATCGGGCCATAACGGTGGTGTAATGAGTTTTAAAGAGTTTTTTCGATCCGTGGAATTCAAAATCTTTGGGAACAAGCAGGATCTTAATCTGAAGATCCAAGATGTACCTACACACGATGCGATGAACTTGTTTATAGTGAGACTCATGTTCTCCGAAACATTCTTCACGGCATCATGTGATTTATGTTCACATTTGGGACACTATTAAGCTAAGAAATAACGTCTTGCTCTGCCGGAATTACATATTGATTTAAGAATAAATGCACTATCTTTTTAATTATTTTCTTCAGCAGTGGAATGGCCATACAAATATGATCACCTACGTATATGAAAAAGCTCACGAATTTCGCGAGGTTAATGCGTTGTCGCCGAACCTACAACATGTTATTAAGAATAATAACGGATGATAAAGCTGTAAATTGTAGTACGTGAGTTCGAAGCACTCTCGAGCAGGCAGCTCGGTCCCTCGAGCCGCGTGTCCACTCACAAATGTAAGGATCGGTGGCCGTCAAATAAATCGCCAAAACATGCGACTCATTTACACTTGTCATGATCTCACGATTGATCCACTTCTGTAACATTTAGAACTGATATTTAAAAGTGACATTAAAACTGAATGTCGCGTTTGTTATACATGAAGATAAAGCACCCGTTAAGTCCACACCAAGGCCACTTTCAGTTAAAACGTTGTGACTGCTACCATGCTATGTGATACCTCGTTGCAATACGTTTTAAAACCAGCTGCACCACTCGCTGCACAAGAAAAATGTAAACAGAAAACTATAGTGAGAAATGGAATTAGACAGTGATCAGAATACTATTCCAAAATTAAAGAAATGTAAGGAAATAATAGTTTCAATGAGGAGCCTCGATATCAATGCATGTCTGTAATTCCCTTAATACCTAGGTTACTTAGACCGGTACAACACAGTCTTAAAAAATTCCTTTATCGCATGACCCATAAAACGAGGATCGACAAGAAACACCTATTAAAAGACTTCCAGTTTGTTGCTTCTTCAAGTCTTTCCAATATGAGTTACTATTCAAGTAGTGACATTAGTAGGTACATGTATGTAACGTTGCGTGACGTTCACCTGTCGCGTGCCGGCGCGTGCCCAACTGCCGGCGACGCTCAACCGTGGCCGGCGCGGGCGCCTGCACTTGCCACCGCGCGCACCCACCGTGGACAACACCTGACGCGCCACCTCAGCCGCATAGCGTCACCCGCGACGTTGCTATGACGATCCATTACAGAAGAAACATACACATCGAATGGCGAACACTTTACGTTTGCAATTATTGAGAAATTGACTTTGAGTTTGGATTGAATGTTGTTTTTTTAGAAGTAAATTATCTCTGGTCTGGATGGTGTCTATTCTGGCTTAGCTTTCCTTCCTCCTTATGTAATGGTTAAGTTATCCGCTTTATTCGCACCTCCGTCCATTTTATTTTTTTTGGTGGTATAAGGAGATACAATTTATTGCCTTGCCGAGATCTTCATAAATTCGTTCGTTCCAATATTCTGTAACGCAATGCATCCTAAGCCACATTGGATTTGCTTCATGCTAGTCAGTCCTTCCTTCCCCAGGGGCGATCGGTTCACGATAGCCAGCTTAAAGCCCACATCAAAAACATGCTTGTTTTTGATAATTAGGGATAAATCTTCGAAGGACCAGTTTAACCTTTCGTAAATAGGTCCACCCCTTACCAGGTACGGTATTCATAAGAACCTATATACAAAACGCAAAATTCCCAACACCATTAATTTAAAGAATTTTCATTATTAAAACGAATAATTCAATATCCGTTAATTCAATACAATACTATAATCATCTATCTGCACGCTAAAGTTTCACCTAGATTCCCTAACCGAACTCCAATAATTGACACGAGGCATACTTCTACAGTTGGGTAATGCACTGAGGATTGCTGAAGGCAGGAGTATCGGCTGTCTCGCCACCGAATATGAACGTTTTGGTTCTGATTTTCAAGGTGAGAATAACCCTTTTCGGGAGAGGTAGGGCGAATAGACTTGCATAGTACAGTACAGTGTAAGGTGCTTACAGTACGGCAATTATTTATTTTAAATATAGTACTACTCCAGCACACTGCACTTCCTTTTGACCCTGTTCCTTCTGACAAGAGAAGGAAGGACTTAGTTTGCATTAAGCCTCATACTAGACATGCGTTTGCTAATCGTTTCTATCTGTTCTTGGGACCTTTTCTATATAATAAGCTCAACAAGGTACTAAGTTTCTATAGTGTAAGGTATAAAAAATGTAGTAAAATGTTATCCGAATATTTAGAGACACTAAATTACACAGACACAGAAAAACTTCTAGAAATTTTGGCATGATGATTTTGATCCCCGCGTAAGTAAGTGTTTATTTTTGTAAAATTACTTAGGCTTTTTCTCCTACTTCTTATAATATTCTTTATTTAAATACAGCTTAACTTTAAATTGTACTAGTCCAAAGTAGTTGGATTGTAAAGTGATGGCCTGAAACACAGGTTTAAATTAACCTAGATCGGGCTGGTCGCTACATAAAATTGCAATTCCGAACAACCAGTACTTGCACCTATAATAAAATCTTAGTTTTAGTTTTAGGCACTTTAATTGTATGGAAAACTTATTACTGTTGGCTACATGTACACTTTTTGTAAACGTTTTTATTTGAAATAAATTATTATTAATATTATAGTAAACCATCCTAACATAGTTGTCTGTGATTCAACAAACGTTAAAGTAGTGATACTACACGATCATCGGCGACACTAGTCGGCGTCGCCACAGACGCGTCAGCGGCTGCCGTCAACAGAGGCCACTGCAGCCGGCGACACAAGTTGGCGTTGCCACAGGGAAACTCCGTTTCCGCGGCAAATTGCGGCGGAGCGGACGGAGCTCCGGCGCGATCTCATGGCGGTCTGGAATCAGCGACTGTCGCAACCCAGTGCAGGACACGCCACGATAGTGGCGGTAAAGCCCCTCTTTGAGGAGTGGCTAGAGAGGCGTCACGGCGCCCTCACCTACCGCCTGACGCAGGTGTTCACCGGACATGGATGTTCCTGCACATAATCAGGCAGAAGAAAACGCCCGGGTATCACCACTGCGAGGATCGCCCAGAGGACACGGTGGAAACCTGCCCCGCTTGGGTGGAGCACCTCCGTGTCCTCGTAAAGGCGGTTGGCGGCGACCTCTCGCGCCGGCCCTGGTGCATGTCATGATCCGAAGCGAGAATCTTCTGCGAAACAGTCATGCTGGCGAAGGAGGTGACGACTTCCGGCCACCATAGCCGCGGGCCTGCGGGCGGTGAGTATTGGGTAGCTCACCGCCCGATCAGGACCAGGCCTATGCCGGAAGGCGCGCACATGTTCCACGCGCGCCTCAAAGAGATGTCAGCACATGAAGGGGCCCGTTAGGGCCGAGCCTGCCGGGTAAGCGGGATTGTCCGAAAGGGTTACCGCTACCCAGGAACATAAAGGGCTACGGAAGAAACATAGATGGGTTTTAGTCAGTAAGAGTCTGACACTCCCTTCCGCTCCACCCAGAGCGGGAGAAGTCATTGGATGATTTCCCACCCAAAAAAGAAAAAAGAAGCCGTCGACACTAGTCGGCGTCAGTCACTATATTCTTCGTCTGATTCTGGAAAACATTACAGGTGCAATAATAAGAATGAAGGTTCATTGAATTATTGCCAATGCACCGGCCAGTGTCCTTATACCTAACATTTCTACAACTCTATTCCACGCCGCATGTGTTCTAAAAATCATGCGGGTACCCGCTTAATGCACACACTCACCTGTTTCTAACTAGAAATATAAAAGATGTTAGGATATACCTAGATATCTAACGTGACGTTACGGCTGGATTTGACGTATAATAATTTAATTATGACAATATGTATAGTGAAGCAATATAATGCTTTTAATAAGCTCTACTCTGAAGCCAAAGTGTTGACTGTGAGACAGCTTTTTGTGCTCCGCGCTGTGCTGCGGAATCACTCTACGCTACATCTGGATCCTACTAAGCTGAAAAGACGCAAAGGCACTCCCGTGTGCGATGTAGTCCAATGCCGTTCCAAGTTTGCCAGCCGACAATATGCGGCAACTAGCGCTCGACTGTATAATCGTATTCATAAACTTATGGCCATTTACTCCCTGACGAAACATGAAGTTAAAATGAAACTTATTGACTGGTTGCAGAAGTTATCGTATGATGAAACTGAGAATCTTATTGCAATTATCTCATAATAGTTAAATTACTGTACCTATTTAAATCAAGGCATTATTTGTTAAATTTATGCTTAGTAACTATAAGTACTTGCACGATATGTAATACCACTTGTATGCCACTTTATCTGGAGGAACCTTGGCTCCTAAAACACAGGCTTTTGGCCTAGTTTAGGAGGCCTCAGTTCGCCCTTGAATATGACTCCACTGTACTGTATTTCTCAAACATTTGTGTGCTTATTTATGTTCTTGTATGTGTACAAATAAACATTTTTTTTATTATTTTTATTATTTTATTATTATTATTAATTTATTTTACTCGTACGCGTACTTCTTAGTCTGGAATAAAGTATTTTATTTTGGCAAATAGCGTGGGTTTATTAATAATTATTATATTTGCAAAAACTTAAAAAGGCTAAAAAGGAAACCAATAAAACAACAAAACGTAAAAATTTGAAGGATAATATCTGCACACTGGGTGGCCGCAGTGAACAAACAACTAGATCGCCTACGCTAACTTCATCGAGGCGCCAAAGGTTATCAGCGACCACCAGTTGCCATGCAAAAGAGTTTACGAAACATACGTTTTAGTTGGCGCTCGTTACTTGAACAGCGGTAACCAGGAACAAGGTCCAACGGTCTAGTGAGTGGAAAAAGTGATGAATTCAGCGCGTGCTGGTCGTGTGTTGGCGTGCATGTCCTGCGCACGCGCCGCCCGCCACGCTCCGCCGCATCACACCCTCTACCCCTATCCTCTACCTTACCTTTTTTACATTTTAGAAATACTCTTCTAACCGTCATGTGCGCGACAGTTGGACTTAGACGCTGATAACTGATAACGATGCTATAGCATTAACACGCCCGTGTAATTAAAACAACGGGGATGCGTAAGTTATGGCTTTGCTTATTTCAATATATATAGAGGTCGGTATATAAACACACGCTTCGATGATTACACAGTGAACTGTGTTTCAATACAGTCATACGCGACATCAATGAACGCCAGAAGCGAAGACATAATCTATATATATAAAAGAAAGACGGGTTTGTTCCCTTCGTTATAACTCGAGATCTGCTGGACCAATTTTCATGGTTTTTGTTTCGTTGGATTTGTCTCCGCCCTGAATAGCAGAATATATTTTTAATTCTTTTTTTTTTTTTTTTTTTTATTTATTTTTGGTAGGGTAGGTAGGTAGTTAGAGTAGGTAGGTAGGGTAGGTAGGTAGGTAGGTAGGGTAGGTAGGTAGGGTAGGTAGGTAGGGTAGGTAGGTAGGGTAGGTAGGTAGGTAGGGTAGGTAGGTAGGTAGGGTAGGTAGGGTAGGTAGGTAGGGTAGGTAGGTAGGTAGGTAGGGTAGGTAGGTAGGGTAGGTAGGGTGGGTAGGTAGGGTAGGTAGGGTAGCTAGGGTAGGTAGGGTAGGTAGGGTAGGTAGGGTAGGTAGGGTAGGTAGGGTCGGTAGGGTAGGTAGGGTAGGTAGGGTAGGCAGGGTAGGTAGGGTAGGTAGGGTAGGTAGGGTAGGTATCACAGTTAAGACAGGACAACGTCTGTCGGGTCAGCTAGTATTCTAATATAATGACTTCCTTAATGTCCACGCTATTTGAAAAAAAAACCTTGCTCGTAAAATAAACCTACCGAGTAACAGAAACCTTCAACTCGTTTTGGGAAAAAAGATTGCATCATTTCAAGCAACAAAGTCTTAACAGAAACAAACAGCCACTGCGCGGCCGCAGGTTTGCATAGATAGGTACATCTGCATCGCTGCATAAAATTAAGCATTTGGTTTTCTTACTTTTTCGTCAAAATTAAATTGTACACTAACTACTTACCATAAAACAGTATGACCAAATGACTTTTATGAAACGGCAACTCTTCCAAATAGCGCCCGAATCCTTGTATTAGTGGGTGAGCTTGTATTCGTAACAAAATTTGGAACGAGTGTGTATAAAAGTCCATATACGGACAATAATGCACTATTGTGCTCTGAAAGCAGTGAGTAAAGTAATACAGGTTAGGTGTCGGGAGGAGTGCGGCGCGACGCGGACGTGTGCGGCGCAGCGATGCTCGGTGCGGCGCGCACGCAGCCGCGCGGGGGCGGCGGAGCTGCGCGGTTGCCGTATTTTATTTATAATTACGGACGACGACCCGAGACCCGGACCTGTCGCGATTTCACCTGCTATTATTGCCATTTTATTCATTGTTATTGCATTTATTACGTTACTTGTTACAGATTTTACTGTCTGTAGGTTTTAACGAATGGCTCTTAATGATGAGACTATATCTCCGTGCTGATTTCTCCTTATAAACGCGCACGTGTAACGATCTCATCTTATAGTGAGCGGTGCCGATTTAATTGATATGATTATGTTTTTAATGTTCCACCAGTCCAGATACACAATGTAAAAAGAAAGTAAAAGAGAATTTACCATTAATGTTTAACTTTCATATAATAAATGTTCTTATTCCTTTGGTTGATATTGATGATCCTTTTCATTAATTTATTAATATTCTTGGGGTATCAATTTAACGTCGACTCATGTCAGGACATACTTTCTACATACTTAATTGTTTGTGTGAGCACTTGTGCAACTAACGAATTAACGATAAGTGCAGTAAGATCTTCAATAGTGATATCCCTGAAAGTGATTCTACTCACTACCCACCACACACTGAATATCAGGATCCAAACTATTAATTGACATGAGGTGATCATGCTCGCCATAAAAGCTTATCTAATCCATTCGCACGAATTTACTCGCCCGGCACGGGTGAATCGACGGCTTATTGGACGACTCGCACGAATTTAACTCGCACAAAACGTGCGAATCGACTCCTTTAAAAAATATTATTTTTTCTGTAGTCGATTCGCACAAAGTTTATTTAATGGGGAGCGAATAGCCTACTACATTTTTGTGAGGGTGTCGATTTGCACGCCAATAAATAAAATTTGTGCGAATCGACTACAGAAAAAATAAATTTTTTTAAAGGAGTCGATTCGCACGTTTTGTGCGAGTTAAATTCGTGCGAGTCGTCCAATAAGCCGAATCGACAGGTTCAGAAAAACGTTTTAGGCAATTGGCACATTTTGAATTCTGTGTATATTAAGTTAAGAAAAGGTACACAGTAAAATAGTAGTATAATATAGTAAAACTAATAAAATACCTTCGTGCATTTCGCCTATAAAAAGAATAAAAATTAATTATTATTAAAAAGTGTCGATTTGCCCATTCCGGGATAGTGAATCCGTTCAATAAACCGGCTTCAATTACAACTGTTTATATCTTTTAAACAGGATGCGATTTCAAAAGTATATAAGTGCGTCACTGAGAATCTGATAACAGTGATAGCAGTTGCTCTATTGCCGTCAATCAAACTCATACCTAATACTTGCCCATTGTGTCAGAAAAAAAATTATATTAAATTTCTTCTCGACACTATTGGCAAATAAACAAATATACAGGCAAATAATAGATTGACCACCTGTAATGTCACTACGTACCTACCATTGTCTAAATAAATTCGGCAACACGAATTCATGAATGGCGTGATTTAGATACCTAGTCCCAAAACATCCTGCAGCAGCGCGTACACTAATTTAGTCTGTCGAGGTGTTTACGTATGTAGTAAGCTCGAAAAAGGCGTAATACTGGAATGCCCATAATTAGTAATACGTGAACCTGACGTATCGTCACCGTGGTCCGGGTGACGAGCAGGTCGGAGGTGAGGGCCGGGCGGGCGCGGCGAGGTGCACCTCCTACGCGCGGTACCGTTACACACCGGTTAATTTTTATGCAGACACCAGATTATTGTATTAACGCCCGCGCCCTCTAGCGAACAAGGAAACCGACCGAGAACAAAAGACCGCTTCGATTTGATCCGAGTAACTGTCTCGATGTGAAATGTAAAAAATAACTCATGCCCCGAGCGCTTTGTAATAATCATATTAAATTCGTATCACAGTTTTACATAAATGTCACGTCACTCAAGAAAATGTTGATAACGGATTTATGTTCGTTTGATTCGTATCTTGTTTTCTTTATGACAATTTACGAAAGTGTTCCATCTCCGCGTGTGACAGGAAAATTGAAAATCGTGAAATACCACTTTTTTAATATTTAGATGATACGTGACAATATGCAAAATTGAAGTACAACAAGTAAATCTATGTATAAATTACTTTTTAGTATTTTTTTTTAAATCCGATAGCATAATTTTATTATTAAACAATGTGGCCGTATGTATTACCAAATAATATTATCTTTACCAATGACTAAAATTGCGAGTAAAAAGTTGGGTTCATATTTTATTATCCGTTTCGTAATTAACATCGGATGCTAATGTTAGCGGCGGGTGCTCAACTGACGAGGAGCATGCTTAAGTATGTTTTTATTGCGAGTCTCGAGATGCTCGACACGTGACTCATCCTGCCTACACACCATCATAATCTTTGTTTATTTATTAGTATCTAATAAAAAATGTCAATGAAAGTTACGAATAGCAGATTATACCTACTTCCGATTTTACATCATCGTGATAAATTAGAGACTGTTATGTTGAAAACCATTCACATTTATAACCTTTGAAACATTTCCATTTTAATGATGTAAACGCGCTGCCCGTTGATGTCTTTTGTTAGCGGCATGCGGCAGTCCACCCCACTGCTTGTATCTTTTATTAGATTATCGAAATGTAAAAACTTAATCGAAATAAATTAAGTTGCAAACTTTGTTAACATTTACATTAAATCCTTTTTATTTATACTCACTTTGACTTTTGGAAGTTTTATTTTTATATTCGTGCCCCAATATTATTGCTTATATTCATGCATCGCCTGTATCTTAAACTCGCCAGTATCTCTATAATACACATTTTAATTAATCACACTAATGAAAAGCTCCAAGCTACAATAAACTGTCGTTTAGGTGATTCCAAGATACACGATAGGTAGCAATTAGTGCACTTTGCGTCTGCCTTTCAATATTTACGATACGTATCGAATTCTTGGACTATAAATTAAAATGTCTGGTAAGTATTTTATCAAAAACAATGCGATGTAGACATCTAAGCTGTAAATATAACCTTTATTTCGCTGTTTATCACGTTGATACAAAACTAAGATTGCGCAATCACAGCCTCCAAGCTTAAGGAAATAAAGCATCAGAATCCATTTACGCGGATCCACAAAGCATCGCTACCGGTGAATAATCTTTTCAGAGTCGTTGAAGCGCGACGTCGCGTCGCCGCCCACGCGCCGCAGCTACCCATAGCTCACGGGCCGCAGTGTCGTGCTTATTGGCACAGGATCGCGCGATTTATCGCGTCGCCGTCACACCTCCGCTGCGACACCCGCTCTCTGGACACTGCGGACACTGAGGGCACTGCAACACTCGACGACACTCCTGCGACACACGTGGCTCGCACCTCGATCACTGTGCGCTAACGACATCTGTCTCCCGCGTAATCATAAAACGTACGAGATGACGTACTCACGCGTGTTTCTCTGATTATAGTGGGCCGTTACTAATGTATTCATGACATGGTATTGTATAAAACCAGACTTCGATATTATACCTTGTTTGTAACTTTTATACTTTAATTTTTAAATTAAAGGAAGTTAAACTCCTTTACGAAATAGACAAAACGGTGAAACAAGTGTCACAGTCCAGGGGTTTTACAACGCAGTATAATAGCGATAAACATTTTATGGGTACTCACTCAGGAGTTGATCAATATAATGTTATTAGTTATGAAACCCGGAGCAAAATATACCAAACTCAATTAACAAAGCTATAAATTATTGGCAGTACTATAATGTTTGTGACTTTGTGACACGGCTGTCTTATTGACTGTGGATTGTAAATAGTTCGTGCCCTATAGAAATTTGTAAATAAATTCATAAATTTTGAAAAAAAAAATTTAATTTTGTCTTTCAAATTGTTTTGAAATAGGTCAGGTTTCAGTAGATTCAATTTGTTTAAGCTATAGACTGTAGTGTAGATAATATTATAGAAGCCATGACTGATGGAAGCTGTAGGTATCTTATGACAATACCTATAATAAATGACTGATCCTTGTTTGATTGTTAGGGGATTTTATAAATACATTTGTGTAATCCTTTCTATTACTCTACTTATGACAGTTAGGATATGTTTACGCGTTTATAAACGTTAACGTTTTTATTATAAGCTTCTATTTAGCTTTCACTGTATGAATGCATGTACATATATTGTTTGGGTAAAACCTTGCAACTGAATTTAAAGAAGTTATTCTCAATCAATTGAGCTGTTTTTAAGTTTAAATGACAATGCACGGTTAGCTTAGAGACTTTAAAAAATGTTTTTTTACTATTTAATTTATTTACTACTCTTTCAACATTAATTTCAGGCACAGAAATATAGCTGTTCAAATAAAGTAAATAAATAAGTGCCCCGATCATCATCATCACCCTTGGCGGCCTATACTCGCCCACTGCAGAGTAGGTATAGGCCTACTTTCTTTCGTACCATGCTTTGCTGGTATGCGCGAGTCCCAAACAGGTCTTCTCCAAAATCTTCAGTAGGTCATCCAGTCTAAAAACAACTAAAAATATAAAGACAGCTGTGCGTAACATGTAGCTATCTAACTCTAATGCAGATATTAAGTAGTTATGTAGCACAACACAGCAGAAAACACATTTAACATTACATTACCTTTAAGGTAATGTTAAATGTGTTTTCTGGGTTTAGATTATTAAAAACCTCGTATTTACTGTTAACACAATCATGAACTTGGTTATTGTATTTCTATAAAATTCCTATTAAGGCATAAATTAATCTGTTTAATAGTATTATCAAACAAATCAAATAACTGTTTTAGTACTGTACCTATCACGAGCGGTATTAATGTGATTAGTGCATGTAACTGTTACTAACTTGGCCATGTTCGTAGTATTGATTAATCGCACTACGATTATATTATTGTGTAATTGCAATGCGCCGCATAGACACGCCGAGTCATATTACACACACCTATTAATAAAAGTAATCAACAATTCAACACTTACATTATTGTATAATAAAATCATTAAACAAAATATTTATAGTGATTTAAAATTTTTGGTGAAGAAGTTTAACCACGATAAACGTACTGCCTGAAAAGCTCAGTGTGACAGTAAACACGTCATGTTGGCGTCACAGCATGTTCCAGAGGTTTGCAGGCGGAAATCTTCAACATCAAAATTTATCGAGTGTGTGAGGAGATTATAAATCGTTACAATGTCATATCAAGAGTGGGTTAGATAATTTATTGAGAGGTGCGCATTGAAATCACATTTATTTGTGCGCACGCGCCGACGCGACGCGCCACGTTACAAATCATGCTTATCGCCGCAGCTTGACTTGGTCCATTGCCGCCGCCAGCCCTAAATCTAGACGGATCTAGATATTTACGTACGACGTGGCCTCTTCAGCACTGCACATAACATAGTACCCAACGGTAACACTGCGCCGAGCCGCCTTGCGCAACTCTGCAAATTGGTTTATTTCACGAACAAGTAGTACGTACACACGTTCATGTTATTATCTATCGAAAATCTCCGTACCTACTACATTAATAATGTTTCTAGTTTAAAAGATATAAATAATTAAACATAACAATACCAAAGCTCTTCTCGAACGAGGCCGAATTAGTGTCGAAACCCGTTTGCGTTATCTTTAAGGCGATCACTTATAAGTTATAACTAATAGAAAAGTTCAAAGTTCTATTAGACTATTAGGTGTGAACTCTAATTGGTACCGCATATCAGCGATCGATATCGGATTAGATAATCACGATGCAAATAGGAACAGAATTAATTAATGAGAATGCATTGGATTGGCCGCAGTGCGGGGACGCAGCGCACGCGCCGCACTCGGTGCGGGCGGCCGCGGTGGTCGTCGGTGACCAATCACTGCGACTCGCAAACGCATTCGCGCTCTCAACAACACGTCTTCGCTGACTACCACTAATTGGCATTCATATAAAATAATGTGTACCTATTTTCTCCTATTATTTCAGTCGTGTGTGTCTTCGCACTATCGTTACGTAATTTAATTAGGCTTCAGCTCCAGGTTCATTGTGCTGAGAAAGGCATATCCCATCATAATCAAGTAATAATTTCTTGATCTGCAAAAAGTGTACTTATCTCTTTGTGAGATCAATAAGAGCCATTTTTGTACTTTAACTAACTGAATCAATATTCATTTTAACGCCAAAAATGAGAGTATAATTAATTATCAAGTGTATTTTCTCGTTCTACAACTGTCACTACTCGTCAACAGATGTCGCTACAATTAAAGAATGTTTCAATACTTAATAAATTGTTACAGTATTGTTTCGTAAATTGCTTCGATAATATCTTAATTTCAAACAAATCTATACAAAAGTGCCAATAGTAAGTACCTATCTGACGTTTAAGAAACGTGCACTTGCCTGACAGGGTCAGAGGTTAACGGAGAGATTAATATCTTATTGGACAACTTTCGTACTAGTAACCCTTATGATCTGCTTTATGTTCTGATAAACTTATTGGATAATGATGTCAATTAGATTTTAAATGTTTATTCATTGAATGAGTCAGGGGTTTGCGTAAATGTTGGGAAACAATGTCTTGAGCTTGATGATTTGAATTAGGTAGATACTTACTAACACAGTTTAACTTGGAGGTACCTACAATACCAATGCCATAGCTATTGGAGCGTACATTGGGTAGTTAATTAATGTGTTATTCATTTTATCATACCAAGAGCTAACTGAACCTAAAGTTACGACTCATGTATCACTCAGGGCTTTTCCATTTCCCATTTTTTCTGAAAAAGAGGTATCTATAACTTGGAGCTTTCAAACCGGAAAGAGAGCTAAAAAGCTCCTTTACCGTTTTCAGGATCTTTCTGAGGAACGTGTATTTTTGCCGTCGGTTCAGTCATCCACCCAACGTTGTACAGTTGCAAGACAAGGAATATTTAAAATTTTCCTGTTGCTTGAAAAACCGTTGCTTCGTTTAAAGAAAATCATGCGAGGTACGGGTTACGGGACGGTACATTGCTCGCTGCCTCATTATTGTGAACCGTAAAGTACCTGCATGCTTACTTAGTCTTTTCTTCTTACCGCGCACACGCAAAAAGTAAAAAAAAAGTAGTTATAACGGTAGCCTTGATATGTCAAGGATAGCTTTAAATATTTCTATGCGATTCAATTCGTTTGATAAACTTTTATGTGCTGTAAAATTGTGCATGTTCAACATTTTATGTTCGCATCTAAATTCAAAGAACATAACACTAAGGACATAATAATATGAAAAAAGATGACAAGCCTGAAGAAAGATTAGTACAAAGTGTTGAGTGAGTATGTTGGTGGACATTTTATTTAGGTATTTCCTCGAATTAGGTATAGGGGAGGTGGCGGCGGGTGCGGGCCCGCTGTGACCTCGTGGCCGGGTGACCGGCGGCGGCTGGCGCCCACCGGCTAATGCTCGACCCACATCAGACCGGTGCCCGTGCTTTGCGCTATTGTCTCGATAAACTCGCTGCCGCTAAATAACCACTTACTAAACCACAAATTGCGTCTAAAGTACGCGAACTTTGTTTGTTGCCTATTAAAACATTGCTTATGGTTTATAGTTTAGATTTTGATGTTACATTGTTTATTTAGCGGTAAACGATGGAAGGTTCGAGTTCCTATAAAATTAGATTGTCCTCTATTTTAGTACATGGTGATGCTTGTAGTACCTAGTCTTAGAATCCGGGTGATTCGGGTTTACTACAGCCAGAATAATCGTTTTCTTTCTCTAAGATCAAAGACACTAACTTTTTAATTTCGCACGTCAGCATCGTCTTCCTGGATTTATCCCAATTTATTTGGCGCCAGCGCATTTCATTTCGTAATTACATTCCTCTTTCATTCATTCATTTCAGAACCTACTTCAGCTCTCATTTTGCTAATATTATTTTTAACCTCTGCTGCCCGCTGCAGGCCTAAGGCCTCTTTTCATTTTCCCAGTGCTGTCTGATCTTTTTGGTAAAGGTTAAATTTTGAAACTGATTGAAATAATTAATTTGTCAGTGTGTTAGTTCTGAGCGGTTTATATGGTACTCAACAAAGTTAAAGTAACGAATGTTTCCTGGTATTATTTTGAATAAGGTAGGTAAGTGAAATTTTCGTGGTGTTCTTGTAGCGGTTCCTATATAACGAACTTGTAAAAGCACTTATTTCCCAAAATGGAAATCACGCATCATTATCATGATCACGCGCATCCCGCATTCGGTGAACTTACCATTGTTTCGTAGAACTTAATATGCCCAATGCTACGAATCCAGATGACTCGTGAAACGCTGGGAAACACAGGGTTATATGAAAGAATACAGCTAGTTATGTTTATGACAAGTTTTATTTTCTGCTTATGGAGGTAACAGAAAGGAACGCGATTAGACCACCGGCTTAGCTATAGCCTCATTGATAAGTATTATTTTAATACAGTCTATTAAAATAATATCATAATGTTATACTTTTCTCAGAATATATTAATCATTTATACTTAAGGCACTTTGTACATGGCTTAGGATACGAATATAATTTTAATAAGTGTATGACACTCGGCAAATGCCATATGACTAGCGTAGCCACGGTTTACGTGACTGAATATAACCTTACATCTACTTATTCTAACTTATGCCAAACAATCTACATTTACATTGGTCCCCTACACAAGAAACGTAAAAATATAAATGTACACACAGTTGAGATTTAAACCATTTACAAAAATAATTTAATTTTAAATACTTATAATACTACAGCGTCGTATAGCTAACGCTTACACTTAGAGGATGTTACAGCTAAATGAGAGATCGAGGATCCTGCGGGCTCAGTCTTTTAATAGGCATGCACAGGAGCGGGCGGCGGGAGGGGCTGGTGCGAGTGCGGCGAGGACATCGCCTCCGGGCGGTACTCGTAGGGTGAAGCCCCGGGGACGCCGCAGCCTCCTTCCAGGTGCTTGCTCAGCAGGGACATTCGGGAAAATGTCTTTCCGCAGCCGGTACAAGAATACTTCTTAACGTCTGAATGAGTTTGGAGGTGAGCGCGCAAGTTCGACCTGTCGGCGAAAGCGCGGCGACAATGATGGCAAGAGAACGGCTTCTCTCCAGTGTGAGTGCGAATGTGTCCCTGCAGCAACCACGGCCTGGAGAATGCTTTGCCGCAGAGGTGACATTTACAAGGTAGGGTGTGGGTTCGGATGTGCATTTTCAGCGCTCCGAGAGATGTGTATACCTTAGCGCAGTATTTGCAGCTAAATGATTTCCTTGCAAGACTTCCCTCAGCAGCGGCGCAATGGTATTGCTGATGTTTTGATAGACCGGAGTAAGTGGAGTAGGACTTCGCACAATCTGGGCACTGGTAGCGAGGGCGTCGAGGTGCTGAGACGGATATTCCGGAGTCCGAGGAGACTGATCCGGGTGAGCGCAAGTCTTCGGGGCAAGGTGGTGGTGACACTGAAGATGGTGGTGAGGCGGGCGAGTAATGATGCGCGTAAAGTTGCGGGTGCGCAGGTGGGGACAGTGAAGGTGCTGCCGGGTACAGCTCTTCCAGGGGGTAAGGTGCATACAGCGTCGGCAGATAAGCGTACTGTGGTGTGGGGCGAGCCAGCTCTACGGGCGCAGGCTCCAGGCGAGCGCGGCACGCGGCCAAGTATTCGAGTTGTTGTTGAGGCCACTCGCGAGGTTCTACCTTGACTGCTGTGGTTGATACCGGCGATGAAGCTTTGCTGGGGTAGTTGCCAGTTTTAGAAAGGTCTTCAGGTTTTGTACTAAGATTTTGGGGTTCATCGTTTTCTGTGTCACCTGTAGACAAAAAAAAGGAAAATTTAATGATGGTACTCAATAAATAAGAACTTGTTTTCTCTTTAACAGTGTCCGTAAATTATTAAATTAAAATTATCTATTTAAAGTTTTAATGTTAAAAATATCATATTTTTTATTTATTTAAAGACTTAATGTTTATAACGTTAATCTCGTGCCTCAAAGTTAATTTTTAGTAATTGAAAGTAAACAACTAGGTAAACTAAGTCTTAAGATGTTACAATCTGGCGGTAATTACTAACTAATTGATCACATAACACGATACTTACAATGATAATCGTAGTACAGGCGCGTGGCGAGGTGGGCGGGGTGAGGCGGCGTAGTGGGCGGCGTCGCCGGCCGCTCCTCCCGCACCAGCACCGGCCGCTTCTTCAGCGGACAATGTGCGTACTTCTTGGTCATCAGAGCGCGAGTGGTCTGTGAGTCCTCCACGAGCATCTTGCACAATTTTCACTAACACTTAAAAAAAGTCTTCAAAAAATGTTCGTAAAACGTATCACAAGTTCACTTATAATCGTAACAATCCAAACATCACAAGATATCGTCGAAATCGCGTTAACAGTGTCGTGTTCGGGACGCGACAAACGTGTACGTGCACTCGTCGGCGTCCTGAGCTCGAGTGGTGCGGTGAGGGAAGGTTCGCCGCTTATAAAGCGCTCCCCGTCAGCGCCGCGGCCAGGTGGCGGCGGGTAGGCCTCGCACGTGCGGCGTACCCAATCGGCGGAGGGCGCGGGGCCGCGGCCAATGGCGGCGCGGCGCGGCGCGGGGCGGCCGGCACCTGCGCCTCCGCACCCGGCGCGGAACCGCTGCCTCTCAGTGCGATATGCCCAGCTTCTCCATCGCACCGGTGCAAACGCTCTCCCTGCAAATGAAACGATTTTTTTGCACAAACTTGGGGTTAAGCACCTTTGAACTGAACCAATGCCGTTTTTAAAATACCTCCGATATCTTTGTTCGGTTCCATCTATTGTGAATTTAAGTTAACGACATCAGCAACAGCTGGACATTTCTCTTAAGAAATCTGTACCTACCCAGAATAATTGTGTATAAGATGCTAGAGTATGAAACAATGTTAGAACGAAGACTAAGTTCTAATGGCTTTAAGTACACAAATTATCAATCAAAAGCCAGAGCAAAAGATCTTATCTTACCTTTGTATCTTATTTTGTAATAATCATACCTAAGTCAAAATTGCAGCTGAATATGTACTTTCTATTTATTACAATGTATACAGAACGCCTAGATACGTAAACATAGGAAGTGGAAATAATTCTAGGTACTGACACCTACGACAACAGTTCCTATAGATAATCTTACAACTTACACCTTACAAGTAATCGTTGCTACGAACAAAGCTGACACACTTAAAATTTACAAGGAAGCTCGAGGAGGCACTGGCGGAATATAGAATACGAGCTTTATTAATACGGCTAATGAATGTTCGTGCAATTCAAAATACATTCGCAGATCTCGGTGCTGACACAAGAAATTGCAAAGTGGTTGAATTTAGAACCTACCTACGGAACTTACCCATAATAATATAATATCCAAATATAAGTTAAGCATTCAATTGTGCCTGTACCTAAACCCATTACTGGATTTTTTTAGAGGGATAAAATATTCAGTAAAGATTCGCCACAATGAACTCCCAGAAAAATTAAAACATCAGTTTCCTGTTAAAGATAATAAACTAAACAACTGAAAAGTAAAACAAAGCAATAAACCGTATGACTCAAGTGTTACTTAACAGTCAACATGTCGTCAAACAAAGAACGCACTTCTGCGTCACGAGGCGCGACAGGATCGCAGATAAATGTAACTTGATCAAAAAGCTGCAGTAATCAAAATCACATAGGTGCGATTATCGACCTAGTTAGCGAAAAAGGTATGTTATTTGAAACCACGATGACACACAGCGAGTTACTATTAATTATACGACACGGGACGAACTTATCGTCTCATTTGACCTTGGCCTCCTTCCTGTTGCGATTTGTCTTCCTTTTACAATTGTGCGCGAAAACGAACCATTACATAAGAGGAGCTCTTATCATATCTGACTACAAGTTACACGAATGAATTTTATTTGCATATCTCACCGACACTTGCCTTCGAAACGATCGGAACAGGAAACATTTACAACCAATGGTTGAGTTGCTTACAGAAAAATAATTTTGTGAAACTGTACATAAGTGTTAATTAAATATTTGTTTTATTTTATTGTCGGTTCTTTTAATAAGCAAAAAAAGACATTTAATCAACATTGAATCACTGACAAGAAGATGAAAATGATTATGTTTAAACATGTTTGGATGTCAACGGTCAGATGTCGTCAATAATAAGATCGTGTGAAAGTGAACAATAT
The DNA here is from genome assembly GCA_951799385.1 of Hyppa rectilinea. Taxonomy (NCBI): domain Eukaryota; kingdom Metazoa; phylum Arthropoda; class Insecta; order Lepidoptera; family Noctuidae; genus Hyppa; species Hyppa rectilinea. The sequence goes on along the minus strand of OX637306.1, from coordinate 10,272,945 downwards.
AGACTTATTTCAACTTTGACCCAACAATACAGAGCTCAGATAAAAACTACTCCCGGTACAAGTCACAGAATCATGTCGGAATGTCCACTCCGAAAATCACACGATCCTAACGGATTACTAATTCAATAATAGTAATAAACGGGAACCGGAAGGCTGAGAACCCGTTTATACTGCAGATCGTTAACAAAAACAGTTCCTTGTGTGTATCAAACCAAACAAGATATTTTTACAACCCCTTCCGAACGCGGAAATATAACGTCCATAGAGTCTTTGTTATATTTTTTATGACACCAGTGTTAATTCCCACAGGTCAGAGTGTTCGTCGGGCAATTTGGGTTTCTCACAGAACAAGTTCACAGTTTACAAAATGCTATGTGCATCCCCTTCAGGCAAGCTATTATGCACTAATGTAGACTGTATAAAGGCTTGTAAGGTTTGTGTATGTCAAAAAGTACAAGAGTTGGTATATTACAAACACTTCTCATGTTTATAAATCACAACAAAATATGAACCTTGACCGAGAAGCTACTGATGTCATGACAACGACGAACAGCCTACGTTTCAATTTCTTTTGTTTTATTTTTGGAGATTTGTTCGTCCCGCTCTTAAACTCGTAGATGAATTTCATGAGATTTCTACCTAAAGTAAACATAAGTAGTTGATCACTACATAGTATAAAACAAAGTCGCTATTTTTGTCTGTTTGTTTGTCTGTATGCTTAAATCTTTAAAACTACGCAACGGATTTTGATGCGGTTTTTTTGTAATAGATAGAGTGATTTAAGAGGAAGGTTTATATGTATAGTTTGTCGACATATATTGCGGGCGAAGCCGCGGGCGGAAGCTAGTTGCTTATAAATGCTTATAATTATTACATACGTTATTGACACACACAACATAATGTTCAGTTCACATCAACATGAACATACATACTGAGAACATTCTCTGTATTAGTAATCCTTCATAAACATTCATATCTACTACGATATGCATAAATATAATTTAAATTGACTTTGTGTTTAACATCATTAGTTTTCGATAGTATTCGTCGCCGTTTCATTGTGAGATTTAACATGAGCAAGGAAGTTAATCTTTGCGATATGATTTCATCGTACATTTTGCTGGATATGCAAGTTCAACGTTCAAGTCGCATATAAATGATATCATGGTGACGAGGATCATGGCGCGAGGTGAAATTCAGCTCGTGACTCAGCGTACCTACAAGTATGTGTCAAGGGATCGGACGTGTAATTGACATCAACATCTCGATTAAATAAGTCTTACTGTGACTAATCGCTTCGATCGATCGTCAACAACAATACTTGGTATGGCAAAACGAGAGCTCTTCATTATCGAGTCATTGCAGGCTTTCGACACTGTAAGTAGGCGATAATGACACGGCTATAACAAACAGACAGTCACTCATTAACTAATTATTTCGGGTCCCTGTGAATGAAACGTTATCTCGATTACGCTTGGGAAACGTAAACATAACACCGGAAGATGGTTGATGGTAAACAACATTAGACATATTGTTTTATCGAAATGAATGGCATATTGATAATGGACAAGTACTTAGTAAACTCGTTAAGAGAATAAAATTGTCTTACTTGACTAATATTTATCACCTTGTTTACATTATTGACAAACCTAATAACCAATTCGGAGAATGACTTTAGTAAAATTTGATATTCCTTAATTGTGTATAAGCCTAATAGCTGTTGGTGTAAAGTTCCATGAAAGTTTAGACTTTTATATAGGTCGACTATGACAAAAAAGAAAAGCTAGTGCCCGTGGAAACATAAAAGAAAAATAAAATGCTTCATGTTGTATAATAGATGTTAAATACGTTGGTGTCATCGTATCTTCGTTATTAACAAGTGTGATATGTGTCGGGGCGGCTGCGCGGGGCGGCCAGGTGCTATGCGCGGGGGCAGGGGCGCGTGCGTAACGGTCGCGGCACGAGCGGCGCAGGCGCAGGGGCCGTGCGCTATGGAGTATGGCGGAAATAGCGATGGACAGGGGCGCCGCGCCCGGGGCAGGTGGTGCGATACAGGCAGCGCTCTCAATGTCACACAATTGGCGGTTAATTCCTCGCATACATTACGTACAAATGAACCTAATGTGCGATGGAATAAATTTTTAATATTCATTTTAAATCTTTCAAATGTATGATAGATAGAATTACTTATGGAATGTTTATCATTTCACTATCGGCAGTTGACATTTATTACGACGACCGCCCTTGTAATAAAATTCCAGAGATGACAATGTACACAATTTTTTACCAATGTAGGTAATCCATTTCTTCCGAAAGCTTAAGTATTTGGTATGGCATATAAGTTCATAACTTGTATACTTTATAGTGCAGCATAAAAGTTCTAATAAATAAATTAATATTTATAAAAATGCATTACCACTTAGAACTTTACAGAATAATTTAATTTCCGAACAAGAGTAAGATAATAATAAATCCATACAGTTTTATCAGTATTATTATCTAGACAACTGCCTGTTATTATTATTTTTACGTCGAACTAACGACCGACCCATGGCACACCTGAACTGTACCTACCATTGTTGTTGTATGGATTTGTATCATTGTTTGTTGAGCTTGCCTACACATCAATGTTATACAAAGCGTAGGCACCCACGAGCTGAGTCCGACCCTGCATTGTATTGAATCAGTGCACAGCTATGCCAGCAGCTGGCTGCGCGTGCAGAATCACATGTCTGTACCCGAATCGCACATCTGCATGGAACCGCCGGCTTGCAACCAAACAGCCTAAACGCCATTCCAACCCTTACAAATCCACGACACGTAGTACCTACTGGAAATAAGCAACTCGATTAGGGTCTCCCCCATTCATTGTTTCGCTCGCGGACTACGAAAGGTCTTAAGCACCGCTCTGCTCGTAGTAACTTTGACACTTTGGAAGTAAGAAATTTATATTTCGGTTAAATTGTTGTAATAGTGGAAATAACAAAACTAACTGTATGAACCTCTCAATAAGATTTAAAATTGGATGCAACAGGGTGCTTTAGTAAAAATAAAATTTTGTTCGTAAGGTCCAAAATTGAATGGAATACTGTTGTATGACTTATGTAGTTTTGATGCCCGGAGAGTTGCGTGCAGGTAGGTGAGTAGTTTAATTTTAAATAATGGCATAGCTGTAGAGTTTTCTATATAAAGCGCACAGGGCCATTCAACGCTTTTATAAACACTTTTAATACAGATGGATTGAGTCTTATACAGGCTGTTCATTATACTGAGGTAAAGACTCGACATACGCTATAAAAGTATGTATTGGTTACTCGGAAGGAAATCCTGTTTATCAATACATAATAAGATTATACTCTATAAGCATATTCTGATGCCAATTTGGACGTATGGTATCCAACTCTGGGGCTGTACTAAACAGAGCAACCTCAAAAAAATACAACAATTCCAGAATAAAGTACTCAGAGATGCTGTAAAAGCACCTTGGTACATCAGAAATGACGACCTCCACCGTGACCTTAAAATAGAACTCGTCACCACCATCATTCAAAAATTTGCTGAAGCCCACGAACACAGACTTCACCGACATGTGAATGTTGAGGCAATTCAGCTGTTAGACAACACGGACCTAGTGCGTAGACTAAAGAGAACTAAACCTTTTGAGTTAGTGTAGTGTTTAAAGTTAGTGTATAATAGTGATCATTGCTGTGCTATGCATATAACACATGAACAAAGTGTTTTTATCAATACCAGACTCTAAGAAAGTGCTATGGACTTGTATAAAAGTGCTAAAGGACGCTATTCTTAGTTTTAACAAAACCTTTACCGTATAATAATAAGTTAGAGTTAAATTGCTTATTAGTCTTTTAGGCTAGATTTTAATCATTTATTAAGAAATCTTTTCTTAATAATAAGGAAAAAAAAAAAAAATATACTGAGGTTTTTGACGTTTTTATTTATATGATGCGGTTTCGAAGGTATTTATGTAATTTGATATTGTTAGTGATAGTTTGCCATACTAATTTTATTCTACAATAACTGAAAAATATAAACAGATAATAAAGATTAATAAAACGATACTGATTATGTTAGCTAGATTTTTAGATATCGTTATTTTAGTTAGTACAAAAATTGTTTACCTGTGTTACGCCGTAGCCGTAACGCAGTCCGTTTAGTTATTTATCTTTATCCTTTCCATTGCGTGCTTTTGCTTTACTAATTTTCATTATGAAATAATAAACTACTACTGGATGCACTATAGATATACAACTCTGTCTAACCCTTCGAGAATCACCAGGCCTGATGTTTTTAATATTTATTTAAAATTATAAACTATTTAAAAACATCATCCTGTATAGTTTGTCGCGGCAACAGCTGAGATTTGGGCACACGCTACGCGGCCGGTGCGTCACCGCGCCGCGCACCGGCCACCTTTCACCCCTCGCGCATTCCCTTGCGACTTGCGGCCTTCTTGTATGCGCAGACGCACTATTTATATCTACGCATATGCGCAACGTCCTATGTATACCGATCGCTTGAGGTAGGTATCGAGAAGATGAATGCTTTTTGGTGGCACATAAATGTCAATGTACTTAATTCAAAACTCTGGTACCGTGTAACATTTGAACAATGATCAATTTTTTTTTCTAAGTGAATTTGGGTAAGCGTTTAGTTTTATCATGAGAAACTTTTGTCTCTTGTTTTACAATCGATTGATCCATATCGCAAGAAGAGATAAATAGTTTTTTTTTTATCAGCCTATACTGGTCCTACTGCTGAGCAAAGCCCTCCCCCAAATCACCACAAGGCGGAACTTTTGCGATTCGGTGAGCGACCAGATATGTTAGAAGGGCAGGGTACACATATTGAAGAGTTTTCGCTTCAGAGAAATCGATAGATCGCCCTTCATTAGTGTCTTCATCATCCAATAACAGTAGCAAAAGTAACTGTCAAATCTAAAACTAAATTGTTATTGAGACAATTTCATTTGAATTTATTGCGACCTTCCCGTGCATTGTTTTTCTTATTTTTTTTTTTATACATAATTAATTTGTCAATGGAACTTAAGCAGATAGGCAGTCGCTCCATGTAAAATACTGGAATTCAGCTGCATCCGGTTAGACTGGAAGCCGACCCCAACTTAGTTGGGAAAAGGCTAGGCAGATAGGCAGTTTGGAACTTAAGCATAATTGGCGAAAAAGTAACTGCAACTCCGCCTAACACTTCGGGGAAAACGGGCGTGATGTTATGATAATAAGTAAATCATTGACCAGTTTTAAATAATAATTTATTCACTTATGTAAGTAACTTAATCTTATGCGAAAGTTAAAATTAAATCTAGTTTTGTAAAGAAATTTATTTAATTGTTATTTGTTAATTTCTCATTGTTTTCAAGGTATTGTAAAAGTTTATTGGACCGTCCGGCCTGAACGGGAGTTTTCTGAGTGGTTCAAAATCTTTGAAGCTTCCTGCTATGGGTAGACATTTATACATATTTATTTTCAGAAAAATAAATAATCACTTTGTTTAACATTTAGTACTTAAAAGACGTCCTTCTTTATTGTAAATAACCTTTGTACTTTCTTGCTTGTACTTAAATTGGTACCTAAAGATTATCAAAAATTATTTCGATTATTTTTCCTTCGAATAAAGCATTAGGTTAACTTCTTACCTGCAGACCTGCTACGTTGGCAGAGAAATTACGTAGTGAAGGAACTTCGTGGACTAGGTACGTCGTAGCACCTATTACTGTATTTTTATGTTTTTAATAAACATTTGAAGCATTGTTCTCATGTAAGTGACTTTGGGTCTTTTTTGAGAATAAATATCTTTAAACCAAATAAATGGTGACTCTCTCTCTCTTTTTCAGTAGGCATATTTCCCTTTTTTCATCATAGAATTAGCTTTATTTTGTTACTGAACCTTAAAGAGAGACCTCTACGATTTACTAGTCTAAGGATATGCCTATTCATATGCGTGTGCAAAAATGTATTTAGAAGTAATAAGTAAGAAATCTTTACTAGAATTAATCAACATTGATTCAATGTTACGTCAAAGGCGTGACGTATCTGCGCTGTCCCCCACATGTAACGCCATTCATACCGTTACAACGTGTAGGAACAATAACATTGCAATGCAGGGAAACAGGAATCGTCCGTTTCCCACATTCGATATTTTTTTCAAAAATCTCACCGTTATAGGGATTTTTTTGCATTTCTTAGCCCGAAAAGGTATTTATAGTGTTATGGTATGAAGGGGAGAGAAGACCTGGGGTCGCGGGGACAGCTGCATCCAATGCGCCGGAGCAAGCTCGAACAAGTAGATCATTCGGTACAGGATTAACAGAACCGTAAATGACGAATAACGGTTACATTATTATTTTTTATCTGCAACAAATGGGGCACTATTATTACCTGGCATGCAAGAGCTTTACGATGGTATGATACCCGCGTTGAAGGTAAAACTAACCCTGGGAAATAGTAATATGAAATATCATTTTCCTCTTATCTCTTGGATATTCTTTCCTATTTCCAGCTGTCTACTGCCGGAAATAGGAAAGAATATTATCCAAAGTTAGTTAGTAAGTTAGTTATTGTCCAAAAACTTGGTAGTTTCGTGCTATTGTGAATAGTATTTTACCTCTTTATTAATAAAGTCCAGAAGTTCAAAATCTATTTCTTACTGAAAACAACAACGTTAAGTGCACTTCAAAATGTATAATAACACGTTATGTAAATATCCCCACATATTGCTCGTGAGTCGAACGTCTGTGTACTTACGTAGCTAACATTTTAGCTACGAAAATTAATTAACCGTACCGTTCAAACGACATAGTTAGTATGTATTTAGGCACAGATATCAAATGAAATGTAATTACTTTGAGCCAACGACGGACACACCCGTTCCGGGACACCTTTTCATTTAATCATAACTTGTTTGCACACCCAACAAACGGTGTTTTGTTCGCGGAGGGCGACCGATCCGCGCTGCATACTTGCACCCGAACACCGGTTGATTTAGTCGCCATCTTTTGATAGATCCTTTTTTATAGACGTACTGAAATTTATTAAAAGCGCACCGAGGGTGCGCGTGCGCAGCGGCAACTGCCGAGATTGTTGCGCGCACCTGGCCCCGCGCGCGCCTTACTTGCACACAGCACATATGTGATGTACTTTCCGTGTCCTCTGCCCTTGTCAATTATGTTTATGCGTAAAGATTTGAATAAAAAATATCTATCAAACCGTTAAATTATTAACATTTCAATGCTTTATTTTTTGTTTTATTCTTTTAGTACAGAAGTGCTGTGCGAGACGATTAACATAACTTGAAATTTTTATATAAAAAAAAATTGTACCAAAAACTACTGGTATATTAAAACTTCAGCTTGAAACTCAATCAAGCTTGAGCGTCACAGCAAAATTACTAAGTGGGTAGGTAGGTAGGTACCTATTGAAAATTGGCTTGATAAAGGAAATAATTCAAAGCTTTCGGGTATGTGGCATATCTATATGTCGCTCCGCATCGGTGTCACTGCGGTGAAGATTTCGACAGACACGAGCACCATAGCCTGTCCTGCGCCGGTCGGATATCAGGCCACACCAGCCGTTCCGCAGCACCGCCAACGTACCAGCGGTATTAGAACAAAACGACTCGGTACATGACGATGAGAAGAGACCAGACGGCATGACGTTGTTGCCTAGGAAGGTGGGTAGTCCGCTGGTTCGTTCTCGGGAAGTGTCAACCAGCCGTTTGGAGTTTTCGTGGAACAAATAATAATATTTAATCATATATCACACATAATTGGTGTGGTTTGTAATACGAAATAACTCTCATAACAACTCGATTCCAGGAAATTAGAATGTTTAGTCATAGGTGGAGTGTTTTATAAATGATTCTCATACTAGCTTACTCTTCGCACCGAGAATAGTGTATATACATACACTAAAATAACTAGTTAGAAATTATAAGTATATAAATGTGCCAACTGCAACAATCTAGTAGACATATTATGTCGTAATATTAGTAAACTCTTGGGGCTTTGCTGAGTGCAGCGTCAACTGCAGGACCACACGGCCGGCGATCTTGTGCGTCACTTTGTGCAAAGAACATTGCGTGCGCGCGCTCAACGGTGAGCCGCGACGCTGCGGCCCTCGTGTACGCTAATGTTGATACGTGTCATGTTATCGACCGCCCACCGAGCACTGACTATGTGGTCTCATATCCTACGATACTCTCGTTTACCTAGCAAGCGAACCCAACTATCAGGATATTCCACTGACCCACAATGACCGTTTACCACAATATCATTAACGAAGAAAGTTACACGAAATCAGAAAGTTTATATCTCAATTTAAAGCTATTATCGTTTACACGTATATAGGAATGAGTAAAATCATCCAATTTTGTGGCTACGTAAGTATTTATTTACAACTTCATCATCCCGGACATAAAGATGCAGACGTGAGCTGGGTTGAACGGTACCTACAAGAATTCACTTGCATAATGATACATACAATGATGTGGTTTGCATTACTTGTAACGATTAAACGGCCAGTCTCCAAATGAGCCATATAAAAAGCTTAACCGTAAATCGGAAGCATGCTTAGTTTTAGACAAACCCTAGGTATATCCACTAAGTACTTCGTCTAGCCACCCATGCCTACATCACGTTCGACATGGGTAGGTTAGGAATGACATAGAATTACTTTGTCATTGTGCGTATGCTGCAAAGGTTAGGTCTTGTCGCGATTTTGAATCAGTTACTGGAACGAGTTTCTTATCAAATAGACAGTCATAATTATTATTATTTAGTCATTGAATATACAGGAGCCGGGAAGTTATGAGTTCAGCAATCAAATCCATTTCACAAAATTGATCTGAATGTCGATGGAGGTCGGCGGCTCCGGCGGGTCGCTGTTGCAATGGGTGCCTTTGTCCGCGAGGCATCAATGTCGTCCTCGTTGCCGGCGGTACAGTATAATGCGGAAACAATGCGCGGACCACATTCGTGCATCGCGACCGCGACCGTGTCGTGTTCGGCTGCGGCCCGATGTTTGTGCTCATAAAGTGTCATTATGGTAACAGTACCTCATTGTTGTTTTCGGCGATGCCCGTCTCCCTATTTTCTTCGCTCGCCGTGTAAAAGCTCGGCGCGTCACGGCGAGTTATAACCGAAATGGGTTACGACCGACTCTTGCGAAACTTTTACGGGCCATCGTCTCCGTTGAAATCTCGTTCGGTTTAATGGCCTTCGAATTTTAAGTGCTAAAGAAAGGTAAATCACTTTGACGTGTCTTGAACTTAAATCCGTGATTTGAGAAGGACTCGATGTTTTGGGCTCGTAATAAATGACGACCGGACCGTAATTTCTTAAAGACATTACAGATTTTTCTTAATAGTAAATAATATGCTCGTGTATGAACATTTTAAAATTCAAAATGAATACTTAAATGAATTTAAGTTGATTGAAGCGCGGTAGGGGTCATAGGTGCATATCCCGACCGGGATCGTAAGAAATAACGATTACACTAATAGTAGTTTATTTTGTACATAAGATATCTTGGTACAGTCGAAACCTTATCTCACTTGTGATTTCAAGTAATTGAATTAACCCATTATTTGTCATCTCTCCCCAACAAACATACTACGTAATAGAACAATCGCTTTTCTAAATAATCAAATGACATTTCAATACGTACCAGCTTTAACCGGCCGTGATCCCTTCGGTCAATTATCAAAGTTCCTAGTGAACGCGGACTCTATGTTCGCCCCAAATAGTTAATCAAAGGATCGACACAAATTACAATGTAGTAAAGGACTTCGGTTACAACTTGAGTCGCTGTTTATTATTACATAACTCTCCTTTGTACTTTGTCATTGACCTCTTTACTTCGCCTGACTCAGGAATTTTGTTGCAATATTGATCGGAGTCAATTACAGAAATGTATGCCAAACTAGTGTCGTTGATCGGTGTCTTATGACTTCGTTAATTGCAAAAAAATAGTAACAAGATATTTTCATTACCGGCCATAATTCCAAATAGATATGCTTACATAGCATACCTATTGTAATGAGCTTAACTATAATTCTGGTGATAAGTACTCGATAGCCGTATTGATAGACAGCACAAACATTACAATCAATTAATGTGAACGTCTGAAACAATAGAAAGTCTCATCTAACCCACTTTCTTTTCACATCCTACGTACCCGGAGCAACCCCGATATCGCTTTCTGCTTAAGCAAATTATAAAAGAGTCGAGGTTATTATTAGCATTGTGATTACAGCTATTGTTTGTGAATCATAAAACAATGATTATTGAAAATCATTATGAAGATGTCAGCCACTGATCAAAGTTATAATAACAAACGATAAAAGCACGCTTGAACAAGCAAATATAATGGCCTTAATGATATGGAAGACAATGGGATGGTTCCTCAGGGCGCGCAGGCGCATCGTCGCGCCTCGCCTGCGCGCAGACGCACTTACGCATTACCACTTGACTGGAACTTGACTCGCTCGAATAGACTTTACTGAGAACGGAAGATATACTGTCCTTTTGTTTCACTAATATTTATCAAGATAATCATCTAGGTTCAAATAGTCAACATCCGTCATGATGATAATATATTCCATCCTAGACTCCCAGCACAGAGGGTCGTCGAATGAGTTTAATGATTGTTAGTGAACACGTGCGACACTGGAGAAAAAAATATAATTTATTTCAGTTGACAGTTGTTCGTACACAAAGGGCCGAAGAGGCGTTCAGTCGAGAACAGCGGAAGTAGCTCTCAGAGAGACTTGCGCGGCGCGTGCGCAACACTACGCAGCGGAAGCGGATATGGCAATTGCATTCAATATATCTACACTGCAACTGAATACTTTAAATGGCACTTTAATATTTGCATGAATACTATTACAGTGTGGCATAAAAAGAATCATGTGTTTTATAAGTTTATAACATAAAAGCGAACAGACGTTTTGTATGTATTGTATCTATGCCCGAAAAATACAACATTCTTACTACTTCCCTTAACATTTGGATCCATACAAAGGTTGTCCAGAAAAGATTTCCGCGAACGACAGAACCGATTTTACCTAAGTAGGTACCTAAACTTATTTTATAGATTTTTTTATTGTACAGTAATTTTATCTATCTATCTATCTGTATACACTAAAGTACCTAGGTAGGTATATATTTTAACTGAACACACAAAAGCAGTAAGTTTTACAACAGCACATTTTTAAGAACCGGTAACGTTTGAAATCGAATGGGTTTACAATTTAACATGCATATTTGATTATATAAAAGTGATTTATTAATAGGAACAGGTTGTTCGGGTATGGCACATATTGAATGGCGGTGTAATCAGCGCTATTGAGCGGCCGTCACCTGCAGGACTCGTTGTTATGGTGGCTGCGAGCTCCACGGCACTAAACAGAGAAGTACAGAAGGTTGGCTCTATTCAATGAACCTAAAACCCGCGTACATGTAGACGCTCACGACAGCCATATCAAAAGAACGCCGCAAATGCTCGACTGCACTTGCTTTCGCTGTACGTAGACATGTTTTATGAACGCGTTTTTTTTTTGCTTACTGCATGGAGTTTACGTTCTGTGCTGATCTATTTTGTGGCTCGGGACAGTTGGGACTGAATGACACCATGGGCCGTGCCTTCGATTTGTCGCCTTGGGGTGTCCCGCTATGGTTACCGATAATAAACCCGTACACCGCCTAAAAGTTCTAACAGTTCATCATTATACATAATTGTAATCAACGATTTCAAGTAAAGTTGTAATTAAACTATTTTATGAAATGCTGCTGAGTCGTCCTTTTCTGTCATCCAATGAGTAATAATAATAGCATGCAACCTATTCAGGTTGAATCATGAACGACACGTAGGTAAGTAGTAACCGCAACCCTAATACCAGCCTAATGCTACGCTGGGTTGACGCAGATTCTACACATCTACGAGGCAGACGTAATGTTACCGCTACGAAAACACTACGATTTTGCTACGAAATTACGACGCATTTGCTACGTACGTGGTACGGCAACGCTACGCAAACGCCACATAGACGCTACGGTACTACGAGGTAGACGCAATACAACTGCTACGGGAACGCTACGCTTTTACTAGGCGCTACGCACACGCCTCGTAAACTGTACGGATCTACTACGCCTAAGCTACAGAAATGCTACGAACAATTTCGTACATGCTATGCCACCACGAGGCAAACGTAGTGCAACCGCTACAAAAACGCGACGCTTTTGGAACGGAAACACGACGAATTTACTACAACCGCGCTAGGACAACGCTTCGTAAACGTTACGGGACGACGAGGCAGACGCAATGTGACTGATACGGGAATGCTACGCTTTCGAAAAAATAAAAACAAGAATATACGTTTATTTGCGCCAAACGTGCCGCAAATAAAGAACACAAAATCAAAAAGAATAAGTTGGGGGTAAATACGCTACGCGCTACGTCTATGCTACGGAAACACGACGAATCGGCTACGCCAGCGCTAAAGAAACGCTATTCTACCGCTTCATAGGTGCTACGGGACTACGAGACCGACGCAATGCAACCGGTATAAAAACGCTATGCACTCGTTACGACAGTGTTACTGCACCTCTACAAAAACACTACGCAAACGGTAAGCAAGCATGAGACAAACGCGACTTCATCGCTCTGACCCCGGTCTGCAATCTTACTTTATGTAAATACTATGTACATATTTATTTTTAACGTTATCCATAACGACTTAATATTGGCATATTAGATGTTATTAACATCAAGTATTATTAAGCTTTAGTTATTATAAAATCTTATTAATATTTTGTTGTGTTATTTATTTTCCATTTGCATATTAAGCCAAATATGGTCACCCTATATTCAGACCCTATTCATATAAAAGCGGTCTCTAAACCCCAACCAATACATTTGTTAAGGAACCGGTTGATGTATTTACATCAGTACAGGAAACTAGTTCACTAACGTTGTTACATATATTTGGAAGAAATGTCTTTTTCCAGCAGACTGATGACTGAATAACATAACACCTGTTTTTAACGAAGGGTTATAATTATAGAGGTGTACCTACGTTTTGCCAGTTACGTTCGAGTCCCATTTAATAGGGAAGGAGCCTATTGCCACCAACGAAGCACAGATCCAGACTCCGGCAGCTACTAAAAAAATCCTAATAAAAAACACAATAACATTTTGCCTGACTTTGGAATCAAACCCAGGTCCTCAGGTTTAGAAGTAGCGCTTGCGACCACTACACTAACGAGGCAGCCAAAGTATTGATGACTGCTGTAGAACATAAATATTAATTCTGTTATCCATTTACTTTGACAATCAGTTCTGATGCATATGACCAGACATTTCTTTAATGAGTCTAACAAAATGAGTGATAGCCTTGTATTTTGGGCACAAAGCCTAATGTTAAGTAGGTAAGCGAATATTTTTCTAACGGACATAATGTTTTAACGACACAGGGATTAATCAAGCCAAACGATTCAATACAACCATAAAGCAAATATATTCAGAAGAGTCATCGGGCATAATTTTGATTTTCGTAGCTGTCTACAGGAAAACTGCCCAAAAGGCTGAAAATTCTATGGCCTAAAAGGGGTCTCTGGTCACGTGAAGAGTCGACAAACCCCGAACTCGGCTGGAAGATATAAGTCCCAATAAGATTGGAGTATTTTGAAGGCATTATGGACATTCCGTCTTGTCTCTTCTCATCGTCGAGTACCAAGCCAGTGGGTTCCAAAACAGCTGGCGGTGAGCACGACGGATTATGTCATTATCCTGGCGTACCGTGTTATGACCTGCACTCTTACTGCAGGATAGGCCATGGTGTCCGAGTTAGTCGACATCTTCACCGCATTGGCAGCGATATGGAGTCAGAGGCAAACAATTAGCGAGCCGGAAGGTGGTGTCGCTCAGCATAGTGCCAATGTTGAGTGACGGAAGCGCCTGAAGCCAGAGGCCCGCCTCTCACTCAACCATAGCCAGCAGGAAGAAGAAAAAAAACATTACCTACCTGTATATTTATTGCCTACATCATCGCGCAAGAGTATTACAAGCATTTGGAATAGAGCAAGTAAACGAATGAATGACATGTGTGTGTGTGTGTGTGTGTATGAGTTTGTAATTCCAAACCCGAACATCAGCTTGTAACAAACATCAGACCGTCTTACAGGTACACTTCCGTGACATCTCAATGTACGTTCACAATCGGTTCGCTGTATTCGTAACGATGACGCTCAAAACTGAAATAAGATCCGCCAATAAATCGTAGGATAAGTTGCGCAAGCGCGCCGGATATCGCGCCATGACCGGAAACACTTGTTTGTTCGTACTCGCAGGTAGGTTCCCATTGCCGCCACGTACACATACATACGGGAGGAGGTCCGCGGACCCTTTACATGAACACGTGCATGCTTGTACGTACTCAGCGTAATCCCCTCACTGAGATCCGGATTTTATTGCGTCGTTCTTCTTTGAATGTTTACAAATCTTTCACATATTATGTAGGTTCTCGCTGTAGAACATAAAGACTATGTGATGTGACCTACTCTGACGTTACCTACCTACTAATCTACGACCCATCTACTTCATTTTGGTCTACCAATTTATCAAAACGGATCGTTTAGTGTTTTATGTATTTATTATTTTATAACCTGTTGCAAATTACGAAGATTTTGGTGATTCTATTAAAAAGAGCTAGGTATAAGTTCTGAATTGATGTGTGCTATCTATTTTATGAATATTTTACTCCCTGTATCTTTAACAAAATATACGTCTAGATAATTTACTACGACGCAGTTCTATAAGCGATGTAGGTATAACACGTTTAGGACAGAATGAGGACACACCGGTCGATCTACGAACTTCTCGTTACATCACTTGCGACAAATAATAATATATCAAGTTGTTCACAGATATTATTAATCAAACAATAGGCATTCCGTGAAACAGTGTGTCGGCGAGATGGGCGATAAGGGTCCGGTACTCCGGTAGCGCGCAAACGACTCCCGGTGCGCCCGCGCCGCACTGCATTGATTCAGACGCAACGAGTATTTCATGTTTATAGTTGAATGGTTCAGAATAATTGAAGAAGTTATTTATAAGTTTCCTCTTTAGAAGCGAATCGTGTGCGCGATCGGAGCCGGATGCCGCCACCCTTCGGAGGGCATGCCTTCACAAAGGCATTTAGTCTATTTAAAGACATCCTGCTTAGTGCGGGGGCCGAGTCCGGTCTCGCACGTGCGTCAAGTGTCCTGCGCCCGCCGACCTGTCAATTACTGTCACCCTCACCTATCTGTGTGCTCGCTGCGTCTGTCTCCGCTGATAAACCGACGCAGTCCATCATTTTGAATAGCGTCGCTTAGCACAAAGTGCCACTCCGCAGGTTTTCACTCAATCATGCGATCGTTCAGGATACAAAATCAGATTATGCAGGTACTATTTACATGCACGAGACGAAGATTAATTCTCATAAAAGTTTTCAAACAATCATGTCTTCAGGAAATTAACTTGATAGGTATCCTGTTTCGCTCAATCAAACACAATATTGCTCAACGACGGCTAAATTTATCGAAGGAGTATATCTGACAATATAATGGAGTTGGAAACAATACCGAGCGATTATAAAAAGCACTGGAGCGAAGATTATGGCGTTCGCATGAGACAAGCCAAGGCGCGGCCGCCGGCCGACCGCGGCGGCTAATGGCTCGGAGCAGGCGGAGCAGGCAGCAGCGGGCCACTTGCGCCGACCACCACCTTCATCAATAACATCCACATGACGAACTCATCAAAACAGCAAACCTTTCATCTATATCTGTATTTCACATGATTGCGAAATATGGTATGTAAAATATTCATTGAAGTGTGAGAAATGACATGCGCTATTTATGTTAAATTACATATTATATCCGCTTCTGAATACACCGTTGTTATTCAAGGTACATACGTTTTAACTTCGTTTTTACTCGGGATAACTTACCTACCTACATAGGTCATCATTTACACTTAAACATAACATAGCATCAAGCTTTGTTTCCCCGAAGCATTAGGCAGATGTGTAGCCAAACTGGGCACACCCATATTTCGCTAGTTATGTCTAAGTCCCATGTAATATGGGATGGCAAGCCTATTATCATCAATCGGGCACGAATCTAGTCGATGCCACTGAGAAATTCCGAATGGAAAAACCCAATGTCACATTTAAGTTTAACATTTTATCAAAACAGACGGATTTACGATTTTTCTTTGGATAAATAAGACTCGGACACGCAACCCTAGTATTAAAAATAAAGGTATTGCGCCGTAAACACCCATACTGTTCTATAGATGATACATCCCGTTAAATCCTGTCTCTGATCCTCAATGTACCCGCTGAAGTGGTAAACATGTAAATCATAGCACATAAACATGAAGTAGAAAAGCTTTGGGATAGTATACGTTATGTTGTGACTAACAAGCGCACGTACCATAAAATTTAAATATCATTGTAAGGAAATCGTACACCGGCTGATATCGCGAACAAGATCGCCCTACTCGAACATACATCTATCTGTTTATTGTTTATTTTATTGGCAATGTCTCTCTGATCTAACAGGACATCAATACATATCGTAAAATCGGCAAACGTTATAAATCATCATCATAAGCCAGGTACTGAGCTTCGTAAAATACGATATTGTAACGTTAGCGCTCGTTATCACTATATCTACTTATAAACTACCAGTGTATCGCTAATGGAAATTGTGAAAATAAAAACAACAAGGTATGTTTATGAGTAGGTATAACAAAATTCTTTAAAAAAAAGTGTGGCTTTATTATTCATTACATAATCAGGAAAGCTGAAACTGGATACCTGCACTGGTATTTGTACTTAGGTAACATAATATAATATGTCATTGTTGGTACACATAGGTAGGTATTTTATATTTGTTTATTACATAACAACAAGTGTCTGTAAAGTCATCGTATAATAAGGTTGTAGGCATTTTTCATTTGGTTTGAATAAAGTTCTATTTACCTTGATAATTACTTTTTGTGGAAATTACCGTCATCAATGCAATATGATACGCAAATGGAGGCGTGAAAAATAATGTTAATGTCAAAAACGCAACTTATATTTTCTTCATGATTACCGCAGTTCATCATAATTACAATAAGTTACTAAACCAGAATGTTTCAATTAAGCAATCAAAATCAAACGTAAACCGTGAAATTGAGAAGTTCATTAGCCTAAAGTAATCTAGAGTCGTTTTACGTTGCGGAATTCTGTTGTATTGAACGTGGAGGGATTGTGAGTAGTTCTATACAACAGTGTGTAGGAGGTCGTCACCTGCGCGGGCGCTTCCCGAAGTGCGAGTCACACAAGGCGACCTCACATTATCCCACGTAAGCGTCGCACCGCACGGTGACAACCCTCCTTTACATCAAATAGTGCGTTGACCCCGGCGCGCAGCTTGCTCCCCTCATGAAATTCAAAAATATCGGAACCATATGTTCTTGACCTTTCTCTTACTTTTACCGAGCTTAGTGAGAATAACGATCTCTTCCGATCCGGATCACATGGCAGTGTTTTTGTACAGTCAACAGCAAAAGTAGATGATCAAAATCAGAAACTCAATACTAGTGAACGGAGTTCGCGTCAGAACTGTGTGGCGTCGGAGGGATTCAAAAGTATATGATTGTAAATTATACCAAACATTTAGTACTAGTACAGCTGTCATATATTCGTGATCAGTTATAACTCCAAAAGTTATAAACACAATTCGCATCAGAACTAAGTATGACACAGTTATGATTTTGTATCGCATCAGCTACTTTAGAACATTTTAATATACCTACTGTAGCCGCTACTGTATAGCTACTTTTGAACATTGACATAAATTCGCGAACATATAAAGATAATAATATTTATTGAATTATCGTTTTGTATCACATCAGCTATTTTTGAACATTTGACAGAAGTTACAAAAAAAAAAAACAATTAATATAGTAAAGTTTTTAAATTATATGATTTTTAATAAACATATGCTTTTTTCGGGGTTCAATTGGATGAAATTTGGCATATATTATTAAATATGCAAATCTTTATCAAATTCAGCTTTTCCGTAAAACATAACAAACAAAATTACTGGGATAATTAAAAATAAGAATTATTTGCTTCATGATTACGTGGCCTCAGTTTCATCATTTAATTTTTGATGTCAAATTGCATTCCAAGTAACAATCGTGGACTGATCACTAGTTTTGAAATTTTTTTTTACTTCTTAGTTCTGATGCGAATTGTGTTTATAACTTTTGGAGTTATAACTGATCACGAATATATGACAGCTGTACTAGTACTAAATGTTTGGTATAATTTACAATCATATACTTTTGAATCACTCCGACGCCACACAGTTCTGACGCGAACTCCGTTCACTAGTATTGAGTTTCTGTTTTTGATCATCTACTTTTGCTGTTGACGGTACATTGATAAAAAAACTCAGGTGTGTCATGTTCTGGAAACAAGTTTCTCAATACATTTAAATATTCAGATAGTAATACTGAATTGAAAAAAAAAACTATTTTTTTCTCGAAGCTTTTTGAACATAATGTCATAATATGATATTAAAAAGATAATTTGTTAAATAAAAAGCACATAAATAACAATAACAGCCGTCCTGTAATTATCGTGTAACTGCAGAAGGCTTCAAATCAATTGTACGGTAGCCAGACTGTGGTTATGTAGTAATTGAAACATACAACACCATAATTTGTTGATTAAAGTAATGGTGGCTACGCCGTACATCTCAATTTTCTCACAGAGTTAAACTATTTTCTACCATTCCTATTGATTATGGGATAAATTGATAATTTGACAAAAGTATCACGACGAATGTTTTTTGTTAGGAGATTTATACATAACAGATTTATTCTTCTTTCATAAAATCTATTTAAGGCTTTAATGAATATCCTTTTTTGTTTACTGTCTAATAAATAAATCGTAGTTTAAGTACCTATATATAGTCACATAATTAGTGTCACATAGGAAAGTGGTCTTAAAAGATCGTGTTTTTTGTTTACAGAAATTTTGATCACTATTTACATAATTATTGAAAAAGCATTTAGTCAGCAAGAAAATTGAGAATTTCCACAAAAAAGAAATAATGTCAATTGATCCTGTTTTGCTGACAGTGAATTTTTAAATTTGTGAACGTGTTAAAATGGTTAAGATAACTACCCTACCTTTACCTATGCATAGTTGCATACCTACTACTATTGAACATCCTCAAGCTTGGACGGCATTACCTACAAAAAATAACATCCATAATTTTAGTCCAATAAAAACATCGTCATGTCTTTTCAGGCCGAAATTATCCTTTTACCATAGTCAGAAGCAAGGTAATTCGTCGGCTAAAATGCTACGTTCGCGGAGAATACGTGACATGCGTATGCACATTATTGTTCGATCGGCTCTCTGAACATACCTACATACATTACATGCTTCAAATAAATTCATTACTCGGTAATAGGTATAACAACATTTCATTATGCAACATTTAGGTAATATTTTTATTTGTTTACATGAATATGAATATATGAGAGTCGTACATTGATATAATTGACGTAACAATTATTGATACACTAGTGATTATAGTCACATTATTGTACTTTATATTATTTATGTACGCACTGTAAAATACATTGCAATGTGCATCAGCAGCTCCGACTCAATATACTCTGTACTCAGACTCGTAGTTTGTCATTTTTGTAACAATGCCTAACGATCCTATTCTTAGAATGCAGCTCTGACATTGTTTCCGGCATCCATTACGTAAGTAAATCAATCGAGTTCAAATATCGCACAGGCCATCTCATTTTCTAATCGAGTCACTTGCATAATTGGACCGATTTGCACAGTAGTGGCCGCATCGGGCACGGGCAGACTTCGGCGAGCTCAGCCGTCGCTTGCGCAATCACAATAATCGATGCTCCGCCGATGAAACAGTGAAATCAATGCTGCGACGTCACGTTACCGCATCGCTTGCTCTGTATTCACTGACATCATAACTTAATCAGATCTCATTAGCCGTCCAGGTTCGCATTGGGCAATAATTATGAGGAAATTGTTAAACCTACCTAGTAACAAAATCAACCATATACACAGAAGTTGAAGTGCATAAAATATGTAGGTATGCTAACCAATGGAATAAGCGACGGACAGGTTTGATGAATGCCTATTGAATTTTGTCAAGAGTGTTGACTGACCAAGCACAAAGATAAAATACGTAGTTTTTACGACGTATAATAAGGTGTTTTATTGTCCAAATAATACAGAAAACCGAGTAACAAATGCATTCGTAAGAAACATGGGTAGTTAACGTCAAAGTGGAGTGGTACAGTGGGGCAGTGGTCGCGGGGCGAGCGGCAGCCGCCCCTCGGGAGCTGCGCAAGCGGCGCGGCGGCGCGGCGCGGCGTTGTTTCTCGTGATTTAATTGTACCACACAGACGGTGACTCGCAACTGGCCTGTTTCGACTCGCTGCACAATTTCTCGCCACTTGGCAGCTACAAGTGTATGCGAACCTATATTATTTGCATGTCACATTCAATCACTTCAATTTGCCTACAGCCGCTTGCTCGTAAAACGCCATTAGCATTAGATAGAGTTAATTAGATCGATATCTTAAGGTGATTAATAGTCTATTTATATTTAAGTTAAGTATAACTCAGGTTTAATTTAGTATACCTTGTAGAACTCCAAAGTATTTTCTTAAAATAATTGGGTTAAAGTTGAAATTACGCACCAATATTGAAAATGTTATGTCTTAGTACCAACATTCAGTTGCTGTAGGACGCACTAATTGAAACACAGCTACAATATCCGCCCCATGTTTATGACTCCCATATAGCAAGCTATCAAATAAATTCCGAACATGTAGGAGATACTGCCTCGCGTGTAGCGATTATAAGAACCTCATTTTGTTATCTCAGCATCATCCAGACATAATGTAACATTATAAAATAGTTACGTAGGATCACAGTGGCCGGTAGTCTGAAGAGAGCAGTACGGATAAACTAGCACGAAGGTAGTGTGTGTGCCAGAGTGTGCCGGGCGCTACGGACAGCGGGTAGGTAGATAACTTATTAGGGTTGGTTCGCAGATTGCGTGAATGCGTTCACTTCACGGTCGCGTTGCCTTTGTTGGTGCACCGCGCTGGGTGGGCCGCTCTATCGCATGCTCCACATTGCTCGCCGCAGGTACCACTGTACCACGGCTGCACCGCTGCACCACCGCACCGCTGCATCGCACCACACACCACGAACATAAATACGCAGACAATACGTTTTGCGCAATTTGTTTCGCTTTCTTAGATCAGGATTACGACCGATATTCACGAGACTCTCTGTTGCCTTTGTCACTCATTCGTATATCGTAGGGGTTAATTTAGTAAACAGGATAGTATCCATGAAAATGTAAGGCGCCAACATCCACCGTGTTCATCACACACTCTTCCTTCTAATACAACTGTAACATAGTACCTTATGAACTAAGGATAAGGAAACCAACGCAGCAACAATACAAATTGGATGATTTTGAATCACCGTTCGTAGCGATTTATGAATCAGCGATAATGTTGTTTAAGCTTTGGGAGTAAGTATAAAACAATGTTAAATTATGCTATCGTAGTAACATGGCGTTTTGTCTGAGAAATAAACTAGACACAGATTATTTGAGTTGTCTTTATAGCCAACCGGTATTATGACTCAGCCGTGATTGTTTAATTCAGTGCTTCTAAACGTGTCGTGGCTCGTGGCGCATGCGCCCGGTCAGTACTACTACTTTGATTCATAAGCTTGCGCAGATATAAGTTCAGTTTGTATTTAGTAAATTAATATTCCCTGGAATTTTGCTCGAGTATTAGAACGCCCTAAGATTTATTCTACATAAAATATGTTTCATACTTACATTTGGACCTTCATGTTCGCCTATAGTTTGTTTAAAATACTAACTCATAATGCTTTTTACTTTCCTAACACAGGTGCTGGTGGTTTTCATGGTTTCAAAGGAAAAAAAAAGTTAGAGAATTGAAAAGAGGCGACCACACGTCACCTAAACTAGAAGATAATCGCGGGGGCATGTACCTGTTGCGTTGCGCACTCCTTTCATGGAATATTGTTCTTGTTATAGAGAGCACACGACACAAAGCGGGTTTATCTGGACGCATTATGAGAAGCATCTCCGCTCCCAGATCGCGCGATAATACTCGTCGTCGTCGACTCACAAAAGTATAGAGCGGCGCGGCGGCGGCGCGGCGGCGCGGGCGCACGAAGCCTAGTGGTACGATGTGCGGAGGAGCGCGGTGCGGGCGGCTGCGACCGATGTAAGGTGATCTCGAGCCGAGCTGACCTTTGTGCATTACGGGCAACCGCCGTCGATCTTCTTTGTGTCGCGGCTTGCTTGTCAGCGTCCTCGCAAGAAGGAACTTTGTTGTCTTTCTCGAAAAGAAAGTAGGTAGAGATATCGATGTAAGCATTGTTCCGCCTTCGAGTTAATTCAATATAGTGCTGCTGTCTATCGAACGCCATTTTTGTTTAACATTTGAATAGGTCTCATTGTGCTCGCTGTTTGGCGTAGTGAATAGAGAGCAGGTGCGTCTCAGGAGATTTACGGTCGCTGATCTCTGACGTCTCGTGAGTTCGTAACCTGGACATTATTCATATTTTGGTTCGGGCTTTTCAACTCAAAGTGATCGTAAGTTCGTGGTCCAGTATCAGATTTAACAATACTAGAATACGCAACTGAATGTTAATTACTTTATTATCTTGACTTTGATTGTGGCACAAACAGTAGAAACTTGTTTGCATGAACTGTACAAAAGCTAAAAAGCCATTAATATCTATCTAATCGCTTATCTACGTTATTACAACAATCGTATAAATCATGGTCGGAATAATAAAGTTGCTAGAAAGCGATTTAAGGCGCTGTCCAAAGCGTACACTGCGTAAAACGTCTAGATTTTCGTCGCAAAGTTAGCTGTATCTGTACATACTACAGGCCAAAAAAAAATACAGTATATAGTCAAATGTATAAAGAAAAGACTTAAACAAAAACAATTCACAGAAGTAGTCTAGTACTACAGAAAAAAAATATTCAATATGACCACGAAAAAAACTTTTTCGTCTCGAAATTCTCAATTATTTCAGCGACAACCATCATATTTTTTATAACTATAACAAAGGTAATTTCATAGACTAAAGACATATCTAAAAACTTTGAAACCCAGAACTGTATTTTTTTAAATATTAAATAAAAACTGCAAAATGACTAACATTTTGGCAGACATGATATTCAAATAAAATCAAACGCCAAAATATTTTCAACCTTATTTCTATTACTACGATGCACTACGGTCGTATGCTTGTGTTAGGCCGCGCCCAGTCTGCAGCTAGCCGTTGCTAAGAGAGGTCACGTTCTGTTTATTACGCATTCGCTCCATTATTTCGTTTTTATTTTGTTGATACTTTGTTTAGATATTAGTACCGTAATTTTGAGTGGTCCAAGTCGGCTGGGCCACCTGAGTTGCCTGACGTACAACGCTATAAAATTACGGGCAACCAGAGAGGCCCGAAACGTTTGACCGGTGTTTCTGAACAATGGGAAATAAAAGAAATAAAGTGTTGCGACGGATTTGTACAAGAAAACGACGTAATAAAAGTAAAAAATCTATAGTTTCCGAGTAAGTATTCATTTTTTTTTAACTAATGTAAGTAGGCACAGATGCTAGCACATCAAGCTATCCCTAACTGTCAAATTTTCTCAATTAAAAATGAACCTTATGTCTTTGCAATAAAGTTGAAATACTATCAAAGAAATTTGACAGATTGTGGTAACTTGATGTGCTGGCCTCTGTACCTATTGTATTACCGATCAAATTTTCTCAATTAAAAATGAACCTTATGTCTTTGCAATAAAGTTGAAATACTATCAAAGAAATTTGACAGATTGTGGTAACTTGATGTGCTGGCCTCTGTACCTATTGTATTACCGATCAAATTTTCTCAATTAAAAATGAACCTTATGTCTTTGCAATAAAGTTGAAATACTATCAAAGAAATTTGACAGATTGTGGTAACTTGATGTGCTGGCCTCTGTACCTATTGTATTACCGGTCAAATTTTCTCAATTAAAAATGAACCTTATGTCTTTGCAATAAAGTTGAAATACTATCAAAGAAATTTGACAGATTGTGGTAGCTTGATGTGCTGGCGTCTGTACCTATTGTATTACCGACTAATATTACTATCAATCTTCCCGTCGAGGCCAGCCCAGGAAGAGGTGGCGAGACAACCTAGACGCATACCACAAGGGATGGATCGAGGTGGCTCAAGAGAAAGATGTCTGGAAGGATTTGGGGGAGGCCTTTGCTCAGCAGTGGGACAGTGTAGGCTTTTAAAAAAAAATGTTATGAAGTGACAGTTTCTTAGTAACCGGAATTCGTAAAAAATAGGCAAATAAAATAAAAACCTATGTTTACGTCTCGCTGCGGCCTTGGCTAACGGGCGCTAATATGCTGCAGCGCGCCGCTCCGGGGCGTACTATAAACGGCGGGGCCTAAAATGGCGCACGAAATAAGTATAACATTTTACGGAATTTAATTTTTTGTAAACACACTCACGATACGAATTAGAACAAAATAGAATTATTCAGCCCCAGACAGGGGCGACGTATTTTTCTAAAAAAAAAACACGCAGTTTGATGCTGGAAATATACAACTTCATATTAGTCCATGTCTACGTGTGCACACCACTAACTAAGTTACATATTTTTCCAGGAACACGGACCATGATGCAACAGATAAATTAATAATATTCAATTGGAATATCAAGATTTAGATTTACCAGAGCATCAGTAAGTACTAAATGCGATCAATATTGAGATGAGCTTAGAAAGTTACTCTGTTTCTTTCACCCGCATAGCCGTAGCCTCTATCTTTACTGTACTCTTCTAAACATACCTATAATAAAACAGTAAAAAAAACTGTGTCTGTACATTGAATAGAAAAAATAATTGTTGAAGAGGGTTTACAACATCGATCACTATCGATGGTTTACAAACAGTAATAGATCACGATAAAAAAAAAAATCTGTTTGTTCCTACACGCTAATCGTTGGAACTACTGGACGGATTTGAATGAAAGTTTTTTTGTGGTATAGGTATTAAGTCTGGGCAACATATAGGCTAATTTATTTCGGAAAATGAAACACCTTATGCAGAACCGCAACAGACCAACTAAACTATAAGAGATATCAAAATAGGAAAAAATTATTCCACGTGATGAGCATTTTTTGCTGAGTGAATAAGTTTTCGGAAACGGATTTTGATAACACTCTTATTCCATTTATATTTTTTTTTTGTTTTAGGGAAACCACTGAAGACCTGTCATTCCTTGTCGAAACCGGTTCTCAAGAAGAGTCATTCGTGCCCATACAGGGCCGAAGAATTGTACATATTATGTATTTCATTCAACAACTTCAAATTAATTTTAATTTCTACTATATTAGAAGTATCAGAATTGGCAACACCAGCCGCACTGACCGAGCTATTTGTTTGTTTACATGAGTAAATACGTGCCCATAAGAATTGAGTACTTATTAATAAAATCCTCATTTTCTATCTATAATTCCGAAAACACCTAAAATGGTTCTTTTTTACAATGGCTATTACAAAATATCTTGAACAAACCAATTTTAAATTATGATTAGCTGTATTATTTTAACGGAGCCCGATCTTTTTTTACCATTTAAACCTACTGTTAACTTTTAAAGTTTCATTAGATTCGGCAACTAGAATACAGACGTCGTCAGAATACGGCCGCGCGCTGCGACATACGCGAGCGCGGCCAAGTGGGCGGAGCTCCGCGCTCGATTTCCCCGCCGCTGCTTCACCTCCTCTAAAACCTAAAGATTAGCTTCTTACCGCGCCTTAATGACTAAAATTAAGGGAAGTTAGTAAGCTATTGTGAAATAATAAAACGATGAAATGCCATTGGAAGTTACCATTTATATGGTCACCCGCTTCAAATGAGCGATGAAGAACTGAGATGTGTCATCGGATTTTACTATAGAGAGCGACATGTTGTCAAATGTGGGACTTTGTTGCGCGTGAGATCGTCGCGGTGTTGCGTGGCCCGGCATTCGGATAAAGGCTTACTAACTTCATTCATATGGGAATGAGCTAAGGCTTTCGTTCTATTGATTTTTTTTCATTTTACGTAGTTAGTTACATCTGATGAATTCGTTTCCACGTAATCAAAAACAATTGTCTGTTTCGGAAAGGTTGTGTTGTCACGTCACTAATCTAATGTGCGGTATAATAATTTACATCACAGAGATATATGCTAATGTTGCGAGTACTGCATGAACTCTGCTTAGCCATAGCTACATAGATTAATGAAAATCTTGAGAATCTTATTAAAGTACGTTCAAATGTTCATTTAATTAACGCATTTATATTTGCCTTGTTATTAAAACTTTAAAAGTAATATATCTCATAAGGGTTCAGCGTGGTCCGCAGATGACGCTCGTGGCGGCCGCACGGGCCGCAGGCCTCAGCTAGGTGAACAATGACAGATGTGCCAATTTAGCCCGTGTCACCTCACCCGCCTCCCTACAACAACTATTAACTAACTTCGTCTGTATAGGAAACGGTCAGCTGGAATATTTTTTTATACGGCAATCTGGATCAGTTGGTCGAATTTTATGCGTCTGCTGACCCACATGTCTCGTAAACGTAACGAATTTCGACACACCTATATAATAATTATATGCTATATAAATTAAAAGAAACCAGACCATTATGAGCATTAATATGAATGAGGGAATTAAAGAAACACCTGATATATATTAGGAACACAAGTAATTAAGGACTTGATCACCGGAAGATATTTATCTAGAAGTCAATTAAGGCTTCTAGAGGAAAGCGAACAGTTACTTAAATCATGATATACAATAATACAATACCGTTCTTTTAATATAATTCTCGATATTCCAAGATTCCATCCACCTTAAAGCATTGAAATAAATGAAATACCTTCAGGACAAAAAAACAGACTCGACAAACAATAGGAAGCATTTATAACCGTTTAAAGAATTACTTACATTCGCTTATATGCATAGCACGACATGACAATGTAAGTAGGTAGTCGTGTACATACGCAACACGGTTCCGACTGTCCGGAGGGACACGCCACAAAGTATTCCATGAATGTGTAATCAGAGAGTTTATTGATCGTGGCAAGATTAACACCACTCCGCATTGTCTGAGTTGGCACGTCTTAAATTTTCCCTTTTTGTGCCAATAACTTAAGGAATTCACGAATTAATTTTTTTTCTTCACCTTTATGAATGTCGTCGTTTATCACAACTGGAAAGAAATATTCCTTCTTATGTTGCGCTTTCGTAACAGCTTTTCAATTGTAAATTGTGATGTTTTACGACTATCTTTCGTACCCAAAATAGAATACCTTAACTTACACATAAATACATCGACGGCGACCTCGCTGACACGACGAAGAAGTACCACAGAAATTGAGAGATTTTTCTGAAACAAATCAAAATGAATAAAACTTTCAAATAAAATGTGAATTATCCAATGAAAAAATATTTAAACGCCACTTGAAACAGCTTACTGTTAGGTAAACTTAGGTACCTACATTAACCAGGGCAATGCGACGGATATCAGCTTGTATAGTGCAGTTACATAGAAGCGGGAATGTATCTGAGTGCAGCCTGGGAGCATCGCTCGTTACATAATTGCAGCGCCACGGAAGGGAACTCTGCGCACATGCGCATCCTGCGAGCACGTGCCGTCCACGCGGCCGGAAGTGCCTCGCATCGACCCACTTACCGCGACCTTCGCGTATTTCTATACTATCTATTTATCCCACTACTTGTACTACAACTCTGTTACTTTCGCCAGCCCAATAGAGCACGCGCCAAATACACCGTGTGCTTACAACAGAGCTGTGGTCGGTCGTTCGTAACCAGCCAATGTCATTGTCAATACCTGCCTCCGGCTCTGAGATCAGCAACTGCTGCCCGCTATAAACAAATTGAGGCGCGATTTACGATGTAACAGCCAGTTGGAACGTTCTAATTATCCATGTACAGACTTCCCAAATGCATATGTATATTGGGTAGGTATAGAATAAAATGACTCTAAAGTCCGGTGAGGTACCTATTATGGAAACGACTGCATTTCGGTTATTTTCTTTATCAATTGTACAATACAGGTTTATTTACCATAAGGCAATGGGAATTTTATTATCTACATTTGAAAATAAAATACATATCGGTAACATAGGTATCTGGATATGATTGACACTTCAGGGTTGCATCAAGTTATTGTACGTTAAGAAGATTAATAATAAAAATTGTATCTACGTGTTATTTGCATAGGCACTGTTGACTGAACTTAGGTACGTCGATAAGGCTTGGACAGGTTGTGGGGGCTTATCTGTTGGCGAGGACATCCGCACGTTGTTCGGACGTGCGTTATCCAACTAACACAGTTTTACTATCGCGCATCCCCGTCTTCATCGCGATCGCATCGACGTATCGGTGACCACGTGATAAAATGCTCGTTTCAAATCAACATCGCATTTGAAACACGGAAGTTTGTGTCATATCAAGGGCAACGGACAATGATGTTAACCAAAGATAAAATAAAAGCTTATGTTGCTCTCTTTTATGTTATGGGTCATACGAAACTGCGAACGATATCATCATGACGTACTGTACCGTTTTATGAAGATTGCAATCATTAAAGCAATAAGCAGCGGCAAGTGTCTCACCCATCGTTGTCCCAGAGTAGAACACCACAGTCACCTCCAAAATACCTAATTGCTTCAAGATTTCTGACGTAAAGAAATTTCCTACTTTGTAACCGATGTTACCTTTGAATACAATAATTAATTTAACAACTGTGTATCTGAATTCGCGAGTCTTCGTATTTCTGTACTGTGCTCGGTCTATCTGCTTTGTTTTTTTTTATTCACGTGTTTTTGTGACAAATAAACCTATTTTTTTAACACGCTTTTATATTAGCTCGGGTTGTATCTATGTATGTATGTAACGGAATCTTTGAGCTTAATTTTCACCGGTTTCTAAAAGTCTGATCAACTTGAAACTTTGCACACGTCTCAAGGACCGATGACAATGCAATAATTTGATAATAGTTTCCCATTATCCTTATTTTTACACGCTTTATATTAGCTTCACTTGTATGTATGTTTGTAACCGACTCATTTGGAAGCGATTTTGACCCACTTTAAACGGCCAGATTTCGTTCAAACTTTGTAGATTTATCGAGGACCGATGACAATACATTAATTTGAACTAAAAAGTAGGAAATAAAAAATAGTTTAAAAAAACTAAAAAACACGCTTTTATAGAAAACCGAACTAAGAATAGAAAATAAATTTTACTTTTTTAAAAGCGTGGGGTGCTTTTTAAGATAATATTCACCACCACCATGCACCCCACGCTTTTTAAAAAGTAAAATTTATTTTCTATTTTTTTTCTTATTGTTCATAATGTAAGTAGACTACCTAGTGCGGGCTGTAGCGTTGTCGCGTGTCTTTGGTCTCGTGAGCAACATATTTTGACGAAATGCAAATATTCGTTCACGTTTTTAAAAACGTGAGTATGTAGGATAAAATACCCATTAAGCGGCCTTTATCGACAAATTGATACAATTATTCTATGATTATAAAAACAATTTTAAATAAAAAAGGCGCTTTACACCACTAGTCAGCCTCTTTAAACCTGAACTCACCCTTTGCGCATCCAGCAGTCAACCGCTCATTAAAAATTTGATAAAGCACCTTTCAGCTAACCCAGCATTAATTGTTAATTATAAAGGTGTATAAGACCATTTCTTTCAGGGCCACAAATGGTCTTGGCCTTCTTTCTTCTGAAATAATACTGTGAACATTTAGTTTTTTTAGAAGCTATTCCAGATATTGCTAAAGCTAAGCATCAGGCTGTATAACATCTTCTTCGTGGATGAGCAGTAGGTTGATAAGGAGACCCATTCAGCCTAGTAGTTTAGAACCCTCATATGAAATTGTATCTGGTAAAGACGCCAAAGCTTCCATTATATTCATAACATCTCGAAATGCCGCTTTAGCATTCGATAACTGGTCTTCGTGAAATGATGGATTGGATTACAGACTTTTTCTTTTTTTGAATAAAGAAAACCTGTAACGTACGATTTTGTCAACGTCAAAATTTAAATATTTCTGTGTGTTTTATTAAGTTTAAGTCTCATGCTTTGCCTTAGTGGCCGAACACTAGATTTGTGGACCAGAGCAGCCAGTGGATGTGGTCGGAATGATCCTGTTTTGCAGCCTTACGGAAAAGGCTTCGTAATAAACAATCAGATGTTACAGTTGTAGTAATTATGTACTTAAGACCATAACACTAAAAAGGCTTACTACTCGTACAGGGCCGACTACTGGGTGTTTTACCCTGTTATTTGGAGCAATATACTAGTATAGTGAATCAGCAGATGAGACGTTGCAAACTAAGCACTACCTGCACAGACTTATTGCTGATTTACGCGTATTTTTTATTATTATGAACACGTGAGTTTTAGAGTTCAGAGGACTTTGACCTAAGTTAATAATCGTATTTACCAAAAGTCGTGATTTTTTCGTGGTTTCCTTTATTTATCACTAACCAGTTTTTTTGTGTTTTAAACAATACATAAATATGTTACCTATATCTGTCTTGAGTGTTACATATGTGTTATACTAGTGTTATATATCAAGAAGTGGAAGATACCTCTACAATAGTTTTATCAAATCACATTTGTAACAATTACGCAACAAGTGAAATAACAAAGAAGTCCACAGGTAAACTAAACAACACAATTTGTCATGGTTAACTGGAAACACAACAGTGCGATTGTTCCTCTTTAAACCTTGAACAATAACCTGTTCGAGTGCAGCGTCGGATTTTTCCAAAATCTCCTTTTATTCGTATTCAAAAAGCTTAATGGAATTTCGCATTGCGCCAGTCCGCGTATTGTACACCGGCAAAGAATGTGGATAAAATCAACAACGCATTAAATCACACATACCCGATTATTCAATAGTGGGGTAAAAAATATATTTACGCCTCACGGTAAGAAAAAATGTCGAAGACAAAATATCTCTCTTCAAAGAGAAATTCGGTATGGCCGGGAAGCATTGTGCGTGGGATAGACGGCTAGCAAATTCGTGAGTGGGTTTGAAGCGTTATGCAGTAGGTATGTGTCATTGCGCAGGGTGCAGGTAGTGTTGGGAGCTGTGTGCATAAATCTGCAGGTCGAGCGGCCGCGGCCGGTGCGCTGTTCACGCCTACATCGCGGGCGCTGCGGCGGCGCTCGCGCCTGCCGAGTCGATCTGCACGTTCTTAGCATATCTGAATCTGTGTACACGCGGCGGCACACCGCCGCTGCCAGATATGGGCAAAAATTGAAACACGGACCGTACATATCTGAGTGGGCCTCTGCCTACACATAAAGCGTTGCGTTCGCGCTTTCTTTATGTCCCGCCCCTGTATGGTAAGAAAATAAAATCTTGTCGACGACTGGCTTTTTACTACAAATTTCTATTTAAGTGAAAATAGTTTGAAGTCTTTCAGGTAGCACTACTTTAAATAATACTGGTACTTAATCAGCAGCACTCAATCCTCAATTAAAACACTTAACATACCTGTGGTAATTTATTATGCAGGTGGATACCTAGTGAGTTATTTAATAAAGCTATTGACAAAATTTTATAAATGTTTTAAAATGAAAGTAAAATCATACAGGTACATGTGAATTTTTCCTTCTGCATTTATTAAAAGTAGCTAAACTAAAAAAAATTATATGCGTTTTAAATTCGGCGTCAAAACGAACATCTTTCGCAACATAACCATAACACAGGGACCACGAATGCAAAGGTTTTGACGCTAACATTTGACTGCCTATTTTTGTTTGAAGTCACGTGACACAGATTAATAAAAGTGTTCTTGGATTGGTTGACAAAAAAATGAGAATTCAAATAGGTAAAGTATAATTTATTCAATGTTTTATATTTTATTTCGATCACAGGCAAATACCCTATTCCCAATGTGTAGGTGCCCCATATCTGACTTAGACATATGTAAGCATTCACTAAAACAACGGTAAGGGTATCATAGGTCTTCTTACACTTAGACATATCGTTAGTATTCACGTGTCATTAGAATTATTGGGCTAATAATACCCCAAAAGAGCGATGTCGAGCATAAAATTCGCCCAGTGCCGTCACCCAATTCCATAAACGAATGTGGGCAAAGACATGTAGCCACTCGAATGCAGGCTAAACGTATCTTGTACTTCTGCGTTCCATACCAATAGCTTCCCAACGGAATCCTATTACTAAGCCAATGTCGTCTATCTGGCTGTCTTTTAAATCGTAATAGGTAGGTAGTTGAAAAAAGAAGACACCTCGTAAGTCATGCAAGTTTTAGTGGTAAGTACGGAACTCTGACCGCGCAAGTTCTCCTTGCACATGACCGGTTGTAGGTCCTAATGATGTACTTTTTGTTCTGTAACTACTGAAGAGAGAGGAATAGGTACCAAATAATAATCCACAGCAGTTGAAACTAATCAAACTGTCTAGATATTCGGCATTACAGATCGTAAGTACAATAGATCGGTTTTTGCGCGTCTCCTCCTTACCTGCATGAGCCGTATCCCACGGCCTCGGCGCCTCAACAGGTGTGCACCTGAGCCCAGACGCGCTTTTTCATTACGGACATACAATCAAACAAAACGAACTACATGCTCGTTTGAGAATGATGCCCGATTCATTCATCGTTCGCCGTGGAATTCTTTTATATTTGCTGGCCGAACTCGATCTTATTTTTATTGTCTCGTTCGTTCACATTGACGATACGACCGTGCCTCGACGATGGATATGGAGATTGTCTTATTGATCATACTTATTTGTATGTAGACCGACGACATTTGATTTTAATAAATAGGTACCGTCCTTATCAAAACCCTCTCTGACTTAATTAGACGGATGACCAAAACGTAGATGATCAAAGTCAGGATCAAGTCAAGCCGTTTTATAACCCAAGCACTACCTATAACTATTTATGAAACCGTAATAAAGACGCATAGCAAATGTAACACAGGTGTAGAAAGCAATTAATAAAACGCACCGCAAGTGCAAAAAAACGGTGGTACATAGTAAGTAGGTAATTAGTAAGTACATAACATGCATTGTTATGAAATTGATTTCATTGAACCTATTATATATCGCAGTTCCAACAAAATTACAACTATAGTTGTCACACGTGACACTTTGGGATGTAATTTGCACTTCCATAATATTTTAGTAGTGCGCATCACGTGCTTGGCGGTAACCTTGATAAAGTGCTGGTCAACACATTGCGAGCAGGGCGTTGTCGCATACCGATGGCCCATTTAAACCCGACACTTCCACACGACTCGCCTGCGTTCTTAACTTTAATTCTTTCGCACTTAAATCCAGACAAAAATATTTACAGAACCATATATCATTATTAATTCGGTAAACATTACGCCTCACCTACATATTTTATGTAGATTGATTGATGTAGATTCCTTAACATACATTTCATGGTATCTACCGTAGGTACCTACTTTATATAACGACAGTTTGCCTACACTCATGAAGTTAACCTTGAATAATTCGGCCGGGACATGGTTAATATTTATTTTATATATTTACATATACATAGATATCTGTAGAATATCATAAACAAACAGATCAACAAGTCGCACTGTTAGCTTTATACCATTTTATCGATAAATTTGTTCTTGATTTACAGTGCCCATAAAAGATAAATGCAGCCGTAACCTTGATCTACACACATCTTGATATTGGAAAATGTGGGCAAACAAAGGTGGGTTAGTGTTGCTCGCCAGTTCATATTCCACGAATTATATAACGTGTGTGTCAATAATAATATGGATTAACCTTCAAGATCGTTTTAAATGTGGGCTACATGTTTTCTCCTATTTAGTAAAGATAAGTATTTATCGAGTGTAAATGTGCTATAATAAGAACGCAGTGTAGTGTGAGTTCTGTAAAGAGAGCTGCAGAGTTTCTGCACCTCGACTGCAACAAAAAGGGGATCATATGGAAACCAATACTAATAATAATATTCAAAGCTAAATCGATCAACAAGGATCTGGTCCATTTTGAGCAGAATATGTTTAATTTTTGGTGTGTATAACCAGTAATACACTTTCTCACGCAGTCAGTCAGTGAGTCCAAATCGTTTTTACAAACCGATTCTCCTTGCGGAATATGTTTACCTGAATCAGCTGATTTTGGGAATTTGAACGGCTTGAATGAGCACAGAAAAAATATTCCATAGCCGAACTACCTGTTGTTGAATCGAAATTGCGTTGAGAAACACTACGCACCTTACTGTGGGAGAAATATCAATGTGCACTTAATATAATAGTAATAAGTAAGGCATTGAGAGAGCCGAGTTGTAACTTTCACATGTCATCGAGGAGGTCCAGGTACAGATGTTCTGCATCCTTATACCAAGTGAATTGGGTGTAATAGAAGAGTGATTTATTTTCTAATTAAATCGGAGCGTGTGTAGGTTGATTTAGGCGCATATTGTGGTGTCTGGCTGCGCGGTCGGTTGCGCTGGCGCAGCGTGGCATGGCGGCTCGCTATCGATGCCGGCCGATCGCGTCGTGTTAATTACTTTCATTAAGGGCAATTGTCCTGCTCAATCGGTCTGATCAGTCAGTTTGCCGCCGCTCGATATTTCTACTCAATACCATTAGCCCGCCTCGTACGACGCAACTCTTGTATGAATTGCGTTACATGTGCCTATCTGAGCTTTAATTTAGTTTGCTATACTTTGTGACCCTTGCCTTTAGTTGACAATGACCACTGTTGATATACAATGAGTTCTACTAATCTCTATAGCTAAACTACCTACTGTGGTCATGAGTTCATGAGACTAACAAAACTTTGATTTATCGGTGGTAGCATTTAGTATTGTTGCCCTGACCTGCAAGAGAGTGACCATTCCCCATTGGTCTCACTTGAATCACTTCCTTTAAGCGAATAAAGCAACTGATTGCAAAGTGCTTGAGCTGTTCTGGTCGATCAGGTAATACAAACAACAGTGCAGTGAAAACCGCAGTTTGTCATATGGTACGTACAACGTCCTTATTTGCTGCGTCTTGAATTATAGGTAACATTCTGCTACCATGAAACTACTGCTCCATCCACCTACTAGAAGGTATTTCCTGGCCTTGCCCTGTTCCACTGCACACACGTACATAGGTACTTACATTACACACCACCAAACAAAATAATATAGGTAATACAAATCATTAATTGCGCCTGCAGCGATGTTGAAGTTGCGCCGACGCATAGCTGGTAGCAGCCGTAGCAGGATGCGCGGTTGAGGTCTATGAACAATAAACTATATTTCTCGATAGGCCATTAACATATCATTGTAGTGCGCTAATCGAATGGCCCCAAGCGCGGGTGTACACCGCCGGAGCCTGACCGCTGCCAGCCAGCAACAACTACCGCAGCTACTCGTTACAACTTAAGCAGTTCTATGAAATACTATAAATTAACGCTCTTACTACTAAAATAGTTATTTGTTATGCAAGGCTGCAAAGTTGATTTTTGGCGCGAGTACTTGTATTGAATCCTGAGCGTAGGGAAGGTTTCAAAGCTACGAGACGCAGAAAAGCTTTGCTGCCGAGCGCAACGCACAATTTTTCACCTCACTACAGCGAGGAAACTGCTAGGTGCATGAAAACAGCTGTTATATGTTGAGTTTTATTTTGTTCGAACGTCTCAGATACATTGACTTATGTGAAGAAAATAACAGATACCTGGCAATATATCTTATGAGATACATACAATATCTCCAAAATTAGATACCCTGTATTTTTTTCTATATCCTACTTGTCCTCTAAGGAGAATGAAAGAAAAAAACTAATTTAATACAAATAACTAACTAATTTAATTAAAAACAATTTATTTTTGCCAAGCAACTGGTTAATTAACATATTATATTAGTAACTAGCTTCTGCCCGCGACTTCGTACGCGGACCCTGTTGCTTATGCCAGCGACAACGGGGTCGCCATTTATGTTATTTTTTATCATTTTTCCCATTTAAATCTTTTATCACACTGAGCTTTAGTTTTATTTCATTCCAACAACCACCAAAACATACAGTCCATTTGTCATCTTTTTCATTTTGGTAACCGCATTATTATATTCCTCCTCTAGAGACCTAGAAGTCGATGCGTAGATACGCTTGGAACTCAAGCGTAATTCTCTTTCCGTGAACGTCTCTGACTCGCGAGACAATACATGACGTTCACGATCAGCGGTCAGTCGCGCATCATATTCTTCACTGGTCTCTAGAGACCTAATGAATACGCTGAGAACGCAGGCGTGCTTCGCGACCCGAAGAGGTTTCCACGGAGCGAGTTGCAGCCTAATGTTCACGAACAACATCAAGTCTCTCCTGGCGCTCTTCGGTAGATTCTTGGGATCTTATGATCCTCAATCTTTTAGCTCTCTTGGAACATTGGGAAAGATTTGACCTCTTTCTAGGCATGGTCATAGTTTTATTGTGAAGATACCTGATCAATAAAAATCTAAATTAAAATGACTGCTCCCCTGCGTTACCGGGTAGGCTACAGTGTCACGAAGATAAATGGAAAAGGAAATTAAACACTCAAACAACATAAGCCCGAAGGCATATTCATACGATAAAATAAAAAAATAAATAGGAGTTTTGGCCAGTAGAGTCAAATTTTCAATGATATACCATCGTCATCGAAAATCAGTCCTAAACTGTTACCGCCTTCACCGCGTGCAGGTACTCCCAGTTTATGTTATTTTATAATTACACAGTAAAATTTGTGATAGCTTTGATTTCCACATCAGATGTTTCTGATCTTCGATTTTTATAAGTCAACAGGAAATGCCCATCATATTGAACAACAAAGACGTCAAAGACGTCATTCCTATATGTGTTATGTTGTAGCTAGGCTCTTGGAGTTCCACAACAGGTGTTCCAGATCTTCGATTTTTATAAGTCAACAGAGAGTGCTCATCAGATTGAACAACTTGTGCTAAGACGTTATTCCTATATGTGTTATGGTGTAGCTAGGCTCTTGGAGTTCCACAACAGGTGTTCCAGATCTTCAATTTTTATACATCAACAGAGAGTGCTCATCAGGCTGAACAACTTTCGCTAAGACGTCATTCTTATATGTGTTATGGTGTAGCTAGGCTCTTGGAGTTCCACAACAGGTGTTCCAGATCTTCGATTTTTATAAGTCAACAGGAAATGCCCATCAGACCGAACAACTTTTGCTAAGACGTCATTCCTATATATGTTACAGTGTAGCTGGGCTCTTGGAGTTCCACATCAGGTGTTCCAGGTCTTCAAATTTATTCTCTCAGCAGAAAATGCTAATCACATGGAACAATTTTTGCTAAGGTATCATTTTTGTATCTCTTATAGTTTAGCTGGTCTGTTGCGGTTCTGCATCAGGTGTTCAAGTTTCCAAGATAAATTATAGCCTATATGTTGCCCAGACTTAATACCTATACAACAAAAAAAAAACATTCCAATCCGTCCAGTAGTTTCGAAGATTAGCGTGTACAAACAAACAGACAAACAGACATACAGACAAACAGACAAATTTTTTTTTTTTGGATTCATGCTCTATTACTGTTTCTAAACCCCCCTCAATTATTTTTTTTTTAATATATTCAATGTACAGACACAGTTTTTTTACTGTTTTATTATATGTTTATAGATTATTTTATTTGAAACAATACACTTAAATTACTACACAAAATACCCAATTGTATTTGACAGTGTAGTATTTTTATGGGATATTCAAATGTGACGTCACAGATATTTTTAGTCAAATGGATACTTATTAACTTTAATTCCAATTTTACAATTATATCCTCGCAAAATATTTAATTTCTGTACTGTGATGGAAGTTTTTAAGGTGAGCGGTATTGTTTCTATGTGATATAATATTTTATTTTAGACCGTGTCATGCATTTTCAGTGGACTGGCAGTATAGAAAATTATTAAATAGAATGGTTCAAATTTTAAAAACTCTTTCCACGCTAGCAAGCAAAATGCAATTTTGGGCTCAGATTTCGGATGACAAACAGACTCTTTCCGAGTCTTTTTTTTTTTTTTTAAGGCTGGGAAATTGTCCAATGACTGCTCCCGCTCTGGGTGGAGCGGAAGGGAGTGTCAGACTCTTACTGACTAAAACCCATCCATGTTCCTTCCGTAGCCCTTTATGTTCCGGGGTAGCGGTAACCCTTTCGGACAATCCCGCTTACCCGGCAGGCTTGGCCCTGAGGGGCCCCTTCATGTGCTGACATCTCTTTGAGGCGCGCGTGGAACATATACGCGCCGTACGTCACGGGTCTGGTGCTGATCGGACGGTGAGTCACCCATTACTCACCGTCCGCAGGCCCGCGCCTACGATGGCCGGGAGTCGTCACGTGGCTCCCGACGCCCAGGGCGTCTCCTGCGGCGGCTGGGACGGGAGGACCTTTCTCTTTCCCATCCCGCCACCTCCTTCGCGAGCATAACTTTTTCGCAGAAGGAGGTGACTGCCTCCCACTCCCTCTCGCCCCGGACCATGGCTTGCACCAGGGCCGGGCGCGAGAGGTCGCCGCCGCCGATCGCCTCTACGAGGACACGGCGGTGCTCTGCCCATGCGGGGCAGGTTTGCACCGTGTGCTCTACCGTGTCCTCTGGGCGATCCTCGCAGTGGTGACACCCGGGCGTTTCCTCCCGCCTGATGATGTGCAGGAACCTCCCGAAACATCAATGTCCGGTGAGGACCTGCGTCAGGCGGTAGGTGAGGGCGCCGTGACGCCTCTCTAGCCACTCCTCAAAGAGGGGCCTTACCGCCACTATCGTGGTGTGCCCTGCGCTGCGTTGCGACAGTCACTGCTTCCAGGCCGCCATGAGATCGCGCCGGAAGTCCGTCCGCTCCGCCGCAATTTGCTGCGGAAACGGAGTTTCACCCCGGCTTAGTACCTCCGCGCGCCACTCGTACAGGCGCGCGAGGACTATCGCCTCCAGATCCCACGGCGGCAGTCCGGCAAGGAGGCTTGCCGCCTCGCCCGAGATCGTGCGGTACCCCCGGATAAGCCGTATGTCTACCATCTTTTGGGTCGCGTTCAGATAGTGGGCGGCTCGCCGCCGCAGTGAACGCGCCCACACCGGGGCCCCGTAAAGGGCCATGGACCGCACGACTCCCGCGTAAAGCCTCCGGCAGGAGGCGTTTGGCCCCCCCAAATTGGGCAAGAGCCGCTTGGGGGCGGCCCCAGTCCGTTCCAGCTTGGGGGCCAAACGTCGGAAATGCTCCACGAAATGGCGAATGGCGCAGTGGTCGATTAATATCGCCGTGGTCGCTGAGCCGTACTTTGTCCCGCCCAGGGATAACTGGGTGGAGGACCTGAGTGGCTCGGTGGCCATAACTTCGTCGGCCACCGCCGGCACCCCGTCTCTCGAGGGCGTCTCGAAGGGACAGGGGTGCGTCGCAGCACGGTTCGGAGAGATCGTAGTAGTGGGAGTGTACTACTCTCCGAACCGAACTCTCGCCGAGTTCCACAACTCTCTCACAGAGTTGAGTGTCGTCGTCTCCAGAAGCCATCCCTTCCCCGTGCTAGTGCTCGGGGACTTCAACGCCAAAAGTCTGGCCTGGGGTTCCCGCTACACGGATGTGCGGGGTAGGATGGTGGAGGACTGGGCTCTGGAAGCAGGCATAGCCGTCCTCAATCGGAGTTTTGTTCCCACGTGCGTGCGGATGCGGGGTGAGTCCGTTGTGGACATCTCGTTCGCGAGCCCCGCTCTGTCACAGTGCGTCTTTGACTGGCGCGTAGTAGAGGAGGTGAAGACCTACTCCGATCACCGGTATATCCGGTTCGACATCTCCACCCAGACCTCAAGCGCGCCGGTCCTACAGGCCCCGAGTGGTCCGCGGTGGGCGCTGAAGCAGCTGGACCGGGAGCTTCTCCTGGAAGCCTCGATCGTGCAGGCCTGGGTTTCATCACCGGTCAGGCCTGCCGACATCAACGACGAGGCAGAGTGGTTCCGGGAGGCCATGTCCGAGATCTGTGACGTGGCAATGCCCCGAGTCCGGCCAGGATGCGCCCGACGTCAGGTGTACTGTTTGTCGCAAGAGGTGGAAGCACTGCGCAAGGCGTGCGTCGAGGTGCGCCACCTGTACACCAGGCACCGCAGGCTCCGTATCCGCCCTCCGGATGCGGCAGCCACGGAGGCGGAGCTGTACGAGGGGTACAGAGCGGCGAAGACCGCCCTCCAGGAGGCTGTCCAGCGGGCCAAGGATGTGGCCCGCGAGGAGATGGTGGGGACTCTGGACCTAGATCCATGGGGGCGCCCATATAAAATGGTGCGGAACAAGCTCCGCACCTGGGCCCCCCCTCTGACGCAGAGTCTCCGCCCTCAGCTGGTGGAGGAGGTGGTGAGCGCTCTGTTCCCTTCACGGGGGGAGCATACTCCCCCGCCTATGGCTCCGCCCGAAGCGGACCACGAGGACGACGACGACATCCCCGAAGTGACCGAGGTAGATCTGAGAGCGGCGGAAGGAAGGCTCAAGGCCAAGAATACCGCCCCAGGACCCGACGGCTTGCCAGGTAAAGCCTGGGTCCTGGCCTCAGGGGCTCTCGGGCCCCGACTGGAGGCGCTCTTAAGCGCATGCATGGAGAGAGGCCAGTTTCCGCTCCGTTGGAAGACGGGGAAGCTGGTCCTCATACAGAAGCTAGGGCGCCCTGCGGACTCTCCGTCCGCATTCCGGCCCATAGTGCTGCTCGACGAGGTCGGCAAACTCTTCGAGAGAATCATTGCGGGCCGCCTCGTCGGGCACCTTGGAAGGACGGGGCCGGACCTTGCGGACTGCCAGTTTGGCTTCCGCAAGGGGCGCTCGACGGTGGACGCCATCATGCGCGTTAGAGCCCTCACGACGGGGGACGCGGTGTCCCAGGGTAGGGTCGTCGTGGCGGTGTCACTCGACATCGCCAACGCCTTCAACACCCTGCCCTGGAGTTGCATTGGGGAAGCACTCCGGTATCACCGGGTGCCGACCTACCTCCGTCGAATAGTCGGGGCGTACTTGACGGACAGAGCCGTCATCTACCCCGGTCGCGATGGGGAATGGAACCGGCGAGAAATGTCGTGCGGTGTCCCACAGGGATCGGTTCTGGGGCCGTTCCTGTGGGACATCGGTTACGACTGGGTGCTGCGGGCCGACCTCCCTGACGGCGTCAGCGTAGTTTGCTACGCTGACGACACGCTGGTCCTGGCGCAGGGGAGGTCGCATCAGGCGGCGGCCGACGCGATGACACGCGGGGTTGCGACAGTCGTTGAGAGGATCCGGCAGTTGGGTCTCGAGGTGGCATTGCACAAATCCGAGGCCATGTCCTTTCATGGGCCTCGGAATAGGCCACCATCGGGATCCCAACTTACGGTAGGAGGGGTTCCGAGCCTGTGAGGTGAAAAACATATTACCTATATCAGGTGAATAGTAAATTTGACTTTTGAAAGAAGAAGACTAAGCGTTAACAAACGCTATACAACGTTTATTAGAATGTTATCAAACACTTGCTTCTGCCCTCGACTTCGTCCGCGGAAAATTTCTTGTTTTAACATTAGAAGTAAGTCGAAAAAATACTTTTTTAAAACATAAAACGAAATATAAAAGTTAAAATACAAAAGATAGGAATATGGTGTCGTGGACTTTTTTGTAGAAATAATTAAGGCGAACCGGGTTGCCATACATTGCTTTCAATTTTAAACAACTGTTTAGGCAGCGCATGCAAATAATTCTGTTTTCACAGGTATTTCTTTCCGACTTGCTAGACTAAAATTGCGATAGCTCGGCTAATATGTATGATATAAATATAATTTATAGGAATAATGTAGCTTTCTATTGGTGAAAAAATTTTTGAAATCGGATCATTGGTTCCGGAGATTACCCCCTACATACAAACTTACAAATTTTACCTCTTTATAATATTAAGTATAGATTGTTATCCGGGTACCTAATACAAAATACTGAAAATACGCATCTTGAACAGTTTAGTACCTACTATCCGTAAGACGATGCGTGGGATAGTGGGAATTACCCAAATATATTATTAACTAAATAGTGAGGGAGTAAACAATGTTATGGATGAATTTCCGGTAGCACCCCGCCCCGTCTGAACAGCGACTCGATATTCCCAACGCGACGTAAACACGTGAGTCATAGGCGAACATGATTGCAACATCAATCGTCAATGTGTGGGAAATTGCATATCATTTAAAACGTTTTTTGTTATTTAGTAGTAGTAGTAGTTTCCTAGTCAATAAATAATTAATTTTAGTGTTCTTTATTAAGGTATTTTGAGTACCTAATATATTTTTTGTTTTAATCTTAAGTATTTAAAAAAAAGTCTGTGGTAAACCAAACAACCCAAAACAAATAGTTTGTGTAAAATAATGTTTTATATTATAAATTAACATAACATTAAATTGCTATGTTCTTTGTAACGGCGCGGCGGTTCTTTATACATTTGGATTATTTATTTTATGTATTTAACCATTTATTCGTTCACATATGTACTTTTAAACATAATGACAAAGGTGCTGCTTATTTCTAAAGAAATTTCTTTCAGCATACCTGCGATTGAAAAGTAGATAAAAAGATGAAGATAACGTGTGCTAGAGTAGAAGGGAAAAACCAATAACTTGCTTAAATAAAAAAATAACTCACTATAAGGGTGTTTGGCAACATTGAAAATAATAAATACATGTGCAACAATTTTCGTTTTTGGGTTTTCCACGTTTTCATGAATAAATAACTCATAATAACTTTAATTATCAGTGCAGAAATAAACTACATCAGAAGCATTCAGAAGGCCTATTCCAGTATTCAGGTAAAACATTAGACATCTAGTAGCCATCTCATCTCAGCGACAATCAATGTCACAAACTTGAAAAAGGTAAATTATTGGTATTTTTGACAGATTAGAATGCGATCATCCTTCAAAATGCGTGTATGCGCATATGACCTTTCCAAGACCCCGTCGGCCTAGCGCATTATGGGTTCCGAATCAAAAATTCTTTTAGATAACCTAAGCTTCTTTTTCAAAGAAAAGAAAGAAAGAAAATACGTTTATTTGCGAAAATATGAGGCAGTAAAAACAAGCAATAAAAAAACAAGTTGTGGGGAAACATGCGTCACATCCGCGCAAAACGGCCATCGCTCAGCATAATGCTTCGACCCCATGCGAGACGGAGTCACAGCGCTGATTTTCAGAGACAGCCGGCGTTGACGTGATGACGTCAAACAGGGTGCAACTGCAGCATGTAAAAATAAAAAATAAATACCCTAGAATTAAACTAATAAAAAAATTATTTACAAAGAATTAGGGCAACGACACACGCGCTGCCTTTACAGTCTATGCGCGCAACTGTCATAAAGGACGGTACGAAGGTTTTTAGTATGGTAGAGGAGTTCATAGTAATAAAGCACTTTAAAATTTCGACTGGCTACCTATTACAGCCGTGTGGCAGACAGATGGATAGACAGACAGACTAATCTTGGTAGTAGAGGTTCCCTTTGGGTACGGAACCCCAATAAGGGCAATTAACGTATTTACATGTTTAACTTAATTACGTTTAGTTTAGTGTAATTAACTGTAAATCATCAAAGTAATTTTTTAATTTTGTTTAACTGCGTGATCCAAAGTTAGATAATTGAAATATATAATAACTAGCTTCTGCCCGCGACTTCGTCCGCGGAAAATTTCTTGTTTTAACATTAGAAGTAAGTCGAAAATATACTTTTTTAAAACATAAAACGAAATATAAAAGTTAAAATACAAAAGATAGGAATATGGCGTTGCGGACTTTTTTGTAGAAATAATTAAGGCGAACCGGGTTGCCATACATTGCTTTCAATTTTAAACAACTGTTTAGGCAGCGCATGCAAATAATTCTGTTTTCACAGGTATTTCTTTCCGACTTGCTAGACTAAAATTGCGATAGCTCGGCTAATATGTATGATATAAATATAATTTATAGCCTATAGCACTCAGGAATAATGTAGCTTTCTATTGGTGAAAAAAATTTTGAAATCGGATCATTGGTTCCGGAGATTACCCCCTACATACAAACTTACAAACTTACAAATTTTACCTCTTTATAATATTAGTATAGATAATGGAATAAAACAAACTATCCCAACTAACAATATTTTTCTAAATACATAATTCATTTACCTACTATGTATCGCATAACAACGATAATTTGATAATAAAATGCTAACAATTAACAGTAGCAGCGAG
The DNA here is from genome assembly GCA_951799385.1 of Hyppa rectilinea. Classification (NCBI taxonomy): domain Eukaryota; kingdom Metazoa; phylum Arthropoda; class Insecta; order Lepidoptera; family Noctuidae; genus Hyppa; species Hyppa rectilinea. Next base: position 10,228,455 of record OX637306.1, on the reverse strand, counting down.
TACGAAATTACTGATATGAGAACATAGTACTTAGTCAACGATAACAAAGTGATTCTATCGGCGCGATGATTCTACCGGCAACCATGAACATTGTTCGATATAGTTAATTATCAAACGAGGTGTAAAAACCATGATATGTTTCCAACGGTTTAATACTGTAATAATTTACATAAATTATGACGCACTACTCTACGTCATCTACTTCCTTATGAATGGATAGAGTAGCAAGGATTCCCACAGCTGGGACACTGGCCTCCTCTCGGTGAGAGGGTGTGGGCCGTAAACAACCATGAGTGCTGATGATGTTACTTGTCTGCCGGTTTCCTCACGATTTTTCTTTCACCGTTTTGAGATCAGTGGTGATGAAATACATAATTTACACAAAGTTAAACGCCTGTTTGGGTTCGAACCTGCGACCTCGGTAACCTACTAACTCGGTAAGTAGCAGTCGCTACTACAGGATAACCGCTCTTGTCGGAGGGGGCATGGGGCAACCATATTGCAATTTGGACAACCCGACCATCGCTCCAGTGGCGCAATTGGTTAGCGCACGGTACTTATAAGACAGTGTTCGTGAGCAATGCCGGGGTTGTGAGTTCGAGCCTCACCTGGAGCATTCTTCTTTTTGCTAAAATTTTTTAGATGTTTTTTTTAACATATTGTTGTCGAGTACTTGTTTGGTATGCTACAACGCACGGTTAATAAGTTAACTGCAAACATTTGTAGGATCGTTCTAATGAATATAAATGACTTCAGGAAACAGAACGTTACTTAATACAGAATTGTGTATTTGCCAAATTAATATGATAATTTAAAACCGAATAAAAAAAAATCTGTATCAAACCGATTTACACTGTTTGTCCCCCCCGCCACGTCAACGCGACGTCAACGAGAAACGAGATTTTTCGAACCATGATTCAAACCAAACGAAGCCATAGTAAATTTCTGTAGATATCGCTACTTCGGCACCGACCGTCCGCGTCGTCGTCCGTCTCGTTGACGTCCCGTTGACGGGGTGGTGGACAAACGGCCTTAGGTTTTCCTATTTACTTTCATGTAAACAGGCCACAGGACAGAAAAATCATAAAAGGAAATAAATAATAATTTAAATTTTGTTTGGCGATACGTTCTTTTGTATAGTTATTGAGGTAACAATACGTTTCATTTACAAATAAAAAATGTACATATATAATTACTTTATAAGCAGTTTAATTAGTATAACGTACGTCTACATGGCGGTAAAGAGTGAGCGTGTGTCGGGTATTAGAAACGTTGATGAGAACTGAGCAATTGCGCGCACTTTACAGCAGGCACTTCCTAAAACTTGTCCGTCAATTTAAATTAAAAAACTAATGTTTACAAGTATTGTTTAAAAGTAGATATTTTTTTTACATGGATGGTCGGGCATCGCTGGAAAGTTATATTTTTGTTTTGTTTATTGATCCGTAGAACCATCAGTTTACTGTTTTTTTTTTGTTTTCTATAATATTTTTATTAATCTCACCAAATACTTATTTTCATACGAATAGTGGAAAGAAAGAGTTTAAAATTAATCATTAATAGGCAGTAGTCCAAAGAAAAAAAAAATCAAATATAGAAAACGCAAATACCAAAGAGTCACTAAAAATAAATGGTGTATACGTTTTTGTAGCCCCATCAAATAATTATATGTACAAACTTCTGAATCTTGAATACTTTTGGACCACCATTTTTTTTTCTGATTTACGCCAAAAACGGCCCATGGGAGTTCTAATCTTGCATTAGAAATGCATCATAATTACCGTTTGTAGTGATGTCCTTTTTTTGATGTCATAAACTCATAACACACTGTCCAACGGTTTCGGCCCGGGTAGCGAGGGACATACGGTTGCAAGGGCATCAAGTTATACCAAACTGTCAAATTTCTCCAAATGATTTTAAGCCTTAAAGCGTTGCCAGTTAAGTTCAAAATGGATGGAGAAAATTTTACAGTTTATGGTAACTTGATGTACTGGCGACTGTACATTACTTATATACAATCATACTGAACCCTGTGCACCTCTGACTTAGCGAGAGCTTAGTTGGAACCTTGGAGTAGTTACAAGAACAAGTCATTCTTATGTGCACAGCTGGAACTAATGAAGTTTCAAATTAGCATATTTCGGGTAGGTTCTCCTACACTGCAAAATTCTTAAGCGACATGAACTGAAGTTTATGTTGACAAAGTTCTTATAAACAAGACTTCACGTAAACAATGTTTTATTCAAAAAACTTCGATAACCCATCCCAAAATCAATAAAAATCGAGAATACAGTTGTAGCAACGACCTCACTAACTCACAATGCCCGAGGCCGCTACTTACTGCGACATCTCGTCATTAATCCTGCACGAAGCGCAGGGACTCAATGTATTGCCAAATTTGTCGAGAGCCGATCGCAGGCTAATAGCTCACTTATCTGAGCAAAGTCAATAAACTGAGACAATAGCCTGATGTAACCGCTTTCTGACCGGTATCGGGATGGCGGCACTGTACGATATTGAAACACGTTGTCAAAAGAATTGGACGAGTTTCTAATAAAATTATTTTATTATATTACATTTGTACTCACGTAAAATGTGCTATCAGGCATCACAATCATGCCTACCTACTATCTACATATTTAACAATTATTCCTATTTTTTAAAGCTATTTGATTTCAATTCTATAAGCTTTTTAAATTCTATATATTAAACAAGAATATAAAATTTAAATAATCATGAAACTTATTTTATTTTTAATTTATTTAGATTTTTTTTTCCACGAGCATAAAATCAATACAATATTGCTAAGTGTGGAGGCTTGTAAATAGCTTGTCGTGAATTACCTCACTATTATTCTGTAACACAGGTCTCACCTAGCTCATGAGTCAGGGTTTCAAACTAAAATGTAGCTATAACCTTTTTTATCTCAATAAAACATTATTATTATTCTGTGTTGATAGCTATAAGCCACCTAGACATTAAAAAAATACATAATAGAATACTGCAAGCCCTTCTCATCAATTTACAAACTAAAATGCTCAACAACAACTACCGACAATAACTACCGCTGTGATTCAAGTGTTGTCCGTTTCAAGGAATGTGTCGTTTCTACGGGTAGTGCAGTCTATCAGTAGTCAGGTACGGCCAGTAGTCAGCTGGAGGGTGCACGACGTCGTACTAAACCACTAACTAATCGGGCAGCCGCTGCACGCTGCGTGACCCCTGGTCCTGCGCGGCCGCTCGCCCGGCACTCGCTCCGCCGCCGCCCCTCTCCTCTTAGCTATTTGTTTAACTCGTGCCCTCATCTGATTAAAACAACCGAACAACCTCTCGGCAACTGAATATTTAAGACCCATTTCCTCAAAAATTCCTATGGTCAGTTTAACAATCATTCCGTGAAACACGCAGTTTTCTGTAAATTCCTAATGATTTCTTTTGTCACGATTTTTTATGATCCCTTTACATGTAGAAATCGACCCGACCCCGGCATGCCGACCTCAAGTCGTGAGGAATGTAAATTGTTGACCGTGCGCGAACAACCCCCGACACAATATTACTTCTTTGATTTTTTCTGTCACCTACGAGAAAATATTCGGGAGGGCAGTGCTACGTGCGTAGCCAACGAGAATGTGGACACATTACAAAAGCCACGCATCCACCGTTTTTCAAGACTACTGACACGGACGTGCCTGCCCGGGCATTATTAATAGTTTCATTCCAATGGGGTCGGATCACTATTTAATTGATTAATTGAATACAGAGACATTGGGTTGATTGGAGAGTAGGTTTTAGTTTACATAATGAAAGGTGTTTACATAATGATTTATTTGATAAAATATACCACTGTGATGTTTAATACCACCATGATTTATCACAGGAGGAGAAATACCTATCTAATGGTTAACTTGAATAAATAAGTATTTCTAACGTGTATCTCATTACTGCTACCAAACTTAGAGCTCACATATATTATAAGTATTTAAATACTAATGATCTTGAACGTCTCCGGAAGTACCGATAACGAACAAAGTAAACAATTGCCATACAATTGATTCCATCTTATATGCGTATATTTTGATTTTAAATTGACATATAGATAGAAGGCAAACATGAACAAAGATAGAAAGGCAATAAAGATAAGGACCCTGTCCGGATATCACATGATCAGCAATATAGTCTAGGGCCATAAAATATGTACTTTGGGAATACGGCATGGCATTGTACTGCAGCGATATTAATAGAATATTGGCACAGGTATAGGCGTATTTAAACATTTCTTTTATTATTTTTTTGGCTTTCATCACAAAGAATAAAATATTAATTCAAATCGGCGTATAGAGAGATGGCGTACACACTTACGGTTTATATATTTGTGTGTATAAGCAGAAGACGAGGTGGCCGAGAGGTTAAGGCGTTGGACTGCTAATCCAATGTGCTCTGCACGCGTGGGTTCGATTCCCATCCTCGTCGTAACATGGAGTACTGTTTTTTATTTTTGTATATCCAATTAAATATTAGATCTCTACTATCTAATTAAATATTGGGTCTAATTAAATAAACCATTGGGTGTCGAGCACAGTAAGATATATTATTATTATACTAGCTTCTGCCCGCGGCTTCGCCCGCGTGGATGACGGAAATTGCATGTTATTATGCATATAAACCTTCCTCTTGAATCACTCTATCTATTAAAAGTAGTTTTAAAGATCTAAGCATACATACAGACATTAGGGCGCGGGAAGCGACTTTGCTTTATACTATGTAGTGATTTACTTATAGGAAAATAAACTAATCACTATAAAAATAAGATAAGATAACGTTAATTAATTTAATTTAACATGATAAAATTTTGAATTAGAACTCAATCTGTAATTAAAATTTAACGTGAGGTATAATGAAACGACGATGTTAGGCGATGTAGACACCATTTTAAAACACTTACAACTCCTGAAACAGCGATTTAAATATATTTTCCTGGACCTTAACCCATCCAAGTATGCAATTTACCTCCTTTTTATATACTTTAACTTATTAAGTAATATTGTTTTGTGACTATTAGCTTTTTAAATTATGTTATTTTTAATATTAAATTATTGATTAATTTTCTTTAAAAAAAACCATTGTCATTCTAAAATATGTTAAATAGGTATTAATATTGAAGCAATGCCTTGTAGGCGACCGGTCTCTAGCGAGTAGCGACAGTACAAGCAATGAATGATAGGTCAGAGGTCACGACTACGCGTAACTCGTAAGTAGCGACAGGTTATTAGCCTATCGAGTGCCGGCTCCGCAATAAACTACAAACAACTTTGTTTTCAACGCGATATTTAAGTACTGTACATATTAGGTACCTAGTTGTAATGGGTTGTGTATGGTGTGCAATTTGTTCCTGGACAGAACGGTGATAACACTTTAAGATTCATGTCTGTTATTAATAATGTAAATAGAAAGTTTTTTTTATGGTTACAGATAACTTCCAAATTTTAAATGATTCAATAGCCACTCAGTTAGTAGTTACCCACCACATTTCACGATACCTTAAACCGCAATTTAAACTCATTACCAAAAATATTTTGATACAGTCTCAATAGGTCAGATAAGACACAAAGAATTCATGACGAATTAAAATTCCGCTGTAAGTGGGTACCCATACAATCCAGTCGTAAAGATAAGCTTGGGACAACTGTGTTTAGCATTGATTTTGGAGCACCGTTGATCACGAAGTGGTCTGCTTTCGTCACCGGACAGAAGTCGATCAATTCATAAATAACAGGCTAACGGAGCCTTTTAATTCACGACGCTATTAAATGCTGCATTGTATTTATAATAATAGTTAATTAAGGCTTTGTTTTTTGCTCCTGGATCCGGGTGTCAAGTTTAACACTCGACGGCGATACTGGCGACTAACGTATACTAAACATAATATTACGAGCCCAACATTTTATTGCAGTCGTGTTGTATTTATTCCTGCCTTTTCCAAAATTCTTCGAATTAAACCTACTTATTATAAGTCTGGCGGCATCTATCTCGGCTTTGTGTAGTTGGTAAGAGATGCTCGACTTTCTAGACTTCCTTAGACAGCCTGTGAAAAACGTCTACAGGCATTCTTTGTAAGTAGATGCGCGTTCGAAATCCGATCTACTATCGCCAAAGCAGTATAATTTATTCTCAGAATTTAAAATTATGTCTTCATTTTCTTCTAAATCTGAATTTGCAATTTTTCATTTTATTTCCATTTGGGTATAAATATGTACAGTTATGCTAAGTAGTGTCAAATTATGAGTGAAAAATTTTGTAAATACCGTAATAATCTTATTATTTATCTCGCTCATCGTATTCTTTATATTCAAATCAATTAAACATTATAAAGAAAAAAAAAGTAAGGGTAGTTTCCTCAATCAAATCGAAAGACTTTAATCCGTTTAAAACGATTTCCTTAAATGCTCTCATTCATCAACGGTGCCCTGTAGCACCTACAGTCAACAAAGAAAGCCGATTGTCGATTCAGTTTTAAAATTGTAATTTTTTAACACAAATATACGTGTAGTAATAATTACTACGTGTAGGAAAATCCCTAAGACCTAACCATTTTTTATTTTAGGTTAATGTTAATCGATTTTTACGCATGTATGTAAATAGAAGTTGGTACAATAGTTGTCTGTGTACTGTACCATACCGAATGTTCTCGATGCTTGAATGAGAGCACCATGCACATTGATGAACACCTTAGTTCGTCTCAACTGATAGGTAAGTGAACTAAAAATGTAACCGGTTAATTGTAATGACTTTTCTTTTTGGCACAGTTCGTGGCTGTCACAATAGAATGGACCGCTGACAATCGTCGGCGCGCGGACGCTGATTGTATCTGTCAAACAGGAGCGTTTGTTTATGAGCCGCGCGGCTACCGTGCCGCGTCCGCCGCCGCGGCCGCCGCCGACACCGCCCCGTTCTCATCGAGGACATGTCCGCACTCCACTATCAGCTGTCCATCAACCACAACAACCCACTATTTTCTTCCAACTTTCTAATAGCACCACGTGCGAGAATTAGCATAAGTATTTAGGTAATTATTCGCATCTCAGATTTATTTGTAAGTAGGTACATGATTGACAATTGTCGCAAATCATTCGTGCTTGTCAGATTGGATTACCCTTTGAATTTGAACAAAAAAACCGAGAAAGTTGTTCTATCAGATGACGCAAAGTGGGTGGGCTGCTGCAACGGCCTGCGACAATTGTTACTTTCATATCAATAAGCCCGAGAGTTTCTTTGAGAAATCAAAACACCAGCATCTGTCTTGCACAGCATTGCCTCTCCTGACCACATTTTTTAACTTCTTTACCTACGAAAGGGTAAAAGCAGTTTTAAATGTACCTATAAGTTTATTTGCATGTTATTTACTGTTACATTTAATCATGATTCATGCTGATTTTACGACTCTTGAACACCTACATCACCCGTGGAAATGCGTTGCGAATCGCTAATACTTAAGAGTTTGCCTAAACCGATTTATCAAATTACGGTCAGCGCGAGCTGTGCGTACTGTCGTATGTAATTCACGAGTGGTACAAAGAATTGAATCATAAATATTAATCAAGATCGCAATAAAATCAGTATGGCGCGGCTACGTAGTACCTGCGCGGGCGCGCGTCTCCACGCGTCAAGCGCCGCGAGCCGCCCGCCGCCCCACTTAGGTACCAACACTTCCGATGACTATATATCTACATACTATTTTTAATAAACACAGTCAAGATCCATCTCTATAATACATTGCCAGAATGACAAACTTTTAATTGTGACAAATGATACCCAGACGAGAAAACAATATGTTGAGCGTGGCGTATGGGCTCTGGGCACAAACAGGCGCATTTGCAACACCGCGTGTGGGTCGTACCTGGTTAACGATCGAAAAACGATTTCTTAAAAGCTTGAGCCGTAAACGTCCTTCTTACACTTGAAGATAAACCTCAAGCTTTTAGGAAATATTAAAAGTCTATGTTTAAAGTTTTATTTAGTACTTTTTAGTTATATTAATTTTTTTACATACTTCCTTGGCATAATCTTTTCATTAAGTATTTGACATTATTACAATTACAATATTTCAATTTTTTATTTTTATAATTTTATTTATTTTCTAAATACTTACCTAGATTATTTTATATTTTGTGAATGAGAGAATGTTCTAAGTAATAAACAAACGATTTGATTTAACTTTAGATTTATATTTTGTTAAGTACCTGGTACATACTTGTTTACAGTCCTACAGTCCTCTCATACCTATTTACATTTTAATAGAGTCACCGTGTCGTGTGTCTTCTTGCAGTCTCTTTTCCGTTCGAAATGGCATATTGGAACCATGTACTTAGCTTTCTGACATTTTATACGTGTCCATGTAATGTGAAATAAAATATTTTGATTAGGTACGTAATAAAACTTGCACGAATTTAAGGAGAAGCATTTGATCCTTGATCAACTTAATGATATTAGGTTAACACATAATTAGATATTAGGTTAGATTTATTAAGTAAATAATGAATTTATCTTTCCGATATGGTCCGATACAACTACATCGTGTGGTCGTACAATATGACAGTCGAGCGACGGCGCTTGTTTATTTGTGACGCAGCTGTGGCCAACGATAGCTGAAGCCTAAGATACTGTCGTCAGATGTAGTGACTTTCAATGTAACTATTAACATAATAATTACCATTCTTAGACAACTACTGTTTTTCATTTTTTCTTTGAACTATTAGAATTCGTCAATGCTGAACTCCTCATCATGATTATCTTTTCAGAATTTTTAGCCAAATAAAAGGAACTGTACAACATACGAACATGTTGCTAACGGATAACAGTCATGTTTCGGTGATGTCATTTGTTTTTTTCTAAATCCCGAATTAGTTTATCAAGCTAATTCACACGCTTCATAACTTTGAAGACATTTTCCATAGTATTTCAATAGAGTGGTAACAATAGTTAAACGTAATAGAGAAACGTAATTTAGTCAATATGAATAATATAATATTCAGCGAACGGTACACAATGCGCCAGTCGTCGAGATTTAACAACTGTAAATCAACACTGACATTTATCGCCAAACAGTAAGTTCAAAGACAATGCGTTGGCAGATCGTTTGGGCATAATGTTACGGTGATAGTACAGTGGTAGTTGGTACAAAACAGGAATCCATGCGCATGAGTCAGGCAGTGAGGAGAACGGTGGCGGCGTGGCGGCGCGACGTCGCGTGCGCCGTGGCGCAACTACAGCGCGCCACCGCAACGCCGCATCGCCGCGCCGGCTCCCGCATCGTCAGTGTCGAGGTGAGCTACGCGGACGTAGTAATAATACCAGACAACTATTGTCCCACTGCAGGAAAAGGACATCTTCTCAAACAGAGAAGGCATGAGCATTGATCACCTTACACAAGGATGGCTGGCGATTTCAGAGTTATACCAATTAACTCTAAGATCCAGGTTTCCTTACGATGTCTGTCTTTACCTATGTCAAAAATATCTTAGATAAAATTAGAAAGTAAGTTTACATTCATTCACATTGGTACCTACATACTTTACTTTGGTACCCGCATTTGAACCCACATCCTCGTGCATGGGTGCGAAGGCCTACTAACCACTGAGCCATCACAGCAAATACGCGGCGGTGTTTATCATTCAAGCCGTAATCTGTAGCATCATCGACACCTAGGTTTTCTAAATCGGGTCAGTAGTTAGGTGAGATCTAACATCCATACCAATTACATAATACACAATTACATAGTGCATAATTACATAGTCTGTAGAGACATTTAAACTCTGCTGCGGCTGCAGAAACCTCAAGGGCCATAAGTATAGTAAACTTGGATGTTATATTTTCGAGCCGTTTGGGATTGAAACCCTGGGGCCGTGGATGCCGAGTCCTCATGGTCTCTTTAAGGAAGTCTTGAAACCGTTGGTTGCCACCTCCGGAGGCTAGGGGCTAAGTATTGCCATACAACGTGGCAATGCCGCCTGCCCTATAGCGTGCATTTCCAGTCGACATTGTTGCGGCTGAAATTTTAAACGTCATATTTTAGTTGGTGAATAGTTTTAGTGACATTAGGATATCATTTTGTTATTTTTATGAATTTATTACCAAGTATGGTATATAATACGTAAAATTTGTAATTTTATATGAAAAAAGCTAAACTCATTAACCTTCCTTTTCCTGCGTCTAGTAAAAAAAAAGTATGGGAACGACACTTGTAACGGAACAACAAAAACAAACAAATATGCAACAAGACAAAAAAATACATAAAAACTGTAAAGTAACGGAATGGGATATGGTAATATGAACAAGCAGAGTTCAGGGCGATACCTCGCTCTTTATTAACGAAAACGTTTTGCTTATGACGTAATTATAGTATTTTGAACAAGGAAGTTTGCGTAGCGATTGTCCGTCTTATTTGACAGGTTCGCTGGGAACTACATAAAAAATTCGTAGCCCGTAGCGTAGCGCGTAGCACTGGCTACGTAATGGAGAAGAGTCGTTGTGAAAACTACTCGTACTGCATATAAGTATTTATTAAGTAGTCCAATAATTTATTTCAGACTTAACTACTTCTATACACGTGCGTTAGTATTTTTCGAATCATTCATAAAAATGCAGATACATATTTTTCTGCCATCTTATACAGTAATAAAAAATACAAAAAAAGAAAAATACAAAAGCTAACTAATTGGCAAAGTTTCAAAGGTCGACTATCTTACAAAAAGTATCGGCCAGTGAAAGGTAACCTGATATTATTTATTGATTCCCGCTAATGCATTGCCCAGTGAGTTGGGAGCACATTTGATAAATTCTCACGATGCGTTTGGGAACGAGGTTTTTTCTCGTTTCATTTCTCTCGGCAAACAAAAGATCAGTGAGCGCGGATGTATGGAGGGTTGGAAGTACCTCGCCGCTCCGACCGAGCAATATTCATGTGCGTAGTTGCGTAGGTACTGAGACTGACGCTGTTGTGTATTGGCCTAAATAGGTTACCAAGTGCATTGTTTTAACTTGTAAACTGTGAGAGCTTTTATGAGACACTATAGTTTGGATGTCATAGGTTTTCAGGCGCTTGTAAGCATTGGTCCGTAACACAATAGATTTTTTTAACCGTTGCTGCCCCGGTAAAAGCCTCCCCAATTCCTTCAAGGTACTCTTTTCTCGCGCTGTCTCCAATCAGCCCTTATGGTACAACTCTGATTCAGTTCACCAACCCCTTTCTGGTCCAGGCTCGACGCCTTTACTCGCCTTCCCTGTTTAAGACCTTTTAAAACGCCAAGACTCTTGCGTGGTCACGTGCATGCTGATGTGGCCCTGATTTTCGTTACATTTAATAACTCTAGACTTTCTATTACTATTTCAAGAATTAAAACTGAACACAAACAATGATGTCCCAATTGGACACCAAAGTATGTGAGTTTTACTTTAGAAATACGTCTGCATAAACCTTTGAGGATCACAGGCATGATGTTATGTGTATTAAGTATATTGTAGATTGAAACGAGTATCTGAACGGACGTATAGCACCAGTGCTACACAGTGAGCAATCCTCTGCGACCCCAGTATACATGTGCGTTGCGCCCGGGCGGCGCGCTCCCTGTTCCGTCTGCCCGACTACAACTTGTTGCTGTGAACCAGTTCCTGAACTAAGGTGACCTGTCAAATTACTTCCTCAATTATTTATGCAATTTATGCGTTTTATTTTTTGCATAACACTGCATCTTACCGTACCTGCATAATGTATATTTTATAACATCAGTCGGAATATAATTTAAATAAATAATACTTAATTGTTACAGTTCTAAAAAGATTTTGCATATTATTATAATTTTTTGGGATACTGCAGATAGTAGGTACCCCGGAATTTGCATTCATGAAAATGAAGTAGTTATGGTAATTTTATGGCATATGAAACTTTAATGTTATTTTAAAATTTAAATTACTCATTCCATTGTCCCACAAAATTATTGCATACGACTAGTTTACCACTTGCGTGCCCTATCAGCAGTCGTCGTGTTAATGGCACGCATCCTGTACCTACTAATGCTGCTCCTTAACAATGAAGTTTTAACTTTGAAAAAACGATTTACGCAGAAACAAATTCATAGGAGCTTGTGGCTACGTACTAACAGCCGCACAGGTCGATCCATCAGGTTACGCTACGCTTGCCGTGGATGGGGTGACCATCTTTACATACCGAGACTCTTCCATGCCTCGGAAAGCACGTTAAGCCGTTGGTGCCGGGGTATCGTATTGCCCAGTTACTGGGTTGTGGCAGTCAGATAGGCAGTCGCTCCTTGTAAAATACTGGTATTCAGAGCTGCATCCGGTGAGACTGGAAGCCGACCCCAACATACACACATCAAAAGTGTCTAGGGATCAACATATATTTTTGCAATAACTTTTCTCTTGATTGATATTAATTTAAATTTTCTTTAAGGATTCATCAAATAAAGTGTTTTCGTTTGTCACAGTAACGATAAACCAAGTCACCTTTGCATTAATAAAGAAATTTGCCATTTTCCTAATAAAGGGATTTTTGACATTTGAACCACTAACATTAAAGTTCGAAAAAAAGACTGAAATAACAGTTTTCTTTAAAATTTTATTGGGTAACTTAAACAATTAATAATCCGTGTTTCTACCGCGAACACTAACAACACAAGAACATCGGTTTGGCATACTCAAAATGAGTTCATCCAAATCACGCTGTGGAATGGCCGCCCATGTTCGTTGCAACAACAAAAAAAGGTCTTCTTGCAACTGGATACCCTCCATATTCGGCAGAGCTCTTCTCTGTAGCATATCTCATGCATGCTCAATCGGGTTCAAGTCTGGCGACTGAGCAGGCCAGGGCAGGACATTGATGTTAGCTGCGGCGAGAGTCTGTCTTACAACTCTTGCGGTGTGCGGTCGTGCATTATCATGCATTAACTGAAATAAGGGACCGATTTGCACTTGTAGAGGAACGATGACGTCAGATACAATCGTCTCAGCATAAATTTGAGCGTTGAGGTTGCCTCTGATCCAAATCAACTCAGTTCTTCCGCCGATCCAAATACCCGCCCATACCATGATGGTTCCACCACTATAAGGATGGACTTCCTGGCAGGATTTTAATCGCTGTTGGCGTCCAGGGGTTCTCCAGTGTCGTATACGTCTTGTATCCGGTCTCATACCAAAACGAGACTCATCAGAAAAGCACACGAAACGCCATTGTTCTTCTGCCCAATTTCTGTGTTCAAGAGCCCATTGATATCGAATCCTACGATTGTGCATTGCTATAGGTGGTACCCGTAGCGGTCTTCGGGAATGAAGGTTCACTTCATGCAAGCGGTTTCTGACTGTTTGGTCGCTAATTAAGTTCCCTGAAGAGTGATGAAGCCTCACGGCTAACATCATGGCGGTTATTGTTGGAGCTCTTCGAGTTAAGATTTGAATGTATCGGTCTTGTCTCCGTGTGGTGCAGCGATACCGTCCTTCATGGCGCTCAGCCACGGTACCAGTGCTTCGGTAACGTGTCCAAAGTCGACTGATAACACCTTTTTTTGTTGTTGCAACGAACATGGGCGGCCATTCCACAGCGTGATTTGGATGAACTCATTTTGAGTATGCCAAACCGATGTTCTTGTGTTGTTAGTGTTCGCGGTAGAAACACGGATTATTAATTGTTTAAGTTACCCAATAAAATTTTAAAGAAAACTGTTATTTCAGTCTTTTTTTCGAACTTTAATGTTAGCGGTTCAAATGTCAAAAATCCCTTTATTAGGAAAATGGCAAATTTCTTTATTAATGCAAAGGTGATTTGGTTTATCGTTACTGTGACAAACGAAAACACTTTATTTGATGAATCCTTAAAGAAAATTTAAATTAATATCAATCAAGAGAAAAGTTATTGCAAAAATATATGTTGATCCCTAGACACTTTTGATGTGTGTAGTTGGGAAAAGGCTAGGCAGATGATGATAAGTAACTACCTACATATTATACCTAATTAATAATAGTAAACCCGTTTAAAAATAGCAAAATTATGAATTTACGTGACCTGTGTGTCATAATCGTTAATATGTAAATGAATACGAAAAGCTCGTTATCGTTTTGTGAAGTTTATCAAGCAGATGATCCTAATGTAGCGTACGATAGCTTTATTGAAACATTCCGTCTGTTTTACGACTTGTGTTTTCCCTTGATTAACAAAATAATAAAGTTAAAAAGGAATCCGAACTGGTTAACACCCGGAATAAAACGCTGTAGCAAAAATAAGAGACAGCTTCTTTGGCAACTAAGAGCAAAACCCAATAGCAATAACTTAACTAAACTTAAAAATTACTCACAAAGACTTAATAAAATAATAAAACTGACACAAAAGGCAAAAAATAATCATAGGATAATGACATCAACAAACAAGTCAAAGGATACATGGAAGATCATAAATGAAAATAAATACTGTCCTCCCCATGAACACATAACGGAAATACGAAGGAACGGTGTTACAATAACAAACCCCTGCGATATAGCGAACGCATTTAACGATCACTTTGTGGATCAAGCAGAATTACTTGCAAATACCTCAAAATCTGCAAGTTATGAGACTCCAAATTCATGTTGCGAATCAATGTTTTTAGCCCCAACTACACCTGATGAAGTCTATCGAATAATACAGAATTTAAAAAACAAAGTTAGTGTAGGATATGACAATATTTCAACAATGGTATTAAAATTTGCTTCCGATGTTATAGCTGGCCCCATTTGCCACATCATTAACGTTAGTATCTCTTCTGGAATATATCCTGATAAACTCAAGCCAACAATAATTAAGCCCTTATTTAAGAAACATGATAAAACTGATATCAATAACTACAGACCCATTGCTCTGATACCAGTAATATCAAAAATATTCGAGAAAGCTATTTATCACCGTATAGATTCCTTTTTCACGAAACACAATCTCTTAGTAAAGGAACAGAAGGGTTTCAGAAAAAATAAATCCATAAATCTGGCTATCTATGATTTCCTTAATATTATAATGACAGATATCGATAAAAGAATTCCTATTAGTGCTATATTTATGGACATGACGAAGGCTTTCGATTTAGTTGATCATAATACTCTCCTACGGAAACTTAATGCGCATGGAATAAGGGGAAAAGCACTTTCCCTTATACAATCTTACATGGACAGTAGAACACAGTGTACGGAAATTAAGCGAATTTCTATAAAAGAAAAAAAGGAATTTAAATATGTATCCGAAAAACGTGAAATCATTTTTGGCGTACCACAGGGCAGCGTATTAGGACCGCCATTATTTTTGGTTTACATAAACGACTTCCCAAAACATGTCAGTTTTCCTATGGTTCTTTTTGCGGATGACAGTACGATCATTGTTAGACAAAATAAAAATAGTGACTATGAATGTGACATCAAAGACTCATTGCAACAATCAATTAATTGGCTTGACCATAATAATTTGAAATTAAATTTAAGTAAGACAAAAATTATGCAGTTTAGACAGAGAGTAACTACTCCTGACATAAATATATTAATTGACGATAACAAAATTGAAGAAGTAGAACATATAAAATTTCTAGGTTTGACTATTGACTCTAAACTGACTTGGAAAGAACATGCATCAATCCTCATAAAAAAATTAAGTCGCTTCGCCTTTGCTCTATTCAAGCTTAAGAAAGTAGTAAGTCAGGCAGCGGTTATAGCTGCATATTATGGCTATGTAGATTCCACATTACGATACGGAGTAATTTTTTGGGCAAATTCATGTGAGAAAAATAACGTTTTTAAAGCTCAGAAGAGGTGCATTAGATCGATGTGTAATTTAAAACAAACAGATAGTTGTAAACCTCATTTTAAATCCCTTAGGATATTGACATTACCTTGCCTTTATATATACGAGACTGCATTGTTCGTCAAGAAAAACAGTAAATTATTTAAAAAAGCTTCTGAGGAACGTTATAGATCAACAAGACCGGAATATCGACACGAACTATGTCTAAGAGCCTCAAAGACGGCCCTTATGCATAAAAGCATTATCTGCATGGCACCAAAAATATATAATAAAATACCAAATGCTATCAAAGATTTGAATTTGATACAATTTAAACGAAAACTGAATGATTTTTTAATTGAAAAATGCTACTATACCATTGGCGAATTCCTTCTTGACAAAGTGTAAAAACTGACAATTATATATTTATGCTTGACTAACTGATTGTATTTTAATTTTTGTAATAATAATTAATTGTAGGTATTCTAATATGATGTTATCTCAATTTTGACATTTTTATTTAATATATCAATTCTCTTTTGTTTGCATTTCAATGTAAATCAATTTTGACATTTTTGTTTTGTATTTCAATGTAAATCAATTTTAATTTCTGATATTGTTAAAACGTGTATGCCTAATGGGCAGCTTTTTGAGTTTCCATAAAATTACTGTAAGACCTGTTGTATCACCAAAAAGCACACGAATAAATACTTTGACTTTGACTTTGACTTTGACTTTGAAGCTCATGTCATATCGATATCAAAACAATCATGAGTCGGACGCCGAGCCAGATCAAATTGGACTTGTCTCATTAACTGTGAAACATTTCGCTTGAATCACGAGGCGGGAATGCTACCTGACCGGTACAGTTACCCATATCCTACATTGCACACATACTGTAATGATTATCCTCAGTGAGTTTAATAAAAGATTCAACGGAAGCTGCTACCTGTCTCGTGAGAATTGACAGCGGATGTTGCAAAAGGTGCCCCCGTTTTTTATAAGTGTTACATATTGATGAAATAGGATTAAGGGTGATTCCGTCTCCTGTTTAGTCACTCCTGAGAACTGCTCTTGAACTTGTGATTGAACAATATGGTATGCAAGGACACAGCGGCGTTTCTTCCATCAGATCTCACTGTTCTTACGTTGTTCTTAATACCGTTGTAGTTGATACTAATTATAGCCTGGCCTCAATATAAAGATACCTTTAAATATTGTTTATATTAAATGTATCTATAATTATAATTGATATAATAAAAGTCACCTTTCGACCTTTTCCTTCGCTCAACTAGGTACCTATACGACATCTTAGGGGAAACGCAAGACATAACATAATATAACGTAGACATCTGAAATCTCCGTTGAAATAAAACTTCACAATTTAACTTAAGAAGCCATAACTCGTGTGAAATTCTGTTCCCTTCACCTGCTACAGTGTCGCGGTTGAAAAACTCAAAGCAAAAAACACAAGAAGGAAACGTAAATGGTGCCGGTTATGATGAGTACGTACGATCAGACAAAAAAGTATTTAGAGTTGTGCACTTGTGAGATCCGTTCCCACAGTGCTTTATCGATCGTAGGAGCATCATCTGTAAGTACAATATCGTGCCCGCCTCCATTTAAGCCGTAGAAAGTTCAGTAACCTTGATGTTCTTATCTTTATCATAATAAGGCATTAACAATATAAAAGCAATCTATCATTTGAAATTAATATGATCAGTGATCGGCGGCACGGGGTGGTGCGGCGCGGCTCGCCGGCACTCGATATCTGCATGCCGGCCGGAATGGCGGTTAATCAGGTGGCCCGTTATATTACATTGTGCTCGCCGTGAGCTCCAACCCGAGAGAACAGGTTGCTCCAATGACAAAGGAGCAGATTCCATCGTCCGCAATCCGCGTCTCCGAGCTCCACATTATAAATAGTACGTCGAAATAATCCGTTGCTACGTGTCGCTCGCTGCGGCGCCCACCAACGTCGGTACACTTCCATACTTAATGATATCTAACACAAAAAAAAATCAATTCATAAAAAACTGCTAACAGTGAACATTCCGTTTCCGCGTGCAGCTTTGACCTTACGGTGATTGATGGTCCAAGAATTATTAATAGTTTATCTACGTAATAGATGGTAATAGTTGCGACCGCGATCGATATAAAAAAATCTTACTGTGTCATCTTCTCATTATTTTTTGTTTAGATTTAAAACAACAACTAAGAAATGGCGTAAAATGCGGTGTCTTTATAACTTCGACATTCAAAAAGGATTACTGAGGAGTGACGATACCTTTTTCAGTCTAATCGGCGCACCCAACAAAATCGAACCTTTCTTTTAACCTGACTGCTGACTGGCCAATAATCATGAAATATTTTAATATTTCTTAACTCTTTATAAACCCCTTTCCTTCTGTTTTCCCACCTGATAGATTTGTCCACACTGATCCATCTCAATAGATTTCCATAATATGTTTATTAATTTGTAAAAAGTTTACACCAATCTTGCCTGCAATGCCCCACAAACATCGGTTTATCTGTGGAAACATACCATACAAAAAATACTTACGTAAAGTAGTGTCTTTACCACTTTACGTAAGTATTTTTTAATAGGTACCTATGACCTAACTAGTCTATTTTCATTGCGATAGCATAGGACTAGATTGCAAGGCCTATCTAAGTACACCATTCTTTCTAAACCAGATTTTGACCCCAAATAAATTGGAATAAGGGCAATTGTTGGAAAGGTATGATAAGTTGATGATGACTCAGAACCAAGACAAGAACAGTGCTGAGTAGCTGACAAGCTATGGCTTAGAGAATTCAATAGACGGACGACGAAGAGACGATAGAAGCAATTTTTTTCACTAAAATATTTCTCACAAATGAATAATTAAGAAAAGCACTGTAAAATCTTGAGTAATAATCGTAAAATACAAACAATCGACTTTCATTTTAAAACAAGGATGTTTGCGCCACCTGCGAGCCAGGCGCGGCCAGACGCGGGGCGCGCCGGCTCCACCGCCGTGCTTTACTACCGGTGCCGGAACAATGGACCTAAGGCCACACTGTTGTCGGCTGCAACACGTGGTGCCTATGTACTACGCACAATGGCTTCGCGACCACCTGATTTAAATGACTTTATTACTTAATTTCCTTAAACGTGACATTAAGACAACGACACGCCTCTCCCGGCAGCCTGCTGTCACTTCACACGACTGTCTCAAGATTTTCAACCATCCAAACAGGTTCATTTGACGAATTCTTATTTGTATTGTTTTGTTTTATCCCAGATGTTATTTCTCTTGAGATTTATGTTCGTTTTGATGAAACATGAGTAGTTGGTTATCTGGAAACAGTTTAGTTTCACAGCCAATAGCGTGGTGTCTTGAGATTAGGTACGGGTTTCTTCCAGGTGGCTTGCCTTCGTTTGGCTGAGTCACTTTGTGATAGCTGATTATTACACAGTTTAGCAAGCGGACCATTCCCCTTATAGACTGGTCACATAACGTGGATTGATATTATATGTTCGAGGCATTGAGTTATTATTCGCCATTTATTAGCTATCCACCTGAGCTAATTGATGATTCGTGGATACGTATGCATTGAATCTACCACGACTCTTCTAGCAAGTCATTCACAAGTCAGTCGTTTCGTACCATTGTTTTGTACCTACTTATTGTATGGTTATGAAACACAGGACCCAGTACTGACCCCTGCGGCAATCCAGCGAAGTTACTGTGAGACGATGGGTGGTGTCACTAAACTATTACAATATGTAGAGTCTATGAGATAACGTTGTACGTATGATAAAGAAAATAAGATAGGAATAGGAAATAATAGACCAATTATCTAACAACCGATCGACTACATTACCTACCTATATCCCAATGTTATTGATAAATAAGGTTAAATCACAATGATATGAGCAACATGAGAACCGCGTCGAAGCAGTCTATTTCATAATTGATACGGTTCATAAAATCATAACAGCCATCAAGGTGGACCAAAATAGAATTCAGTTAGGATCACAGCTGGTGCGAGCGCCACAGAGCCCACAGATCATAAGGCGATTACACACTATTATGAAACATAAATGATTGTAACGCCCTCACTAAAAGGGTTAACCCGTGCGGCGGAAATTGATTTAAATTATGCTATTAATAATATTAATATCATGTTCCAGTAGGAGCATTTTTTCCAAAAAAGCTGAGCTGTATCATTACAAAAAAATTATTATAGACACCTGCATTAATTGCACGTCGATTTTAAGAAAATTTATTGAATTCAAGAAAACAAATATTAATTTTGAAATGAAGAAACTAGTGATTAAAGCTGTTTTTATTGGGCTTTGGTTAAATAGAACTTTAAGGAACTTTTTGTTGATTATGGACTAAGTTTTTTTTTACCATCTGCTTTGTAATAGGATCACTGAAATATATGCAACTGAAGGCCAAATAAAAATATAATATCAAAACCGAATGTCATCAAATCTTAATGAAGAAGCTAGATATAATATTATTATTTTTCACTGTTGATATTAGTTAAAAATATTCAACAATTTTAAGTAAGAGAGCTTACAGGTTCTATTTCACAGATTAACGTAACGAATCTTGATTCATTATGGTAGGTATAAGTAGTTTTGTGATGATGAATCTTCTTTATTATCTTATTCAGTAACGTACACACAGAAAACACTATATTTATCTCAATAATATCACAAAACGAATACCTACATGGACTGATTTACCATAATGTGTATTTTTAGATAGATTAGTAATCGACCCAATTTTAATGATAATTCACTCATTCGTAATCATTTACATACAAAAAAACTTAATATAGAAAACACAATGTCGGCGGTCAATTACTGACCCAGCAGGCGTTATCCTGGCCGCGGTTCAACAGATGGTTGTTTTTTATCAGTCGCGGTGATGGGCGCCGAGCGTGGCGCGCGGGGGTGCGCCCTATAACCGTATAATTACACGTTGTAGTTGCGCGCGCGCCGGCACGCACAATTGGCTTAAACGAGTGTTTGCTTTGATGTGCCGCCGGCCACGGCGGTTATCCACGTGCGGTCGCTACAACCCGTTCTCATGTTAAGCTTATTAAGAAGACGCTACCCGTTTTACGGTTGTTTATACGTACAACAAGAAATGCCTTCACGTGGCAGATTTAACAGGCATCTGGATAAAAGCACTTGGCGAATTCCACGCACCGCGTTATGTCTGTGAGATTGCCCAGTTGCCCACCTACTCCTAGTCGCGCACTGCGTCTCGGTTCCTCCACTCTCATTATGTATGTATATGCGTTATGATTAATCAATATAAACATCGTGTCAATCGAGCGACACTCGTAACTGTGCCGTGTACTATCTGTGTCATCTGTTTGTTATAAAGTGTACAGTTATGTCGCACAAATGCCAAGGGCTACATCGATCAACCCGGTGTTGGCGCAAGTGATTCTTAATCGACAGCCGTGGTCGAAAGTTGAGTAGCGACATCGTGATGCCGAACTTAGCCTCCTTCTTCGTACCGGTACACATAGCGCGTTGTGAAAAAGTCGCCTCGCTCGTCTCGATAACGACTGCGACACCGCATAAAATATTATTAATCTTCAGATCGTGACTAACGGTTTCGGATCATCGTTTACATGAGCGTAGGCTGGGACGAAAGAATGACAAATATTGGAGCAATCGTTTGCACGGTGAAGCTTTCAAAAGTGGACGCGTGCGCAAGCTTATAGCGCTCGTTCGTCCACTCCGCTGAAGTTCAGTCACGCAGATGTGGTAAGTGCTTGACACCTCCGTTTGTATACAGTACAAGCGGAGGTGTCAAGCACGTCTTGTCATGTTTGTAATACAATCGCAGGAAATGTCATCGATGACCAAATCAAAAAGGAATATTTATTATAAACAAACACTATACAATATAACAACAAAAATGTAAAAAAAATTAGGGATCCCTATTTCTAGAACACTTCGGCGAACGGCTTTTTTTATGGTTTGGGTTATTGTAAGAAATACTCGATTTATAATTGAAAAGATCGGGTTGTTTTTGTAGATTTTTAAAATAGAATATTGTTTTATTCATTTAAACTAAATAAATATAATATTAATAATATATAATCATATTCATATTTAAAAACTAAATAATTATTCATAATAATATATGTAAAATTTGTACATACATATATGTACAAAAAGGTATTATAAAAATACATATTTATATCGAATATTTTAATAATTTAACTATAGTATTGATGATTATCAATACTTCAGTTTTATTTGTAGAACTAAAGCTATTAAAATATGAAATTAAGCCAGTATCAGTAATATTTATCTAAATAATGTGTGAGATTGACTTTTTACCACGTCATCAATTCTATCGGCAAACAGTTTAGGTACAGGATGGTTCGCATAACACATTGTTCCTGGAATGTAAAGTTGTAAGTAAAATACTTAATTTTACCGGGCTTCATAATTAATTGGACACAATTAAACATTTTGACTCATTTTTGTTTTTGATCAATTTCCCATCGGCAAAAGTGACGAAGTTCCACACAAGTTCTTCAACTTTAACTTCAACTTTTATGCAAAATTTAATTCTTCTAAACACAGCGTTTTTCAACCTCTTTATCTATCTATTCTGTGATTAACGCTATGAGTTAACTGAATGAATGAATTTAAGATTTTTTTTCCTACATATATACGTATCAAGCAAGTTTAGAATACTTGTGATAGATATTATTATTCCATATTACAAATATTTATAATTGCCTGCCTTATTGAGATACATGAATAGAAAAAAAATAAGAACCTAAATGAAATGGAATCCAGAAACAAAATCGCTATCTTTTTGGTTTGTCGATCAGTGACCATCCTGTATGTTCACCGATGATTTAACGACGCGATGAATACGATCGCCTCATATGTTACGATTGGATATCTGTGGCAGGTGTTATAGATGGGCTCCTAACACACTCGATGGTACCTTGTGCGGTGCCCCACACCGCCGATGAGTCTACTTAACACCTTGATGGATCGTTTTGACCGAACAGCTAGTTTACAACGCTAATGAAACATAATAACTGTTGATAAGTATCATAAAGTGAACATAATGGAATTAATCACGGACCTTAAACGTTTAGCTCGCCGTACTAGTTGAGTGTCTAATCTGCCGATGATTTATTTACACCTGCTACAATATTGTTCAGCCACTGAATCTTAAATGTTGCTTGTGGCTTAGTAATAACAGCCGCACATGTCGATCCATCAGGTTAAGCTAAACCTTAGGGTTGGCCGTGGATGGGTGACCATCTTTACATACCGAGACTCCTGCGTGCCTCGGAAAGCTCGTTAAGGCGTTGGTCCCGGCTGTCATTTGTGCATCTTTGACAGTCGTTACGGGTCGTCAGAAGCCCGAAAATCTGACAGCCAATCTTACCAAGGGGTATCGTATTACCCAGTTACTGGGTTGTGGAGGTCAGATAGGCAGTCGCTCCATGCAAAATACTGGTTTTCAGCTGCATCCAGTTAGACTGGAAGCCGACGCCAACATAGTTGGGAAAAGGCTAGGCAGATTGAGGGTCGGTTATTGTTCCAACTGGAAAATACAAGGAACAACTAAATAAACTACAGTTTATCATTGTGGGCACGTTATAATTGTTGAATTGCACAATTACTGGCGAACAATTAATGCTAAAAGTATTGGACATTCTAACATTGACCCGCAGCCACGCTTGTAGCAACCTTTCATGACACAGCGATCAAAGTTACACAACTTATTAATCCGGTTCAACACAAGAAGTTGCGGTAAGCATTCTCTTTATTAAAAGTTTATTGTTTTACATTTCATATTGCTACATGCGTTATTGAATACGTCTGTATCTAGGCTAACCGAGATAATGATAGATAATACGGCACAATGAAGCACGCGCCGCACCGTGCACCGGTTCGTTAGTGTAACTGTTGAGTCACGGACCCAAAGATCACCTGACGGGGTGCTTTGACAGCGCGCGAACCAACACGCACGCGCACCTCCGCTGTGTGCTACGGGCTACACACACCGACCACCTAATTGTGCCGAACTACTACACGTACACTGAAGGCACTGAATACTATGAATCACATATTATTACATCCACGCTCTAACGTAATAACGCTTCAAAAATAAAATATAATTGCTCCAAGCGAATCATACATCACTTAGTTTTTGTAACTCTATAGATAACAAAATGCACGTTTCATCAAATAACGTGTTGAAAGTTACAACAAAACATCGAAATTAGCACCTTGTTATTACATCCTGCAAGGTAATGCCTCCAAATCAAAAAGGTAGCAATTTAGCGTTTACTCGCCAAAGCAAAAAATGTGAGCAACATAAAAACAACAAAATGAGTGTGATGCGAAGTTTGAAAAGTGGCTTTATTAGTGAAAAAATATATAAAACTCAGTTCCGACTATTACATTCGGATACGTATTATTAAGTTGTGTAAAAATAAAACACAACATTAAAAGGTCTACCACCGATGGGTTCCACTAGCAATAATACCCACTAGGTTGAAGTTTTAGGAATTAGTTCCAAAACCAATACACTTATGACCAAAGAGCATTTAAGGTAATTGACAGCAGTAAGTTGTGACATTGAAAGGGTCTGCGCTGTAGGTTATTCTTTTTTTAATATGTTTCATGTTAAACTTTCATATAAGAAGACGAACGTACTGAACTTTGCAGGTGGGCGATGTCCAGCTTCACAGCATAGCTGGTCACTTGCAATATTTTCTATTTCACAATGATAACAAGTACCTTTCCATTCTGAAACTCTTGCATTTGACAGGGCAGCAGAATGATCACCATTCTCGAGTCCTCATTGTAATAGATACCACGCCGACCTTCGACGGCGTGCGGCCACTTCACGACTTTACACAAAGACTGTCAAGAATAATTAAAGTAATTACTGTTTACAGTAATTAATGACCCACATAACGTGATATGGTTTGATTGATCTCAGAACTGTGACGAGATAATTGTGGCTTGCTGGCGTTATTGCCACACGCCATCTTGCAGACGGTTTTCAATTAATGAATACGTAGGTACCCACTTCGCCATCACACCTCACCTATCATCGCGTTGTGAAACAACGTTTTGTTCGAAAGAGACTTTTATATTTCAATTGTCTTAGCACTCTAACGATAGAGTATCGGCTGACACTAAGTACTATGTTTCGCTTGCAATGTTATGCGATTGCGTTTTTAGTACATTCTACTTGGTCATGATATGAAATACCTTCAATTTCAATTCTTTCCAGGTACTAAACAATCACAATCTTTTTACAGAACCTTAACTAAATTTACTTGCAGAGCCGTAATTTTCTAGAAACCTTGTAGGTAGCGAGGGTGATTAGTGAGGCTTTTAAATAAGATCTTCGGAGCATCGTCGTAAGGGTTATCGATTGTAATTCTGCGTGAGTAGCGGTGCGCGGTGCGGCGGCGCGGGCGCAGGCGGCGACGCAGATAGCCGCCGGCTATCCGCGTACATAGACACTGCATTAGGGCTCCTACGCCCGCCCGGCGGCTCCTTTGCCGCCATAAGCGCATTTAACATGTAATCGCGCTTGCATTTCTTTTGTGTGCACAAATAAAGACTAAAAGAATAACTTAAAAGGCAGTTAATTATTTAAGCCTCGTCGCAATATACATGTAAATATGGAATACGTTTTAAGCGCTTGCTTTTAGATATTAGATAAAGATAAGGTCAACTGAGATTTATGCATGCCGTAGTTTACTATTGTGCAGCGTATCAGTTGAAAGTTTTCTTGTAAGCGAATAGGTATTATTTATTTGTTCATAGTCTTTGTAGGTATCAACATAAAGCAAAACAATATGTGAAAAGTATTCACTTTATGAAGCCACCTGTATTTGTAGGTCGTGCTCTTCTGTGGCCTAATAAGAATATAAAATCTCACTTTGGCTTTAATTAGCCAAATGTTAGTGAACTACGTAAACATCACTAAAAGAAAATCAGGAACAAGTCAAGTGAATGCAGACCTAACGAACCTTATTTTGCTGCAAAACTTGAAGAACAATGAAGCTGTTTTAAATTATATCGTTATAAAGGTTTTGTTTGGACTGAGGTACGTTATTAAAGACAGCGGCGGCGACAGTTTGCGTGGGCGCGATTGACTCGTCAGCGGCTATCGGGGCTCCCCGGCTCACTTAGCGCTAACGTGGCGCAGGCTTTATCGTAGCGCTGCGAGGCCGCCGCCTGCGCTTCCAACATTCACTTAACTCAATCTCGACTAAATTAATATAAAGTATTTAACGAAGTACGTCTTCGCAGAAGAACTGCGATTAAATAAACGAGGAAAGTCTATTGTGGTCTAGGTAAGAGTGTGTCTACATAATTCTTTGAATATGTTTCATTCCACGAATTAAAGCGAATAGATAATTACGAAGCTTTTTTGTTTATTATGAAACGCGCATAATAAAGGAGAACATACTATAGGAATTGATAGCTCAAAATCTATGAGGATCTTGGGTAAAAAATGAGAACCAGAGAAAAGAAAATTGATGCAAAGCTTTACACTAAACTAAAACTTAAAACTGTTTTCCTAATGAAGTTAAACTACCATCAATATTGTTTCTTACATCTCGAAAGACAGACACAAGCCGCACAATAAGACCAAAACTGTATTCTAACTAGTTTGCACGATATAAACGAGTGGTAAATTAGCTCCTTGAATCTATTCTTGTAGTGAAATAAAGCCACTTTCTATCTTTTATTTAGTGTCGCGCTGCCAAGCCCTTTATCTCGCTTGACAAAGAGGCGGGTAATTGCCATTCGTACTGCGCCAGGGATTTCATTAAAACTTGATAAAACTATTTAAATATTAGGGCTTAGTATCTCTACCACAAAGTATCTAAAGTTTATTAGGTTTTAGATATTCCTGTAACTTTTTCTTTTTCTTTGTAATAAGCACGATATTCACGACTTTTAAGTATTAGTGCACATTTTTAGTCATTATTGTGTCCATTCGTGGTATATTTTTACCTTTTTTACTAACACACAGGTTTTATTCGTAATTGCCCAAATTGTTTTTCGTTCGGCACATGTTTCACAATCCATAAACAAACCCGGGGGAATCCCATAAACAATACACATTAGCGATTCCTATTTGTTCTTTTAGTCATATTACATGGGAAATAATTTATTTTGAACCCTTTTAGCTGATTTGCGGGCACATAAAATTACAACAGTTCTGCTCTGGGTGCAATTTCCTTTTGTTCGTCTCGAGTGAATGTTTTGTCGATACCTAATCGCTCTCCTCTGTGAACTTGAAATGAAGCAATTCTGGATCTGGTACACCCATGAGAATATTTTTATTTGGTATATTATTATTTAAATTTCCGATTGTTCCTTAATGAGGGGATCAAAACTGTAATAACGGGTAGCGCTTACATTAAATGCGTTTAAGAATATGAACCTACAATATCAAAACGATTTGGACTTATAACTCTTTAATCGGGCCGAGGTGTAACAAAGGACGCAATTTTAAATTTAACCGTTGACAAACAAAGGTGAAGCTTAAAAGGAACAATACAATATACATTACTATAGGTACCGACTTATAGCAATAACAAAAATAGTATCCGTTAAAACGACTTAATTGAATAGTATATTTCATTAAACACAGCGCAGAAAATGAAACCAGAAACTCGAAAGTTCTATAAAAACATTTTAATTAAATATTTATTGATTCGTTTGGGAGGGAGTAGTTTTGGGACTAACAAAATAGCGTAGAATCATCTTAAATTCATTAGAGAACGTAAATGGATATTGGTTAATGAAAATTAATCGAGTCTACCACGCTTGGAGTGAAGGGGTGGTCGCAACAGTGATGTGATGAGCGGCACTAATGCACGCAGGTAACGTCGACGTGGAACTGCACGTTATTATTATCACGTTTTGTTACTATTAAAATTTGAGAATTTTATTAACCTTTTGAACGCCATTGTCACATATACGTTATAAGCAAGCGCATGCCCTGTACGCCAACGACACAAACATGTGACAATGCAATGTACATACACTATAACAAGAAATAAACAATTAAAACTTTACTTTTGTGTGTGTTTGTATAGATATCTTAAAAATTGAAGCTCTCGTACCTACTTATATATATAATGGCATGAAACATATTAATAGACACCATGGATGTTGGGCAATAAATGATAAAAAGAAAAAATAAATTTGTAGCTTTGCGTGGAGGGGACGCGCGTGAGTTTATGCTCTGGCGTTCAAAAAGGTATGTACATACAAGTCTATTTTTCCCTATAAACATGCCAGGAGCATCATGTCATCGCTTGTTACTTGTAGTACAGCAAAAGCTTGAAACGTTCGTTGAAACAACGACTACTTTAATGAAAAACATAAGTTCTTAAATATAAACGTAAAATTAAGCAAGTACTTTGTACTAATCTGACTTGTTAGTGCTACAAATTCGTCTAACTTTTTAGGGTTTCGTAGTCTTATTGCAAAAACATTACTTCGTCTGTCGGTAACCGGTCTGTCCGAAAACTGTCGTCATTTTACTCAGAGATCATTTGCGCTACAACGATGAAAATTTGAAAGACGGTGTATTCTAAGCACTGATAAACAGTGTTATAGCGGATTTATAAATGCCATTCTTAATTACTTGTTTCGTAATTTCACTCCCATACATCTAACTAAATCATTCAATACGGAAGCGTGCGAAGTGTCGTTGGATCCCTAAATTAAAAACATTATGATGTTTCTTAGTTACTTCGTTAGTTCGTTTTTATTGAAATCAGTTGTTGTTGAGATATTGTTTAGCGTTTTTTTTTTCAGTTCAAAAAATACATTACTACAAACGATAAAAAAAATACTGTGTAAGCGTAAATATTGATTCTTTTCCTGTTTATCGGGTTTTAGTCAGTAGATCTCCGATATGGTACTTAATGTTTTAAAATGGAAAAAGAATAGTTTACTTTTAGTATTTCATTTCCTATACTTGCGAATATAGTAAACACTGCGTAGCTGTACACGGTATGTTTGTCTATTAGTCGCAGCGCTGACGTCACAGCGTGTTTGTTGCGGCGCGGCACACGTGCGTGCGCGCAGGTGACAGTATCAACGCGCCGCGCATCTGTGGCGCTTTGTATATCTATCGCATTTTTTTCTGCTAACCTTTGATTTATTGTGTTACTTACTTGTAAATTTTAAGCGGGTAAGTTACGTGAAAAGGATGTAACTACACCATGTAGGTACGCGAACTAGATGATTATTAACTCAACAAACATGATTCTAAAAGTAATTCATTGGTACTTCTTCAGCAGGCTGTAGGGATTTGTAGGTTCTTAAATCACATGGCTGAAAACTGAAAAACGCAAAAGCAAAAAGCGATCTACTTATCGTTGCAGGTCAAGGAGTCATTTCAAAGGGGCGTGAAACAATAATCAAGTCATCAGTAGCAAAGAATCAACTACCCACCTAGTTGTACAGGAACTTTCCTACCTTGTTAGGTTTTATTACATTTTGTTTTAATTGTTCAATATAACAAATTTTCTTGTTGTATATTTGTACCCTATATTTAAAATCCACTCCTGTTGCAGGAATGTTGTGTTATTGCGCAAGCAGAATTTAACAAAAACAGGTGCTCAATTATCCTACACTGCTTACAATTATTACAATTACAATACTCGAGATACATTCTCTGAACAGTTGTTTACTTGGATTTTGTTTGCGTGACAGTCTAGAGATAGTTGTGCTAAGGGCCAGTGCAGCAACAATTTCATATTTGCATATGTCACAGGAATGTGTCAATCGAAATTGAACCATATGTAGTGGTATTAAAGCGTTTGGTGGTGTAAAAGTTTTGTTTGATAAACAAAGTTATCTGTGTAAAGTGGGAGCGCGAGCTTACTCACCGGCTGGCTGCGCACGTGCGCGCGCGCCGCCTCGCCTTGCCGCCGCGCCGCGGCCGCGGCTGCGCTAATCGTTCCCAGGTTAGTGCCTTACCTGACAATCATGTCGATAACTTCTACACTACGTATAATGATCGACAAGTGCTAATTATACACTGTAGCACGTTATTATGAATGTTTTAACAACATTTAAGTAAATCGTATTCTTTTCCATTAAAAAGACATCAACGAGCAATCAACACATTTTTAAATCATTTTGAGTACCTAGCTGAAATAAATATATATTTATCTATATTTACCAAGTAATTATAGGAATCGTTCACTAACGCTTTATAACTAATAACCTAGTTTGTGATTGGTTGCCTGCTGTGATATTCTGGCTTCTCATTGGTGATTTATGTTTGTAACACGTTACTTTTGTACTAGCTTCGTGAACCTTACAGTTAGTTTCAGTTATTTTTAAATTATAAGTGGTAGAGGGTCATCCTACTCATTAATTCCTAAAGATCGTACACTTGATCAGCGTCTTTTAATGACAAGAGTTCTCTAATAATAATGACTAGTAATTATTGTTGTATTTATTGAAATTATTTACTTTTATGGTAAATAAAAAGTATCGATACGTTCAGTTTCGGAGTAGGCCAACGGCACTAGAGCCGGCGTCTCGGCTCGTAATCGTAAATATCAGACATTTAACACACAGTGGTCTCGCCGGCCGGTGATTATAAATAGATTGTTGCGATATAGACGACGTGTTTACAGCCGATATCTGTCGATAGCTGATCCAATACCAACCACTAACGTCATGCAATTAACATCATGGAATGAACGCCGAATCGACAAATAAGCTATGAATGAATCTGGTAGCCGCGATCAATGAATCGCTGACGCCTAACGTTTTCCTGCGAGACGCCTTAAGCGTAATCAGTTCATTAGTCATGTTCCTTACTACTGCTACTCATAGTAGTCACTTGCGATTCTTGTTTGAACATTAAACCGGCTCTCGTTTAAAATTATATAAGCATTACAAATTGTAATGCACTTATTGAATAAGTTACTAAGGTAGATACTTCCTCTTCTTGTACTTTGTAAATACAGCAGCCGACCTATTCTGTAAAAATCCCTTCACGGTGGGATTTTGGGTGAAGTAAGGTGTAAATGACACCTTACTTTACACTACTAACACTATTGACAGCCAACTGTGGACAGTCTTTGTGAGATTTTTACAGAATAGACCTGCAGTAGTACTTAGGCAAATAATCCATGCCTCTAATAAAATTAAAATTACCCATTTAAAAAGTTGTTTTCAACTTTAATTTTCATATTAAGCTCGACTTTTATAGACATTTTTCATCGTTTAAAGTCATCAAACCAACTGATTGTCAACTTTACATCACACAAAAACGGTACAACAGCACTGAAGTGCAGTTTGTAACAATATAATAAGGAGGACGCGTCAGTTAACATCTTCACTCAGTTATCTGCGCTGTCAGTAACAAGAAATAATGATGTACGTATAATATTGCGCATTGCGTGCAGGAAACGATTGTAAGCAATACCATAGCGCTGAGAGAGGGCCACAAGTTATAAGCTGTTTAACACCAGCTGGGATATCCCAGAGTCCAGTTGGTGTTAGGCAGCTTCAGACAACCGTTTCCTGTACGCATTGCGCAAGATTATACGTACATCGTTATTTCTTGTTTGTCAAGACTAGACTGTAGCTGATCCGTAGCCACCAGGTATAAAATGGTTTCCGTCATCCTGCCGCATTCCCCGCTCGAAACAATACAAAAACCTAAACGAATCAAAACATTGAGAATATTATTTTCTACGACAAAAATTACATTACTAACGAAACTACAGTCATGCCCATTTCAAACTTTGTTGAGGACGGCTTCCAGTCGCTACCAGATGCAGAATTTAGCGACGAATAGCCAAAGAACAAAATTTACTCGCCAAATATTTTGCAACAAAGCTTAAAGAATTGCTATTTTTATTAACAATAGGTTATTGAATAATTCGCCGCTGACTTGCACCACTGCGCAGGAGTGCAGATCAGATAGGTGCGCGGGCGCCGCTTGCCGATTGTTCCTCCGTCCGGCGCGACGAGCGACATGTCATCCACTGCTATGTGCTAATAAGATAAATTGACATAACTCTCCAGTTTTGAGTCCAACTGCATTGAATGGCACCATTTATTACCCACTAACTCATGCGTACTGATTACAATAACTACTGATGATTCCATATTAATATAATATCAAGCTTTACTAATTATTCACCATCATCTAATTACAAATGCATCTAAAATGTAGTTCACTTGGATGTGTATACTATCTGTTTAAACGGAGTTCATCATTATTAAGGTATCTACTTCTGATTTTTTAATTGACCAGTAGAAATGAGATCTTATTACCCAGAATTAGAAGCAGGAAAAATCCCGCTATTTTTCTTTTGGTGGTGTTTACGGTCAATGTTTAAATAATTGATGTATTTGAAGATAGATTTTTTCTAGACCACATCTGTCTACATTAATGAATGATAATGTATCATTTCATGCTAATACTATGCGGTCTAGACAATTCATAGAATCTGTTTTACAGCACAGAGGCTACAGATTTATATAGCGCCAAACTGTCAGCTGGGGTAGGCACTGACGTAGCATATGAAAAAAACAGACAGTCGCGTAGCGCAGGTACACCGGCAAGTATGCGCACGCGCCATCTCGTAGCACTCTGTCGAGTCTGTAGTAGATTTAAGATTTAAAAGGAGCAAACGCCCGGACTGGCTCCACCCTGGCCACTTGTCCCATTGTTTGTAATCCGTGCAAAATTGCGGAAATAGTGGCCAGTTCTATAACTAGTCCTATTACTATCGCAATAAATAATAAATTCTGCTGTTATTGGGTTTACGTCGTCGCTACCAAGAGTTGGAACCTAGCTGTAGGTAAGTACAATACGTGTTTGCAATCGGTTGTTTACCATAAACTCTAATAATAAAATATTTCAATGCTTGTTTATTACCTGTTTTCGGTCTCGTTGTACTTACATGTTTCAATAACCAGGCAATAAAATATTTTCATATCATAACTTTCGTGAGACGCATTTACATTTATTCATGTCCACGGTTGCACTGACGTGTTCTGGATTGCCCAACTTGTTCGGAATCCCGAAACCAACTCGTAAATACCGTAGGTAAGCAAGCTCGCAAACAACCTACGTAGTACGTAAGTAAATAAAATGTAAACAGTACCTATTTTATTGTTGCATTAGATTTAGTGGTTTGGGGATCTTAACAAATCCATATGAACCAAATTATAGATGCGTAGGTAATAGGTTTATCTATGGAACTTTGTTGTCGATATCTATTGCAAGAAAACTTTAACTAAAATGCTTTTAAACTTCCTCGTAATGGAACTGGTCCAGCTCCAGCTGTTACGGTAATTGTACAGGATCAATATCTAGACGAATGTGAATTTCGTAACTCGATTGTGAGGTGGTCAAGTTGATCGATGATGTGTGCGCGTGCGCGGGCACCGCTTGTCAATTAGGTTAGCTGAGTTCAGGGCCTGAGCAACGAGCGCGCCTATCTGCACAACAGATCTGACGACGTTTGCGCAACTTTACGTTAGAGATAAACACGATTTGTAGAAAAATCTGCCAAACGATATATTCTTCAAAATCGTTGGTTGTGCAGTAGGTATTTCATAGCGGCACATAGTCGCCACACAAAGCATTCTTCACCTAAGTATTCGCACAAAAACTGGCATGTGCTGACGCACAGGTAGAACGGTGAGGACAATGCAATCGATTCTTTATGTCACAAAATAAATAAAAGTCGTTTTCATATAAATTCTGAGCACAAAAAATGTCGTTAAATAAAATCAGAACGACCTTCATTCATCTTGTATAAAATTGAATGAAAATAGGCAAGTAGGTACTGCTACTGTTTCAAAACTGGCAATCAGAAAGCGATAGGATTAGGTAGAGATAGTAATTAACTTAGATTACAATTACCTACTTACTCATATTTTTTCGTTTTAAATTAATTCATCAGCAGTCCTGAATAGCATAATCAACCTATAATGTTCCAACTCCTGGTACACGAGCTTCTTTGTGAGAAGAAATGGGCCGTAATCCACCCCGCGAACCAGGGCGGGTTGGTAAATGTCACATGTCTGAATAACCGTTATTAATTATGAAACTCTAAATCATGATTATGTTAAAGAGAATATAGTGAAAAAGTCTAACTTGATATCGATACACATCCACGTAATCCACATCAACTGCAGTATCAATGGCGGCTGATGCAAGTGTGCGCGGCGTCACTTCGGCAGCTGCGCGTCTGATCCTTCCTTTACAATGGATTCTTTGCAGGTTGTTGCAACGCTGCAAATGGTCTCACTTTCGAAGAAACTCACCTTTGCTCGAGTGCGCCCCGCCACACAATGTGGGACTGGGATTGTTTGACATCGAGTTTTGGAACGATTCCCTCATTTTTTTTGTCGACGTTAGGCGAAATAGAGAAACGTTGATGTTATTAATTTTTCAGGACACGTAAGCCATACACATTAACGTCCATATATATGTATGGTTATGTATTAAGAACTCTATTCATTACCTATGTTACACAAATAAATAATGATTTGATTTTTTGATTTTTGAAAATATGTAAATATAACTTTACACCACGTCTTTATTCCCCGAAGAGTCAGGCAGATAAGTACACCCACATTTCGACATTATGTATGTTTAAGTCCCAGGATAACAGTTATAGAGCGACATTCATTACCATGAATCGGGCACAAGTCCAGAATACGGCCCGCTACTGAGATTTTCCTTATGAAAAAACCCAAACTTCGCGGCTAGAGGACTTCTATGCAAAGAGACTTTGTCTTATCCTATACCTAGCTTCGAGTGTATATATGTTCATTGGCACTTTATGATCATGGCGTATCCTGTAACTTGCAAGATCCGTGACAGACACTTTTGAAAAAAAAAACAGTAAATAAGTAATCGTTGTGTGCAGTTTTATTGATGAAAGAAGTCATTGGCGCTGCGTTCAAACTGATTGGTTATACCCAAAGTTATTGGTTATGTAAACTTTATTACATGCTAAATCAATTGAATGATATAGGTACCTACAAACAGTGGTCCTTATTTCAAACGCTTTTCCTACAAACGGCCACAATAAAAGTGCCGGGTAATTCTTAAAGCGTTGCACAAGGCGGGCGTGGTTTAATGTTACTCTTGTGGAAACAGCTGTACGCTTCCCCTTCACCTGAACACCTATGTGCCGAGCACGTGTTGTATGTGCCCTCGCCTCTTACGTAAATACGATTCGTGTTTGAAGTCCCTACATCCGGAGTAGGAGCGAGTACTGGCGACTTCGGTACCTACAACTTGATTTTATTTGCATAGGTACATGTGCCGCGGCGCACGTTGAATATGGAAGATCTTAGTGTGGGCATTGTACCGATAACGGATGAAACACACTATTTTTGGTAAAGTGAAGCAATAGGATATCATACCTACTTTAAACACACCTGCCGACTACTTCCGATGATCTGTTGACATAGCAACCCGATCTGTCCAGTATAACCGTGTGTAGGGGTTCTACCGGCCACTCGGTAGTACTTGTGACATCCTGGATAAAGTGCAGATGTGATTTAAAATTCGTTACGAATTTATGAACCTTTGAATTGTATGTTGAATCTGTTAGTATTATATAGCACAGTACATGACTGTGTGAGTACTATGTACCTATTATAAACTAAATAAAATCGTCAAAGAACAACAAAGAAACATGGAGTATTATAAAATCCATTACCAACCAATCTGGGAATCGAAACTCAGCTGACAAACTTCTACCCGCCCCTGAAGTTGAGGAGGCGTCTAATGCCGTTGAGCATATAAACCATTACTTTTCGAATATTGGTAAACAATTGGCTGACAATATTATTTTGAAAAACCAACATTCTTCGAGGGCTCTATACGTTAATGAGACACCCCCAGCGTGTAATTCTATGGTTCTCCTTCCTCCAGATGAGACTGAAGTAGAAGTGGTCATTAACAACTTAAAATCGGACAGCGCCACAGGCTGTGACCTTATTCCAGTTAAGCTTCTCAAGTTGGGTAAAAATGTTCTAGTCCCACCTATAACTAAACTTATTGAAGTCTGCTTTGAACAAGGGGTCTTTCCACGAAATTTTAAGAAATCCTTAATCACACCTGTTCACAAGGGTGGGAACCAGGACGATGTTAAAAATTATAGACCTATTTCAGTTCTGCCAGCACTATCAAAAATACTGGAAAAGCTTTTGAACCGCAGACTCATGAAATACCTCGAGCGCTACAAAATATTATCGAACTCACAATTTGGCTTCAGGTCCGGGAAAAGTACCACAGATGCTGTTAACCAACTAGTTGATTACGTGACTGAGAAACTTGATACTAAACAAAAATGTCTGGGTGTTTTCTTGGACCTAGCCAAGGCGTTTGACACCGTCTGTGTTCCGACCCTTGTGACCAAGTTAAAACATGTTGGAATACGTGGAAGGGCTCTAAGCATATTTACAGACTTTCTCAATGACCGAACGCAAAAAGTAAAGATCGGAGAAGTCATTAGCAATGAAGCTAAGGTCAATTATGGCGTACCCCAAGGCAGCTGCCTATCCCCCAGTCTTTTCTTGATCTATGTAAATGACCTATGTCAGCAGTCGCTTAGTTATGGTAAAATTTTTAGCTATGCAGACGACACTGTACTAATATTTCACGGAGAGAGCTGGGAGGCGGCAAGGGATGCTGCAGAGACGGGCTTACGCAGAATAGTTCACTGGCTGGAAGCTAATTTACTAAGTCTTAACATCTCGAAAACGTCTTTCCTACAATTTACCTTCGCCAAAACCAAACCACCAGATATAAGGCTCAAAGCGCATTCCTGTGATGCCGCTAAAAATAGTAATTCTTGCCCATGTCTACCAATCACACAATTAAATACAGTGAAGTATCTAGGGGTGATTCTGGATGAGAGACTTAGTTGGCGGTACCACATTGATCAAACCGGTTCCCGTGTTAGGAAACTAATATGGGCTTTTAAAAAACTACGAGAAGTGGCCGACTTTAAGATTCTCCGGACTGTCTATCTAGCACTGGCACAGTCAATAATGGGTTACTGTATTACGGCATGGGGAGGAGCTTGTAAAACCTACATGATACGCCTTGAGAGAGCTCAACGATCACTGTTAAAAGTGATGACCTTCCGGCCGTACCGGTTCCCCACAAAAAATCTATATGAAAGTTGCGAAGTACTAACAGTGAGACAGTTATACCTTCTCAACCTTACATTAAAACAACACGAAATCACACCAGTAAATCATGCAATGAAGTATAAGAGAACTATCGGTAATGTATGTAGCACCATCAAATTTAAGACTGCAGCCGCTCGACGGCAACGACTATATTTGGCTACTTTTATATATAACAAAATAAATCATATTCTTAACGTTAAC
Organism: Hyppa rectilinea; assembly: GCA_951799385.1. Lineage (NCBI taxonomy): Eukaryota > Metazoa > Arthropoda > Insecta > Lepidoptera > Noctuidae > Hyppa > Hyppa rectilinea. Next base: position 10,191,205 of record OX637306.1, on the reverse strand, counting down.
CCTCTTACAATATATAAAACTAAGATTAAACTAAAATCATGGCTTCAAACATTGGACTACCTGCAGACAGAAAACTTAATAAAAGAACAGTACTGATGATGATTGAATACTATTATATAAAACTAGCTTCTGCCCGCGGCTTCGCTCGCGTGGAGGTCGGAAATTATCCCACAGGAATGTTCTACCGGGATAAAAAATATCCTATGTGTTAATCCAGGATATAAACCATCTCTGTGTCAAATTTCATCCAAATCTATACAGTAGTTTTTACGTGAAAGAGTAACAAACATCCATACATCCATACTTACAAACTTTCGCCTTTATAATAGTAGTAGGATGTAACTATCATAATTATGTATATGTATGTATAACCCCAAAATAATACACACCCAAACACACACACGCACCCATACACACATTCACACACAAACACACACACGCACCCATACACACATTCACACACAAACACACACACACTCTCACATACACACACAAACACCACACAATAGCAGGCTTGCATTAAACTTAGTTTAAGTGATTTACTTGTTTGATTTATTGCATAAATTGTTAAATTCTAAAGAACGGATGAAGGCACTGACTCCTGTAACACAGGTCTCACCTAGCTCAGGAGTCAGGGTTTCAAACTAAAGTGTATAACCCTTTTTTTTATGTCAATAAAACATTTTATTATTATTATTATTATTATAAAGCTATTATTTACTGGGTACGTCTTTCATTACCAAAAAATGGTGCTGATCCATGCGTCGTGTTCGTGAACGGCCCTTCTCTTAACCGACATGGCTCTTTTAAATTGTTTAGTTTGGATGCTTTTAACGTCTAAGTTTTTCTACATCGTTCTCGCATGTATATTTGTATGCCAATACTTTGCACCAATGAGAGTGTCCGTGGAGTTTCTTGCCCATTGCCCCAATCTGTCAAATTTCTTTGATAGTTTTTCAAGTTTATTACAAAAGCAAAAGGTACCTACATTTCAATTGGCAAAATTTGACCGTTTGGGATAGGTTGATGAGCTGGCGTCTGTACCTACCAACTACGCTTTGGAATGGGCTTCATCTTTCTGATTGACCAACTCCTTGACACTTGACTCAAAAGTGCCTGTAATTGGTTTTATTGAAATAAATGCTTTGAGTTTTCAGTGTCACGTTGCCTTATCGCATAATTGTTTCAATTCTCTAGGCAAGTCCCTAGTAGTTCAGTATCTTGAACTTCGATGACAAAAGAGGCATAGAAAGAGAAGGAGAATTTACAAGACGACAATTGACTAAAATATAAAATCACATAGAAAAAAAACCGCTCGTCTTAAAAACTTCCATCACTGTACAGAAATTAAATATTATGCGAAAATATAATGTTTAATTACATTTAATGCTAATAAGTATTCCATTTGATCCTAAAAATCTGTGACGTCACATTGTTATATTTCATACAAATCCCGTACAAATTCCGCGTTTTAACAATTCATAAAAAGTAACGTTATTGACTACCCTTTCCCCAATTGTATCTGATTTTATGTGATTCCACAACAATAATACAGATAAGATAATAGTTACTAACAATAGTAGAGTCAGTAGTAGTTAACTAAAGGACCAGATAAGTTTTTAAATGATAAATGTATGTAAAAGAGTACGGAATGTTAGGAAAACTAGAATCATACCTATAGCATATTTTTGAAACAATACAATGTTTGTTGAGTACTTATATGACGCTGACACTTTTGACGCTGTGTTAGTAGGTAGGTATGTACGGTCGTTTGAAGTAGTACAAGTTTTATGTAACAAAAAACAGTATATTTCGAATACAACCCTTGGCGTAACAATGGAATTGTTACCGGCAACAATATATCACGTTGCTTCAGAGAAGAAGCTAGTTCGTACACCTCGACAAAATCGATCGGCAGATAACAAAAGAAGCTCGATAAAAAAGTAGTTCATATTTATGTTGAATTAATTATAAACCAGTATACATTGTTTGAGAGTATAACCATGACTGGCTGTCGGGTCGTACGGGCTCTCCCTTTCAAAGTACTCAATCGGAAGCTGTGTGCAGGTGTGCGGCGAACTCAATCCGTCTCCGAGATCACACGACGCTGGAGCACTTAAAATACGTTACACAACAATTAACTGAACTGTTCCATAAATCTTTATTATTGAATATTCATAATGTAACGTAAGGATAGAAATACTCTCACGTTAGCAAGTTTTTATTGATTATTTGAATGCTAGTAATCATACTAATTTACATTCTAGAAAATTAAAAAGTTAATTCTTTGTTAAAACAGCCCTTAATCCACAGAAATACCTTAATCGTATCCAAGTGCTTACATAGACAAACCAATTCCTAGCATTTTACATGGTTTTCAAATACTAGGCCAGACTTAGAACTGCGGATTACATAGCTTAATTAAGGTATCTACATATATAATTTTATAAAGGTAGATAAGTAGAGTACGACGTTTATTTGAAAGAACTGAAAATGAATGTAAAACAAAGTGTTGACTGTTGACTGACGAATGCACTTAGAGGTATCACCTTAGTGAACCACATGTGTTACCCTTATGCATTTAAATATAGAAGGTACCTTATGTGGTTCCCCTAACTGATACATATCTTTCTGGTAACTTTGTTAAAATTAAAGACAAAATAATTATTTTCAAATAAATAACTTGAGATATAAATGAAAACTACTTATCAAGTATATCTAACAATATACAGGTTAGCATTTCAGCTTCCGTATACCTATAACCAATCAATTGAGCGAAAATCGCAATGGAACTTTATAGCAATTCGACCACGTGATGTTCGAAGATCATGTCCATCTTCTTTCGGACCTCGTTTCGACCACGATGGCAATTTTTATTTTAACAGCATAGTTTTCGTCAAATATGGACGTACTTAGGTAAAACCGCCTTTTTTCAATTGGTGTTAAATCCACTCCAAGTTAGCAGCAAGTATCAGGGCCTGACAGCTTTTCATTCGTGTCAATTAATTACCTCAGAGCTTCTGCTTATCTAATCAGGTCCTGAAAGAAGTCGGTGTGAACACTGGCCCACTTGTGTTTGCGAGACCGCACGTGTTCATTCACGTAGGTACCCGTCCCCCGTCTTGCGAGGGCTCGCATACTGATTATGGGGCATTAAGCAACCCATAGATAAACACCACCCGTGTGCGGCCCTTGATAATATTTACAAAGAAAATCTTTGTACTCCACTGATGTACCAACCAATACTAGGGTACAAGTTGTGTGTAGACCGTGGAAATCTGATAGTAGAAACATGTTGGGTATGGGAAATATTCATACTCATATTTCGTAAATATTATTTTTATCGTAGGTATCTTTATTTGCTGGACAAAATTAGGGCGCAATGAAAGGTTATTACACTGCCCCTAACTCTACATATAAAAATAAAAAAGCAACATAGTAAGTAATATTCCATTAGGATCGTAGCACCCGACGTTTTAAAGTTTGTTCCTGGCTCATCCGGACAGAAGTGGGTTAAAGACATAAGGTATTTAGGTACATACCTAGGTTTATGTTGCCTGATAATTGCAAATAATTACCTACCGTTAGTTATCATAAGTCTCGCGAGATAAAGAAAAATACTCAAAAGATTGACAGAATTAACGCGGCCTAATTCTATAGTCTTAAAAACCCACGTGAATCAATCACACTTCGCCCTCTCCCAGCTTCGTGTCGTTAGCTGCCATCATAATGGTAGCCAAAAAAAGACGAGGTTTTTTTGGTGATTACTTAGGTTAGATTTTGTCGCGTAGATACGATATTTATTCTACATCTACCTTTCTTTGAGGCTGGTAAATCATCCAATGACTTCTCCCGCTCTGGGTGGAGCGAAAGGGAGTGTCAGACTCTTACTGACCAAAACCATCCTTGTGCCTTCCTTAGCCCTTTATGTTCCGGGATAGCGGTTACCCTTTCGGACAATCTTGCTTACCCACCAGGCTTGGCCCTAAAGGGCCTTCATATGCTGACATCTCTTTGAGGCGCGCATCGAACATATACGCGCCGTCCGGCACGGATCGGATGGTGAGCCACATCTATCTACCTACTCGTGTTTTTTTTTTGTACGTCTGGACTTGAAGTGAGGGTACTTCTAAGTATACTAATAAACAAAGCTAAAATAAAATAAAAAGTAATTACATAGGTACCTACCTATTGTTTAATTCGATAATACGTTTTCATTTCCGATGTGGTGCAACAAGCATGCAGGTTCCACATTAATAGTAATTTATACGACAACAGAGGGTAGCGTATCAAACAACATAGTATATTTGTAATTGTTACGTTTTTGTTGGTCATCCCCATCAATATGGCACAGTCGTTAATTTCATTAAGAGCTTATTAAGCGGGCACGCGACCGATGACAGTTGCGCTCTGCGCGCACGCGCTCGATCTAATCGAAAAACTTATGGTCCGGAACCGTAACACTATTCAACTCACTCTCATTTATTTACTTTTTGTAATTTCTACATTGATGCTCGTTTTGTAGCCAGCTAGTGCAACTACATGGAAAATAATTCCAATCAGCCCTAACTTTGAGTACGTGATTTATTAAAGTGAGTTATTTTCAATTAAGTCACTCGTTCTCTTCGCCAGAAAACAAATACAGGCAAAGTGCGAGTCAAACCATGTAATCATGACATTTCTTATTCAATACAATTTTGTTTGAAAGCGTTTTACGGACCCAGACCCGAACGGTGCCCAAGGGCGGGTCTCTATTACTAAGGCTCCACCGTACAAAAAGCTATCAATAACTGTAAAATAATCCCATTTGAAAATGAACTTTATGCATGGGTAATAAAGTTGAAAAGCTATCAAAGAAATTTGACAGATTGGGTTAACTTGAAGTGCTGGCCTCTGTACATAGTACGTTCGTCCATCTGTCACGCGTCAAACTTTGATAGGTTTCTTATAGAACTTTATTACAAAGAATAAGGTTAATTTTCAATTGGGAATATTTGACAGTTTGGGATAGCTTGATGTGCTAGCCTCTGTACCTTTCGAGCCGTACCTACCTATTAGCTAGACACTTGAAATGTTCACTGTGTGTTGGCCAACGGCCACTAAAACAACGAATATAAAAATATAAGAAAAGTATTCTGTTAATAATTATACGGCAGTACTGACGCAAGCAAAGACGCGTTTATAAATAATGCTAACCCGAAATACCCCATGAATCAAATGATTAGTACTAAATTACATACCTACCTAAAAACATGTTACTTACCGAGTATTAAATACAAATGATATTATCGTATATGCGCACGCGTTTATTGTGGTCACGCACAGCTCATCACGGGCGTCAGGTGGTGGTTGGCCACCCCTGCATTGCCGACCCGAATGCACATACCTCAGTTAATTAATTAATATTTTTTGTTAGACAATTTCAAAGTAATATTAACTTAAAATCCAACTCAGTAATCACTGAAAAATGCCAAACGGTGACATCAAAAATGATGTTTCAGAGAGTGTTATGTATATGTCTCTAGAGACATACACTTTCGACTCTTTGAAAATTGTTATTTTTTTCAGGTCAAAGGTGAGCACAAACCTCATTTGCTATTTTTGAAAAACTGGGCTCGGTGTGATTACGTACCTACCACTTTTGGATCTGAAGGCTGAATATTCACAAGTCTTAAGGTTCAGAAGTTTTATAAAGGTTAAGCGGTAAATTGCATACAAACTAAGGTTTTTAAAACTAAAAGAAACTTAGGATGCATCCTGCTGCAGTTCTAAGATTTTTTTTGTTTGCATGTTACTTTATCTGAACTCACGCTTACACCTTCCAAAGAAAATAAATACCTACTTACCTGAAAAATTGTCAGGTTACTTTTTAGTGGTTTAGATATTGCGTTGTCCGTCCGACAGAACGGTTCTATGCGTAGATAGACAAGTACTATAAGATACCTGGTACCTACTGGTGGTTCAGGCAGGTGACATATTTAAACCTACATAATAGATATAGGTATCTAGTTAATATCCAGAGACTTATTAACTTAAAAAATCGTTGTATTTGATCCCGTTAAGTGCAAGCATATTGTTCACTAAAGCATCACACATAAAGCTGCTTCCGGTCAGTGTACTTGTGCACAAAAGTTTACCCATTATCCCACCCCACATCGCACTCGAGAACGGTTTGTTTAGATTTAGATGGGGATTTGCGAATGATATTATTAATTGCGTGGTTCCCACAGCTTCCAGAGGGGTGAGCCACCACGTCGGCTCGTTGATTTGTGTGTTATTGTTGGCGCGGTGGTGCGATCGGTTTCCGCACGCACTCCCACGACAGGGAGCAGATGCCGCGCGGCCGCGCACCGCCCGGCGCCCGGCCACGGCGCTGCCACTGTCACTCACATTGTTGTCTCACCAGTGACCCCCGTGGGAGCTGTGGGGAATGAAGCCGCTTGTGGGAATAACAATGCATATCACTGTTGCACAATATTATGCTGAGTACTCTTCAACCCATAGTGTATCTATTGAGGTGTCGATTTTTCAATTAATTATAAGTAGGTAAAAGAGTTGAATTTCCGTGTGGAACTACTTTCCACAGAACTTGCCGCTAAGATGAAATTACACATAAGGTGCTACGATAAAAGTATAGCCTATTACGATTGAAATGCTTAAATAAAGGAAAAATGTGCCTCTGTAAAATAAACTGTGATACAACAATCAGACACTTGACCCGTCAAAACAGCACATTATTGAGTGTGCCGTTTATTCATGATCGGCTGCCGATGGCATGAGACGCCATTGCATATGCGCCGCCGCGCGGTACCCGCGCCCCGACGCCTGTCCCGCCAACCTCGAGCCCAGCAGATGCTCCATTAATATTGTATCAGGCATAACATTCAACATCAATTTATAGTCCAGTTGCTATACCGTCAAACTTTTCATCGACACATCTGTCTACTGAAACATGGAAATTTATCATCTCCTGAAAACATTTAAGGAAATTTATGTGGTACCTACTGGTGTCTATCAATATCTTCCTAGATTTTCTATTCATTAAACGGGAAATCTAGACATGAAAACATAAATTATGCATGCACACGTCTGGTATACAGTCAACAACCGTTTATAAAAAAGGAAGATGCATCTATGATTCCCAAAACACGCTCTCACTTGTACATGCGTAGGTATTCACTGAAAAATATTGTGCTGAATAATTCGACATTCGTTTCAGAGTTCCATTATTCAGCTAGCACGATTTTATTGAAGAAGTTAGTTACCTATTTATATTTATACGCCCATTTTTGTAATGCTTTATTGAGCAATAAGTACTTAACTATTGAATTAAATATTTCAGGTGTTTAGTTTCAGGCAACAGGTATGTAATAACAATAAAGCAGGCTGCTAATATTCGAATGTGTAACAATATAGGTAGATACTGTGAGAACATTAGCGTCATCCGTCCTGAATTAAGCACTCGAGTCGTCGTCGAACTTTCATGCATTTCGTTCTGAATAATGTACCAATTTGAATGGTCGGTATAAATCATGATAACAGTTTCGGTTACCAGAATCATAATATGTTCAGTAATAAATGTTTTGTTTTTGCACCTAAGAACGGAGATTGATGTGCAACAATTACTTACAGAATGCTCCTCAAAGCATACATTCAAAATGTGTTGCATCGACAAGCAGCTTTTTTTAAAGTCTGTGATGCTAATATGTAAGTGGAAATAAACGGTAACACACACAGGATCAATCCATCGTCCCACTTTACATTTCATCCGCTTTTATATCGGGTGTCTACATTTATATCGAATGTGATTTTTATGATCTGTTTCAACTTTAATATGCTAATATTCAGACTGTGTATTGTAATGAATGACACTTCCTATAACATAGCTATGTTTAAGGGAAAAAAGCAAAGGTTTAGGTAGAAACCAATTTAGTACTTAATCCACTTCACCGAAATAGGTGCTAAGGGCACGCATAACATTGTTCATGATGCTTTTTGAGGAGAAAGATCTATCATCCACTTTATTCCAATATAAAGGAGGAAATGTTATAACTTTGTTCCCTACTTTGAAATCAATTAATTTAAACATAATTATACCTAAGTTTTATGCGTTGCAAGCAACGTGACACTTGGAACACGGTCGACTATACAGATTCACAGAGTCAAATACGATTAGCTGGCGAAAGTATGCAGACGTGATGTGTATCGATATTTAATGACGATCTTTCTTCTTTTTCGTGTGGTTAGTGACTAACCTGGTGTCAGAGTTTTAATGCTGCCCATGGGCCTCGCACTTAGCATCACATACTGTTGAGAAATATCTCTCAGGCATGCCGGTTTCCTCACGATGTTTTCCTTCACCGATTTTTAAGCAAGTGATAATCATACAATACGCACATGAATCTGAAAACTCAGAGGTGCGTGTCTTGGGTTCGAACTCGAGACCTAAGACTTGGCAGTCCGACGGTTGTTTTTAATGACGATAAAACCATCGAAAAAAATAATTTTTAAATTATCATAATTTCAAGTAAGTACTTAAGGACCTAAGTAGGTACGAGTAACTATATAGCTGACTACCGGAGACAACTATTCGTAGTCCTAATTTAATTTGACTCGGTAGGTAAGTATATTAAATGGCGTCGTATCAACACTTTCATCTGGTGAGCGCCGGCGCAGGACCGAATACGTCGAGTTAAAATGAATTACGCCTCCGCTTTAAAGCTATGAATATTTTAACTGTTCCGTGTGATTGACTCATTGTTAAGTTTCGGTGTCATAGGAAGTACATAACGTTCGTATTTGATCCGGAAAGAAAGTTCACTATTGTATCGTAGGCTAGGTAGGTACTTACCTACCTACATACGTTCCAGGTTTTCGCCCAAAAGGAGAAGACAGGGTCTCATTGCATTGCTTTGAGCGCACGTGCTTTTTACTTTGCATTCCTGTATGAATGCGGAAAAGTGCCCCACATATAACTGCATACCCAGGGTAGGTGCACCGGTTTTCCGACTAACACCAGTAAACGAGTATTACTTGGATGTTCTGCATAAATATATTAAAAAACTAGCTTTTGCCCGCGACTTCGTCCGCGTGGAGTTCGGTTATATCGCAATATCGGAATAAAAAGAAGTGTTTTAGGTATCAATTCGAGTTAACCAAGACATGCAGTGAAATCTATTTGATACACGTTATTCTTCACTTTTGATCGGACCACGCATTAAAATTCTTCCATACAAAAAACTTGAATGTTCAATTTTATTAACTCAAGGCATAGTAATATTAGTGAAAACCACATTCAAATCGGATAAGCCGTTTCTGAGATTTGCGTGCACAAGGCATAAACAGACAAAAATTCTACCAATCATTGCTTAAGGTGCTATTTGCGTTGATAAATGTCCCAAATATAACTCAGACATGAACTTGTTTGTTCATTGAAATAATTATCCCATAAAAATCATATAAATTGTGTAATGTGATAAATTGATGTTTTTTTTTACTATGTATTAATTTTTCGTAACTATTCTTTTCAGCAACCCTTTTCATACGATTCCCATATAATGGAAAAACATAAAATATAACTAGTCCGCAGTACCTATAGGATTTAGAATGACGTCACTTAGCTAACCATACCTACCAACATTGCTATCCAAACTAAACTTATGCAAAATTTCCGCTCAATCGGTTGCGGATTACTGATTTAATATTCAGTTGCAAGATCTGACCCGAACAAACATACATACGTTGTAGTTAAATAGTAGTTGTAAAAAAATGGTAGTTAGTAAAAAAAAATCCAAATTGGTGCAGCCGTTCTCAAGTTATGCGCTTGCCAATGGACAGCGTTTAGAAATAATTAACTTTTATCTAATCTTCCGTTTAATCTCTCCCATATTTTTTTTTGTATACCTATTTTGACCACAGATTTCTCTGTCAATTAAGAACCGATTTTAAATTTTCTTTTGTAAAACAGCTAGCGGTTGAGTAAAACAATGGGTTCGACAATCCATTTGCGACATACACAAAAGTACTACGTACTATCGTGAATACATTTCACGTTTCCAAAAGCGACGGTAGGGGAGGTGAAGTGACAACACCAAAATTGACCACTACCCCAAATACTTTTTGAAAGACCTGTTCAAAGACATCCACGCGTTGGAATAGACTAAGTAGTAATAAATTCATCCCACCTTACAAGTGTTTTTTTTTCAAGATTTTATTTCAGAACTTTGTTCCTAGGTATGCTTGATAATTAAATAGGTACCTATATGTAGCTTTTTAGTTGGTATAAACAGGCAGCTGGCGTTAGTGAAATTACCAAGGGTTCCTTGTTTTACTACCATAGGTATATTTAGACTGTACCTTCTTTATGTTTACTGCGGAACCCTAAAAAACGTTTTGAAGCTCATTCTGTCCAGTAAGTAATTTTCATAGTCGAGTGCTCGATACTTTTTTCATTCCTAATTTTAAAGTCGATGTCGTTTTTACCTTGGGTCAGTAAATTGATGCGTAGGCAGGCAGTCCACGTTTCTGGGAGATAAAAAAGGTGTACGCGGAAATATTTGGAGGTCGAGGAGTGCGGGTTCCTGTGTCAAGTGTCACGGGCAGGCGGAGCGGAGGGGCGTCGAGGGCAGGAGGCACGACCAGCCATTGTCCGCGCTCGCACGACGAGACGAATCGCAACGCAGGCATCATGACCCATTAAACGCGGTCACGAAATCATTTTACCAGACTCTTTCACTGACACCGGCTACCAACTTGAACTGCCAAAACCTTGCTTTGTTCCCACGAACTCTCACTGTGAAACAATTTTCGATTTACCTGTCTTCGTTAGAATCGATATTCTCTGGTAAAAATGAAACGCATACATTATTATGTTGTATGCAACCGAGCACAGACTATGGACTGTGCTCGGTTTTTGCTTAGTATCTTCAAAGACAAAGAAATACTCATAATAAGTAGGTACGTAGTGGGGGTTAGTAGGGGGTTAGGCTTAGTAAAGTACCTAGCTTTGAGAATCGATATTCTCTGGTAAAAATGAAACGCATACATTATTATGTTGTATGCAACCGAGCACAGACTATGGACTGTGTAGTGTATAAATAAATACCGTCATGCCTTACTGGTGGGGCGAGCGGTAGTGGGGGTGCGGTCAGTCGGTCGCTTGACTGAGCGCACACTCTTTGCTTGTCCGCCGAGCGAGTAAGACGTGCGCATTGAAACCAAACGGAGTTGTTTCATTTAATCTATAACGTACCAAACAGACCAATAGTGACCTGTACAAGTGGCGACCCTGCCAGGATACAAAATATAAGGTACGGCCAAAGTTAAACAAAACAAAAACTTAGTGTTAATAGAGTAGCCAAGAGGTAAATCGGTAGCAAATCAGTTTTGTTGTATATGCATGCCTTATTTAATTTTAATTTAATCTATTTAACTGTCAGGTTCATAATATTTTTCTAATGTGTAGATAGCATCTTTAAATTATAATTAAGCTATCCTCGGAATAAATATAATAATGTGTATTAAAATGTTTTACTCGTAATACAATTTGAAAGGCAGTCGTTACTTCAAAACGGAACTGATTTAGTTACATTGGTTGGTACCTAAATATTAGTTTGATAACGAAACTAATACGACAATGATAAATGCTTTGATTATTGGCAGAGACGAATTGAAGTGTTGTTAAAGGTGCTAAGCAATAAATATAAATTTTAATTTGTTATTGTGAGTATAAATTGAAGACGGGTTTTTATTTAATTATGATTGCAAAGATGTTTAGATTACAACATTATTCGGTATATATGCATTATGCATGTTATACAGTGTGACTCCTTAAGATTATTTTTTATTCGCGATCTGGAGTCAACTTGACACCGTTACTACTACTTGACACAGCTTGATAGACATGTTGTGTGTGTTCATTTTAAGTTTCTTCTGTGAATGATCAAAGTTAACATTGTCGTTAGAGGTAGTTTGCTTAAGCAAACGGTACCTAAATGATCTTGTATGAATAACCGTCTAAATAGTCTGGAATAAAATACAATAAGATCAAGAGGTAGTTCGATTAAATCGGAACGGTACCTAAAAAAGGAATTTACTCCTTATTTCCAGTTGAACCACAAGTTTGTCGCACATACCACCTCTAGAGTCTTTGGACTGTGACGGTGACCCAGCTTCAATTGGTTTACGCTGGGAAAAATGGAAACGTGCACTAGGGTTGTACCTAACGGCTTCCAACGTTACCACACCTGAGGCAAAAAGGGCTTTGCTCTTACATATGGGTGGATTACCCCTCCAAGAAATATATTATAATATTCCTGGTGCACATGTTGAAACGACTAGTGACAATGATGTATATACCGTTGCTGTCAATAAGCTTGACGAATATTTCGCCCCTAAACAAAGCCGTGTTTATGAACGTCACTTGTTTCGGCTCATCAAACAAGAAAACGGCGAAAAATTTGACAAGTTTCTCGTCCGACTTAGACACCAAAGCTCCAAATGTAAATTCACTGCCCCCGATGAACATATGATAGATCAAATCACCGAGAAGTGTGAGTCAGCTAAATTAAGAAAAACAATCCTGACCCTTGGTGATGATGTTACCCTTGACAAGATCATTTTCGAAGCCAACGCTTTAGAGACTGTAAATCGACAACTTAATAACTTTGGGTTGCCGGGATCAAGTAAAGATCTGTCGGTTAATAGAGTGGAAACTTCTAAAGGGATTACCAATGTAAATCCATGTGTTCGTTGTGGTGGCAGTCATTCAGCTGATTCTAAATCTTGTCCAGCCCGAGATAAGAAGTGTCTTAAGTGTGGGTTTATTGGGCATTATCGCAAACAATGTAGGACTAGGGCAGGAAAACGTAAAAATGATGACAACCTTTCTAAACCGAATAGCTTTAGTAAGAAACGCAAAAGCAAGTCTGAAGAGGTAGATTATATTTTTCATATTGATAATGACGACACCATTAAATGCACGCTAGGGGGTGTTGGAATTGAGATGTTAATAGACTCTGGCAGTAAATGTAATATAATTAATGATGCAACGTGGCAAATTCTCAAAAATAATAGAGTCCTTGTTGAAAATCAAATAAAATCTCCAAATAAGAGATTTCTGGCCTACGGAAGTCGTACTGCTTTAACCGTACTCGGGTGTTTTGACTCTACTATAACAATTGCTAACAATTTTTCTAGAGCCAAAGCCACATTTTATGTTGTAAAGAATGGCACAAGAAATTTGCTAGGAAGAGACACCGCCACGTCTCTTGGAGTTCTAAAAATTGGATTAGGAGTTAATGCAGTCGATGGTATGTTCCCTAAATTTAAAGATGTCCAAATTCATATCCCTATAGATAAATCAATTTATAATAATAATAATAATAATAATTTATTTCAAATAAAACGTTTACAAAAAGTGTACATGTAGCCAACAGTAATAAGTTTTCCATACAATTAAAGTGCCTAAAACTAAAACTAAGATTTTATTATAGGTGCAAGTACTGGTTGTTCGGAATTGCAATTTTATGTAGCGACCAGCCCGATCTAGGTTAATTTAAACCTGTGTTTCAGGCCATCACTTTACAATCCAACTACTTTGGTCTAGTACAATTTAAAGTTAAGCTGTATTTAAATAAAGAATATTATAAGAACTAGGAGAAAAAGCTTAATGGTACCTTAATATCTAAAACTAAGCCTATGTAATTTTACAAAAATAAACACTTACGCGGGGATCAAAATCATCATGCCAAAATTTCTAGAAGTTTTTCTGTGTCTGTGTAATTTAGTGTCTCTAAATATTCGGATAACATTTTACTACATTTTTTATACCTTACACTATAGAAACTTAGTACCTTGTTGAGCTTATTATATAGAAAAGGTCCCAAGAACAGATAGAAACGATTAGCAAACGCATGTCTAGTATGAGGCTTAATGCAAACTAAGTCCTTCCTTCTCTTGTCAGAAGGAACAGGGTCAAAAGGAAGTGCAGTGTGCTGGAGTAGTACTATATTTAAAATAAATAATTGCCGTACTGTAAGCACCTTACATGCTGTGTACAGTTGATGCGTAGGAAATCTAAAAGGGCGAAAGGTAGCAACCTTTAGAATAGCTCTTTGAGCACGCTCTAATGGGAGTAAAATTGTTTTAGCCGCACCACCCCAAGAAGTTACGCAATAAGTAAGAATGGATTGACACAAAGCTAAATAGACCTGTTTTATCAATTTAAAGTCGGCTACGTTCCGTAAATTCTTAAAAACATATATTAATTTGCGCACTCTCGTACACAGTAAATCGATATGTTTACGGAAATTTAGATTTGTGTCAATGGTGACACCTAGATATTTTAAATGGTCAGCTTTAGCTAAAGCGGGGCAAGAACATGCGATGTCAGCATACGTGCAACAATTATGTGCGCGAATGTTTAGATTAGTAAGCGGTATGTTAGTATTTCTCATTGCAAATAAAATGTAATTGGTTTTATCTGCATTTAATGTAAGGAGATTATTACGGAGCCAATTAGACACAATGTTAAAACCATTTTGAGCATATTCATAGACCTCAACTCTAGATTTAGCTGAAAATAATAGAGCTGTGTCATCTGCATAAGACATTATAACACCATTCTGGAGTGACAGGCTACATAGCTCATTAATATAGATTAAAAATAAAGTAGGGCCCAAAATGCTACCTTGTGGAATGCCAAAATTACTATTTTTTAGTTCAGAGCTTGTATACTGACCAATTTTAACACATTGATGACGATTGCTAAGATAATCAGAAAATAGTAGAAGTTGTTCTCCTCTTATCCCAAGTGTTTCAAGCTTGTGCAAAAGTAAAGTACAAGAAATAGTGTCGAAAGCTTTGGCAAGGTCTAGAAAGATCCCAATTGTGTGCATACCATTATCTAGGTTGGTAGTAACATAGTTAGTCAATTCGTGGACTGCTTGGCTAGTTGATCTTTTGGCCCTAAAACCAAATTGACTGTCTGAAAGTAGTCTGTTATCTTCTAGATATTTTATCAATCTACTGTTTATAATTTTTTCTAAAATTTTTGAGATCCCTGTTAACACTGAAATGGGTCTGTAGTTATTCACACAGTTTTTGTCTCCAGATTTAAATACAGGTGTGACCACAGCCTTTTTAAGCAATTTTGGGAATATTCCTTTAATTAAACCAGTTGCGCAGCCATGTCGTAGAGTACCTATCCCACTAGAGTCTAAAATTAATAAAAAAATCCAAGAGCTTGTCGAGTTAGATATTATAGAGCCAGTTAATAGCCCGTCTGACTGGATCTCTCCATTGGTACCTGTTTTAAAAGCAGATGGCGATGTTCGCATCTGTGTAGACATGAGGCGAGCTAATCGAGCTATCATTAGAGAAAAGCATCCTTTGCCCACTATGGAACAATTAATTCCAAAGTTTAGAAATGCCAAAGTATTCTCCAAATTAGATTTAAAAAATTCATTTCACCAACTAGAGCTAAGTGAAGACAGTAGACAAATCACAACATTTATTTGTAGCCAAGGATTATTTAGGTACAAGCGTCTAATGTTTGGCATCTCGTGTGCTCCCGAATATTTTCAAAAAAATGTAGAAAGGGTTCTCTTGCCTTGTACAGGAGTTGTTAATTTCATTGACGACATAGTCGTTTACGGTAGCAACGAGGCCGAACATAGCGCAAGGCTCAAAAAAGTTTTACAGGTTTTAAAACATAACAATGTTCTGCTAAATGATACAAAATGTTCCTATGGAGTCAATCAAATTGATTTTCTCGGTCATCAGTTATCTTGCAAGGGGGTTAAGCCCCTCGATAAATATGTGAAGGCAATAGACTCGTTTCGGGAACCAACAGTCATTGAGGAAGTACAAAGCTTCTTGGGACTAGTAAATTACGTAGGAAAATGGATCCCTAATTTAGCTACATGGACCGAACCTTTGCGCGAAATTCTAAGGCTAAAACTAGGTAAAGGTGTAGATATTACTTCTTACTGGCACGATGAACAAACACAAGCTTTTGATGGGCTGAAACGTGCCATGTCTCAAATTAGAACTTTGGGCTACTATGATCCGCTTGACCGCACTCAGGTCTATGCCGATGCTAGTCCAGTTGGTTTAGGAGCCGTGCTTGTCCAACATGACACTAACGGTCCCCGAATAATTGCATATGGTAACAAGAGTCTCACAGACCGTGAGAAACGGTACTGTCAGACCGAGAAGGAGGCTCTTGCATTGGTTTGGGCAGTAGAACATTTTGAAATGTACTTATTTGGAAAGGATAGTTTTGAACTTGTCAGTGACCACAAGCCGTTAGAGGTGATATTCGGAACTGATTCTAAGCCGTGTGCCAGAATCGAGCGTTGGGTTCTGCGCCTACAATCATACAATTTTAAAGTAGTCTATAGCCCGGGCAAGAAAAATATTGCAGACTCACTGTCAAGACTTTGTTCAGACAATAAGTCTCCACAGCCTTTTGATGATGATAATTATTTGAACCTAGTTGTTGAACAATCTCGTCCTGAAGCAATTACTTTGCATGAGTTGAGGCAAGCTTGTGAGGGAGATTCAGAGCTAAAGTTAGTCAGGGATGGAATATATAACATAATAAGGTCTTTGAAAAAGAACTTTGTTTTCAAGACAATTTACTGTTGCGTGGAAATAAAATAGTTATCCCATCATGTTTGAGGTCAAAAGTTTTAGCAGCTGCTCATGAAGGCCATCCAGGCATTGTAGCCATGAAAATGAGACTACGTTCTAAAGTGTGGTGGCCCAAAATTGACAGAGATGCCGAACATTGTGTTAGAGGTTGTAAGGGTTGCACTTTGGTTTCTGCTCCAAATCCTCCTAACCCCATGCGCAGAAGGGAACTGCCAATACAGCCCTGGGTTGATATAGCAATAGATTACCTGGGACCCTTACCTACCGGACATTATCTTTTAGTCGTTATAGATTATTATAGCAGATATAAAGAAATCAAAATCACTAAAAGCATAGACTCTGCACACACCATTAGCATGCTCAAAGAGGTATTTTCTCGGTTAGGCACACCCGTAAGCATTACCGCTGATAATGGTCGGCAGTTTACTAGTACAGAATTTGATAGTTTTTGTAAAGAATTTGGCATTCAGCTGTTTCATACCATTCCCTATTGGCCTCAGCAAAATGGCGAAGTTGAGAGGCAAAACCGCAGTATATTGAAACGCTTACGGATTAGCCAAAGCCAAAAATCTAATTGGCAAGAAGATTTGCTCAAATATCTTACTATGTATAATAGCACCCCCCACTCCATCACAGGTAAAACTCCTGCTGAACTTTTTTTCAGGCGTCAGTTTAGAGATAAACTGCCTTCTGTTGTAGATATAGAATTTACTGATCTAGGAACTAGAGACAGGGATTGTGAAATGAAAAGCAAAGGAAAAGAATATGCAGATAGGAAGAGGCAAGCAACGGAATCTAACATAGATGTTGGAGAAAAAGTATATGTCAAGAATCTAATAAAGGAAAACAAGTTGGCCACCACATTCAATGATACGACACATACAGTGGTAAATAAAGAAGGGAACGATGTCGAATTGGTGAATGATGATAACGGACAACGGTTACGTAGAAATATAGTCCATTTGAAGAGGGTTGAAGGAAAGTGGGAAGTTTGCACAAATGAAGATAATAAATCGTCAGGAAATAATGATACTGTTGATAATAATCTGTGTGACGAAAATTAATAAGTTATTGTTCTTCAGATAATTTAAAAAAAAATATTTGTTGATTGTTCTTTTAGAATATTAAAATAATTTGTTGATTGTTCTTGCAATAAACTGATTTGTATTTGATTATAATTATACGAAATAATGCTATTTTTCTAATCTTGTAAAAGGTAGATGTAGTGTATAAATAAATACCGTCATGCCTTACTGGTGGGGCGAGCGGTAGTGGGGGTGCGGTCAGTCGGTCGCTTGACTGAGCGCACACTCTTTGCTTGTCCGCCGAGCGAGTAAGACGTGCGCATTGAAACCAAACGGAGTTGTTTCATTTAATCTATAACGTACCTAACAGACCAATAGTGACCTGTACAGACTGTGCTCGGTTTTTGCTTAGTATCTTCAAAGACAAAGAAATACTCATAATAAGTAGGTACGTAGTGGGGGTTAGTAGGGGGTTAGGGCTTAGTAAAGTACCTAGCTTTGTAGGGTTAAAAACGGATCCCTTACCTATTACCTACAACCCGGTAGGTACAGGTTGGTGAAACCTACGTGACTTTTCCCAGAGACATGGCATTGAAGGTGCATTGCACGATGCAAGGAAGGTGTAGGTTTTTTAAGAAGCATAATTACTATAATTAGGGGTGCCAGTCCCCATACCTTGATTGGCCGCTTTTCTTGCGAATTGACCTGACACTTTTGTCGTAATTAACTGCATTATAGTTAGAGAAAAAACCGGCCAAGAGCGAGTCGGACTCGCGAACCGAGGGTTCCGTACAAACCTGTAGGTATATAAGTAAAAGTTCACCCATCATGATAATCGAGTCATAGTCATGGTATTTTTATATTTTGAAAAAAATTCAAAAATATTTTTTATTATGTGATGTAACTAAAAATTACGGTTTTCGCAATTTTTTCTATATCTGTACTATAAGACGTTACTTCGTACCAAATTTCAAGATTCTAAGTTCAAGGGAAGTAGGTACATTGTAGGTTTTGATTCCCGCGCGAGTTTCGAAAATCTGCGGCATAAACGGCTGTATCTTTTGATTTCTTTGGCTTAGAAGTTTGATTTTTTCACAGCTCCAAGGGACAGTAGGCCTGAGTATTAGATATAAATTTCAGTTTGATACCTCCACGCGTTCCTGAGAAAAACTGTCTTGACAGACGGACGGACGGACAACAGTGATCCTATAAGGGTTCCGTTTTTCCTTTTGAAGTACGGAACCCTAAAAAGATAGGTACCATAATTACGTTACGTGCTTTTGACGCTCTATCGATCTGTTTGAAAAACGTATTGATATCTGCTACCATTCACTGGCAAACACAGACGCGAAGTGCGACGTAAGTGCTTATTAACTCCTTATTTTATATTTATCATTGGTCAAATTTAAACTTCGAAACGTTTTGCGAGCAACGAGAAGTGTGGTCGGATAGTTTTGTCGCTGGACTCTGAGCGAGTGCGATAGGCGGTTAATCCTACCACTCACTCGGAGCAGCAAAGAGCAGAAACAAGAGAGTTTTCGCTGACATTATGAAGTCAGTTCACGATCAACTATTAACAGGTATCTTTATGTATCTTTTTATTGACACAGGACAGGACCTGCAGATTCTTTAAATACCTTCAGTAGCTTGGCTTACATTATCACTACATAGTATAAAACAAAGTCGCTTACTCTGTCCCTATATCCCTATGTATGCTTAAATCTTTAAAACTACGCAACGGATTTTGATGCGTTTTTTTTAATAGATAGTGAGATTGAAGAGGAAGGTTTATGTGTATAATACCTATGTCGACATATTACGCGGGCGAAGCCGCGAGCGGAAGCTAGTAAATCATAATACGGTCTAGTCCACTCACCAGCGATGTCCGAACTCGTCGAATCATAACTACTGATTTGATGCTTCACAAGCTACGAACTAGTGGGTAAGGTTTACCAATAATCTAAGTTAGAAAGTTTTTGATTACTATTCCTATCATGTAATTTACGTTCTATTTTTAGAGTACATAATAACAAATAAAAACATATTTTACTTGCACTTTATTGTTAATTAAATAAAAATAAAACACATAATTAATATAATTATTGTAACTACTACAATATTTTCATATACAAAGTAGATCAACTTAATGTAACTTCACGCCTGTTTTCCATGAAGGGTTATACAGAGGTGTACCTATTGATAGTGGGTACACCCACATTTCACAAGTTATGTCCCATGTTATAGGTGGCGAGCGACCCTATGGCCATTAACCAGGCATAAATCCAGTCTCCGGGCTGACACTGAGCAATCCCGGATACACAACAAAACACAATAACACGTTGCCCTACCAGGGAATCGAACATACCTACATATTGTGTACATCTACATAATATTTTTATTGTATTGTTTTTTACATGGTTTATTCGATACCTTTTCAACTGACATTGAAATGAAATGTCAATACTTTTCATTCCTTAATATTCTGTGGGGTCAATAGCTTTAAAAATCTTTTATCATTCAAAAGCTATTCATTTCTGTTTAGAGCTTTAATGAGGCTGTTTGTCTTGTTTTTGACCAACTGTAACAAACAGTGATCGAATTAGATAAGTGCAGATTAGGATCAACAAACTGAGAACGACAGCTGGATAAGCCCACGGAAATACCGGAACCCCGGGATTTTACGGCAGTCGAAATTTTTCGTAAAAAATAGAAATGTGCATTACCTACGCAGTGAACATTTATAGAACAGTAAATTTTTATTTTATAGTAACCAACAAATCATTTTAATGCAGGGAGGTTCAGAATAATGCAGTGAATTCATGGTAATGGCTTCGCGTCGATGTCCCCATCCACTCCGTATAGATCTCATACCTGTTAGCTTATGCTATTGAATCAACTGGGTATATTCTGTTGGCGTACGTATTTAAAATGAATAAATATATATTACAAAACTTCCTATAATCAGTAGATATGTACAAAGGTCAGCTCATCAAGCAACCCCAAACTGCCAAATATTTCCAATTGAACATGAACCTTATTCTTTTGTGACAAAGGTGAAAATCTATCAAAGAAATTTGACAGATTGAGGTAGCTTGATGTGCTGGCCTCTCTGGCGGCAAACTCGCTATTCCCAGGGCACCAGGATTATGTGGCTTATCCTAATTCTGATAGCGCAATTATATTTTCGTAAGTGCATCCCAACATCCAATCACTAGTCGTAAAGCCAAACATGGCGATGACAACTGTATAAAAATTGTGGCAGAAATGCGACAAGCCGGTATCCAAATACTATTTATGGTGAAATGAAACAAGATGTTTTTATGTAGTGCCAAAACTAATATTTTAAAGGAATTACTAGTTATATTATTAAAAGCATAAACAACAAAGCTACTTATTTTGTACAACTTTCTCTAAGTATTTATTTATGTTGTTTAAGATTACCAATTAGAGTTTAATTAACATACACATAATTTTATATTTTATCCACACTCTAGGTATGTTTATCTACCATTTTAAATGTATGGGTATGAATACAACAGACCATTTAAAAATAGATTATAACTTTTATGTACTTTACAATAAATCAATGATTTAAAAATAATAAGGGCTGGCCCTAAACCATGTTAGATAAGAATATTGTTGGAAATAATATGATCACAATTATGATTGTTGGAATACTATGATAAAGTTATATAAGGAAAAGTATGCTATATTATTTACATATTGTTTTTCTATGATAAAAATATAATAAATTCCTCCCACTAACCAAAATATTTTGAATAAAAATATATTATATTAATATATATTTGTATTCGAATATATTGTGGGAGCTTATTTAACAAGAAAACAGTAACAGGCGCAATAAATTTTTAAGACAGTCATTTACAAAATACAATATAATTGGTTAAAATTGATAAACTTCAAATACTGTCTTAATGAATTTTACTCAGACTTACTTTTAACAGTGTATAGGATTTGATTGGTTTGATGTATCAGGTATAAAGCACTCACGAAGACCGCGTTGGCCCTGAAATAATAAAAAAATTGTACATGAATAAAATTGCAGTTTTGACTAACTAAATGTTTAGTGAAATCTGCTGTAAGAAAGTATGTTGCAAGTTTATAAAATTCCTTTTCATTTTAACACATTGTTTACGCCTGTTTTAATTGTGAAGACGTACAGTACGCGTCGCGTTTGCTATTCTAAAGAGTAAGGCGCCCCATACGTATTTTTAGTATTATGTGTATTTTTTACCTTCATCTCTTCAAACTGTCGCGTCCTTATCTAAAACTTATATATCTAAAACTTGTACACTCCCTATATTGAAATGATAAAATACAGTTAATATACTAAATTAATCAACCACTTCGACATAGGAGTTATCCACCATAAACCACCCTAAAGCCCCAACAGACATTATTGTACTGATCAACTACCAACATGCTAATAAACCTTTAGCAAACAACACAAACCAGTAAGAAATAAACTGATTTCTTTTACCGAATAACAACAGTAAATAAAGTGAACTCACTGTCCCTCCTTGAAATATTCCTTCAAAGTGTTAGAGAATCTCTTGGAATATTTCACAAATTCTCGCTTCCTTTGTTCTAGAACCTGTTTGCCTGTTCCTGGTGTATAAGTGGATACTTCGTTCACAGCATCCAATAACTTCTTGATTGCTGAAGCAATTTCTCTGTGGACAGAAAATTTAACTTAGCTGAAGTAAAAAAACGGAGAAAATCAATTGCCCTATCACATATATTGAAGCTAATTAGGTTCATGATATATGTTATGCACCTACCTTGGCAAACAGATAGAATTTTTTTTTATCACACACTTACTTAATGGTCTCCAAAAATGTCTTCCGGTCAGTAATTTCATCGGGAATGCGGCTCAAGATTTTTTTCAAAGCTGTAGACTTTTTGTTCAATTCTTGGAATGCTTCTTCAGTCCTGTTCAGTCTTAAATCTGCACCTGTAAGCAATTCATTGTCAATTTAGAAAAACAAGCAATACAATATCTACTTAAATTAATGTTTATTGTTTTATCACTGACACTGGTCAAGGTAAACATTGCATGGAAACCTGGCCTTATAATGAATATTGTTTGAAATTGCATGTGGGAAAGTGTGGTGACCTATGCTTGTGACTTCTCTGTATGAGAAGAGGCTTTTGCCCCTCAGTGGAACTGCAATAGGCTGGTATTTTTATTATATTATTCAGCTACCTGCCCAGCTTCGCATGGTGTTTGCTACTTTACCAAACATCAAGATTTCTTTATTATTTTAAGTTTAATATGAATGTTCTATACACAGGAACCCTCCAGCAGGATTAATTACTTTAAATTCTAATGGAAACCGCAGCAAAATTTGTAGCATATTTCACAGGACCATGTTGTTTTTATAAACTATGCTACAAATCAACATTTTACATTATCACAATATCGATAATACATGAAATTCACGTATCTTTTCTTTATCTTAGTAAATGTGTTGTTACAAAATTAACTATAAAATTCGGTATTTTCTAGTTATTTAAAAAATACTACTTACACTCGGCTTCTGTCAATGTTCCTTGAAGCCGCAGCAAGCTTTCATTCATATTGACAGGTATATCAGCTCTTCTCATAATACCTGCCACCAAGTCATAGTTCAAGCCTGGGACGGCTGCTTCTGCCTTCGTAAGAGCAGCACGGAGTGTCTGAGAAGCTCCCAAATCATACTTCTCTAACTGAAAAATAACATATATTTCTTAATAGGACCACCACATGTCCTTCCTTTCAATGCACATTATGAATGTGATATACATATAAAAACCTATATACCTAATTTATAATAAAAAGTATTCTAGTGAATCATTGATACATAGAAAACAATTGTTTTACATTTAACACTTATAATCCAATTATGAATATCACAATCTTATCTTGTTACCTTGGATAATAATAGTGTAAGTAATATGTACCAACTTGAACACAATATTAAATATTTACACACAAATTACAACATTGCTAAGGTTGCAGGCATGGGTAAATTAATTGGTGACATATCATATATGTGTCAAATTTCGCAACCAGATTCACTGATAATTAAAAAGCTGTCACAATAACTTCTTATATTAGGAAACAGTACCTTCTTTACTTTCTAAGCTAAAAATCCATTTACAAATTCGTCATGACTCCAAAACAGATTATTTCATGGAAACATAAGAAATTGCACCTATGTACATTACGACAATTGTTTGCCCCTGATAAACTTACAATAGAAAATTATGAAAAGCGAAACGAACGGAATACAACATACCTGAGTTAAAACGGGACGTATGAGAACGGGTAAAACTAAAGAGGTAACAGGTAGTTCATCACCCATTGTCATTGTGGTTACGAAAATGTGATTTTACAATTTACAAAGTTGAAGATCCTAGTTTTTCGTTAGTAAAGGAAAAACCAAGAAAAAGAAATCCATAAATATTTATTAGCAATCAGCAGTTTGACACATACTGACAGGAAGTTGACAATTCACATCACAACTCACAAGTCAGAAAGTGTCATACAGAACGATCGGATACAGCAGTTTTGATAATAAATTGCTTTTGATTTTGTTCTTTTGGAGTTGGCAGCACTGGACACGACGTCATCATCATTCTCCTGCCCTTATCCCAATTTATTTGGGGTCGGCGCAACATGTCTTTTTCTTTCATACTTCTCTATTAACCGTCTTCTCGGTAGTCACTCTCTTCCTTAGCACTGGACACGACGTATTCGATCTAAATACGGACACGCTCAAGGACTCAGTTTCCAAACCCGATAAATTAAAAAAATGGTCGCAAACTATCATTCACTGTCAGACGTCAGTGTCAACACTGTCAACCAACAGCAGCCGTCACAACTGTGGTGTGTGGTCACAACGATCCACAATATTGGATACATTTTGTGATTTGAAATAATAGTGATAATACAAAACCGTATAAATGGCGAAAAATACTTCTAGTTCTGCCTTTCGAAAGATCGATATCGACCAATATAATGAAGATAACTTCAGAGAAGATGAAGCGGAACAGTCCATACCCACTGGACCGGATGAAGGAGAAGTTTGCACGTTACTGAATCAATATCCTTTTTTAATAATAGATTAGCACTACTTTGTAATAAAACATGAGCGACCTTATGATAAAAACGGTACTTCTAGTATTAAAAGCACTTTGCTTCCTGTAAAACATTCATTTTCCTTTTGCAACAATTCATTATGAATCATCCTATTTTATCAGTATGTCTACGTTTTAAGTGTGTATGGATATTCAATTCATATTACGATGTGGTTAACATGCTTTATGTACCGTAACGCTCATCGAAACTTTATTTATTAAGCCTAGTGTACAACGAATATATTGTAGGATAAAAAAGACCATATTCTGTTGTCCTACAACTTGCAAATGTCCTGCAAACACTTTAACTTTGTTAGATAGTTATTTCGACGCATCTGTGGCATTTTGACTTTTGATAAACTTGAACCCTGTGATTACAAACGTAAGTAAGCTCGAACTATAGTCCAAGCTTTGCACCAATTTTGGTATTTCAAGAATAGACTCTGTTTTAAGAAAAGTTTCGGTTATATTTAATAAAATTATGTTTGAAATTTAAAACTGGCTTGATAGTCTAATCTGAGTCAATAGATAAGCCTTGTTTTGTAACAATGCAGGAAAAGGTTCATATCCATACTACTACTATCTATGATCACTATTATGTTAGAAATCCTTGACTCTACAATACAGGTCGGTATATTGATGCCCTGAAAGTTGTCTTGAACAATGCACCAGTAGGGTCGGCCAACCAGCAAATCAAAGTAAGTCATACCTTTAGTAATTAGTCTTAGATCTTATCATAATAGGTATTATGAAAGTTTTTATCCAACTAAAACTTTGCCCAGGAGGTCCGCTACTAAGGCAACAAGTTAATAATATAAATATGTTGTTTGCTGTCATTGGTCCTTATTTATTGTAATTCTGAATGCAATAGTAGCAAAATATGAAACCGGCGATATGTTATGTGTATGGTATGTTCAAACAATCAACAGTGATATTATCATTTCAGGATAATGCATTGCAACTAACTTTGAAAGTGCTGCTTGCCATAAAGTCTACGCAAATTGAAGAGGCAGTGGGAAACCTATGCTTGGATGATGTAGACATTCTGATGAAATACATTTATAGAGGATTTGAATTCCCCACTGAAGGATCAAGTGGACATCTGTTGCTGTGGCATGAAAAAGCATTTAATGTTGGTGGATCTGGTTCCATAGTCAGAGTACTGTCTGATCGAATGAGAGTTTAATTTTCTTCATACAGTATTAATATTTGAGGCTTATTAAATAGTTTTTGTAAGTCATATAAATATTATTTACAAACACAAATTCTTGTTTGCATGCATGTTTTTTGTA
This sequence comes from Hyppa rectilinea, assembly GCA_951799385.1. Lineage (NCBI taxonomy): Eukaryota > Metazoa > Arthropoda > Insecta > Lepidoptera > Noctuidae > Hyppa > Hyppa rectilinea. Next base: position 10,165,089 of record OX637306.1, on the reverse strand, counting down.
TAATTTGTAATAGTGCAGACTAATCATAGCACAACTACTGAAGCCATTGTTGAAGTAATTTGAGCGGATTTGCTCCTGTCTCTCTGTGAATAGGTAAAGTGAATTTTATCAAAGATGTTATCTCATTGCTTATAAAGCATTAAAGCTACACCTAACAGTAAAACTTATGTAATAAACAATAAAACAGTCAATATTCATTTCTTTTTTATTTATGCATATGTTATAAGATGATGTATGTAAAAAGCCAAGGCAATTAATTGTTTAGCAAAGGTTTAGCAAGAATCTAGTATTTAAATTTAGTAGATTGTAGGTCTAGTATAATTGATTCATAAACATTTGTTAGGTAACTTAGAATTGCTCTGAAATTCGTCTGTCATTTTGACTGTCAGAACGAGAAACAACAAATTTCATCTTACAGACGCTTACACATATACAACTAGCAATATAAAGATTTAAGAAAATAATTTTCTATAAAAACTTACAAGTCAAACAAACACTTTTCTTTCCAACTGTACCCTTCCATTGTTTACGTAGAATCGGAAGAATTGCGTGCATAGCGAAACTTTTAGTATAAATGTTTCGAGTACTTACAGTATCGAGGGACTAGGTAGAGCGTAGGTGGACTAACCGAATTTCCATTAGATTTTTTTGGCAGGCCTCTTTTGAAAGGAATACGAGGTTTTTGGAAATACTTTACGAGATGTTGCTTGCACACGTCGTTGGCCCTTGTAAGTTAGAGCCCCTGATTCATTTGACCCGGTTGACCCTGCAACTTTCTGTCGTCAAGATGATTTTGGCGCCACCCTGGCTAAAGCAGCCGAGGCGGTTACCCCCTTCGCCCACACACATCAACTTTCCCGAATCCATTATTAAAATGATAGTTAAAACATACCTACACGAAAAGCGACTTCGTTTTATAAATTTAAACTAACATAAAATAACATTACGCCTGTATACCTACCCCATCGGCTGGGCAGAGGTTCGCATATAGGTAGAACACCTACATTTCGCCAGTTATGTTTAAGTCTTACGTAATATGTGGCGAGCCTATTCATATCCACCGGGCACAACTCCAGACTCCGAGCTACTACTAAGATATCCCAGAAGAATAAAACTCAATAACACTTGGCCCGACCTGGGAATCGAACCCAGGACCTCGTGCTGAGCAGTAGTGCTTGCGACCACTAGAGACCAACCAGGCAGTAGTTAATGTAAATTAAATTTCTTTTAGGAAGGTCCTATTGTTTTTGTTTGACACAGGTAGAAAGTCGGTTCATATAATAAGTATAACTATGACATAATGGGTCGCTGTAACATCCTATTTGTCATGTGTGTGGTGTCTACAATATTGTAGCGTAGATAGTTAAAAAAATATTTAATCAGTGATTCACTCCCTAAACACTTAGCAGTTGGTAAAAGTAATAGCATTTTCAGTCGTTCACGAACCTGTGAACCGTCTGGAAGACGGGACCAGTTCCAGTTAACCAATTTTAAAAAAGCTGAAATGATAATTGGAACCTATGCATATTATACATATGCATAGGTGTGCCTAATAGCGATTGAATAGCTTCCATCCCATTTAGTTAGATTGGCATTTCAAAGTTTTATTGCTCCCTTTCTTACATAAACACTAACTTTCGTAACACATTCGAAACTAAATTTATATCTACCTATTGCACTTTGTAGTGATTTTTCGGAAGTCGTTAGTTATTACCTACTTACTAGCTTCTGCCCGCGACTTCGTACGCGGACCCTGTTGCTTATGCCAGCGACAACGGGGTCACCATTTATGTTATTTTTTATCATTTAAATCTTTTATCACACTGAGTTTTAGTTTTATTTCATTCCAACAACCACCAAAACATACAGTCCATTTGTCATCGTTTTCATTTTGGTAACCGCATTATTATATTCCCCACTTGTCTCTAGAGACCTAGAAGTCAATGCGTAGATACGGTTGGAACTCAAGCACAATTATCTACCCGTGAACGTCTCCGACTCGCGAGACAATACATGACGTTCACGATCAGCGGTCAGTCGCACATCACGACCCCCACTTGTCTCTAGAGACCTAGAAGTCGATGCGTAGATACGCTTGGAACTCAAGCGTAATTCTCTTTCCGTGAACGTCTCTGACTCGCGAGACAATACATGACGTTCACGATCAGCGGTCAGTCGCGCATCATATTCTTCACTGGGCTCTAGAGACCTAATTAATACGCTGAGAACGCAGGCGTGCTTCGCGACCCGAAGAGGTTTCCACGGAGCGAGTTGAAGCCTAATGTTGTCGAACAGCATCAAGTCTCTCCTGACGCTCTTCGGTAGATTCTTGGGATCTTATGATCCTCAATCTTTTAGGCATGGTCATAGTTTTATTGTGAAGATACCTGATCAATAAAAATCTAAATTAAAATGACTGCTCCCCTGCGTTACCGGGTAGGCTACCGTGTCACGAACATAAATGGAAAAGGAAATTAAACACTCAAACAACATAAGCCCGAAGGCATATTCATACGATAAAATACAAAAATAAATAGGAGTTTTGGCCAGTAGAGTCAAATTTTCAATGATATACCATCGCCATCGAAAAACAGTCCTAAACTGTTACCGCCTTCACCGCGTGCAGGTACTCCCAGTTTATGTTATTTTATAATTACACAGTAAAATTAGTGATAGCTTTGATTTCCATATCAGATGTTTCTGATCTTCGATTTTTATAGGTAAGTCAACAGGAAATGCCCATCGGACCGAACAACTTGCTAAGACGTCATTCCTATGTGTTATGGTGTAGCTAACCTCTTGGAGTTCCACAACAGGTGTTCCAGATCTTCAATTTTTATACGTCAACAGAGAGTGCTCATCAGGCTGAACAACTTTTGCTAACACGTCATTCCTATATATGTTATAGTGTAGCTGGGCTCTTGGAGTTCCACATCAGGTGTTCCAGATCTTCAAATTTATTCTCTCAGCAGAAAATGCTCATCACGTGGAACAATTTTTGCTATGGTATCATTTTTGTATCTCTTATAGTTTAGCTGGTCTGTTGCAGTTCTGCATCAGGTGTTCAAGTTTCCAAGATAAATTATAGCCTATAATTATGTTGCCCAGACTTAATACCTATACAACAAAAAAAAAAACATTCCAATCCGTCCAGTAGTTCCGAAGATTAGCGTGTACAAACAAACAGACAAAATATTATTTTTTGATTCGTACTCTTTTACTGTTTCTAAACCCCTCAATTATTTTTTTTTTAATATATTCAATGTACAGACGTGTATTATTGATCGAAGGGACAGACACAGTTTTTTACTGTTTTATTATAGTTATGTATAGATTAGTGACTACACCTGCTGCCAGTGACTTCGTCCGCGTGAATTTTTGTTTTGGTATGTATACTATAATTAACTAAACGACATAGGCAGGTAAAACGGGGCACTTAAACTGCATTTCTTATATAAGTATACTATAGTATCCTAAGGGTCGTGGTGTGATGTTAATTTGGATATCAAATGCTAAAATTATTTATTTATTTAAATCCGACTAGTAGTTCCAGAGATGAGCGCATTCAAACAAACAAAGAAACTGTAAGTAGCTAATATTTTAGTAATTAGTAACTAAGTAAGTATAGATTAATACCTATAACCAGAGGCACAGAATAAATTACTACGTATAGAGGTAAATTAATAGTCAAAATTAAACGAAGTTAAATTCCCGATTATCGAGAGCTATAAAATTGACCTACCTACCTACTATCTTACTATTGGGTTCGGCAGAGGTGGCAAACGTTTTATTGCCAACCGGACACAAATCCAAATGCCACCGGGCTGCTATTGAAAATTCGGATTGGAAAAATTAGTAACACTTCCAACCGATGGCAACCCTAGCCCTCGGGAGAAGCGAGCTAAATACCTAGGTGTACGTAACCCTCGGCCATCAACTTAACTCCCAAAGTGCGGTTCGTTCGCGCGCTTCCTTCGTTCTCGCGGCTCCATTGCGTATTGACCGCAAGCAGCGAATTGTCACTCAAGTGCAAATTGCACATTTACACCGCGATCATCCATCCCATCATTACTTATTCTTGCGTTGTTGTCTTTGCAGACGCTAGGTACGCCATCTCCATAGCAGACCCGCCTTAACCGTTTCCTAAGAAAGTTAACGGAAGCCCCCTTCTATGTTCGTAATATGGACCTACGCTTAAAATTCAGAATGGAATCGCTTTGAGTGGCGTCTCTTGAACAGCTGGATGATCAGTTCATGAAACGCCTGTCAAAGCGTTTCTTCGACTCAACTATATCTAATATTTAAAGCACCGCAATCACCTACTTGCGGCGGCCTCCTGATACACTCCTTCCCGCATCAGTAAGATTCGCCGATATGTTACAAGTTACAACCCTTCTCCAGGAGAGTAGTTTGACCACTATTAGAGTTATAAAACAGACACCAACCGCTGCCGTCTTTCCGTCCTCGCCGTCGAAGTCCGCCGCGACGTCCCTGTCCATCCCTACCCTGAATTTTAATAAAATACGTCCCTATATAATATCACCCGCAGCGACACCCTAAACCGAGGTCCGTACCCCACAGGGGGTGCCCAGGACCGTAGATATGCCGAGAACCTCCTAGGTTGCCCTTGCTATATGCAAAACACTAAAAAAATCTAGGGAGAAACCGGCTACAAATTAAAACAAAAATCCAAAACGGTGCTAAATGTCTTGAGCACCTAAAGCATGCACAGATAAAATTAGAACCCCCTTCTGTATTCGGTTAAAAAAGTTTACGGGCGCCAAATCTTTTTACGGAAATAAATATGTACTTAACTATGTACCTACCAACGTATTATGCGAATAATAAATTAGTGTGACTCGACGCTACTGGACTTGTTTTTTACTGGAATACTGTTTTCCTGTTGCTTTCATTTCGATTAAACGGCAATATAAAAATTACTAATCCATATTTTATAAGGGTCATCATTAATAGCGGTTAATCATACAAGGGGTCTTACCCGTGAACCTTTAAACCCGATTATTCGGTCCTGGTCTTAACATCATAAAAATGTTCACGATTTGAATAGCTCTGAATACGGTCACAGTGACTGCAAGCCCAACCACTTCTCTAGCCTGCTGAAGAAAGTAATTGGACGGTCGCAGCGTCGAACGTAAGCCTGTCTCTCGCCCAGAGAGAATGTGCGATATATAAGCAACTAAGCTGACTCGCCATTCGGTAGTTTTTTAACTGCGCCGCAGACGCACACTTGTACGACATGGAAATACCGGTTAGTAAACAATTCAATTGCTCTCATTGCACTTACCACGATTGCGTTCCATTTTTTTTGTCTCTTAAGTCGTCGACCTTATGTAACTTCTTATATAATACTTCCTGTTTTTACACAAGGTGTTACGTAGCCCAGGAAAAAAATTATTACAGTTGACAATATAGCTGCAGACTTATCAATGTACCTAATACTTAGGTAACTACATCAGCTGTTACTAATTTTATATTTGTGCTCGAGTTAGTTATTTTATATTGGTAATTTCTCAGTAGTAGTCCGGGGTCTAGATTTGTGCCGGGTGTCAATAAATAGGGTTGCCGGGTGGTTAGCACCCTTTCAAGAGACTTCAACAAAGCAAGCAAAACGTAGGTCTCTAACCCTTTGGGGAAATCAGGCTTCACGTTATGTTATATTACATTCATTATATAACTAATGATGGCAATGGCATTAAGATACCTACTTCCTTGAAATTTAAGACTCGTGCGCGTTTATCTAAGTAGGCACTAGGATTTTCAACGAAACCTAGGTAATGAAAACAATTGACTTTTCAAAAAATAGGCTATTTTTGTAAGTATTTATATTTTTTACTTTTTTCAGAAATTAATTATATTGCTGTGCTGCTCGTATTATGGGTTTGCATCACAACATTCACACCATGTCCACACCATACCCGTGGAAAACTATGAAACTGAATTGCAAGTTCTCGGCGAACACGTCGAAATTCCTGAAACCCCCGTCAGAGTGATAAAGATCACGAAAACAGTAGCTGTCAAGGTACCAGTGCCATACCCCGTGAAAGTGATCCAAAAAGTGCCCTACCCCGTTCACATTAACAAACCTTACCCAGTACCCGTGCCTCAAATAGTTAAGGTTCCCCATGTTGCATCTCCTCCGGAAGTGCACGCACACGAACCGCTCGGTAGCCAAGGAAGCCAGAGCCACTACCCTGGCAATTCTTACCAGGTGCAAGAAGCTCATTCGCGTGACGGAGATTCAAACGAAGACTCTTACGGTCCTGAAATTCAGTCCTACAATGGAGGAAACTCGGGTCACAGCCAAGGTTTTGCACCATATAGTGATGAGTATTCTTCTGCCGGATCCTCTGGTAATTCTTACGGAGCGCCGTCAAGCAGCTTTTATGGAAATACCGGCGGGCATGATGCGGAATCTTTTGAATCCAAAAATTATGATCAAGTTATAAAAGATTACATTAATAAAATGAACCTAAACGGAGATAAATCCGGGCATTAAAACTTAAATTCAATTTAATATGTTTTAAAAGTAAAACTTTGTAGACATAAACATAGGTACCTGACTGGATTGTTTATAATAATAATTTTACGTTTATTTCCTGTACATAAATAGTTTTGGTATTGAATGTGACCCGTATGAGCGGCTTGATCACCAGTAATATTATTGTTAACTTAGTCTATTTTTGTTATTATATTGTTGTTGCTAGATGTGTACAAGTGTTATTAATTTTTCATTAAATTATTACAAATAAATAATATGGAAATACATTTATTTTTCATTGCCATTATCATTGTTATCATCACATTTAACAGAAATGTTTTAAAAAAATACATACGTTCATACATAAAATCACGCCTTTGCCATAAGGGTAGGCAGAAATTACAAAGAGCCACCTGCTATGATCCTTACAGATTAACCCTCCGTTGTAAACTTACCCTAGAAGGACTATGGCAACACTAATATCAACTACACTACTTTTTTGTCTTATAAACATTAATTAGGCAGCTAACTTAAAATCTATTGAATGCTTAAAGTACTTACTTAATGTATGACGGGAAGGTAGTCCTTTGGTTCATAAAACTGTTACAAGTTACAAAGAATAAGTTATATAATTCCTAGTTACGTTCTACCGTCAAACAAATACCATTCCATGCTCTTGTAATAATACGAATGTAACTTTAGTTAAATATACTAACTTAGATTTACGTAACGTTAACCTGATTGCAATATATTATCTCTTTATCAGCAAAACATAATTAATACACAACGCGTACATTAATCTATGAAAAAGGATTACAAAAATATGTTGCCACATTTGATTTGCAACATAGGTAATAAAAATAATATCAATACGTAACATTTTTAGCAATTTAACGCAATGAGTTGGTTTTTTTTTTTTACTTTTACTATCAATGGCTGGTTCTATTATAAACCTCCTAAAAAAGAAGCGTAGGGAGCAGGGAAACCTTAAATGCTCTAAGGGAAACATAGATATAGTGCCAGCACTAATAAGTAACCAGTTTTTGACAGTTGCAAATTCTAATTTCGATAATTTGAATTTTCGGCTCTAGATTCCCTATTTAGAATTGATAATCAAATGTTATTCGTGCGAAAAACATGTGTGCTTGCAGTGTGCGAAATAATCATGCCCTGAGTCGATTGTCAATCTATACTAATATTATAAAGAGGTAAAATTTGTAAGTTTGTATGTAGGGGGTAATCTCCGGAACTAATGATCCAATTTCAAAAATGTTTTCACTGATAGAAAGCTACATTATTCCTGAGTGCTATAGGCTATAAATTATATTTATATCATACATATTAGCCGAGCTATCGCAATTTTCAAAAAAAATACCTCCGAAAACAGAATTATTTGCATGCGCTGCCTAAACAGTTACAGTATATCGCAATTTTCCGCGGACGAAGTCGCGGGCAGAAGCTAGTATATAATAATTATGACAACTTTCAGTTTTGTTATATGACACTTACGGTTAGTTTTTTATTTTTGAGTTGTTTAGTGTCGTTACTTTATTGAAAAGGTAATTATGCAATATTATGTTGATTTTTTATTATTTTATCAGTAATTGTTGATCTCAAGTCAAGTTTCTTTGTGTCGCAAGCATCTTGCTCCGTGTAAAATATTCAAGTTCCTCATTAAAATTATATTTAGGATACACAAAGTTCTTTTAATTTATACTAGGGTAAACTACCATAATTAATTTATGTGATATAGCCTATATACGGCAGCCCCCTCTCCAGACCGCTCGTCACCAGTTTACGTTCCAATAAATAAACCATGTCATCTGCTAAAGGTTTACCTACAACATAGTTTGACCCTTAAAAGGAGGGGAAAAAACCACGCCTTTTCCTGTATCTTCATCCATATCACCGCATTGTGCATCAACGATAGGATCGAGTTTAATGATGGGTCGCACCACCTCGGGCTTCTCATCCTCGTCCGACACATACATCCGAGTCAGGTCGGAAGCGACTGATGCCGTCTCGCACGCACTGGGAACAAGTCATAAATTAATTATTAGTACAACCACTTGCCGCTTTAAAACCTGTTTGACAGTATGTTCTTGTGTTTGAATTATATTTATATGTCACAAATTGGTAAATGAAAGTTCAGGGAACTAAACACTTTCATTTTTCCACCAGATTTGGAACAAAGGCGATTTTATATTTAATTAAAAAAATACAGGATGTGCTAAAAGATGTGTATAAACAGAGACAGCGATATATTCCGCATCATGTAAGTGTTTAGCGATCACGCTAATTAATTACTTTATTTGCGTGTGGATTTATGCAGTTTAGTCTTATGTTGGTACATGGATGGGTTTTAGTCAGTAAGAGTCTGACACTCCCTTCCGCTCCACCCAGAGCGGGAGAAGTCATTGGGTGATTTCCCAGCCTTAAAAAAAAAGTCTTATGTTGGTAAATCTTTTTAGGTAGCGAAACTCCGCAGACGTGAGTATCCATATGTAATCAAGAATTTTAATGGGGCTTCGACCTTGTGTTGAAGTATGACTTGAGAAAATCAGTTCTTTTTGTTTTATCGTGTTTAGATATAAACGTATGTGTAATTTGTTGTTTGTGATATCTTTATTATTTCTGCAATTATAAGCTAAATCAGAAGTTAATAATTGATTCTTTTAATTAAATTATTTCTAAGCATATTCTCTTTACCTTCCCAAGTTGAGGCCTATTTTGTATTCTTGTGATTTTTTCACCACTTCCAACCAGTTGTTCTTATCGACTTCAACGCTATCCGAGTTAAACGAAGAGCCAGGCCTGAAACAGAATTTTATATGTAATTTAAATATACGACTCTGATGGAATACAGTGTAAGTGTCGTTTAGTTTTGTGTGTCTTTAATAAGTCAGCTTCTTACATGTCTAGGTGAAAGTAATGGTACAAACCACAGGTCAAATTGAGTAATTCATAATTCCGCTAAACCACCAGGTAGTGTACTATAACTCTTCTCATTAAATTAGAATGTACAAATAAGTAAGTAGCAACTTGGTTCTCGAAACAACGACTGTTTCGTGATGAGCAGATGATTAGGTAAAGTCAACCCCGCACATTAGTGGTAACACTTGTACTACGAAAACTACCCTTACTGCCTCAGCATGAAGGCGTTGTCAATGACATGTTTTTACTACAGATGGGATGATGCACAATAATGGGTGATTGATGCATTTTTTTTTTTGTATTGGCATCTCGCAGTTCAACCATAGGGTTGTCTACTGCTTAACCGAACTTGCCTGTGGATGCCACAAAGGAATTGTAGCCTTCAGCCAGGGCTTAAGAAAACTTAGATACAAACTAAGCGACTACACGCTAAGGGGGGTACAGACTTTGGCTTAGGGCGTCGCTGGAGGAGGACAGCAAGGGGCAAGCTGGATCGGTGGTATTTAAAACAACGGGCTCAGCGGCAACGCGGGCTGTGCAAAAAAAAACGAAAATAGGACAATATACTATATACTCACATTGGTGTGAAGTTAACCATAGTGGCAAGGTGTTTCTGTTTGTGTATTTGATAGACATTTTCTGGACTCTCTATCATGATGATATCTTTTGTGATCTCGGGCAACAGCAGTATACTCTGTTGTTGGATTGAGCTCGAAATGCTCCTCTCTGATAAATCATTCATAGAGAACTTAAGTTTTGCTGCAAAATACGTAAAACCATGTTACTATTACACAGAAAAGATGTCTGTTACTAGGTATATTTAAATTTGTCTGGCTTATAGAAACGTTTTAAATAAGGATCTCAAAATATCGAACAAACGGTTCTGAGCTACGAATTCAGTAACTTACATGTATCTATCGGCGAAATTTTTCCAGCTACATCATACAGAAAATCAGCAGACCAGAACTGGGGTATCCGAATGAATACTTTCCCGGAATCCACAGGCATATGGAATCCCAACTTGTGCAGTAGCTGTAGAAACTTCAGATCTTTACAAACGGAGGCTTGCTTGCAGTTCCACGGTACCAGTGGGACGGATTGATTGAGAACTAGAAACATTTATAACATCTTAATACAAAATAGTTCGTGTGGGCACTAATAGTGACAGTTTTTATGGAAATGCGTCGTTTTTGCCTATGGTAAATCCCATCGGGCACACAGCATGTGGTTTATAAAATAATTGCATAAGTCCCCTTAAATTTTAACAACCGTCAATTGGGCAGAGGCGAATGATAAACTAGTACGATCGATAGTAGAAGTAAAAATTCATAGCAATCGCAACGAGATCGCTGGCTTATTGGTGAAAACCAACGATATTGAATGTCGACATTGGGGATGCGTTGGTTGGAAGAAGTAACAAATTCAATGATATTGCAATTAAACATTTTAACACTTGGTGGGTCTGATACATGACATAGTGACGCTGTCTGTACCAAATTCCAAAGTCAAACGAATGAAAGTACTAAGTTTATTAAAAGGGAAAATTTGACAGTTTGGGGTAACTTGATGTACTGGCAGCGATGGATTTACCCTAGGGGCAGTCGGGGCTAGTGCCCAGGGCGGCAAAATTTTGAAAGTGAAATTTTTGTTTTTTAATCTTATCGATTGCTCAATAAAAATTAATTAATTATATTATTAATATTTTTCTGTTTAATTGATAATTCAAGAAATTCAATTCATCCATTATTTGTGAATTATAATTTTGGCACTTTTATCAAAAATTAATAAGAGTCTGGGAAGTAAATGAAAGTAGACACTCGAATTATTTGCAAACTCCTCCAATTGTATTTGATTCTCGATATTTCAGCAACCAATGATCGCACAGAAAGCTAAAGGTGGGTTTTAAGAACATTTTATTTTTTGAAACCCACTCTTCTCTTATACTCCCCCCACCCATACCCACTCTTCTCTCTAATACGAAATCTTGCATCTAAATGATCATTTATGTCAGGTTTTTCAATAAAAATGGGATGTCCGAAAATCGGGCTTGATAAAACACTGTGCCTTTCTCTCGTAGTTAAAATTGCCCAAAAATTCGGATATTTTTTGATCCCTTAATTTTTTCCACTAGTGTATATGTCGTAAAATACCAGTATTGGGGTGGATTTTTTTCCGGTGCCCAGGGGCGGCATTAAGGTTAAATCCGGCCCTGTGTACTGGCGTCTATACAATAAACTACCATAATATGTCAGAGATCACTATACCGATCAGATCAGAGCTGAAATGGTTGAACAGACTTTCATGGATCACAACAAGAACTATATCAATTAAACAAGCTTTCTAATAAAAAAAACCATCGAAATCAGACCGGATCGTATATCAATGAGCTCAATATGTATTGTCGCTAATGCTTGTCTCGCAAGGAGATCACTGTGTTGCTAGAGACATAAATAAAAAAAACTTACGAAGGGCGTGATATGAGACAGGGGACAATATGTTCAAATCATTTGATTTCTTCAAAGTGTTTAATTTTGTTTCATTGTCATCTGTGGTATCTTCACTTTCTTTTTTTTTGGATAGTTTATCCAAGTATATTTTAGCGAAACAGGTATCCAACAATACTTTTTGCACCCAATCTAAAAACTTAGACTTTCCATCTTGTGTAAGCTGTTCACAAAGCTTATTAATTTCATCATCTCTCATCTCTTTCATAACCTGTACAGTTTTGATATTCCTGTCGGTTTCCGATTTTACGTACTTATCGTAATCTTCTTTATTTATCAGATGCTGCGTATAAAGCTCCTTGATTACGGAATCTCTCGATTTGATGATGCCGTCTTCCTTATACAGCGAGATTATTTCGCCGACTACGTCAGGAAGAGCACTACACTGCATGTAATTCCAACTTAACGAAGACAGTTCATCTTCCGACCACCTGCGACATTATACAATGTTAAGAAGTGATTCAGTATGTAATAAGTTCTAAAAACGATGTGTTGTGATTGTGTTTATTCAAATATTTGAACAAGATATAACATTACCTCGATTCCACCTTTCCTTTAGAAGTGCAGCTAGCACTACTGTTAGCAGAATTTTTCTTCTCCACAGCGTCAACCTCAGTGGTACCTGGTTTGGTTTGTGATTGTGGAGTGTTGGTCGGCTTTGGTACAATATCATCAAAATTCTCAATTTCAAGACGAAAGTTCGTCTTACTTTGTAGAGAATGGGGTTTTTTGATGAAAGTGTTTATCACATACTCAATAAGATCAGACCAATCCTAAAACAACGAAACACATGTAAACCAGAAGTGAGTAAGAAGTAAGACTTACAAACAGAATTATAAGAGACAGACCACCTTTACACTGAACTGGAACATTGGAGTGCATTTTACAAGCCATCTATTACCAATAAAAGTGTGGTTAGCTTATCGTCGAACGTGAATGTAAAATTCAAACAATGTTTTTTAGCAAAAAAAATGGGTCCAAAAACTTACGTCACAAATCTCGTAGTCTGATTTCCAAATGGAAGTAAATGTCTTCAAAATCTTTGGCTGGAATAAAGTGATTAAGCTCTCAAGCTCTCCACCCACATGGTGCATCAGTGTAAATATACAATCGTTGACGAACTCTCCGTTACCGGCGTAGTCCTCAAGCAGCAACCCGTACTGGTACATTATTTCAGATGTAGCAAACCTATTAAAATTTAAAAATCATATCTTATAAATTATAATTATTATTATTCTTCATGATATCTTATTTGCCTTTGCGCTGATTTCACCAATGAAACTGAACGCGATCAGCACTTCTAAACTGCGTTCAAGAGCTGTTTAATGTCAATATTCCCCAAAAATGCTGACACTAACAACTCGTAAACGCGGTTTGGTGAAATTGGCACTTAGAAACATTTAATGATTGTTAGGGATGTGCTTGTTTTTTCTTCACAAGAGAATAATGATGATTATCATTAATCATAATAATCACTGGGGCTGCTGGAAATAGAAAAATAAAAGCATTTTTAAGAATACGTACTGTCTGATATGATCAACCATATTCGCGGAACCATTATATTCGGGCAACTTCATTGCGCCGTCCAAGAACATCAGTAATATGTGGTTTGTGACTATGACATCCTGAAACATAGTATAACAAAAACATCTATTACTTATAATTATCATCTTCAGGCTTGCTTTTCTATGTTTGCAGGAGGCGAACAGCCCAAAAAAATGGTAGTGTTTATTGCAAGCAAAATACTCATATTATAAAATATACAGAAATCCAGTGCGCAAATATGGGGCTTGCTAGGTTGCACGAGACAACCCTCAAAATGCATTAACTGCAGAGTCTCAATTTTTGACAAAAGACGCGACCAACGAGATGGCGTAAAATTCCGGGACCCTTGCTTCTGTAAACATGCTCGAGGCAATGCAAGTGCAGTGCAGTTTGGCAGTTTCATAAGGGTTCGGTAAGCATCATTGTACTGAACCCTTATGGAACTGTCCCTGCATCTTTTTTGTGAAATTGCGCCGTTGGCAGGTGAACATTGTCAAGCAAAACAGGCAAACAATAAAACGGGCCCTATCAGAATACCAGCGCTGCGGTGTCTGTTTTTTTTTTTGATACGCAGCATTATGCTGAGATAGGAGCCTTTGTGGCCTACAAAGGCTCCTATCCCAGCATAATCTATCGCACAGATCTTTTTTTTAAGTTATTTTAATTCTTTTTTACAATTTTAAATAATATTGTTGTGTTCCTGTGCGTTTCCCAAATAAAATATTTTTCACCTCTAAGGCTCGGAAAGAGTCTGTTTGACATTCGAAATCTTAGCCGAAAATCGATTTTTGCTCTCTAGCGTGGAAAGAGTTTTTAAAATTCGAACCTTTCTATTTAATAATTTTCTTTACTGCCAGTCCACTGAAAATGCATGACACGGTCTAAAATAAAATATTAAATAATACCGCTCACCTTAAAAACTTCCATCACAGTACAGAAATTAAATATTTTGCGAGGATATAATTGTAAAATTGGAATTAATGTTAATAAGTATTCCATTTGATCAAAAAAATCTGTGACGTCACATTTGAATATATGCCATAAAAATACCACCCTGTCCAATACCCAATTGTGTAGTTATTAAGTTTATTTTTTTAAATAAAATAAATACTAATATAATATGTTATTTAATACTTTGCTTAGCAAAAATAAATATGTATTAAATTAAATTAGTTAGTTATTTGTATTAAATTAGTTTTTTTCTTTCATTCTCCTTAGAGGATAAGTAGGATATAGAACAAAATACAGGGTATTTAATTTTGGAGATATTTTAGGTAACTCATAAGATACATTGCCAAGTATCTGTTATTTTCTTCACATTAGTCAATGTATCTGAGACGCTCAAACAAAATAAAACTCAACAACACATGTTTTCTTGCACCTAGCAGTTTCCTCGCTGTAGTGAGGTGAAAAATTGTGTGTTGCGCTCGGCAGCAAAGCTTTTCTGCGTCTCGTACCTTTGAATCCTTCGCTTACTCAGGTTTCAATAGAAGTACTCGCGCCAAAAATCAACTTTCCAGCCTTGCATAACAAATAACTATTTCTTTCAATAAGATCTGAAATAGTGTTCTTTACGTCTTTGGAGCACTTTACAAAATTGCGTGCGTGCAAACAGTTTAGAGCAAACAGAGCAGTTGATTGTACCTGTAAATATTGTTTTGAGTGATACTTCGGATTGTAATGCCGCAAAAGTAGCACAAGAAGCGATCTGAGCTCTTCAGTATCACACATTTTAAGTTTTAACTTGAGAAGCACATCTTGATCCTCGTTGCATATGTGGGGAAGCTTTTTGTATACATCAATAGCCTGTACTATTTCCCTTATGGCGGTTACAACCTGAAAACAAATATAGTTTATAATAGATTATGCTTTCCGAAGTAACATTTGATTTAAACCTGATAGTGGTGTTCAGCGATTTAAAAAAGTTAGTCCCGAAATAAGGTTAACATTAAAAAAGTTGTAAGCAATCCGAAGTTTCAGAGGTGATTAATGAACAAAAACTTGTTTATTATTACTTGTTGATGACAAATTATTGAAGAGCGGGACATATCTACTTTGAAGGCTATTACTTACCAAATGAAGTCGCCTAATGTTAGGCTTTAAATCATTACCATCGAGCTTTATGGCTAGTTCAAACTGTTCACACAAGTTCACCCCCTCTGCCGTCAAGTAGGACACGATATCGATAGACAGAACCGAGCTAACATTCTCCAAGTCAAGTTCGATTTGCGTCGCGAACTTTAGAAAGTAAGTGACCAGCCAGAAGAAGTGCGACGTGTCTATTTCTAGTTGATGATTGGACAGAATTTGGTTATGTAGTGTCTGGACTAATGAATTATATCCTTTCAAAAGGAAATCCACAGTGAACTCTTTTAAAACGTTAGAAATGTCATCATCTGTCGGAGTGTTATGTGATAATCCTTGAACGTTAAGTCTGGAACAACAAACATCAGTATAACTACATGTTTAATTGGTGCCGTACTTATTGACAGCGACACCGTCAAACGAACTTACATGTTCGATTTGCCTCTCTTGACAATTTTCTTTCGCTTCCGATCCTGCATGGAGACGCCCTGGTGTTGCGCGCGTGCTTTGGTGTTGACTCTCTGCTTGGGGTTATGCGGCTTCTGGTGGACAGGTTTCTTTGATGGTAAGTCATCCTCATTGCTTGATGTAGAAATGGACTCTTGATTTTCAATTTGTGTGGCATAACCGCAATCAGAATTTTCAGAAATTACAGGTTTCTTTTGAGTGTTGCCAGAAGACTGACCATTACTATTTCGGTTATACTGTACATCAGTGCTGCAAGACATCGCTATTCCCTATAATTAATAAAATTTGGAATAAATACATCGTCAATTAAATGAAAACCAACGAAAACTGTAAACAAATGTAGCCGTACATTATCGGAGTGCACAATATTATTGTTGGGACTTTTCAAAGAGTTATTTTTCTCCTCCGTATTGAACTCTTTTTCTTCAGGTGTCGGGAACGGTGGATTACCATTCTCACTAGTGTTGTTCATTTGAGAGGACGCGTCCCAATCCTTATTTACAGAATTAGGATCATCGATACTCTTGCCGCTGCCACCAGTGTCTGATGAATCCGACGTAGGTTCAGAGGTACACATTGGTGAAGACTCACTACCTGTAATCAAAACGTACTTTAAACTAAATGTCCAGATATAAGTGCACGGGAAATGAGAATTCTCAGACTAAGCAAGTAAGTAATGCCAATAATAACAAATACAAAAAACCAGACTTCGGATTCAGCTGTATACCAGTGTAGGAAATTGCAGAACAACTTTTTGAAAAAATACCTCTGTTTGGTGGAGAGGTATTACTCTCATTATCTTCTGAACTTTCGGATAAAGAGGCTTCAATCCACAAATTGAGAAGTTTGTGCAGGGTAACAACATGTTGGTCTTTATACAACAATGCTATTAGTTGAACCATAGTTACAGCCCATTTATTCTGAAAGAAAAAACAAATACAAAACACACATCACGACCCTTAAAACTATTTCGCATACCTACTTGTAAACTTTTTACTTGTATCACTGCCACACTGTAGTGTCTATACACTCAGTCTAAAACAGATTAATACAAATTAAAATTAAATTAAATATAGCATTCATTTCACATGAAACAATATTTAAATATGTTTACCACGTATACGAAAATAGTTTTGCATTACTTACCGCATCATAAATAATAATTTACTTAATAGGATCTTTATGTTTAGGTACCTTATATACCTACGAATATAGTTTTGCATCACTTACCGCATCAGGAATAATCATTAACTTAATGAGAATTTTATCAATACTTTGGCTAAACATGTTCCACAACATTTGATTCTGGATAGCGTGAGAAGACCCACTGTAGCCTTGGCCACCGGGCTCCTCCGGTATGTGTAGGATGTTCCGCAGTAACAAGAGGCTGTTACTTAGATTTGTGCATTGGTCGGATGTTAACTTTGCTTTTTGATCGCAGTCAACATTTTTCTTTAAAAACTCTATAATCACTTTAGTCGCACGCTGATCCATAAAAGCTACTTTGGTGGAAGAAAGCAGATTATTTATTTCGAAGATTGTATGTCTTCCAAAATCATTTCTCGAAATAACGTCTATGGATAGCAAACACTCTATTGGAATCGTCAAGTTTACTAGTATCCTAATTAACAGCTCTATCGTTGCATCTTCTTTCGCGTGAATCAACAGTGGTATTAGATCTTTCTTGACATTTTGTCCAAAGCTAATACTCCTACGATATGTCCGCAAGTATTTATCTTCTGTAAGGATACTGTGAAGAATTGTTTCCAAAGCAGCTAAAACGCATAAAAAAACACAGTATCACTTTAGTGCGCAAAAGTAGATATTAAACAATTATTGAACCCAAACAGCAGTAAGAAAAATA
Source organism: Hyppa rectilinea (assembly GCA_951799385.1). NCBI lineage: Eukaryota > Metazoa > Arthropoda > Insecta > Lepidoptera > Noctuidae > Hyppa > Hyppa rectilinea. The sequence goes on along the minus strand of OX637306.1, from coordinate 10,147,190 downwards.
AAATTACCATTGCAGTTTTCGTTCACTTGATATCCATCTGGATGCAGAAATCCAAGGTTGCTGAATGTGCTATGAATTTGTGGACTGCGAAGTACCCATTCCATCTTGTATCTGAAAAAAATTAAATGATATTATTATGTATTTTATCAGTATTGTAACCGTCCCTTATTCCACTGCAGGGTCTAAGCCCCATCTTATAGGAGAAGGAACGAGAACGCCGATGGGCACTCTTTGGTAATCGGATTGGAAATCTTTTAAATTATGTTTAAGTAAAGGCAGGACGTTTGCCTGGCCGAAAAACACGTGAACGTGAAGTCACCTAGGTATTTGCGCGTCGATCGCTTTTGATTAGGACGCGGGGTAAAAGTGGTGTCATATTGGTGATAGTTATTCACCCGAAACAATAACATTGCCGGGTTTGTACTCGTAAATGATTACATCTAGGCACCTGTAAAGTGAGGTGATAACCCATTATGACATTAATTAAGTTTTAACAAATGAATAAAAAAATCAGAATATTCGCGATGAAGGGAGCGGCATTTCACAGAAAAATTATCTAGTACTTTATAGGCAAGTACCTACATACAGTATGAAAACAGAACAGACGAGTCAATTAAAATACTAGAATATTGTGTAATTAAATTCTTAGACGTGCAATAGGCAATCGATCACGACCCTATGGCTTTAGAGCCTACTCATAGAAATAAAAAAAAAATATTTTTCACCTCACAGGCTCGGAAAGAGTCTGTTTGTCATTCGAAATCTGAGCCCAAAATCGCTTTTTGCTCTCTAGCGTGGAAAGAGTTTTTAAAATTCGAACCTTTCTATTTAATAATTTTCTATACTGCCAGTCCACTGAAAATGCATGACACGGTCTAAAATAAAATATTAAATAATACCGCTCACCTTAAAAACTTCCATCACAGTACAGAAATTAAATATTTTGCGAGGATATAATTGTAAAATTGGAATTAATGTTAATAAGTATTCCATTTGATTAAAAAAATCTGTGACGTCACATTTAAATATGCCATAAAAATACTACCCTGTCAAATACCCAATTGTGTAGTAATTTAAGTTTAATTTTTTAAATTAAATAAATACTAATCTAATATGTTATTTAATCCTTTGCTTGGCAAAAATAAATATGTATTAAATTAAATTAGTTAGTTATTTGTATTAAATTAGTTTTTGTTTCATTCTCCTTAGATACAAGGAGGACAAGTAGGATATAGAACAAAATACAGGGTATTTAATTTTGGAGATATTCTATGTAACTCATAAGATACATATTGCCAAGTATCTGTTATTTTCTTCACATGAGTCAATGTATCTGAGACGCTCGAACAAAATAAAACACAACATTATAACACCTGTTTTCTTGCACCTAGCAGTTTCCTCGCTGTAGTGAGGTGAAAAATTGTGTGTTGCGCTCGGCAGCAAAGCTTTTCTGCGTCTCGTACCTTTGAAACCTTCGTTACGCTCAGGATTCTATATTTGAACCACTCGCTTCGCTCATGGTTCAACCCTAGAATCCTTCGCTTACTCAGGTTTCAATAGAAGTACTCGCGACAAAAATCAACTTTCCAGCCTTGCATAACAAATAACTATTCCGCGGCTAATAGGTAGCTACTACTTACATCATTCTGGAGTCCTATTCCAGAAAAGATATATCTGGAGGGAAATGGAGAGGAAGATTGAACCACTTAGGGTTTTATGACATGAGAGAAGAGTTCCCAAGGGTCTGCTTTAGGCCCAATTCTCTGATCTAAATCAAAAACACAATACCTACCTCGGTTCTAAGTACCTAGTCGTCCCTGCAGATTTATTTAGACTAGATAAACAGTTTTCAAGTCTGTTTTGTAAGGTACATAGAGTTCAGTTATCATTTGCAGATACACCTTTGCGTGCACTACTTATTATAATAAACCCTATTAGTTATTCACTATTTTATATCACTATTTATAATAAACACTTACTGCTCATGGGTAAATAAAATTACTAGTAGATAATTCCCATTAATGTCCGAATGCAATCACACAATGAACACACAACAAGAACAATGTACGACTTCTAGATTTTATTCAATAATGCAGAAATTTGTCTCGGTTTTTCAACCAGGTTCTTTACGATGTTTTCTTATTAAAACTTTTGATAAACAGTTAGATTCAAGGATCAATCTGTACTGTGCCAGGTGTAGCCCGCACGTAAGCTAAACAACGTTCGTTATCCAAGGCGCAAATAGTAGGTCACGCTCACGCGGTCGCGTGTACACTGCACGTGCGAGATCGTCGTCAACTCAGCGAGGTACTCCTTACCTACTCCTCCCACTCCCCCGTGCTGCGGTGACGTCCGTTCGCTATTATATACGAGTATGTACCGAAGTACGCCGGCACGTGCGGGTGACGGGTGAGCAATGAATAGAAAAAAATCGATAATTTACTCCAAGTTTTTCCATGGTAGCGTAACGTTTATCCTGCTATCCAATAATTAAAAAACTCTTAAACATTTTAACTAACGTACTTATCTAGTTATATATTTTATCATACCTAGTCATACCTAGGAACATTAAAGGCTGATGATTATGAGTCTATGAGTGCTTGCTGAGACACAGACCTCTCGATGAGAGGGTGTGGGCCGTGGACCACGCGGGCCCAGTGCGCGTTGGTGTTTTTTTTTGTTCTATAACATGCCAGTTTTCTCACGTTGTTTTCCTTTACCGATTTTGAGAACAGTGGTGATGATGATGATGGATGATGATGAGCAATTTACACAAAATAATGCGCCTGTCTGGGTTCGAACCTACGACTACTACCTTTGTGCCATCACTGCTCACACTAGGCAACTACTACTCATTGGCTTCGCCTGCATGGTAACTAGTCGTAAATTATCCCACAGGAACCGTTCATTTTTCCAGGTTGAAAAATAACCTTGAAAAATAACCCAGATATAGATTATATTCTGGAATAGCACATCCAGAATATAATCTCTCTCTGGGCCAAATTTCATCCCTGATCCCTTCAGCCGTTCTATCCTGATTGAGTCAAAACATTCATCTATACCTACAAACTTTCGCATGTTGTTTACTAGTAATCATCCTTCACGCTCAAACGGGTGAACGGATCTGGATGAACTTTGGCAAAGTGGTAGTTTATGACCCGGATTAACGCATAGGACTTTTGATCCCGCTAGTACGTTCTCTTGGAATAATGTCCGGCATCCACGCGGGCGCTGGCAGCGGCTACTACGATAATAAAGCACGAGTATTAAATTTTAACTTTGTTTTCATTACATGTTCTTAACGTTGTGTTGTGCAGCCTCTAAACTTTTTCACTATCAGTAAGAAAGGAAAGTATCATTACATTGTATAAATTCAATCTCTTAATATTGTATAATTGCTTTAGAGCACATATGTGAGCAATATGTACCTACTATAAAGCGACCATTTACTGGGTTGGTACTTCTTTCATTGACTTGAATGTGCCCTGGCGGCATACCTACTGCTTTGGAATGGGCAACTAGCTTCATCCCTCTGACCGACTGACCCCTTGACAATTCAAAAGTGCCTATAATTGGTTTATTTGAAATAAATACTTTGAGTTTGAGTTTCAAAGTGTCTGATCTGAAAGTATGAAAGTGTGTGATCTCCTGACTGACACATCGTAGCCCAAACCGCTAAAACGCCAATTACACGGTGCAAGTTTCTGGAAGGTTCCAGAGCAATAATCGTCGCATGCCATAATTAAAGCACGTTCAGTTATTGCTTAAAGGCCTATGTTCACTAGTGGACTTCGTTAGTCGGAATTGATTAATTGATGCAGGTGTTTACACGCGTTCGATTTCCCTAAAATGGCAGACAATAATTGATAAAAAATGTGCCATTCATTATTAGGACGCGGCTTCTATTTACATCAAGGAAATTAGTGCATTCAAGTTTAGCCTCGTCTAAACACAGAGTTTTACGTTGTGTGCTTGTAACATTTCAGGACGACTTGATTAAAGTATTGCTTGTGTGTGTGCTGCCAAATATTTTAATAACTTGCTTGCTTATTTCCAAGCACTTCCTAGCATCCAACTCGCGACTAACTGAAAATTAGCATACATACATACATCTTCGGTGACATTGCAATAATGTGTACAATGGAGCTGGCCTGCCATAATTTGAAGAAGCTAGAAGTTGACTAAAAGAACACCTCAACTAAATAAGATGTCTCCGTCAGTTAAATCTCACTGGATTTGTCTAGACAAGTACCTACAGTAGCTAAAGTTGGTGCCTCTTAGGGTCCTCGACCATAGACCTCTGCCTAACCGAGGTGTTAGGCAGAAAGGGTGTTGAAGTTCAAAATGAACAGTATGCGGTCCACGCAGAAGCCGCGGGGAAAGAGCTAGTAACTATACAGGGTTAAATTGAATTAGCCAGCCAAACCCCACAGACGTGATAGATATCGATATCACATACCTACAACGAAAAAAAAAATTTTTGCGGTGAACGGCCGCAGTGTTATCACATAAATTATAAAATTAATTTAATAAATTCAGTTTTTTTTTATTTTATCATGTTTTGAATATTAAAGTTAAGTAAGTATCAATATTATAGTGGCAAATCCACGATTTTTATAATCTCTCTAATAAGACGTATTTAATGAAAACGATCCAGTCCACCCTGTAGCCGAAAATGAGTTGTACCTAAAACTAAAATACCTACTCTATGTAGTAGTTGAAAGTTTTATATCACAAAACTGATTCAAGCCAAATTTAAATGGACGATGGACAGGTACAGAGATAAAGAATAAAATGGACAAGTGCGAGTACGAGTTCCGTACAATATTTAATAAGACAGTAGGTTCTTGTATGGGGCACTTTATTTCGTTATAGAGGCCGTTCATTAATCACGTGATGTACCTATTTTAACAAGAAATGAAAGAGAAAAGTGGATAGTGAAAGCCGTTGTGTCTGCCGAGGTGACGACTAATAAAGAACTATGGAAGGGAACATGTTTCTCCTGATATATCGGAATAAGGACAGGCGAATGAATATTATGACTACTGACTTTTCCCATCTACAAACACTTTACCTAGTAAACTGTGGCTGAACCGTTCGCGTAGAAGACTAAAAGAACTTATCTTATAGCACAGATTTCTAAATACCACTCAGAGATTTTTCATAACATTATTTAAATAGCTGGCTGATTGAAGCGTCTTCCTTACATGTACGTTCACAGTGAGTGTCTGAAGATACAAAAATAAAACACTCCGAAACTGACCAACATCCACCTATCCTAAATAATACACTTTTTTCAGTACCTATGGTCAAACAAAAATACCAGATACTGAATTTTTATCCACTAAGTAGTAACTAGAGTGGAATAAACAAACAGTAGCACAAGTGGTTACATCATAAAGCATAGGTTAAATGCTCTAAGGGTTACATTGGTAGCAAACTATGCAAAGAGTAATATAATAAGACGGAACAACTATGGTAGCAAATACGCAAATGTTGTATCAATGTACTGTTTTTTTAAAGTGACCATTTAAAAAGTATTATGGCAATGTCATACATTTCAGATTTATCTAATTTCGTTATCGTTTATGAAAATGTCACTTTATCTGGGGCCCCTGGTATTCTATACAACCTAAAAATAAGAGTCCACTCAGAGATGCACTCACACAAGCTAATTCTTTTGTGCTTCTCGAAACCGACTGTGATGAGGTACATAGAACTCTAATGAATCTTAGGTCCAACAGCGCTTCGGGCTGGGATAACATATCCACAAAGTTTTTAAAACACACCAGCATGGTAGTGGTCCCCATCATCACACACCTTGCAAATCTGTGCTTCACGAAAGGAATTTTCCCGGCCCCGTTAAAAGAAGCCATAATCACGCCAGTGCACAGGGGTGGAGATAGAGGCAAATTTAATATATTATCCGACTCCCAATATGGCTTCAGAAGAAATATGTCTACGGAAGATGCTGTTAGTGCTCTATCCTCTCTAATAACCAAACATCTAGACAATGGACAAAAGTGCCTCACTGTCTTTTTAGACCTCAAAAAGGCGTTTGATACCGTCTCTACCTCTATCCTTGCAAACAAACTGGAAAAGATTGGCGTTCGGGGAACAGCTCTTGACCTTTTAAAGGACTACCTTTGAAACAGGACACAAAGAGTGAAGATTGGCCAGCATATCAGTAGCGACGCGGCTGTATTGTACGGAGTCCCTCAGGGAAGTGTGTTGGGCCCAACCCTTTTTTTAATATATATAAATGACCTCTGTAATATGATAATACCTAATGCTAAAGTTTTCTCCTACGCTGATGATACAGCCGTTGTCTTCTATGGGAGTTCTTGGCACGATGTCAAGCATCATGCTGAGGCTGGTATTTCTCGTGTCGCTGATTGGCTAAAATCTAACCTCCTAACGCTAAATACCTCCAAAACGAATTTCATATGAACCAACTGATGAGTTTGGTATCGTTATACATACATGTAAGGGTGAATACGGCAATAATTTTAACTGCTCAAGTATTCGCAAAGTTACCGAAATTAAGTATTTGGGTGTAGTAGTGGATAATAGGCTATCCTGGTACCCTCATGTAGAACAAGTAACCGCCAGAATTAGAAAGTTAAGTTGGTTGTTCAAAACCCTAAGACATGTTGCACCAATGGCAAAAGCCAACAACAAATGCCCGTCTCAAAATTTAATCACACAAGTTTACCTTGCACTTGTACAATCTGTGCTCGGATACTGTATTCCGGTTTGGGGAGGTACAGCAAAGACCAAATTGATACATCTAGAACGAGCACAACGCGCACTCCTAAAGATTATGCATTTTAAAAGGCTTAGATTCCCTACTGTAGACCTTTATCAGATCAGTGATGTACTCTCTGTCAGAAAGCTGTACAAAGTCCTAACAATACTAAAAAAGCATAAGTCTTTGCCCTTTAATGTGGGTATTACCCCGAAAAGAAGGAAGTTTAGCATAGCGGTTATACCTTCAACTAAGACCAAATTTGCATGTAATCAATATCGTAAACGATCAGCTCAATTGTATAATAGAATAAACAAAAAGATAAATATACATTCGAAAAATAAATATGATTGTAAAGAAACACTAGTTAAGTGGATAAAACCACTTACGTATGAGGACACAGAAGCATTGTTATAACACGGAATTATTCATATACACACAGACACACACACCCACTTACTCTGACAGACACGCTCATACACACACACACTCACACAAACACACACACACACACACGCACACTCACAATTTTTATTTTTTAATTTCTTTTTTTGTTAGCCTAGACTTATTATTCTAAACAAAATTCTTACATTTTAAAAATATTGTGTTAATTATCACGCTATACCAAATAGGGAGGGACGGAGTCTTCTACTACAGGCATTATTTGTCTAAAAGAAGATTCCGAACACAACAATTTGTAAACCAATTACTTATTTGACACAATAAATTATTATTATATTATTATTATTATGATTAAAAAAGGCAAATGAATGTCACCCGTGTCTTGTGGTTTGGCAAGCATGTGCATTAGACTAACACGTTTATAGAGGTAGACGAAGCTTCTTATTGGTTAATGTCTCTGTTTAGCTTTAGAGCATTAGGTTAAATGCTCTAAGTGTTTAGCCCATGGTTTAGCCACATATTATGCCGATTGATATGTGAAAGAACTTTGGGAGGGAAGACTTTTCCCAACAGATAGTAGGCTAACATTTAAAAGAAATAAAAAATGGTTTCGTTTCGTTAAAAAATCTCATAATTTCGATGCTTTTTCTGACGTTTTTTCTTTTCTAATACCGTCTAAATCTAAAACTTATATTTGGTAGTTTTTATCGTTTTAATTTTAGTGCTTTTGCAACACTGCTGTTTTGTGTTACCCATAACCATAGTTGCTTGCTAGTTGCTGCTGTATAGGTTATTTTGTTGTTGTGAAATGTGGATATATATCTAAATAATCAAATATTATTCTGTTTCTAACAAGTAAGAAATGACGAAGAATTTTAAGGAATTTGATAAGAACTCGTCGGATGAGGACAGCTCATCTAGCATCTATATTGATTCCAGCGATGATGATGAATCTGTTGTTATTGGTTAGTACACCTAATGTTAACTATTTTGGTAATGTAATAACAGGCTCGCGTTTGACCACTACATCTCGAGAACGACACTCAAAAGAAGCGATGTTTCACGATGTGGTGAGAACACGGGAAGTAGGTACAAACTACACGTAACACGGTGGAGCACGCTTGTCCATAAGATAATGAGTACATGATATTCAATTTTATTTACATGTGAGATCTGGCCTTGGAAATGATTGTCATTTATTTTTTATGTTGTCGGTTTGCCACAATGTTTCTTAGTTGATGAACGGAAGAGCAAACAATTACAAATATTTACGGAAGGGGTTATGTTATCGTTCTGTCTACGCACCTGTTTGCTTATTTATTTATGAATTAATCGATTGTATGGCAGTATAAAAACTGGAGCTGTTCTATAGAATAATAGAGAAGACATTCAGTGTTTTCTAAATAAAGTAGTTAGTGCTGTTATTTAATAACACACTCTGATACATCAGAAACAGTGATCTCCACAGGGACGTTAATTAGAATGTCATCGGCACAATTGTAAAGATTTTAAAGATTACGCAGAAGCTCATGAACATAGAGTAAAATTTACTACATTTCGTTTATTGAGGCAATCTGGCTACTCAAAAACACTGTCACTGATTGAATTGAACTGTCAAGTGACTGACAAAATGTAGTGCTATGTGCTTCTCTGAAAGAACTCGTAAACAAAAGGTCTTTCCTTAGGCAACTTCATTGGATGCATTCTTAGACTTTTTTACATTGCAGCAGCAAAATTAGATTACTTATTATTTGTAATAAACGTTAAGTACCTTTATCTTCATGGATCTTCATTACATAAAATATTAGCAACCCACTTCGGTTTGTAAAACTTATAAACAATAACATATTTTTTTTTTTGTAAATTTGATATAATGTTTGCGTCAGAATGGCTGGTTGCCTATGGTAAACGGCTCTGAAAGTATGTTCAAGAATTGCTACCAAATTGCTTATATTTGCTACATTTCTTCAATAATTGCTACTTATGATATATTCAAAGATATAGGTACGACTATTTTTTTGACCAGCCATTCTGACGTCAGGATGGCTGGTCGCGTCCTTGTTCAACATGAAGAATGCAGAATTTCTAAAAGTTTGTCGTTCCAGTAATTGCTTACTAAAGGCAACACTTTTATTCACTACAGCGTCTTGTTCAAATCTTACAGGCGTTCACATCGACTTATTATGATGAAGGCTTGCTTATTAATACGCTTATAATAATAAGCAATTATTGAAGAAATTAATGCAAATATTAGTACCTATAAATGTGATCCATTTCGTAAACAAACAACTGAAATATTGTACGCGTCAGAATGGCCGGTTGCCTATGGCAAGTGGCTCTGAAAATATGGTCAAGAATTGCTACCAAATTGCTTATATTTGCTACATTTCTTCAATAATTGCTACATATGATATATTCAGAGAAATATGTATTTTCTTTTGACCAGCCATTCCTTCGTGTTCAGCGTAAAGGACGCAAAATTTCTAAAAGTTTGTTGCATCAATAATTGCTTACTAATTGCTACTTTCACGAATTTAACTTTGAGCTCCGTACCTACATACCTTAGGTAAAAAATAAAGCATTTATTAAGTTTCATATGAAGAAGTGCCTAATAATTTGGAAAGGCAACTGTATTTTTTATTAAAAGCTATGTTTTTTTAACTAATGTATGTACGAAGCTCAAACTTTAATGCGCTTTCGCGCATTAAAGTTTGAGCTTCGTACATTAGTAAGCAATTACTGGAACGACAAACTTTTAGAAATTCTGCGTCCTTCATGTTGAACAAGGACGCGACCAGCCATCCTGACGTCAGAATGGCTGGTCAAAAAAATAGTCGTATATCTCTGAATATATCATATGTAGCAATTATTTAAGAAATGTAGCAAATATAAGCAATTTGGTAGCAATTCTTGAACATACTTTCAGAGCCGTTTACCATAGGCAACCAGCCATTCTGACGCTAACGATATAATTATGAATTCTTTAATTGATAGTGAAAACTGCTTCATAATCTTGTTGTTAAGAAAAACAACAAGATTGCATAGACAAACACAAAAAGTGACAATTATAATAAAAATTTAATAAGTATAAATTAAATAGATAAACAAAAAATCCTATAGTCTATTTTAGAGAAGATCTTAAGCTGGCTTCAAATATTTGTACGACCTGCAAGTATTTGTTACGAGTCTGGGTGTTTTCTATTTATAATAAGTATGTATTTACAAAAAAAAAATGTATATAAGTAGTATATCAGCCATCTCGTTACCATAACACAAGCATTAGGTTGCTTAGCTTGTGACGATATGGCGCTGTGTGAAATGAAAGGATATTATTATTATGTGACCAGCACATTAGTCTCCCTAGTGACTATCTACAGAAGGACATCTTTGGCCATTAACCTTTCATATGTCATAAATACAGACACAATTAAAAAGCCATTGTGTCTCATGTAGATTCCGGCAGTCAATGGGTTAATCTATGACCTGATGATGTTACCTTGATGCCTGAGATAGAAATAAACCAATCATGTTGTCGTTATTAGGAAAAATAAATAAAAAGCATGGAATTTTAGCGCACTTTTCTTTTTATTTTCAGATCCAGATGAAAATCATATGAGCGAAGAAGAAACTAGTGAAAACAAAATTGAAGAGAATGATGATGATGATGAGGATGATGTTGTCAAAGCTATAAAAGCTGAAAAAAATAAGCTCCGTGATCATCCTCCAACCATTATATGTGAAGATTTCATTGTGGATATATCGCTTCATCCATCAAAGAATTTAATAGCAATTGCCACCATTGTTGGAGATGTGCTATTGTATGAATATAACAATGAAGAAACAAAACTAGTCAATACATTAGAATTGCATTTAAAAGCCTGTAGAGACATAGAATTTGATGATGAAGGAACCACTTTATTCTCAACTGCAAAAGTTTGTAATGGTTTTTACTGTTAAAACTATTTAATAGACTGGGTTATCGGTAATATGATGCATTACTCGAAATTAGTTGAGATGGGTTGAACTAGAACTAACATGCAACTTTGACCCTGATAGCTTGGCATTCAAACTAGTTTATTTTGGAGTTATCAAACTTTTTACATTTTTGGAAACATAGGTATCATAATATGTGCACATTGTGTTGATTAGAGAAACTAAAAAATTTATTTTATGAGCTTCTCAACTACTTCTGCATTAAATACATAACATTATAACATGCCTTATTCCCCTGAAGGGTTAGGCAGAGGGGACTCATAGTAGGTACACCCACGTTTCACCAGTTATGTTTTTTTCTGTTCTGTTCCAAGGTAGGAAAGGTCTCAGTTTATCAGGGGTGCAACCCCTATCTATGAAAGACCTTGTCAAGTGTGCTTAGCCTTGAACTTCAACACATGCAGCTGTTATAATATTTAACCAATGAGTCAGGAGTATGACTGTAATATTGTATAATGATGATAAACATACTAAATTATTATTTTTTATTTTGAAGGACAAGACAATTATGGCTACTGATGTTGAATCAGGAAAGCTGAAGAGGTGCTACGAAAATGCACATGATGAACCAGTTTACAGACTTTTGAATCTAGACAGAGATAAAATTGTAACTGGTATGTTGACTTTTTTGAAAAAGATAATTTGTGTTTTTTTTTGTGAGATTTTCATTTAATATTTAAATTTATTTTTAATCAGGTGATGATGGGGGAACAGTGAAATTATGGGACATGAGAAAGCCAGATCCTGCGTTTTGCATAAAAATTGGTGAAGAACATGTTAGTGATATGATAACAAATGATGCTCAAAAGTATCTAGTTTGTGCAAGTGGAGATGGTGTTCTAACATCGATTGATCTTAAAGGAAGGTAAGTTTACTGTTCGTTTATCACATAGGCCATAATAATAAGTTATTCCGTATTGTTCCACCTTGACAACCAAGCTGTCGAGAGTCGCATCTGAAATGTTCGCGGTTTCAGAATAAATTCCAATTTTTATCGTTAAAACGTCGTCATTATGTTTGAATACCTACATTAACCGGATCTACATTGTAAGACCATGGCCATTATGTACTTATACAATAAATAATAAAAACCCAGTCGGTTCCGAAAGGGGCATAATAACGATATAAAAGATATTAAGATCAAGGTTTGATTTATAAAACAAACGTGTTTTTGCGAACTTGAAAACATTGACCATCGTCAGTGGCGGTATCGGCATTGTCGACAGGTAGTGTCCCTACCATCCTCGGTAAATTCAATTCTGTGCATTTATTATTATATGGACGACGTTACTTAAAGGTAATTATGTAATATTAATAGTAGGTACATTATTGTTTCAGTAAAATTTACACAACATCTGAAGAATATGATGCAGAGTTAACTTGTATGGGATTGTTTAGATCAGACACTAAGCTGCTTGTGGCCTCATCAACAGGAAAATTATATTTATTTAATTGGAAAGAATTTGGACTACACAGTGATGAATACGTTGGGCAAAAGCATGCCATTCAGTGCATGATACCTATCACCCAAAATATTGTTGTGACCTCTGGTGAAGATGGCATTTTAAGGGCAGCACATATGTTCCCGCAGCGACAGTTGGGTGTGGTCGGCCAACATAGACTTCCTGTGGAACACCTCGACATAAGTCACGATGGACAATATGTCGCATCATCCTCTCATGACAATGACGTAAAATTTTGGAATATCTCATACTTTGAATCTATTGATTCAATTATCGACGTTAATCAAAAACAAAATAAGAGACGAGACTTAAGCAATAACTTGCCATCAAGCAGTTTAAAGAATGCATCAGATTTCTTTTCTGGATTAGTTTAATACACAGTATCGAGTTTATATGTTTTGTTTTCTTTTACTAATTTACATGATATTTAAAGATCAGCAATTAGGACAACAGAATGCAGCGCAGAAAACATTCACCAACAGACTTCCCAGTGTTCTAAAAAGACAAAATCATAATGCATTTAGCTTTAAAAAAAACCTCCATGAAAAATTATACCAACTTTCATGGTGATCTGTCAGACGAAGTCTTAGGGTGGATTTACACGGGCAAGGCGAGGTGTCTATACACGCACGCCTAGCCTTGCCGGTGTTAAACTGGGTGAGAAATGCGTGAATGGAAATCACGTTTACACATACACCGATGGATGTCCATCGCTACACCGCGTCGTCTTTCGATGACCCGCGCCTGAAGGAGAGAACGTGCGGGTTCTTCAATGGCAGGTGCGAGATTTGTGTAGGTATCCGTTTTACATAGTAATTAACCTTTTGAACGCCAATCACTTCTATACAAGTTCGAGATTTTCGTGCCCTCAGCGCCACTACTTGATTAGAAGTAATTATGGTATAAAATAAATTTACGACTTTTACAAGACCTTTTATTTTGTTTTTATGGAAAATTGCCCTGTTACAAGCCATATTTTTAAGTTTTTCACACATAATAAGTTCTTGTTTGTTTTATATTCAATAGAAACAAAAGCGCCAGAAAATATTTCAATGCCCCCAACGCCAAGTACTTGATATCAAGTAAGCCAGTGATGGGACACGATGAAGACCTCGCTATATTTCATCTCGTCGAAACGATCATAAATACTATTATTGCAAGAAAATGATGTGAATAAATAATATTTTATAAATATTGCAAACTATAAACTACGTTTTATTCACCTTAAATCAAGAATAAATAGGTTTTCTAATCATTGTCGATAGTGAAACACCGTTTGAAAAACCCATCCCTACAAAGTGGCTAGTTGTCAGTGCCCACAACGCCACGAACTTGTATAGAAGTAAATCTGTGACGTCATAAGCGGACGGGTTTCAAGGTCATAGTGACTTTGTGCATTTTAGTGTAGTGCAACATCTTGCGTTGGCGCACGTGTTCTAACAAAAAATGAGTGACGGTGAATATGACGAATTATTGCGAGTTTTACAAGGTGTGGTTTTAAAAAGATCTGTAACATCTGCGTAAAACAGTGACTTACCCTCCATTTTCATTTAAAAAAAACACGTAGAAAACCACGTATCTAGCTTCTATTGATTGAAGTAAACGAAATAAAATGCATGAATCGATTGAGGTTATGCACGTGTAACTCGACCACAGTGAATAGAAAAATACGGGTTGTTGTACATTCGTCACAAAGTAAATTCGTCACAAAAAAAATATGAAATTCGTCACAATTCCCAATATATTAATTTTGTTTATTGTAAATTCGTCAATTATCGTTATAATCCGTACCGATAGCAAAAATTAATAAGAAGTAGAATGAAAATGTTGTATATTTTTCATAATCACAACACGTTTACTAATTTACCTTACATCTACATAAAAATCACAGTTTTCAAGTGAATGATTTAAATAAAAAATTTTGGCTGCAATCGTTACTTAAAGAATAAAATGTTTAAAAGAGGGTTTGTGATGAATTTACACATATTTTTAATACGTGTGATTCGTCACACGTATTAAAAATACTTTACTTTCAATGTATGGATTTTTTTTAATATGACGAATTTACTTAGTGACGAATGTACAACAACCCAAAAATACCATCAACCAAAAATAGACATCGACATCTAGACATCCTTATATCAGAAAGGATTTTGACGTGCCTCGAGCGCCAACGACTTGATATGAAGTAGAAGGATTAAATTTGGAGACAAATAGGGATGTGCCTTCTAGAACACACGTCTAATAAATTTACAATTCTTTTCTTTTATTATGGGAAATATATCCAGGTTTTCATATTGATTTTTTTATGAAATGAAACAAAATATGAAAATACGGTATCAGTTTTTATTTAGCTTCGTAAATTGGTGAATAAACATTAATTTCAACTTATAATATTATTTGTCGATAGGACATTAATCCCATCCCTACGTTTGACTATAGATACGTTATACATTTGTAGCGTGGCGCTGGAGGACACATCGCGTAATAGATAGATGGGCGTTCAAAAGGTTAAATCTCTATTTTAGAGCAATAAAGTTAAATATTGTACTAATCAATATTTAATTTATTCTTTATTCTCGCTTCGGACGTCTAGACCTTTTAGACCACGTTTTAGACCAAAGATGGGCAGGGCACAATTGGCCATATATAATTCTCGCCCATCCGTGCGGCAAACACTGGCATGGCCACCCTCAAGGGACTTTAATTTTGATGACACAAAAGATTTGTCGAAATTAGTCGCCAAATATTAGAATTAGTCGACAGAACATTTCGATCTCGCCGCCGATGTGTGTGTATCGATGACAATTATTGTAAAACACACCGCGTCCTATGTGACTCAAGATGGCTGGACAAATCTTCAAAATAGCTTGCATTTAACTAGGTCAATAGGTCACTTTATGTGACGGCTAAACACCCTTATTTCAGAATTGGTGACGCTACAGAATCTTAGATAATCGATCGAAAACGTGTCCAGCCATCTTGAAAAACCTCTTTTCGCTGGTCTCTCAATCTCGGTAACGGAAGTGATTTTGACGACTCTTTGCATATCAACGGGCGTCACATAAATTTGTGACGGGCACCGAGTTAAAAGTTTTGTGATAAGTACAGTGGTTTAGTGGAAAAATGCAAAAATCTGTGTCCAGCCATCTTGATTTTACGTATAAAACTTATGGCTGGCACTTCCGAATCTCAATAACGGGGGCGTTTTCGAATATGGTTCCTTTACTAATACTTGGTGACGCAATGTGTGTAGTTCGTGGGAGTAAGAGTTGGTGACCGATCTGGGGAGTCTTGGCAATTTTTCGGAAACTCTTCGATATAGCTCCTGGACTATACCTTGAAAATTTAACTCATATATTTTAATAGTAGGGGAGTCCTAGAAGAGACGTTTTTGAAAACCTGTACACGCCTCCCCCACCACTGAAAGGCATAAATAAACTTTTTCTCTTTTTAGCATCTAATCTTCACAATACAGTTGGTCCCCAAATCCAAATCTGTGCCTTTGCGAGAAATTATATTAATTAGCGAATAAATTTGGAAAAAAAAAGATCTTCGGTAGGTGCCCTAGTTTAGAGATATAAATTTGGCCAAGCTAGGGAGATTCTGTCCAGGTCGGCCACTTAGAAACGTTACTAACTTTTTCACCTCACAACTTCTCACAATCTCGGAAAGACTGTTTATCATTCGAAATCAGAGTGCAAAAGTGTATTTTATCCGCTAAAAAGAGGTAAGAGCTTTTTCATTCGAACCTTTCTAGTACTTATCCCATTTGATTCCATAAATCTGTGACGTCACATTTTAATTTGTCATAGGTAATCACGTACAAATTCCGGGTTAAAACAATTCTTACAAAGTAACGTTATTGACGACCCTGTCAAATACCCAATTTTAAAAATAAAAGAATAAAATATGTATATACCTACTAATGTTATAACGTTATTTATCCCTTTTTTTGGCAAAAAAGACATGTATAAAATTAAATTAGTTTTTTTCTTTCATTCTCTTTTGAGGATAAAGTACTGTGGATTGAGAAAAAAATACAGGGTAGGTATGCCTATCTAATTTTGAAGATATTCTATGTATCTCAGATACATTATTGGCAAACACCTATGTTATTTTCTCCACATGAGCCGAATGTACAGAGGCCAGCACATCAAGTTACCACAATCTGTCAAATTTCTTTGATAGTATTTCAACTTTATTGCAAAGACATAAGGTTCATTTTTAATTGAGAAAATTTGACAGTTAGGGATAGTTTGATGTGCTGGCGTCTGTACCTAGCTGAGATACTCAAAATAAAACTAAACTTATAACTTAAGCTGTTTTCTTACACCTAGCATTTTCTTCTGTACCTACTGTATATGGCGACTGATTCTGACAAAATTTTAGTGTTACTTACTAAAATTAAAATCCCTGATGATGGTCACGCCAGTGTCAATGACACCTAGTTTTCTTGTCAGCTTTAGCAGGCTTTAGCCGTCGGTGGCGTCTCGGGCACGTTTTCATATTCGACCGTGGTGCTCAAAAGGAATGTCCCCGAATTGACACCACCTAGTAGATTATAAGTTATAGGTAATCTTATTACATATAGTCTTTACTAATCAGTATAATCTATATACTAATATTATAAAGCTGAAGAGTTTGTTTGTTTGAACGCGCTAATCTCTGAAACTACTGGTCTGAATTAGGCTATGTAACATCACGCTACGACCAATAGGAGCCGAGCAGCGGGTGAAACCGCGCGGGAGCAGCTAGTAATTATATAACTCGAAACTCAGTATGATGTATTTACCACCTAAGGGCAGTGCCGGATTAAGCAATTGCAGGGCCCGTAGCAAATGATATCCAGGGGCCCTTGAATACGTTTAATTATTATCTATAGGTTCTGTTCTATGTATCTCTTTCTTTTCACCTTTTGTGATGTATTGTTTTTATTCTGGGTACATCGTCTTCACATATAATGTTATAATACATGTATACAAAACATTGTGAAACATTTTAAAAGAGTAACGGTGGAGTTTCTTGCCCATTCTTCTCCACACGAAACTACTTTTTGGAAGGGGCGACTAGAATCAGTTCTATTTCTTGTTCATTTTGACGTTCAAAAGTGCCATTCTTGTGCCTATTTGAAATAAATGTTTTGACTTTGACTTTATCGGTTCTCCACAAAGAAGTGCCTTCATAGCATCAGCTGTTGCGGACCACCTAGTCGCCGACAACCTTTTCAAAATCGGATGTTTTTAAGTAAAAGCTTTAAGTAAGATGAGGAAACCCTGACGATGTGTAACACCGGATACAAAAATTCCACAACTGTCTGCAGCGCACATATTAAGTTTTAATGAATGTAAATTAATTACATCTCATCTTACAATGAGTCACTCAAAAAAATTACGTCTAAATGGAGATTGGTTTGGTTACGCGGGGCCCGTAGCAATTTGCTACTCTTGCTGGTTAACCCGGCACTGCTTATGGGGGTAAAAAGAGGTAGTCAATTTTAAAAGGGATTTTACTGCGTGTCTTGTCCTAAAACACTTCCTTTACATTCCGATGTAACCGAACTCCACGCGGTCGAAGTCGGGCAAAAGCTAATGAGCTATAATGAGTGCAGGAGAAAATTGAATTCGCATTTCAAATCTACCCACGCACAACACAAGTCGTACACGTATAAGATCTCCGGACCCCATCAAAGAAGTGCTGGGTGGAGATGTACGAAGCGGAGAGAGGAGATTCTTAACAGTCAAATTGTATCCACTGAAGCTGTGTGGAGATGCGTACTAGACCGGAGTACCAGAGAGTCACTCGCTGTTCACATCTCTCCTCTCGTTTCGTCTCCACTTTGCTGGCTACATCCATTTTGATTTATTTTGACTGTTCAGGGAAAGTGTGACTGTAATTTATGTATAATTTTATTATTTTTGAGATTAAAATGACAGAACTAGATTCTGAACAAGCTGTTTTCTTAATGAGCATTAATTCAGTTACATTAAAAAAAACAAACTAATTACTTATGGATGTCAAATTTCAATCAAAGAATTTATTAGAAATCAATTTTCACTTTAATGCCGTGTTTTCAACAAACACAAGTTTATTGAGTTACCGCTTTTTGGCTTTAGCTGGGGTTTCTTATGATTGCGGTGAATTTTATAATATTATCTACAAGATTACAATTCTTCATGTTTACTTTTTTTTCTGTGTGGAAACGACCAAAATTCTGAAGGTAAACCTCTTGCGTCTCTTTCTCTCTTCACAAATGCAGAATATGATGACACACAGTTGCCAATAAAATAATTAGCTTGACCAAGAATTGCTAAGTCTAGATGTGGGTTTATTGGCTGTAACCTGATAACTGATACTTCAGTATGATGTAGTGCTTTGTTGAAATCATTTATCATGTGATTTGAGTCTGATGCCACAAATATGTATTTTATATTTTCCAGTTTCTTGAGGGCTCTCTTCACTTGCCTGTAATTTTTTCTTGTATTAGTATTAAATTATTAGTTTTACAAACTCTAAGTAACATTCTCACCGCCACGTGGTCCGTGAGCAGCCCACAATAATAATTAATATTCTAGCGACGTAAGTCACGCCTAGTCTCACTAGACTTTATAGGATAAGTCCAAATATATGATTTTACACTATCTACATATAAGCATTTGAAACTAACAAATGTTACAAGAATATTTCCGTTTGTTGATCAATCTGCAATCAATAATTTTGATGATTGTATCGACATAAAAGCAGTTGCGTATTAGGTACGTTTTTTTGGACCATTTAACGTCAATAAATGTTTTTAAACATACCACACAAAATTACTTGTAAGGGTGTATTTTTTGCCATTTGGTTATGGAACCTTAAAAACCGGCCGAGACCTAGTCAGGCTATCACAAATAATTCTGAACCAAACTATATTCAGCAATCTATGGAATGGTCTTTGGCAAATAAAATTAAAAGCATGCCACATTTATAGAAATTATTTTTAGGTGACTATAGCATGCCACAGAAGTTACACCTTTTTAATTGTGACTTGTATTCAAATAATTAGAGGCACCTATCAGGTAGAGGACTAAGCAGTGGCCCAGGCCTGCTAGAATATCAAAGTATGCTTGATGGTAAGAGTGTCTAAAATTCACTGAAAGTAATGTGATATATTAATTCAAAGACCGTACTTGATTATATCAGCAGGTTGTGGTAGACACATAGGTAATGACAGTGGTCCTCTTTCATTTTTATATCCCACACACTGTGGGGCAGCAAATAACATGGTACTGTCTTTAACATGCTGGCAAGCTTTTACCCAATCTTGCCCATTTCTCAGATGTATACCTAAGAAACCACCTCCATTCATATTCTTCTTTATGAATAATCTTGTCTTATTGACTATATCCTCACTCCACCATAGGTGCTTTTGTAAATGGACATTTTCTTTTTGTACTGGGAAACTTGCAGGGGCTCCTGTGATTTATAAAACATTATATTATACTAAAAAAAATAAAACAACACCATTTTAATAATTGAGTGTGAATTAGGTATGGTGGTATTTATATAATTTTAAACAATATTATTTCTAAAAACTATAATAAAATATGCTGGAATTTGCTTGAAAATACACTGGAAGAGTTATAACAAATCTATGCGTCATTCTCATAGTGGGGTTGTTTGCTGGAAGGCTGGAAGCTTAGCCACAAGCGAATATTATTAGAATGGACTTACCAGTAAAAGCCAGAACAGGCCACTGTTTAGGAGGATATTTTTGTTTCCACTTGTCTATCATTGCTTGGTTATATACATCATAATTCAAAGGCCCATAAAATTCTGAATCAACAAAATCAATGTTGAATGTATCCCAGAATGGACCAAATGGGTTTCCAGATTTTGCATTGCAACTTTTTTCATGTTCACCCATTCTTTGTGTGTAACAAAATGAGATTCGTTTCGTAATAGGCCAAATTACAGAGGCCAACTCATTCATGAAGTACTCCATTGTGATCACATTGTGATATAAAGATAAACCTTCGACTTTAAAATATGTATCAAAAGGTACTTGTACAGATTTAGGCTCACCAAATCTGTATTCCACCCATGGAGGAAGAACCAAAGTTCTATTCAACCCTTTACTAAACGCCAATGCTCCCAAAAAGTGATCTGCTTGATTACCAAATCTGCCTAAAACATAACATTAATATTTGTAGTAAAATAGAAAGATTCGTAAGTAGTAGAAATGAAATATTTGTGTTTACTTACCCATACAAGGACAGTACAGAATGAAGCCATTTTTTTCATAACATAAAAGACTTTCGATATTAAGGAGAATGTGAAATAATAAAAAGATATAATGTTTTACCATGTTGAAAAAAAGTTGGACAAGTAGTCGGTTCAAAAATAAACAGAGTCTTGGTCTGTACCGTGTAAGTGTTGTTTTGTTTGTGCTTGGTTGTGTGTGTTGCCGTACGTACGTACGTACGATTATACTCTTTGTACGTACGGTACGGAATGCCAATAGCCATACATTGGCAGCTTAGCGCAGAACCTCAGTGTTGCCAACTTTTTTTTCCTGAGTCCAATATAAGCGATTCTTCTGAACGTCACGCGTCAGAGTTATCTGAGCCAAAACATCCACTTTTTCCTCCAGATGAGTCTGGTTTTTTTTTCAAGGACCTAATTTTTGGTGCTGACTAAAATATTAAACTGATGAAAAAGAAGCTAAAAAGTGAAAAATAAAAACAAACTAGTCTGTAATCAACGCTAAGATTGTCAGTACAATACCGTTGCTACTCTTCAGCGCAGCATGCTGCTACTTATAAGCGCACGCGCCCACCACGTTAAGCTCCTAAATTAATGTAAGATTGTAAGTCATCTTTCGAGTGAGACGGGCTGTGCTGGAGTGCCCGTGCAGGTGTCAGGAACCTCTAACGGCGAAAATACACCAATCTAATTGGGAGTCGTTATGCGGGCGTGGCGGCGTTTGGAGATATATTAGGCTACTTGCCAGTATTATAAAGTGCTCTGTGCTACTTGGTTTTGCGAGACTTCGCCAGGTGGTCAGTTAGTGACTTAGTTTTGGATAGGTGAAAAAATTTAACTTACATTATAGTTGGAATGAACATGATTTTGAACTACAATGTTTGTTCCTTGGGATAAATTCATTCAAACTACGGAACCTTTGTGTGTGGTCCGACCCGCACTCCGCACTTGGCCGGTTTTATTTTAAAACAAGCCCTGTCGCATGTCTGGGTGAAATTTTGGTAATGGCGTCTGGCAGTTCAACCATAGGGTTGTCTACTGCTTAACCCTTAGAGCATTTAAAAGGCTTAACCGGACTATGTCGTGGTGAAAAGGAAGTACACCGTTTATAAAGTCTTTCAACAAGGACGGGTCGATGTTGAAATTAAATAAAACAAGCTGTATGTAAGATATAAAAGAAATTATTATATTATTTGAAAGGTCAATTTGCCAAAACGGTGGCACGGATCCGAAAGGTCCAATTTTCGATTACTCTAATGCATAGATCCGGCTGAATCTGAGCGATGGCCTGCAATATGTTGACTTTCAGGGCATCGGTTGATTGCTGATTATTGGCACAGACCTGCGACTTGAGAAAACCCCACAAGAAAAAGTCTAGCGGGGTCAAATCGCACAATCTTGGTGGACAATTATTCACGTAACCTCTGCGAGAGATAACGCTACCCTCGAACCGTTTATGCAGAATGCCATTCACTTTCAGCTCCTGGGTCAGTTGGATCTTGTACAACTGATGTGTGTGGGCCTCTTGGGGTGCAGGCCCAAGTCCCAACGCAAAATTCGCCAAATTGAAGTCTGCGTAAGGCCGTGTTCTTGTGCACGGCGAGAAATCGACTGCCTCGGACACTCTCACGGACAGCAGCGATGTTCTCGACCGATCTGGCGTTCCTTTGACGTAGCGGTGTTGGTTGGTTGTTTACCGAACCAGTCGTTTCAAATTTGGTCACCAAACGTTGGAGAATCGACTTTGAAGGGCCATCGCATCTGCCTTAAAATGGACGTAACGCGCGCAACGTTTGCACTAACAAACACTCATTTTGATTGATAATAAAGTTTTATCATTTGGACGTGCTGCTCAATCTTGTAACTTACCATGGTGATTTGGCATCAGTAACTGAAGAAATAAAAACGCATTTGACAGATGCCGCCAAAACAACATGGCCGCCACAAACTATCAAAATCGACCCGTCCTTGTTGAAAGACCCTATAAAAAAAAAGTTATTACTTTACCTACAAAGTAGCAAATTGGGCTGAATACAATCATAATTATATATACATACTAGCTGACCCGGCAGACGTCTATGATACCTAACTACCTTTCCTACCTACCTACCCTACCTACCTAGGGGTATGAAAAATAGATAGTAACTAGCCGATTCTAAGGCCCGTATTACAGAAGGATACTCAAGCACTGATCTCTGTTTAAAACTAGTTTTGAGTCAAGTTTTTATTTTAGAACGTTCCTCAAGCATAGATTCATTGATCATAGTTCAGCAGAGTTTGGCTTTATATTAGAACGTTACTCAGTTCGTGAATCGAACCCAAGCATCACCCAAGTCACAGAGTACTTTTTAATATATGGAAGTGTGGTCGGGACCGCGCTTGAGCAGAGATTGTTACATGTCATGTCAGTCTATTTGCGTCAAATTTTTAAATCAATTATTAAGTGGAATTGATATTGGATCATTGTTAAAAGAAACATTTGGAGAAGTTGATTATTACATGTTATTACTCCGTATCGGATTTTCTAGCTGATATATTTTGGTTGTGCATCCATGATTGTTTGATGATGAACTGTTTCTGTGTGATCAATGGATCAATGTTTGCAAGCCAAAATGGTAGCACCTCCAAGGATTATTTGATATTATGTAAAAACCCTAATGTATTGAGCAAATAAATAAAGACAACAATAACACATTCTACAATATTTTTTCAATAGCAATTCAAATAGAAGGTTGAACTATGGCGTTCCTCTCTCATACAATTGTGAATACTTCAAAAAGAGGTAGGTACAGGTATCAACCACACAACCGTAGGCATCCCATAGCCCCAGAATTGCAAATTATGTTTACGTTTTTATGCGATGGCCTCATCAACATCCCGACATCAATAGTCGGGCAGACACAACACCCGTCTGGTCAGAGGATCCTCCCTTTTCTATTCAGGATGAGTAAACTTGTCACCCTGTTCCTCATACCTCTGTAAGAACACAATGTAAGCCCGAAAGGCAAAATGCTAAATATCCAAAAATGTACGGGAGTGAGACGAATGACTGCAATGGACAACCAGTTACAGCGCACTGGTCCGAACAGAAGGATGTCGCCAAGTGTTCCAATAAACGTGGACATTCTCAACCTGCAAAAAGAGTATCATTTGATGACGCCGCAACCTTTCGCTACCAGAGGAGGCAGTACGCATTTAGGGGTTTACGTGCTTATAACACATACCTACCAAAAGAACATCAATACATGGTGTGTCGACTCCTAAATTTCTATACCTGGTTACAATATTATTCATTTTTTATAAATAAAACATAAATATGTAAAATAATATGTTTTTATTAACAATAATCAATCTTGAGTAATATCTATCTTCTATCTTTAAATAAAAATGTATTAGTAGTAGTAGTGGGTTAATCTGCGTCTGAATAGGTATGTTGGCTGGCATCAATTATTATAGTTTGGATGTGGTCTAGATCGACGGTATTAAATTGTTGGGGCGGCATTATTATTTCGTGCTCTATATCATCTGGATCTGCTTTAACTGGAGTCACCATATCTGAAACTAAACATAATAACATTTGCACAACATGCTCAGAGAGGAATCCCCACTCTTGACACCCCATAAGATAACAAAATAACGTTAACTTATTAGCTCCAACGGTTAACTGTACTGGTAGTAGAAAGCAAATTTTGGGAAAGAAAAGTATTCAGAAACATCTTGAACAACGACGACATCATGACGTCACGAACTTCTAAAAAGAGAGCTAAACATTTGATGGTGGTGGTGGTGGCTGTCAAGGCAGGTTAAGGTTCCTGTCGTAATAAAATAGGATTGTATTTTATTAATAATTTCAACAGTAGGAAACTGATAAGTTAACGTATATTAAAAAATAGATTGGTACTTACTGACTCGCATCATAAGGGAACTATTACATTTCGCCGCAGAACGGACACATTCAGCCATTTTGCTCGTGTGCATGTGTGAAATCTTTCAAAATTTCTATTAGCGGTTTTTCCCAAGAACAATTTTCTTGTGTCTTGCCATTTATGAATTGGTATACATTTATATTCAGCAAAACAAACACAAAAAACGTTCTAAACAAACAGATATTTTCTTATAGGTATTTGACAGTACTGACGTTTTAATTATCATAGATATTTATAGGCATAGATACCTACAAGTTTGCTTTTAAAATTACTATACTTTACTTCAAACACCTTTATTTCAATAAATGCGCGGGATTATAGTATTCAGGACAAAGTAAAAACCCAGATTTCCTAAATAGTTGAGCGTTTTATGGTATATTTTAATATTTCTAATGCATTGAAGATCAGAACAAAATTGCTAAATAAAATAAATCGTAAATGAAAACTGACTGTTGTATAGACAATAGACATCTCTGCTCGAGGCTAGATTTGAGTGTCGATTCAACTGAGTATAGTTTGATTACCGTCCTGGAATAAGAAAGATGCTCAAGCACTGAATCTAAATTTAAACTGAGATCGACTGATTGGCGATCAAACTAGACTTGAGCAACGTTCTGTAATACGGACCTAAGACCTGCTGAATATGCAAAATTTAATAAAAATCGGTCAAGCCGTTTCGAAGGAGTATGGTAACTAACATTGTGGCACGTCAATTTTATTTAAACGAGAACAGTAAAAAATCTGTCTGTACATTGAATAATTAAAAAAAAAATAAGCAGGGTTTAGGAACAGTAATAAAGAACGAATAAAAAAAAATTGTCTGTTTGTTTGTACACGCCAATCTTCGGAACTACTGGACGGATTGGAATGACTTTTTTTGTTGTATAGGTATTAAGTCTGGGCAACATAATATAAGCTATAATTTATCTTGGAAACTAACACCTGATGCAGAACCGCTACAGACCAGCTAAACTTTATGAGATACAAAAATGGTACCATAGCAAAAATTGTTCCACGTGATGAGCATTTTCTGCTGAGAGAATAAATTTGAAGATCTGGAACACCTGATGTGGAAATCCAAGAGCCCAGCTACACTATAACGTTATGACGTCTTAGAAAGAGTTGTTCAGCCTGATGAGCACTCTCTGTTGATTTATAAAAATCGAAGATCTGGAACTCCAAGAGCCCAGCTACGACATAACACATATAGGAATGACGTCTTAGCAAAAGTTGTTCGGTTTGATGAAAAATCGAAGATCAGAAACATTTGATGTGGAAATCCAAGCTTACTGATAGCTTTGATTCCCACATCAGATGTTTCTGATCTGGATTTCAATGGTTTTGATTAATCTTTAATTGAACCATTAGTACGTAATAGGGTTACGTATCGGTAACAAAATGTCCCAGATTTATAGAATTCAATTGTTCAATTAAAGATTTTAAATAAAACCATTAAAATCGTAAATATTTTTTTAACATGTAGGTATAACCATTTAGAATGATATTAAAGTTGCTCGTTATTGTGGGATAAGCATTGTATTAAGTCAAGGTGTATTTCAACAATGATTTTACCCAAGGTGTTACTTAACGGGAACACAGCGTTCTGTGAGTTACGTGTAAAACAAAATGGTGTAACTCTACAGGAACAATAGTTATTTGTTATGCAAGGCTGCAAAGTTGATTTTTGTTCACCTCACTACAGCGAGGAAACTGCTAGGTGCAAGAAAACAGGTGTTATATGTTGAGTTTTATTTTGTTCGAGCGTCTCAGATACATTGACTCATGTGAAGAAAATAACAGATACTTGGCAATGTGTCTTATGAGAATTGAGATAAATAGAATAATATCTCTAAAATTAGATAACCTGTATTTTTTTACTCAATCCTACTTGTCCTGGAGAATGAAAGAAAAAGCAAATATAATACAAGTAACTAACTAATTTAAATACATTTTTTTTTGCCATGATAAAGGTTAACACGATTATATTAGTATTTATTTTGTTTCAAAAATTAAACATAAATTACTGCAATTGGGTATTTGACAGAGAAATATTTTAACCTTTTGACCGCCACAGTCGTGTATAGACGACAAACCAAAATGTGCCCAGCACGCCACGGTCGCGACTGGGTGACAGAATTTTAAACGTAATAATAATAATTTCGACCTCACTACTTTGTAGGTATTAATGGACTATTCAAATGTGACGTCACAGATTTTTTAAATCAAATGGAATACTTATTAATTTTACAATTATATCTTCGCAAAATACTATTTAATTTCTGTACGATAATGCAAGTTTTTAAGGTGAGCGGTATTATTTCTATATGATTTAATATTTTATTTAAGACCGTGTCATGCATTTTCAGTGGACTGGCAGTATAGAAAATTATTAAATAGAAAGGTTCGAATTTTAAAAACTCTTCCCACGCTAGAGAGCAAAATGCAATTTTGGGCTCAGATTTCGAATGACAAACACACTTTCCGAGCCTGTGAGGTGAAAAGGACTTTTGTTCATTACTATAAATATATATATGTAATGTCCTTATTTGAATTTAAATGCATTCCTCAAGCCTTGTATATCTATTTTATATAGTTCAGTGATTGGGAATCACCTCCGAGGGGAAATCATTTCTGTTGCTTAGTATATTTTGATTGACACCTTGCAGTGCAGCAATAATAGACTGGGTTACTGTAAGGTGCTGTATGTAACAGCATTATCAATCCTTAGAATTTCTTGCAGAAAAAACAAGTGATATGTGTTGCAGTAGTGTAATGATTCCAAATAGTGGTTGATAGAAAGATGTAGTGTAAATGAAATGCAAGTTTTAGTTAGTTATTTATTTTAAGCCTTGACAGCATAAACACGAGGAGGGAAAAGAGACTTCTTTCTAATCTCTTTCCTGGTCTTGATTTTAGATTCGTGCTTGCTAAGAGCCTTACGCATAGCACGGGTCTTCTTGGTCCTCAAGTCTAAGGGCTTGTACTTCTTGTTTTTGTAATGATTTCGGAGATTAACTTTCATTTTCTGGTGGTACACAATGTATACTCGAGCAATTGCTTTCCTCACCACACGTCTAAAAAGAAAAACATATATGAGAAAACAAAATTAATCACATTTGTTATTTGAGTCTGCTATAGCCCTTACGAAATTGTTTTCTGTTGCAGCTGACAAACCTAATTAAACCAAATGATTTAAACCAATTTTGCCTGCTGGTGTGTTTATTGTATGGCTGATATCTGCAACTTCATTCATTCCATTCATTCATTTGGGGCAGGAATTTTATGATAAACATAAGACTGAAGTTCTTATTTCTTTAATCCTCGTAAAGTTGCTTTCCTTGCTAAACAGTAACAGCTCTAAACTGGTCCAATCAATAACAACTCATTTGATCAGAATATGGCTAAGGATAAACTTAAAGATAATAATTACTCTATTGGACTCTTCTCTGACCAATTTTTTCAATGCGTAGGACTTGGGAATATTTAGTTAATGGGAGCAGAGCAGAGGGAGCACAACTTCAATATAGTTGTGAATGCAATTTAAAAAAAACCTTTAACATCATAGATTGGCAATAAAACTGTTCTGACAAAGTGCCAGGCAAGATTGTAGGAAATATGCAAAAATTGTACTGACAGTATAACCTAATCTAAGAATTTCAAAGAAGCACAGAATTTCAAGAGTGATAGCCACTGTGCGGTTTCAGTAATACAATTGTATTTATGCTGAAATAATAGTAAGTGACTTTGTTTGAGAATCATATTCACACACTGAAATAACGAGTTCCCATACAAAAACTTACATTTTGGAGAGTTTGGATGCAACACCTCCTGTTACTTTAGCAACCCGAAGATTAGTCAACTCTGTTTTCAATTCTTCGAGCTGTTTGAACAGCTCCTTCTTGTCTTTAGTGCGCAACTCAGAGCACTTAACCTTACCCTGAAATAAGAAGGCATAATGCTGACTAAACAACAAACTGGTATTTCACTTCACTTACATTAAACATAGATTAGAAAATATGAAAATAACTACATCTCAATACAATGTTACAAACACATTGTTGAATCATTCACATTTAGCACCAAAACATAACATGGGGGATGGCCTACGGCCGGTCTTGCTGTATGTAACTTCCATACAAAATTCCGTAAAAATATATTAAATCAAATATAAAATTAATATCACTCATTTGATTAAACTGTCGGCAATCTTTCATTTTCGGAAGATTGGTCGTATTAATAAAGATGAGAAATATTTTCACAAACCATTTTGAAAACGTCTCGACTCGCGTTTTTGACGTATAGAAAAGAACAATGCTCAGTGTTGCCAATGAAACAAGATTTTACTTTATTCCTTTGACGTCGTTGTGTTCCGTCAGATATGAGTATTTTTATTTATTTATCCATAGTTGTTGTTTTAATAGTTTGTTTTATTCTTACGCACGGCTTTTTTTATTAATATGCAGCTTGATATGTCTGTCTTTGAATATGGCGAATTAGGAAACTAATATGAATGTACTGGATTTGACCTCGACAGATGTATGCATACGTGTATCCATCTCCTAGTACCTCCAATTTTGGTGGTATACCTACAGTCATTGCCTGCGGCATTGTCTGATGGCACCAACAATGGTATCTGTGACAGCATACAACTTATTTGTGATGAAAGTTGTACAAATAATTTTTGGTGCGTGACCAAAATTGAAACAAACGCCACCACTAGTTTTTTACAACGTTGATAAATAACGGGCCCGGGCCCTGTCAATGTCATTCAAGCGCCAAAAGATTATTGAAATGACAAAAGAGTGAGTTAAGCGATTTTGCTTCAGATGGGTACATAAAGCACAAAAAACAGTTTAGAAATATCAACTCTGGACTAAAACAGAAATCAGAGGGCCGCTCTTTCTTCACAGTGGGGAAGAGCTGATGTTAACCGTCCGATATAGCTCTGTCAGATTCTCACACTGAAGTAATATAGAATATAGAAATAAATAATACCGTTTTATTATGTGGTGGTTCAGGTTCAGGGGATGCCATTGAAAAACAGTAGATCTACTGTTCAAACAGTGGGATTGGTAGTGTGGCTACGCACAGCTGATTTTCACTTATGATTTTATAACCTGTGTGTGGACGACCGATTGAAAGGGATACTAAACTTATCAGGTTTTCTTTTTGTGATCTTGCAACACTGAGCTGTGTACTCTAATCATAGTGACAGAGTTACCTACAGGTGACTTAGTCATAGTGTCAAGTGTCAGTGTCAGATCAAGTCGATCAAGATGTCACTCTAATCACTGGTGGTGATAGTCCAGTCCTAATATACTCTTTGGTCCAGTCTTTAGTAGAGATGTTATATTAGAGTCATTTTTGGGTAATCCTATTATTGAATATATTAGTTATAGCATATTATGATACCATACCTATTACTGGGTATTAGTCAAATATTAGTGAACCGATTCATTATTAGCTACTCAATCTAATATTGATACTTGCGTAATTTTCGCCATGATTAATATGGAATACAAAATTGTGAACATGCACAATATTAGTCACGTATGCCTATTAGAGAAGTGAAATGGTGATTAAATTTTCCTTCACACTTTAACAGGCTTGGGACTGTCAACGTTGATTGATTATGTTGGCGTACGGTATTTAAAAAGTTAATCACCATATGTACAATAATTATTGTTTTTTCTATAGATTTAAATAATATTTTAAACATTTTTCTTCTTTTTATCTTTCTCATATTTTTTTTGTTTTTTTTTTCATATGTGCTATATAATTTATACATACCACCAAAAAATAAATGTTTAATCATTAAAATACTAAGAAACTATTGAATAGTTACTAGTTATCCTTATCAATCAATAAATCACTGCGTGCACGTGCTGTTCGAAAACAATAATATTTACAATGAGCCGCTGTGAGCTTTTTGGCTACAAAAAACATAAACAAATATCCATATTAACTAATGCGATAGAAACAAGTGGCTAAATAGTAAAATACTGTTCATTACTTGCTTAATTAGTAACCAACTCAAACAACTTTTATACGAAACCCAACATCTTATAACTTAAGTCTTTAAAATATACACATTACGCGCGCACAACGACAGGCAAGCAAGCAAGCAGCCAGGTTCTATTCATTCATACAATACAATATTTATCTCACTCACTCTACCGCTTCTCGGTTTAGGCGAGTGAGATGACCGTGCTCGGCGAATAATAATAGCATAGCGACAGCGACTCGAGGTGGGTCGCCTCGCTATTACGCGTCACTATTATTTGACTAATACCTGGTAACCTATTACTCTATACTCGCTTATCCTAATATGAATATACATGGCTTGTATCATAATACCTGTACCTATTACGAATATATCAGTTACATCTCTAGCATTATATTACTCTTTGTGATAGTCAGGCAGACGTGCATTTTTTAGTTTCTATTGAAGTAATTATTCGTCCCCCTGTCTTAGTTTTAGAGTTCATTTCATTATTTGTTATTTTAAACAATTGCCAGCAGTGGTGTGAGCTTTGTATGACCTAGTACACATATGAAATAACCCAAGACAACGAAATTTTGTACTTAAAATAATCCCACTCACTCATTATTACAAACTTCAAATTTAGTTCAGTGCCCCAGTATTGAGTATTGATTGTCCACTATGAACGACAACAATGAAGTCTTTAGTATTGATTATAAAAAATCCTTACAATATTGGGCGGACATACCACCTACTGTCGATGGAGTTCTTGGGGGATTTGGATTTATCTCGAATGCAGACATTGAAGGATCTGAACTGTTCTTAAAGTCTTTACTTTCTTCTGACAATCCGCCTTCTACGAACTCTGCATTAGACTGTGGTGCTGGTATTGGTAGAATAACAAAACAGTTATTATTACCTCATTTTGATCTAGTTGATGTTGTTGAACCCGATGAGAAATTTGTGAATTCCATTATGGAGTATGTGGGAGACCTGGGCTCGAAATTAGGCACCTTGCACAAGGTTGGCTTGCAAGAGTTTATACCTTCTAGGCAATATGATATTATTTGGAATCAGTGGGTATTGGGATATCTTACGGATGAGGATTTAGAGGCTTATCTAATACGGTGCAGGTAGCTTATTTTCAGAACATTGTTATATTACCTACAACACCTATTCTTATGAAATTTATTATTAGGTATTAGAATATTCCACTAATGAACCCAACCTATTCTTCATTTCAGGGATTCTTTATCTGCAAGTGGCATCATTGTAGTTAAAGAAAATGTTACTTCTTCTGGAAAAGTAGAAAAGGATTCTACTGATTCATCAGTCACAAGAACATATAAGCAATACATAAGAATATTTAAAAAGTGTCACTTGAAGAGAATCAAGCAATGTAAACAAGCTAACTTTCCTAATGGCATATATCCTGTGTATATGTTCGCACTAGTACCTAATTACAAAGAATTAGAGAGCTCAGTAACGAAGACAAATAGCGTTCTTAAAAAATCTTGTAATATATCAGAAAATAAAATGGAGTTATGAATTAAAATTTGAGTTATTTGTTTGATTTGGAAATGTGTATTCTGCAGTGTAGGTACCCTAGCATTTACACAATAATAAGCTAGGCAATTGTTACTGTGAATATAGACTTATACAAATAGTAATTTTTAACATTCCACTGTCATAAAAATAATTAGAGTAAACCAAGTATTGGTTTATTCAAGTTTATTTTTATTTATGTCTGGAGCCTGAACTAGGAAAAAATTAAAATTCTAATTACATTTTACTAGGTTATTGCAGAGACGATTCAAATCCAGTCAAATGCTAAACCGCAATAGCGGAATTTAGATGGCTTGTAACAGTTGTAACTAGTTACCTACGTCATTTTTGAGAAGTTTATGGAAGCAGTATTGTTATAGACAATACCCACCCCGGAACATAAAGGGCTACGGAAGGAACATGGATGGGTTTTAGTCAGTAAGAGTCTGACACTCCCTTCCGCTCCACCCAGAGCGAGAGCAGTCATTGGATGATTTCCCAGCCTTAAAAAAAAAAAAAAGGGTCTCCCCACATTTATCGACGCGGAATCGGCTTAAGCCGAGTGCGTATCACCACACTACTCGACTTATCGCCGATCAGCTGTTACGACAGATGTTGACAACGGCTCGTTTCGCCGTCGGACGGCGTCGCGGCGCGTCGTCGTCCGAGCCGAGCCGATGCGAATGGTAGTAGTAACACACTTATTGCGTAGACATAAGGGCTTTTTTGACCGGTGTTAGCCAATTCCGCGTCCATAAATGAGGGGAGACCCTTGCCCTATGAGTTCTTGCGACAAGACGAAGTTCACAACTTAAACACTAATTAATAAGCATGGAAGCAGAAGCAGATCGAGCTGTGTCGCAGATCAGCAGATCGAATCGCATCGCCGCCGCGCCGCATGCAATACGATTTTAAAGTAGGTGCAAACTTTTACCATACATAGAGGGAAAAATACGAAACTGTTGGAGTTAAATTTCGCGTGTAATGTAAACGTCGGAATAATAATTAATTATTACGATGCTTTTGCCTTTCTTGAACTATCCATGTCAAAATTCCGGCAATAGCTCGATGCAATGCCGCAAATTACGGAAATACCTACCTAGTAGGTACAATTAGATGCAAGTGTGAAAAAGTCTTGCCATATCATTCACTCAAGGCGAGATTGCAGCCCGAGCCGAAAGTAAGGGCTACGGGCACAATGGGTCTTCCCATTGAGTGCCTTACTTTAATTTAGGTACACTAGTATCAACCGACGTTTTTTCTACATATTTATGTACGAAGAAATAAAAAAATAAAACAAACATTAAAGGTTTAAAAATTTATAATTTTGAAACAATTATACAATTTCACACGCTTTATTTTTTTGTTGGGTATTAGCTTTACTTGTATGTTTGTTTGTAACTGACTCCTTTGGACCCACTTCAAACAGTCAGATTTCATTTAAATTTCGTAGACTTATCGAGGACCGATGACAATACACTAATTTGATAAGATTATTCCATTATCCTAATTAGGATCGTCAGGATTAAATGATTTTCTTGCTCTGAGAGATAGAAGAAATAGAAAAGAAGAAGAGAAAGAAGATAGAAAAAATAGAAAAACAATACTATGAGTCATATCTCCTGATTGGAGATGTGTCTATGTTATAATTGTTAATTTTTATATAATTTCTAACGTATTCACGATCATTTTCTGTTAACAAAGACCAACTCTCTAACTCGACCAATATCTCTAGACTCATACAGCTTTGTATGATTCTCTCTATGGAAATCATTGATAAGAAATCGGACTGCATTATACGTAGTTCTTTTAAATAAATTAGTGGATTTTTGTCCAATATCTTAAACATTACATCATCAGTAAGTTGTATTGCGGTACCCAAGTGAATGAATTGTACATTCAAGCAGTTTGTAAAAATAAATAATAGTTGCTCTTCTGAACAGGTAGATACACAAGTAATCTTTTTAAGGTTACGAAATGGTGTTATTTCTAGTTTTTTTGTATACAAGGACGTGTGCTGTATTAAGGTGCAATTGTATAAAGTTAAGGACTCTAAAAAAGGGCACATTTGACTTATATACATCAGAGCATTTAAATCAATTTGATCAACATGCTCCAGGTGTAAATTCACAATATTACAGCCCTTTACTTGAAGAACTTGTTTAACCTGATCTGCATAGAAGTCGCATGATAACAATTTAAGCTCTCTCAGATCTCCTAGGCCTATAAGAACTAATAAATCACTTTGCAAATCTCGGTTGTGAAAAACAGTCATAATTCTTATATAGGGACACATTTGTACTGCTAACTGCAATTGATTGCTTGTCGCGTAACGACTGACATATGTTTTCAAATTTAATGTTAAAACTTCAGAGTAATTTAGGTCAATATACTCCAGGAGTCGTCCAATTTCGTCACATCTACCAATGTCTTCGATGTTTTTGCACTTTAAAAGCACTTTAAGGAACCCGTCTAAAGTCACACAAGTTCTGTATAGTTGAATACTTCTCAAGTTTTTAATTTTCACAACAATATCCATACTGTCATTGGTAACGCATTTTGAACAAGACACGTCCAATTTTTCTAATAATTTACAATTGTCAACGATACATTGTAATATGTTATTAGTACAGTCATAATTCATAGTTAAATATTTTAAGCAGTGTAGTTCCTTTAATGATTTAATTACGGCATCTTCCATATCTGCAGTTTTCCAACCTCCGGATAGTGAACCTAGATTTAGGCAAACGAGTCCGTTTAGCATGTTTAACTTAGAATAAAATATTGACCGTAATATCTTTGGAATGGTGTCGATAGAAACTACAGTTAAGTTTTTGGTAAATAACACTTCTGCCATTTTTATAATTACATTCATCTGGCTGACGAATTTTCCCATGCAACCACGAAATCCTAATGATTGCTTAGTTTTCTCCAGGAGTTCTGTCAATGCTCGGATAGTTTCATGGACCAATAAGTCATGAAGCATCCAAGGAACGTTAATGTCTAAATACGTCCGTATGGTCTCAACATTGCGTGCCAGTTTTATTTGTGCTTCTTTAGAATCTCGCTGCGAAAGCATTGCGATTGGCATCATTTGGTGCTCAGCCTGTTGAGCCACCCAATCTCCAAGTCTACCTAATGCTAGGGTCTCTAACTTTTTAGGTTGTTTGTACCGTGCCATATTCACCTGGAAAGGTAAAAAGTATAATTATTACTTCGGTATGTTTTTAACTCGGGCGGTGGCTAATAACACGGTAAGTACCTAAAGCGCCTGACAAGGTTCGGAGTGTTCGAACCACAGAACAGCTCTTTATCTGTTCTGTGGTTCGAACCCACGACCTACTTCTCCTGTTGGGGCCGTAGGTAGGTACTCAGCTGAAGTTTCTCGAAAATAATGGATTAGAAAAACTTAACTTTTTTAGTTTCTCGTCATTACTATTAGATACCTATACAGTCTGTGAAGTTCCGCTAGCTTATTTAATTTGGCCCTGTATTGAATTCCGAACGTAACGAAGAATTCCAGGGCTAACTTAACCCCTGAAGGACGCGAAGGAATAAGAGTGGAACCATGAGTGCAGCAAGCGTGGGAGCCAAGCTCGCTCAACACAAATACCACCTTTATCCGCGAAAAGAATGACCTACCTACTCTACTTTTTGCAGCAACTGCAAGGTAATCAAACCATTTTTTTACCACAGTTAAATAAATGCATAAACATGCTGGTCCTGCTCCACAGGACAATCTAGTGTCTAGACAAAATCAAACTGGTTGCTAAGTAAATTAGGTAAGTAATAATTTATAATTTGTTACATATTATTTTATTATATTGGAATAACTTTGCACACATTGATTAATTTATTATTATTAACTTTTAGAACGTTTGTAAATATGTGAGCACCATGTACTTATGACATAATTAAGTTTACCTGCCAGTTATATGTTTGTGTATTGCTTTTATTCTGCGTGCATCGTCTTCACATATAAAGTTATAATTTCATGTAATATAAAACATTGTAAGACATTTTAAAAGAGTAACGATGGAGATTCTGGATCATTCTTCTCCACACGAAACTACCTTTTGGAAGGGGCGACTAGAATCAATTCTATTTCTTGTTCATTTTTGACGTTCTAAAGTGCATTTCTTGGGCCTATTTGAAATAAATGATTTGGCTTTGACTTTGAATAATAATAACTACTAACATTCATTTTTTTAAATATCCTTTGCGTCGTCGATTCGTTTTTGAGTTCAAAGCTGGCTCCTTAATTCAGATGTTTGATTTAAGGATCCACGGGTTTTACTAGAAATTAAAGGATCGTGCCTACAAAATCGGTCCCTACAATTCAATTTAACTCAAAAAAACCGACTACAGGCAGTCTCTTAGGAGATTATTAGCAGTATTGGTACTTAGTTACATTTGGTACCTACTCTATGGTTATTCTCTGTGCAGTGGTGGCCCTTTGGTAGAAAACAGCCCGACTTACGAATTGTACTTAGGTCATGATTTTCAGGCGCTTTACTTTGTGTATTTAATTTTATCACCACTGCTCTCAACACGGTGAAGTAAAACATCGTGAAAAAACCGGCATGTCCTAGCACCAAAAAGTTCGAAAACATGTGACATCCGCCATCCCGTACTGGGCCCGCGTGGTGGATTTTGGCCCACTCCCTCTCTTAGAGAGGAGGCCCGTCCCAGCAGCGAGAACAATATACGCTGATGATAATGGGTTCAAGCTCATGCGCTTTACTCTGTGTAAATCAATTCATCACCACTGCTCTCAAAACAGTTCGCAGAAATGTGATATTTACCAAATACCAACCCACACTGGGCCCGCGTGATGGATTAAAGAAGACCCAGCTGTGGGAACGCTATATTTTAAATAATTTAAAATTAAAAAAAAAATGTCGTAGGTATAAGGTACACAAAACACAGGTTGTAGAAAGGTATAGTTACTTCATAATACCTCAATTAAAATAAATAATTCAGTAATTGGCGATGGCGGCAATCAAAATTGTTTTTCGACGTTCATGTTGCGGGAATAACTACTTTAACTACAAACACAAAATTTTATGTGCCTTGGCACGTTCGCATACTTAGCACTAGTCTTCTAACTAAATCTTGTTTCCGATTATCAAAGTGTATAGATGCCTTGGTACCTACCTCTTAGGCATGTAACTACATGTTGCAATACATATTTATAAGAATTAAAATAGATACCTAATTGAAATAGGTAGCTGTAAACCTATGTTGACGGCTATTTCGCATCACTGAATTGAGGTAAATATAAGTACTTACCGACATATTTTAGTTCTCCACCAAATATAAATAGGACGTTAATTTATTCGGTAAAATGATATTATCTAGTTTGTAAAGACGATTTTGCCAAAATCACTAACAAATATCAAAACATGAGAACTGAAAGCTATTATTTCTGCTTTCTTAAAAAAGTTATGAGTTGCACGACGTGCTGCGCATGCGCATGTAGTTGGTATTTTTAGCTTTGAAACAGAACGCTGGGTTGTATTGCTATATATCTAAAGATAATGGACTGATGTATCGTCGCTATACCCACCTTTCACATATTCAGTCACTTGCACAGCTTGTGTTAGTTAGGGCTAAGGAGAGTTTAAAGAAATGACCAGGTTCATTTTGAAGCATTCCAAGCATGCAAAGAAGATGAGGTAGAGCGTAGTAAAAGCTTCTTCAGAGAGAAAATATTCGTTTGGAATGCTCCGACTATACCTTAATTATTATTTCTACCGTCTAGAAACGTTAAACAGGTGCCTCTGACAGTTTGGTTGCTATGATGGACGATGTGCCACAACACAACACACAGCCTACGTAAAAGTACCTACAAGACGAGTCAAATAAGTACAATTTGTAACTAACACTTATCTTAATACTAGCTGACCCGACAGACGTTGTCCTGTCTTAACTGTGATACCTACCCTACCTACCTACCTATCTGCCTACCTACCCTATCTACCTAGCTACCTACCCTACCTACCTACCTACCCTACCTACCCTACCTACCCTACCTACCCTAGCTACCCTACCTACCCTACCTACCCACCCTACCTACCCTACCTACCTACCCTACCTACCTATCTACCCTACCTACCTACCCTACCTACCCTCTCTACCTACCCTACCTACCTACCTACCCTACCTACCTACCTACCCTACCTACCCTACCTACCCACCCTACCTACCCTACCTACCTACCTACCCTACCTACCTACCTACCTGCCTACCCTACCAATCTACCTACCCTACCTACCAAAAAAAAAAAATGTATTCTGCTATTCAGGGCGGAGACAAATCCAACGAAACAAAAACCATGAAAATTGGTCCAGCAGATCTCGAGTTATAATGGAGGGAACAAACCCGTCTTTCTTTTATATATATAGATTAAAGAAACGCTATATTTAGTAGGTAGGCATAATTATGTAAGATGCTTGTCAGTGCTTTCGACATGGCGAGCAATTCATTAAAGAATTTAATACTTAGTCAAATGATCTGAACCTAAGTGAAGTTCGACGACAATATAATATACTTGTTAGGTATTAGACAGCAACGAGTATAGGCAATTACCGTCGAACCGTTGTGTTCAATAATCATCTTTGAACCAGACCACGCTCGAAGATGATGATTGATTGCAGTGGTCCCTCTTGTCCTCTACTCACGCACAGTTGGTGCTCCAGTGAACATTTCGTGAGTAATATTTTTACAATTATGAGGTTATTGTTGACATAGAGAAGATTATTTTGAACTTACTTCATGGAAAGTAAAGTTTTTGTTGAGAATCTTCCTTAATTAAAAAAAAAGTGAAGCATAGATATGTATAAGAATATCTAATAAAACAAGTTGATTGTTTTTATCGTCAATTTATCGACCGATAGCAACTTAGAGCATTTAACCTATAGCAATAACGGTTAGGAAACTATTAATTATTTTTATAAAACTAAAATCATTTATAGGAGGTTTTTTATTTACAGTACTTAACAAATAAGAACAAATACGATGCTAAATCCTTAAACCCTCTACATACGCGGTCTTGGGTCATACTTGATTGATACCAATGTGACTTTAAAAACATACTAATTCCATGGACTTGACATTGCATTGACTTTGACAGCTTGACATTTCTTGATTGAACTGGTGCGTAACAAAACATATTATTTGCTTGTAGTTTCATTTATTTCGTTGCAGTGATCTTGTAAGGATTTAATTTAAATTCATTATTATTTGTTGCTCTACATTTTGACTTTTATTCGGTTCTCATCAAGCAACCTTTCAAGTTGGAAAATAGTTTTATTAATGTGATCATAATTGTTTCAGTTCTCTATTGTCATTGGCAACGCAAGTGATGGCTTTGCCGTTACCTATACCTCCGTGTGCTAAAAGAGATGGTCTTAGTGGCTTAAGTTGCGAACATTTCGATTATGCTAGTACTATGGCTACAACTTTGTTGGCACCAGTCAAAACTGAACGTGAAATACTTGAACATTCTATGTCTGAAGACGACCCAAATGCTAATACGCAGGTACCAAGCGTGGTGGGTAAGCAACCTCGTTGGGGTCCGCGACATCGTGGAGCCCAAGAACTAGCTGAACTTTATAGTCCAGGTCAGTTGCTTACAGTTGTTGGCGAAGTTGTTCTTAATATGTATGGGACTTAACACTTACATTATTCACATCAACAATGTTTAAGAATAATGTCAAAACTTTATTTAATAAAACCTTATAGCTTAATTAAAATCTTTTATGGAGGTTAGCATAATCGGAAAGATTAACATGTTTTGATTTTGGAACAGCAATCGTAAGTAATTCAAGGGAAAAAAGATAAAATAAAAAAGTTGTACTGGTTACCAAAAGCTGTTTTGCTAACACAATTTTTAGTGAATTCAAGAACCTACTCAATGTTAATTTTATTTTTATGGTTAACTAGTAAGGTAGTTAATGAAAACTACTCAAATGGTAATTTATACAGGGTTCATTTTTGAGATTAGTAGTAAGCTAATTATTACAAAAAACCTGAAGCCTTCGAACCTTGTTCCTAAACTATTGAAACACAGGATCAGTTTTACAAGACTGTCCTTAACTTTTGGGGCATTTTGATCTTAATTATTACTATTAAGTTCACATTCATACGGATATAATAATGTCTTTTGCCCTCATCTCTGCCTGTAAAGACCCCATTTTGAACTTTCTCGTTTTCAAAGTCATCTGATTCTATGTTCTTTAAATCGTACCAATCTGCTTATTATCTGAATTCCAATTTCATGTTCAATTTAAGTGAACTTGTGTTACCCCATTCTCACTTGTCAGATGTTGATTTTTGCAAAATTGTTTGCTACATATCCATTATTTGACTTTCAAGATTAGTAACAGGATAAAATCCTCCCCTATTATCATTTTTGCTTTTTCCCCAGGTGGTTTTTTGAGGCACTGAATTCTTAATTACTGTTCTTAGTATAGAAACCTGTACCTATTATATTTAGTTGTCTTGTCACTAATCACTCTTTGAGTATTTAGTTTATCAAACTAAAAATGATAAACATTTTATTTCTCAGCTTAATTTTTATTAACAGGAATAATATTTTTCATATAAACAAAATTCCACCACACATTCACCCCCTTTAGCAAGGTTCCAATATAGTCATGGTAATAGTACCTACATAATATTACTACTCTTCTTACTTTATGATCTGAAATACAAATTATATGTGCTGGAGATCATCGTTTTTTGGAACATCCTCTTAGGTTCCAAAGAAGGTTCCGATGGGAAATCTCATTGGAGACACTTGCCTACTTGTATCATTAGTAGTAATAAACCGCGCACCGGTAACTCGCGCGCCTCCAGCGGTTGGGTTATTATTTTATGTACTCTTTTGGCACTCTCAAATGGACTCGAAACTGAACTCGTCGCCTTTTATAGAAGGGTCCGTACACTGCTGACTCCAAACCGAATGCATCACCCGCCGTCATCGATTAAGAGAACGCTTCTTAAATGCTAAGATCCACAATTACGAGGTGTGCAGATTGAGGAAGTATTTTTTTAAAGTCGATTCGTGTTTTATTACTCATTTCAATTATCTCTAGCCAGTTCTTATCTCATTATGTTCGATAAGATAGAGAGCCAACGACTAAAATTGTGCCTGATATCGACAGGAAATGAACCGAGAAGTAGAGTAGCCTACTTCGGATCTTAGGATCTTAGCCTGTTGCGAACTGTGACGTATTACAATACTGGCCTGTCTGTATGCGTGTTGACAGGGTGACCTCAAGGCCGAGTCTAAAGACAAGAGGGTTGAGGGTTGACGTTTGAACTAAAGGTCGGTTTATTATAAAGCAGTAGGTCCACTGGCGGACTAAAGTGAGGGCTGGGGCTTAGGGCAGCTGGTGCAGACATTGGTCCTAGGGGGAGCCGAAATTTTTGGTCCTTGGACATGCCGTTTTCTCACGATGTTTTCCTTCGCTATTTTATGTACGAAAATTCAACAGAACACCTTGCCTGGGCTGGAATGATAATATCTTCGAACTCGTTCCCCATGCTCTCGCATTCTACATTTTCAAACTTCTCTGTATAGGTTGACAAAGTAATTTCTATTTGTTATTAATGTTTAAAACAAAATTTAAACAATACGGTGTGAACAAATGGAGGGCGGAGAGGAGGGTGGGTCATTAGCAGTGCCGTCCC
The DNA here is from genome assembly GCA_951799385.1 of Hyppa rectilinea. Lineage (NCBI taxonomy): Eukaryota > Metazoa > Arthropoda > Insecta > Lepidoptera > Noctuidae > Hyppa > Hyppa rectilinea. Next base: position 10,105,187 of record OX637306.1, on the reverse strand, counting down.
GGGCCTCCGACAGGCCTGTTCCGCCACTGAGTAGGTACAGCATGTTTGGACAAAATCCCAGTTATCGCTAAGAACAAACTGTATGTATGACAATAGATTCTATACGAAACAACCCTACCCAGGTTGTAATCTATAAAAAAATAAATTTAGGGTTGAAGTCTCTATGGAAAATGGCCAGGCAGATGATGATGATCTCTATTAAGTTGCGTAATTATATTATATTGTTAAGAATTCTTTGGCTATACAATATTATTGCCTAGGGCTAAAAGGACTTGCTTTTGGTTAGGTTTGCACGACTATAATTTTGCATTATCGAGTAGGTGGTGACAGCCAACGGTGCCTCGTTTACGCCGGGTTAAATTTTCTTTAAACATTCCACAAAAAAAAGTCCATTTGTTGAGTAAAATCCCTAGACATTGTTGATGTGTCTATTTTATTGTTTGTGCTATTGTGAAACAAACAGTAAACAATAATTTAAATTTTACAAAATGTAAGTGTTGACTCACAAGGCCCTTTTTTATTTGCTACGTTTTATTTTTATGCGAAATAAAAAATTAAAGAATTGAGACTGAAATTTTTGTTTTAACAGGCAAAAGACTACAAGAATCGGTCTGTGTGGTGATTTGTTGCACGTTGTGTTTGAATGCTGGTATTCTCATGGCCATACACGCCCAAGCGGATGCCTCATTATTTTTAGCGGCAATTTCTGGTGTTCTAACAGCAGATTTTGCTTCAGGCGTAGTGCATTGGGCTGCCGACACTTGGGGAGCAGTTGATCTACCTATCATAGGCAAAGTAATAATTATGCTCATTAAAACTTTCACGTACTTATTGTTGGCTATGTTCTTGTTACTGTGCTATGTCTATACATAATTATTAACATATGCTTGATATTATCTATATCTATGCCACTCATTGCAGATATTTCGTATACCATATAATCATTGTCATTTCTTGATACAAGTATACGTACATTTGATATCAAAGATTAGATAAATAGAATTTTTTGAGCGGAAACAAAAATACATTACATTTAAAATAATAGCTCTGCAAAAGTTATTAAATACTAAATCATGTAAAATCATGCACTCACCAACCACAGCCCATATAGAAATACAAAAAGTTTGGATGTACAGTCACCAGCACATCAAGTTACTACAAACTGCCAAACTGTCTCAATCGATTTTGAACTTAAAATGTCTATGTTTTAAAGTTTGAAATCATTAGGAGAAATTTGACAGTTTGGTATAACTTGATGCGCTGGCAACCGTACCACGCACTGCGATCTATCACGCTAATGTATCTATAGTCTGTTTCAAAACAAATGGATAAAAAAAGTACTTCTGGATGCCAATTTGTAGTGCCACTTACAAATTGTGTTCATTGATTTGAATAATTAAATCGTCGAAATTTTACTTTCTGACACGACATGCAACTCATGGGGCGTTGCATGTCGTGTCAGAAAGTAAAATAAAAATAAAAACTATTTTCATTCTTAGTAAAGTTTGTATTTATAGAGTAAAGAATCATTTAGTTACTAGAGTTTTAGCAGTTTTTTTTATTAAACTGCTAGTTAGAGAACTTCGGTTTTTTTTTTAAAGATTGTATTTTTATTGACATTTTTTTTTAATAATTCAAAAGGTACGCCGTATAAAAATATACAGTGTGACTTGCAGCGTATATTCCTTTCAGGGCGTGCTAGTGAGAATCCTGCGCACCATTATTAAGCACCCAACATTGCGTAGGGAAAGATCCATTAAAATCGAGAAAATTCAAATTTTATGCTTCTGAAAGTTTCATAGAATTCTTAAAAAACTATCAGTTTTCTCTTAATTCTCAAATTAAATGGCTTTCATTTCGTTCAATGGCACTCACCAATCAGGCGTAATCTGTAGTCGTAGTAAACGTCAATTTCGTAGTAAGTTCGGCAGAGCCAATAACCAGAAACAGCTGATGATGTTTTCAACAAAACATTGATGTCACGCTTTAGCGTAGCGGCCCAGAGTGTTATAATAAAAACTAAATTGTTTACGCTTATTATCCAACTCAGTGCTTGTCTTAGCTATGCTAAGATGAGTACTTATATTGTGTACTTGAAACTCATTTCAAGTACCTACCCAGGTCTCAACCTGTTATGGGAACACCCATAGAAATATTAAAAACAGATATCTATGGAAACACCGTATACAACTTATAGTTCTTTTGCACACACAGCCAGTTTACGGTTCCTTAGATCATTCAGAAACATTTCATAACATTAGGAGACACACGTTTGTTCTGTTTACCGACTTCAGAAAAGGTGGAGGTTAATGTATTTTTAATGACAAGAATACCATAATATGACTAGAGTTCTCTTAAATTCTCTTTACGAACCATTTAAAACAAACAGCTCAGTTGTTTTTAACCGACTTCGAAAAAGGAGCAGGTTGTTGAAGAACTCGAGAATCCAGTCTTGTCTAAAAAACTAAAGACTCGAGTCTCTTTTAGAGAACTCGGGCTAAGTCAACTGGCGTTATAAGTGAATGAAGTCGAAGCTAAAAAAAATAAGCCCTGACGGGAAACCACTTTAAAACGTTACGATAGATTATTTTTACTTACAAGGAAAAAATTCTTTATTTTTGAAAAGAAACAAAACTGCATTTAAATGTTTCTTGACAAGCTGAACTAAACAGGAAATCGGCCCAGCTAAAAATTAAAAAAAATAAACACTCGCTACTTTATTCTACTAATCGAGATAATTTTGTTCAGGATAAATTCTCTGTAATGAACATATTTTGGTCTTAGCAATAAAAAAGATTAAGAAATCTAAGAAAACAAAATCGACAAAAATGTCTACGAGTGTGCATTCATTCGGTCACGACGCAAAAAAAGTTAAAGGTTCTATTTTTAAACTTTTCTCGAGAACGATGTATGCGAGAATATTTTCAACTGCAATGTTAAGTTTTCCCAAAGTAAAACTTTTCCATTAAGGAAAAACTTAATTGTTTTTCTGTAGTAACTTGGACCCTTGTTTGCTGAAAGTAGGTACTTACCTAGACCTAGAAATACACGTACTTAGACTGACTGGTACAACATAATTTTTGCTGTTTCAATGTAACTTAGGTACATTGCGTACAACTACAAACGCTTTTAAAAGTGAGTATTTAAATAAACTTGTATTTTCACATTCTGGCGTATCATTACAATGCCCTTCTTTAGCGTCTCATGCAGAACTCGAAGGTATCGCGTTACGTGCAATTACATAATTGCTTACTGCTTAGTGGATACTTATGTACCTTTACATACTCAATCGATAAGTTATCCCTGCTGTTAAAATTTTGAAAACCACATCCTAATTCTTTCATCTTTGCCTTACCTGTTACAGAATTTCCTGCGCCCTTTCCGTGAACATCACATTGATCCGACATCAATTACTCGACACGATTTTATCGAAACTAATGGCGATAACTTCGCGATTACCATACCTGTTTTAGCAAGGATTGTGTGGCAACTCCTTACTTATGATGATGAAGACATCAATGCACAATTTCATTGGATTGCTTATTGGTACTTGTGTTGTATCTTTGTAGCATTGACCAATCAGGTATTTTTTCTATTTCTTTACCTTTTTAATATAAGTAGGGACAGTGGGGGTACATTAAACGCGGGACATTATGGAAGGATCCCCTTTACATTGAATTTAACATTTATGCGCTCTTTTTAGGGTTCCGTAGCCAAAAGTCTACTGACTCGGTCTACCAGTCTATCCTTCCTATACCTACTCTGATATAAAAGTTTTACAAAGGTTCCAAAATGGTTGTCAGAAACTCAGAAATAGGTACTCAAGATACCAACGGTAAAAGAAGAATTACGCGTAAAATGTAAAACATACCCACCAAAAACATTTTCATGTAAATGTTGCCAAGATGAGACCATATGACTCGCGCTGTCAAAAAGTTATCAGATCTCATGTAGAGCCAAGCTTCTAACTCTACAAGGCCTATCTTCACAAACTCTACACCTTAGTAAAAATATGTGGCAGATAAATAGAGACAGCAAGCACTGCAACGTTTTAGCCAAGAACCTTCTAAACAAACAAGGGGATATAATCCGCCTATCAGTACCTTACCTCTACCTATTGACTGAATGTGGAATATTCAAAGGAACATCACAAAAACAATCTTAGACGAAGACCCCATCTGAATTATGGTTAAAAGGAGAACACAAAAAGTATAAATGTACAACGTGTATTATTGATCGAAGGTACAACGGGACTATTCCTAAATTACCCTAAGCTAACTAAATTTTATTTTTTTCTAATTATGTATGAACTCCATAGCATAAAGACATCGGCGAGGCGTCCCCTCCGGCGCCAAGCCACAGATTATAGTACTTATCATTTTATACTCAAAAAATGTGGCGTGTTGGGCACGTTTTCATTTATCGGCTTTAGACCTTGGCCTTCAAAAGGTTAAAATGAGTGTTTAGGTCGGCTTTCCCTTGTATTTTCACCGAAGAAAAATTATAGTTTTTACATTTAGTCAAAATAAGTGAGTACGGTTTATCGTTTCATTGTAGGTACCCCCCACTATCCTTATAGATAGTTTTAAGATACGATTCGTATTTTATCATACCTATTACAAATAAACTGTTTTTCAGATCCATAAATGGTCTCATACATATTTTGGTTTACCAATATGGGTGGTGTGGTTACAAGATTGGCACATAGTGTTGCCGCGTCGGCATCATCGCATTCACCACGTCGCGCCGCACGAGACTTACTTTTGCATCACCACTGGCTGGCTCAACTGGCCTTTGGAAATACTTCACTTCTGGTCTATACTAGAGACTTTGATAGAAGCCGTTACTGGTTGTAAACCCCGAGCTGACGACATGAAGTGGGCGCAGAAACGTTCCTAGAACGTAATGTCCTGAATGGTATACATTTTTTTATAAGTACAATTAACACTCGTCCACATCTACTGAATCAATTAATAAGAATAGGTTTAATATATTGCTATGAAAGATAAAAGCGATTGTGAATTAAATAAGGGAAATATTTATCTGACCCTCTAAAAACTTATTGACCTTCTAATGTCCACTTTTTTACGTGAATGAACTTAAATATTTACATTTTTGGCCTTTACTCAGAGCTAACGGCAGCTAGGATACCCGACTAAACGGGTTAGGTTAGGTTCTATGACCAACCACGCGCGAGCCACATTGGTCGCAGTTACTAGGGTAGGACACCCCGACCAAGTGGTTATGTAAGGTTAAAACGTTTTTATATTTCTATGATTAAAAATTTGAGGTTCACAAAACAGGAAAATTCATTGTATAAGAGAGAGTTCAATTATATTTATAGGAATTCATAATTGGAATTACTTGAGGGTCGATGCCAATAAATAGTAGAGTTTTATATTGCTTAGAAAATCATTCCAGCCAATCCGTCAGTAGCTATGGGATGAATAGGATCATAAGTAATTAAGATTTAGGTAGTGTGATACTTGTAACATTAAGGGAGGACGGTGCATCTAAATTCGAACGGCCTTATACATAAGACAATTAGTAAATGTAAGAAAAACTCATTGAGATATTTCTACTAGTACCTATTTAATTGTATATCTAATGGCTATTGGCGGGTGAGTAAAATTTCATACTTTTTTTTTGCAACTTAGGTACCTACCGACCTACATACCTATTTTGATGACATATTTTTCTCTGTTAATCTTGTTTGCGATCTTTGTACACATACAAATTCGTATATTATAGTAAACACATTTAGGTAGGGACTTTTTCTATTGGGTATGTGTGACAGTGTGAGTATGAGCCTCGACAAATATCGTCGATTTTCGAAAATACGAAACCGCAAATATGATATGAGATACAAGTACAAGTAAAGCAATAAACGGGTAGGTAGTTACATATTTCTTTTGATGACCACGCGTTACTTCTTTTGGAAAAGTCCGATTTTAACCAGTATTTTTTAGGCACATGGGTCTGATTTTTTATTTTCTTTGTTAGAGGGTTAAGTACCCAAAAAGGGTTTTGTTTAACTGGGACGATTTCGTTTCACTCGTTGTTTTTTAATATGTGAAATATATAACAATAGTAGTATATTATAACGAAAGAAAAGCTACCATAGCTAACGGGCTTTAAAAGTTAATGAGTATAGTCGGCCAACTTATAAAATGTACTTTGATAAGTAAAAATCCCATAGAAAATGAGTTAAAACCGCGTGCATTATAATTATTACTTTGTAATATTTTGTTAAGTGAAAATAATGATGCAGGTGTTGGGAAGAAGGTTGAGTGGAGGTTGGTTGGTTAATTTTTTATAACATTACAAATTACAGTGTTGTCTACCCCACTGCCTATCATGAATTTTGCCACAAACAAAATGGACTGAACTATAAAAAAAATGTAAATCATCGTAACAATGCCTTAAAAACGGAAATGATTAGTAATTTAATCTCGTAGATGTTCTAAAACAAATAATTAAATTAAGTATTAAAAAGATTACGGAGCACTAATCAACACGAGATTAACTTTTCATTATCGCATGAGGACACTCGCTTCTCAATCATAACGGAGACTAGTAACACAATTCCTCAATAGTGTAACATAATTTCTGATCCATTGCTTCATAAATTATGTTTCAAAAAAAAACGTCTCCTAGACAACGTAAATAACGCTATGAATATTGTCGAATTGTCAACATGAAAGAAATTACAACAGTGTGTGTGCAACAAAAAAACTTTTTATTATTATTCTTATATCTTTTTTTTATTCGAAACATGGCTAAGTCAGGAGTAGGCCATGTTTGTGTGCTGCAGTGGTTTGGAACCACTAAACACTGCCACTATTTTTTGTGCTACTCAAAGCTCAGTGCCTTCAACACAACATAATTTATAGTTTTATCACATATCAAATATTTTTGCGACTAGGTTCTAACTTACATTTGCAGTTGGAGAGAAACGTGACTATACATAGGTATATGTATAGATGTAAGGAAGAACAAGTTTATCAATTACAATTTTAAGTTTGTTCTTCATCCCAACTACGGAGCCTACATTGAGCGTGGTCCGACACGCACTTGGCCGGTTTTTTATTTTAATTTAAATTTTCTGAAATATACGTACATAATACATATTTATTACAGTCGTGAATAAAATTTTGATCGACATACACTTATACTGACCTGCTAATTGCAAACGCAAGCTACCCTGTAGCTTTCACCTTATATCAATTTACAATTAAATTAATTTATAATTTTAGTTCTATTATAGTTTGTGAGATATGCAATGTCGTCGGTTACTATCGCAGAGATAACTGTGATTTTCAGTTTCTTTCAATCATCATATTCTGCCAATTTTTTGTAAAAAGTCGAGGAAGGTCTGTGTTAGATTAAATTATTCAAATCTTTAGAATTTGTGAGATAAATTGAGAATTAGGTACAGCCTCCTTAGCATTACATTATGTTTGTCCTTCCACGATTAACAAGCAAGCAGGTCCGATCGTCCTACGTAGCGTGGCATGTGCAAATTTTGTTTTGAGATCAATATTAGTAGGTACTTACGAAACTTTAATTATGAAACTTACATATATAGATAAGTCAGTACCGATATTATGATCGTCGAGCTTGCTTATCTACACCACTTTTGTGATGTTTAATAAACAATAATAAAATTAAATAGGTAGACAATAATATCTTTATGAAAGTTGATTGTAAATATTATTTACACTGTTTTAACTGTAAATTAAAAAGTGTAGATAAATAAATTCTAATTAACAGTAAAATATCTTTTTGATTTAGGTAGCTACTAAAAAAGCAGCTAATAAATCTTTGACTTTGACTAATATAAATAACAGGTATTTTTGTTAATTAAAATTGAGCATACTTACAGTCGTTTACCAAAAAAAAAATTGTACTCATATACAGGGTGGATTTTTGAGAAAGAGCGCCGAGGTGCCTTAACTGATGTAGCTACAGGGAAACGTTCTTGACTGCCCTTAAGTTTTTCAGTTATTGCTTTGCTTAGAAAACTGATAAACTACTTGTAAAACGTAAATTTTCACGTTATTAGTTTATGATGACTACACAAATTGCAAATAACGTTTCCCATAAATGTAATAATTTAATAAATCATTCTAACCCCTAAATCATCTTTTACCACGTATCTCTTAACACTAAAGAGTTTATTTATAAACGTTGCTTAAGAAATGATTAGCGACTGATTAACCACACTTTTATGACGTTTAAACGTCTCTTTAACTTTAAGCAGCGTTTTAAATAAAGGGGTAAATGAAAAAGAAAATTATCTTAGTGACTAAGTGTTGTGTGAGTCACGATTTTAAAGATAACGAATTTTAACGAAAAGTCATGGAGTGTTAAAAAGCGGTGATCAAAGCATTTAGGCCCGTATTACAGAACCTTACTCAATACTCAAGCATCGCTTGAGTCTCGATTAAAGCCATTTGATTGGTTAAAAGTTTAAAACTAGTTTTAAGTAATGCTTGGGTCTTGAGTGAGGTTCTGTAATACGGGCCTAAGTATCTTTTCTAACGATACTAATGTATGAACTAAAATCGAGTTGTCCATAAGTAAAATTCACATACTTAAGTTTTTTTATGCGGTCCGCGTCATATAGGGCTCCGAGTCATATAAGCGAGTAGTGAGGTAAAGCGGATAGCTGGTTTTACTCGGAAAGATAATACATTACATACTTGTTTACAATTTGTATGCCAAGTGCATCCAATTTGTAAACAAACATAAAAGTTTTTAAGACTGTTTCCCCGTAGGTGCTTGTATTGTATTTCCTCATACTGTCTCCGTTAATAAAACACACACACTAACTAACACTATAATATCTACTTTCGAAGATGTACGTTTTTTTTTAAATCTTATCAAATTACTTTCATACCTATCTATGTCAACGAATGAGAGATTTTTGAGACGAGGCAGTAAGGGCAAGTACCTTCTGTGGCACACTTTACAACACTAATGCGGCAATGCAAAGTAAAATGCACACGTTTACACGCACACATGGCACACTGTAATGTGAACCTAACTGTTCATTATGAGCGGATTCGAGCAAGTGTGTTGTCAAAACTAAGTGTGTTTAAAATATTCAGAATATTACTATGGTCTTATATGTACATTTTTTAAATACTTATGCACATTTTTTTTTATTTGTGCTAAACGAGCTATGAAAGAAATGTCATGCATTGCTTGTAATACTTTATTGAATGATGTATTCTTGTCACAGATTATTGTTACGTTACGATAATAAAAACTAAGAAAAGTTTATTTTTGTTTTATTTTTCTCAAGAACCTACTGGTTGTCCTGTTGCAAACGACGCTGGGGATGGCCCATTGTTCTATTTGTAGTAGGTATGTTCGAGCAAAGTGATGCGCATTCTACAGATCCATGTGATACAACTACAGTCAACCGCACTGTTAAAAAATTACGTTGCATGGCGGGCCATTAGCCCAAAACCTGTCGGGGTTTTATAAATTGGACATCCAAGTATGAAACAAGCTGACACACCGAGATGTACAACTTGCTCGCGCTTTAAAAAGCCCAAAAACCTCGAGTGCACTGCTAGGAAAATAGCGGAGAATAGGTAGGTACATCAAATATATCGATTATGAGGGCGCCTAGAGCGACATACTGCTGACGCAACGTTATATTTCACTGGACTAAACCTTGGATTTTGTTGTAATCAAAGCATAATGATATATCGGATCAAAATATCAGTCGTAGTCGTAGCAAATACGTGTTTACGGAATAAAATTATAATCAAATCATCAATACACCTCGCCTGCCTGCCTGCCTAGCCAAGACGCAAATTGCAAAGATCTCAAGAATCTTGGGGGTTACATTCTCTTAAAATCGAACAATCGCTGTGGACAGCAGGCATAGCGTCGGGAATTTCGATTTAATTTTTATCACTTAATGTCTGCTTTTACATAGTTTATACTTTAAAGTCTCGGTAAATGCCGTTTAATGTTATGGTATTAAGAAGCAGTGATACGATAAATTTTGAATGTCAGGAGTTGGTACAACCTTTTTTTTTTTTTAAGGCTAGGAAATCATCCAATGACTGCTCCCGCTGTACTACTGTTTTATGTTTATTCAAAAATTACAGACAAATAAAAACATAATTATACGAACATAGAACCTCCTCATTTTTGGCAGTCGGTTAAAAATAAAAACATTGTTTATCGACAAAGTTTTGGGATGCCTACCTATTCTTTTTTCACTGAATTTATGACTTGGCGTGGGGGCTTCACCAACGCGTTTATGAATGTTTTGTTCCGGCTTTCAAAAGGTTTGCAGTTATATTGCACTGTTTTCTGCATCAACTCCGAACCCCAAGATACAGGCAATGCCTAGTTTGGGGGTTACCGCCCTACGTTTTATTGTAAGACAGATTATATATAAATAAATAAATTTGAAATAAAAAAATTGTTTTATTTGATATTTTCAACCAAAATATCGATATCGATACAAACAATTCTTTTTTTTTTTGTAGAAGCCAGTGCTATTCTATCGCGGCCCCCGCGAAAAATGACAGACTTATGGCCAGTCTTATCTTTGGTTTGTTCAGAGTATCAGTTGGTGGATGGTGTTCTGTAGTTTCTAGCTACACCCTTGGTAAAATGTACACTGCTACAATGATATTTTGGCTCTCAAATGTCGTGGAGAGGGGGGTGCCGTTAGAAACATTTTTGAAATTGTTTTGTAAAATGTATTGAATAACCATGACAGTAATGTTAGTTCCGATATTTTCCACGTGCCAAAAGATCCTAACTTTTTCTTCAAACATATGGCAACTTTTGCAATGTTGACAATTATGTCAGTGTCACCACTGACAAGAGACAACCATGTCAATGTCACCGAAATTCTGATTTCATCAGAATTTATCATTCATTCAATGATTCAATGTGATAATGACGATTCCGAGTTAGTGACGATTGGCACCACACGCCACACGGTTTTCATCATGGTCATATTATCGTGATAATATTTATTGAGTGTTGTGTTCTAGTACAAAATTCTGACCATAATATAAACATGAAGGACACAAAGGAAAGGACATTGTCTGGTAGCAGCACAATGCTTAGTAATGAATATACGGTCGCTTTTAGCTCTATAAATGAGAGACCGGTGGACGATATTTCATTAGAATTTTTCTATAAACCTCATACTATTACGTTGTTGGCAGTATCTATCGCATCTGTAATCTACACAGCATTTGTAAGGTATTAAACATTAAGAACCATATTTTTATAATTAAGTTACAATGATAACTTATGATGTAACCACACTTCTTCTGATACCACAAAACCATTAATTTCTAACTTAAACAAATATTTATATTTATGCTTGTTAATGTCCCTGTACATAAAGTCCTTCAGTGTTGTGTTTTCTTATTAAATAAACAAGTACAACATATTTTGTTGAGTCTAAAGAGCAACTCACTATTTCAACTTTTCTATTTTATGTATTCATATTGAATAGATATTTCATAGATATTTACCTACCATACAATATTTTTAAGAAATATATATTTTATGACTTGAGCTTAATTTAATTCAGAAATGCTTACTTTCTTCTTATTTCAGAGATACATCCAGTATTCAAGATAATATATGGTCAGGAATATGCTGTGTAGTGTTTTTTTTCCTAATCATATCAGTACTTACATTCCCCAATGGACCATTTACACGACCTCACCCAGCTGTTTGGAGGATTGTATTTGGCTCATCAGTACTATACTTGCTAGCACTATTGTTTCTTTTATTCCAAAGTTATTCTACTGTTTATGAAGTAATGTATTGGATAGACCCAAATCTGCGTAACTTCCACATTGATATGGATAAGGTATGTTCTTTCCTTCATTGATGAATGTCAACATTAGCATATTTAACTATGTTTTGAACAAATTATGTTTAAGAACCAATGGGGGTGAGACTGAGAGCTCCTACTCTTACACGTTCATAGCATGTTTGTACTTTTGGTAACCACAAGTAAAGTGTGTGTCGCTTTGTGACATAAAAATACTGTAGGTACCTTATCTAACGGCTGAATAGATTTCAATGTCCACACAGGTAAACCATGATCTATGTTAGCACATAGAGTAATCTTTTATTCAGGAAATATGTTTGAGATAAAAATTCTGTAACAACAGGCAGGCGACAGCCTGTCAGATAGGTTAAGTTACTTTCGCAAATATAATATTATTATTAATAGATGTATGGAATTATTTACAAATATTTATGTTAAATTTTATATTTTTCAGGAGTATGCGGTTAATTGCTCAGATATAAGCTTAGCAAAATTTTGGTCTCATGTGGATGTATTTGCTTGGGGACACTTTTTAGGGTGGATGTTTAAAGCCGTATTATTCAGGCATGCAGGATTGTTATGGGCTATATCCATAATGTGGGAAATAACAGAAATAGCATTTGCACACTTGCTTCCTAACTTCTTAGAATGTTGGTGGGACTCGGTTATATTGGATGTTTTAATTTGCAATGGTCTTGGAATATGGTGTGGGCTAAAGATATGCAAGGTCTTAGAAATGAGGGAATACAAGTGGGTCAGCATAAGGTAAGACTTAAATATATATTGGTTGTTTTGCCAAAAGTTTACATTTATTTAAAAATAAATTACCAATGAAAAGGGAATTGAATTCATGGATTTAATGGACGTTTGATTGCGTCTATGTGAGATTTATTTTTAGGATTTGTGGCTTTTCTATATTTAATACTAGTGCTGGTACAGAACAGTCTATTAACATCACAATAATAAAATTTTTGAATTGAAGATTTCTTAGCTAAATGTAATTTTTAGAATCAGCTCTTATGGCCTCGTCTTCCAGCAATAGACCGGATTATTGTAAACTTCCATGCTTTAATTTTTTTTTTTGATCTTTGACTTGGTTGTAAAATATCCGTAATAATTTATACTATGCTCATAAACCCCTTTCTTATTTTAACCCAGTTAGCCTAGATGACTAGGCTAACTGGGTTAAAATAACACACACAATCTAAATTTCAACCCTATTTCGGCTGAGGTTTTATGAAAACTAACAATTTTATTTATATTCTTTTGCTTGTTACACCATGTGGTCAAGCATTATCTTATTACGTATTCATAAAGTCGCCAGCTAGTACTTAGTTGCTGAAATAAGATTACTGTGACAAATAGACAGTCGGTGAAACCAAGTTGCGCTCTAAGGGTTTCTCTTTACTTTACTTTTAAAGTGTAAAACCTATTATAAACCTACTTATTAAAAATAATTATCATGTTCGACCCGCCCCCGCTTCGGAAGTGTGTAATTACGACATAATTATCTAAACATTGAGACTCTTGTTCTATAACTAAGTTAAAAATATTAATGTACAGACGCCAGCACATCAAGCTATCCCTAACTGTCAAATCATCTCAATTAAAAATGAACCTTATATCTTTGCAATAAAGTCGAAATACTATCTAAGAAATTTGACAGATTGTGGTAACTTGATGTGCTGGCCTCTGTACACACTTTCGGAATAAACGCTCTTAAAAACTATCAAAATATATAAGAGCTAAGCGGTCACACAGAAAACAAAAATTAATTTTAAAAATAACAATCGAATGTGCGCTTTTCGCACGGGTATAGTAACAACATGTCAAAACCTTCAGACTTTGTAGGTATATCTCTGTTAGATATTAATGCATTAAATTACCCTGTGTACCAAAAGCGATTGTCGCGTTAGTAGATAAGCGATCGTCAAACGGGTAACCTATCGACGTGTCGTAAAAGTGACTTGATTTATCGCGAGATATTTTATAAGGCGCGTTAAATCAGTTTCAAGTTTAAATAGGGATTTTTTTAAGATGGGCCTCCGGGGCTGAATGCGAAACTATGGGTAGCAAAGTAAAATGACCATAGGAACCATGATCTCGATTTTGGAAAAATAAAACAGCAACATTAAGGTTCTGCCTGCGTTTTTCGAACTAGATCCCTTTTGTAAGAAAAATATTTTGTGTTTTATACTGAGCGATAGTGCTGCTGACTAAAATCAAATACTTACTGTTAAAAATATTAGGTAGGTACCTACTATAAAAAATATTATCTATACCTAAAAACATTAAGTTTATTTTATTATAACTAAAAATGTTAAGGTTATGTATATTTTTACGGTGGAGTGGTTGTTAACAGTACTTATGAAAAAATGCGAAATCGATTAGGACGGAGTAACAGGCAAACAGCCTTATAAAATAATGAAGGTACCTATCGTATGCTTTTGTGAAATTCAACTGTTAAATTTTGTACAAAATAGGTACCTACCTACTTGTTGCATTTTACAGAATTGTATTCTGTATCAAAATTGTTTTTTTTAGGGATATTTCATCGACTACTGGGAAAATAAAGCGAGCTATATTACAATTCACACCTGTGCAATGGACACCGGTCCGATGGTTGGATCCTACAAGCACTTATATGAGATTCTGCGCATTGAGCCAATTGGTGGTGTTCTGGCAGATTTCTGAATTGAATACATTTTTCTTAAAACATATATTTGAAATGCCACCTTCACATCCTCTGGTAATCGCACGACTTTGTCTAATAGGAGTTATTGTAGCTCCGTCTGTAAGGTAATGAATTTTTTTATCACAATGTCCCTATCTACATATTTTATTGTTCTTGATACAGTAGGTAACTCAGTACAATGGTCTTTGTAACTTGTCCACTACCGTATCCAAATCTTATGAGAAAACCAGTTATGTCCTCGATAATGCTAAGCGTATAATCATGTTCATTTGGAAAAACCTACTATACATACCTACATAGTCCAGGAAAATCAACATACCTAATCATAATATAATCATAGACAGGAAAACCATGATAAAGCTGGATTTTTGTGCACATTCTGTCGGGATACTATAAATAGAACCGGTTTCACTATCAATTAAAATACTTATGGAAGAAACTCACAAATACGTATAAAATAATGAGAACTCATTTGTAGTTTAGAAAATTTTCTGCAAAAATAGTATTACCTAAGTAATAAAAAAATTAATAAGACCTAACTGACTGACAAGCCTGCAGGACTTGATCGGGCGGCCTGCATAGCCCACTCACTACGGTGGTTTTCAGCTGCAGGTAATGTTTGCATACAGGCTATTTTAACTGGCAATCTCAACATACTGCCTGTTGAGCCGGCAGTCCACGATGGGTAGGTCGTTGTCGGACGACATCGCCACGCTTACCAGGCTGCCGCCGTCTGACTGACTACCTGTAAATGTGGGTTGACTCGGCTATGAGGTCACGGTCTGCCCGGTCTCTAAGACACGGTTCACAACAGGCTAGTCTCAGGTTTAATTCAATTGAATGCTAGTAATTATTTAGATAATTTGATTCCTTTCCGATTGGCCGACTTACATATTTTGAAGACATAATATGGCGCTTGTATCTATTTCCCGAAAGTCTATAGCAGGTACCCCACATTTTGATAGCCTTCAACTGAGCAAACGGCCAGACTCCGGTCTGTTACTGAGAGATTATTAGTTAGTTTAGTGAGTATTTCGCGTGGCCCGTGGATCGAACTTAAGACCTCATGCTCAGAAGACGAGCATAACCGATATTACTTTCGACATAATTTTTTAAGCATGTAGGTAACTAACTCTTCCATTTTATTGGTTTCAGACAATATTACACATATGTTACCGATCCAAATTGTAAGCGAGTCGGGACCCAGTGTTGGGTATATGGAGCTATTATGGTGACAGAGTCTATGTTGTGCATCAAGAATGGCAAAGAACTTTTTGGTCAAGCTCAAGTAGTCAATGTAATTATATGGCTAGTCATTCAAATTTTAGTCTCAATTGGCTGTGTGTACGGTGTAGTGTTATACCATAGATATTTTGAGGTAAGAAACTTTTTTTTAGTATCAAAAAGTATTGTTTCCCTATCTAAACAGGCTAATCTAGGCGGATGTAGTGTTCTAAATTATAAAATAAATCAAGCGATATGTACTTTTGTGATAAAATAACAATTTAAAGAAATACAACGAGGTCGTGGCAGATTTAAACTTTGAGGGACACTAAACTCCGATTGGCGTCAACAATAAAACATCTATTGTGTCAGTAGGTACTTGAAGATGTTAAAACATAGTTACAGGCTTTAAGTACAGACGCCAGCACATCAAGCTATCCCTAACTGTCAAATTTTCTCAATTAGAAATGAACCTTATGTCTTTGCAATAATGTTGAAATACTATCAAAGAAATTTGACAGATTGTGGTAACTTGATGTGCTGGCCTCTGTACCTACCTTGTCATTAAATTTTTGTCATGTCTGGCCTCGGGAAATATCGCGGCAAATTGCGAAAGGTCACGAAAACCTAAAAATCACTTGGAATGATGTAACTGCTGCATGTATCGCTTTCAGACGCAGAAAGGCATACCTACCTATAATGTAAATGAAGTGTTAGTCGACTCATGTCGTTTACCTTATACCTACCTCGTTAGTAAATTCTTGTCCGTTTTTTTATAAATGATCGATTCGGCCTTTGTTTGTTAATTTATTTCTCAATAGTTTCACTTTGTACATTGTTCTATGTAAATAATAATATCACGCGAAGGTGTAGACTGTAGGTACCTACACCACATACATACATTAAGAGATTAAAGTAGGTACCTGGTCAATCATTAGTCATTACACAGCCGCGTGCCCGATGGGATGAAGTAAAATGAGGAACTTTCCCCTATTTGATGCATTTTCAAAAATCCACCTAAGTGCTCAACTTCGTTATGCAACTATTGTGCAAAAATTTCATGCTTCTAGAGCATGATTTAGGCAGTGCGTTGTCTGTCAGTGAATTAAGTTAAGATTTTTATATTAAGTTCTTTTTTTTAAATTACTTTTTAATAGATGTTCAAAATTATAAAACTCATTCAAAAACAAAAAGTATGAGAAAAGTTTTTATGAGTTGTCGCTTTTTTAGTATCTATGATAAGATCACTCTTCTTTACTATTGTCAAGAGGCACTGAGGGCGCTATCCGCCTGATAAAATAAAACCTTGATTTATTGGTTTTCTTTTTGTTTATCGTAACTGTTTTATTCTTTTACAGCCAAATAGTGACTCCAATACAGAAAGTCCAAAGAAAGTTAACTAAGAGTCGGTAAGTACAAAAGCGTTAGTCCAATATATTCTTTTTCAAACTATGTAGTTTATAAACAGTAGGAACCTACGATGTACAGGATCTACTGGATCTGCAGTATATTCTCAAAAACCGCCCGATACCATGAGCTCTGCGGTTGGTTTTCTTTCTGACCGAAGCGAAGACGGTAGTGGGACTTTTGAGGGAGAGTCTCACGTCCCAGCCGTTGCGGGAGACTTGCGGCCACTCCGAGTGTCGGGAGCTGCGTTACGACTCCCGGCAACAGTTGGAATAAAAAAAATATTTATTAACTTAATCAGGACCAGGCCCGTGCCAGAGACGGCGCGTTCGTTTTCCACGCGCGCCTCAAAGTGATGTCAACCAAATTAAAGTGGCCCGTTAGGGCTGATGCCTGCCGGGTCAGCGGGATTGTCCGAAATGATAACCGCTGCCCACGAACACATTGGGTTAAAGAAGGAACATGGATGGGATTAATCAGAGTCTGACACTTCCCTTCCGCTCAACCCAAGCGGGGCATTTGATGATTTCCCATTCTTAAAATAAACAAAAGGCAAGGGTCTTATGGCGTTAAAGTACTGTCATTAATGAACAACTTTTTCAATGGGACCTGTTAATTTAAATAGGTATAAATTAAAAACGTAACACGTAAATTACGACAACTATCACGCTAAAACGGCTGAACGGATTTGGATGAAATGTAACAGATAAGTAGCCTGGGACCTGGAAAAGGACATAGGCCACTTCTTTATTTTGAATCCAGACAGTTGCAGACAACGCCTAATAATATAAAATCATCGTTTTGTTCTTCTTCCAATAGTAATTGGATAACTTGACTTTCCATTACAATGTAGATTAGTAACTTTCAAAAATACAACCGACTCCAAAGACTGAATCGAGAGACACAAAAGGCACTTTTGAACTTCAAAAAACAGAATTAATTCTAGTTGCCCCTTTAGAAGGGTACTTTCGTATAGCTCGCTCCATCCATCTTCATTATTTACCGTCACTTCTTTAAAATGTTTTACATATAATAACACCATAATTATTATTGTGTGAAGACGATGCACCTAGATTAAAATGACTGTACTTACCACAAAAAGTAATTTAAAAAAAAAACAAAGCATTGACAGTTGAATTAATAAGGAGACGATTTCCTAAAATTGTATCAATTTGGCCTCGCTCTCTGTTCAGAGGTACGCCAGCGAAGACCGTGACATGGCATGACGGCACGTGTCTCGGTCTCCTGTCTCCGGTCTCTATGGCCGCGCGAGCCGCCACCTAAACAATTATAATGTCCCAAGATTTGTAGTTGGCCCTGAATGTTTGAGTGTCGCGGAGTAGATAGTGAAGCAGAAAATAGTTCTACTTAGAAGTTGATGTGCACTAGAATGACTGTGTTTATGCATTATGCATGAAAATGTGATGATGACGTTCAAATGACCATGCTAATGGTCATGCTAATTACACAAAATGAAATGATTACCTGCTTCAAATATAATACTGTTTTTGTATCTTTGTTTCAGAGCTGATATCTATTCTTGGAAATAAGGAGATTTCATTAGTTTATTCTGTGATGTGTATGACCATTTGAAAGGTCAGCACCAGGTGTAGTGCTGTTAGTGAATTATGTGTGTGAGTGTGACTCTATATGTAACGGTTATACACTTCAAATGACAGTAGATATCAAAGACTCTTTGGTAAAGTTGCGGGTGCAGCGGAACCGGTTAATTAATGGAGTATCCTACGCTGAGTGTGAACTTGGCAGCGTCCACAGACCGCTGCCACTAGCTGCTGGAAATCTGATCTGCTGCCCGCCAAGTCACATTTTCCGCAGCCGAAGTCATCATATATTATATTACTTACCTACTATTCAGATATAAATTGATTATCTGCAGTACCTACCTAGGTATCAAACCACGTTAAGGTTTGAAATAGCACATCTGCGCATTCAGCATACAGTCCTGTTCATAAACGACGAATGTGTCCAACGCCTAGCCTAGTAAATATAATTATATAAGTAAGGTGTGTATTTTTCCTTCTAGAATATTTGCGAGGCCCTACGGTCTACCGCACGTAAGTAGGTACCTAAATGAAGGCGTGTCTCGTATCCCAACTACTCTTGGACTAATCAGTCCCAGAGCAAGCGAAGTGAGCTCGGGAAGTTAGGGCACCCCACCCCGGCTAGTGAAAGTAAACTCGAGCCGAGATTAGCAAATCGAGTTCTCGTGTAGGTAAGTCGAGAATTCCGTATTTCACAATTTTTTTTTAAATAGGTAATGTTTTTTTTTTTTTTAATAAAAAATGCTTAAACTTAGTGTCAATTCATACTAGGGCACAGTCGAAGCGCATCGAAGCGTCAATCTGAAACTTAATATAGCACATTCACCCTTATCTCCAAAACATAACGTTCATTCCCATTAGTTCGATCGTCGAACTAGTGAGAATTTTTTTTCTCATCTGTTCGACCGTCGAACTAGTGAGAATTTTTTTTCTCATTTGTTCGACCGTCGAATTAATTAGATTTTTTTCGAAGAAACGAAACTTTTTTTTCCCGATCGTCAACAGTGTTGACGACAGGAACGAAAGGTGTTACCGAACGGGAATTACCCGAAATAAAAAGTAGCGTCCGTCAACACTGTGAACGAACGAAACTTTTTTTTCCCGATCGTCAACAGTGTTGACGAAAGGGTGTTACCGAGCGGGAATAACCCGAGCCGGCCACCGCTCCGGGGCGTCCATCTTCAGGACTCACGGTGTAGAGACTGTTGCCCAGCGGTCATTGTTCATGCGGCAGACGTGACCCGAGCAATCCCATTTCAGCTTACGCGATAGTACTAATAATATTCGTGCCGCTCCTTTAGTGCTCTCTTTCACACCTTTGAGAGGCCAATCCATTTACAGATACCTACAGATACATAATAGTAATTTGCGCATAGTGAACCTGCCCGCCCCGCCGCTGCCGGCCCGCGAAATTTTTTTTTTTTACGATTTTTGCAACTTGCGGGCAAGCCTGTTGTTTTGTTCACAAAATACACTTCCAGATTAATCGAGTCGCCGTGCATTTGTAAATCGTAAAAATAATGATAATTCTGAGAAAAACTTTGTAGCTGACATTATAACAGTATCAGCATTGCTGCATATTTAATTCCAGTTTTGCACATTATTTAAGGTTCAAAATTATGGTTCAAAATAGTTACTGTAATTATCAACCTATTGGTTCTATTTATTTACAGGCTTGCTTAAAAGATTGGAGCTATTAAAGTGCTATTATTGTGGCAAGCGAATTTTCTAAAATGTTTGAGTGCAGATTTTTTTCTTTTTAGAAATAAAGTAGGTAATGTTTCGTTTGAGTTAAATTTGCTATCTCCGACAGAAGCAGAGCCGAAGCGTTGTTTTCAATCAGCGTTGGTTGCGCACCGACGCGGCGACGCGCGAATTCTGTGGAATGTGTGCGTCTCTATTATCTTAGTTTATTCTAAGATAAAATTATACATATAACTATGGTATTATGTTTCGTTCATTCCCATTAGTTCGATCGTCGAACTAGTGAGAATTTTTTTTCTCATCTGTTCGACCGTCGAACTAGTGAGAATTTTTTTTCTCATTTGTTCGACCGTCGAATTAATTAGATTTAAAAATAGTTTTACTACATTTAAATGTTTTACTAATTTCGTAATAAAATAAAAAACGCTTGGTTCGTAAAAAAATATACATTCGTGTACTATTTGTACATCTATAGCATATCTTTGATCAAATAAACAGTTGAAAAACTTATAAATTATAAGCTGGCTTCCTCACCTATCAAAAAATAATGTAATAATGAAATATTAAACGTAATCTAATCTTTTTCTGTCTTGCTTATCTCAACAAGCTTAACCAGAAAGAACAAAAATTAGTTTATATGTATAATAAATAATCAAAAATCAAATGAGCGTTTTTTATTTTATTACGAAATTAGTAAAACATTTAAATGTAGTAAAACTATTTTTAAATCTAATTAATTCGACGGTCGAACAAATGAGAAAAAAAATTCTCACTAGTTCGACGGTCGAACAGATGAGAAAAAAAATTCTCACTAGTTCGACGATCGAACTAATGGGAATGAACGAAACATAATACCATAGTTATATGTATAATTTTATCTTAGAATAAACTAAGATAATAGAGACGCACACATTCCACAGAATTCGCGCGTCGCCGCGTCGGTGCGCAACCAACGCTGATTGAAAACAACGCTTCGGCTCTGCTTCTGTCGGAGATAGCAAATTTAACTCAAACGAAACATTACCTACTTTATTTCTAAAAAGAAAAAAATCTGCACTCAAACATTTTAGAAAATTCGCTTGCCACAATAATAGCACTTTAATAGCTCCAATCTTTTAAGCAAGCCTGTAAATAAATAGAACCAATAGGTTGATAATTACAGTAACTATTTTGAACCATAATTTTGAACCTTAAATAATGTGCAAAACTGGAATTAAATATGCAGCAATGCTGATACTGTTATAATGTCAGCTACAAAGTTTTTCTCAGAATTATCATTATTTTTACGATTTACAAATGCACGGCGACTCGATTAATCTGGAAGTGTATTTTGTGAACAAAACAACAGGCTTGCCCGCAAGTTGCAAAAATCGTAAAAAAAAAAAATTTCGCGGGCCGGCAGCGGCGGGGCGGGCAGGTTCACTATGCGCAAATTACTATTATGTATCTGTAGGTATCTGTAAATGCATTGGCCTCTCAAAGGTGTGAAAGAGAGCACTAAAGGAGCGGCACGAATATTATTAGTACTATCGCGTAAGCTGAAATGGGATTGCTCGGGTCACGTCTGCCGCATGAACAATGACCGCTGGGCAACAGTCTCTACACCGTGAGTCCTGAAGATGGACGCCCCGGAGCGGTGGCCGGCTCGGGTTATTCCCGCTCGGTAACACCTTTCGTTCCTGTCGTCAACACTGTTGACGATCGGGAAAAAAAAGTTTCGTTCGTTCGCAGTGTCCATGAATGCTGGTTTTTATTTTTAAAATATGGAAATAAAAATAAAACATGTCATGGATTTTTAAAATGTTTTAATGGATTATGTTAGATCTTTTAAAACACAATTAACTAGAAAATAAAAAAATGGCCTTATCATGTGCATAATTCACTTACCTTAATTCTCAAAACTCCACTGCACTTTAATTTACGTTGAGAGCAACTCCAAATAACTAAACCACTTTTATGCGCCCTTCTTGTGTAATATTGGCGACCGCCATGTAGTAAAACAGTCCCATGTTTTCTTTTTATACGCACTAACACGGATTTTCCACTAGAACTACCTGCTAAATCTTGTTCCGACATGTCCGAATTTAGAACTAATAATGTACTGTATGTATAGTACAATGCATAAATCAGGATTAGCTACCCAAAATGAACGATACTTATTATTGCAGTGCTCTGATTGGCTAATTCAAGGTCATGGTGGATAACGTACTAGAATAGGCCGGTCGGGGGTAGTGTGCGAATCTATTGTTTATTTTATCTACTGTTACCGGCTACCGGCGCGGCATCGCTATACCTGCCTGCTGCAAAGGGAAGTTTGCAATCTACTAACTTAAATTCTACAAATGGAACAACATCCAACATTTTTTATCAATTAAACTAGACTTTCGTCGTAATTAAACATTTGAAAATCCATGACATGTTTTATTTTTAATTCCATATTTTAAAAATAAAAACCAGCATTCATGGACACTGCGAACGAACGAAACTTTTTTTTCCCGATCGTCAACAGTGTTGACGACAGGAACGAAAGGTGTTACCGAACGGGAATTACCCGAAGTAATAAGTAGCGTTCGTCAAGACTGTGAACGAACGAAACTTTTTTTTCCCGATCATCAACAGTGTTGACGAAAGGGTGTTACCGAGCGGGAATAACCCGCCGGCTCAGGAAGAGGTGGCAAGATGACTTACGACGCTTACAGGGCTGGATCGAGGCACTCAAGAAAAGGGAAAGGATACATGGAAGGCTAAGGGGGAGGTCTTTGCATGCCAACTTAAAAAAAAAACAAATATAAATCAAATGACCGAATAAAATGTTTACTATAATTTAGTTAATATCTTATTACAGCTTGCCCTTATCCTGATTACAGTAACTGTTGTGTAAACTTTTTTCTTTTAATGTATGTTGGTGATAGTGAGTTTTAATTTCGTTTGCCGTGCTCGGTCTATCCTGCAGGTTTCGATGATCTCTTTACAGTACCTATCGCAAAGCCCTGGCTATTAGAGCCATACCTCGCCGGGACGCCATGGCGACGTCGCCCGGTAGCGCTGTCAACTTAAGTCGTGGCGTGCCTTCGAAGTTGAAGCCCTGAAGCGCCAGACAGCCTATATATCACCAGTCATGTGTGTGTCGGACCACGCACAATGAAGGGTTACGTAGTTGTGATGAAGTTATCCTAATAAACTTAACATTGTATTAAAAAACAATATGTTCTCCCATCCACAGATATACAGGTAGGTCACCGGTCAATTCTCCGACAGCAAATGTAAGTTTCGTAAAAAAAAATGTTTTTTTGTGATAAAACTACAAACAATTTTACTGACTTCCCTTTAGGTATTTGTCCTACGAGACCTTGCTTCTTGATTTTGATTGATTCTAGGTCAACAGGAAATATGTTTTGATTTATTTGAGAATATCAAAATAAGTCTAATTTTTCATTACGTTGACTTAGAAACTGATTTTTTGAGCTCCGAAGAACCGAGACCTATATTATTTGATATTAATTTCAGCTAGAAACATCCGCGCGTTCCTAAGAAAAAGTATGATGACAGACTGACAGTCGAACAACGAATTATCTAATTGTTAAATTAAGACTAAGTAATATTATTTGATAACGAAAGTAAATAATTTTATGAACTAACTACAATGTTTATTTATCCTAATTGATTTATTTACATAATTTTTAGGCATGAAAATGTATGAAGACTGATTAAAAAAAACATTTACTTCCCGACTAGTTATGTACATAGGTAAATGGGGTCAAATTAAATTAGTGATAATCCTCAAGTCCTCAGTTCGTTTTGACCTACGGTCGTTAGATCTTTTTTTTGTCACGTTTAGAAATAGATACCCAAATTGTACCCTTGACGTTTGTAAATTTTGACCCTGTTTGTCATTCGTGTGTTACCCAGTATCTGGGAAGTGGAGGTCAGATATGAGATAGGCAGTCGCTCTGCGTAAAATACTGGTATTCAGCTGCATCCAGTTAGCCTGGAAGCCGACCTCAACATAGTTGTGAAAAGGCTGGTCAGATTGAGTTATCTGTGGCATACTTTTCAGGCGTCCAGCTACCACCTTCAACAGAACAATCTTTTGCAAGAAAGGTGTTTCAATGTTACTCGTATTCGAACCACCACCTCAAGAAAACAATTATTTCAGTCCTGCTTCTGTTGTGCGGACAGATTATTCGTGTGCGTTCGCGCAGCGGAATGTTGTTGAATTTAAAGATTTTAATTATGGAGATATTTAGTGTATGACGTCGTATAATTGTGTATGGTAAAAAAAAATTTGTGCACGCAGCCATTGTGGAGAAATTCACCAAAAACTGATTCCGCTGGGCGAACGTTGTCCTGGCGGAACTTTTTTTAATCCATAGACTTTAGAAGAAAAGAGATGTGTCCAAAAATTAGTGTGTATTTGTGTGTAATTGTGTATGTATGAATAAAATTAGTGCATGCATAAACTTCGGAGAAATTCAAGTTTCCGCTACGCGAACGTTTGGCCATTAGCTAGTTTTCATATAAAGCGCTTACATAGAGAGCTGTAGATTTTTACATACATTGTTTTGAATTTGTTTATATTTGTTTAAAAAACAGATTTAGAAAAAATCGTAGGGCTTAAAAGATAAAAATATAAACGTAAAATACGCTTATTAGGTCTTAGTTCTTAAAGTATGCACTTTGGGGTCTAGATTTTCACGTTTATACAAACCTTGTAAGTGTCTGCAACATGTTGCCAAGTATCAATGATGTTCCGTTAGTAATTAAAGAGTTATAGGACAATTTACCATGCATAGATCACTGTTTACAAAGCAGTCAAATATCACGACGTTCTAAAGGAATCTCATGGTAAAATGTATGCCAATAATTAGTGTATTCATTCAACTATTTACATGCAAAATTTCATGTCATTAAATTCAGTCATTAAAGAAAAACAATTATAATACTGACGAAGCATCGAAAACCTACATAACCCGACCAAGTTCGGATAGCTACAAAAAAGCGGCCGTGCAATATATTTAGGTAACATCCCAAAATTTACAGTATAATACCGGTATTGAATTGGTATAGGCGATAACACAATTGTTGTTTCGATATAACTTATAGGTCATTTATTTTTGTACACCTACTTTTTTAAATGTATTTGACTATGACAGAAAGTAGGTACTATTTACGTAGGTACTATTTACGTAGGTACTATTTACGTAGGTACTATTTACGTAGGTACTATTTACGTAGGTACTTTATTTAAGTATGCGCTTGAGACTTGAGATATAATCTAGATATATTATTTAAGAGAAGAAGAAATAACATTCATACAGCTAATTTCTATTGAAGATTTCATGGATCAGGATTCTAACTATAGACCCCTTAGGGAAATTAAATAATTACCACATGTAAGTACTACTGTTTAGGTAAATATTTATCATATTGTAGCTTATTACACTATTTAACCAATGGACTAGGCATGCACGAGCGTCCCCCTTTGCAACTTTAGTGGATCAAACAATCTAATAACTTAAAAAAAACTACTTCTTGAATCGATTTTTTAATTGATAATAAAATAAAAATATTGATTGATTAATGATAATAAAATATTTTTCATTCAAGAAATGCAATTGTTGTATTTTTTCCTAAGGCTTGTGTACGCAACTGTACCATATGAATAAATACTATATTGGTAGGTTAAGAACGTTTCTTAGATATATGGCACGGCCGCTTTTTTGTAGCTATCCGAACTTGGTCGGGTTATGTAAGTTTTCGATGCTTCGTCAGTATTATAATTGTTTTTCTTTAATTACTGAATTTAATGACATGAAATTTTGCATGTGAATAGTTGAATGAATACACTAATTATTGGATTACATTTTACCATGAGATTCCTTTAGAACGTCGTGATATTTGACTGCTTTGTAAACAGTGATCTATGCATGGTAAATTGTCCTATAACTCTTTAATTACTAACGGAACATCATTGATACTTGGCAACATGTTGCAGACACTTACAAGGTTTGTATAAACGTGAAAATCTAGACCCTAAAGTGCATACTTTAAGAACTAAGACCTAATAAGCGTATTTTACGTTTATATTTTTATCTTTTAAGCCCTACGATTTTTTTTCTAAATCTGTTTTTTAAACAAATATAAACAAATTCAAAACAATGTATGTAAAAATCTACAGCTCTCTATGTAAGCGCTTTATATGAAAACTAGCTAATGGCCAAACGTTCGCGTAGCGGAAACTTGAATTTCTCCGAAGTTTATGCATGCACTAATTTTATTCATACATACACAATTACACACTAATTTTTGGACACATCTCTTTTCTTCTAAAGTCTATGGATTAAAAAAAGTTCCGCCAGGACAACGTTCGCCCAGCGGAATCAGTTTTTGGTGAATTTCTCCACAATGGCTGCGTGCACAATTTTTTTTTTACCATACACAATTATACGACGTCATACACTAAATATCTGCATAATTAAAATCTTTAAATTCAACAACATTCCGGTGCGCGAACGCACACGATTATTCAAACCTATGAAGCAATGTATTAGGAATATCCTTCAAACCTGATTGTGATTTGAAAGTGTGTTCAGCAAGGATGTTGGTCCGAATCGCACCTGCCAAGTAGCCTTGTTGAATTTGACTTCACAGAAAAATACAATTTGTATGAATGATGAAATAAATGTCGAAGTGAAATCACTCATACACAATGCCCGTGTATGAGTGAGTAACGCTGATCGAATCAACAGTATAGGATGCTAACGTAAAATCACGCGTTGATATTATTTCAACAGATCAAAACGAATTTCACTTTAAATTTCGACTCTGTATCTTACCCTCATAACCAAACTCCGTTAGACCGCAGTGCACGACTGAAAGTGGCGGTACCGACTACCGACCCTTTGCAAGGTAATTAATATCACTCGCCCCGCAGCCCACGTGCATTGAAAGACTGGATTTGCAGTCTGTTGTCAAATAAAGTATAATAGTGTTATAATACTATCTACACACTTATTACCTATACATCAATTAGTTTACCAGAGCAACAGTTACAGGGGTAAAAGTTTTTGAACTCAATGTTTTTCTTGTTAGTATCAATTAAAGAATTATTCTTAAGATTGGAAAGTAATGTCATAACCTTCTCCATATCTATTCGCTTTGACTCAGTTTCAAAATAAAATGATAATTCTTTATCTTCCGCAAATCGAGCGAGAAGTCCACCTAATTCTTCCAACTCACGTTTGAGCTTACCACATTCTTGTTGGAAAACCTTTAACTGAGCACTTCTTTCCTCATCTCGCCGTTTCAGCAAACTTCGCTGCTGCTGGTACAGTGCAACATATTCACAAATAGTATCAGTTTCGTTCTGAAGCTGTAAAATTATGTGTTCTAGCCTGTGCTTTTCATCAGATAAATCAGCAACTTCTCCCATTATTTTCAGGAAACGATCCTGAAGTTTCATCATCGCATCGGCCCTCTGGAGACTATCGCTATGGCTGATCTTCTCCCCTACTTCCTCCATTAAAGGTTTGTATTCGTTTTCTGAACGTGTATCAGACGCGACTATAACGCCATTTTTCGTATCTGGATCTGCTACTTCTGGAACTGTTTCATTTCCGTTGCTCTCCTGATTCATTAACTCTTCACACTGTTTTTCGATGACTCGATAATTTGATTGTAATCTCATCATCTCTTCATCCTTAGCTTTCAATTTAATTTGCATATCTTTTGCTTTTTCTTCTACTTCGGATAATTTAATTGTAAGTTCCCTGTTTAGATACTTCTCAGCTGATATTTTTTCTGTTAATTCCAATTTATCTTTAGTCTGAAATATTTTATAATTGATTTAGTTACTTGTTACATAAATAAATAAATGAAAGATCCGAATAAATTGCACTTCACAAACATTTTGCGCAGAACTCCAACAGTGCACATACTTTACTGCAGATCCGATAGTCAGTTGATGTAAATCATATAAAAACGTAACTTGGATACATAATTAAATTGTTTAATTTGCTTATTGTGTATAACTTGGTACCAATGTACGGCATTCTATATAGTTTTAAAGTTCGGAGTATAAGTAAATGCGCCAAATGTTTCTGGAGTTACTTGATATTAAACGTAAGTTGGAGATATCCTATTTGTTTCTGTAATACATTATTTCCATTAACGCCCACCTACTAGTTTTATTTGTTTGTCGCTTTGTAACCGTCGGAGATAAGGGGGATGGAATGGTATTTCTACGGAGATGTTCCGTCGTTAAAAAAAAAAACTATGCGGCAACTATGAGTTTTCATTCAAAATAAATATATTTAAAAAAAACATTGGCTATACTACCTATAGGCAGTTGGGCGATCATTATCTATACCTATTCAAAATTTCAAGTTGGCAACATTAGTTGATTTGACATATTTGTTTTGTATTGCATATTTGTTTGGAATAACAATATTTTATTAGAATTTTATTGACATAATGAATATGATTTATCTTGACTGAAATACTCCAGAATGACTTTATTGTTGACTTTATTTATTATTATTTGTTTTTATTTTATTTTTTTTGTTAGACATTACTAAACTGACTTCCTAATGTTTTTGAACAAAGTTTTTTGATTTTTTTTATTTTCATGTAGTTTTTTTGTTTCTTAGTGTATTAACAACTTAGCATACCAATGTGACGGTGAAATATGGAGAACCTACCATTTATAACAAAAACATCTATATCCTGTACCCATGTTGCAAAGAAATAAATGATTTATGATTTATATATTGATAAATAATAATTAGTAGTGCCTAAAATAAGTATCTGTGACAGATAGACAAATTTTTACCATTTTGGTACGGAACTCAAATACATGAACGCCTAGCCGCGGACGAATACGGCACGGGACATTCACGCATAATTGATACATACTCATAAATGTTGATAGTTCGATTTTATGACTATTGAACACTAGACTGCATTTCAAATTCAGTTACATTAAGGGATAATATTGGAAGGCGACGCCGGACCGCAGATTGCACGAAGCAATGCAAATAGGTACCGATTTCTTCTATGAAAAGACTTCCCTAGATAGCAACAGTGCCGAGTGCTGCTGCGGTCTCGCGAAGCTTTCGGAATTTATCTTTTACGAAAATTATTGAAAAAAAAAACAAAGAAAAATAGAAATGAATTTGACTCCCTAAATTTATTTCCTAAATTACCACACCACTAAGACCATTAATTAAATCGTATAATATTTACCATTTTCACAAATGCGTCTTCCAATCCCTGAATATCTTGTTTTAATTTCTTGTTTTGTTCAGTAGCCCTCTGCGCAGCAATTTTATCACTCGCCATATCAGCATTTAATTTGGACAGACTAATATTGTCATGATTACATTCTGCTTCTTTTACTTCAGATAATTCCTTAACTTTAGCAACGCTTTCGGCATATTGATTTTGTAGTTCTTCATGCTTGCTCCGCAATTCGGCCAGATCATCCTACAAAAATAATATTCTAGTAAAATATTATGTAGTCTGAATTTTCCGAGTGTATTGATGACCGAATTTGAAACGAATAAATAGCGCAAATTAAAAATACTAAACAAGGAAAATATGTAGCTTTTTATCTAAAAATCTTTGGCGTTGCTATACAGCCCGCCCGACCTCCTAAAATAAATTACTGTACCATAATTTCAGCTAGAAATTTCTTCACCAGGGAGATAAGTTGTGAATTCTATATAGGGTGAACTATTCAAATTTTGGGAAGGGAGGGAAGCCAAATTCAAATTTTCTGTAGGTACCCGACCTAACTAGGGGACCCGACCTAATTACGCGAGCCCTCAACTTACATCTCCATTGTTGAATCTAATTCTCTATGTTTGTAATAGCAACTTTTTTTTTTTTTAAGGCTGGGAAATCATCCAATGACTGCTCCCGCTCTGGGTGGAGCGGAAGGGAGTGTCAGACTCTTACTGACTAAAACCCATCCATGTTCCTTCCATAGCCCTTTATGTTCCGGGGTAGCGGTAACCCTTTCGGACAATCCCGCTTACCCGGCAGGCTTGGCCCTGAGGGGCCCCTTCATATGCTGACATCTCTTTGAGGCGCGTGTGGAACATATACGCGCCGTACGGCACGGGTCTGGTGCTGATCGGACGGTGAGTCACCCATTACTCACCGTCCGCAGGCCCGCGCCTACGGTGGCCGGGAATCGTCACGTGGCTCCCGACGCCCGGGGCGTCTCCTGCGGCCGCTGGGACGGGAGGACCTTTCTCTCTCCCATCCCGCCACCTCCTTCGCGAGCATGACTTTTTCGCAGAAGGAGGTGACTGCCTCCCACTCCCTCTCGCCCCGGACCATGGCTTGCACCAGGGCCGGGCGCGAGAGGTCGCCGCCGCCGATCGCCTCTACGAGGACACGGCGGTGCTCCGCCCAAGCGGGGCAGGTTTGCACCGTGTGCTCTACCGTGTCCTCTGGGCTTGCAATAGCAACTTAAGATAGTAATAAATTATAGTATATAGTAAATGTATTACCACACTTATGCCATAACAATTAATATTATTATATTATAAATAAAAATCAAATACTGGTGTTCAACTACAACCATTAAGACTGGAAGCCAACCCCAATATAGTTCTAGTCAATATAAGTCTAGGCAGATTGATGTCTGAGTATGAGTCATGTTTCGAATTTTGGTGTCACGATGTTTTCCTTCACTGTTTTGAGTGGAGTGGCGATGAAATTAAATCCACATTATGTGTACACATAATGTGACATTGTGCCATTTTTAAAGATTGAATTTCGGGCAAGTAACCTACCTATTATTACTTACATTATCATTGATAGAAGTAAATAATTTGAAATTCATGGAAAATCATTGAATCATAACAAATTAAAAACCATTTCATAATTACCAGAGCTTTTCTTAAATCATCTTGCATATCTTTCACGATGCTTGTGTTACGATCCATTTCAAATCTTTTTTTATCCTGGTTATAATTCTGTATTCTGATTTCCATGTCACTTATTTGCTCAATTAAACTGTTTTCTCTATTTGATAGATTTTCAACTTCCCGAGTAAGTTCTTCATTTTTTTTAATAACTGATCTTAATTGTTCATTCAATTCAGCAACATAGTGTTCATAATGTAGGTTTATCTGATCTCTTTCTTTTTGTAATGAATTTAATTGTTGCTCTAAATTTGAATTTTTTTGTAAAATGGCTTCTGTTTTCTCATTGTTAACGGCTGCAGCAGTTGGTGGATTAGCAGGTGAACCATTTGTTAATTGTTGCAGTTGCAGGAGTAAAATATCATATTGGTTTTGGAGATTAAATATTTGATTGTGAAGGGAATTACTTTCTGCCTCTTTAGCATTTAAAACACTTTTTGTAAATTCAAGTTGTTCAACGAAATTACCCTTTTCTTCTGTTAATGATGAATTTACTGAATTAAGTTCATTGAGTTTTGAATCTTTTAACATAATTTCTTGAGTAGCATTCAAGTATTTATCATTTATATTTTTTATTTCAATTTCTAATTCATTGAGTTTTTGGCTGCGTTTTGTATAATCACTGACCACTAAAGCATGTTTCTGTTCTAGTTGGTCTAATTGGGACTGTAAATGATGTATTTGCAATTCCAGATTTCTTTTATTCGAAATCAAGATTTCTGTTATGTTCACATCTGCTTCTGGAATTGTTTTATCTTCTGTAACATCAATATTTTTCAATTGCTTTGTATTGCTTTCATGTGATGTTACATTGCTTGTTTCAAAAACATCACTGTGTTGATTGTCCAGGGTATCTTTTGTGCTCTCAGTGACAAAACCATCATCACATTTCAATTCTGAATGCATAGGATTGCTATCATTGACTATAAAACCTTCTGATTTATAAACAATGTCATCTTTTTGTCCAGAAAATAGTTTCTTCTCCTGATGATCTTTCAGCTGAAACATAGCAAGCATAATATAAAAACAGTGACCTGCTATTCTATAGCTTCAATAGCATCATAAATGTACATAGTAGAATAAAATTTCAGATTACCTAAAAATAAAATAAAAATTAGGATATCTGAAATTTTAGTCTTTCTGGTTTTCAGGTGTTCTGAATATATTTGCTAAATATTGCTACTTTTTCCCATGTAACTTAAAATTGTGAAGTAAATATTAGATAGAGTAAGGCTTTTGTATTACTTATTAGATAGATGGACAGAATACTTTTAAGGACAGCCATAAACATTAAGAATAATTATTGTCAGTGAGAGAATGATACAGAAATTTAGAATGACCTTGGCTCTGAGCAACCAACTATCGTCCATCACTGTCAGATTGATCTTAATGATTCTGTGCCGGGAAATACTGACAATGTGTTTAACATGACATAGTATTCAATTCTGAATGTTCTGGGTTCAGTTTCCAAATATTCTGTTAGTTCCCTTGATAAGCATACCGGACATTAATCCCTAGCCAAACTGTTGTGTTTGTACCACCATTTAAAAAAAGAAAATTAACTAACTATTATTTTTTACCCAAAACAATTTAGAATTGCAGTTATGAAAAGAGATTCTGGTATTACATGTGAATTACCAAAATAGTTAAAATAGGTATAAAATAGTATCAATAAATTGTCTTCATGGACATTTGTCAGATAAATTATTATTTATTTTCAGTTATTTTCCAATAACTTTGCCCGCCTCTAAGACGACCCAGTGACCCTTTGCTGAGAAAAAAAATATATGAACTTTGTGGGAAGTGGGAAGGAAATTTGTGGCAAACATGCTAGAAAACACTGAGTGCGGAAAAATGGTCCTAATGGTATTCAACAACAACAACAATGATGGCATGACGTGTCACATGGAGAAGATAATGTAATGATAAAGATATATTGAACACACAAGACTGAGCGAAATTACAATTTATTTCTTGTTGATCAATTAGATTCTGGAAAACATAATTATAATAAATAAATTACCTTCTTCCGTGCTAGCGCTAACTTCGCTGCCCGGTCGTCCATTGTAGGATAGTTGAACACTTCTAGCTGATATTCAACAGGAGAAACATTACACAGAATGATAAAAGCGCTCTGAAAGAAATGTAATGTATTTGGGGGATAATATGATGACAGTACGTGTCAGACTTTCAGTTTCCTAGTTTCATTCACCGCCACCGTAAGTCGCCACATCGCCACATTCTATTTTTTTTTAATACAACGTAGGGATAGGTAAGACGAAATATCGATATTTTCACATAAAATTATCCAAATATTATTGATATTTTCAATCACAATATATCGATAGTTACATTAGAATATCAAAGTCGTATTTCTATATATTTTCTGCGCAACTCTGGTTTCGTATTTAATTAATGTTACTTGATAGTCTTTGAACGCTTCTCACGCATAGTTTGTTTTAAAGAGTCCCGCTACCATCTTCATCAAATGGACATAGACAGTAGGTCTTACCGTATACGAAATTATGATTATTTGAATGAACGATTATGAATGATATATTTTATGAATATCCTTGCCAAAAATTACGACATATTGGTATTTTTCACTCGCTAGTAATTCATCATCTGGTGAGCCTTTTGTATATATGCTGGGGTGGACTTCCAGTATAACGTGATCCAGCTGAACACTAGCACAGTAGAAAAAAGATACAGTAGGAAGACGCCTTTGATCCTGTGGTAAATGCAGACAACGTGTAGGCATTGTCGCAACAGCTAGGGTTGTCCCAAGTAAACAATATTTATTAAAATGTTTATTTATTTTAGATCAACATCGTCATCGACTTTATTATTATAAACAATAATTAACAATTTTTACTTCCGCCATTTTGTTAAAGTTGACAATTTGACATGACATGACAAAATGGAAAATATTTAAGTATACGTAATATTAATAACGGTGGGTTAAACTTGCAAAAATTAAA
The DNA here is from genome assembly GCA_951799385.1 of Hyppa rectilinea. Classification (NCBI taxonomy): domain Eukaryota; kingdom Metazoa; phylum Arthropoda; class Insecta; order Lepidoptera; family Noctuidae; genus Hyppa; species Hyppa rectilinea. The sequence goes on along the minus strand of OX637306.1, from coordinate 10,070,847 downwards.
ACGTAAAAACTATCAAATAAATAATATTTACTTTTGACCTTTTATCCGTTCGCGGAAGTTCATGAAATCGCAGGTATTTATTAATGTAAGATGGCAATCTTACACAACACATGTCGTATGCACCATTTTAATTATTATCCATATATCAACAATAAAAAATTGACATACGATAGTCCTGAAAGTTGTCTCTCGAACTACTAACACGGTAGCGTACGCCCTTCCCCAGTCTTGCCCCTCACGATTGCCTTGTCTAGACGTTTTCGTTGGATGACTGTATAATTTATAGACTGTGATACTAATATATAACATGGGGCGACTGCCTTAGACCGATCAATCAATAATTTTCAAAAAAAAATATCGATATACTTTTTTCTATAATTTGCGCGTGCCTATTTTACAAGTGTCAGTTCTGCTGCCAACTCTGTCAAGTGTCAGGCTGTCATTCATGCATGGAATTAGTATATCCTATAAAACAATGTCAATTGACAAGTACTATGTACAGAAGCGGTACATTTCTTTGATAGATTTGAGCTTTATTACAAACTGATAAGGTTTATGCACAGTTGGGAATATTTTATATAAATTTGGGATAGCTTGATGTTACCTGTCTTAGGCCCGCCGTACAAGGACTGCTTCAAGCAGTTGAGACCGACTGCTTGAAGCAGCGACCGCGCGGTGGACTATAGTCATTCATTCGCTGCCGTACACACGACTGCTCGAGCAGTCGCCACCGCTTCAAGCCGTCAACTGTATGACGAAATTCCATCGTGCTTACACCGACTGCTCCATCTTGTTGACTGCGCTAGAGCAGTCGACAGCTCGCCGACATCACCCCTTTGTGGCTTCGCGGCGTCTGTCTGTCTGTCTCGTCTCATTTGTCAACTGGTCTTTGAAAACGGAGGGAGTGTGCGATAGTGATGCAGAGGCAGCAAAAGCAGTGCTTCCTCGTCAGAATCCATGACTCGATTGCGGTAGAAAATCGACTGCTCGAGCGGTTGGTAGCGACAGCTCGAGCAGTCGACGCCGACCGGTCGAGCGGTCCGTGTACGTCGCTCAGCCGTTAACAGCTCGAAAAACATGTGACTCAAGATGGCTGGACAAATCTTCAAAATAGCTTGCATTTAACTAGGTCAATAGGTCACTTTATGTGACGGCTAAACACCCTTATTTCAGAATTTGTGACGCTACAGAATCTTAGATAATCGATCGAAAACGTGTCCAGCCATCTTGAAAAACCACTTTTCGCTGGTCTCTCAATCTCGGTAACGGAAGTGATTTTGACGACTTTTTGCATATCAACGGGCGTCACATAAATTTGTGACGGGCACCGAGCTAAAAGTTTTGTGATAAGTACAGTGGTTTAGTGGAAAAATGCAAAAATCTGTGTCCAGCCATCTTGATTTTACGTATAAAACTTATGGCTGGCACTTCCGAATCTCAATAACGGGGGCGTTTTCGAATATGGTTCCTTTACTAATACTTGGTGACGCAATGTGTGACAGTAATAACGTTTGATTTATGGCGTCACATGTAGGTAAGGGTTTACGAGAAATCAATAAAAACTTAATGTCCAGCCAACCTGAGTTCAAGATGGCTGGACACATGTATCTCCACTGCCTGATGATCTACGACCTTCGAAATGTGTTCAAAATTTTGTGACGGGGACGATAATGATAACCTGAAATTGTGACGGAGAAACTTTGCGTAGTTTCAAAGATATTGACCATTTAAATTTTCCCATTCAAACATCCATTAATATTGTGAGGTGACCATAATTTTACATAAATAAAGGATTTCTTTTTAATCGATTAATTGGCCGGTAGCATCCACGCCTGCTTTGTATTTGATTTCCCCGTGGGAATATAAGGTTTTCCTGCAGTGAAAAGAGTAAGTAGGTATGTGTTAATTCAAAATAATAATTGACCACCAGCGCTGCAAGAGAGAGCCCACTTGTATTTCGCGTTTAGTTCATTATCTTATGTAACTGAAATGAGAACTAAACTCGACAGCCGGCAGTGTATGTACTTTTCGAAGTGTTATCACTAATCAGAGTACCTACTAGTAACTATTAATTAATTAATCTGCGGTAAGACAACCTAAATAAGAGTTAAGATTCGACCAGTTGTCCTAGTAGTACCAACTTTAAGCAATAGATGGCGACACCAACATCAGCTATCATGGCAGTTTAGTTTGTCCTCCGACGTTTTCGTGGTAGCCCGCGAAATTCAATTTTTCGAGTTTTTTGCAGTTATTTTTTTCGTCCGCGGAAACAAATAACTTATAGATATGTATGATGATTATTATGGTTATAATTATGTAAATACACACTTGTTATTGTCGCGAATCATATTTTGATTTCTTTTAACGAACGAACGCAAGAAAAATTGAAATTCGCGGGCTACCACGAAGGAATCACATTAAATACATTTTTTACGCAATTTGTTGATTTCAAATTTTGAAATCGATATTGTTTATTTAATTATTATTCTGATAATTAAATAAACAATACCTAGCTGCAACTTCATAACATTCAATCACTACTGACTCATTTACGCGTGTAAACTAGCCTAGCCCTAGCCAAGTTGCAAACGATAAACGTGAACGCTTAGTAATCTCCATTAGATTTTCAACTTTATACCTAAGAGCATAAAGTTGAAAATCTATTAAGTCATTGACTGCCACGCAGCAGACACAATAGAAAAACTATTGTTTGTCGGACACACGGTGACCGCGTTGGCGTTCAACGTGTTAAAGACTACTGAGCGTTAGCGACCGGAACGAACGAAAACGCTATGTAATCTTCAATAGATTTTCAACTTTATATCCAATAACATAAAGTTGAAAATCTATTAAAGACTACTGAGAGTTTACGTTTATCGTTTGTGACTTGGCTAGGAGGGCTGGCTTGTTCTCGGTTTCGCTCAGATTGTCGCGGTGAAGAGATGTACCAAATGTACCAACGGGCCAGTTTACGCGTGCCGCTGCCCGCCGCCGCGTAAGTACAAATAAATAAATGTGATTTTATTTACAGCAAACATTATTTTTTAATTTAAATACCTTCAGAGCATTAGTTTAGTTCTCCTGACATAATATATACCTACTAAAAAGAATAGATATCTGCACGTAAATAATCAATAACATTTACAAATTACACCCCCCCCCCCCCCCTTCCTCACTTCTACATTTTTGTCTTCTATTGATTTAAATATCTACAGTGTATTGGTGATACTAATACGAACACGTATTAGTATCACCAATACACGGATTTTCGTCCATTAAAGAAAACACCTTAACCTTTTGAACGCCAATCACTTCTATACAAGTTCGAGATTTTCGTGCCCTCAGCGCCACTACTTGATTAGAAGTAATTATGGTATAAAATAAATTTACGACTTTTACAAGACCTTTTATTTTGTTTTTATGGAAAATTGCCCTGTTATAAGCCATATTTTTAAGTTTTTCACACATAATAAGTTCTTGTTTGTTTTATATTCAATAGAAACAAAAACGCCAGAAAATATTTCAATGCCCCCAACGCCAAGTACTTGATATAAAGTAAGCCAGTGATGGGACACGATGAAGACCTCGCTATATTTCATCTCGTCGAAACGATCACATAAATACTATTATTGCAAGAAAATGACGTGAATAAATAATATTTTATAAATATTGCAAACTATAAACTACGTTTTATTCACCTTAACAAGAATAAATAGGTTTTCTAATCATTGTCGATAGTGAAACACCGTTTGAAAAACCCATCCCTACAAAGTGGCTAGTTGTCAGTGCCCACAACGCCACGAACTTGTATAGAAGTAAATCTGTGACGTCATAAGCGGACGGGTTTCAAGGTCATAGTGACTTGTGCATTTTAGTGTAGTGCAACATCTTGCGTTGGCGCACGTGCTCTAACAAAAAATGAGTGACGGTGAATATGACGAATTATTGCGAGTTTTACAAGATGTGGTTTTAAAAAGATCTGTAACATCTGCGTAAAACAGTGACTTACCCTCCATTTTCATTTAAAAAAAAAACGGGTGGCACTCCGGGAGTGCCGGTAAAAGTGAAAACTTGAACATTAACGTTGTGTATTTTTGAAATGGTTAGAGAACAATTTCGCACGAATTCCTTTATTTATCAGTATAAAAGTACTATCATTTATGTAGTTAAATACAATATTTATTTATGCGTAGAAACACACACGCACACTTGCGCAAGCGCCCTACGCCACTTAAACGAAACAGCAGAAGCAGGCATACATATTCGCTGCGCGGTAGAAAGAGAGGGGATACTACTCTCTCTCCTACACCGCGCCGGTGGTCTACTCTCCCTCCGTCTTACGAATTTTCGATCAGGTCACGTGTCCTGACGCGAGTTTAACATTTTTTACCCATCACAAAAAAGTGCACAACGCCGCTAAAGAAGTTTTCACTTCAAAAAACACGTAGAAAACCACGTATCTAGCTTCTATTGATTGAAGTAAACGAAATAAAATGCATGAATCGGTTGAAGTTATGCACGTGTAACTCGACCACAGTGAATAGAAAAATACGGGTTGTTGTACATTCGTCACAAAGTAAATTCGTCACAAAAAAAAAATGTGTAAATTCGCCACAATTCCCAATATATTTATTTTGTTTATTGTAAATTCGTCACATCATTATAATCCGTAGGTACCGATAGCAAAAAATAAATAAGAAGTAGAATGAAAATGTATATTTTTCATAATCACAGCACGTTTACTAATTTACCTTACATCTACATAAAAATCACAGTTTTCAAGTGAATGATTTAAATAAAAAATTTTGGCTGCAATCGCTACTTTAAGAATAAAATTTTTTAAAAGAAGGTTTGTGACGAATTTACCCATATTTTTAATACGTGTGACGAATTCACTTTCAATGTATGGATTTTTAAAATATGACGAATTTACTTAGTGACGAATGTACAACAACCCAAAAACACCATAGACATCGACATCTAGACATCCCTAGATCAGAAAGGATTTTGACGTGCCTTGAGCGCCAACGACTTGATATGAAGTAGAAGGATTACATTTGGAGACAAATAGGGATGTGCCTTCTAGAACACACGTCTAATAAATTTACATTTCTTTTCTTTTATTATGGGAAATATATCCAGGTTTTCATATTGATTTTTTTATGAAATGAAACAAAATATGAAAATACGGTATCAGTTCTTATTTAGCTTCGTAAATTGGTGAATAAACATTAATTTCAACTTATAATATTATTTGTCGATAGGACATTAATCCCATCCCTACGTTTGACTATAGATACGTTATACATTTGTAGCGTGGCGCTGGAGGACACATCGCGTATTATATAGATGGGCGTTCAAAAGGTTAAAATATACTTGTCCTACATAAAACCTACAATATTGGTTACCCTACTGCAGTGTTTGTATGGGGAAATTTAAATGGTCAATATCTTTGAAACTACGCAAAGTTTCTCCGTCACAATTTCAGGTTATCATTATCGTCCCCGTCACAAAATTTTGAACACATTTTGAAGGTCGTAGATCATCAGTCAGTGGAGATACATGTGTCCAGCCATCTTGAACTCAGGTTGGCTGGACATTAAGTTTTTATTGATTTCTCGTAAACCCTTACATATGACGCCATAAATCAAACGTTATTACTGTCACACATTGCGTCACCAAGTATTAGTAAAGGAACCATATTCGAAAACGCCCCCGTTATTGAGATTCGGAAGTGCCACTCATAAGTTTTATAGGTACGTAAAATCAAGATGGCTGGACACAGATTTTTGCATTTTTCCACTAAACCACTGTATATCACAAAACTTTTAGCTCGGTGCCCGTCACAAATTTATGTGACGCCCGTTGATATGCAAAAAGTCGTCAAAGTCACTTCCGTTACCGAGATTGAGAGACCAGCGAAAAGTGGTTTTTCAAGATGGCTGAACACGTTTTCGATCGATTATCTAAGATTCTGTAGCGTCACAAATTCTGAAATAAGGGTGTTTAGCCGTCACATAAAGTGACCTATTGACCTAGTTAAATGCAAGCTATTTTGAAGATTTGTCCAGCCATCTTGAGTCACATCGAAAAACCATTTCTCGACGATTTATATGATATATCCCAAATCGAAAAATCGCTGTTACTCAGAAACATCAGTCTTTACGAAAATAATAATAAGGGTTGGCACTCCCGCTACTCGTAACTGAGGGGATCCACGCCCTGGAATCCCTCAAGAAACCTCACCTTGGTCAGGCCCCAACTAAGCACGCTAGTTCAGAAGGAGCAACTACAGGGAGAGAGCATGTGCCCTCAAAAGGCTGCTCTTTTTTAAGTTGGATAATTAAAATAAAACGAATGTATTAGTTCTAGGTTTATTTATGATTTGTCACATAATTATATAATACATTTCATCAATATAGCAGTGTAAAATAATAAGATACATGTAATAAATAATTTTATCACATTCAGTGTTTGACTTAAATCTTACATTAATAACTAAATAAAAATGAGAATAATAATAAAAATCATGAATAAATTTTAACACAATTTCACACGTCATTTATGATTTAATATTTACTCGACATTGCTAACTTACTTTTAAAACAAATAGTAGTCAAAAGGAAACTGAGCTACAGTATTTGTAAGAGATCTCTAAAGTGTCAATAGTTTATCGTATAAACTACATTATGAAATTCTAAACCACATTTCTAAATTATTATCCATTCCGGAAGTGATTTCTAACGCCGTATATTTTAATTTGTTCCAATTACATTAGAATCCTTCTTAACTAATACAATAATGTAATGTCGAAGAAATTTTAGTATAACTGTAGATCTGTGTATGTGGAATCTCCAGTCTTCTGATATTAATGTTATTAGACAATACTAGCTATAAATAAGAATATTATTCTTATAACTAATCTAATTTATAATGTGGAAACAGCTGGAATTCGAAAAAAATGGAAAATAGATTAATCTATCTTACCGGCCTTTTTCTCTGTCCTGCGGGATTGTGCCGGCGTGCGTGTCTCACCCGCATGCGTAAGCTTAGCGCGAGTGATGTACCCATGACAGGAAACGTACGATAAAAAAAGTATGCGGGCGGCGCACATACGGGCCAGATAGGCACGCGGACACAAATCGCCAAAAGGGCCTAACAAACACAGTTATACTTTAATACATTTTGAATTGTGATTGCTAATAATATCGTTCCGAGCCATATTACATTTTAATGGTTTGTATTAATTGACTCCGTCGATTGGCGTCCAGAGCTGGATCTTAATTCACGTCGCGGGCATGTCGATGACATTTCTTCAGATGACTTTCGGCTTTTTTTTTTATTGCATCTGCGTCCCCCATCATGAGAAGACAAATCTCCAATATTAGTATCATCGTCATTAGAGCAGTTGTCTTTTTTTTCATTTTCTATTTTTGCATTGCAGTCTTCACCTAATGCGATGTTGTCTTGATGTAGAATAGTAGAATCATCTGGATAAGAACTCGGTAGCTTTGTTTGTGATTTTTCATCCTTACCTAAACCAGATGTTGAAGTTGTCATTTCTGTAGGAGTCAATTTAGGAACAGTAGTATCGAAATCAGGTTTCATACCAGTTTTGATTACAGTTGAAGGAGCTATTAAGTCTTCAAGGTCCATTTCGCCAGTGTGCGACGAGTGATCGGGTTGCTTTTCCATGGAGGTTTTTTTCTCTGGAGGAGAATTCTCTTTTACTTTTTTAGTGGGATTTAATTCTGATGACGAAAGAGCTAAGTTTTCTGGTTCATTCATAATTTCTTCGTGGGGTCGTTTGTGAGCCAAAGAAGCACCTAAAGCTCCGTCTTCAGACATTAATGTCCTAGACATATACTCTGAAGAACTTTTGATAAATTTTTCGGAAACGTCCTTGTCATCTTTACCTTTTTTAGACTCTGCAGAACTCACAAGGCTAGCACTAAGAGCGCCAGAAGCCATTTGTTCTAATAACATTTTACTTATGTCAATATCTTTTTTATCACCCTTTAATAGTTTTTCCTGGACAGCCGCAAATTCCGGAGGGACTTGTGACCTCATAGCATCAAATGGCAGTTTCTTTTTATCTGTCTTAGAGAGATCGGTTGCTATGGTTTCGTGGTTATCATTATCCCGCGGTCTCTTTTCTGGTCTCATCATCGATTCGTAATTTAAAGATTGTTTTGACAAAGATTCTAAGAGATAGGGATCTGGTGGCAAATGTATTTGAGGGAGTTGACTTGATTGTTGTCGATCAGACACTTTTTGCTGTCGAGAGGTGGATGAATTAGTAACAATAGTTGACGACCGTGGGGTAGTGGTTTTCGCAGTACTACGTGAAGTGCTATGACTTGAACCTTGTAAAGAAGAAGCACCTGAACTCGCTGCTATATTGTTACTCAACAACCCTAATGCATCATATGCTGATGACATACCAGAGTGCATACCGAATGGGTTTAGACCACTTAGGCCTAATTGAGGATACAACATATTTGGATTAGGAAAAACAAACGGAAACTGTGAGTTAGATGATTTAGAACTAGAAGGATTTACACTTTCTGTAGTTTTTCGAGATTTTGATTTATTTTCATTTGAAACGCTGGAACCGGTAAGATTATTTAAGTCTAAAGAAGAGAACCCAGGAAGTCCCAATCCAGCTAAATTTGCAAATATATTTCCGCCGGCTATATTACCTAACAAATTTGGCATACTATTGAAGGAATTTAATAGAGGATTATTTTTAGGATCAAAACTTCCCAAGCTTGAAAGTAGCTTTGGGTCGAAGGTGTTCAACAATTTTGGATCAAATCCTGTTAAATTAGAAAGTGTTGCAGCCAATGTTTTAGGATCAAATGCACTAAGGCTAGACAGACTCGCCAAAATAGCGGGATTTAAGCCAGCCAAACTTTGGTTCATATGAGAATTTGATGACATAACATTGGGAGACGGAGAATCAAGTGTGGGCGGTCGTCCTTTCTTGCGTTCATTCATTCCACCGCTGGATTGCATTGGGGAATGTCTTTGACTGCGAACGTCCTGAGGCAACTTAATGTGCTCTTTGATACCTTCAGTCCACTTGGAATCAATGTCGTACATTGGATTTTCAGCAATCCATTGGGCAAGATGCTTAAGTTGAGGTGCTTTCGGGCCAACTATTCGCTTTCCTGTTACCCGATGTACAACTGGTACGTGCTCTTCGGGAGCAAGCCGAGGTGCTACACCTCGGCGGCGCGTATCCACGCTAGCTTGTTCAGCTAACCACTTGTTAACCTTTGCTTCATGAGAATACGATTTCATCGGAGGTACAACGGGAGCTTTAGGAATCTTAGCTTGTTCTAAGGATTGTTGCAAAAACGAAGACAACTCCTTGGAAGAAGCCTGTGGAGACGGCACATTTGTCACCGTAACTGAAAATGGTTTCTGGATTGATGAAGCCGCGGATGAAGTAGGAGGTGCTGCTGGAGTCACCGTCACGTCGGGCAGCACGTTGGCATTACGTGCGCGCACGCTCTCTGACGAAGTAGTAGGGCTCTTACATTTAGCCGCTGATAAGCCTAGTACTATTTCATCTAGCTTCTTTCTTTTCTTTTCCTTGCCAACAATTTGTTCGGGTGCAGGCTGTAAAGTGAAAATAAAAGCTAGTTTGTTATATATTCCCCAATATTGTTCTTTTATGGGAACAGAGACGAAACTACCAGCGATTGTGATGTCGGTTGATGATACGACGCTTTATAAAAAAACCCGACAAGTGTAAGTCTGACTCGCGTGTGCGCAATGTCAAACGTAAAGTACGCAGACATATTATGGACATCCGAAGCCCAAGGTTTAAGCCATGACAAAAGAACTTTGTTTTACAATAAGGTTGTTAGTTGTTCCTTTTTAAACTTCATTGCGCCACAAACTAGCTCAATTGTAGACCTATTAATCACATCTTACCAATGGAATTTCAACTCACCACATTCTTTCTTTTCATGAGCCTGGAAAGAGTGTCGTCGAGTCGGCTGCGCGAAGGCACGGAGGAGGGCGCCGCGTCGGGGCTCTGCGTGCGGCGAGGCACCGAGAAGTCGTGCACGTCGCTGAGGTCCAGCGGCGCCGACAGGTCCACGGGCGCGGCCGAGGGCGCGGGCGCGGCGGCGCGCTGGTGCGCGGGCGGCGGCGCGCTGCCCTCGCCCGGCGCCGCGCTGGCACCGCCGCCCGTGTGCGCGGCCTGCGGCACGGACAGCAACGCGTGCAGCTTGGCGCGGTCGGTCTCCACGTCGATGGCGATGTGACGCTTCGGCCCCAGCTTGCGCTCGTCAAGCGAGTCGGGTGCGCCGCGTGCATCCTGTTTGGCGGCGGCGGGCCACTCGCGGTTCTGTACGGCGTGTGCAATGTGGTGCAGGCGCGTCTCGAGCGCCCGCTCTGAGAACCAGCGCTCGGGAGGCAGTGCCTCCTCGATCCGCCCCAGCTTGGCTAGCGTCTCTAGTTCGGAGAGGGCGTCTGTGTCATCCTCGGTGGTCCGATCGCAATTATTGGAAGTTCTCTTGCTTCGCCTCAGCGACATTCGCGTTTCGCCGGCAGCCTCTTCAGAGCCGGCCGCGTCTTCTTCGTCGGAAGATATCTTCTGGGCTTCGCTCCTGGTCGCGCTCTTGTGACTGGCATACCACTTGCTAGCGCAATCAGCGAATGGCATTTTGGGATCACAGAACAGCTTACTATATGTATCACCCAATCCGTGCCTGTAAAATGTATTTTGGTAAGATAACATATTGCAGTTGATGGAACAGCAAAAAAACAGGCAATGTGAACCCAATGTCGATTTTTATTAAAAACAAGGATTTTCATGAACAGACCTGGATGAAATTTGGCACACATATTTTATAACCTGGATTACCACAAAGGATAGTTTTTATCCAGGAAAAATATACGGTTCCTCTGAGATGATATCGGAAATCTACGCGGGCGAAGCCGATGGCAGAAACTAGTAATTACTTAAATACCTAAGTATGTCCAAACCCAAGTCATGGTCTGAGCTGCCCATGAGCCGGCAGGCTTAAGCCCTAACGGGTACCTACCCGAATGCTGATATCTCATTGAGGCACGCGTGTAACACGTACGCGCCGTGCGGCACTAGCCTGTTCCTGATCTGACGGTGAGCTACCTCTATTACTCCCCGTCCGCAGGCCAGATGAACAAATGTCTGCCTTCGTCAAACACGTTGCATAAAACGCATCAAAACCGCATTGGATTAAAAGCAATAGAAATAAAACTTACTTGCAGACACCTAGAACCAACAGTTTGTCGTGTCGAGCCGGTTGCCACCACGGTGGAGTGTCCGGTGACCGCTCACATAAAGCCAGTCGAGTATCTAATGCAGGATGTGGAGCGACTTCCTCGCGTAATACTCGTAGAAGATCAATCCTGTTAAAATGTATAAGATTAAATACTAAACAGGGTCTGACGCAGCACGTTCGATTCGTAAAACCTCCAGTTTTCTTGTAATGCTTTAAAAGCAACTTGTTTCTTGGCGCGGCCGTTACCTAAACTATATAAATAAATGATGTAGAAAATAACATGAAAAGCAAAATTTTTCATGATGGCACGCTCGAAGACGTCTCGAAGCTTTAAATAAACTGGTCAGTAGAGCAAGGAACTATTATCTTGATTTTGAAGTGGAGAAGTTAATTTGTCTCTATCAGGAATCGAACCAAATCGGCTTTGAAAAAGACGCATAAGCATACCTATTTTGCCACCTATCACCATTCGATTGAGGTTCGTAAAAAAAAACTAAAAAATGGTAACTTATATGGTAGAAAATTTTTGTGTTATTAAAGTAAGTAATTAATTGTTTAATTTTAAGTTTTATAACATAACTGAGTTGCAAAATCACGACCAATTAAAAACGACCAGGCCACGAGTTGTGTCTTTGCAGCATTGCAAAAGGGTCCCCCCCCCCCTTTTCACTACTGAGGGTATGTGGCATGGGCAATGCTCCCCAATCGGGTTGTACCGCCCCGCGCTTAGATTTCCCTCATAACGGTATGGTCTTTGCCAGGTTGTTACAAAGCAAGTTTATTCGAAATTAATACGAAATCATTACCTTTCAAGAGTAGCAATAGCTCTTTCTTCTCCTATTGGCTCTGCTTTTAAATCTGCTCTAGTTGGTAGCTCAGCTTCACCCACAGAGAGTCCACACTGACGTTTGCACATGGCCATAAATGCCTTTAAATAATCAGTTAAAGCGTCATCACTTTTAGTGTCCAATCGTGCGAGTGTTCTAAAACGACTCCAGCGAAGACTTTTAGTAGTTGGGTCAAATTCCACTCCATAGGAAGCAACGGTACGACGAAATGCTTCTTCGTCTGCACGCGTCCAACGCCATTGTGACACCTCATCTCTGGCCAATTGATCCATCCGCTCTCGGCGCTCCATCTTCTGAACGAAATTCTTACTTAATAATCTCATACACATAGGCTCTTATATATAAATACTCTATTGAGTTAAGTTATGATTAAAAGTCAATCAATACACAAATCAAAACTAAACATTAGCAAATGTCCTATTACAAAATCTTATTTATAAAGTACAGTAATGCTGAAAAATTACAATCATGGTTATACTGGTTTCTATCGTCATAGCTCAGCCAATTTACACAAAAATTATACACGTTATCAAGAATCACTCCATCCTTTGGTGTGAACTGTTTGAAAATTCGTTCGGCAGTTTTTGAGTTGATCGTGTTCAGATAGCGGCAGAAATAACGGCGGAGGGACTTTCGTTTTAAGAGTAACTTGGTCGGCATACCTCATTGGTCGGCAGTGCTACTGCAGAGCGCGAGGTCTTGAGTTCGATTTCCAGGACAGGGTATCGTTATTGGATTTTACCATTACAAAAGCCAATGACTACAACTGGTGCCTACCTTTTTCGGTGGCCATTAATGAAACTTATACATTCATTATGTTTTACTAAAGGCCGCGTAGCAAAAACAATACACCAGTCTCAGAGGTTGCCCTTAGAGCTTGGATGAGTGCCCAGTTGATGTCGTATTGTATGCATCGGAATTAATAAGTAAAACTTAATTGCAGAAATGTGGTACACCCACAGATATAGATAGACATAGATAACGCAAGTATCACGATCTGTATGAAAACCAAGCGTGTCATTTTTTGACTACCTATTATGACGTCACAAGCACTATTTAGTGATGTATGATGATCAAAAACCAAGCGTGCCATTTTTTGACTACCTATTATGACTCACAAGCACTATTTAGTGATGTATGATGATCCGACTAGCGCTGTATACCGATGCAGACTGAGCGCGAAAGTGACCACTTACGATTTTTGTACGTAAGCTAGCCACGCGAAGTAGTTGCTCTTGCGTTATCTATGTCTATCTATATCTGTGGGTACACCTCAGCTTAGCCCTTTGAGGATGTGATGTTATGTGATAAAATGTTATTACAAAAAAATGCTTTTATATTACGCACCTTAGCTCTTTGTTGCATTTTAAGCTCCTCTCTTTTGTAATTTCTTTGATAAGCAGTTATTAGTCTCCGGAGTCTCGTATTCAAGTCTTGCATAGAGGGCCATAAATGTCCACCACTACTACTTTGAGTACTTTCATCATCAGGTCGAGGAGAAGCTGCGGGGGATGTTGCTCCAGCTCCACTAGATACATCGTCTGTGCAATCTTCGTCTCCTACTACACTACCTCTGACCTTCCTTTCTTCACTCCTGTTACACATCATACATGTCAGTCACAGTCATTTTTAATATAAAAAATCAGATTTTGTAGTGAAATAGAACAATTTAAGACATGCTCGAAGAACCAAAAAGCGACTGTCAATCGTCAACGCACTAAGCCACCCTGGCTATATATTTCGCAGTTTTGATAATTGATAGATAATTTGTCAATATTACTAAATCAAATTATGAAATATCCTATGAAATATCCAATTGCCCAATTCAGTGTTATTTTTTCCTCGACTCTTAAAATACGTTTAGAATGTTGTTTGTATAAATAATAATTCGAATTTTAACGCAATAAAATAATATGGTTCCCTCACGTCAGCCGACATTATACTGACCGAAACAGTACAGAATTCATGCTACGAAGCGGGTAGACCAAACCTAGTACACGCGTTTGAAAATACTTCGACCTAGTATTCAGCCCATGACCGCAATGGCAATACTTAACCTGCGCATTTTGCGGCTGTGTACGCTGACAAAAAACGAGTTTAATAGGTCTAAAAGTGACCTAGGTTTTTGAAGGGACTGTACATATACACCCGGAATTCACATCAATTATGTACTGTTACAGTTTTTCGTCGTTCAAACACCGTCTCATCTCTTGACTTTCAGTTCTACGTCAACAATTAATCGTCAAGTCACACACTAGGCAGCTACCAGTGTACAACGCGTCGTCAGTATCAGACCTAGACACTAGACACCTTAGCTTTACGGCGACGCGTTGCCGGCTGGTCTTCAACGCGCGCTGATGAGAGTGGGTTCATGCGTCATACAGGAAGATTATTTAATTACTATCCAAAATTATATGGTATAATCTTAGGCGTAAATAATAAATTACGTATTTTCTTTGAATATCACTCAGTACTTAAAAAAATATTGTTATATGGCATTAAAACATTGTCTAAAAAAAGTCTACATTTATAAAAGTTTTCATTTTAGTTTTTACCCTCCGCGGGTACGTATCCCCCCCGCTGGACCCCACGTTATTTCTAAATAGTACAGCAGCGATAGATGAACGTGAAAATGTAGGCCGATGCAAAGCCAAGACACGCATACATGAGTCCATCAATGCATGCGGCCAAGACTTTCTATAGCACTTTTTTTTAATATGCGCGGAAATTTAAATAAGTAAATTAGTTTTAAATTCCAGAATCAATGAGGAACAAAAATATTTTGTTCATGCGCCAATATGTTCGTTAGTTTATTTTTTACTTAGAGCTCTATTTGCCAGCCAGTTTGACATAGAAATAAAATCTTTGAGAAGTTACCTCCTTTGGTTACCATGTTTGGAAGTAAAAAGTTCGTCCATTTATTCGGCCGCTAAACTCAACATGAATATGAACTTTCATACTACCCTTCAAAATGAATGGTACCGATTGCCTCCGATAAAATTTGGATGGTCATTAAAAATCATCTCTGTTTAATGCTTTTGTGTTAGAAAAAAATTACGTAGATTTCGATTGTATTTGAACGTAATTACCCTGCTGGATAGTATTGCAAATAAATGAATGCAGAAAGTATTATTTTACTGAATGGTTGATAACACCACTTTTATTTTTATGACACATAAGCCGGGTTGGTTGCTAAAACCTCATTAAAACTAAAGATTGGTCTTATGTACTCACTTGATGTCTGTACATTCAGCATCATCTGGTGGCCCCAGTTTGTCTACAAAGCAAAGTTGTGGATCTGAACGCATAGCCAAATAATTTTCGTAACCATGGACGTATGTGCCCACAAGCAAGGACACGTCACACTCACTGTCCCACCACAGGCGTGGAGGTGTGCTGTCCACACCACGAGGTACGCGCATTCCCAAGGAACTGCAAATAATACAATAATAATACTCGGTTAAATTTTAGTCGTTTTAATCCCCTTAAGGGGTCATTGTACACATTATAACGAGCAACTTTTACTATGGGACCGAACCTGAAATCGCAAAAAAATAATCAGATTTTCAGTACATTTATGTTATCCTAACTCGTCAAAATGTACTGCACAGCTGATTTTTTTTTCGCGATTTCAGGTTCGTTCCCATAGTAAAAGTTGCTCGTTATAATGTGTACAATGACCCCTTAAGGGGATTAAAACGACTAAAATTTAACCGAGTATAATAAACCAAAATATATCTTAGCAACCGACGTTGTCAACTTGTGGGGTGTCGATTAGGAAGAAATTGTTGCGATAGTCGTTATACGGCTATAATCTTAAGGATGTTACACATGAAAAGATAACGCCCACTTATATTTAAAACAAATTATATGATCTATATTAATTTATGTTTGGCAATGGTTATTATTTACATGCAATAAATGCATTTACTTATTTATGTAAATGTGGTTTATATAAATAAATAAATAAATAAATAAAATAAATGTAAGGATATAACGGGCAATTTCGCGATTCCATAGATATTCTGATTTCTCATGCCATTCTTTTTTTAAGTACTCAGTTTTCAAACCAAATACTTCATGTAACATGTACTATGACTATAGAACACTAAACAGAAACCACTTAAAGCCCAAAAAACGACATTTCAATCTTAGCAGCTATAAATCATCTAAACGCGATCTTTGATCCAGTGTGAGTCACTAAAAGCAGGCTTGCGGGCGACAGATAGGGGTGAACGGACCATAAAGCTTTGTGAAAATGGCAAACTTTCTTATTTAATAACAATAGATAGAAAATTAATGATTTTACCTGGCATGAACTCCACTTTCGATTTGTGTCGCGTAGTCACCTATTACCTCATGTTTGATATAATACATCATACGTACTCGTAGTAGAACCCTGAAAATATAAATAACAACTTAGATTCGTAAAGTAATTTTGTGGAAGTGTAATATAAACTCCCGGACTCCTTATGCTCCTCATGCATGTCAACGTCAAAATAAAACATTTAATATGGTAGTTGGTTAAACAAAAATATACTGAGATGGATCTAAAATCAAATGGAACTTTACTACCGATGTTGCAATGTTTTCTATGATAAAAATGATTTGTTTTCGAGCCTTCTCGAGCATTTTAGACAAAAATTATGATAACCTCAAATTTGTAGACGAATGTCGTAAACACGTGAGAGAGCGTTGTCACGCTGCGCGTGTACGCTCGCTGAGCGAACGCGCCAAATCATCAAACGCTATGTCAATAGTTAAAATACATTCAGCTCATTGGATGCCATGAGTGAACAAATAATCCTACATATATACAAAGATACACACGCGAAATATGTACTTACTTATTGGCATGTCTAAATAAATGCTTTTTGTAACTGTTTTCTAGATATAATTCACAGTCATATTTTTCTGTAGAACTCCAATGACTCGGATCTTCCCATTTTTGAAGATCATTGGATTTAGGCAAATCCTTTGGTCTGTTTTTCTTCTTTGCGTTTCTTCCTCGAGGCACAGGATTATGTAGTCCACTATGATTTCTAGATATGGTAACTTCCCCGTTTTCACAAGGTTCTATTAGATCCCATATAAAATTTCTTATTTTCTCATCGCCTTTATAATGGCGTAAACAATATAAAACCTGAAATTGAAACGACACACTTAACCAAACCAATAAATATATCGGTGGTGATGCAAACATTACGTAAAATTATCAGTATACAATTCAACTCAGTCAAAGTCTTAAACTTTCTCGGTATTAGCATGGCAAATCATCATAAGAAAACAAAATTTCTCGAACAGAAAATCCTAATACAATAAACATTGTTTAATATCATTACAAAAAACTCACTATTATTCGCGCACAGTCTTCTATAACAGGAATTGTCCAACCTTTTCTGAACTGATTTTTCTCTACTATTTCTTCCCACCGCGCCCACCTGCAAAAACATTTCAAGCAAGCAACATTAGAAGCAGCAGTTTACCATATAACATAAGATACATTTTTTAAAGCATTCTTTACTTCACTTCAAAATGACCTCGTGCAGTACGCGGCCACGTCATTACTCTGGCCGCAGAAGCTCAGACCAAGAAGCGGGCATTCATAACAAAGAAGATCAACAAGTTTGGCCTCAACTAGCCGGACTGCACGTCGTGTGAAATGTGTGCGTATTGGGTTAAGATACATTGCTGGCATGCTGCAATACTGGCCGTGGACCACGACTGGCAAACTTTGCAAATCCATCTGCGTGGATGTCTATAATAATTATCAACGCGCCATAATCTACGGAAGCGTAAACTCGCTATTTGGATACGAGTTGAGCCGCTTAACAGCACATCGTTTCTACCTCAAAACTTAAAGCAACCTAGCACTTTACCAATACTATGACTAGAAAAAACTAAATCACAACTCACCCAAATGTAAGTAGACCTCTTTCTATTTTAAAACATTCTGATCTGGTCCATGACCCATACACAACCTCTTCATCCACAGGAACACCTTCATGACGGGGTATGTAATCATCGCTTGCATATCTGCGTCCCTTTTTACCAAGTTTTTCTTTCTTTCTTTTGCTTCTTAAACTTATCCCTGAAAAATATTCAATACTTGTATTTATTTGTCTACACTTTTTTATCGTTTAAGTACCATCGACGACATAAAAGCAAAGTTATACTATTTAGGCATCCTAAAAGCACAAACCCAATCACTATCATCAAAATATTTTCTTATTTACGTTAAAGTATCAAAATCATTGACCAAACCATTTTATTTACAGTTACCATCGAACTAAAGAACGACACGAAGTACGTACTGTCAAAGTTCGTACTACATCATAACGCGATCATTCATCGGGGTAAAAGATAGTTTATTTAAGACGTAAAATAAAAAGTTACGTCTGGTTCTCGGATATATAAAACAAAAACAAAATGAGGAGAAGTGAACTCTCGGCTCCGTGAAGTGTCTTTTTACAACCGTTATTGTAGGAAATCTTGATGTTTCAGATGTCGTAAAAACCGTGCGAAGCAGGAGCGGGACGCTAGTATGACATAATTACAAATTCTGTATTTAAATATATAGGTAACAACTGAATCAATAATTATATTTGGTATAACGATCAGTAAATATTCTCACCTTCCTCATCCTCGTCAGAATCTGGAGTGACCTCCATATCAGACATTTCCATGGGCCCATCATCATGGCCGTATCGCTTAATGACTGTCCGTTTTCTGGGTTCTGTAACAATCAAATCTTCGTCTTCTTTTTTCTCTGTTGTGTCAATTTCTGCTTTTTTGGCCCATTTGTTCCAGAAATCAGGATCTCTAATGTCAATATCTGAACGTTGGTCTGCTGCAGAAAAACTAGCTTTAGAAAATGTTGATCCTTTTTCTGACTCCATCTGAATAACTTGAGTTCTGCGCGCTAATATCATTTCAATATCTTCCTCACAAAACTTGTCACCAGCATTATCTTCGTCCATCACAGCGCCATATGCACCTTTTTTAAGCAAATCTTCAATTTCTTTTTTAGAGAGTTGCTTTACGCCCGTTTCTTTTCCTTGGATTGTATTCATACTCTGTAATATGGCTTTGTCTAGACCAAGCTTCAGCGACGCCTTATCAAACATCTCTCTTTCATACGAATTCCGACAAATTAATCGATATATTTTAACCATTTTTTGTTGACCTATACGATGGCATCGAGCTTGTGCTTGTAAGTCATTCTGTGGATTCCAATCGCTGTCATAAATTATGACCGTATCAGCAGCGGTAAGATTTATGCCTAAACCACCTGCTTTTGTGCACAACAAAAATACAAATCTATCAGAGTCAGGTTTAGAAAATCGATCGATTGCTTCTTGTCTCAAATTACCACGTATACGTCCATCAATCCTTTCAAAGGGATATTTTTTAAATACAAGGTAGTCTTCTAAAATGTCTAAGCATCTAACCATTTGGCTAAATATCAAAACTCGGTGACCACCTGCTCTTAATTTTGGAAGTAATTTATCAACCAGTACCATTTTACCAGATGAGTCAATGAGTGCTTTATAATAAGCTTGTTTATCTTCCCCATTGGCTTGTTTATAGTCAAATTGTATTTGGTCTTCTGCTCCGTTTAGCAGGTATGGATGAATGCAACACTTTCTGAGTTCCATCATAGTATTCATCAAATTGGGAATATTAGCAGCCGAAGCAGTACCTTTTTGTAAAAAACTGAAGTTTCTCTCAAGTATTGCTCTATAATACTTTTTTTGTATGTTGGTTAACTCAACTTCAATTATCGTTTCTTCCTTTGGAGCCAACGTTTTTTCAACATCTTCTTTTAATCTTCTTAACATCATCGGTTTTAGAAGTGCTTGCAACTTGACCACTTCCGATTCACTTTTGAGTTGACCAAATTCATTCAAGAACGCGTCACTACTAGAAAATTGTGATGGTTCAAGAAAATTAAGCAGTGAGAACAGTTCATTGACATTGTTCTGCAGTGGAGTGCCAGATAATAAAACCCTATGCTCTAAATGAAGCTGACGTAATCCCTCCAATAACTTACAATTACGATTTTTCAGTCTATGCGCCTCATCAATGACACATATTCGCCAGTTAAACGATTTTAATTCCTGAAAGTCTGTTACGATTATTTCGAATGTTGTTATGAGAACGTTGAATTTAGTAATTTCTTTAATTGGCTCGCCTTGTTCGTTTTTGTAATAAAATTCATATTCCTGCAGCATACTCTTACTCTGTTGTGAACCATGATAAACGACAACGTTCATTTCTGTCCATCCTTCAAATTCTCTCTGCCAATTAGGTATAGTAGATAGAGGAGCTATAATTAGGAAAGGTCCTCTTACACCATATTCCCAAACAGAATTTACAAATGTTAGACTCTGTATAGTTTTTCCTAATCCCATTTCATCCGCTAATATGCAGTTGCGATTATTATGCCAAGAGAATAACAACCAGTTAAGCCCTTCGAGTTGATAAGGCCTTAATGTGTTTCCTCCTTTGTACAAAGGAGATTCTTTTAATTGTACCCACTGATCTGCAGAGGGTCGCTTCTTAAACTTCCACTTTTCCTTGGAGGGTATTTCACTAAATGTTTTATACTGCCTTATCTTATCGACATCAATGTCCTCTTCCAACTCCCATGTACTATCTTCATATTGTAAGCTTTTCCATTTGACCAAATAATGTTTTACAACAGTATCATTTGCAGGATCTTGATTTTCTGACATATCGAGAATTCTTTCCACCTCAACATAGTCAGGATTGAAAGGTTCGTCATCTAACAACTCAAATATATTCAATTGTTGAGCCTGTTTCTGCTTAAAACGTTTTATTTTTGAAAATATTCGTTTATCACCTTTGTAAAGTTCTTCCTCAGTTTTCCATTCACAGTGTAAATATGAAAAGTTCCTATACTTCACAAAATATTCCTCTACATCAACCATAACCGGCTTAATGTTTTTGACTTCTTGATTTTCTTTAATGCCATCCGCAGTATTTTCTGTTTTAGTAATTTCTTGAGTGGGCTCGATTTTGTCAATGTTCTCTTCATTAATTTCCTTTTTGGTTTCATTATTCATTATCGATTCAACATCATCATTCGTATCCTTACAAGAAACAACCGTTGGCGTTTCGTTGTTTGAAGCTGACGGCTCACAGTCACCAATTTCTAGTTTTGGTATAACTTCACTAGTCGATGGTTCTGGTTCAATTTTAAATTCTCTTTTTCCCATACGACAAGCTAACACATGCTGGACAATCATGGCATCTTCTTCCGTTGTATTTACGTAAATATAGTTAGGTTTAGGTACACCTTCAGATCTGCTGTTTTCTTTGGTATCCAAGTCTTCCGACTTACATTCTTTTTCGATCTTGGGAGTGGCTATTGTAAATTCATCATCTGATAAACGTATCATGACATCATCTGTATATTTTTTACGTTGCGTGTTTCTAGCAGATCTTCTTTTTAAACTATCATCACCTTCTGGTGGTGGAGACGGAGGAGGTGTGGACATCATATCATCGGGTTCACCATCAGAATCAGGAATTAGCCCGCCTCGTTTCTTTCTTCTTCCACCTAAAGACTTTCTAAGAGTCAGTTTCTTGCAACTTCCCCCAGCAGGCGTTCGTTTTTTTGAAGACCTTCTTTTCTGAGTAATTGAATCCATATCATCGTCTTGCTCCCGTTTAGCTTCAGCCTCTTCCAACAAATCTTTAATTGCTATTTTTGAAACAGGAATATCATCAAAATCCGTTACGTTGGATTCATCCAAGGAAAGATCTGGCATAATTTTTGATACATTAGGACTTTCAATGTTCGAAATATTTTGAGTCATTGACAATTCACTTGGGGTAGTATCCTTATCAGTTTCTAATAATTCGTACGACGTTGTGGTGTCCGCCTGTATTTCCAAAGCATCCTTCTTAGAATTTCTTTTCTTTCTAGGAGCGCTTGGATCTTTCGGTTCACGTTTTTTGCGTTCCTTCACTGGTTTGTCACCTAACTCTTTAACTTTAGGTTCTTTAGGGGTACGGGGCTTTCGCTCTTTGTTTTTCCGAGGTCCTCTTTGTTTTCTTACTTTACCACCATTTATATCATCTATAGAAATTGCACTGCTGTCTAAGTTTGTAATATCTTCATTCAACTCTATGTCAAGTTCTGAAGTGCTTTGTAATCCAGTCCCAGCTGTTACACAATCTTCAGAAACAGGTAACTGATCTAATGGTTGCGTAGTAGCAGCCAATTTCTCTTTCTTGGCTCTTGGCTTTCTAGGTTTAGCAGGCCCTTTGCCACGACCTCGTCCAGTTGTACTGGTAACCTGAGGACTTTCTACCATTTTTGTTCCATATACAGGATTTTGTAAAGTACAATTTGGGCCCCCATTACACTTATCGTTAGTTTCATGCTGCTGAATTAAAGCTAATCGTTCTTGTAGACACCTTACCTTTTCTTGGTTTTCATTAGAAGGTGGCAAACAGTAGATATCCTGTATTTGTTGTTGTAAAGACATTCTTTCTTGTTGATGAGACGCTGGGTATACATTTGGGATATTAGGGTGAGGCATTGAATTTGGTCCTAACATCAACATAGTTGGATTAAGGTTGTGAGGCATATTTGAGATAATAGTTGGTTGGTTTGGTGGTATTGGCGCATGCAAATTCGGAACACTCATTGGTAAGCCCACTGGAACGTTAGAAATATTTGTTGATACATTTGGCTGAACAATTGGTGGCATATTACTGGATACAGGCATATTTGGGAGAATATTACCTTGGATTGGAGGAATTATTGGTATATTATTCTGCTGACTATGAACAGGTATACTTGATGTTACAGTATTAGGGAGGTTTGCATGTTGCATCGGATGATTGGATGGTACATTTGCTTGTACGTTAGGTACTGTTTGCGTAGCAGATGTGGGTCCACTTTGATAAGTAGAAGATTCATTATGAGCAGCACTGGTGTTAACAGAAGATGGGATACTAGTTGGTAGATTTGCTGGTAAGCCTTGTGTTACACTAGGGATATTTGCTGTAACATTATGAAGGTTGCTTGCTGAATATCCCGGATTTCTACTTACATTAATGTTTGGCATACTTTCGTATTGGCTACTTGTGTTAGTGTTTGTCATTGATGGTACTTGCATTTGCTGAGATGCTCTTATTTGTGAAATATCACTGATTGAAGCATTTGTATTTGTCATTGTAGACAGAGACAATGTCGTTGCGTGAACAGTTTTGCTTTCTTGCGTAATAATATTTTCAGTTGATTTCTGTTTAGGCTCTAGCTGTTGGTCATTGCTATATGTTTTTTGAAAACTAATTTCAACATTCTCATCTTCCTTCGCCAACGTAGTATCCATTTTATTATCTAAAGACTGACGAGATCCAGCCATTTTTTCGTGATTATCGACAGTTTCTACATTGCCAGCCGTATCGTTACAGCTTACTAAAGAACTATTACTTGTTGATGCAATGACAGGTACGCTATCTTTAAGAGCGCTTGTTCCATTAGGCTGGGGTAGAAAACTTCGAGGTGAATTAACATTTTCAGTTGACCGTACACCCTCTGTTTCAATTATATCGATTGGTTTCGTATCGGTATTTGTGTTGGTCACAGGCATATTTTTTGCCAAATCTGATTTTAGCGGTGGGACCATAGCCGCAGGCTCAGAAGCCTTGGGTGGTTGTTCGATGTTCTCAATTTGTGTTATGCTACTTGCTGGAGTTATTTTGTTTTGGTTCCATTGGGATGGTGAAGAAACAACATGTGCCACAGCTGGAGACGATGGGTTACGTTGGTATGGGTATTCTGTTCCAGATGGTAAAACCATTTGTTCTAACGCTTGTAGAGTATTCTGCGATGGAAAAGATCCTGGGGTAGATGGTGTACCTGTAGAAACAGGTGACTGCACCATGTTGCGAGCGCCATGTGGTGATGCACTAGGACCCTTTACCGGCGACATTACAGGCCGAGGAGATAGTTGAGATTGTGATTGCTGTCGGGGTGATATTTGGGCTCTAGGCGACATTTGTGGAGAAAGCTGAGGAAACGGTGGGCGATACTGAGGACTCCCAGTTTCTAATCCTGATGGTTTGACACTACCATACTGATTTGAAACATTTACATCTAAGGGATGTTGTATTTGATGAGATTGATAATTCATCGATACAGAGTGATGAGGGGATGCGTAAGGCATTTGTGCCGGTACTGAGGAATGCGTCGGCGCTACTGAAGATGGCGGTACTGGTGACTGACGAGGTACATGATGTAGAGGTGGCGCACCGGGGTGATGAAGATGCACATTGGGGTGGTTTTGAATTCCTGGTGTCATACCACCTGAATGACCACCCATACTTTGATGAGATTGGTGTTGTGGAATTGGTGCATGACTTTGTTGGCCATGAGGAATACCATACTGATGTGGATTTACATCCATTTGCTGGTGATAAGTAGGATGTTGACTAATTCTGGATGCAGTTGGAGGATGCATCTGTGTGTAATTAGGATAGTTCTGAAAGGATAAAAAAAGAAAACATCACAATCGACATATATTCGCTCTTAAATATAAATATAAGAGAATTCCTTAACCTTATTAAACCATTGACACGTACACATAAGTGTTGACCACGCACAGCAAACCGTAGTTATAATGAATATTTACGCATGCACAGTATCGCAGGTATTTGAATATACTATCAACAGCAATAGTAGTAGGGCTTAATGTGAGGGTCTCAAGTACATTTCTAATGAACCTACAATTTTGAAAAATAATATAATACGGGAAAAACTAATAGATTACAGGAAAACCTATAAAAAGGAGATCTCCTAATACGTAACGTAACAGTTGGAAAGAGAGAAATGTTTTTCAACTACAATGTGAAGTTTGTAAATGGGATAAGTACATCCCAACTACGAACCCTATTTGCACGTGATCCAACACGCACTCGGCCGGTTTTTATTCCCTCTGGATTGACGAGCGAACTCAACTTCTGTTTTTTTTTTGTTACCCGGTGTTAAATTTAAGCTACGTTATAACTGTATGAATACATTATTATATTTACCTGCTGTTGCCCATAGATTTGCTGTGATGTTGGTTGTGAGAAATGAGGTTGTCTTGGTAAGTAAGTTCCATTCTGTGCTTGTAGGCTTCCTAAGTTAGCGCCCTGTTTAAAGACAAACAAGAAATTTAAAGCATTATTGTCAAAGGGCGCGGGCGCCTTTCCAGAATAGATTTGGCAGGACAAATAGCGAGTAATGTATGTGAAACTAAACAATAATATTGCTTCATTTTCATAACTTACCTTATGAAAAAGAATCGATCCTTATTGGTAAGTTTCACACACATCACTTACCACGCATCCTCGCACATCCCTGGTCATAAGGCAGGGTTTTCCCTTTCCCCTTCCACCTGAGTTATTCGAAATAGAAATGTGTCACTATTTTACCCGTACAATTAATGTAGGCTTTTGTTTCTTTCTTCTGGATTTAAAGTCAGGCTATAACTTGCTAACATTTTAACATGTTGAAATGAGTTCTGAGTGGAGAAATTTTTGTGTAAATGCTTTCTTAGGTGTGAATTTTAATTCCTTTTTACAGTATTAAAATATACATGAAAAAACCACCAACCTGTTGAGGAGGGTATTGATGCATTTTTTGTTGGTGTTCATAGCTATGTCTGTAGCTTGGTGTAATAGGAGTATATCTATTTGCACCTGGGGGACCAGACCATACACCCATTTCTCCAATACCTAAAAATGATTATAAAACAATAATAAAATTATCAGGATCAACACATCATTGCTACCTATTGAAAAATAAAAATAATATAATTATATTTATAAAAATTTTGCCATACGAGATACTATAAATTATAGGGATTGGATTGCAGCTAATTATTTGAAAGGGCAAAAACTATTTCTTCAACACAATTTTTCGAAAACTGGCTGTTATTGCACAGCTTTTAGTTCACAAAGCAGTGTATTGAAAATGCCTTTTGGTATGCCTGTCTTTAAAGCTAAAAATGTTTGTAAAGAACATTGATCAAATGTATGGACACCATCCCCACTCTTGTATCACGTTAAAGCCTATGCTAATCGAAGAGCCATAGACATCTTATTATTTTATTGTATGACACCGAAACTGAAATGTCCATCCGAAAAAAGTCATTCGACATGAAGAAACCTGAGCCTTGAGCATAGTTCTTTAAAAACTTACAAATGCCTTAATAAACATTGTATTTCATTAAATTATTATATTTCTACACTACCTAGTAATCATATTTTGTGTTCAACACAAAAATACTCAATTCTAATATTAGGCTGTACGGCGGTATCATACGTTGTCTCTTTTTTACCTTGCGAAGGCACGGCCTCCTAGCAAATTAATCCATAATTCAGAAATAATTAGATTCTTTTTAAATGTTGACTTCAACTATGAAGAATTTTTTTTTAGAATTGTCGTCACCGGACATGAGGTACGTTTAGGTACTGAGGGCACAGAATGCTGGCGAGTCTGTTGCCATCAAAATCATAGGGAAAATACATAGCAACCTTTGAACATTTCATCCAGTGGATTAGTAGATTTTCTGGAAAGGTATTTTTAGCTTACTTCAATGAACTGGCAAATAAATACCGGCCCAGCACGCTGAAGAATATTCTTTAAAAATTACATTTCTATGCTAAGCTTCTATTGAAATATTTATATTTTCAATAAAATAAATAGACAATAACGAAAATTTGTAATCAGTTTCTCAAAAACCGTCAACTAAATTGGATAATCAATATCAAAAAACTAAGTACTATTTACCTGGTTGTTCAGGCATGGCATACATGGGCTCTGGGCCAGGATGATATCCTGGATATGCGTGTGAAGGATGCACATGATGTGGTGGATGTAGCGGGCCATGTGGCGGCTGAGGCAAGCGAGGGCGCGGCGGGTAGCTTCCGTAGTCATGGTAATCGGGCGCTGGAGGACCTGTACCTGGATTAGGCACTGGTTGAGCACTGCCAGCTGGAGGCCCTCCAAACGAAGCCAGTTTCTGAATTGACCCTTCTTGTGGTACAGTATTTTGACTATAAGGTTGCCTGTAACTAAAATAAAATGTTGGTAAAGAAATTGTCAGTATTGAATATTTAATTAGTTGTGCAGTTCATAGTCACCTATTATCAGGAGTTTCTTTGCTATCTCCAGCTACTCCGCCCGACGCGCCACCAGCAAAGCTGTCTGATCCACCAAGATCAGTAAGTCCTTCCAACATACCGCTTCCATCATCAAATAAATTATATGAGTCCATCACTCTATTAAGAGTGAATTATGGTTTCTTTACTTTCAAGAAGTATCCAATGAGTATTGGGTACGTCCATTTTATCCTGCAAAATAAAAAAAACGGAATTTAACTAACTTACTTTGCCCGACTTCGACAGAAGGAAGGTTAAGTTGTTCGGGTGTATATGTATTGAATGTGTTATTTCCTTGGCACGTTCTGCAAGCTTAACGGCATGATGAACGTTTCACATATCTTAACCTTTTGAACGCCAGAGCATAACAGCACGAGCGTGGCCTCCACACGAATCTACAAATATATTTCTTCTTCTTATCATGAATTTCCCAATATCAATGGTGTCTTTAATTTGTTTCATGTTGAGCTTTAATACGCACGAGAGCTTAAATTTTTAAGATTTTTATATAAACACACGCAAAAGTAATGATTTAATTGTTTATTTCGTGTTAGTGTTGTTGCCATTGTCACATTTGTGTCGTTTGCGTACAAGGCATACTTGTTCAAAAAGTTAACAGTGGGAGTGAGAATAGAAGAATGGTATGTTTTTGCAGAGGCAGTAGTTATTTCAGCGACGCGATATTTTAGCTAGGTAAATTTTGCTATAAAAAAAAAATAGAAATTGTGTATTCTAAGGTTCCTTATTACAAGTATGTGTCGTACCCAATTCTCGAAAAAATGTCACATGTTGTACTGGGATCGGGTACCACTGACAGAAACCATCATTATCTGCATAGCCTGGTCTCAACAATGTTGGGTGTGACATCTAGTCTAACCGGATGAAATTGCGACTACCTATCTGACCTCTACTACCCAGTTACAAAAGGACTATTGTCGCCAGCTCCGTGACAGCTCCAAGGAGTATTCCAGCAATTTTCATCAGATGACCAGGAAATGGCAGGCCAAGGTACACAACAACACCGAAACACCGATTCATTGCAATCACTATGCTAAGTAATCGACATCGGCTGTTCAGGTCCGAAACAGGTTTGAAAGTCACCAGAACAATGAGAGCTCTAACAAGATCCTGGGACGACTTCATGAAGCTGATAAAAAGCTTTATATTGCCAGATTACGGTTTGCTCGAGAACATGTCCGATTAAGATTGGTCCAGGGTTATATTTTACGATGAGTCCAGATTTTGATTATTTACACACGATGGGAGACAAAAAATATCAATATAATAATAATACTATAATATATATAGACGACCAGGAAAACGGCATTTTCAAGCGTGTTTTGAAGAAAAGGGGATATCTTCCTCCGAATGGGAATTCGGAGGAGGATCATGAGCCTATTCCACGCGCACCGCAAGAGACGATCATGATGTAAGCAGTGAGGAAGGGTTTAGGTCCGAAACCTGCCGGGTCAGCGGGATTGTCCGAAAGGTTGTTACTGCTACCCCGGGGCTATGGAAGGAACATGGGTGGGTTTAAGTCACCAAAAGTCTGGCTTTCCCTTCCGCTCCACCCAGAGCGGGAGGAGTCATTTGATGATTTCCCACTATCAAAAAAAAAGGACTGGGATTACTTCCGAGAGTCGTACGGAGTTAGTGGAGATAGAAAACGGTTCTCTGACTGCTCTCAGATAGAGATCGTAGAGGAGATTTTAAATAAGCATACAACTGGTCCTATCGCAGTGAATACGAGCGAAAATTCCATTTTTATTGAAGATAATGCGCGGCCACATAGTGCTCATTCGGTCAATGAGTATATTCAAGAGTGACCTGCTCGCACCCCAGACTTAATTCTCTAGAACATGCATGGGACGATCTCGAGAGATGCGTTAAACAACGCTCTCCAGCTCCGACTAAAGTTAAAGAGGGCGTTATTGGTAGAATGATCAAACATAGCCCAAGACCTCAAAGTTAGGGCATCCGTCCGCAGCATAGGGGGAAGCCATCCATATAGATTAATATTCCCCAGAGTCAAGATTAGCTCAAAAATGGTCGTAAACATTAAGCCGCCATTAAATGGGAGGCCTTATTCCGCCCAAGTAAGGTCCAACCAAAGCCAACAATCGTCGAAAAAATTGGTGAATTGCGTAATCTGTGAAAGTAAACACTGTAACACGAAAATTTCTATAATTAAATTAAACACTAACCGTAAAAAGTGTTTAGTCGTAAAGTAAAACTATCACGAACAATAAAAAATGATTGTTAAACAAAATTTGCGACAAACATCCACACTATTCTACTAAATATAGACAGCTTTTTAATTACATTCCCAACACGGTGCCTCGATCAGAAATAAAGTAAGCCCCATTTACCAAGCTCACTTTTTAAAAGTTTTATTACAAAATCAATATGTAGTTTGTATCACTTTTATGATAATTTTCAAGAGATATTGTTGTACTTTTTTTCCAAAAACTAATATACTGTGTAAAGCTTAAAATTCACACCGAGATGGCAGCGGCCAGCTGCGTCGCGAGCAGTTCGTTTCAAATAACTAACATTATCTTCATCACTAAAATACATATAACAAGACTTGAAAATGATTTAGATAAAACGTCATGAACAAACTTTTGAAGCACAGCAAATGTTGCCGACTAGTGTATGCACACGCAAATTACGTAAACATACACACACGTCCCGATTTGTTTTATTTCAATCCAACTACTAAAAATGTCAAAGCGACCTTGTAATATCAAAGCATGTAAAGGAGAATGTTTTTTTTTTGGTCCAAAAAATAATAAAACAAAATAAAAGTATGACCTCAAGCCTACCACATGGTTAGTTTGAAAGATTATCTCAAATACATTATTTTTTTGTATACAATCAAAAAAATCTGTCCTGCAGAAATCTAGATATATGCAAATTCGTAGAGGCAATTGCAAGTGCGGTGACCTCTCGCGCCCGGCCCTGGTGCAAGCCATGGTCTGGAGCGAGAGGGAGTGGTAGGCAGTCACCTTCTGCAAAGCGGTCATGCTCGCGAAAGAGGTGGCGGGATGGGAGAGGAAAAGGTCCTCCCATCCCAGCCGCCGCGGGAGACGCCCCAGGCGTCGGGAGCCACGTGACGACGGCAGTCGTCACCGTAGACGCGAGCCTGCGGGCGGTGAGTAATGGGTAGCTCACCGTCCGATCAGGACCAGGCCCGTGCCGGACGGCGCGTACATGTTCCACGCGCGTCTCAAAGAGATGTCCGCATTTGCCGGGTAAGCGGAATTGTCCGAAGGGGTTAGCGCTACCCCGGAACATAAAGGGCTAAGGAAGGAACACGGATGGGTTTTAGTCAGTAAGAGTCTGACACTCCCTTCCGCTCCACCCAGAGCGATTGGATGATTTCCCACCCTCAAAAAAAAAAAGCATATAGTCCTTAGAAAAAAGTATTACTTTCTTTCGGGCAAATGCACCATTATATTAAAATGTAACTCGTAAAATTCAGGTTCTATTTTGTTGCGTCTTTGCACACAAAGTAACTTCAAATTAATGAGTCGATCAACAATGGGACCACAGATTTCAATTCATAAAGTCGGGTAAATATAGAAAGATAAGAATGGTCAACTACGTTTTTTTATTTATTCTAAGCTGTCCCACTCCTGGGCAGAGGCCACTCTCCACTCCTTCCATCTTTCGCGAGCCCACGCGTCCTCCTTCCAGTTTTGACGGAAACTATCCAGCTCGTTCCGCCATCTCCTACGTGCTCTGCCGCGACCCCGCCTGTCTCATGGCACCAATTCTGTGCTATCTGGGCTTGTCTGGCACTCGGTAGACGACAGCCCAGTCCCAGTCAGAACAGTCAGTGGTGAGAACTTAAATGCGACTGGGTGTTTATTTAAATAGCCGAAAATGTTTGAACGGATGAAATGACTAACTATAATATAATAACTGAACTGAACTATAATATTATTTCACTAAAAAGGTCCCTACATTATTAGATCACGTTAATTGACAGAATAATAATGAATATTATTGCTTTACATTCAATTTTGATCATATATAAAGTTTCTGATAGTAAATTCACACATTATTTTTAGTTGAAGTCAGTTAATGCCATTAGGGGTACAGTGATTTTATCTGGCAACATTCTTATCGCTCACATGTCGCCAGACTGACAGTCTCACATTCTCAGCGCTTTGTTGCAATCAATGTTCAGAGAGCCTTTGGCGAGCGACTTGTCTGGCAGTCGCGGGCGGACCTTCTCTAGAATATAAACCCTTGGTGACACTTCCTGCAGAGCTCGACGTATCAGGTCGCTGCTCGCTCAATGTGAATTGAACTTAATACAGGGTGTACACGGTTACACATTTTAGTTGATTATCTGTTAGTCGAAAGCGATTTGGTCGAATTGAATTTCAAATTTACAGTGTTTTTGATAAACAACAAAAGTTCTTCTATTATTAACAATTCGTGTGAACTTGGTATAACGGCCAAGACGACGACGCGCAAACTGTTAGCTACCATGAGCATCAGCAGCATGAGCAACTGAGCAGTTTCAAACAAATGTGCAATTCCTACACAGTCAAAATGGATGGAAAGAATACTCTCTAAGCCAAGCCATTTATTTACTACTAGCTTTTGCCAGCGGCTTCGCCCGCATGTATGTAGGAAATTATTGCACGGGAACCGTACATTTTTCCGGGATAAAAAGGAAATTTCTGGAATGGCTTATATGCTATTCCATACTATAATCTATCTCTGTGCCAAGTTTCATCCAGATCCGTTAAGCAGTTTTTGAGTTTATTGGTTACAAACATACATACAAATGTTTCCTCTTTATAATATTAGTATTGATTAAATACCTACCAAATGATAGTGGAATGGGGTATTCATAAATATCGATAACTCTGGACCACTGCTAAGTGCTACAGCAATCGAAGACATGTGACATCTACCAACCCGTACCGGGTCCGCGTGGTGGGTAACGGCCTACTCCCTCTCACCGAGAGGAGGCCTGTGTCCCAGCAATGGGAACATTATAGGCTGATTATGGTATTAAATTTATCAAATGAATGTTAAAATAACAGCATCAATGAACTAACATAAATAAAATATACAAATTAACAAATTAGTTTCACAATTACAACTTCACTGAAACAAGTTTTTATCCCACAAAGCGCATCCCTAAAATTAGATTGACGTCACTATTATACATTCACTTTCAGGCGATAATGGTGAACTTATATTTTGAGGTCTCATCTTCGCCTAAAACAAATTCAAATTTCACAACTACAAAGATCAAACTTGACCTTTTGAACGCGCGTGCCCTCCTCGCCAAGTCACAAAGGAGATCTGTTTTTTTTGGGCCTTTTCTGAAAGGCGATCAACGAAGAAATGGATGTCGTTTGGAGCAATAGTTAATATGGCACAAAGGTAGTAGGATTGCTCTAAGCCAAATTACACTACTACAATAATTTGTAATTTTCATACAGTTATCGATTTGAGAACTTGTATTCGTACCTATGTAGGTATTACTCAAATTATTGCCTTAATGTGTATCACTTGTTGGAAGACCATTACTTAAAATTCCAAATAGCCCCGTGGCGCTTCGATTTGATTCATAATAAATGTTACAGTACTAAATAATTGGCTTTTTATTTAAAATTAAACTTAACACATATGTTGTAATCAAAAGCCATTTTTTACTTTCTGTTGGTCCAAATATCGTAAGACCTGTATAGGTATGTGATACAGCTCCAAAAATAGGTGAAAAACGAAGTAAATATTATGCCGATTTCAAAAAACCCCTAACTGGCAATATTTGGCATTTAAAAAAAAACCTCTTTTATTTGTGTTCAATACATACTTAAATTTTACCATATTTCTCTTTAAGGTTAGTCGTAAAACAATTGTCTAAGCTCATAATAACCTAAGTAGTTTTTGTGTACAACGCTTTTTATTAAAAAAAAAACGTACCAAATAGCCCCACTTTATGGTAAGTATATAAACACCCACAAGTAAAGATTTAATTGTTTAAGTGCACCGCATTTTCGGTCACACATTTGTGTCATTTGCGTACAGACAGTTTACATATCTTTTCTACATTTCTTGAATTTAGAATAATTGTAATATATAGTATAAGTATACATGGCTTGTTAAACAATTCGTTTTTGTTTGTGTAGGAAAATATTAATTGGCAGCAGTGATATTTGACATACAGTGGTATAACAGACTCCACCAATGGGACAAAGTGGAATGTTCATAATTTTCGTCGTCCAGTTAGTTATTTTCGTTGGGCAAATAACTCGCATAAACTGTTCCACTAATTGATTTTGGTGGGCAAATGACACCTGCATAAACCCTGAGTTCACTTGTTGGAGACTAGAGCTGGCACTGATAGATAAAATATAATGGCGAAAATAAAAACAGTTTTACAGAAACACAAAAATAATCTATACTAGTACCAGGTTAGGATGACTGAACAGCTTAAACTAACAAGGCGCCGGATGATGAGATGAAATTGAAATTCCAGTAACATATTCTCACTTCGAAATTGTGTAACAGTAAAACTGATTTATTTTCGCCATTATATATTATCTATCAGTGCCAGCCCTAGTCTGCAACAAGTGAACCCAGGGTTTATGCAGGTGACATTTGCCCACCAAAATCAATTAGTAGAACACAGTGGATTGCAAAATTGGGGACATGCCACTTTGTCCCACAAGTGGGTGTTTTTTGCAAAATGGTAGAGTAAAGTGGAATAATCCATAAAAAAAACTCTTAAAATGATCTTACAACCATGTAACTACTTATTTACATCCAATAATAAAACTGTTACCAAAGCTAACTGCAGAAGGTAAGCATGCAATAAGGTGTCTTCCAATGTTCAGTTCTTCCATATCTTCCTGGCGACGATTCTGGCTTGCATAACCAAGGGGAAAAGCTATACGCTTATGACATTACTATTAACATATAGCAGTACAACTTATCCCGTCCAGTTATACAGCAATCTTCAGATAATAATGATTTTTCTCCTTTCAAACTAAACATTAAAAACACTTAAAATAAAAGTAACAAATAGTTGCTAAATTGCTCAAAAAACAATTCAAATTAAGTTAAATTTTAAAAGAGCCATGGCAGCTAACAGGTGACCAGTCCCTACTGAGGGTGTCCGTTCATGAACATGACGCATGGATTAGTACCATTCAGCTCAACCATTTTGATGGGAGCTAAATGATCCAACATAGGCACTTTGAAAAAATTCCATTTTTTTTCTGTTTGTGTTATGCGCTCAGTCATAGAGCTAATATTATGCCGAAATGCATTTAGCTCCCATCAAAATGGTTGAGCTGAATGGTACTAATCCATGCGTCATGTTCATGAACGGACACCCTCAGTAGGGACTGGTCACCTGTTAGCTGCCATGTCTCTTTTAAAATTTAACTTAATTTGAATTGTTTTTTGAGCAATTTCATATGTCAATATCATAGAGCTAATATTATGCCGAAATTCAAATTTCGGCATAATATTAGCTCTATGACTATGAATAAATAAAAAAAACAATTTCCAGTCTGAACGTAAAAAACGAAGTATGAACCTTTATGAACTTATTACTAAACAATGTATATCGCTAGACCCAAGTTTAAACCATCAGATTAGTTTTTGGTTTCAAACTGTATTTTGACTATGTTAACCTTTTGAACGCCAGAGTATAAATGCACGAGTGTACCCTCAACGCCAAGCTACAAATTGAATTTCTTCTTGTTATCATGAATTTCCCATTATCCATTAAGTCTTTTATTTGTTTCATGTCATTAAATACGTACGAGAGCTTCAATGTTTAAGATATCTATATAAACACTCACAACAGTAATGTTTTGATTGTTTTTTTTCGTGTCATAGTGTTGTTGCCACTGTCACATATTGATGTCGTTGGCGTACAGGGCACGCCCTTGCTTGTCACATATATGTGACAATGGCGTTCAAAAGGTTAAAGTTCTAATGACAAAAACTGTTGTCAATCCAGTGTTTATATTGTCAATTTCGTACTAAGAACTTTACTGTGCTTAGAAAAAAACATAAAATACAGTAACTGGCTTAAAGGTTTAGACTAAGTTAAAACTTGTTTCGTAATGAGATGGATAACGTTGAGGCAGGTATACTGAGTTACCACTGATCAGAAATATTGGCCAGTTACCAAGGTTGTACCACACAGGCAGACATATTGATTTAAGTGCTTCATAGTTCTTAGTTATCCTCCCTGTTCTCACTAATACTAGGAGACACCTAATATTAATGCATGGTGTAAGTTAAAACTTGCCTTAGCTGACTGTAGCCCAGGGTTTCAGTGTTTTAAAATTACATGTACCTAAGGTCAGCCCTTAAGATGACCCTCTGACCCGATTGACACTACACTTCAATTTATCAATCAAAATACTTTCTACCTAAACACATACTAAAAAGAGTTCATCTCATTAATTAAAAGAAAGTTTCACTGAATGAAAGCTACACATTATTCGAGTGTCACAGGGATATAGGTAGGTATTTGATGTTACGACATGGAATTATTACGCGGATGCAGGTACGGGCAGGAGTGTATGTACATGAAATAATATTTCAAATCAATGCGACAAAGTTAATTTAAATGTGCTATCAATACTAATCGACTTTCGACGTTGACCGACGAAATTAGATATGTACAGATTTTCTCCAAGTATCCAGAATCCAAATTAAGCGCAGTGTTGAGAACGTCGTTGATTTCCAACGCAAAAAAGAAAGCCTTAACAACTATACGTCTGAAGATTAGTGTTAAAAAATATGCACCGTAACTAAATTAGTACAATAACATCGACTAAATGCCTAATACCTGCGCGACGATACCAAGTAGAAACACCAATACTAGGTATGTATACAATACATGAGAAAAATACCTTGTATGATAGTGAAGATAAAATATTATAGTCAATCATTACATTTCACATTTTAAGAGGATGAAATAGAACATGTAAATTACAAGCAAATAAATCACACATTAAATAATGTAGACAATACTTACTAATAAACGCCACACAACAAGTTGTTCACAAAATGGATACCATACTCCAAAAATCTAGGTCCATAAAATGATCAATGAAAGACGGTCACAGTTTTGAGAATAATATAACGGTGGAGATGATTTTTACCGTATATCTTCCGGATTACTGAGATTAAATGCCCAATTCAGCATAATATCTCACATCACTAACAAATACGAGAAACGCCATTTAGGCACCGTCCATTTTGTTTCCAAAATGAGTTTTTTTTACATGTGCGCTTTCGATAAATGTTGCTATATTAATAAATCAATCAAGATAGAACCATCAAGCTTAAATGGCGGTACCTGCGGAAGCATTTATATACAGCCGTGGTCCTCTTTTGGCGGAAATGATGAAGCTAGAAAGAAACACCGGTCAAGATCAGTCCGATTATTCTAGCAGACTAGTAAACATGGCAGCACAACCAAAATAGATATTGTGGTCATGGAGGTTTCAAGAGATCTTAAATCCTCCGAAAGACATCCACAAACAGTACTTCAATATTTTTCTTTATCGTCGATTATCGATATACTCATTCTGAAAATACAAAAGTTGATAATCAGCGTTGTCGGATTTGAACTTCTCGCGTCGCATCTCTGCTGGGGACTTGGGTGCCTTACTGTCGAAGCTGTGTGTACCTAGCATTTTAGTGGTGTATTCATGCCTGTGAAAGGACTATATTTATCCATCATTCTTTGCGCGGTGGACTGGTAGGTTGGACTATAACATGAATTCATGTTTTTTCACTGGCAGCCCTGCGCCACTGTCACTGCAAGCGTTGCCAACTTTTAGTTGCAGCCAAGAGAAGACGACAGTTATATCTGTGCATATGCCAGATACAGATACACATTGTAAGTAATACCATGTAACGGGTGAATGGGGAGGTAGGGGTAAATGGGGATATAACTTTAAAATAGCGTTTTATGATAAAATAGAATAGTTACATTTCTATTCACTCCGTTTTAGGTATACACATCCGACAGCAAAAATTACACACCCTTCCTCACACAATCTGTGACATAGAGTCTGGCCAACGAAAGCTGACCACGAATTAATTTCTAAACTTTTGATATGGCAATAATTTAGCACTGTCAAAATTAAAATGAATTTCGACTATGATCCCTAGCCCATATGTTTGTGTTATGAAATAAACTTTTAGTTATAACTTTTTCTTTAATTCTACCTTTTCGATATAATGTCGTGCCAGAAAGTCGAGCTGTGAACTACAATGCACGCAGAAGTTAAAAAAATGTCATATATGTATATTAATTAATATTATAAAGGGGAAAAATTTTATATAAATATTTGATTGAGTGGTATATTATGGCAAGTCCCATGTAACATGGAGGTGCGCCTATTGCCGTCAATCGGGAAAAATCCAGACTCCGTGATTGTTACTGAGAAATTCGTAGCAGTGTAAATATCGCTTAATAGTCTTGAATAATAAAAATATCAAGTCCGTTTAAGCAGCGTACAACCAGTGTTGGCAGCTCTTGATTTTTTTAAATTGCCGCCTTTTTTCTTGGTCAGCTTTCGTTGTTCAGACTCTACTTCTTAGAGCTGACATACGATCTGTCGCTTGATCTAAATATGAGTTAGCTGCAAAGAGTAATTTAATAAGACTGATCGTTATCTGTGCCTGTAGCTGAAAGCTGGCAACTCTTGTCTTGCGGTGACAGCATGTGGAGCTTCGGTCTTATTGATTTCTATGTGATTATAATTAACATTTTGTTGTGTATGTTTTTACAAGAAATATACCTCTACGTTTGAGGCAAACGTTTTAAAAAACATTAGAAATGATGAAATTAATCGACCCAGTTGTTCGAAGTTTCAAAGTGGCGAAAGTGTTTCGAGAAAACACAGACAAAATAAACAGTATAGACTATTCTCCTAGCGGGGAAACGTTAATATCCTGCAGTGAAGATGATCAAATTGTTATTTATGATTGTGAAAAAGGCACACAGATGATCACAGTGAACAGTAAAAAATATGGTGTTGATCTTATACATTTCACACACGCCAAAAACACTGCTATCCATAGTTCAACCAAAGTTGATGATACCATCAGATATTTGTCACTTCATGACAACAAATACATAAGGTACTTTCCTGGACATACGAAGAAAGTTGTGACTCTTTGTTTGTCACCTGTGGAAGACACATTTCTTTCTGGATCTTTAGACAAAACATTGCGTTTGTGGGACTTGCGTTCACCCAATTGTCAAGGTTTAATGCACTTGTCAGGAAGACCAGTAGCAGCTTATGATCCTGAAGGTCTTATATTCGCAGCTGGGGTCAACTCGGAAAGTATCAAACTATATGATTTAAGATCATTTGACAAAGGTCCCTTCGTCACATTCAAGTTGAATCAAGAAAAGGAATGTGACTGGACTGGATTAAAATTTTCCCGTGATGGCAAAACTATGTTGATTAGTACAAATGGATCCATTATTAGATTAGTAGATGCATATCATGGTACTCCATTGCAGACCTTTACTGGGCATCTTAATAATAAAGGCATACCTATAGAGGCATCATTTAGTCCTGACTCCCAATATATCTTTAGCGGCTCAACAGATGGAAGAGTTCATGTCTGGAATGCTGATACGGGTTATAAAGTGTGTGTTTTGAATGGCGATCATCCTGCCCCAATACAATGTGTACAATTCAATCCTAAGTTTATGATGCTGGCTTCTGCTTGCACCAACATGGCATTTTGGTTACCTACATTAGATGATGTTTAATATTATGTTGCTAGTTTCAACAATTCTAAAAGATGTATTATCTTCAATGATAAAGTACTTGCTAAATTTTAAACTGAATTCCTTCAGTTTAAAATTAGAAATAAGAAGAATCTTTGTAAATTCTGTTTATATATTGTGATGATTGACATGATACAACAGTTTATTGACAAAAAAACTTGCTATAATTTTTTTTTGAACAGAAAATACAATAATAACAATGCAAAAAGTCCCATCTATATTTTGTATGCCCATAATTTTATTAAGCATCAGAATCAATATAAATCACCATGACAATGAACAGAATTAAATTTAATATCTAAAACTGAATAAAAAAATTCGAAGTAACTCACATATTTATGTAGTCGTTTTAATTGCATAACACACTAACAATCAGAACCCCTTTTAATTTGTTAATTTATCAATATTCATTGCATTATTTCCATTGAAGAGCAAGCAATGTTTTTTTAAAATTAAGTTAATTGGTTAATTATCCCTTCAAAACAAAGGGGATTATGAGTGAGTTATGCATTTGTAGTGTGTTTTGCGTGGTGAAAATACTGTTGAAAATAGCATGAGATGAAGAGTTAATGTTACATTTTTATATCTATGTCTATGTAACTATGAAAAATGTTATTGTATAAATAATAATTGTGGCTGAATACTTATTCAGGTTTTTTATCAATTTTTTAAGTACCTACCTATTTAGTATAAATGATATCATAAGTAATACATTAGTACATTACGTGTATTAGAACCCTAGTTTAATGCATTTAAATAGTTTTCATTCCAATTTAATATTCGCCTTTAAATTGTAGGTGAAATCTAAATCCTACTTTGTAGCCTAAATGTAATTCTATAGTACATACCTACTACTAAATGTCTTGCTATCATTTTAACAAAACATTTTGCTACTGTGCCTGTAAATTTTTGAACGGAGACATTCCTAACTAAAACCAGTAAGAAGTGTTAGAACACTATTAAAAACTGATTATAATACCTGACAACGACTTTCTTTAACATGAGACCCTGTTAAATAATATGTATCTACAGTCACCATTAAAAGATGGCATACGGCGAGACATGTCATGCGGTGTTCCACAAGGATCGGTTCTAGGGCCGCTCCTGTGGAATATCCACGTTCCACGGGGGGCGGGGGGAGGCTGATGAGGTCTAGAAGTCGGTTTGCACAAGTTCGAGGCTATGGTAATGGGCCCGGGAACATGACACCACCAGGATCCCAATAACCGGTAGCTGGGGTTCACATCGGCGGAGATACCTGGAACTCGTCCTCGACAGCCTAAGGTAGAATTTCGTGGAGCACTTTCGAAGTCTGGCCACCAAACTGGAACAGGCTTTTTTTTTTTTTTTTTTTTAAGGCTGGGAAATCATCCAATGACTGCTCCCGCTCTGGGTGGAGCGGTAGGGAGTGACAGACTGTAGTCCTCGTGCGATATCATGGCGCCATGGATTGCCAAGTGTCGCCCAGCGCAGGGCAAGCCAAGATATTGCTAACGACCAACACCAGGACGTTTCGCAAGCTAGTATTTAAATAAACTATTCTGGGCTTGACAAACTTAAGCCAAAAGACTCGGTTTCATAACACTACGAGGGACAACCTGGGACAACGGATAAAATAGAAAAAAACCAAACGTCGCTCGATAATTTTTTTGTTCGACGTGCGGATCAGTCATCTGTCATAATAAATTACTCTTTGGACGTGCGCACAGAGTACATTTTTATGACGTGCGCGGCGTGAGCAGAGTGCCATGTATGCTGCAATGTCAATGTAGTCTGTGGTGTTATCCAGACAGGATCACAACACAGTGACACAGACTCAATACACATACAGACTGAATGTAACTGTAATTAATTTTAATATTGTTCAGTTTGTGAGACTGTGGATTAGCTAGTTACGAATAGTGTTACTGTTATATAGCTTTCTTCGTATACCTATTACCTACTGTATCGATGATAGTTAAACAGATGTTGAGCAGTGTCAAAGTACAGGAGATTCATTATCAAGATTGTGAAGTAAGTTTATTGATAAAAGTTCTTACCTACAGGTTTAAGCCTACTTGTTGAACTTTGAATTAGTTTGAATTTCCTCTAGGGTTTAGTAAAACTACAAGTAGATTGCATGGTAGTGTGGATTTGAAATAAACAGGTGTTTAAAATTTTGGTCAGTGGGTAGCCTTAGGGGCGGATTTATTTTTCTACCATTTTATTTATTGCTTAGACTATTTTTTTTAAATTTAATTTTACTTTGTTATATAATTAGCTTTGATAGAATGCCATTAATACATGTTGTAGGTAATAATATCATCATTTTGATAAATGCATTACTTTTCAGGAAAATAATAAAATGTTACGTGGGATTCATAAAGTTGTAAGTACAGTTTATTTTTGTTTTTGGTTTGTAGTAAAATGGATAGCGTATTGTATGAGTGTTCATAGTCAAGTCATACAACATTATTCATAGTACCTACAATTTAATTTAAATTAGTTGTTAGTATTTTTAATGAAATCATGACCTTTGATATGACCATGTCTAAGATTAGTTTTTTAGTAGTTGCTAGTTTGAACCTTATCTTTCCTCCGCTATGATGGATGGATTATCGCTACCCCCCACTATTTTCTAATATATAGCCTACCAACCAACCTACCAACTATTCTATTTTTTTTTATTATGTTGTAA
The DNA here is from genome assembly GCA_951799385.1 of Hyppa rectilinea. Lineage (NCBI taxonomy): Eukaryota > Metazoa > Arthropoda > Insecta > Lepidoptera > Noctuidae > Hyppa > Hyppa rectilinea. Next base: position 10,029,036 of record OX637306.1, on the reverse strand, counting down.
TTTAATCGAGTTAGGCAGAGCGATAAGGTACCCTGATACTGACAAGCTGGGGCAAAGGCGATGACTTCACTTGGTTACGCTGAAAAAAAGGCTCAGGAAATGAAGAATCTTATACGAGTGACTTTTGTTACTCCATGAATTTTCCCTCCTTTCCTTAAGAAGTCAATGGATAAAGGAAGGAATATAAACTATGAATTTTCTTGCATTTGAGTAAGGGGACAGGACTGTTGGCAATGTGGTTAACTCAGGCCACAACAAAAGTGACAGACTTTTATTTGTATTAAGCATGTTGCTAGTCTATAGGATAAAATGGTATAAGGCTCTGTTTTACACAGTCTAATCCGCTGATCCCCATTGACCCAAACTTGTCCATAATGGGCATAGAATATTAGTTAAACAACAAAAATATTATATTGTAACAAATATCTGTGTGAGATGGCAAATGGCCTTGACACAAGGCTGCCAAAAAAATAAATATCTATGGCATGCTGTCCACCACTAGTGCAGAAATATTAAGTTATTCACCTAAAAGCAATCCATTAAGAGCTGCTTGAATAAGTGCAGTGTCGAATAGTTATGTTTTTATATTTACATTTAACCTACCTACATTTACTTAAACATTAAAAAAATAAATTTGTAATTTCAAAAGATTGATTTATGTATCTAATTCAAACGACCTTTGTTAAAAATGAATAATCTATATATAATTTTAAAATTTCAGTTTGGACACAGGGGGTTTTTCTTAGAACCCTATGTCACGACCATGAACTTATCCTGCAATTATACCTCTGCAAATCCACAAAGAAATGTCCAAAACCTGCCAAGACTACCAGTACCAAAACTAAAGGACACTTTGACGAGGTACCTTCTCTCTGTCCGACCGGTTCTAACTGATGAAGAGTTCGCGAGGACTACATCACTAGTGAAAGACTTCGAGAGAGGAGCAGGACAACAACTACAAGTAAGAAATGTTATTTTATTATTTTGCATTGCTGTAAGTAAATTGTTGTAGGTATTTATGATATATCATAAACCTTTGAGTCTAATAGTCAAGAAAGCTTAGCACTATGACATATAAATATAGGTACGAAATATCTACACAGAAGCCTAGTTGTACTACCTACGCCATAACTATCGCACGAATGGCGGTACATCAGAGAATTACAAAGCCGCTGGCATACCTGGCTCTTTCTGAGCCTGCCGATAGTCGTTTTTTGCTATTTGGGATTCACTGAGAACCACTACTCACTGAATTCCAAACCTAATTAAACGAAGAAAAAATTACAAGTAATGGTTAAAGGTGAACGCACACTTATCCGAGCCGAACGCGTCGAACGAATCGAAGTAAGGACGCCTCGCATAATATCAAGAATCGACCGGACGATTCGAGGCTGGGAAGTGTACGAGGTTTCATGAGATTTCATAATTATACAGAATTCTAAAATTCGTTTCGTTCGACTCGTTCGGCTCGGATAAGTGTGCGTTCACCTTTAACCATTACTTTAGTCGGGGATCAGATCTGCTAGGCAATTCTGGCAATTTACGCGGACGAAGTCGCAGGCATGAGCTCCTTACTAGCTTCTAGGTACCCGTAGCTTGGTCCACGTGAAATTTCTTATAATAAGCTTCTATGAGGAGGTAATAGTGGTCGTTAGTCCGAAAATCGAAATCCTGAATTACTGTATTTTTAAGAACGCAATCTCGATTAACTGAAATTCGGAGTCACCAGGCGAAACCATACCTATACTAACTACGTGGCCTACCCATATGCTTAGGCCTTAAGGTTGACGCACATTTTTCCGCGTCGTATACAACCGAAGTTTCTGAAACGCTCACAAAATGGCATCAGTCTAATTTTACTGACAAGCAGTTGCCAATCTTGCCTCGATTACAGTGAATTTGGGCACTTGCATTTATTAAATTAATTTTTCAGACTTTGTTAGAAAAGAGGGCACAGGAACATCTGAACTGGCTTGAGGATTGGTGGCTAAATACAGCGTATCTGGAATACCGTGATCCAGTTGTGGTATATTCCAGCCCTGGCTTGGTCTTTCCTTTCAGAAAGTTTCAAAGCCAAAACGATCAATTAAAGTACGCTGCTAAGACGTTACTGGCTGCATTGGATTACAAAAGCTTAATAGATAAGTAAGTTTGTATTATATTAAGTATTATTTATTTATAACTAGCTGACCCGACAGACGTTGTCCTATCTTAACTGTGATACCTACCCTACCTACCTACCTACCCTACCTACCTAGCTACCTACCCTACCTACCCTACCTACCCTACCTACCCACCCTACCTACCTACCCTACCTACCTACCTACCCTACCTACCTACATACCCAACCTACCTACCTACCCTACCTACCTACCCTACCTACCTACCCTACCTACCTACCCTACCTACCTACCCTACCTACCTACCCTACCTACCTACCCTACCTACCTACCCTACCTACCTACCCTACCTAAAAATAAATAAAAAAAAATAAAAATGTATTCTGCTATTCAGGGCGGAGACAAATCCAACGAAACAAAAACCATGAAAATTGGTCCAGCAGATCTCGAGTTATAATGGAGGGAACAAACCCGACTTTCTTTTATATATATAGATTGATGGTACACCAGAGAAAATACATAGCAAATAAGCAGAGAATAAATTTAACACTACAAAACATACAATGGGTAGTTTTAAATAAATGAATAAGTTTATACTAGTTACTTATTTTAATACTTTTCACACCGTTAGCTCGATAATGTCAAATTGTGACGATATCTTGCGTTATAAATTAACTATAATCATTCACATCATCTATAACTTAGAGGGTGATACCCTACGAAACGACTATTTAATGAAATCATGACATTTGAGGGCAATTCTTACTTAGAGAGTCGTATTGATGATTTTAATGAACATATTTCTGTAAATACTTACTTGCTTCGGCCGCGAACCATATTTTTATCGATGTAGGTACAACCTGACATTAACGTGCAAATTGCAAAAAACCTATGAAAATTTGAATTTCGCGGGTTATTCTGGCGCCTATACTATTGTGACCCTACAGAGTCGAATAAAAAGAGAAAAAAATGCGAAAGAACGCTATGCGAAAACGAAGTTACAGGGTGCAAACAAAGAGATGTCAGCATATAAAGGGGCCCCTCAGGGCCAAGCCTGCCGGGTAAGCGGGATTGTCCGAAAGGGTTACCGCTACCCCGGAACATAAAGGGCTACGGAAGGAACATGGATGGGTTTTAGTCAGTAAGAGTCTGACACTCCCTTCCGCTCCACCCAGAGCGGGAGCAGTCATTGGATGATTTCCCAGCCTTAAAAAAAAAAAGGGTGCAAACAAAACAATATAACAAATAACTAACGTTATCTTTCGTTTTTGTAAGTAGGTACTACCTATAATATTTCTTTTTAATTTTAGCGACAAAATCCCGGTCGAAATGATGGGTAAGAATCCATTGGATATGGTACAATATAAAAAGGTATTTGGAACATGTAGAATACCACACGCGAAACGAGACAAGTTATCATTTAATAATAGTAAGCACATCACCGTCATCCATAAAAACCATGTAAGACTTTTTTTCAATCCTTTCTACTCCTTTCAAATAAATTTCCAGTCATCACTAGAAATATCGCCTCTTAAATTATGAAACGATTGGATTCTTTGACGCAACGTATTATGTGCTACAAATAAAGTAAAAGCATCTATGAATTATGATTAATTATGTTATAAAAGAGTACCAGCTACTCATTTGTTGTTAAATAAATGGCCATCGGCAACAGCAATAACATAATCATGATTTTATAATACGAGTAGGTTTTTTAAAATCCTAAACCAAATTATATGGACTTGAACCATATAGTATTGGCAGAAAATACTTCCGTCACCCGTGATAGTTGTTGACCTTTTTGTATCAAGACATGTTGGCCTTCTAGAAAAGTTCACTGGCATTTGTTTTGTTAAACAACGGTGCTCAACCTCAACATATAAAATTAATCAGATTTAAGTAATTTTTCTTCACTTCGATATTCTGATTATGTGTTCGTACCTACTTATTTGTTTTTTTTTCTGTCGTTAGTTATATCATGTTGACCTTTGGGGCGAAGACAACGTCCAGCTGAATGAAGACCAAATTGCTCAACAATTGAAGAAAGTTATCGAACTTTCTAGTTCGCCAAATAATGAGGGCATTGGAATTCTCACTTCTGAAAATCGTGACTCTTGGGCAGAAGCTTATCAACTCCTCGCTAAAGGTACACATATATAGGTCTACCTACCTATACAGAGCGTTTTTTTAGAGTTTTTAGAGAATTTATAAAAGAAAAAATATGGAGAAACTATCCTAAGAACAAGTATTTTATCATGAAAACAATTTTGACATAGTTAACCATACAAATTATTTTAATATAACTTAGTATTTTTATCAAATGAACGTTGGGTGTGATTTGATTATATCGCATCGGAAGAGAAAAAAGGCTAGTTGACGGCTTTTGAAAAACCAATTAGTAACGTTCCTTGTGGTTTAAATACCTTAAAATATATTTACACAAAAGTTTATCAGGTCTATTGGTATTGCAAAAGAATCTATAAGTCTGATGTATTATAATAATACTTAGTTTGTTTCTAATAACAATAATTTAAAACTATCATCTGAAAGTAGTGACGTGTCGCGCTCGGAATTGCGTTCAATGTCATGTGACCAATGGATTTAATTTAACGTAATTATTTCTAAAATTAATAACTAATCTAAAATAATTTACAACCGTAAGTTGATTTTGTTATTAGTAGCTCACAACATTTCTAACATGCCACAGTCATGAGCCATTTTTATTACTGTCTACTAGCCTACTAATTATTGGTTAACTTTATATCTGTATTATTAATAATCTGTACCGGATTTTTAAATAATAATTATGAAATACATATAAAAACATTCTTATTATTATTTCAGACAAAACAAACAGAGAATCTTTAGCAGACGTAGAGACAAGTCTAGTTGTTCTTTGTTTGGATGAGGCTGTTGGCTTGTGGAAGTGTCAGGATGCAAACGCCCGTAGAAACCTAGCCGGAGCACAGACAATACATGGCGGTGGCTCGCGCAGCAATGGCGGCAACCGTTGGTTTGACAAAACAATACAAGTAAGTATGAATTAAGTGTGTATAAAATCTTCATTTTGAGGGGGTTCCATGAGGGTAAGCAGTGATAAAAAAATAAAATGGGATCCGCATATTATATGATTGCATATCTCCCACTAACAAACAGCCCAAACTAAACGCTTCGAGCGATAGGCCCAGCGTTAACATTTTTTTTTTGTTTATCTTAACATGACATGACAGCTAGGTATATTAAAATACACAGGTACCATAGGTACCAAAAAGAAAACAAGGTAGGTAGGAGTGGGGGGGGTAGGTAGTAGGTTACAAAAAGAAAACTTATCGATTCAAATCATCTCCAACAGGCAATTTTCAAACACGTTGATGTTGGATAGCAAGACGTAGTCATAAATGCCCGTATTATTATATAAACACAATTTTTTCGAAAAATTGTTTCCACAACATGCGATGTTGCTAGCAAGATGACTTCAAGTTTATTAAACATGTTGCTCAATGTTTCCCTTGCAAAAAAAGGTGGGGGAAGTTGCTGGAATATTGCAGGTTGCTGATGCTAATGTGCCATTATTTAAGGTACTTAAACTAAAAAACACCTTACTACATCACATCTACCTAACGCGATTGATGCCAAAATTCAACTCAACTCAAAGCATTTATTAAAAAAAAACAATTACAGGCACTTTTGAATTGTCAAGGGGTCGGTCAGCCAGAAAGATGAAGCTAGTTGCCCATTGTTTTCAGTATGTACGGGACTTTCTTGGATCGAGGTTTTATTAACTCGATTTTCTAATTGTCTATTTCAGTTCATTGTTGGTGCTGACGGAGTAACGGGCCTTACTTATGAACATTCGCCAGCAGAAGGACAGCCTATAGCTGTTTTAACAGATTTCATTATTAAATACATGTAAGTTCTTGAATTTATATGATAACTAGCTTTTGCCAACGGCTTCGCCCGCGTGGATGTTAGGAATTATCCCACTGGAATGTACGTAGGTACATTCCGGTATAGACCGGTATAAAAAGTACCTATCTTATATGTTAACCCAGGTCATAAATTATCTGTGTCCGGATCAGATCCATTCAGTCGTTCTGGCGTGACTCAGTAACAAACATTCATCCTCACATACTTTCACGTTTATAATATTAGTAGGACGTAGTATTATGCAATTGGAAATGTGTATGGGTTTCGTAGTCAACAAAGAACCCTTATAGTTTCGCCGTGTCCGACGGCCCGTCCGTTCGCAGCTTAGCTCAGAGAACTAGAAAGCTATAATTTGGCATGGATGTACCAAATTAGGTATAGATTTCTATAATCACGCCTGCAAAGTGAAAATCGAAGTATAAACCACAGAGGTTTATACTTTGATTTACTTAGTTTAATTAATTTATTGTTTGTACTTTATCTAAGCGAGCTTGTCTTAGTGAGTTTTCAAGCAGTTTCGTAAATGTTTTCATCTCTTCCGGCATTGTTGAGGATGGGACGTCGTACGTCGCCCTGTTGTGCACTGTAGTCAACCTTGCAATTGCTTTATCACCCTATTACTTGCACGTCTTAAAACGACTAGATCAGTTTGTGTAACCATTGGGTAATATTGACCTTAAGTCAAGTTTAAATTTAATAGGAATTGTAGGTAAAGTGGTAAAGGAATTAAGAAATTGACCGTAGGTGGGTACTAAAATTTTGAATCGTAATTATTGTTATATTTTGCCATCTTTTCCTTTTTAGTGAACAAAACAAAGCTCCCGGAACGCAGTCATCGAGTCCTAAACAACCCACTCAGTTGAAATTTAATGTGACAGCAGATGTTAGTCGCATGATTGAAAACGCCAAAAAGAATTTAGACGGGTGAGTTTTTTTTTATATCCTACGATCGTGCCATCTGAACGTAAGCCTATTATTACCCGAGTTTCGTTTCCTTGTATAGCAGGGCAAGTGTCTTTACATTCTATTTATCATCAAGTCGATATACTTTGTTCGTCTACTGTACGGACTGTGTGTACTAACGGTGCGCCTATTTTTTTAAATTCAGTTAACATTATGTTTCTATGTCAGACACTATCGTGAAACCGAATGAACAACACTATCGACTCGAAGTGGGAGCAGGGTTATTATTTAAATACATATCAGCCGATATATGATTGCTATTTACCTACTGTTATTATTTTCCGTAATGTAATTATGCATGTAGGATCTACCCGTATTATGTCCGCGCGGTGGATTTTGGCCCACTCCCTCTCACAGAGGAGAGGCCCGTGTGACCCGTGTCCCAGTAGTGGGAACATTATTGGCCGATTATGAGGGTTTGAATCTATCGGTTAATGTGCGTTTAAAAATGTTTCAGCTTAGTTCAAAACTTAGAGTTGAACTGCTTCCAGTATGACAAGTATGGAAAGAACTTCATCAAGTCGCAGAAGTTGAGCCCAGATAGCTATCTACAGATGGCTATGCAACTAGCATTCTACAGGTATGAATTATCCAAGATCCAAGCTAAATTTACTTTTTTGTCATTATATGAGTTATTACTATTATTAGGCTACACATCCTAAGTAAAATGTAACCGTTCCTTTTCTTCACGTCGCTCCGTTACGGACAGAATATTGCCCCTAAAGGTTGAAAGCAATTATGGTTACGCTACTAAGTCTGGTTCAAATTATGTTTTTTTTTTAGGTTGCACAAAGTACCTGGAGCTCATTATGAATCTGCAGCAACAAGGATGTATTTCGGAGGACGAACAGAAACCATAAGATCATGCTCAATCGAATCCATAGAATTCGCAAAAACGATGTTGAATTCTCAAAGCAGCCCAAAAGAGAAAATTTCTTCATTAAAAGGCGCTATCAATTCTCACAAAAACTACACGGTTCAGGTAAACATAATAATAAGTTGGAATAATAATAAGAAGGTGAAAGCGCTAGTTAAGGTAGAACGCAATTTTTTTTTCTTAAGTAAAAAGCCACTCTCCAAACATGCTTGGACTACTTACGGCAATTTTATTTATCTAATCCTAAGTGATGCTAAATTAACAAAAACGTAAGAAAATATTAATTTCGCCGGCTACCCTAGCCCATTCACTATAAATAAGAATTTAGCTGCTTAGAATTTTATCTTGTTTACTACAGGCACTTCAAGGATTCGGTGTCGACAGACATTTACTAGGATTAAAATTAACTGCAATCGAAAATGGCGTTGAAATACCAAAATTATATTCTGATCCAGGATTTACAAAAAGCGCTCACATGAGGATATCTACTAGTCAGGTATGATTAATTAAATACGTACCTACACACACTTTGCCAAGATTTAGAACAATCGAAGATGCTAGAACCAGAGTGATCTAAGTGACATTTTTGGCAAAAATTGTTTTTTTACACAATTGCATTGAAAAATCATAATTCTTTCATGCCATACTGATCTAAGTGCTTCCCAGTATTATTTTCCTTGAGAAATCACAACATCTCACTATAGAATCGGTGCGAGTTGCAAAATGGAGACATGCCAGACTGATCTAAGTAATGAGGCGCACTTAGATCACTGTGGTCGCAAGTTGCTGGCTTTTATGGATATCCAAACTGATCTAAATGCAATAAAGAAATATAAATTATTTGCGTATACATAAATCATTTACGTAATTTTTATTAAAATTTAATATCTATGAATATATACATAAACAAAAAATATGGTTTGACATTTTACACTGGAATGTTTTACACTTTATGATGTTTCTGGTTAATAAATCGCCATATCTAGAAACGATCACCATGCATTATCTCGTCAGTGGCCATACTTACCTGCCTAACGACACTGACTTCTCTTTTATAAGTCGAGAACTAAAAAAGAAGACACCAGAAGATTGGATGAAGCTCGTCCGAGACTGCAGAAAACAAAAACCTTTTACTGTGCGAGATATGAAAAATAAGTTTCTAGATTTTGAAAGCCTCGCAACACTATTCAAAGATAATCAGGTTGTATTAAGAGAAGACGCAAAAATTTCTAACATGCGGAAGATAAAGTTTTGTAAAGGTTCAAGTATACTTAGTTACAATGATGACTACACGGAAACATATGAAACGGTTGATTTGAAACCAAATGATATAGATTCTGAAACTTTCTTTTGTAACTTAAAGAATTATATACCAGAAAAAGCCCCTGAAACTAGACTAATATCGTATCAAATATGCAAGATATAAGAAAAGCTCTAAAATTTGTACCTCCTATCCATCATCAGTTTTACTTGACCCTACCACATGTGCCTAGAAGAGGCGGCAATCAGGAAGCACAAGATGATAATTTTTTGCCTGCTGTATCTGGTGATGATTAAAGTGATTTTTTCTTAACATATCAAAGTGAAAACTTACACTATTATCACATTTTTTTAAATTTGTGAACTGCCATAGTGATCTAAGTGATTTTTTTTTTGTAAAACTAAGAATGTTAGTTTTAATAAATAACTCATACTGATAAAAATTGTTATTTTATTATTTAAAACTTACATGAAGTACATTATAACTAAAAAATAATAATAAAAAGCTCATTGATTTCAAATAATAACGCGTAACGCATTTCCTTCATTTTCTCAGAAACATACTATTGTGCCCTAGATCATTCTGGTTCCAGCGTCGTCCATGGTCCGCTGCTTTTAATGTACCCACCCTACTTTCGTTACCTTTAGCCATTTCCCTGAAGTTATTGGCCACGTCATGATTATGGTCACATTATCGGTCAACGCACATTGAGCACCAAAATCCTAAAGTATATTTCTTTCACTCAAGTTTTGAGTATGTTAAAACAAACGACCTACAAAAACCCGAACAATAGGCTAATTGACCGTTATTGAGTAAGTAATTAATAATGTCCCTGCGGTCTATTGCCCGCAAAATATGAATACTTAATTAAATACAAATAGCAACATTAACAATTTAATTAATATTTCAATTTAATTTTTAAAATGAGGCTAAAAATCTCACGGATTTGAAATGCAGAAAAATTCACTCGAGCCGCCATGATGTATCCCGCACACACGCCATTGTTTAGCGGTGCACATAATACACTAACTGTCCAGCTGCTCTAAAAGTTTTCTTACAAGTATCCATTTCTGAGTTTAGACTAATTCATATTACTATCATTTTATTTCAGGTCGCTTCAAAGTGTGATGCATTTATGTGTTACGGACCATTAGTGTCTGATGGGTATGCAACATGCTACAATCCCAGAGATAACGATATAAATTTCGCCACCTCAGCATTCGTCGAGCATCCGGACACCGATTGTAATAAATACAGAAATGCTTTGGAACAATCTCTTCAAGACATGCATGATGTTCTCTTATTGAATGTTACTTCGAAACTTTAAAACATGTATGCCTTACCTATCTATGAACCGATCGATAATCGTATTGCGCAACTATATTAATATGGCGATACTATTTTCTATCGAATATTGACACTGGCAGCTCTTGAACGCGTTTTAGATAAGCTGATCGCGGTCAGTTTCATAGGTGAAATCGGCACTAAGTGTACGTGTGTCATTCAATCTTAGGGTGGTAAAACCATTGCGAGGTTGATTATGCTTAGACATATATATTTGTATGAAAACTTATAATGATCATGTTTTTTTTAATTGCAAAAAAAACAGTGCGACCACGCTGCTCATTTCAGGATCTACTTATGATATCAACAGGACTTGAAAGGAACAGTTTTAAATAATGTTGATATGAAATGAAAGAATGTTATTATTGGCACGTCAGAAGTACCTACTGTGAGAGTGATTCATGAAAGTACCTATTATTATTTTTTATTGTATTATGTTTTTACCAGAATTTTATAATTTTATATTTGATTTTCTATATGATGTAGCCTTATAATATTGTTATTGGTTTTGAACCGTTTGAATTATTTAAATAAATATATTATCACAGAAATTGTATTAACAAAACAAGTTGGTTCCGATTTTGGCCGTGCGTCAAAATAGTCTTGTAACTATATTTAGCTACAACACGATATAAAGTGACTATGGTTGTGGGATAAAAATATTTTTGATAACTTCTAAAATAATAGGTGGCGGATCGAAATATTTTATCAGATACCTTGGAAACATAATATATACCTACTTATTATCAAGAGGTTTTCATAGTTTCCGGTTTTGTAATTTTATGTAAGGCTAAATGTATTCTGCTTTTTAATAAAAAAATGTTTTATTCAATTTGCACATTCATTTCATCACATTATTATGCACATTTAAATAACCCCGTCTCCGTTAAAATGATCCAAAAACCAAAACGTACCCTTTGTCGGCGCGAGTACGCGTTCGGTTTGGCCGAATAAAATGAAAGCGACGAATCTCGCGAGGATTGCGGATTGGAACGTGCCCTAATATAAATTAAGACACGCCCTATTTAATAACAATCGCACACGTATACGTAGCCAGAAGCACAGAATAAATAATAGTACTACTGTTACCAACAGATCTATACCTACTAATCAAGCCACCGACCAAACGCCAAAGAATAACACATACTAACATAACATCACGCCTTGTTTTTCTGAAGGGTTAGGATTTAGGGAGAAGTGTACGAACACATTTCGCCAGTTATGTTTAAGTCCCATGTAATAGGCAACCGGGCACAATCCGGGCTACTACTGAAAATATTGTAATGGTAAAACCCAATAACTCTGCCCCACCGGAACCAACTCAGGCCTTAATGCTCAGCAGTAGCGCTTGTGACCAATAGACCAACGAGACTGTCGAAAGCCAAAGAATATATGAAATTACTTTCCCCTCCTACCGACCGAATTGCAATGTCTGACTTCTCTAGTAGGTACTCAAACCTCAGCTGGTCCGATAGTTTTTTGATCCATAAATGAAACAGGATCGTTAGGCATCACTAGTTTTTGTGAAAATTCCGCATTTTCTTGCTGACTGTGCGTTTTTTTTTCAAAATCTGTGAGTATATAGATCAAAATGTTTCAAGAGTTCAGGACAGTCTTCTAAGCCCGTTTTCTTGTAGCATTGCCCAATCTCAATAATTCACGCTGTATGTACAGACGCCAGCACATCAAGCTATCCCTAACTGTCAAATTTTCTCAATTAAAAATTAACCTAATTATTTCTTTGCAATAAAGTTGAAATACTATCAAAGAAATCTGACAGATTGTGGTAACTTGATGTGCTGGCCTCTGTACCTATATAATTGACTGCTTAACTCCATAAAGGTATATCGTGATGATAATCATTTAAGTGAGAGTCCCACTACAGAATAAATAATAGTACCACGTGTCACACTCACTAAAAACGAAAACTTCGCCAGCAGTGGGAAACTGCTACTGAAGGCCGCGCGTGTCGACTTCAGGATTGTGCATCGCTTGCTCCCGCGCCTCCAGTCCTGCTCTCGCTGCCGTGATCAAAACTACAAACATACCTGGTATACAGGGAAGTTTTATTAAAATGTGCCTATTAGGTATTTTAGTATAATATAGGTAGTACTAAAATACCTTTAGTACCTATATTATAATTATAACCACGCGAATGAAGTCGCGGACAGTAGGTAGGTAGTCTATGTCCAGAAAAAATTCAATTTCTTCACTAAGTATATTATTTTATTCCAAATAGTTTGCCTAGTTATTAGTTAGTATTTCGGCTTTATGTTACAATCTTCATTGTTTAGTTTTTGTACTATAGGCGCTGTTGGTCGATACCGTGGCATTATGTACCGGCGGCGCACGCCGTTGAGTACCTTGACCAAGAGATCATGGGCTTCCTTATGGTACCGCTCATTTAAAGATTGCGTTATTTCTACTATATTGGTATATACCTGGATTGGTACTTACCTGCATTTTCCGCCTTATCTCTCTTTCCTCTACTTTAGCACTGAATGCAGTCCAAGGTCTGATAGTGGAATAGGCTATATTTAAATAGCTCATATTTAAAAGCTTGTTTATAAATGTTTTTTTAAATGTATATTTTTATTTTAAAAGCACACTTAATAAATCTTATTCAAGAATAGCATAGCGATTTTATTGTACGTGCTGATTACACCAATACCAGTTCTGAATGATAAACTTGTCTGTATTGACCAACAGTATGTAAGTTTAGACGGTGCCAGTCAATTGTTGCTTCAATGCAATTGTTGTTGGTAGGTATGTCAAAGGTGTATAATAATATGGGGCTTAACAGTAGGTATTCTAAATATTGTCGGTGAAATAAAACTATGGTGGAAGTGCTAAGGTAGCTCACGAAACCCACATTTTCTTAATTTTTTGTAATTTGCAGCCTAGATTATCACAAAATACTACTTAGGTATTTTCTTAGCTAATATTGGTATGAAACGTGATGTTTTCATGAAATCTTTAGTCATATTTTCGACCAATTACAATTTAGAGAGTTAATATTATAATGACGATTCTTATGTATTCTATGAATTCATATTCGTTACATTGGGTAGGTACCTACCAGTAGTGCTATTCTGTAAAAATCTCACTGTAAAAACGTACTTAGGTGAAGTGAGTTAAAAGTGAGCTGTCAATCCTTAGCATTCGGTGGAGCGACAGTTCACTTCTCATTAGTATTTTTTTTTACAGAATCGACCGACTGAAGATCTATTTTGTAAAATTCGCACCGTTAAAACTTACGTGAAGTGAGTTATCTGCCATTTCACTTGATGCTAGGAATGACACTATAGACACTTTTCAGGTTCACTGCACCTAGGTAGGCTGTTGATTATTATCATAATGTTATTAAAAGTTAAAGAAGAAAATTAATCCAAGATGTGATTAAAGATCAGAGAGATTTTATGAGGATTATTAGGAATATTCCAACGATGGCAGAGTGATATTATTTGTATTTCATTAAAGAAGTAGGTTCTCTACAATCAACCGAGATTTGATTCGCCAACATGTCGGAACCGACTATAGTTACATGGCTCAATGGTTGTGTGCGCCTTGCCTTAGGGTTCCTAGTTGTCTAGGAACCCTAAGGCACGGCACACGCTAGGGTTGCCGCCACTTCAATTAGGGTTTTAATAAATATTTTTTGATATGTATAAGTCGCTATTTTATTTTTTTCTCTTCATGCCAGAAAGGTTTGCATGCCACATGGCTTGCACAATGTGATATGTGACAACCACCAACCCGAATTGGGCTCGCGTGGTGGATGCAGCAGTAATTATAATAATAATATCAACTCGCCGTACTGACACTAACTAAAAACAACATCAGATTTCACATAATATATTGCACGCAGGAATGACAATAAAGCAAAAGCTTAAAAATGCAAAGGTACATTCTTTTTTACAGAGTTATTTTTTTTAAGTGTCGACGTGATGCCTTGAGGTGAAAGTACAATTGAACACAGTGTTATTAACTCGTAACATAATTGCATCCGGTAGAAAAACAGGTTATAAATGAAATCTTTCAGTTTACCTTATTCAAGGAAGGAAAACTCCCCAAACCCTAGTTATTAATAAACGCAGAGTAAAGTTCAGGTAAACCATACATTTTTCGAGGTTTATGATTGGCATAACTTTATTCCGGGTTTATTAGTAATATTATGAAAACAAAAAACTACCTGCATTTCAAATATTGCCTTTGATAAGAAGACAGATTAACCACTTGTCATATTTCATAACCGTAATTCAGAAAGTGGTTAGTTTCTATTTTTAAATATTATAACAACAGCTAACATGAGATTGAACCTCATTAACAGCAGATTAACTTTTCGGCACCCCAATTAATTGCCTAACATAGTTACAATCACAATACGAAGGATGTTCTTATTTCATTGCTTCGTTTAAATGATTAGTCTGATCGAAAACGTAAATAACGCAATAAATATTATAAAATGAAAGGCTTTGACATAATAGATTTTACACTAAAACCAACAACGGAAAAGTTCAATCAGCTTTTACAAATCAAAGATGTAGTTTCGATACATCGCGATCGTTGCCGGTTTATTAAAAATACCGGAAAAACTATAAGTAAGTAGTATTTTGTTAACATGGTAGGTACTTTCTTTTACTTCTTTGAATAAAGTCTATCCTTTGGTTTGCTTACAATAATCTAATTTTCTCGTGTGATTAATACAATTCATTTAATTCATCTGCAGTGTTCAAAATTATGCCTACATATAAAACATTACTAACAGTATATAGAACATAAATAATAATACATTTACAATATGGACAAGCCCAACTTGTAATAAGTTTGCAGCAAATACATTTGTCAAACAAACATTGTCATTGCTAAATGACTTATTACATTTTACGCCTTAGCGCATGCAAGAGTGTTCCATTAGGAGCGCACATTAATAGCGGGAGCCAAACCTTATTTATCGTAAATCTATTATTTGTTGCTATTTATCTACATCTCTACGTGTGACCCCCGGGAGTAACAGTAGATACTTTACTGTCTCTTTAGTTAATACTTGACAGGGACCTTTAAACTCCAGTTCTTCTATGCACGAGAAAATAATTATCACTCTCGTCATCGGCAAAGCAAATAAAAACAAGTGCGAGAAGGACTTGCACCCTGATTGACCGAGTGGTAAGTCTAAAAAAACTATTGACTGAGTGGTGTGATTTGAATGAAATGTAAACTAAATGTTTGTTCAAGATATGGCCTATAAATTTCCGATACAATAATTCTACATACGGGCGATGCTTCAAGTGCAGGTGTAAGTTTGTAATCGCATAACAATACGATTTGTCCCTTTACTTGTACCGATTGAAGACTTTGCTTCTTGGCAATTTTCATGCTGCTGGCTCATAGGGAATTATCCAAAAATAAGTTTAAAGAAGAGAGATTATTATCAAATTAAGTTTTTTTTGTATTAATATGAATAAGATGTGACATTATTAAACCTCCTCATTGGGTTGTCTCAGAAGTTCGAATTTTTCATCCGTCCATGGGACCGCAGACCTTAATATTTGTATTAATTAATTAACTTAGACCTAAGGGTCATGCTCATGAAAGGCGGACGGACAAAAGTGTTCAGTTTTATTCCTCTTGACCTTACAGAGCTCCAAAAAATATTTTATATTTTTAATCGTGATAGGGTAACAAATCGGTCGGCATCTATAAGATTTCCACATGCGTAGTGGAACTGGAGGTAATATGGTCCAAATGTGGAAAATGCAGAAAATTGAAAATGCTTTACATAAATGAATTGGATTTTCCAGCGATGTAGCGACCCGGCATTAATTGAATTATGAATTGAAAATGTTAATCGATGCCACAAAGCGTGAAGAAGAAGAATGTGAAACAAACAATTTTAGAACTTTAAGCCTGAGCTTTCTTGAAAGCATACAAGTTCAAAGACAATCTTTCAGGATATATTAACGGATGTACTGTTCGAAAATAACATAGTTATGTTATACATTGCTTTGAAATAAAAGTACTATCACTTCCATAAAATAAAGAAAAGTTTTATTGAAAAGTCTTAACGTGCGCTCCCCATGGGACACTCATAACATTCTAAACACAAATATAACGTGGAATGTACACTAATATAAATTATGTCAAAACAAAACAAAATTTATGACAATTAAATTTATTACTAGGATAATAATTCTTAACCATTAAGTATGATTTCTGTTTAACTCTATTTATCGCGAGATCGGTTAGCAAGCGCAATTGTCCCGCGCGGCCGGAGGCGCGGCGAGCGGGCGGCCCGGCGACGCCGGCTTGTGCTGCACGCCGGACTCCGCAGCGTTCAGGTCCAGTCGCCCATCTTGAATGCTCTGATATATTTTCTTAGCTGTCTCAAGAAAAGCTTCCTCCACATTTTGTCCACTGGAAATAAAAACCGTGACGATAACTTTCAGTGTAGGCTGTCATCTTCACAAAACTATTGTACGAAAAATAACATATTTTTAAGCCACTCCGAACCCGTGAAATGTTGGTCCAAAGAAGCGGTAGTATTTGTGCATAAGTACATTCTCTTACTGGAATATAGGACATTGCCAACAGGGTTAAAAACTAAAAGGTTCTCCATGCGATGGCAGCACCGTTGCGTGTTGTAATTATTATTCTGTCTGTTGATGTTAAGTTTTAATATCAAAATATAATTAAAGGGTTAAAACGTGTGCGTTCGTTGACAAAATTTTCATAAAATAATCTTAACTCTAATAAGCATTCATCCGACTAAATCAAACATACAAAAAATATGAGAAAGTTTATTTGAGTTATGGTCATGGTTCATTTTTCTTTATTTAGGGTTCCTTACCAAAATGGTAAAAAGGAACCCTCACGGCGCGGCTAGTCTGTCTGTCCGTCGGTCTGTCAGTTACTTATTTAATTTATGCAACTACTGATGCTAGAAATTGTGAATAGCTTTAAATCGCGCTTGCCCTTTCGGGACAGAAGAAGGAACTTTTTAATCTATAATTGTTTTTTTTTTTTTTTTTTCAATGTGATTGTTTTACGGATATCTAATTCAATTGTTCTATTATTAACACGTAAGGTCAAAATATGCTGTACCTTTGTCGCGTCGTATTATCATTAAAAAGTATGTTCAGTAAACTTTGAAAAACTTACGTCTTGGCACTGGCTTCAACAAACATAAGTCCATTTTCATCAGCAAACTGTTTTGCTTCTTCATATGTAACATCTCTCTGGCCATCTAAATCTGATTTGTTACCAATTAGGAATATCACAGTGCTGGGGTTAGTCAGGTTACGTGTGTCTGTAAGCCAGCTACTGAGATGATTGTAAGTGGATCTGAAACAACAAAACATGGACGCATAACATAACTTCACGCGGGTAGACAGCTACAGTACACCCACATTTACGCCAGGTGTGTTTAAGTCCCATGTAATAGAAGACGAGCCTATAGCTACCATAGACAAGCTTAAATATCAATTGGAGGAAGGGTTGCATTACGTTTAATCATTACATAACTTTAAGCAGTGTTTCTAACGGGGATTATGTACAATCAGAACAGAAATCTTTATGGTGAGGTACATGGCTTCTAAAAACTTAAAACATTTGTTATTTGCATAGGATATGGGTTTTTATAATAGGATGGCGGCATTCAATACAACATAATACAACTACATCATGCAACAAATTCACTCGTTGCTAGCCAACTTTTCAGTTGCTAGCTCTACTCGCTAGTCGTTAATCGTCGGCGGTAGGACACTGCCTTAACCACATCTTCATTCACTGAGCTTGTTTCGGCCTTGCTTCTCCGAGGAGTTAGATAGGCAACGCCAAATTCATAAAACGCCGCAGATAAAAATATACCACGTGTCCCAAAATTTTGGGTCTTTTCTTAGTCTTTAAAATATTTGAAACGACATAATTATGTATCATCAAGTTACGTTTTATAAGATTTATCTAACCTAAGCATGTTAGGTTAGGTAAGTGGCCGGCCATTGTTGTTTCGATAACTACTTAAGTAATAATTATGACTGTCGTTAGAAAATCTCGAGTATTACTACTTCTACATTAAAAGAAAAACATTTCAATTTTATAAGTGTGCGGCCGCAGTTCTGCCTTCCCATCACCCACATTGTTCTATGAGGCCCTTGAGCAGAACAGTGTGACGACCGTGTAGATACTACGTTGCATGTCCAATAGTGTGTCTTCTGTGAGAACTAGTAGAAATTGAAATAATGGAATAATCACCTTCTAGTAATGTCGTATACCATAAGGGCCCCAGCAGCACCTCTATAGTAAGACCGAGTAACGGCTCTAAATCTCTCTTGTCCCGCTGTGTCCCATATCTGCAGTTTGATTTTTTGCCCCGCGACTTCGATAATGCGGGTCCCGAATTCTACACCAATTGTGTGAGGACAATCAGCCATGACTGAAAACAACAAAAGTAAAGTTTAAAAACTTTTCACCCATTAAATATGGATTTCCGCAGTCTGTTACATAGAGTACACCGTTTTGTTTCCAACTACTACAACTGCGTTTTAACCACTTAAGTATAGATGTTTCTCTTGAAATATTTCGAGTATGAATAGCTAGGGCTTGAATAATATTTAACATGCAAATGAAAATGTAATCTAGCCGTTGCTTGACACTAGCACGTGTTTACGTATCATTTGTATCATCGTTTTCACTCAAATAAATTTCATTATTATTCTAATATCCTCCCGAAGTCCGTATCCTGACCAAATTTCGGTGACAGCGGCTAATGTCACCGGACACTACAAGTACGCAAGAAGTAATAGTGCATAAGTGGATGCCCAAGCAAATGCATTTCCTCTTCCATCACTCTCATAGTCCGAAGGGACGACAATCAGTTAAGACAAAAGAAAGTACTCAATTATATTCAATAAATTACAGCTGTAGCGGTATCTACGTCACTATTGACTGATTTACGAATCTTCATGAGCAAACAAAGGAGGCAAACGTCAAAATGACCATCTTATCGTGTCGCGATCACTCATAAATAATATGAATGGTTTTTGGTATATTATGGTAAATCTGGCTGCCCCGCAACTCCTCGCCTGAGCGTAAATTTAGCTCCTCAAGAAAAACCAGCAACGCTTTGGTGTTATAGGCAATCTTATGGGACTCTTTTACCAACCATAAAACTTTCTAACCATGTACTCGGTAACCCAGGTACTTGGGGTACTATACTACCCCACTTACAGCCCCTAATAGCTAAGGAAGGCTCTGAAAATATTTTTTTTATATCTGCATAGAACAGAATTATTTTATTGTAATTCAATAGGTGAATTCATCCAAGTACAAAAGGTAGAAAATTGCACAGATGACTCAGGATAGGTACTCATGTTAAGGAAATGATAGGAGGTTAGCTAATTTGATAGAGAATAAGATTATATGTACTAACATTTCTTGTCCGTAAACTGGTGCAATAGGCATGATTTGCCAACTCCCATATCTCCAATGATGATATATTTAAATATGTAGGAGTAGTTGTATGGTCCTGACGTCATTTTGATTCTGAAAGTAATAAATAAAGAAATTTTTAAAAATGACACAACAAGAAAAAAAATGTGTTATCAGATTTTCGCATTTATAATATGCATGGATGGAGTACGGATTTGCTGTTAATTGTAAAGTAATCAAGGAGTGGTATGATCTGTATAATAATGAGGAGCTACTGAGTGCGTCTTAACTTGATAAGTAATTGTAATAATACAATCATGGCCAGTGGGTAATCTTGGGCCCCTCAGATTTACTGTGAAGATTCGACGAGTTTCAACCACCGGAGAAGGCCGGTACGATCGAGTACGATACAGCACCATACACCACATCCACACAGTGCGGCAAGTACAGAAGTCCGAAGAGTATAATCGGCCCCTACGTCTTGCGTTGCCTATGAGACCGTTTTTGACTCTATCGAGACCTGGTCTATTTTGGAGTCCCTGCAGCGATACCAAGTCGACTGGCATCCAAGTGCTGAGATGTCTTTATGAAAACGTGACAATAACCGTCCAAACCCAGAATTACCGAACTGAACATATCCCTCTGCGTCGAGAGGTGACAAAAGGTGCCGCGATTTCCCCGATATTATTCTCAAATGCATTGGAGGAAGTGTTTAAGACGCTGACACGGCATTAACATCAACGTCGAATACATCTCACACTTGGGATTTGTAGATGAAATATCCTCATACTGGCTGAAACGCTGCATGACTTGCAGCAGATGTTGGACGGCCTAATTCATTCTTCTAGACACATTGGTATCCGGATGAACTTGGATAAAACCCAGGTTATGTGCAACGAACGCGTCACTCCAGGACTGTTAATAGCGGAGCTCTCGAGAATATATGTTTATATCGGGCAAACTGCAGTTTGGTGAGAACAACTTTGAGAGGGAGGCTAACAGATTAATTCAGCTTAGCCGCGGCGGGCAGCGTTTGGGAAGCTTCGTCGAGTATTTTTATCGCGAATTCTACAGAGCCCAAAGTCTAAGTCTATGGTGCGGAAACGTCGACACTCACGGTACGGCTGGTCCATAAATTCAAGGTCTCTCAATGAGCTATGGAACGGACCATGCTTGGGAGTCTCTCTGAGGGTTCGAATCTGGAACGAGTTGATCTGGCAGAGAACCAAAGTTTTCGACATAGCTCACAGAAAAAGCAAGCTGAAGTGGCAATGGGCCGGCCATATTAGCCGTAGAGTCGATGACCGTTGGGTACGCGTGTTTATGAGTATAGTCCTATAGTCCGTAAGGTAGGACGCCCTCAGGCTAGGTGGAGCGACCATCTTCGCAGGGTGGCTGGTAGCAGCTGGAAGAGAGAGTTGCCGAGAAATGAGCTTAATGGTGTGCAACTGAAGAGGTCTATGTCCAGCAATGGACTGTACACCGATTATGATGATGATAACTTAATGTTTTGTTTTTGAAAAAGCTCACGGTATAGCCAGAAATCAAGCTCAATTTTTTTTATACATCACTGTTTCTATTGCTGTAATGCTGGTTAGGATCAAATACTGCAAAGAAATAATATATGTCCAACAAGCGTTCTTTTTGAGTATACTTATTAGCATCACAATTGCTTAGAATATAAGTCATTTTTAAACAAAAAAAAATTGTCACAAATAGTTATTGTCATTTGCTTGTTTCATATCTAACATGAGTGTGTTTCAGAGTGTTAAGGAACCAAGTTGCAAGTTTCAGACATCCAACTTGTTGACAAAAAATACCTGTTATTTTAATAGTGATTATGGGACTCCTACAATACCTATAACATTAACAAAGAAAAATATAATATAAGTATTATTAAATCAAATTACTGCTGATTTCCTTTTATAATTAATAAACTTAGTGTATATTTGATAGTGATTAAAATGATAAATTATTACTTTAGGTCATCATCAACTGTCCAACCTTTTCCCAAAGAGGATATGTTGTGGTTGGCACCTATCTGACCTCCGCAACCAAGTTGCTGGGTATCTGGTGATAACCTTTGGTAAGATTGGTTGTCAGGCTTTCAGGCTACAAACTACTCATAAGAAATTACAAAGCACTAACTTATTTCACTAACATAATGCATAATTTAGCAAAACTGATTTTAACTGTGTCATAACAACAATTTAATCAATAAATATTATGCAAGCAATTTTAAGTACTTCAGAATGCTAAACTATTTTGCATGTATTTTGGCCTTATTTCATAATTGTAGTATTATTAGGAACTACGAAAAATAACTCCAAACCAGAAAATAATTTAGCAATTATTGTCACTGTATTATCTGATAACAGTTACCATCCTCAAGTTACAAAAAGGTAACCCATCTTAGCTTTATGGTAGGGCAAAGCAATGTAATTGTAGTTTAACAATCAAATCAGTGTCTAGGGATGTCCGAATATCTGCAACCTTGATGAGGTTTGCTAAAAAGATTCTAACTTTCCGTATAATATTGATGTATGAGTCATCCATCACACATTAAATACGGCTAATCCATGTTATAAAACATAATAGTAAATAATATTTGTCTAATAAAACATATAATCAAACGAAATATCAAAGTCATGTACGTACGTAGCAATGTTTATAGGAAAAACTGGGAAGTTTATTTGTAACTATGCACGCAGTTAGTTGTGTTTAATTACGTCCCTCTGCTTTACGAGTATCAAAAACACTTGGTAGATCAATATATAAACCGACTAGTATTAAAAAAAATAATGCACAATTGATATCTTACTTTGTTAAAAACCACAATGCAACGTATAAAATTAGGTGAATCTTAATCTTTTTCGCAATGCAAAACAAAGGCTTCCTCCTTCGTCAAATATGACGTATTTGAATCAGTTGTTGCCATATAAAATATCTTACACCATTTGCGAAAAAGAAATGCATGACTGTAAAGCTATAACTGTAAAGCCTATTCCTTACCATAATCTGCTACTAAAATCTGTTGGCGCTTGAACTTAGAGCATTTATAAATGCTCTAAGCGCTTGAATGACTATCAAAAGGGGACGGGTGCTGTTGATAAACACAAAATATTACTGCTATTAAAATTAAAAAATAAACTTTTAGCGCTTGGTTTTAGATTTATTGCCAATAGGCCAGTCAAACTAGACATTCAAATCAAGCGTAATTTGCATACAAGTTTTAAAAGTAGAACACAAATAAAATGATAAATATCTCCACCGATCCTACTTTTGCTAGAAAAGGTGAAATGTTAATAATATCGGTTTTTAATATATTTCTAATAAATAGTGTATTCTCGTTAAATCAAGGTCGGACAAATTTATCTAACATGCAATAATTGTCTTCAATAATGAATCAAATACTTTTTTTTTTTACAATTACCATTCCCGAGATATTAATCTCAACTTCCACCAGCTCCAGAAGGATGCGCCAGGGTAGCGCGTGGTTTGCAGGTCAGTGTCGGTTTGTATGTTGATCAAACTATGATTCGCGGCCGTAGCAAGTACGTATTTTTATAGAACGGTAATCATCAATCACCGATAAATTCAGTAAATACGTACTTTCTACGGTCGCGAACCATACAACGCGATCAAGATACAACTTTCCTACCAGCAAAGCAGCCTTTCTACCGACCAGCAAATTAAGAAGAAGAGGTAGTTTATGTCCTAGATTAACTATATTAAATAGTAGTACGTTCCTTTGGGATAGTTTCTGATATCCACGGAAGCGAATAATAATAATATTATTATTATAATATTTTATTATTTATTATTAATATTTATGGTTTTAGAAAAAAAATGTTTTTCAAAGAGTAGGATTATTTTTTGTATCAATTTTATTATCAAAGTCAGTATTTGTTCTGTGATCTACATTCATCATCGATGTATGAATGACACACGTCAAAAGTGTTTGGAAGTAAAGGTAATATTATAATAAATATATATATAAGTGAAATAAAATAAGTTTCTACTGTACAAAATTGTAATTATTGTAATGTAAATACCTTGGCACGATTACTGTCGTCGGCGTTGAAAGAAAACTAAACTCGGAATTTTAATTCGATTCCAGATTTGACAATTTCAGTGTTGCAACGTTATGACAAGTACTAAATAGTGACGTTGTGAAATTATTCGATACGGAAATGGAATATTTCTGGATCGATTCCTCTCGTTTCTAATAGTATATCTAAACAACTACTACTTTAATAGAAACTAAGTAGGTATATCAGGAAATTAAATTAAATTTAGTTTTCTTTAATAATTGTGTGTGAAATAAATAAAAAAATGTGATCATGAAGGAACATGAGAAATAAAACAAATAGATGTATTATGATAATATTTTATTTTATAAATCGTCGCCGTCATCGCTATCGCTATCGCTGTCACTTTTTGTAACATTTATTATAAATGTGTCTGTGATATTGTCAATTAATATATCTAGCCTACTCATTTTTTCCTCTTCTTTGACAACATGGGATACGCATTTACACCATTCGGTAGCCGTCATTTTTTGAATGCCTTCCTCAAATAAATTTCTCACGTCTGTCAATTTGAAGGTTCTATTATTTTGAGCTACATGCCCCTTTACCTGCGCCCATATCAATTCGATAGGGTTCAGCTCGCAATGGTAAGGGGGCAGTCTTAAAACCGTGATCCCATGTTGTGCTGCCATTTCGTCTACAGCGTACTTATTAAAAGACTCGTTATGTGGAATCAGTTCTAAAAGCGTAGCTTTAACCATATCTGGTTCGTTATTAATATTTTTATTTAAAAGCCAGTCTTGAATGGCAGCTTTTTTCCAGCTCATTTTTGGAGCCTTTTCCAATTTTCGGGAGTGGTAAGGTGCATTATCCATCACCACAATTGAGTTTGGTCTTAATTTTGGTAAGACTCCAGCGAACCACTCAAAACAAACTGCATTCATCTCATCATGGTAATCTTCACAATTTTTTTTGCTTCAAAAATCATGAGCCCCTCTTCCAGGAATCCTTCTTCACTACCTATATGGCTAACTATGAGACGTTTGCCTTTTCCAGATGGATTTTTTAATCCAGTGGTCAGTCCCTCCAAAAACGCTTGCCGAGATGATGTGACTTTCTTGTCCACCCAATTTTTTTTTACAGTATGACCTAAAAATTAATATAGTATATGAACATTCAATATTACTATTAAATTAAATATAAAATGTACATAAATTCAAAATGTAAGCCTTACCTGCGTTAACCCAAGTTTCATCTTGATAATAAATATTTATGTCTCCCTTCTCGTCGAAACTGACATATAGATCGTAAGTAACGCTGGCGCCATGTTATTATATCATTTCGATCAATAAGTGTGCTCTTGCGTGATCGTGCAACAAATTTAAAATTAAGATGCTTCAAAATTTTTCTGAGGGTGTCTTTGGAAACCTTGGGCATTTCCGGATCATCGTTCATCACTTGTAAAATCTAAAATAGTAAATTTTATAATAGTTTGGAATCATTACTTTTATATAAACGATGTAGGTATAAAATAATACTATCTGTCTGATTGACTAACCTTTGCAATGGTTGGAGGTTCATTTCGGTAAAAGAACTGATGAACAATTCTTCGTATTGCGGAGAATGTAAATTCATCAATTTTTTCTTTGAAACTTCGCTTTGGTCCAGTTTTTTTAGGAGGAGTTGGCGGCGCACCTTTATTTACTTCCTTCAAAACGTTACAAACAGAGCGTGAGGTTATTCCCAGTATGTCAGCAACTTTGCTCATACATTCATTTTCTTCCACAACTTCAAAGGCCTCCAATTGCTCAGAAGTTTGATTTTTCACGTACTTGTAGGCGTTGCGGATCATCACTTTTTCAGTAACAGTGAAAGCTTTTCGTGGACGTTTTTTTCTTGGGGACAAGAAAACATCCACGTCTTTTTGTGATGTACTTGGCTGAGGATCCATTTTGATGGAAAACCAAAACAAATAGATTCACTCAAAGTTCACAAAAAACTATAAACAAACACAACGTAACAAAACTTAAACAAAAACCCAACAAAATAACAAAATATCGATTCGCAATGAAACAAGATATTCGTGCGGTCAGACTGGGAGAATGAAGCCGAATGACAAGATAAACAAAATGGCGATAGCTGCACGAGCGCGCACGGGTTGCCAATACAGAAAACTATCTAGGCTCTTTTATTATAAGTTTTGTTTTAATATAAAAAACAAAAATAGTAACTTTTTATTAAATAAAGCAGCGGTTACTAATTAATAAATATTTATTATGAATAATTATGTATTTATTTAAATAAAAAACAATAATTGAGTCTTTAATTGGCACACCAATATTATGATTACATAAACATAAATTGCGATTTTTTAACGATATTTGTGTCCATCACTACACTAATAAATGTGGTATCATTATTTTACAAAATGACAGTAGCTATGTCAAATGTGGAATCGAATTATAATTACGAGTATAGAAGAAAATTTGGAATAAGGCAACACTGAGTCAAGTTCTGTCACAATTACTGTTATCGAGGTGTCACATGTCCTGAGAAGCTCAGTCAAAGAATATAATAACAATAGGGGAGAGCTCAGTGAACAACATAGAACATAATTTGAAGTGAACAACAAGTGAAGCAGGAAAGAACGCAAATACGCTATCTAACAAGTTTAATAAATCCTGATTACTTCAGCATGGCTGGCCAAGATCAGAATAACAGTAACGAAAATGGCATTATAGATAACAATGAGATAGAACCTACTGATCAGAATGATGCAAATGTCGTTGAAGGTAAATATTATAGAAAGTACCTTGTTTAAAGGATTTTGTGTAAACCACTGAACCAATCGTTATGCAATATAATATATAGGTAGCCTGGGACCTGGTGAAGGACACAAATTTATTATTTATATAATAAAACAGTAAGATAAAAGAATGATTTGATCTAAAGGTCGCTAAGTTCTGCACCAATCATAGTACTGATAATTTTTTTTTGTTTACACCTTATTTAACATATTTATTTAAAACTGCCTCTCACTGAAAGTCCGACATGGGCCCCCTAGCTACAGGGACATTGGCTAAGTTATATCATTTCTATGGTCCAAAAGTATGGTAGTATGGTGCCCAAAGTATCTGAAATAGGTAATGAAAATGTAAACAATCTCTTATCAATTTTTTCTTTGTTTCCATTGGCATCAATCAAATTATCCACCCAATCGGCTAAAGAAGCTCTAGTGCACTATTTCAGGCAGCTTAGTCAGTATCTGAAATAGGTGTACTAGGCTTGAAATTCATTTTCTAAAATCAAAGACTATTTGAGCTGCAAATAGGTATCAATTTCTTGAACTGCTAACAGTTAATTATTTACAGTTGAATAAAATAATAAACTTAAAGCGAAACACACTGATAGTGCAATTGTGAAGTAACATAAATAAATAACATTTTGAATCATTTACTTGTGTATGATTCAAAATGTACCTGAATCAGTTATGTCAATGAAAAACATCTTTCACTATTTTTGACATTTATTGTACCTAGCTATGGTAAATGACTGAATTTTGCATATCACAAACTCTTAGTCAACTTACCCTATATATATGTCTATCATGACCTAAAGAGTAGTCAAGTTTAAAGTAATTAAATAAGGGTGAAATTATGTGCAGGGATGAGTAACAATACTGTATTATTATTTGTAAATTTCAAGAAACTTCACAACTTGAGGCGAAAGCGTGAGCCAGCAGAATTCAATTTTTTTTTTATTGTCTAAGGTTGAATGATGATAAAATATGTTAATACTCTTAGTTAGTATACCCTCCCCCTCCCCATCCCCTTGAATGGTTAGTAATTGCTTAGGGCGTCGCTAGGGGAGGGCAGAGCAAGGGACAGGCTGTATCAGATTAATAGGGTTACGCATAATATTGCACTTTTACTGTCACACAGACTTATGTCCTAATTATTTTCATACTTTCTCACAATTATTAATTCCAGGCTCAAGTCATGTGCCAGAATAATAACCAGTCATAATTGGTTTTGAATGATTAATGGCATAGACTTTCATAGTTTTAACTGTGGGTATGTGCCTTAATTTTTTTTTTAAATCATTTTCAGAATATGTCGTGTTGGATTCTAAATTGGACGAGTTGAATTCTGCATTGGACTATTTGGAGCAAAAAAATGATAATATACATGAAAGGTTGAAGGAGCTGCTGCAATCGAATATCGATATCAGGCATGAATTACGCAAAGAAAATGCAGAACCATCTGGAAATAATTAATTCTACTAAGTTATGATTCCAAAACATTTTGAGTATAAATTGAAATGTAATAATCAAATGTACCTATCTAATTTATTTATTAATGTATTTATTCTTTAGTAATATAAAATAAAACATAGTTTGTCATTATATACTTTGTGTAAAATAATTGACTGATCTCCCCTCTCCAAATTCATAAAGAAGTGAACAAGGGTTGTAGAGAGAGGAGCTCTCCTCTACTTGTCATGGGTCGCCCCAGCACTCCAGTCACCTGCTTCTACGAGAAAGTTATACATATAGGAGGCATCAGAAGTGAAAGAAACTAAATCCTGTGGGTCGTCGTGACTACGCAGCCGAACAAAGTAATTTAAAGTATACGCGACGATCTCGCGCGACCAAAGACTAAAATATAATAGGCTCGCTACGATAGGAACAGTAGCATATTTGGCGAGTATTACTTTACTCGCGCGCACGTGAAGGAACTAGGTGCTCGCGCGGCGATCTTGTTGTTTGTTGCTTACGCCGCGACCTTCAGCAAACTGAACGCGACGATCGCCTTCGCCGTGTATTCCCGTTCGTTCCCCTCGTGGCACGAACGGGAATACACAATGTTAAAAAACTTAATGAAACAACTACATTTCTTGCATTATTTTTTTATTTGCAACATAACAACAAAACAATTCTTATGAAAACTAATGGTTGTCAAAACTTCTAAAAGGTATATTTAGAATATCAACATATTCAGTGGCTACCCTTTTTGACAAATCGCAGACCACAATATCCACAAGCATGATCACCAGGCTTGTCCTGTGAAATAAATTTTCACACATTAAAATACATATTTATTTCCCGAACGAGAATAATCGCAAAGTAATGCGACAATTATTTTTTTATGCTATGTATATTGTTTCACACGGCTGGGCAAAGGCCACCGCTATTTTCTTCCTACCTCCCTGTCGTTTTACGATGTCTACAATACAATAAATTCATGAGATACAACTCGCCGGCAGACAGACGGACGTACAGAGGCGGCTTAGTAATAGATTTCCTTTCGGATACCTTCCATAGAGCAGTATTGCAGATGGAAAACCCAATAGCACTTTCTCGATCCCGGGTATTGAGTCAAAATTCATAATAATACTGCTAAAATGTTTTCAAATAAGTTCTTGTAATTTCTTACTGAGAAGTGAATTTCTTCGCAATCCAAGTCACTCTAGCCCTTCATTCTAGTAAAAGTGTCATCTTAATAACATTTTTTTTTTGCATATCCAAAATGGACATTGTCCTGACCATATTTAACCATTATAAAAATAGGGCCATGTTTAGTGCTACAGGATGCACAAATTTAAATAAATGGAATCATACCAAATTGATGAATACACGTGGGTGTCCTTCAGGGCCATTGCCTCCATCGCACCACACTACCCTTTCGGTAACTTCTTTTGGTGGCACTTCTGCTATTAAATTAACAGCCCAGTTTGGATTGACTTGCTTAGGGGCAGTCATGAATCGTGCCAGCCGGTAGTCATCAGATTGCCATTTCTGTAAAGAAGAAAATGTAGGCTTTCACTAGCAATATACTTTACTAAAACAGGAGGTAAAAAATAGCACATTTAAAAGACCTTTAATTAGGTACTACTATTTTCAACTCAAATGATGAAAATAAACTATACAGGTGTCATGGTCAGTGGGTCTTCTTAGGAGCGGAGTTGGTGCCATTACAATAGTGTAAATTTTTTCTCATTTACATTGAGGCATAAAAGCCAATGTTTACTATTATGTAAGAACTGATTTCATCAGTTTTAACTTCAATAGAATCAAGATATGTATCATATTTTGCACGATATCTACGACCATTAATTAGGAACGTTATAATTAGGAATCTCTATAAGTTTTTATTAAAGAAGTTATTTACTTGGCCAGTATGGGTAGGAACATCTTGAATTTTAGACGCCATACAACGACGAGTAACATGTGTTCCCAAAACAAAACATTGTTTCACAGGGAATCGTGATACCGTATTATTCATAATTGCACTAGTTGATGTTGAATTACAAGGTTTTTAGTGTACAGGTGTACACTTGCAGCTAGCACAAATTCTCAGTAGCTCACAAATTTTTATTTTTATTTTAAAGTGTCTGTCAGTCACTGTCGTAAGTGTCAGTGTCACTCAAAAAGAATAGTGTCACTGTCAAAGACTAGGCACTGTTGTGATTTATTTTGTGCCAATGGGATGCTTTGTGAATGTTTCACCAGTGCGAACCACACAGTAAAGGGGCCCCGGGACGGTCAAACGGTTTGATTCAAACACGTAAATTTTGGTTTGACTCAAACCATTTTGATCGTTTACATATAGGTTAAATGCTCTAAGCAGTCAATAGGTTCAGTAACCAGTTTTTTGTGTATGGATCTGGACAAGTCAGCTTGAAATAACAAAAAAATAACTATAAAAGTTCTTTGGAAGTCGATTTAAATTATTTTCATTGTATGTTTAGGATAATAAAAGAATAATAGTTTGTTCGTTTCGTAGTGAGTTTTTGTAGCTCATGAAATTTGAAAAAGAAACAATAATTATAATAGATAGCTAAATATGACGTCGAAATCTAATAATCCACCGCGGACCGCGTAGGTACGCTGTTAAAAAAACGTAGTACAATCGCCAGCACTGCCTCAAATATTCGGAATGTAATATGTACATACGCGGATGATCTCAAATTCTCTAGAGTTTCGAGTCTAGTGACGATACTGAACTTCTTCAAAGCGATATCGACGCGTTATGTCGATGGTGTAACGATAACAAAATGGTACTAAATGTCAACAAATGTTACTACGTGAAGTACACACGGAAAAACAAAATAACAGAATTGTATTGCAATTAAATGACAGAAAATTTTAAACTCATATTAAAAGTATACTTTGTAAACAAGCTTATAACAAATTAGAGGATTATATAAAGGATAAGGATGCTTGGAAACATACTGGTCCTGCTCCACAGGACAATCTAGTGTCCAGACAAAATCAAACTGGGTGCTTAGTAAATTAGGTAATAAATAATTTATAATGTTGTACCATACTACATATTTTAACATTTTGGAATAACTTTACCTCTCACATTGATTGATTTATTATTATTAACTTTTAGAGTGTTTGTAAATATGTGAGCACGTTCAAAAGTGCCTTTCTTGTGCCTATTTGACATAAATGATGTGACTTTAACTTTGACATCATTTAGCTTTGCAACACTGGACTGCAAAACAATAAAACCGACGTGTAAAACTGTTCATAACAAAATAATAAAAGTACATCTGATTGATTGTCTTATTCTATTATTTACTAGCTTCCGCCCGTGGCTTCGCCCACAAAATATGCCGACAAATTATACACATAAACCTTCCTCTTAAATCACTCTATCTATTACAAACCCGCATCAAAATCCGTTGCGTAGTTTTAAAGATTTAAGCATACATAGTTTTAAAGATTTTAGACATAGTATAAAACAAAGTCGCTTTCTCTGTCCCTATATCCCTATATAGGGACAGAGAAAGCGACTTTGTTTTATTCTATGTCTTGATATTGTCCCCTTTCTAAATTTTTGACACGTGTATATAAATGAAAGCCCGTTTTAAAGAATGGGGTATGAATTCCGAATTGTATGATATGCAATCAATATAATATTATTGAGAAATAAGAAAAAAAATTGACTATAAAAATAAATACAATCGTTCTTTTTCTATAGCACTATAAATTGTTTTGTGATTACTGGCGGCTACCTACGTAGTTTCGCAGGCACTAATCATTAAACGTATTTTTTCCAAGAAAAGAAAACAGAACTTTTTATTCGTTCATTCATGAAGTGAAATACCACTCATTCCTTGTGCCTCAACACTAGTAGTTTGTGTTTGTTGTCGTAGGACAATTGCATAGATACGCAGAAATTTGTCAATGTGTATGTGTTTTTTCACTGTGTGTCTATAATTTCTTTGTGAGCGTTTGTAGCAATAGGAAGCATGTCTCTGTGTGTGGTTGTCAAATTTAAGAAGTGTGCTGTATGTGTTTTCCTCGCCCCCCGCAAAAAGTGGCAGAAAAAGTTGTTCGATGATTCGCCGCTTGCCATCTCCATAGGTTAAATGCTCTAAGTAAACATACAATGAAAATAATTTAAATCGACTTCCAAAGAACTTTTATAGTTATTTTTTTTTATTTCAAGCTGACTTGTCCAGATACATACTTACACAAAAAACTGGTTACTGAACCTATTGACTGAAAAATCATTTAATTGGCAAATCATTCATTCGCGTTGTCCCAGCAGCCAGGGACCGCGCCTTTGGACAGGGTAACCCGTACGTGGGGTAACTCATATCGCAGTGTTACCTTTTGCTCGGGTTACATCCTCGAAATCCAGCGAAATGGTTAACACCTTTATTAAGGTAACCACGTGAAGGGGTAACCCCTTTAATGACTTAAGGCTTTGAAGAGGTTACCTTCTCGAAAAGCTTTTTTTCGTGTTACCCTGGATTACCTAATACCTAAACATGAGCTGCATGTAGGTGGGGGGATACTTGCACCCGTGCGGCGCGTTATTGCCTTACTATTTTTATTTAGTTACTAAGATTTACGAATACGTAATAGGTATAATAGGTAAGCTACAACACACACTTAAACATAAACACTGCTAAATTGCTTTTACTTCCGTAGTTCCGTCCGAGTTCCGAATCAAATGACGAATGATGAAAATAAACCAGTATAGACACGAAAAAATAAATAATAATTATTATTACAATGTTTAGCACGTGTGACGAGCAAAATTGAACTATAAGATCATATAGATAATAGTTATTATTCCATGTTTACAAGTCGCTCGGCAAGTCGGACTCGGTACACGCAAGATTGGCGGACCGCCGGGCACGGTACGATGTCACGTGCGGTCGTGGTTATGCAATTTTCAAACTAATATCGATTGTAAACAGTGCATATTACAAAGTCTTGAGTTGGAATGGCTTACCCTGTTACAGTGTTACAGGGTGTTGAAAGGGTAACCCGTTCGTAACGGGTTAACTACACCCGTTCGAAGGCGTAACATGTATCATAGGGTTTTTTTTTGAAGCGCTTAAAAAAACCCCTTCATAAACCCTTTCAACGAGTATCCGGCCGGTCCCTGCCCAGCACTATGCAAATCCTACCCCTGTACTACTTTAGCGCTACCTACGTACCAATGTATTTTTTCTATCGTTACGTCAATAACGATTACTTCGACATTGTACGTAATTAAAAATGTTTTAATCTATAATTTATATTTACAAGGGATAGGAAACACCATGGTTTGGAAAATTTGAGGTATTCTGTAAAAATCTTTCTGTGAAAACTTAAATAAAGTGAGCTCTACGGAAAGCTTTTGATTTTTCTCAGATACAGACTATGGAGAATTGTAGATTTGCAAATTCCGAGTTCAGAGAACGCAATAGTGAGCTCAAAATATTTTTCTTTTTATAGAAAAACAGAGAAAAACTCTATCAAGTAAAGTAGCCGGGCAAGTGCGCGTCAGACCACCCACAATTCCGTTGCTAGAATGAATTTATACCAATAATAAACATGCCATTGTAGATGAAAAACCATGTTCTTTCATACATTGATATACGTTTCACGTCAGGTGCCTACATAAAATAAATGATTTGACTTTGTTACGGCCACACAAAAAAATGTGATAACACTACAAATTAACGAATTTCGGAGTTTGCCTATATGATAATAGATTAACGGGAAGTACCCGGATTTGATTTATGTAGGTACGAATAACAAAATGTGTCGCAAAAATTGTTTTTTTTGAGTTGATATAGAAACTGATTTTTTTGAGGTCATACTCACAGTGGTCCTACGTACTTACTTGATATTAATTTCAACTTTATTTATTTATTTCCAACTTACATCTATCATTACAGGTATACCTAATTCGATAGTGTACTTATCTAAACTATTCTTAATCTAAACTTATTAACCTAACCTTATTAACTATTCTGTTATTATTACATACTAGGTACTTATTATAATTAAATTTTGTAACTTATCACAAACAATGCTTTTCTTGTGAACTCACTCAGAGAACAACAGAATAGGTCTGAGTCACTCGCTATGAGGTTGAGAGTGCAGAGTGCTCGCGTCGATGGCGCCTGCCTTAAAAGATTGGTTCGAGCGCGCGGCTCCGCTAGCAGCTGTGGCTGACGACGTCGCCACACGTACCTGTCCGGAACGCACAAACCTATGTGCCCTAAAATGTCCGCGTTATGTACCTTCCCCCTAAGTACTTTGAGTGTACTATGTACGAGATGAGTGCCAAATCCCTCCTGACACTCAGTTCGTTATATCCAACCATACCCAAAATAAATAACTTGATTTCAAGTTGTTATCTCCATCATCCCAAAGAAACTGAATCTTGATAGACAAAGATTATCAAGATAAGATTATTTAGGGGTTCCGATTTTTCCTTTTGAGGTACGGAACCCTAAAAAAGGTAGTAAGCGTTAAAAAAGCAGAAAGTGAGATAAATAAGAGGCGCGTAGGGCGCCCCTTCATGTCTGTCACCCAGATGCTCTGAACGCCGGTGCTGCTTACCATTAATAGAAATGATTGTTTAAATTTACTTAGCAATAGCATTGAATTTTCCCTGAATCTCGAAACGGCGACCGTACAAATGTTTTTTTTGTCATATCTGCGTATTCTATTCCTCCCCATCCGTTTCGGTCATTACAAAGGGTTTATCTACTTGCTAAAAGGTGTTCAATAATAAGAGCACACAGATGGTCCACGCGGTCACCGCAAGGTGAATGCTATGTTTAGGCGAATAAACGCGCCCTCACCTGGACCTCGCCTGGACGTAAAGTTGACTATACCATCTACTATAAAACAAGTAATATAACGAATAAATACAAAGTATCTAACATGGTAAAAAAACAATAGTTCCATGATTATACGTAAAGATTTTTTATTAGATATATATTATATTGGTGAGTGTACAATCCATTTTATAATAAATACGCAGGCATTATAGTGAAAGTGAATGAAACTAGGCAAAAATATTAATATCCTTTGAAAAAGCATCATTCTCAGTGGACTTGAGTAGAGAATTTTCTGTTCCGCCGTAAAAATCACCTGCTCGATCATCCAAGGTGTTTCTGAAAAAATAATAGTTTTAATTTATATATAGATTTTCAAAGGGGTTAATATAATTGACCTCCTCCTCCTACTGAGCACGGAATTTTTCATTACTTATTCTGTGACGAATTCGGGAAATCCCCTTTCTTTGAATGATATTTTGTAGCGAATGGCAACACCATGACTGTTCTTGCCGAAAAGCTCTAGAATTAATGTATATAATGTATAAGGTAATGGTAATGTATAATATATAAAGGCGGCAAAATTGTCTTCCGCCCCGGGCAGCCGGTTAGGTACCGCTACGCCACTGATTCAAAAGTAATGAAAAATTGCTACGGAATAAACATCGTTGACTACTTACCCGCTATTAACGCGATGCAAACTAACTTCTCCAGAAAAGCTGTCGGAGTCGTCATTTAGAGATGTTTGGGAATCTATAAATATATGTATAAAAATCAGTGATTATTAGATATTCATGTTCAAATCAAAGATAAGACGATCAACTAATCTGTTGATCAGTATTACAAAAATCTAATTCGATGTTTGGCATATTTTGGCATAGAATAGATAAATCTAAGTGACCAAAACATAGGTACTAAAATAATCCACAATAACAAAAAACCGGCCAAGTGCGTGTTGGAACAGTAAAGGGTTCCGTAGACGGTATAATACGGAATTATCTACAGCGAAAATTAGGTTGTATTTCATAGTATTTCTCAAAGAAACTGTGATAAATAAAGTTATAATCGAAAATATCCAATTCCTCAAAAATTACACGACATATCTTCTTCAAAACAATTTGTGCGAATGTTGACTTTAAGTTTGTAACGTATAGATGAACGGTTAGAGGGGACGACACGCCATTTGTGCATGTAATCTGTCATTCATACCTGAAGTAGTAAGGCGATGAGTGGTGAGGTACTCAGCGGACAAATATGGAGGCAAGTCGTCCGTAGCATCGCCTGTGCCACCCTCAGCGCCAAGAGTCTCCACTACCGACAGCCACTGGCCGTTGTGACAGCGAAATCTTTCCACCTGAAATAAATACACGTTTTGGGAACACATTCATTATGCTAAGCAAAGCAGTGAACTCTCTGCCAGTGTGTGATTGAAAAGGTGAACTTGAATATTTGTAGACAAGGGTGCGCCATCAAAGGCTTTATCACTTACCACCACATTTAGTGGTCAAACATAAGACTATCAAGTTGTTATCCACATACAAAGTATGTGTCACCCTTTGCAAACATGTACCTCAATATACGCTGCACATGACATACAGTTTTATATTAGTCTATTTCTGATACTGTATCACAAATCTTTATTATCTACAGACTGTAAATTTTCTCAGTCGATTTTGAACTTAACAACTAATGTTTTAAGATTTAAAATTATTTGAAAAAATTTGTCGGTTTTCATACATGACCTGTATTCTACAGATAACATTTATGGTTAGGTACTATTTTGTATTTATAGCTGCATACCTTAATCCTGACTGCCCACTCATTTTGCATCTGTGATATAATGTCAAGGCAATTGTCACACATTTTCCTTATCTCAGCATTCTTATCTTGCATCAGATCAATAAGATAGGCTGGAGCTTCTGAAACAGGAAACATCTAAATGAACCACCTTCTTGTCTTCTGTTCTTTCATTAGAGATGGAAAAGATTGAAGAAGGATATTGATCTTAGCTTCTCAGTGCCAAAGAAGGATTTGTGCACAACGTTGGTACTTCAGGGCGAAAGTCCTTAACCTTAGCCAGATTTTTAGAAATTATTTGTACATAGCACATCCCCCTTTGTTATTGTACCTATATTTTAAGGGACTAGCTTCTGCTCATGGACAATTTCTTGTTCTCGAACCACCGCATCGCATCCTTTCTGATTTTTTCTCGGCTCCTAAAGGTTCTAGCGCGATATTAAAAATGTAGCCTTCTTCAATAGTCTGCCAATTAATTGCAAAAGGATATGTTCAAATCTGACTATTAGTTTAGCGCGTTCAAACAAATTAACTCTCTGCAGCTTTATTATTAGTATATTTACTGCCGGTGTATTCTGAATAGAACTCACCGTGATAACTTAGGTGAAGTGCGCTGTAATTCCACCTGATGCTAGGGATTGACACTACTGACAGCTCACTTCGTGTTCACTTCACCTATGTTATCACGGTGAGATGTTTACAGCATAGCACTACTGTTGGTGGTAAGGTTCATATCCTGAATGATGTCTTTAATGAAATTACCTGTGCGTGAAACGAGGTAATCGGCAGCGCGCGGGTGCGACAGCAGCTGGCGGAAGGCGAACACGGTCTGCAGCACGTGGTCGTCGTCGGCCTGGCGCAGGCGCAGCAGCGCCACGAGCGCGTGCGCCGCGCCCGCGCGCAGCAGCGCCGCCGCCGAGCGCTCGTCGCCGCTCAGCGCGCCCGCCGCCACCACGCCCTCCAGCACCAGCGAGGGCTCCACCGAGCTGTCTGCACGCCGTACCACACGCGTCAAACCAACAGAGCTAGCACGGATCTTTTTTACGACATGTAGTTTTTCTACTCTCATAACTTAGTTTTTAAATTTATGGGAGTAAATTTTATCAATTAAAAATAATGTAAATTTTGCATGCCATAAAGAAAAATACTAAGTATTACTAAAATACTATTTATTTTTATGCATTCTCTGTACGGTCGCCAGCACATCAAGTTATAGCAAACTGTCAAATTTCTCCACATGATTTCAAACCTTAAAATTTTCACCATAAAGTTCAAAATCGAATGAGAAAATTTACCAGTCTGTGGTAACTTGATGTGCTGGCGACTGTACCAATAATCATAGTTACAGCCTAATTTAGACATCAGCGTCTTTTGAACCTATCTATAGCATACCCATAAGCATAATTGCAGAAATTATCAAATTACCATTAAGAATTGATTACCCATTAATGATTTTTCTGATAGTAGGTTGCAAAGAAGTAATAGCTTGATACTTATGATTTAATTACCTGGATCTAAAATCTTCATAATGCAGGGAATCAAATTGTATCGTTCGACAACTGCGAATATATCGATGTTGTTATTGGTGTTCAGTATATTATTAAGCGTTCCCAAACATTCCACCATGAATTCTTCAGTTGCATCACCATTTGTGACAGCTCCTGCTATATCTCCAACAAATTCCTGTAACATTAAATGTTTTTAAAATACTTTTCTTCTGTGTGTTGCGTGTTCTTGTGTGTGTTATTCTTGTTCTGTTGTTTCAAACATTATTATTGCGACGTATATTTGCCATCGTGGTGACAGGATTAGCCAATCGACAGAAGTCGATTGCCCAGGGTGCGCCCGACGTAGCAAAAGGAATAAAAATAACAGATGTGCCCAATTTTGGGCCCAACAAATTTAAAAAATAAATATGTCGATTTTATTTTTGCTATCGACACGCTAAGAAGAAGAAAAAGAAGATTGCGCAACAGTGCGGCTGTTAATGTAGGTGGCCTAGTACATTGTATATATTAACGATTGTTTATAAAATAACGACGCTTTGTGAAACGTCTTCTCGTACGATAAGGCTCGATAGGTATTTCACGGTCGGGTATTGTATATAAATATCCATAAGTACAGTAGGTAGGTATGTGCCTACTTTACAGTAATATCTACCTTAATATATGTCTCTAACCAGTTCCAAAGTGATGACCAACAGCAAGCAATAAGATATAGGTGTAGTGTGTAACTTACAACAAAGAGCGCTTTATTCTGCGGATGGTGTGATAGGTTGCGCACGAGTTTCATGAGCATGGCGTTCCGGTGTCGGAAGGCGCGCGCCAGCAGGTCGCGCAGGCGTCCCTCGGCGGCCATCTGGTGCGCGGCGCGCTCGCACCACGCCAGGTTGATGCACAGCGCCAGCAGCACGTCCGTCGTGCCCGCGCCGCCGCCGGCACCCTTCGTGCCGACGCTCTCACCGTTCACATTCAGCAGCAACATGTCTGTGAGCTGTGAATTTACTTAACGTTTATTATTTAGGAACTGACTTTAAATTCTTCTTCGTTTCGTGTGGTTCCAGCCACCTATCTGCACTCAACAGTACTTATGTAGTAAGTAGGTACTTACCAACTTGACGCAATCAGATTGTGTAAACATCAATTTGACTCTATCATCCATACTCAAATGGTATAAAATTTTCATTGCCAAATTAATATGCTTATCATCACCTGTAATTTTAAATAGTTAAAATTAAAGAATTACAAAAATCAAGCAACAAATAATTAAAAACGTGTTCTTTTAGATGCAACATACTTGTAAATTGTATAAACTTTGGGAGTAATCCCAACTTTATCATCTTGTTGCGTAGTTTTGTATCAAAAGTTAAATTAAATAACAATTTTAAGGTAACATTCACTAGATCAGCATTAGTTGAATTCATCAACGGCGCTAATTTTTCAACAATGCCTCTCGATGCCATACTTGTTTTATTTTCTATGAAAATAGAGAGTTTTTGTAAGAATGAAACAATAAGAATGAGCAGATCTATATTCGTATGTCTCTCCATCGCACCAATAAGCAGGCCCACAATATCTTTCTTGTGCATTTTCTCTTCCACTTTTACGTTATCTGCTATATTAAGTAGCATGTAAAAGGCGACCCTCAGTAACTGCTCCTGTCGCTTTGACAGTGTTTTTAATTTGCGTTTCATTTGTTCTTCATCGCTTTTTGATAAAAATTCATCAGATGCACTGCACAGGTCTTCGTGGTAGCTGGATACTAGTGACCTAGATTTCTGCATATTCACGTCGGCGACAGCCCATGTGCCTGATTTGGGGCGACGCTTTGGTTCAGGAATACGACTTTTTGGTGGCTCATTCTAAAATAATAAATTACACTTGTATTACAAGTTTATAACCAGCACATTTATCTTGACAAGTACAAACACTGAATCCTCACCTTATCAGGTGTGACCAACTGCTTTTTTCCTTCAACTTTCTCCTTCCATTGATCATACCTCTTTAATTCATAATCAATTACATCCATACACAGAGACCCAATTTTATACTGAATAATGACAGGATGAAATTCATTATAAGTAGAGAAACAAAAAAATGTGTAGACTATGTTTGTGCTTAGTTCAATGCTCCTCTTCCATTCTTCTCTCAGAACCCTTGAAAGTGCACTTAATAATGCCTCTGAAATATTAATAAAGATCAAAATTAATATTGCCCTTCAGGTATTAATTGGCTAGTAATATGAGCCATCTCAAACTACATGATTATAGTTCAGCTGGTAGTACAATCATAACACACATAATTATAGAAATAGCACAATGCTTAGTGGCAGTCTAGGATTACTAATGCTTTTTACATAACAAAGTAGCACCTGTTTTCAGCTGATAATTAAGTTTTGAGTCTATTAT
This sequence comes from Hyppa rectilinea, assembly GCA_951799385.1. NCBI lineage: Eukaryota > Metazoa > Arthropoda > Insecta > Lepidoptera > Noctuidae > Hyppa > Hyppa rectilinea. Next base: position 9,988,301 of record OX637306.1, on the reverse strand, counting down.
GTTACAATATAGACTTGATAGACTTTTGCAAGCATACTATATTAACTATGTTAGTAGACCCAGCAGTTTAGGCTGTGCATTGGCTCTCAGTGAGTGAGCAGAATCATACATGCTGTTTATTAAGTAGATAATTATTATACTTACCATTTCGCGCCAGCTCTATTAAATTATCAGGATTTCTAGCAAGTTGTAGTATCAGAGCAGATCCTTTTATTTTTTCCGGGATGTCATCATAGAGTAATTCCACATAATCATCAATGCAATTTAATACAGCAACTGGAATACTCTCTACTGGACTCATCCTTGGAAGCAGCCAAGTATTCCAGACAATCTTGAAAATGTAAATTTACTATGTAATATCTAGAAATCTAATTAACTTGATTGCTTATTACCTAATTTGATAAAGTGACTATGTTGGTTTAGGTTTCTTCATCAAGCCAGCCTATGCCTAGTTCCTATTTTTATTAATACCATGCACATACACCATACCTTTGGGGTTTCTTTTATTCTTTGCTTTAAGTTAAGAGACATTAAAATGTTCAAAATATATAAATGTATGAAACAGATATTAATTATTACTTAACTTTAAGGTGGCTGAAGGACATGGCTAAACAGTCATTAGTGTGTACAGAAATTTCTCAATTGCTAGTAACATTCAAATATTTATAAATAATTAATTATTACAGTTTCGTTATTTTCCTAGAACATTAGTAAACTCATCAAATAATTAAAAGTCTTTTAAGATTTTTGTACAATCTTATGTTATCCTTGGATAACATAAGATTGTAATGTCCCATCCTACTAATATGTGGATAATAAAACCTACTTTTTAAGATATTTCCATAAGCTGAAATAAATATTATAAGTAATTACTCATAGGAAATACTTCTTGCATATTACTGTAGCTGTGTTGTGGGGCATTTTAAGTATTTAAATAAGTTTTTGATGAAATTGAAATTAGATTGAATGTTTTGTTGTTTCTCTCATAATTGAATATTGTAATGTTTTTTGGACAAATAAATTCTTAAAACCAAACAGAACTGTTGGGTGCTCCTGTCATGTCATGACAGTAATCTGGTACTTGGGGTAGGGGAGATACCAGAACCATATAGTCAGCTCCAGCTTCATTTTAGATAATTTACAAGTGTAAGTAGCAATAATCACTATTTACTACATAACTGTTGCTCCATAATAAATAATGAATTGTACCTACATAATAAATGAATTTAATGTTGTTGTTATTTCATGTCTTCATGAATAATCTGTGCACATAATATGTATGCATAGAATTATTTTCCTAACAAAATCTTTATTTAATCTATTTGTGAAAGTTTGAGACTGATGCATACTGAGTATTTATGGTTCTAATGGTTATATTTATTTAAATATATATTTGATAATGTCACAAATAATATTTTGATAAAAATTAATAAAAATACAACCCTGATCTGACTTGTAAAAAACGCAAGAAAATTTGAATTTAACAGGCTACCTTTGCACATCTACATAAAGTAACATTTTTAAGATATTAAAAAAATAAATGTTATAAATAAACCCCATGTTTCTTTCTAACTTTAATCCACCATACAGCAAAAACAAAAAAAGATAGAAAAGTCTTTCTACCAGTATTACGCATTTGTAAAAGTTTATAACATACCTAGTTTAGAAAGTAAATCCGTCAAGGTAAACAAATAGGTGTGGAAGTCAGCAATAAAAACAAAAAAAACTTTATTACCTATTTTTCATTCATATGGTCATAGATTTAGTTAGTTTTCTTAATCTTATTAACTTGTTTCCCAATGAAAAATGTTGATCATCAAAGGATAAATCTATCCCAAATTTTAAGCGAAATATATTTAATATTTTGAAAAGAAAAATGACATCAGTCTCTTATTCAACTCATCCATACTTGTTGTAAGTATATTGGCGTTAAAGCACAAAAATGGGTTTTTACTTACCTGGAGTTTTGAATATAACTAAAATTCTGCTGTAAGTTTAGATCTGAGGGAAACTATTTATTTTCGAAAAATCAATATTTGGTTTACATAAAATTCTACATGTCACAAAATCCCACTTTACTTCACAATGTCACTGTCACCTATGGCCATGGAATTAGTATGTACTATATCATAAAATATAAAAAAAATAAAAAAAAATATTGTCTATTGACAGACCAAAAGCCCGATGGGTGGACGACAGATCTATGACTCACACCACGAAGTAAAGGACTCACACCTTAGACTCACACAGTCCACAGACCAACCAGGGAATGATGGTCCAAACAAAAGGGAGGAGGCCTTTATTCAGGAGTGGGTGAAACAAGTGCCGTTCGGTACTAATTAACATCTACAAGAAATTAAATGCTCTAAGACAAGAAAGCTCTATTTCGTGCTGCCAAAGTGACTTCAGATATTTTCGACCTATGTCAATACATATTTTAGCACCGCACACTGGATCGAAAATCACGTCTCATTAAGGCTTCCAAGATTAGTCGATGTTTAACGATGCTCAACTACGCAGTAATTTTGGCTTAATGATGAAGACTAATTAGTATTTTTTTCAACTTATTTAGTATTACAGGAAATTCTACACTGTTTTTCTTTACTAACAACAGATGCTGTTCCAGAGATTTCCTGAATTGTTATACTTGCTCCATATTTTTTTTCGTAAAAAGTACTAGTCATCAGTTTTCAAGCAAATTACTACAGGTGATGATAGAATAAAGCACAGTTTTATAGTGTGCCCAAAAACGATACACGTAAAACTTCGAAGCCATATTTTCGAACCAGTGTGCGATTTTCTCGTGAAATAGTTTTTTTGGTGATCCTTCGATGTAGAATGCCTAGTCAAATCTTACAAATAGGGCAACGTTGAATTTGTTCATTCTGAAATAAATCCGTTAGTCAGTTCCAACTTAAATGCTCTAAGGTTCCAACCCTAAATAACCCTCTACTAAAAGTTGCATAGACAAAAGAGAAGTAAACCACTTGGGCATCACTACGCTAGACAAGGATGGACGGCAGACAAAAGAAGGAAAGACACAACACTCAAGACTTAACAGTGCAGTGACTAATTTCAGGAATTTAGTATTTCTAATCAATTTAAATTTTTTAATAATAGTTCTTCGAAGCATATTTTCGTGATAAACATTTCAAGTTTTGCAACTATTTCCTTGTGTTAATATTGTGAATAATTGTTTATTAACTTTAAATCCGCGTTATGAATGTTCCGTGACGATACAACATTATTTGTGTATTTCCTTTCAGTGAGATAAGAACAACGATATGAGATAATTTGAAGGACTTCTGTCCTTTGGATCGCCTCATTAATGGTATTTTGTGATGTTATATTGTTTAAAAATGCTTTATTACCATAATAATACTTTTACGTCGCTTATTTCGCACTTACTTTCAATTTGTTTATTTTGCAATAGTCGTCAATCAATACACTACTCAACTCGGTTTATTTCTCTGGCTGAACTATATTATCCTTATCAATAGCTAGTAGTTATACAAATAAAATAAATGTTGTAAATTCATTATAAAAGTTGCAAATGAATGTAGCAAATTCTGATGAAAATTTACTTTCCAGTATTGTAGTCCTACCAAAGACTCTCCCTTATCAAGGCAGAAATTACCTATATCTTTTTTATCTAACCTAGTCATGAGTAATTAGTACATACTCCTTTTGTTTCATTTCTAATTTTGAGATGATCATCAAAAGCAAAGTTTTGTTACTTCAACAATATTTTTGATGTAACATTAAAAGGGTACTATTTATTGATAAAAGTATGTACAACAAATGTATCAATATACTCAGAGGAGAAAATGTGATCATTACAATCACAGGATTGAATTTCTAATGATTATATATAATTGAAACTTGATTGACATTTAAATAGATTTAGCTATTCACATTGATTTATTTTTATTCTAGGTGAACAGATTGTAAATTGGAATGCTGTTCCTATCATAATATGAACTGAAAATACATCACAATGACTGAAACTGTCCCAACTTTAACAACTCCAATCTCTTTGTCAACATATCATCAACTGAGTCTTACAGGTATTTTCTGACTTTTACTTTATTATTATCTCCTTTATTAATTAAATATAAAATTGTAGAATGAGTTCCAAGCTACTGGCACTCACAGCTCCATGGAGAGGAACCTCTAAACAATATGAGCCATATCCAGAAGTACTGCTTTCTCAATCTAACAATATTAGTATTACTAACCTGGGTTAAACTTTCCTTTACTGGACTGGCATTTATGGGGTGGGAGGGGGAGGGGGGGAAAGGGGGGGAGGAGGGCTACCCCCCTGTACCATCCCCACACCGCGAAACCCCATGGTTATGGAGATATCCATGGTTAAAGTTTTTGAGGTTAGAAAAACAAAATCCATAAATTTCCATCGATTTATGGTGCGGGGATGTCCGGGGCCCCCCTTGTACCTGTGGGGGGTGCCCCCCTCCACTCTGGCACCACTCCCATGATAAGGTAACTCACCATTTCCGAGAAAAATGACTTTTCCTAACTTAACCTCAAAACACTCAAAAGTTGCTCAAAAAGCGTAGTCTGAGCCCCGCTTCGCGGGGCTCAATGGTTTAAAAAAAAATAACCACGAAGGGGATGGCGGGGTCTTTCAGACCCCGCCATCCCCTTCTAACCTAACCTGTCCGAGTCGGGTTAGGGCAAGGCGGTTTTGGATATTTTTCGGATATTCACAACACTTGCACTTCACTACACTCTTCAGACACAGAAGCATAGGGCTTCGGAGACGCCATGGTAGTCAAACGTAAGGCTTATAGGAGTACGTAAAACGATCTCAACTGCAAGTGCAACAAACGATGACTGACACTGAGAGCAACACAAAAAAACGCGGTAAACAAGAGGCAACTTTGCGTTCCGTTCCAAGTGTAAACAAAAATTCGTTATTTTTTGTGTAAAAAAGTCTATGTAATTGCATAATATTATTAAAAAAAAATGACATTTGGTCAAATAAAATACACCTTTACTGTAAACGGAACGTGAAATGACAAATTGACGTCTACCATCGTAATTTATCTAACCTAAAAATTGAATTTGTATGGAAACTTTGAATAATTATATCTCGTAAACCGTGAATTTTCGCATAAAAAAAAACTGTGTGCTTGCTTTTTATTTGTGAGTATTATCTACAAACAACTTAAGGAACTTTCAAATCCCAGTCCAGTAATGGAAAGTTTAGCCCATACTTGCATCACCCATAATAAATGTAACCTTAACCAGCAGAAAAAAAAAAACAATTTCGATAAACCCAATTATTTCTGTGTTAAGTTAATTATGTGACCTAGTAACATTAGCAGCATATTAAAAAAAAGGTTTAAGTACTTTAATATTAAGTTTCAGAAGCAAGACCTTTTCATCTCTTTAAATTGTAATGAGTGTTGTGAACTTTTTTTGTTCATAAAAAGACATGTTTTATTTTCCATAAGTTGAATCAGCAAACATCAAGAATTCTGGACTGTTCAAACCAAATCCATATTTACAAGTGATAATTGATGACAAAATTTCAAGACGCACTGAAGTTATAAAGAGTACCTTGCACCCAAAATGGAAAGAAGATCTAACAGTGCTTGTAACACCACAGTCTCAGTTATTGTTCCGGCTTGCAGATTATCATAGTTTCAGAAAAGATAATGTTATTGGTGAAAAACGAGTAAATTTGTTGAAAGTTCTGCTATACTGCAATGGAAAATGTGACAATGTGGAGCTGATCATAGGTGAATATAAAATTTTACTTACATCACTATGCTTATTATGATTATACCAGCAGCAAAACAGTTAAATGGCTAGCAAAACATTACCTTAGTCAATGTCATAATATTTTATGGAATATTGATGCTGACAAGTCTTTAACCTTGGTTTAGATATGCAGATCGCATTCAGTTTCATTGGTGAAATTGGCGTATCAGTGACAAGTCAAAAAGTTGCTTAGAATGAATGAATATTATATGTGGCTCACAACTCTGCCATGTAAACACTGTTTGCTGATGCAGTCATAAAATTCTCACACCAGGCCCAGTGGGCTACTCTACTATACGGCTACTCTTTAAGTCAGCGGGATTGTCCGATAGGTTTACCGCTGCTCCGGACAACAAAGAGCTAAGGAAGGAACATGGATAGGCTTTAGTCAGTAAGAGTCTGGCACTCCCTTCCGCTCCACACAGAGGGAGAGCAGTCATTTGATTTCGCTCCCCCAAAAAAGGGGTCTTAAGTAGTTTCTGCTAGAATTGTCATGATGTAGAGGCATTGCCTTAACTGGCTCGTCCCACAAACCCAAGAACACTTTTAAGGTTCTGAAAGTAGGTTGTGTTTCAAATAACCGGTTGATAATATACACTATATGAGTTGAATAGTAGAGGGGCCAGTAAGCTCCCTTAGGTGGTCCCTTTCATCATGAGCTAAATCTTGCAAGCTAAAACCACTTTCTTATCCTACAGAGTTGACATCTTTATATTTATACAGGATGCTACTATGGATTCAGAAGATGATTCTGCTAGACTATGATATGATTAAAAAAAATCTTGTTCCATACATTTTGTACATTCCGTACCTATAAGCACAGTATAAAAAAGATACAGTAGGACAACGCGTTTGATCTCGTGGTAAATGCCGACAACGTGTAGTGTAGGCCTTGTCGCAACAGCTAGGGTTGTCCCAAGTAAACAATATTTATTAATTACAAAATAAAATAACGGCGGGATATACTTGCAAAACAAAAACGTAAAAACTCATGCTAGGGCCTCTGGGCTCGAGATACTATCAAGTATTTTCTTTCTATCATATCAACAATATTTATTTGTTTCCCTTTCATACGTTCGCAGAAATTGATGTTAGAGCGGTTCATTATTAATGTAAGATGACGACTTGCCATCTTTCACAACACACGTCGTATGCACCATTTTAATTATTATACATCAATTCAATCAATAATAAATTGACATACGGTAGCCCTGAAAGTTGTCTCCCGAACTACTGACACGGTAGCGTACGCAGTTCGGGAGCGCCCTTCCCCCGTCTCGCCCCCCACCCCGCACGATTGCCCTGTCTAGACGTCTTAGTTGGACGACTGTATGATTTATAGACTGTGCTATAAGTATTTAATTTTTCTAGGAAACAGCAGATATTATTATTTTAAATGAATGGTGAGGAAGTTTAAAGTTTTATTGAAACTATTTTTTTTCCTCATCGCTCATACGGGAACGATTTTATTATTTCACGTCTTCTGAAACATAATATGTGTAAATTAATATTAAATGGTTCCTTTAAGATCCTTTGCGTACTTTATATACCTTTGCATGAGAGACAGCGCCGTAGGACATTATTTTGATTTATGTTTTGTTTGAAAGGTGACTTGATTGAGTGTATTCTTAGCTATGATTCAAGAAAATCTGTTCAGCTGTTTGAAAATTATCAGCTCTTTTCTATTTTATGAATGGACATGACCATGTGCCGGAATTCGAAATTCTTTACATAGTAATCTTGTACTGATATCACCAGGTTTTTGCAGAATACCTAATTCCCTCAACTTACAGCAGAGGTATCGTGTTTGGGGTCAGTGTGATGGTCTTAATGAATAGGTTATGGATAGATGGTGATCGAGGCACGTGTCGATGTGCACTAATGGTATAAAAAGTAGGAAATAACTCTCGGCACAAACAAAAACTTGTAAAAAGTAAAAAAAGCGTCGTCGCGCCAGGGGACAGCTAATGAAAACGCCGAAAAGACGAACCTTATACTTAACTCTCATCGTACCGTGCCCGTACGGATGGTACGACCCTTAGGTATGCTTTAGTCAGCGTCACAATAAGAGCTATTTTTATAGCTTGATTACGAAACAAATGAATTATGAATGTATTTCACACCCAAACCGAATGTTGGTAAATATGAAGCAGCAACTTAGTTTGACATTATTTACATAATAAAACTAAATTGAAACCTATTTTTTCAGATTTGATGAAAACCGTGTCCCAAGAAAACTCGACTAGTGTAAGTGGGGAAGTAAAAGCCGCTGAATTGGTGATACTTCTAGACGGCCTAAGAGTCGATCCATCAGTTTTGAGTCAGTCACATGAGTTACTCGGAGAATCTACTAACAGCAGCGGTCCCCTTAATGACGGAGTTCGGGCTCGGATTAGGGTGCGGAGCAATGCGGAATCTGCCATGCGATCTATCATTCGTTCACAAAACCTAAGAGTAAGTTTTGTGATACTTTGGAATTAGATGCTCTTATGTGTAATTATTTGACTTGAATATCTATGAATAAATTAACTGTTGAATATCCAGCCGCCACCGGGTCCGCCGCCGCTTAGCAACGGCACACTGCAGCACGGAGGCCCGGGCGCCGCGGGCATACCAGGAGGCGCGGGCGGGGCGGGGGGCGCGGTCGCGCCGGGCGCCGCCCTCGCGCTGCCGGAGGGCGCGGGCCCGTCGCACGCGGACGCGGAGCCGGCCGCGCCCGGCGTCGCCGTGGTGTACGCCAACCCCGCCGAGGAGCCGCTACCGGCCGGCTGGGAGATGCGCTACGACGTGTACGGCCGCAGGTACTGATGACTTGTCCTCATGAAACCCCGTCGTATAAAGATAGATATTATAAGTTTGACGACTCTGTCGTTCTGTGTGTCTACCACCGTCATATTTTGTTAACAATTATGCTGACATTATATGGTAAGCTGATGCTGCAGCCAGGAAAGTCTGCGGAATGTCGTGTTTGACCTCATCCACTTGGTCTTGCTGCCTAGTTGACTCAGAACAGATAGTGAACATAGTCTGATGATGGAGCAGAGACGTGGTCACAGAAAACTGGCCTTATAAATCGTAGACTAACCGATTTTGACCTGTTGGATTGGTCTAGATGAGTGGTTATAGACAATTGGTTTAAATGATCAGATAATGTAGGCAAGACGGTTAGAATATGTCAGGGTTTTTTAATCGTAGACCAATACTTCCATGTTCAAAGCAAGCCACTTGTGGTTTCCACACTCATTGTACATTTACATTGTGCAGTTAAATTATAAGCAATAATATACTTAAATAATAAAATTGTTGTGTTTCATGGTACAAATAGCATAGTAAGGTTTGTTGATCGGGGTTTTTTTTAATAGCCTTTTAAATACTCCTATTTCCTTAAAGTTCTACACTGTTGTTTGATAACAAACTATTATCCAGAATGTTCTCTGTGCCTCCTACTAACAATGCACTGCAGGTCCGAACCTTTGTATCTTCCTTTGTAGATGAGGCACCGTAAAATTTTATCTAAGTATGGTAGGCATACTTTAATGAAATTTGGAACACAGACCATTCGCTGGGTTAGGCCATAAGATACTTTATATGCCGGTAGTATATTTCAGTGGGATAATTTCCGACCTCCACGCAGGTGAAGCTGCAAAACCTCGTTCGCCAGCCTGACTACTTCCAAGCCGAGCGGTAACTGTTCTCGGCGAGAGATTAAATGAGACATTTGAACTACCAGGTACTACGTAGACCACAACACGCGGTCGACGTCGTGGGAGCGGCCGCAGCCGCTGCCGCCGGGCTGGGAGGTGCGGCGCGACGCGCGCGGCCGCGTGTACTACGTGGACCACAACACGCGCACCACCACGTGGCAGCGCCCCGACACGGAGCGCCTGGCGCGCTTCCAGCACTGGCGCGGCGAGCGGCGCCACGTGGTCGCGCAGGGCAACCAGCGCTTCCTGTACCCGCACCCGCAGCCGCCGCACCAGCCGGACTCCGACCACGATCTCAACGCTACCGGTACGTTACTCGTATACCTTCACAGTCGTACCACCTTACGTATTCGGCAAAAAAAATCGGAACTTATTCCACTTATTCTGACCATCTGCTTCGCGATAGCAATGAGGTAAAAGTGTATTATTCAGAAAAACTGCTCGTATTTCAGGTATAAGGCCCTATTATCATCTTACCTCATAAAATATGCCTCGTATTTTTTTTATTCATGATATTATCAGATCAAAATAATTCATACATAGTTTTAATGACTTATTTGGCTCTCTAAGTGGTATCTGTATATACAATCATGCATATTTACGTTATCATACTAGCTACGTAAAACAATCTTATCACCTTAATACCATTCTACCTATATAGACTTACAGAAAAGAGTATATGACCGAGTAACAACATTAATTACTTACCTATTTATTTCGAAAATCTTAACATTAATTCTCCTTTTATAAAAAAAAAAACTAAATTTATATGAATACCTACTACAGACTGCGCTGGACACCCACGTGGATTTGCGCGTCAGCCTCTGTGCATGACATCAACGAGGCTATTAACTAAGGGCCCTTTTCACACAGCCACGGTTTTCGTATCGGTACCAGGACGGTTCAGTAAAGTAGGCATTCTTAAGTGATGATTGCGAAGTATTGTATCTTTCATACATACACGGATGCGACACGGCGCAGTCAAGTTATTTCGCCATATTTAACTTCTGAATATACACTAGGTACACATTAAAATTTTATTTAATCTCACACTTTCCCACTGTAGTAATCATGCCACGGCATTTACAGAGACTTTAAAAACGTAAAAGCAGTCATATCTTTGGTTCTTTGTACAGTCGTTAGGAGACTATAATATGGTGACTAAATTATGTAGGTATAAGGTGTGTATCGACTCGTCTAGGTCTTCCGAGGGTTATAGGGTAGAGTGGGAATGTTTGAAATTAGTATGAAACTTTTGACATTAAAAAAAATAATAACTATGATATATTAAGTGGGGTATCAAAATAAAAGATTTGAGAAGATGTTTCCAAAATTAAAATACACTAAAAGGTTTAAAATGGAATTGAATTTTTTTTTTAATCAGTTTCAAGTTTGCAGTCTGATATAGCGGTGGCATAAAATTTGAGATTGAACTAAAATAAAATAACTGCTTAATGATTTCAGGGAGCAGTGGAGTGGCCGGCACTAGCGTGGCGGTGGCGAGCCCGGGCGGCACGCTGGCGGCCCCCGCGGCCCCGGGCGGGCCGGGCCCCGCGGCCGGCCCCGGCACGCCCGCGGCCGCGCCGGGCCCCGCGGGCGCCGGCAGCTCGCCCGCGCCCGACGACTCGCTGGGCGCGCTGCCGGCGGGCTGGGAGCGCCGCGTGCAGCCCGACGGCCGGGTCTACTACGTCAACCACAAAAATCGCACCACACAGTGGGAGGACCCGAGGACTCAGGTCACTAACACATTATTAAAATCTTTATCGTTCCATGCTTCAAAAGGAAAGAAGCGCCAGTGTGGATCAGTTCAGTCAATCAGCGCAGTACCAATGTCATGGCAGAGTTTTCGTAAAAGGAAATCACTGACACTACGTTTTGTGTGAACACGGCCTTAGTCAGTGGGGTTCTTATTTTAGCGTCATTTTGATCTTTTACACTGATAACGTCCTACCTTTTTCTATTGACCCATCAGTGGTGCCTGGATTGAGATCTTTCTGACTTGATCTGATCTTAAATTATTGCAATGTGCTATTATCGTTGTAGACATCACTATCGATATATTAGGAGCACCTTTATAGGGCTCCAAACAAAATATTTATATTTTAGTGAGGTAAGAGTCCACGAAGGCTGGACGCCTTTTGCAGTAGATTATCTTGGTGGTGGTGTCTGACTCCAGTGGGGGCCACATGTAGACTGTATAAACTACCATAGCTGTTTGTGTCTTGTACAGGGTCAGGAAATGAGCGCTCTGGAAGAAGCACTGCCGCCAGGATGGGAGATACGATTCACAGAGGAAGGCACGCGCTACTTCGTGGACCACAACACGCGCACGACCACGTTCCAGGACCCGCGGCCCGGCGCGCCCAAGGGCCCGCAGGGGGCCTACGGCGTGCCGCGCGCGTACGAACGCTCCTTCCGCTGGAAACTTAGTCAGTTCAGATATCTCTGTCAGAGCAATGCCCTGCCCAGTCATATTAAAATAACATTGTCTCGACAGTCGCTTTTTGAGGATTCTTATCATCAGGTAAATAATTCTGCAAAATTTTTGGTTAATATTGCCCTAATAATTCATAGTATCATTATATTATCCAAAGAATAAAATAAATCAAATCAAATGTTTATTTGGTGCAAATACATTGTTTTGGTAAAGGTGAGAGCAAGCAAGCAAGCATGAAAATGTTTATTAAGTTTAAAATACAGATCAAAATTCCTAAGACTGTTTTGCTGTAGCTATCACGGTTAACAATCCTTACTGTGCCATCTCTCATCAGCTGTATATTACATACCAACAAAATTTTATCACAACATTCATTGATATGATACTTATTCCCTTTCTAACAATTTATATTTCGTTAGTAATAATTAAAGAAGTTCAAACATAAATATAGTAATAGAATTATTTTATACGAAATATTTATTTTAGCTTTCTATCTTCTTTTTACTTTTAATTTGATCTAAACATGTGTATAATTAGGTCCATTTTTCCCCAAGTATTTTTTTATGTTTATAAAAATAATTGTATAACTAATACCAACAATATTTCTGTAGGACTCAATAATAATGATTATTACTCTATTTCAGATAATGAGGTTGCCCGCATACGAGTTGCGCAGGCGATTGTATATAATATTCCGTGGTGAAGAGGGGTTAGATTATGGCGGCGTCAGTAGAGAGTGGTTCTTCTTACTGTCTCACGAAGTCTTAAACCCCATGTACTGCCTGTTTGAGTACGCGAACAAAAACAACTACAGCCTTCAGATTAACCCAGCCAGTTATGTGAACCCAGACCACCTCCTTTACTTCAAATTCATTGGCAGGTTTATAGCAATGGCGTTGTATCACGGCAGATTTATTTATTCAGGATTTACAATGCCCTTCTATAAAAGAATGTTAAACAAAAAACTAACCATGAAAGACATAGAATCTATAGATCCCGAGTTTTACAATTCTTTGGTATGGATCAAAGACAATAATATAGACGAATGCGGCCTAGAGATGTGGTATAGTGTTGACTTTGAAGTGTTAGGTCAAGTCATTCACCACGAGTTGAAACCGTCCGGTGATAAAGAACGCGTCACTGAGGTAATTTTATGTTTACTGATACTTATAATACTTGTTATTTCGTGTCTATGCATAATTATGTTAATATAACTGTTTCAACTGTTTTTAGTTAAATAAGGAGGATTATCTTCAGTTAGTCACTCAGTGGCGAATGACTAGAGGAATTGAAGAACAAACTTCAGCATTCTTGGATGGATTTAATGAGGTGAGGCTGTCTGAACTATAATTAAATTGTTGATGAAAAACTGGTATTAGATAGTTCAATTCGCGAAAAGCAATAAGAGCCGAGAGTGCGATGATAAAAGGAAATAAATAAATAAAACGTATAAAATAATAATATAATTGAAACAATTACTTTTTGTGTGTCATCAACATTTTTGGTCCTTGCCGTGTTTTCAAAATTGAATAGGTCGTCCGCAGCGTTTTACATTTATTTGTCATTTCATTGAAATAAGCCTAAAATACATTATCAGAAAATGACTTAGGTATTTTTGCTGTTGAAGATATTTTATGTCCTTTAATATTGCATGCACACATATTCTTGAAGCCGACGCAGCATGTTGTTATTTTGGCGTCGCTTGTATAGCCAGATAGTTTTTGTGTTCCTTCGATGTGAATTATTTGCGCTGCCACTTGTATAAACCTCCCACAAAGTCCCATATATTTGCCGTCATATATTAATATGGATATAATTATGAAATCAGATCTCCATTGATTTTAATGGCCACTGACTATCGCTTGAATTTTGTGCCTTAGTAAGTGTGAGATCTAAAAAAACCGGTCAAGGTTCCGTAGTTGGAATTAATATTTACTGAAGCATTTCAAACATTTGGTATATTTTTGAATATTCTTGATTTTGAATAATCGGAATTCTTATCAAAATTATTATTTTGCTTTCTCAGGTTGTACCTCTGGAGTGGCTGAAATATTTCGATGAGCGCGAGTTAGAGCTGATGCTATGCGGAATGCAGGAGGTGGATGTAGATGATTGGCAACGAAATACTATTTACAGACATTATACTCGCACGAGCAAACAAGTTCTTTGGTTTTGGCAGGTTTGTATTATGTTCTACTTGACACATCACTTAATTATGAGTAAAGATACTTTTAACATCGGCGATATATATAGTCGCTTGTAGGAAACTCAATGCTGCTATTGGAACTGATAACGGTTTATAAAGGTATGAAAATTGTTGAATTCTATTTTAGTTTGTTCGACAAATGGATAACGAGAAACGAGCAAGATTACTGCAGTTCGTGACTGGTACGTGCCGAGTTCCAGTGGGCGGATTTGCTGAACTTATGGGATCAAATGGTCCACAGAGATTCTGTATAGAGAAGGTAATTTCATTTAATTAATAACTAAGGTTTAAGAGGGCCTATTGGGCCTTTATACAAACACATTCCGCTGTTTTCTTCGTGAATAATACCTCTAGAGCAATGATTTTTTTTTTCCAAAAAATCTAGGTCTGAGTAGTACGTGCCCCTATCATTTCTTTTTTTTTTTCAAAACATAATCACTAAAAGAATAAATGCCGAAAAATAGCCCGTTTTTACCGTCATGTTTCGACGACTATCAAAAATTCAATAATGGAAGAAAAAGACAAGCTGTGCGGATCCCAAAAAAAATGGGATAAGTACAGGAGAATGAATAAGATCTAGTTAATTTAATTTAAAACCTGAAAACAAATATGAAAAAAAAAGTTAAACACGACCAATTTCGAATAAACCGTCTCATCACTTCACTTCGCTAATAATTCAACGTGCCCAATTATGCAGACGAAACAACGAACTTATTAACTTTTAGTAACTGTTATACTGGAATTCGGAATCACAGTTAATTTACAACAACTATTCAATTATCAGCTTTATGTTGTACCTACTTGATTTGTGACCATTTCCAATCAAAAGTTCTTTGACAAGTTTTGGCAGCAATGTAATTTGAACTATGTCGTGCTTGACACTGACTCTGAATTGAAGTGGAATCGTTTGCTGTTTTAGTGGTTATCTACTATTTAAAATTCTATTACATATTTGATGCACTGTCATTTTTCAGGTTGGAAAAGACACTTGGTTACCCCGGTCACATACGTGTTTTAATCGACTCGACTTACCACCTTACAAGAGCTACGAACAATTATGCGAAAAATTGAATTTTGCTATTGAAGAAACTGAAGGCTTCGGACAGGAATAATGTAATTGTTAAATATTATTGTTAGAATCACTAAAATAGTTATTGTAAATTATTATAACATGAATGCACCACCTCGAAGTGAGGATAAATCACCAATGGAATTGGTGCTGTCATAAAAAGACCAACCAAATAATTATATGAATATATTTGTAATAAATTACTTCTATATGATAAAACTATGTAGATATTGTTAGTGTATTATGTCGGTTGTTTAAGAAATATTTGTTTGAACTACCTTTAAAACGAAGTTCTTCTAAATGTTCATTAAATAATTTTTAAACTGTATATTCTTTTTATTGTTTGCTCCTGACGAAGTTTCGGTATGTCGTTTCTTTTCATACTGTATTCATTTTTAACTACAGTACGGATGCGTTTTGGCGGCCGCTGCTAGAGGATGAATTATCAACACTTTCCATACAAACCAAGCATGTCACCGTTTACTCGCACTAAACCACAACTGACGAATACAATGACGGCAAGGTCACAACAGGACCTATGCGCTCAACGCACTTTTGGCGCCGTGATTTTTATGAGAACTACCGCAACTGCTGGAGCCCGGGGTACTGGCGTGGCGATTCCATGCTCTGTGGTATGAAAAGGTTGAGATCACACGCCAATATCCCACTTATTGGCGTGTGATACCAACCTTTTAGAGTAAAATATTATAATTTTGGAGGATTAAAAATCTGGAATTAATACAAATAAAAAAACAATGTCAAGTTTTAGAAAGCCCTTCGATCTCGGCTTTTTATCCTTTTGACCGCCACGTCAAAAATGAAAAAGCGTGCCCTCAGCGCCAAGCTCCGAATTCATCCTTTAAATACCTACAAAATAGTAGTGAGGTCAAAATTATTATTATTATTTATTTACGTTTAAAATTCTGTCACCCAGTCGCGACCGTGGCGTGCTGGGCACATTTTGGTTTGTCGTCTATACACACGACCGTGGCGGTCAAAAGGTACTCGCGAGCAACCAAATCGACTCAACAACATTATATTTTTGAATTCCTGAATACATTCAGGACTTTCAAAAATTGATACTAACTGGATGAAAGTAGAGTCAAAATGGAAAATTAGGAAAATGTGTTGTGCAGACTGGCTCAAGCGAAGCATGACAGCGAATGTTTGCTGAACTGGGAAACTTTTTGAGGAGCTTCTTGAGGCGTATTGTCTATAGTTTCTTCAAAACAATCTGGTGCATTTTTTCCTAAAAATACAAAATAAAATGTGTATGCGTTTATGGTTTGGGTCGATTTGGTAGCTCGCGAGTGTAGTTTTGGACTATTGCAAACGGGCACATGTTTTTGGGTAAGGTAAATAACAAAAACGTAAAAAATGAATGTAGTGTATTTAATTAAATAATATATGAAGTGAACAATTATTTTAAGTAAAATAGGCAATGAGTAATAAGTATTGAACTGGAGGCCGCCTCGTAAAGAAATATTTTAATATTACTTTTTAGTGTAGGAAAGAGCTATACGCACTGAAGCAAGATTAAAATACTGATTTACGAAGTTTAGTTGAGCTGATATTAGAACTTAGCACAGTTTCAGATTAGCAAATTCCTCCGCGATTTTCATCGCTTCCTCAAGTTTGGTGTAATTATTTCCGGAAGCTTGGCCAGATTCTGCTTTGCCACCACCCTTTCCACCTATAACTGGGACAACAGACTGAATCCATTCAGAAGCCAATAAACCTTTCTGAATTGCATTTTTAGGCACTGCAGCAAGGCAAAATATCTTGTTTGTTTCATCGTCCACGGAAAAGAACATAGCTGCAGTAGTTGGACAAAGAAGCTTTACTTGTTTTAAGGCACCGTCTAAAGCCTTGGTATTCCCAAATGCCTTTAACTCCGAAACAATAACTTTGCTTTCTTTTTTCTCCTCGCAAATTTCCTTAGCTTTTTCTGCAACCTCTATAATTGTCACAGCTTTTGCAGCCCTTTCTTTATCGTCAAGTTGCTTTTTCAAATTTTTAAGCATAGTTCTTAGTTCTTCTTTCTTCCAGTACGAAATCTGAGCTTGAGAAATATCGTTTGTAAGATCGACAATTTTTCTAAGAATTTCCTTCTGATTCACATTGTCACTCTGATCTTTAATGAAATTTGCAACATTATTGACTTCATTTTCTAATGTACTCGATTTACTTATAGCTTTCATTGCTTCTGGTCCAGTCAAAGCAACGATTCTCCGAATGCCTTTTGCGATGCCTTCTTCGCTAACAATTACATAATCTCCAATGTGTCCTGTCTGATGTAAATGAGATCCACCACAAAATTCTACAGATGTTTCGTAGGCAGCTGATCCATCTGGATTTTTTTCCAAATCTTCTACAGGTACACCAACAGATACGACACGAACTGGATCCGGATAGTGTTCATCAAACATAGCTCTCAGACCTTTTATTTTTTTGGCGTCATTTAAGCTTGTATGTTTAGCGTAAACTGTTTTATTTTTATTTATTATTTCTTTAATCTGATCTTCTGTTTCTTTAATTTGTTTTATAGACATTGGGCCCTTGTTGGTAAAATCGAACCTAAGACGGTCTGGCATGACAAGGGAACCACGTTGATCAGAATCATTTCCAAGAACTTTTCTTAACACATTGTTTAGAACATGAGTGCCAGTGTGATTGTTCATTACAAGTCTGCGCCTTTCAGTATCAATATGCATTGATAACTTATCTCCAACTTTCAGAGAACCTTCAAGTTTTCCAGTATGCAGTACATATCCTCCCTTAACTTGTACATTATTAACCATGAACTCAACACTATCATCGTCTATCTTCACCATATATCCCTCGTCATAAATTTGCCCACCCTGTTCAGCATAAAAATTTGTTTTATCCAGTATAATGCCACATTCTTGGCCAGATAAGACCTCATTAACAAATTGTTTGTCTTTTCGCAAGGCGACTATAGTTCCAGTACAAGGAGAAAAATTATAAACTGCTTCGCTATCGGTAGACGATGGCACATAGTTATATTTATATGAATCATCTGTTGCAGGAACCCCAGATTCTTGTAAATGACTAATAGCATGTACGTCAAGAGCCAATAAATCTTCTTGACCTGCAACTTTTCCTTGTGAAATAAGTTGAGATTCTTTCTTTGATTTTTCATAAGCATCCATATCTATAGTAAGTCCATTTTCCTCACACATTAACTGCGTTAGGTCAACTGGAAAACCGTAAGTATCATAAAGACGCCAGGCAACATCACCAGGTAATACTTTACCACTTAGTTTATCAACAGTTCTGTTAAGTAAATTTCTTCCCCGCGAAAGTGTTTTCAGGAATTGTACTTCTTCTTCATTTATAAGTTGAATAAGTGATAAAGGATCTTTTGTTATTTCAGGAAAAACATCTCCCAACAATTCGACAATAGTGTGAACTAAAGATCCAAAAAAGCCTGGTTTGGCATTCAGTTTTTCGGATGCATAACGTACAGCTCTCCTTAAAATTCTTCGAAGTACATAGCCTCTACCAGTGTTGTCGGGACACCCACCATCTGATAAAGCAATAGTTAATGTTCTTGCATGATCAGCCAAAACTCTATACGCCATGTCTATTCCATCGACATCTTCCGATCCAACTTTTCCAGAATAAGGTCTGGCTCCTGTGCCAATTTCAATTGCTTTAAATATAGGCATAAAGAAATCTGTATCATAATTAGCTCTCTTATTTTGAATAACAGACACTAATCTTTCCAAACCTAATCCACAATCAATATGTTTTTTTGGTAGCGATTTTAATGACCCGTCAGTTTCTCGGTTGTATTGAATAAACACCAAATTCCAAATTTCCAGTACATCGGGGTCATCCATATTGACGAGGTGAGCTGCATCACGTCCTCCAATTCTATCATAATGCAACTCTGAGCATGGACCACACGGACCTGTTTCTCCCATTTCCCAAAAATTATCCTTCATACTCCCAGGAAGAATATGTGATTCAGGAAGACCTAATTTTAGCCAGATTTCTTTGCATTCTAGATCTGGTTCCAGCCCTGAAGAAGCATCTCCTCCGAAATAAGTAACATACAATCGATCCCCTGACAACTTAAAAACTTCAGTAAGAAGTTCCCAGGCCCATGCACATATTTCTTTTTTGAAGTAATCACCAAAAGACCAGTTACCCATCATTTCGAAAAATGTATGATGGTAGACATCCTTACCCACATCATCGAGGTCATTGTGTTTACCTCCAGCTCTTATGCATTTTTGGGTATTAACAACTCGTACATAAGAAGCCATATCAGAGTTAGGGTCCACAGACCCTAAAAAGACAGGTTTGAATTGGTTCATTCCTGCATTGGTAAATAATAGAGTTGGATCATCCAAAGGTATTGTAGATGACGAATGAACATATTTATGCCCCTTATCAATAAAGAAATCAATAAAGGTTTTTCTTATCTGGTTGCTACTCATCACGGTGTCCATTTTTGGATAATTCTGAAAAATAAGAAAGATTTATGATAGAATAATATAGCTTAATTTTTTTAGAGCTGCTAATATAGCTGCTGATAATAATTGGGACATCCTGCATCAGGACCTCAACAGGATATTTTTTAAGAATAATATAAAAAATAAAACAAAATTAACCCGTGATTTGTAGTTGCTCGCAAAAATTCTTTACAAAGACCTGACTGAGGGGAATGTAAATAATAATGACATTTCACTGAAAGCCTAATTAGGCAGAACCTGAAAGAATCAGGAATGCAAGAACCATCCTGACTGGATTAGAATCCCAACTTTCAGAATTAAACTTCTTAAATTCAGAGTAGTATTATATTTCAGTTTTCAATTGTTTGATTTAGTAAACGACTTTTTAGAATTGTATTAAAATAATAAGATAACAAAATTTTAAGATCTATATTGTTTGGCATCAAATGGTTTTGGTCAGTTGGCTGTCTTAGGGACAAAGCTTTTATCACAATATCTTACAATTGCATCATGCTCTTGTCTGTTATATATGCACTTGGTATGTATACAACTATTATATAGATCGTTTTTAAGTATCAAAAGTTTAACAATTTATTTAATTTCCGATGTCCTTACAGTTGGACATTTCTCGTAAATTAATGAAAACACTAGCTAACTTGTTTTAATTAATAATTTAGAAGTATACAATATGATGCCGTGTACCATATGGCAAGTACTGATAGAGGAAATTATGAGAAGGTTCTTTTAAATCTTTATTAATAGCTTAATATAAAAATATTGACAGGGCGGTCACAAAACAGTTAAGTAATCCATATTTCTGAATATCCACCTTATGAAAACTTACCGGTTAGATTGTGCAGGAAACTCGTGTTGCGACTACACTTACGCCAGCAATGACAAAACGCCTGTTTGTCTGTCAGTCTAATTCAGTCAGCACCACCACACCACCTCATTCAACTATGCACCACATGTACAACCACAGACGTACGTAGTACGTACAACAAAAAAAAAAAAGTATTAAAACTTCAAACTCAGACTAGAGATGACGTTTAAGGGGGTCACCACGTTGTCTATAGTATTAAATGCTCTATAGTGTATTTTTCTTTAGTTGGCTCATTTGATAAACAAATGTCGCGACTAATATTTAGATTTCTAGTTAATGTATGTGTCTCTGAAGTCTTTTTTTTGTATATTTCATGTCTTATGTGTATTATACAAAGATCAAGACGTTTATGCTTAACTTAAAGTGTATGATTGATATGAAAAATCGTTTGTTGCCCGTGGTACTACCAGTATTACTACCAGTAGTAACACGGGTAAAAAAAAATCCCGTAGTAGGTACTACCAGGCGATCCAGTAGTACCACGGGAAGTTTTTTTTTACCTGTGTTACACCCTTATCACGTTTTATAGTTAGACACCTGTACCTTTGGTATTTGCCATTTTGAAATTTCCCTACCTTAAAACTGGTGTGGAGGCTCAGTGCGAGGATGGATCAACAGCGAACATTGTTAATAATGAATTTTGGTCTTTCAAATACATACATATTATTATGTTTTCTTTATAATATCTTATAAGTCGAAGTGGAACAATTACATGAATATAACGCGGCGTCTACCCGTGGGCAACTGTCTACAACGAGTGGACGCCGTGTGATGAGGCGGTATGTGGTGGGTCCCGGGTGTCTTTAATGAAAAGTTTGAATTGCCCTCAACTGGTTTGATGAAATAGTTGATGGTTGTATTGTATTGGTGATTTTAATTATTACGATTCTGTAAACTTGTACTGTACTTGCTACACCCGTAAATCGCAAATCATAATGTGATCAAAATCTCTACTTTTTTTCAGAAACTGGTATCCCTCCTACTGTCAAATCGACAGGTGTCAAATTACTGATTTGTGATAGTGATTAGCTGATAGCGGTTGAATAATTTGTGATTTTGTGCTAACATAAGTTTCAAGCTAGCAGGTTAGGTAAATAGGTATATGTTATTGAGAATATAACCACTAACCACAGTGATGGCACTGTCCTCGGCTTTTTATAAGTTTTATAAAAGCTTTAGAAATAGGGAAGTTACAAAACAATTTTGTGGTTATTTAAAATACGCAACGAGTAGTAGCCTGGTTATCAATGAGGATTCTGGTGCGAATGCCTTGAACCCCGTACATGAAGACTTATCCACTGTCACCCCTTACTTTTCAAATACTTTTAATTTAGCAGCTTATGTAAATCAATCTGATACATTGAAGAATTTAGTTAACCTTAATGTAAACATAAGTAAAATCGAAAAAAAACCTTATATTGTTGATAAAATTTTAAAATTGGATTTTGACAAAGACATGAAAAGCCATATATTATATTTAAATGACTTTGTTGGAATGGAAGAAATGGGTAATTTTCTAACTAAGAACCCAATGATTTTATGTGAACCAATAGAAGATCTTCAAGTAAGAGTTAATTATTTATACTCAAAAGGCTTTCAAGAAAATCAAATCAAGAGAATTATTACAAAAAATCCTTTCTGGTTGATGTTCAGGTAAGTAGTTCAAGTACTTTCACATTTAGATTTGATTAAATTCCAATGTTGTCTACCCAAAGAAGCAAAAACTCTATAACTCTCTCTCTCTATGTTAGTCAAATAAATAGCTGCTCATATTGTTTAAAACTAAGAAGTTAAGATAATAATACCAGCTTGTTACCATCACACTGCAGGGCAAATGCTTCTTTTCATACAGTAAAGTCAAGAGCATTAATTACCACGCTTGCACAAGATGGTTTGCCGATTTCAGACTCATAGTATGTGTAAATGTGTCCTGGGTGACAATTGACATTGGTAGCCTACCTCCATCCAGATGCTACACAGGCCTTGCAGAGCAACCTCACTGTTCCGAGGATTTGTTTCTGTTGGGAAGCCATATAGCTTCTCGAAACCTGGGTTTCATTTTAAATGTTTACTTTTTTCTTTCAGCACAAAAAGGATTGACAAAAGATTGGGATTTTATCAACAATGCTTGTCCCTATGTGGCAAAGAAGTAAGAGATTTGACCTCTAAGCAACCTAAACTAATAACATACAATTTACATGCTGTGAAATGTAATCTGTTTGTAATAAAAGAAGAGATGGGCTTTGAAGATATTGAGGTGAAAGAACTAGTCTTAGACACACCTAAACTGTTAATGTTGAGTAAGTA
Source organism: Hyppa rectilinea (assembly GCA_951799385.1). NCBI lineage: Eukaryota > Metazoa > Arthropoda > Insecta > Lepidoptera > Noctuidae > Hyppa > Hyppa rectilinea. The sequence continues at coordinate 9,965,424 of OX637306.1, read as the reverse complement.
TTCTATTATTGTTTATTTCATTCATTCTTTATGTAGTGTATTCACCAGCACATCAAGTCATATTGAATGTTCTAGGGTTTAAAATCATTTGGAGAAATTGGATTGGTATAACTTGAAATAATGAATGAATAATTTAAATGTTGACCTAATATTTGTTTTTTTTTTTTTGCTTTCAATGGCAATGTGATAGTCTCCTCCATTATGTAGATTTACGTATCAGTATAGTTTTTCAAGGATCTTCTGGCGCGTGGCCAAATTCCGGACGAATGCCATGATCATCTTGATTTTTGAAACCACAAAAATGTTCTCCCTGTCACTGTCATTCGAGTGCCAAAAGAGCCTTGTTTGTAGCACTATATAGTCAAAAGTGCTAAAATATCGCAACACTTTTGTAAATGGGGTGTATAACTTTATACATTATACATAGTAATTATCGCGCATAGATCGCGTTTCCTCTTATGGTTTATATAGTGTGTTCTGTGTTAGGTTAAACGAGGAACATACTTTCAGGGGTTACTATACTACATGAAAATGAACAACTTTGACTATGGAACTATACCTCAAATCACGAAAAAAAAACAGCTGTTCAGTAAGTACATTTATGTTGCCTTTTTTCGTCAAAATGTAAAGAACAGCTTATATATATTTTTTTTCATATATCAGAGTTGGTCCCATGGACGAAGTTGTTGATTTTCATGAGTACTATACAACCTGAAAGTATGGCCCTCGTTTAACCTAACACACTGTATACAGGGTGGAATTTTGTAATGCCCCCTGAAGGGAAAGTACTCTTAATACTGTAGATAGCAAATTTTACTCAAAGGAAACAATCTTTATTTTTGAATATTCGCTTGCCACACCTGGGAATCAAACCGAATATAATCTGTAAAAATGACACCCTGTACTTTTATTGCATCGATCGTCAGGATCAACTATAAGGATGAAATCTTTCTAAGAAACTTGATAAATTAAATGAAAGGAAAACCATGAAATCTGGACTTATAAATTCAATGAGTCAAGTTAAACTCTTTAACTCAAAGATCCATCTGTTTACTTATGTTAATAATTATCTTGACGTCATTTACCCATTCAAATGACGAGTTACTATTTAGATAAGACGATTGAAGATTGGTTCAAACGGTACAATCAGATGGCCTACGAGATTACCAGATCTCACCCCTATAGACTTTTTTTTTGTGGGAATATGTGAAAAATCAAATTTTCATTAAATCTTAAGCAAAAGTAAACGAGTTGAGAGTTGAAGTTCAGAATACGATTAATAATATTCACCACAACACGTTATGAATTCGTTAGAAGAATACATTTGTGTATCCAAGAAAATGGAGCGCATTTCGAGCAACTAAATAGTTTGATTACCATTTTTTGTACATAATTCAAATAATTTAAGATTTCATGGTTTTCCCATCATTTAATTTATCAAGTTTGTTACAGAGATTTCATTCTTATAATTATTGATCCTAACGATTGATGCAATAAAAATACAGGGTGTAATTTTTAAAGATTTTAGTCGATTCGATTCCCAGGTGTGGCAAGCGAATTTTTGAAAATCTTTGAATGCAGTTGTCTTTCTATTCAAAAATAAAGGAATGTTTTCTTTGAGTAAAATTTTCTATCTACAGTATTAAGAGTACTTTCCCTCCAGGTGGCATTACAAAATTGCACCCTGTATATGGTTGTATCTCAGATCGAAGATGTTTTATTAGTAACTATAAAACTGTTAATGTTTTTAAATGTGTTTTAATGTCATATTTTTTAGGGATAGCATTCTTACTTATTTTTTAATGAATTTTGTGTAACATCTTTGGGACTACCAGGAATAATATTGAAAAAAAAATGATTTAATTTTATCTTTATTTATTACAGATCAGAGAACCCTACTGGAAAGATTTAAGTTCATCCACAATGTGATGAGAATATCACACGGAAATATACTGAAATCCCCAGAGATATTAACATGTAGGAAGTTTAGAATAAAACAACGCCATTTATTTTTGGAAAAGTTAGGCCGCGCTCAATATAATCCAAACAAAGAAAATTACATTCCAGTTAAATCTCTGATCGAAGATACAGATGCAGAGTTCTGTAAAAATTTTGCAAAATGCAATGTTAATGACTTAAATGTCTTTTTAAAAACCCTTTAATTTAACCAGCTTTACCTAATACCATTTTATTTTGGAAGGCATTCAATGAATGATACAAAAGAGCATCAAGGATTCCAGCGACTGTGAAAACTCCTCCAATTATTGCACAGATGTTTGTGGCAAAATGGCCAATGGACCTAAAAATTAAATAAATCAAATTGTTATAATATTATTACCCATACGTACTAAGCACGAAAATGAAATTTATAAATATATGTAATTATTTACCTTTCCTTTTCGGTGTATTTAACCATAAGAGGGGAAAGTTCATAACTGAAAAAGGCTCCTGGCATCCCAGATTCTGCATTAATATTGGACACTGATTTCTGATGTCTTGTCACTGAAAACTGGTTTGTGTGTAACACAGTCTTGTCTAACTTTACGTACATAGTTGGGACTATTTTTAAATAGTATTGAAACATCACAGCACCTGAAACAAAAAAAAAACGGAAGACTTGATGAACAATTCACGCATATTAGAAAAACATTATTTCAGGGTCAAGTTTACATTTTTTTAAATAAAATAAATTTTGAAACTTAAGTAATTGTACCTATTGTTTTATTTCATTAATTTCTCGTTGTAAAAAGATAAAAAATAATAAGTTGATACTTTGAGTTTGAGTTTAACGCGAATTCTGCGGGCGCACGAACTACGAGAATTACAATATCTATCTATCGGTTTTTAGCGCGAACACTATTCGTTAGTATACCATTCACGACAAGAGATACATTACAAGTCTGTACACGCCTTTAGAGTCACGACAGTAGAGCTCCGAAAACGAATAATATAGTACGCGTCAAGCTGAGGTGCGCAGTGCGCACTCGCTGCGCAGTACCGCCCCCCTCCCCCCGCTGACACGTGAATTCGTTGCTCAACGACTCGAATCATGTTCCGTGCGGCCATTTAAATTGACTCGAGCTGTACTCAGTTCTGACACAGCTAATTTACCTACATTTTTGACATTGACTGTTTAAATTTGAGCATTCGTGTGCGTGACAGTTGTCACAAATCGACGAGTCCGTGAGCTCGCGCGTCGAGTCTCCCGCACCGCAGGAACGGTCTCAGTTAAGGGGTCGGCCTTTTTTTTTTTTTTTTAAAGGCTGGGAAATCATACAATGACTGCTCCCGCTCTGGGTGGAGCGGAGAGGAGTGTCAGACTCTTACTGACTAAAACCCATCCATGTTCCTTCCGTAGCCCTTTATGTTACGGGGTAGCGGTAACCCTTTCGGACAATCCCGCTTACCCGGCAGGCTTGGCCCTGAGGGGCCCCTTTATATGCTGACATCTCTTTGAGGCGCGCGTGGAACATATACGCGCCGTACGGCACGGGTCTGGTGCTGATCGGACGGTGAGTCACCCATTACTCACCGTCCGCAGGCCCGCGCCTACGGTGGCCGGGAGTCGTCACGTGGCTCCCGACGCCCGGGGCGTCTCCTGCGGCGGCTGGGACGGGAGGACCTTTCTCTCTCCCATCCCGCCACCTCCTTCGCGAGCATAACTTTTTCGCAGAAGGAGGTGACTGCCTCCCACTCCCTCTCGCCCCGGACCATGGCTTGCACCAGGGCCGGGCGCGAGAGGTCGCCGCCGCCGATCGCCTCTACGAGGACACGGCGCACAGTGGTTCGAAATCGACGCTCCGTGGACATTTAAATCAAAATTTCGCATGGCAAGAAAAAAAACATCGAAATGGCTTTATTTCAGTATTATTTATAATATTTGAAAATATGGCAGCTATAGATAGCACCATCTCGGAAAAAAAAATATTTAATATTTTTTTGTATGAAGAAAAACACAAAAGTCGTTTTTTCTCACAACTTAATAAAACTTAAAGCTTGTGGCTTACATGGGGTGTTGTCCCACATGAGGCGATTCCGAAATGCTATAACACGCACACCCATGCGCGCCGCTTCACTCACAGCAGAGTGATGAACTTCGAAAAATTGAGTTAGCGATTTTTACGTAAATTTAGGTGTGATCTTGAAAAATATAATAGTTATAAGCTTTGGTGTGCTAATTTTATTAAATACAATGAAAAATAACGGAATATACAATATAAAAATATAAAAAAAACACTCAAGTAAAGACTCATTTACAATATAAATAATTAAATATTTCTTATGATAATTCAATTCGTTGTTAGTAGATACAAAAACTTATAACTAATACAGAAAAATACTAAGAATAGGCAATTGTATAATTAAGAAATATAATAAATTTACACAAAAAACATCAAACATTAAAATCTAGTCTACTGAGTCTCGTCATCACAACTCCCTAATTCAGAATAAAAAAACAGTATAGACAATTGTATAATTAATTAACAATTATGTATGTATATCAAATGACCATGCCAAAATTAGGCCCAGAGACGCACAAGAAATTGGTTTCATTCAAAAACTATGTTATTTTTTTCCCATGTCTTCCACGTATTCATTATTCTGTGCAAGTCGGCACAATTTATTCAAAATATTAAATATTGAAACGACTAAAGTTATTGAACTTGAATAAAACTCACTACAAAATGTTGCCGTTACAAAAAAATGTTGACAATCGGAATAATCAGTCATCATTGCTTTAATATTTATCATTGAACACCGTTCATTTTGTTCCGAGCAAACGATACATAATATTATAAATCACAAAAAACTCTTTAATAATTATTTTTATTTCTATCTTTGATGATTCTAGTGTATACAAAAAAAAACAAATATCGATCAACCTTTTCTACATTTTTTATGGCAGCACTAACTTGTCCGCTAGCGGATAACGTAAATGTCAAATGTCTAAACCATTGCTTGTCTTGTAACAGCTTGTGAATATTTATTGTGGGTTAAATTGACTACTTTTACCCATGAATACTGAATCTGATGATTCTCCTATACCTGACGACCATGACGCTGGCAATAACTTGGATTTGATATTAGACGCTTCGGCCGACGAACCCGGCATTCACTCTGGACCTAGTCTTTCACAACAGTCATCATCTACTGCTGGAAGTGTTGATCTGCGTTATGTAAACTGAGGTTTAATTGTATCCAGAATGCGAAGACATCCGTTGGAAATCGCTGAAGTTCAATGTTTTATACAACGATGGGTTGGCAAGGTAAACAAGCTCACCTTCAGGACCAGGACTTTGATTTTCCTACAGTGTATTTTGTATTATACTAATTATGCTGATAAATAAATTAATATAATGTATTAAGTGATCTTTCACTTATTTAAAATATACTTAACCCTATATGGATGAATCTTAAATAACTTCGAAATGCAAAGTTTTTGGTACATCATTTCTTTTACTAATTAATTATTGGAGTTGCCTCCCATCATTTTAATTGTTTTTTATATGTGTGCACAGTGGGCCTAAATTACTATGGCGACCTGGCATCCCCCTTTATGTACACAAAAACATCAAACATTAAAATCTAGTCTAGGTACTGAGTTTCGTCATCACTATCAAAAAATTCAAAATCAGAATCCATTTGGCACCTCAACAAATTCAATGTTTTCCTTATCCATGGTATCCGAGTCAATTAAAAGAAGAGACTTCATTTCTTCAGCTAACTCATTTCTACTCTTATTTGGCAGTGTAGGTCGATTGCTTGACAAATATGGGTCTGAGGATACGATAAAACCATTGAAGATGTCTTGGTTTGTCGCTCTGCGACAAAATTTCCGCGTATGGTGTTCCGAGTTTTCTAAAATCTTTGTTTCGGGCCTCGGATGCCTCTTCTGATAGCTTAACAGGCAAAATGTTGAAATGCTTTATTATTTCGCCTCCATGCAGCAGAAGTTTGTGGATACTGGAAGGCATGAAATACCAGCCATACAGTTCCACATACAGCAGCTACATTTTGCCTATTGGAAAGCTATCAGAAGAGGCATCCGAGGCCCGAAACAAAGATTTTAGAAAACTCAGGGAACACCATACGCGGAAATTTTGTCGCGGAGCGACAAACCAAGACATCTTCAATGGTTTCATCGTATCCTCAGACCCATATTTGTCAAGCAATCGACCTACACTGACAAATAAGAGTAGAAATGAGTTAGCTGAAGAAATGAAGTCTCTTCTTTTAATTGACTCGGATACCATGGATAAGGAAAACATTGAATTTGTTGAGGTGCCAAATGGATTCTGATTTTGAATTTTTTGATAGTGATGACGAAACTCAGTACCTAGACTAGATTTTAATGTTTGATGTTTTTGTGTACATAAATTTGATATACATACATAATTGTTAATTAATTATACAATTGTCTATACTGTGTTTTTATTCTGAATTAGGGAGTTGTGATGACGAGACTCAGTAGACTAGATTTTAATGTTTGATGTTTTTTGTGTAAATTTATTATATTTCTTAATTATACAATTGCCTATTCTTAGTATTTTTCTGTATTAGTTATAAGTTTTTGTATCTACTAACAACGAATTGAATTATCATAAGAAATATTTAATTATTTATATTGTAAATGAGTCTTTACTTGAGTGTTTTTTTTATATTTTTATATTGTATATTCCGTTATTTTTCATTGTATTTAATAAAATTAGCACACCAAAGCTTATAACTATTATATTTTTCAAGATCACACCTAAATTTACGTAAAAATCGCTAACTCAATTTTTCGAAGTTCATCACTCTGCTGTGAGTGAAGCGGCGCGCATGGGTGTGCGTGTTATAGCATTTCGGAATCGCCTCATGTGGGACAACACCCCATGTAAGCCACAAGCTTTAAGTTTTATTAAGTTGTGAGAAAAAACGACTTTTGTGTTTTTCTTCATACAAAAAAATATTAAATATTTTTTTTTCCGAGATGGTGCTATCTATAGCTGCCATATTTTCAAATATTATAAATAATACTGAAATAAAGCCATTTCGATGTTTTTTTTCTTGCCATGCGAAATTTTGATTTAAATGTCCACGGAGCGTCGATTTCGAACCACTGTGCGGCGGTGCTCCGCCCATGCGGGGCAGGTTTGCACCGTGTGCTCTATCGTGTCCTCTGGGCCATCCTCGCAGTGGTGACACCCGGGCGTTTCCTCCCGCCTGATGATGTGCAGGAACCTCCCGAAACATCCATGTCCGGTGAGGACCTGCGTCAGGCGGTAGGTGAGGCGCCGTGACGCCTCTCTAGCCACTCCTCAAAGAGGGGCCTTACCGCCACTATCGTGGCGTGCCCTGCGCTGGGTTGCGACAGTCACTGATTCCAGGCCGCCATGAGATCGCGCCGGAGGTCCGTCCGCTCCGCCGCAATTTGCTGCGGAAACGGAGTTTCCCCCCGGCTAAGTACCTCCGCGCGCCACTCGTACAGGCGCGCGAGGACTATCGCCTCCAGATCCCACGGCGGCAGTCCGGCAAGGAGGCTTGGCGCCTCGCCCGAGATCGTGCGGTAACCCCGAATAAGCCGAATGGCTACCACCTTTTGGGGCGCGTTCAGATAGTGGGCGGCTCGCCGCCGCAGTGAACGCGCCCACACCGGGGCCCCGTAAAGGGCCATAGACCGCACAAGGGGTCGGGCTAAAGTAAGGTTCATTGAGGCGTTAGAGTAGTCAAAATCTAAACGGCCCGTTTTGACATTTGAGGAAGGACCTAGAATGTAACTTGGAACGAAACAGAAGGAAACAATAAAATTATATTGAATTACATAATGTTTTAAAAAAACACATTATTTTTTTAGGCGCGTTAAATAATATGATGGAATATATTTTGCGAATATTCTTTTTGCGCTAACTTTATAGTAGCATGCAATTTCTAATTAATACGAAACGTCTCAAAAACAGTTACGTTCTGAGTCTTTGTTTTTTTAAATACTAGTGTTGGAACCAATTAATTACTAAATTTCACCAGCTTCATTCGATTTTAATAGTAATTATATATTATCTAGTGATTTTACTGAAAAGAATGAGGTTGGCGCTAAAAGCCGTAAATAAAACTTTGAATTGGCGATACTGGTTTCTATAGAATGGCTTGTCTCTGACCCAGCGGCACATGACTTAGCGTCCACGCGAAATTAACCTATCGTACCACTGTATCATTTCAAAATACCTACAAAATTAAAGTTTAAGTTAAATTTTCTAATCAGAACTTAAATCCAATGCACTTTGCAATACATAATCAAATCGATCATATACTCATACGAACTTGAATCGATTTATCGTGAGTATCGAGTACCGAGTCGTATAGTTACTTCACTAGTTACGTCGCGATGACAAATGTCAAAACGGGCCTTTTATATTTTGGCAACTTTAGCATAATGAACTCAACTCAACAACAACCTAATGACGGATCATAAATGATTACATGCTATCCCTTTCGCTGTCGTTTAAGAAAAATGGTAGTAATCGTCATAAAACGGAATATACCTATTATCGTAATTATTCCAATAAACTATACTTCGTGCGCGCGGAACTTTAACACCCCCTTAAAGGATAATTTTGGTAAATATTGGTCATTAAGATCTTTAAAGTATTTTTTGGCCAAGTTTCTAAACCGAACGAATGTTTTCTTGCTTTCCATTCATCTGATAAATAGGCTGGGCACACTGTATTGCATGAATGAGTTCGGAAGTTCGAAAGTACATTTATTCATTATTCACATATAGCAACAATGCACAAGTCAAAAAAAAAACAATCTATGCCAAGTATGCCAGTTTAGACGGGGCTTGAAGTATTGATAGAATACGCTTTTATTTCTCCTGACACTGGAATAAAGACTGATCAAAGATGCCCGTACCAGGCGGAGTTTATCAGAGTCAAGGACCATCTTGTTTTGACAAAATGAAAATGGGCTTCATGATTGGATTTTGTGTCGGAATGGCGAGTGGCGGCCTTTTCGGTGGTTTTACAGCTTTGAGGTTAGAGCTGTCTTATTACATTGTTTTTTTTTTGGGCATTTTGCGTTACGAACCTAATTTATCGATCATTGCAGATATGGAGCGAGAGGAAGGGAATTAGTACATTCCGTTGGAAAAGTCATGCTTCAAGGTGGGGGAACCTTCGGTACCTTTATGGCCATCGGTACCGGGATCCGTTGTTAATGTTATGGTGGTCAAATACTAATTTGTACATACAGTTATTTAAAATAGTGCTTAGTGTGCACCTGCCTATTCTTTAAATAGTGATTTAATATTATGATTCATTAACAGTTTATTATTAAATATTGTTATTGAAAACATTTTTATAAGTATTTCTTTGTTATTTTTTATTTATTGTAGCAATTGAGTACAGGGCCCCTAAAAATAGGTACTTCTAACAAGGTAACCAGTCTTGGTGTGACTGTAGTAAGTATCTTTATTACAGACCTTGATAATGATAGAATTTCAGGTTTTAGTACTTTCATACATTACCGAGTCTATCTAGCACTTGTTGTTTGACTGATGACTAAGTTGAATAAATTCGGTTGTTTCTTGCATTATTACTATGGAAGTAGAGGCAGACCAGCAATCTTAGCCGCACTAGCTAGGCTATGTAAAGTAGTAGCGGCCACCTCTTCTGATGAATTTCAGTGTAAAAAACTTATCTGCCAGTAAAGTATTATTTCTTCTTTTGTAAGTTTAATGTTTGTATTAATAATTAGCTATCAAGATCAATCTGCCTAGCCTTTTCCTAACTATGTTGGGGCTGGCTTCTAGTCTAAACGGATGCAGCTGAATACCAGTATTTTACATGGAGCGAATGCCTATCTCACCTACTCAACCGGGTCAGTAACTGGGTAATATGATACCCCTTGGTAAGACTGGCTATCAGACTTTCAGGCTTCTGATAACCCATAAAAACTGTTGAAAGATCCACAAGTGACAATAATTAGCTATCATAGCTGTATTATTTATTGAACTGAGATATTACCAGATATAGGCACAGGTTTCATCATAATTATATTATTCTATATAAATAAAAATGAAACTGCATTGGTAAGTACAGAGGCCAGCACATCAAGTTACCACAATCTGCCAAGTTTCTTTGATAGTATTTCAACTTTATTGCAAAGACATAAGGTTCATTTTTAATTGAGAAAATTGATTTTGCTGCTGAACTGTTTTTAAAGAAAGAAAAATTGAAAAAGTTGCTAAGAAAACTGTCAAATAGGCGTTAACTGAATTTTTTTTTTCTAAGGGTATGTATAATATTTCTTGTGGTTAAGAAAGACTTGAAATTTTGACAGGAAAAGGTCTGGTGGGTTCGCTAATTTATAATACAACCTAATTGAGTACAAATCTAAGAATTAATTATAATAATGATTATCTCTTACCTTCCTTGGCCACACCGTTAATTCCATCTAAAGGTGCTGTGTTTGTACCTTCAATATCCGTTCCAAAAGATAAATGTTTTATAAAATGGGTTGTATTAAATACTGATGATGAATATGGCTGTACATCATGGACATGAACATGATTTATTGTAAAACTTTTTCCAGGAGCTATATGAAAACTTCCTCCAACCTGCAAAGAGATTTAAACATAATTTTAACTGGCAATAATAAGGAAGAGGTAGTCAAGTCGACGCAAATCTATGTACTTATATATTTTTTTTTTACAATCAATGTATATGATCAACCTACCAATATTTTTAGGCGTAATTAATTAGCCCATTTGTTTTATTGGCGCCGACTCAAAATAAGTTGCATTAATTTAAGAGTTCAGACAAACAGGTTTTTTGAAAATTACGCCTTTCTATTCTTTATTCGTTCCTTTTGGTTTTTGTTAAAACCTTTTTTTTATAATCTACCTGGTTAGATGTCAATTAAAGTCGTAACGGTCAATGTTACAACGGCAATGTAAGTTTGTAATAGCAAAATATATTTTTTACGTGATAAAACTACATAACTTATCATCACGCCTTGTTTAATCGCAGGGAAGGGCAAAGGTGTACATACCTACAGCATTTCGCCGGTTATGTTATAAGTACCATGTAAAACGGGGCGAGCCTTTTTTTTTTTTTTTTTTTTAAGGCTGGGAAATCATCCAATGACTGCTCCCGCTCTGGGTGGAGCGGAAGGGAGTGTCAGACTCTTACTGACTAAAACCCATCCATGTTCCTTCCGTAGCCCTTTACGTTCCGGGGTAGCGGTAACCCTTTCGGACAATCCCGCTTACCCGGCAGGCTTGGCCCTGAGGGGCCCCTTCATATGCTGACATCTCTTTGAGGAGGGGCGAGCCTACTGCCATCAATAGAACTCAGATCAACACCGGGTTGTTACTGAGAAATTCCTGATGAATCTTGATGGAAGTACCTAATAAGACTGCCGGTCCGGCAATCGAACCCAGGATCTCACGTGCGCTGGCGACATTTAGACCAACGAGGCAGTTAAAACTAGAAATCTTATAATTATATAAAAATGAATCGCAAAATGTGTACTAAGCGCATAACTCAACAACGCCTGGACCAATTTGGCCAATTCTTTTTTTGTTGTGTTTGTTATTGTCAGGAGAAGGTTCTTACATACAAAAATAAAAGGCAGGTAGGTAGGGTAGGGTAGGTAGGGTAGGTAAGGTATGTAGGTAAGTTGGTAGGTAGAGTAGGTAGGTAGGGTGGGTAGGTAAGGTAGGTATCATAGTTAAGACAGGACAACGTCTGTCGGGTCAGCTAGTTAACTATAAAACTATAACTTCTCGATTTTCTGACTTTTACCTTGGTACTGTGTGTGACTTCTTGCACAGCTTCTTAATTTCATGGACGGTATCTAATAGGATTGGATTCGTATTGTCGCATGAATAGCCTTATTTTTTATGGCATTGGCTTGAAAGGTTGATTATTTTGCGATCCTAGGGACCGTAGGTATATTACGTATTAATGGCCTAAATATAATTTTAACTTGATAGCTTCACGCATTCTCGAGAAAAAGGGTCTTGACTGTCAGTCAGACGGACGGACGGGCGGACAACGAAGTGATCTTATAAGGGTTCCGTTTCTCCTTCTGAAGTACGGATCCCTAAAAGAAGATGACGGCGTTAGTTCCGATCTTGGCTACGCGCCAAATTAACCTTTTATCGCTTTATGTACACAAGATTATTATATAGATAATACGTACTCTGTTGACTTCCATGTACCCATAGATTTGACAGCCCTCTTTTAGAGCCAAATTCGTTTTTTCAATGGAGTCATCGTTTTTACATTGTTCAATTGTAGATAGATCAGGTAAGGCCCACCTTCTTAATCTGTACGCTTCTTTTACCTCGTCACAGGTATTGCAACATCTGATACAAAAAAAAAATGAGCTAGGTAAACCCGATGTAGCTTTTGCAAATTACAAGCTACGTCACGTGTAATTTATTTGATTGTCAAGGTTTAAATTGCACACGTTTACCAGAGACCGTTTACACCTAATATAAAAGTGGTTGTCATAGGTAATTAATTTAATAGATCTTCAATACAGACTCTCTTCTGTTTTCAAAACATATAACATGACCCAGAAATAAACGTCATTTTATTTAAAACTGAGGCAGTTACGTTTTAACTTTTAACTGTACTTTGCAGAAGGGTTATTCATGGTTATAGGTATAACAGAAAAAAATACTGTCGAAAAGTTAATATGTATACTTAGTCATAGGACTTGAAAGATCATCACAGGTGTGACTTAAAATTACATGACAAAGATTTTTTTATATTTTTGTAAAAACTGTCACGACTTGGCCTATTGCCCGTTTTCGGCGTGACGTTGATTTCTGGGACACGTTGTATATTATTTTATCTGTACGAGTACAACGTTTTCCTTTACACACGTGTGGGCTCATAGATGCTTCAATTTGCTATCCTGCTATTCGAGTTTCCTGCCTACTCTCTCCATACGAAACGACCAATTGGAACCGAGTATCTAGCATTTGGTATTTCTTAAGTGTTCATGTAATTTGAATTTTTAGCGAGTGTTTAGAACCACATTTGATTGATGGATTAATAACTTACTGAGATTCATTAAGTGCTGCTCCATAACAACTTCCACATGTTATAATTGCGACTTCAGAAGTGTTTTGTTTTACCTAAAATAAAATACAATATAGATGAGTGAAATACAATATAGATAGATTAGTAGATATAACAAACACAACGAGAAAAAGTTTAGTGAAGAGTTCATCGTCAGAATACAGAGAAAGCACCTCGAATAATGGTGTTAATTCTGTTTTATTTTAGTACCTAGTCATTTCGATCGTAATAAGAAATTTTATTTAAATGTGTTATGTTACGCATTATTTGAAGGAGCTTCCCCAGAGAACTCTTTGATAACAGCCGGATGGGCCGATTCGTGGGGACCATCCATTACATATCGAGACCCCTCGGAGGTGGCTCGGAATTGGTCTCGTCTGTCATTCGTAGATCTGCTCTGACAGTCGTTGCGGGTAGTCAGAAGTCGGAATTTCATATACCCAACCCAGTCTTACCAATAGGTATCATGTTGGATTCTTACTGGGTTGTAGGGGTCAGATCGTTCCATGTAAAATATTGGTATTCAGCTGTATCCGGCTAAGCTGATCCCAACATAGATGCCAAAATGCCAGACAGATTGATTGATTTATTGAGGTAGGTAGGAATAGAAAAGAGATTAACATTATCTAAAAGACGGAAGTGACTTAAGGCATTAGGAAAGACAATTATATCAAGACCTACGTTCACTAAAAAAGCCAAGCAAGCAATACGAAATAACAAATCGAAGATTACAAATCTAAAGAATTGTAACGATAATTTTAACAAGTCAATAGAGACAAATTTCTACAAAACACCAGTGCACAACATTTTGTCAGTCACTTATTCCGACTAGCTACTTCTGCCCGGATACCACTCTTTAACGGTGGCGAAGTCCACTTTGCACTGAGTTAAATTAAGAACAAAAGGTCATGCGGCGAAGATGACGTTAGCTATTCCACGAAATTATACGATGGGTAATTTTTCCCTCAAAATTTTACCATTCGAAGATTATTTTATTGCTTATCAAGGGAGACCAGTCAGACATAAATAATTATGAACCCATTACTTACAGATAATCGTATCGCTGGAGATATATAGACAACAACCTCCTGAACAAGCAGAACCGTCCTGAATTTGCTACCACTGACCACTCGCACACACTTAGCTGATATTAATAGAAAAAACATCTTTGACATAGTCGGTAGTCCATAAAACACTGCTACATACTCTGCCATTATTGACGCTCTTAATGAACAAAAATTTAGAATCCACTTATATAGTATTTACAATCAGTACAGATGCTAGACAATTAAACATAATAGGACCAAGGATTAATATTCACAGCAAGGCTAACAGAGCAACCCTCTATCTTTAAAGTCAAGTACCCTAGAAGTAGAAAGTTCATGTTCGCCAGGTTTAGAGATTATTTTGTTTTGATGAGGCGAAGTTGACTATGTTTCGCTTACGATAATGTCGAAACTAAGCTCATGACCATCAGCTCATCGATCAACATGCACAGAGATGGAGAAAATACACTACATTCAAGGAACAAAAAGGTTAAATAGCTGTGTCCCATCTGGACAGTGACTGAGTGAGACAGAGAGACTGTCAGACGGACATTGCAAATTATAAGGGTTCTATTTTTGCCACATGGCAACGGAACCCTAAGCAAATTTAATTAGCTGAATCATATAATAATGATGAATTTCTAAAATCTTTGACATAGTTCAACATCATCATCTGCCTAGCCTTTTCCCAACTATGTTAGGGTCGGCTTCCAGTCTAACGGGATGCAGCTGAATACCAGTATTTTACATGGACATGTAGTTCAACGAACCACCTCAAATGCAAAAATCCATTTAGATATCATACACATCCTAGCAACTGAGTAAATTAATGTAAACTGCTCTTACATTTAACCTTTGCAGGCATACATTACATGAATCCACCTAAACATGGCAGGGTTTTGGTTTATTTAGGCTCAGAGTTAATAACAGCCACTAAGATTCCTTGAACTTGGGAAATTGGGAATCTGGGCTGGCCGTCAATGTTCCTGAGAATATTTTGACATACCAACATAGATAGAATAACAGCAGTAAGCTCATGTTAAAATCTTAAGTCAAATAATACAGACAGCATTCATAAACAATTCCAATAATCTTACAGTGGTAGAAATAGCAATTTCTTGTTTTTTTGGTTCTGCTATAGGATTTCCATTCAGGTCTAGTCTTCTCTTATGGATATTTTGTTCCATTTGCAGATGCTGCTCCCCCGATGAGTCCATAGCATCAAGTACTAAGTCTGAAATATAATACAAAATATGTTTAAAAACTAGAGGGAGAACTTTATCTACTTTGCCTGTAATTTTTTTTTTCTCAAAGGTTTAGGCACATAATTATATAGTTTGTTTCATTTATTCTTGATACCATCTATGGTCTATAACAGTTTTTAAATTCTGTCATTACTTATTTCAAGGAAGCAACCTATTGAAGTTAAGTGCTTCAAATGTATCATTGATAAAACATGTCTTCCAAGCTTCTAACTTATAAAAAGATTTAGTCAATGTCTTTAATACCTATGTATTTGTATTTCAACTTGATTGTATAAGTACACACTCAGGGTGTACAAGTAGGTATGTAAGTATTGAGACACTATATACATGTTGAGATTTTATACATACCTTAGTATAAAATCTCAAAATACAATGTGATACGAAATCATAAGTGATTGGGCTCTGCTGGTATTTGATGCTGATTCATATAATTATATTATCATGTTTGTGAATGTGTGCCATCAGTTGGGACTGGCTATCTATTTGCTGCCATGGCATTTTATACATTTTTAAAACTTATATACCTACTGAATTTTTTTAATTACTTTGAGAATGGTGGGTGCAATTAATGATAATGAAGTACTTACAATTACACGAGATTGAAGGAACAATGATATCTAAATTAATTCTTAGTTTATGTCCTCTTGAAGTGTCTACGAACAATTCCTCCGAAATATTAGGGGACATGTAAGTATATAGTTCAGAGAGGAACAATAACACCATAATCACCCCACCGGTTACAGTAACTGCAATGTGAATAAATTTAAATTAGTATGTTATAATAATGACGATTGTTATCAAGAAATAAAGAGTTTGTGAATGTTTTACTTGCTGCGCCGGTAGTGGTTTTTATTCTAAAGTCCTCCAATGTCTTCGCATATGCATCTAATTGCTTAAATTTATCAATTAATTGAGATGACATGTTGTCATTAATGTATGTACCAATTATCGTTTGTTAAATTTTCACAATTCAATTGTTTTCTTCTTGAGATAAGTCTAACAACACAACAATGTTACTCCGTCTATCCGCCGACTGTCATGTGTCAATCCAAAAGATATCCCAAGCTAAGGTTGAAGTCTCGACACTTTCGACTAATCTAGAGCTGTAGAAGGGTCTTTTGTCGTGTGGCCAAAATCGGAACCTATGCCGCTATCTTGCTTTTCAATACAGTTGAAGCATTAAATGTTTACCAACAGCGCCACCCTGTCAACATCATTCGAGCGCCAAAAGATCCTTGTAGCAGTGTAGTGTCAGTGTCAGTGGATCGACACATTATTTTGTCAAACTGGAACAAAAATAAAAAAAGGAAATACACGCCGCGTTCGATCATTTGTCAAAATGACACCAGGTGACTGAAATGTAGAATTCCAATTGGCCAAGCCCAACAATGTGACATTTTACCAATCAACACGCTTGTTGTAGTTGTGGTTTTCTTGGGTTTTCTTCCCAGATTTGTGGTTACTCCTCTATGATTTTGATTGGTAAAATAAAAAAAAAGATAATGATTGGCACAGTACCTGTTGTTTTAGAGGTAATTATTAAATCTAAAAAAAATACCTAAGATTTTATATAGTAATCGTGTGTTTCGCCTGATAGAAAATGATTAGCAATAATAGCAATGAAAAGGTTTTTGACGTGGGAACTTAGTGCTTGAAACAGTCGATTCAATGCATAGAGGAGAATAATATAATGGGAAATTCAATGTATTTCAAAATGTATGCATAATTTTGTAGCTGCAGCATCTATCGTTCTCTCGTATGTAATATTGTTTTGGTTAGGTTAAGTCAATAGGCCAATGATTGTCGTCTTTCGTAAATTATTTTTTCTTAGAAAACTAATCTAGTTCTATGTCTCGTGAT
The DNA here is from genome assembly GCA_951799385.1 of Hyppa rectilinea. NCBI lineage: Eukaryota > Metazoa > Arthropoda > Insecta > Lepidoptera > Noctuidae > Hyppa > Hyppa rectilinea. The sequence continues at coordinate 9,948,177 of OX637306.1, read as the reverse complement.
ACTAATTCCATGGTCTCTTGTTATACGGCTCGCATTGGCAAATCAATTATAGCGTTAAATGAAAATTATTTTCGAAAGAATTAGTTGGGGTATGCCGTACTGAACATGTTGTAGGTATTTACACGGGGCCGTATAGTGCATAAATCTCAGTAGTAGCTTAATAATTAAATATTCAGCGGTGCATGCATTTGCTATGAATATAGTCAGAAGCAAAGTTTTATCCGAGCAGGGTATACAATTTTTGAGCTCACTTCGCTAGGCTTTTAAATAATCCTAGGTTCTCATAGTACGTCGGTAGGTAAATGTTGTAGGAAAATAAGAAGCTGCAACTACTTGAAAATAATCCTGCCGTCGCCAATGAAGTCATTGTCGCTCGCAAACCGAAGTGGAAAAATGTAGGTATACCTATCTATATACATATAATAAAACAGTAAAAAAACTGTGTCTGTACATTGAATATTTAAAAAAAAATATAATTGAGGGGGGTTTAGAAACAGTAATAGAGCACGAATCCAAAAAAAAAATAATTGTCTGTTTGTCTCTATGTGTGTTTGTCTGTTTGTTTGTTTACGCTAATCTTCGGAACTCCTGGACGGATTGGAATGTTTTTTTTTGGTTGTATAGTTATTAAGTCTGGGCAACATATAGGCTATAAATTATCTTGGAAACTGGAACACCTGATGCAGAATCGCAACAGACCAGCTTAACTATAAGAGATACAAAAATAATACCGTAGCAAAAATTCTTCCACGTGATGAGCATTTTCTGCTGAGAGAATAAATTTGAAGATCTGGAACACCTGATGTGGAACGGACAAGAGCCCAGCTACACTATAAAATATATAGGAATGACGTCTTAACAAAAGTTGTTAAGCCTGATGAGCACTCTCTGTTGACGTATAAAAATTGAAGATCTGGAACACCTGTTGTGGAACTCCAAGAGCCTAGCTACACCATAACACATATAGGAATGACGTCTTAGCAAAAGTTGTTCGGTCTGATGGGCATTTCCTGTTGACTTATAAAAATCGAAGATCTGGAACACCTGTTGTGGAACTCCAAGAGCCTAGCTACACCATAACACATATAAAAATGACGTCTTAGCAAAAGTTGTTCGGTCTGATGGGCATTTCCTGTTGACTTATAAAAATCGAAGATCTGGAACACCTGTTGTGGAACTCCAAGAGCCTAAGCTACACCATAACACATATAGGAATGACGTCTTAGCGAAAGTTGTTCAGCCTGATGAGCACTCTCTTTTGACGTATAAAAATTGAAGATCTGGAACACCTGTTGTGGAACTCCAAGAGCCTAGCTACACCATAACACATATAGGAATGACGTCTTAGCAAAAGTTGTTCAATCTGATGATCACTCTCTGTTGACTTATAAAAATCAAAGATCTGGAACACCTGTTGTGGAACTCCAAGAGCCTAGCTACAACATAACACATATAGGAATGACGTCTAAGCAAAAGTTGTTCAATCTGATGGGCATTTCCTGTTGACTTATAAAAATCGAAGATCAGAAACATCTGATGTGGAAATCAAAGCTATCACAAATTTTACTGTGTAATTATAAAATAACTAAACCTGCACGCGGTGAAGGCGATAGCAGTTTAGGACTGATTTTCGATGACGATGGTATATCATTGAAAATTTGACTCTACTGGCTGGCTAGAATATGCCTTCGGGCTTATGTTGTTTGGAGTGTTTAATTTCCTTTTCCATTTATCTTCGTGACACGGTAGCCTACCCGGTAACGCAGGGGAGCAGTCATTTTAATTTAGATTTTTATTGATCAGGTATCTTCACAATAAAACTATGACCATGCCTAGAAAGAGGTCAAATATTTCCCAATGTTCCAAAAGAGCTAAAAGATTGAGGATTATAAGATCCCAAGAATCTACCGAAGAGCGTCAGGAGAGACTTGATGCTGTTCGAGAACATTAGGCTGCAACTCGCTTCGTGGAAACCTCTTCGGGTCGCGAAGCACGCCTACTGCGTTCTCAGCGTATTCATTAGGTCTCTAGAGACAAGTTGGGCACGTGATGCGCGACTGACCACTGATCGTGAACGCCACGCATTTTCTCGCGAGTCGGAGACGTTCACGGATAGAGAATTGTGCTTGAGTTCCAAGCGTATCTATTCTGACATTGACTTCTAGGTCTCTAGAGACAAGTGGGGAATATAATAATGCGGTTACCAAAATTAAAACGATGACAAATGGACTGTATGTTTTGGTGGTTGTTGGAATTAAATAATAATAAAGCTCAGTGTGATAAAGGATTTAAATGGGAGAAATGATAAAAAATAACATAAATGGCGACCCCGTTGTCGCTGGCATAAGCAACAGGGTCCGCGTACGAAGTCGCGGGCAGAAGCTAGTAGAAGAATATAGACTGATGTCACATACCTTGAAAGTCTTTTGTAAAAGCTTAGTTTGAGGTGGGGGCGGCATTGTTGGTTTTGTAAGCGCACTGTTGCCGACATCCATTCATTCACAATCCTAACTTATTTGGGACCGGTGTTATATGTTTATACTCCATACTTCTCTAATAGTCGCCACCACGGTAGTCACCCTCTTCCTAGCAATAGCATCTTTCCTTAGAGCATAAGCATCTTTCACACACTCCATTCATCGTTTCTTTGGTCTTCCCATACCCACATTCATAGTCAAAACTCTCCCCACGACATTTTCGTCACTGTTAAAAACTTTCGAAGTTGCATTCAGTAGCAAGTAATCTGATAAACTTCATAGAACCTGGCACCCAACTAGGTCTCAGTTCATTTATCAGGGAACGTGGCCCGTTTTATACGTTTATGTTTTTGGTGTGGATACAATTCATTTTTGGGAAGTTAACCTATACAAACGTTATCAGGTACTTACTCGTTATTTTTCCTTTAACCATCCTTGTCGTCCCAAATCGCAACCTATGCGAAAAAGTTGTTAGTTACTTACCTATTTACTTAACTTACCACTTATTTACCTTAGGCGAGAGGATGAAGGAAGGGTTCATGAAAAAGTGTCTCTTACAAATATTTTTACCCGCCGCCAAGTTTATCAATCTCCACCATATAAAGGGGGAGTCATCATTGTTACGATAAAAAACACGAATACCACTGTTATGGTACTTATTCGTGTTTTTTTATTGTTGTACTAGCACTTTGCCCGCGGCTTCGCTCCCGTGGTCTTTCCCGTGGGACCCGTTATTTTTCCCGGGATAAAAAGTAGCCTATATGTTACTCCTAGAAAACTAAGCTTTCCAACGGTGGTTTTTAAATCGGTCCAGTAGTTTCGGAGCCTTTTCATTTCAAACAAACAAACAAACAAAAAATCAAATCTTTCCTCTTTATAATATTAGTATAGATAAACTTTTTATTTTATACTTTATGTATGAGATGCAGAATAATACACAGTAAAGCGATTGCAGGAATCACGGGTTGTTTTCTATCATCCGCTACTGCTCTAAAACTCTAACTCTTCATTACTTCCTAGTTTCGTTTTAGCTGGGAAATAGTTACGCACAAACTCGACCTCATCAGCACGTCTGTCTGTTAACTCAGAACTTGATAAAAAGTAACTAAACTTCTATTACACAGAATTATTTCAGAAAATACATTAAAATGTTTGAAAATGTGCAAACAGAGCTTTTTCATATGATACCCCACGAGCCCTAGAAGCCCCACATAGAATTAAAAAAAACCCCTTTTGAGTCCTTGTTGCTCAAAAAACATATTTTTATTTATTTCTTATTTGCAAAACAGTTGGGCAAACGACATCTAAAACTTCAAATTTCAAGTTACTGGCATTAGTAGGTTTATAATTTAACTTATGCTGAAATAAAAACGTAAACAGAACCCTACCGTTACCCCGAAACATAAAGGGCCAAGGAAGGAACATGTATGGGCTTTAGTCAGTAAGAGTCTGACACTCCCTTCCGCTCCATCCAGAGCGGGAGGGGTCATTTAATGATTAACCAACCTTAAAAAAAATATGCCTCAAAAATAACCTCCAAGTGCAAAGGCCGTACCCGCTTACAAACATGTGCAGTGCTGGAATAAGTTCATACTTACTTCGTAACTGAATTCGGAGTCACAAGAGATATCTAAACTAGTAAGTACCTTCGTAGTAAAATTAATAAACAGTTCATTACAAGTTTTTAAGTTGTGTATTGTACTAGCCAAATGGACTTGGTCTGGATAAAAATAATTTTATTTATTACGAATAACATTAACAAAACATTAAAAAAAGAAAATCAAGATATTGGAGTTATACGGGAACAAATACAGACGAATTGATAACCTCCTTCTATTTTCCGCCTTCTCACAACGCCGTGTCCTAATAAATGGACATTAAATCAATCATCTCAAGTTTTATCTCTCAATTTTATTAAAGTACGTAGATAAAACAAGCACGCTAAGTAACATCTACGTTTTTCGAGGTGTAAGATTGACGTAGGTATCTAAGTTCATTCCAGACAAGTTACAATCGTTTTCAAAAATGCTTTTAAGCATTTGTTATAATTATTGTTGTGTGTTAACAGAATTGTAATATTTTTTTATTTCTTTTTTCACACGTTAATTCAATTCATACATATTTGAGTAAGTATAATGAGGGGTTTACACGGGTCGATTTTCGCCGTGCGTCTGTCGCTTCGTAAATTGCCTCACCAAACCGCATTGATAGCCCATTTACACAGTACTAAAATCGCATGCGGCTCGGTCATTTCCGTCGAAAATGTTGAGCAGATAGCTGTTTGTGCCGGAATTGAAATAGTTAATTATTCAATTGCTTGAAGAACAGAGAGAGAAGAAGAAACAAAAGGAAAGAAGAAAACGTAATTTTTAACAAACAAACGTAATTTTTAACAACTTCAGGTTTCAGACACCAGTCGCATGCGGCCGGTCGCCGCGCGGGCAAAGTCGGATACCACCATGAAGCACATGGATACCACCCAACTTTTGGGCTTGCGGCTTTAGTCACTTAGTTTACGACCTAGCCGAATTGCCATTTTTACGTTCGGTTTACGCCGCGCGGCGTAATTCCAAAATCGTGCGGATTTAGTCATCCGTGTAAATCCCACATTACAATATCATTATTGCTGATCATAGTTCAATTTGTCTAGGTCCTCAGGTGTTTTGATAGGTTTTTAAGGGGGCGGGAAAGGGTTTGACGAGCAAATAAAATAAGACAACGTAAAATTAAAAATTTATTGTCCATATGTAGGTAATAACCTAATTTACTATGAAACGTCAGTGGTTACCTATATTTGCTAAAAAATCAGTAACGGCAGTAGGTATTACTTGAGCGGAAGTCACTTTTTCACTTGTATTTAATTTAACTAATAAAAACAATTTTTCACTGCAAGATGACGCCTTGCCACATTCATAATAATTATTGTAATTATTATTAACATTATTGAGTATTATTTACATGTGTACAGTCTTTTAATTTATCTTAAAGAGATCACTTCTTAACATTGAAGCCTTCACCCGTGGGGTCTAGAATCCATGGATAGTTGTTGGGGCATTCCATGCAAGTGAAAAGACGGAGAGTCTCCCCTGGTAACTCGCGAGTCGTCAGGGGGCATGCATTTGGTAAAGAACAGAAAGGTTGACCTTTCACGTCACATTTGTCTTGTTTCCACTCTTGGAAATCTCTGAGTGACGTCAACTCTGTGGGGTTCTGCATCCACTGGATTACTTGAATGAGAGAAGTGAAGTATACGTCGTTCTTTTCCAACATCTCTTCTATGAATTTAATGAGCTCATCTCTGAACTCTTTCTTGGATTTGAGCCATGAAGCGTGGAAGTGGAAACCTAGCGGAGCACGGTTGGTACTGTAGTGGCGGTTGAAGTTGTGACGCAGAAGACGTGCAAACTGGTCTCCGGTTTGGATGTTAGAGCAAGAGTCGACCACATGACAACCAGGAAGAGATTCATCGAAAGTTGGGTCGTCTCTTCTGTCCAGTTCGTTCATTACCATTTCCCAAACTGGGTGGCTTCTTGATGGGCAGTTGTGAGCGTTACCGTTGCATTTGTGGGGCATACGGAAGTATAGTGTGTATGGCCAGATGGGAACACGATTTAGGGGAGCGGTAATGGACGCATCGTAAACAAAGTACTGGTCAGCCATCATTTCGAATTGCCTGTTTCCACCAACACGCAGATAAGGTGCGCGGACGCCAATAATTGACGAGTCAGTTATGTTAGCGAACCGTTCTACGATCAAACGCCCTCCAGCCATTTCAGCTAGCCAGTCGTCGTAGCTTCCACTGCTCCAGTAATTGGGATCATCCTTGTGCGTAATAGAAAATACGGAGATTTCGTGACCTTTACGGTGCAGTTCCTGAACGGCAGCGTAGTTAGTGTATTTGTGGGAGACGAAGAACGTACCACGAATCTGGCAGCCATTAGGATTTTGGCGTTGTCCGTTAAATATTTGTTCATATAAGTCAATGTTGTCAACGTTTACGGCACCATTGAAAGTAATTGTTATCATCTGAGGGACCTGGTTAACCTCGATTCCTCCTGGGATACGAGTACCGTCTGCAGAGCAGAAACAATCGGGCAGTGCACACTGGTTGGGGTCGCAGTCAGGGGCTCTGTTGGGATCCACGTCGACCGCTGTAAACAAAAGTAAACTCAAATGCTTGTCCCGAAAATAAGTTATTTTTATGCTATTTATAAAGAAATCGTAAAACTTACTGCAAGCGTTTTCGTCAGACTCATCCTTGCAGTCAGGCTTTCCGTTACAGAACAGTTCCTTTTCTATACAGTCGCCACTTCCGCAGGCTAATTTTCCTTCAGGGCAGATGGGCTCATCCGTTTTCAGGATAGGCAAAATTTTCCTGGGTTCTGAAATACAGAATATAATTAATCTAACGAATTCGCATATTTTTATTTAGTTTGGACGTTTCCGGTGTATCGCTTATACACATACGCAGGTGCCACTTACATAATTACTCCGTTTGTGTTTTCATTGTAACAGTGTTCAAGGGTCAATAAGAAAATAGAAGAAAATCAAGCATGAAACAATGATCAAGTTAACAGAAGACAAAAAAGGTGGGAATAGGATAGCTGATAAATAAGTAGGTTGGTATTTATTGTCAATTATATTTGAATGGTTATGAAACAGTAATTAATTAGATTTATTAGATTAAACTGTAAAAAAGATAAGAAATATTGGTATCGTATTATGAGTTCAAGATGTTATGGTGTATTAAGAAGAATTTTTATTTTGATGAAAGAAATCATCGGGTTTGGAGTGATGAATTTCCCTTCCAACCAACGTTTAGGTATTTAAATAAAATACTGGAATAGACTAGCATTAAAATATATTTTAATTGACAACGAATTGATTTTATTGCTTAAATTCCATGAATACTGTATTTAGTACAGAATTGGAATAATACAATATCCATTACAAAATATATTTACATGCTATTCTAGTTTTTGAAATGAAATTATATATTTCAAATGGCAAGTAACGTTTAGAAATATCTTATTCATATATAGCAAATTATTTCGGTTAAAGCAGATTTGGTGTATAATACATACGTAGCAAAGTTAATGTTGTGAACATTATTTATTAATGGTTAGTAATAATTAGGTTCCCTCCACGAAAAAGAATACTTTTTATATCGTCGTTAGTCATTGTCATGGTAATGAAGCTTAAGCCATATGTTTGCAAGTTTTGAAGAAATGCGCAGTAGAAATGTAGAGTGTCATCTTAACAATTCTTATTTGTTTTCCAGCTAAAAACAAACTTTTATTGAGAATGTGTAGATTTTTTAAAATTTCTTTATGCACTATTTTTTTTATATAAAACTTCAGCAGATTTTGCTTTCAGTGGTACATATTATACATTTTATAATTTGTGATCTCAGAGATTTGTGAAGTACCATTTCCAAGTACAATTCGTTTTTTAAATATTTTTATATTTTTAAATATTATTATGTTTCGTTTATACTGTAAATATAAATAGATGGAAAACATTGAATAATATTTAATTTTTATTTTGTGATAATCAGGTACTTTATTTTGTTTAATGTAGTGCGTAGGTATTTGTGTGTTTGTGCAACGTGTTACATGTCCATAATTACATTGAAGTGTGTACAAATGTTAATAGTCTGTGTTTGATGTACTTAATTTTTGTTGTAGAAATATTGTTAATGAGTAATAATCGGGTCGGTCCACGGCGGCCGCTCCCTCTGTCCGGGGCCTCATGCAATACACCTTAACTACAGTGCGACGCGGCCCCTTCACCCAAGCCTAGTTGCTCGCTACGCGCCAATAGCTTCATTTCGGCACTTACTCTCAAGTTTGTCACAGTTGGCCACTTTACCCTTCCAGTCGCAGGTTTGTTTATCAAGATCGAAAGCCAGTCCAGACGGGCAAGTGATTTGTTTAAGACCTGACCTAGTGCACCTGCGTTGACAAGAAATGTGACATTTAATTAAATGCATAATAGCAGGAAGTGGGCATTCGGAAGGCTAACAGGTACTCCGGCTTGCGACACTGGACCGGGTCCATAACGGAAGCTTAGCCCTCCGCACGTCCACTTCCGCCATGCGGCGGAACTTACTTTCTATTTTATCGCAATTCTTAACATGTGTTTTCCAATCACAAGTTTGACGGTCGATATCGAAGGCGAGACCGCCGGGGCAGCGCACTGAGGCGAGCCGAGTAACGCCGTTCTCACCTCCCTGGTCGCACCTGTACACAGCGATACTCTTAGCAAACTGCCCAGATACATGTGTGTGAGGGTAAACCATATGCCAACATTCATTACACAGACACAGTTCTGTTCAATTAAATCAATAACAATATAAAATGAATGAAGGTCTGATAGGCGTCGTCCACATTAGTGACATTTCAACGGACCCCACTCCGTGAGTGTTACGGTACAGATAGCTACTTTAAATATACACGTACACGGGTCGTGCGTCGCGAGACCTCGAAATGGATCGCTGTGTGACATTAGATTGTTATTTTTTATGTGCATGTTTATCGCGTCCGTATATCGCTCATTGAAATGTCACAAATATGGACATAGCTTTAGATGAAAAGTACACAGTTATGCTAGATATGCAAAAAATAATGAATAAACTTACTTGTTTTGGGGTAGGTGCTACTTACATTCATAAGCCCGTTACCCCGTGTCCTAACCAAAGCGGTCGGTGGCGCGAATACGCGATCATCGCGTTTTTATGTCATTCAATGCGCGAGCACGCACTGAAGTTCGTTGAACAAAATTAACGAGATGGTCACATGTTCGCGCGACAACCACTTTGGTTAGGACGCGGTCTTAGTAATAAAAAAATAATATAAAAATAATACTGTTTAACGAATATACATAATTTGTGGCTGAAATGACATAACAAGGTGCGTTGTCAACACAAACATTAATATATTATGTATGTAGGTATTGCTGAAACTTGAGTCATCAGTATTTAAAAAATATAGTTACCTACAGTACTAAGCTTTGAAGTTGTAAAAGTTCAATATTAATTCAAATATTCACGGCACGAGGGTGACCGTTCTGTGCACAGACTGGGATATCAGTCATGGCTTTACTGCATACTAAACAGCGTCCATAAATAAGTCAAACGGCAAACAACGGTCCTTGGGCACATTCACAACTTTAATACATTAAGTAAGTACCTACATATAAATATTTGAATGTAGTCAACTATCAGTACCTAACTTGCTCCAAGGGCCTTTTGCTAACTTTCTGTTGCAGGTAAGTCGTTTATAATATCAGTACTAAGTGTATAGTACCCATAAAGCCAACCTTGCAAGCTTTCATTACGACTCACTGATTCATGGAACTGGTTCGGTTACTAACCAGTTTTCTCTAGACTTTGATAGAAACATGACAAAGATATGACGACAGAATCACATTGCAACTCAGTAATATTTCGAAACTACTATATCACAACATTCACAACGTGGCGTGGGTATATTAAGTCGTTACAACAAATGAAGTATGCTAAGCCGTTGTTGTGTAAAACCTACCTGACTACATCGCGGCAGTCTCCTTCGGTGGTAAGACGGAAATATTCGTCAGCCGGGCGGCCATCGCACAACTGTTCAGGGGTGGCGTCATCTCCTCCATCATCCTCTTGCCGCTTAACCCGCGTCTCGCTAGTCACTGCAGCAAAAAATACGTCAGCCATTTTTGTTTGTTACGGCGCTAACAACTGGGACTTACATAACCAAGTATCTATCTAATATTTAGAGCCAGAAACAGAGTACCACTACAGTCTTAAAACGTGCTCATTAGGTAACACCACTTAACGTAAGCTGCTATTACAACACAGCGGGCAAAGGAATGTAGTACCTGCAGTTTCATTGCAGTGCCGTGCATGTAGGTAGATAGATACATGCTGTGCTCATTAATTGCAGTAACTAGGCATATATAGTTTTTATATTCACTTTGAATGCGCCATGATGTTCACTTGTACGCAATACGAGTAACGAAAGCTTTAATTAAGTTACTAACAATGCCTTTCAAAGGTGTGACATGTAATTGTGAGCTTTGTTATTTACGATTTGTTACTAAATTGCTGAAGTTTTTTGCGGGGGTTCTGAGTTTAGAATATTCTGAGTCAATTGCAGCTCTATTCCATGTCGGCATTGAAAGTTGAAACGTTGAAAAGAAATCGAGGTCAAGCGAAGTAAACGAGCCACGTCGGTAGCCGGCGTTCTTTCTTTGTTGCTTTAAAGTGAACTTTAACTTATGTAAACGACAACATAATATATTTTATAAAACATAATTTGTAGGGTAAAAAAAGCTATTCGTTGCAAACAATAAAGTCCTTTTTTGGTGTTTGAGGCACCGATATAAGAATATTATTAAACTTTAATCACCAATAAACTACAATATAAATGCAACAGACGAATAATTATTTAGGAATACATGCATTTAAAATATTATTAAACTTCATAAAAATAAAACCGTATTTCAATTGATTGATAACTAAAAAAAAAATTTATATAACGTCATAATAAGGGTAAACAGCGACTTTTTACCGGCACAAAAAAATATATAGGACAAATATACTTATTTCTTAAAAAAATATAACTATATAGGTATTTAAAATATTAAAGTATCCAGAAAATTCGGTAAAGGATACCTACTTAAATATTTAATGTCAAATAAATATATTTATCCTTTTAATAGATTTATAGCACCCTATTTTGATAATAAAAAAAAAGAATAGTTACCGAGACAGCTGAGCAACAACACACCAAGACACAGACACGCGTGTCGAGCCATGATGCTCGGCGAGGACTGGTCGCTGCGACGTTCGCCGTCAAGAAAGTGCAAGAGGTCTCCGTTGCCCCTCTTCACCTATTTGTATTTATATAACCAGGCAGCGCACACTCGACACCCAGCAAGCTCAGACACATGAGCCGTCCTATAGGTACTACACCTCCGGCCGTTATAAACTATTGTACTAAGATCACAGCTTTTAATAAGCCTTCGATATGCCCACTGGAAACAACTTAAATGATAATGATGCTATTGCTAATGATTTCAGTAAATCACCTTCGAAAACTTTCTTTTGCATTTCGACGAATGCAGCTTAAATATCACACGATACATTATCATCTTATAGTTAACTTGTAATATATTCTAGCGAAGGTTATGAACGAATAGATGCAATGGTATCTGTATCAATGTCAAGCTTTACGTGCTTGAGCCATATTACGCTTCAGATGTTACTAAATATATATTAAAAAATAGTATTATCTTTTCCATGGGCAGCATAAAAGCTCTGACACCAGGTTAGTCATTAATCACATGCAGAAGAAGCAGAAGAAGAGGTCTTTTTTATTTATTTGGCTAGTTCATTCGAGACGCAATTAGATTTATATGTAGACTGTGACCTTCCCCTGCTTCGTAAGGGTGCAACAATGTACTGACAGAAGATCAGAGACAGAAATCTAAGTTAAATAACTATTATACACATAAACCTTTCCATGGTTTGAATGATTGTGAAAACCGCATTAAAATCTAGTGCTTAGTCATTCTAGTATTTTATTTTATTGGTAGTATACATATTATTTGTGCCAGCAGTTTAATGTAATCTTGCGTAAAATCTTAAGACAGGAAGTTTTACCCGCGGAGAACGCAATCAGCCAAGCGGAAGATGATGTTGATTGAATTATACACACACCTTCCTTTACCTAATGCTAGAGAACCAACGTATAGAACCCGCGTACCTACATTTAAGTTATGATATCTACATAAAGTGTCTGTAGGTATTCTTTGAAAACATAAAATAGTGAAAGTTCTTCGCCTCTGTCATTTACAAGTCGATACGAAAAGGAAATTTTTCCATCAGTTGTTGTAGAACACCGCAGCTATTATTTATTTATCTTGTTTTAAAAACATACCTACACACCCTGAAATTGGTAATTGTATTTCCGTTTCCGCTTATACTGAAATGCGCCTTGAGTTTCTGTGACAGGTTAAAATTATTCGAAAACATCGATGACACTTGCTGAGCATCACTTACTATTTACTAGGGAAAGCTGCATTATTTTAAACCTTTTACAAACTCATTAAAACGAAAGATAACTGGAAAACCGGTCACTATGTGGGTTTTTTAAAAGTCTATTTAGTTATGTAATAAAATAGCATAGGAAGATAATAATGGTTACTCACAGAAGTGGGTATCTTAAGTATCTTTGACAAATAATTTGATACTTTTAGATTACTAACTGATCTTCTTAATATATTTTTATTTTTCTTTATCTATATTTTTAATTGGTAATAGTTTAATTCATGCATTATAATGATTACATAGGTCCCAATATAATGTGTGAATTAAACTGATAATCACAGACCGCAGTAGCGGGTGGGTATAACGGGGCCCCTGACAACATCACTAACTTGTTTTCCGAGTCAAGATTCTGGGTACACACATAAGCAAACATGTGGATATGTCCACTTATAACACATTTCTTAGAATTATTGGGTTTAAATATATACCTCATCGCTACAAATATCTTTTTAAAATAGGTTTTCTAGCTGCAATTTAAGATTTCTAGTTTAAATTATCTATCAAGGTCAGTAGTGTAATATTGTGATAGGAAATAGCTTTTTATTATTATGTAATATTTTCTTGTATTATTAGTATCCTTATTTATTATCATTATGCGTTGACACAAGGTATTAGGTTTATTTTCCAAAGCTTTGGGCAGTGGTGTATTGTTTTACGCCCACAAATATTACATTATGCCTATTGCCACTAACCGCCCGGATGGTGACTTGTGCCCACAAGTCCAGACCCCGGCCCTCTGCCAAGAAGTTTCTAATGAAGACACCTTGTAACACTGCTCGACCTGGGAATCGAATCTAGGACCTCATGATCAGCAGTACCGCTAGCGACTCTTGAGACAGTCAACAAAATAAATGGAATACAAAGAGTCAAAGTACAGACGCCTAAGTATCGACAGCTGCATAGGTCGATTGAAGGTTGAGCTACGCTTGCCGAGGTCAGTTCGAGGATGGGTGACCATCCATTACATCGACATCCTTTCTTGCCTCAAAAAGCACTTTAAGCAGGCTCTCATTTGTAGATTCCAGATATAGTATTACCAAGTAACTGGGTTATGGAGGTAAGACAGGCAGTCGCTCCAAGTAACATACTGTTTATTCGGTTAGACAAGAAGCTGACCTCATAGTCGGGAAAAGACTCGACTTTTGTCAAAGTTTTTTTTTTAAATATTATAATACATTCTAAGATTTTGTATCTACTATCTAAAATATATTAAAGTGTAACAGACACTTTTAACACTAAATACGTTATATCGATTTATAGATGTGCAGCCCAAATGTATTAACTGATGATATGCCGCAACATTTAAAATTTTCAGAAAATCAATTTCTACTTCTACCTTTTCCAGAAGATACATTATATTAATATAAGAAAGATCAAGGTCGTCGTACCTACATAATTTTGCTACCAAATGTGAGCTTTGAAGATTCAAGGCTAAGCACGAGGCTAGTGGTCTCGGGTCTAGATAGTAGAATAGTATATAGCCACCCCTTGTGCATGGCTAATCTGTAAGTGTTGCCTAAACGACATAATACCCAAATTAATCAATATTTGCATTGAATTTCTAGTAATAAACATCGTTCACATAAAACAATAATGATAAGAGAAATCACAATGCAATATGCACAACAGCAGTTAGTTACGGTTTCTTTAAACTGCTCTCCTGAATAATAACTAGAACTCCACTTATAACATTTGTCTTCTAGACCATCGATGTCTATTTAATTAGGAAGTATTTAACACCGGAGCGTAGTAGGTACTAGGTAGATTGTATATGATAATAGGTTAGACTAGACCTCCAGAAATTAATCTTTTTCATTTTATAAAAAATAATATCGTATAGTATTAGGTTCCTTTTTTGCATACTTGTTGAGTGAGACTCACTTTCGATTAACGATGGAACCTGTTTTATATAAATTTATGTCAATGTCAAATAAAGGTGGAAGATCCCGATAAAAAGGTAATATATGCAAATCAGCGCGAGATCGGCTTAATGTTATTAGGACATGTGTAATCTTAGTTCGATTTAAGTGATTTTTTGTAAATTAAATACGAGTGGGATGTTCGTTTATTATTAATAATTTTATATGTGTAGTCCTATGAATAGGGGTCATGCACAACTGTGTCTTTCAAAATGTCTACATATGTAAAAGTTTATCTGAAAATGTCAATATATTCAGAGGTCACATCTATTTTAATATACCTACTTAATAAGAAGATATATCTGTGAAAAGTCAAGGGCATCGAATTCCCTGTCATCATAATGGAATTTTAAGTATAACATTGACGTATGTTTCCGATCGATGTAGGTATGAAAGTAAAAAAAAGTGTAAGTTGTATTATATAGTTGTATAAGTAACAAGCCACGTTTTACATTTGATGTATTTCATGTCGGTAAATAAAGCAGATGAAATAAATATATACGATATCTAAGAAGACGTTCTATTTGTGGTCATGTTGAAGGTAGGCGAGTGTAGTGCTGTACCCACTTTTTGCTGTTTTTTTTTTAGATTACTAAGCATATACACACACATTAGTTTACCGAATTGATAGACCACGGATTTTTGATCCTTTGCTTAAGTATTTGAATGTGTTTGCATTATAGTAATGACTAGCTAGTGTTAATCAAATGTTTGATTCGACATTTAAGGTCGATGCGTCGAGCCCACGAAATTCACATTACAAAATTTTCAAAAATGAGAATTTCACGGTCAGGTTGTATCTTGATTAAAGTATGATTCTCGACTAAATCAATTCAATTATCAATAAATCTCTCATACCTAGTTAGATTTCAAATCAAGTTAATTATACTTATAAAATCGTTTAAAATTAGTCATATGCAGTGATTGGTCTGCCTCTGGAAGACCATCAACTACCTTGTTATTGTATTACACAGAGCTGAGATGGTTAGTATTGGAAAACAGAAGTCGGGTTCACGGTACTTATATACCAATGTGCTTATACGACGTATCTGTATAGTTATATGGATACCTACTTGTCAGGAAAATCATGAAAAAATGTAGGTGTTCATGGGTAATTTAAGCGGGATTGTCCGAAAGGGTTACCGCTACCCTGGAACATAAAGGGCTAAGGAAGGAACATGGATGGATTTTAGTCAGTATACTGACTTTTATAAAAGTCTGACACTCCGTTCCGCTCCACCCAGAGCGGGAGGAGTCATCTGATGATTTACCCTGAAAAAAAACTGGGTAATTTTTTAACACAATGGCTGGCGCAGCGCAGCGGCCGTATTCTTGAAGATAGTCGTCAGACTTACTTACTACGTTAAGAAATTAATTAATGAGGTTATGTACTTATACTGTGAACTGAATACACGGAACTCCTAACAACGTAATTATTGTAACAAGTATTGCATGAATCATGTTTTTAGAATGCGTTTCATGTGCATGGTTTGTCGTTATGTTTACAAGGATATTGGAACAATCTGGAACTTTAAAGCTTACGTCACACAAGTTACGCACCGTTGTAAACAGCCGACTATAAAAATGTGGGTTAGGTCCCTTAAACAACTGCCTGCAACATTAAGGAACCTGTTAAGTGGGAATTAATTGGTTTGTTGTAGGTGCTTAAAAATGTTTGATAATCCTTTACCAAGTGCAGTAAGCATTTTCAGACTGGCATACACTAAGACCCGTTATACAGGCTCAATTAATGTATGAAACTATTTTAAGATGACTGGAACTAAATGCTAGTTGATGTATGGATGGCCTTGCGGCAACATCCGGGTACCACAGTTATGTAATGTTCGAGGAACGAGCCTCACGAGATACACAAAGCGGCGCGGCGGCTGTTGTCGCGGGGTCAGGCGGCGCGCGCCTGCTGCGTGCGCCCGCGCCGCCCGTATCGCGCTCCATCGAACCTCCGCGCGGCTCTTCTCGCAACGGGTCAACGTGATGCGCCAGTGAATGGCTCAGCCGCGTCTCACATAGCCACGATGAATTACATGCGACAGACAAATAAAGTTAATAGTTGGGATATCAGTTGAACTTTTTAGGTGGACATACCTAAAAAGTTCAACTTATATCCCAACTATTTACTTTCAACAGATATTATTACATTTTTAACATTTAAACCTCTTGAAGAATTCTGAACGCACAGACGCCGTGTCTACTAGTTTGCATGCTGATAGAACATACTTCTTCTTCTTTTACAATTCTGACTGTAGTAATTGTCCTATAATTGATATTATAAGGACAATTATTGCGACGAAGTGCCCACCGAAGCACGTAGGGATCTCCATGATTTGCGAAAAGTCACCCACATCTGAGTTTTACTCGTCAGATTGATGGCAAGTCCCTATCTATATTGAAATAGATTCGTGTACCTACCCAACTACACGTTCTATCAGATTGGAAACACGGAAGCAGACAGCAAGGCTTAGTATCTTATTAAGCAGTTTTAATTCTTCGAATTCGTCTCTAGGTTACTAAGTTTTTTATTAGTAAAGATGTTTCCCGTCTATTCATAGTAACGATTGAAAATATTATAATGTTGCTACATGTAGACCTGGCGGTAGTAGACGGAGTTTCAGTAGAATAAGGGACCAGCATATACTGGTTAATGACTTTTTTGGTTTTTTTGATTAATTTGCTTGACTGCAACTGAAAATAAATTCGAAATTTGATGCAAATCTAGGCAGTAATTTGCACTTTCGCGAGATATGTTGTTCGTTGCATAAGATACTGAAGATCTAACATTTAAACTGCCAATTGCTTATCGAAACGCGGTTGTTACGTGTATGTTTGACCTGGATGTTAAAGCTAGACCTACTTTTAGCCTTAGATGTGGCCTAAGTGTCATGTACGTACCTATAGCTATGGATTTTAATTTATTCCGTCTGCTTCCACGTTTGTTTTTATACTTTCATACTTCCACGTCTATTATAAAGAGGTACTTGTTAGTTTGTATGTAAAGGGTAATCTGCGGAAAGACTGATCCGATCCCGAAAAATCTTTCACTAATGGAAGTATTCATGAGTGTGTTATAGGATAAGAAATCTCACGCGAACGAAGTTGCGTGCAGAAGCTAGTGTGTTCTATTTTGATTTAATTTCGTTTGAAGATGAAGATAATTCTGCTAAAAACATTACATTATTATGAAATCCATTCATTGCTGCGGCTGCCGACCATTACAACAAATATCTATAAACATTCTTAATTATTAATTTGACTAACATATTGATTTAGTTGCTATGTGTGATTTCAAATCAAGCACCCAGCTGGAATACGATTTTAAACTTTACATAATACATATATTATGTGTATATGTGATTTCGGTGAAGAATATATTTTTATTATTGAATAATATTGCGAAATAACACATTTAATTGATATTCATTAAGAAGATTAGTATTCAAAGAATAAAATAATATATTTACAACATTCAGATCATAATACCGTTATCGCAGCTTATAATTAATGATCTCATTAAAATGGGTAGGTGCTTATTGATATTTAGTTCAAATTATTTCTAAGTACTTTGCCTACATAATAAAGTTTAATGAATAATGTTGCTGACACAATTACTCAGTTCGTTTAGTAATAAGGGACATGAACTTTCCTGAGATGTACAGAGGAGAGCACGCAGAGGCTCACCGCTCAGAGTCACAGCCACTGCGTCGCAAGTGTCCCTATACATATTGTAGTCTTTGGTCGCAAGTAGGCGCGCGCGAGTCAAGGATTCTACAAGATATTTCCTTTCACTTGCGACAATGCATACATATTATACGTATTGGTATGTATGGCTATAGCGCGCTTGTGCCGACATCACAACATAGCTAGCCGGGGTATTTATAGAGTATTAAATAAATATTCGCGTCATATTATAATCGTGAAGGCTACAGGTTACACCCTTCTACTAGGCTATGTAGGTACCTAAGTAGACGGTAACGCATCAGAAACTGTATTGTGTTTTCCGGTATTACACAAAAAGCTCCAACTACTTTGTTTACTTCGTCAGCGGTACAGCCCAACTATCACACAATTACCGTCTGGTTACATCCTCTGAAACTTGACTTGCGATTAGCTGAACATGTTATTCGATGAAACAATAATGTTACTAAATATGTATACTTATCACAAAATATTTTTTCCTGTTCTGCTTTAAATCCTTCCCAGAATACCTTACAGAACGATATAAATAGAACTCACATATTACACGTTTTTCCTTGTCGTTACTTGTCACTGCGCTTTACCATACCATACCATACACCTTAAATGTCATTTTAGCGACAAAAAGTCATAGTACGCGCTTGCCTTTAAACAAAAATGTCAGTTAACATACGTTTCTTCGGTCTAACTGTATGCTATCTGCAGTCAACAAATCCGAGGTCTTCTGGAATGTTCTGAAAACTTCGTAGCCTCTGAAGTAATTAATATTCCAAGAAGTGATGACTATACTTACTTACATCAAAATCGATTGGTGTTTTGCGGCCAAGGCCTCTGCAAAATGAATCAGGATAATGTTTATAAAATAAATAATGTTTGCGAGTTCGTACTTTTGTTATTTTCTGGCTCTTTGATTGCTTAGGTATAAGTCTACAATTTTATAATGAGTTTTAGTTAAAACAAGTATTCAAATTGAACAAACCTGCCACTGGGCTACACAGTTAAAATCAGAATACTGCTGCTACTTGTGATATTGGGTCAAATACATATTTATGCGAATTTTCTTAAACATCTTACAGTTCAGAACTTAACGTTCTGAACTTAAAACAACTAACCATTATGTTTTGTATGTATGTATCAACCTTTCAAACGGAATTTATATTTTTCATGAAGGGATGCCTTTATTCATAAGCTGATAAATTAGTGTTGGCTCCAAGTAGTATAACTTTAAAGCCACTAAAAGCGTAGCTTTATGTGCCAATAATACATTTAAATTGGGTAGACGTGTTTATTATTATATATTTAAACAAAAATGTCATTTCATAATAAGCGTTAACAACAAACGCTATGAGTGCGAGTGCGCAGCGGCGATGCTGAGGAAGACTTTCACTGCTTTCACTGTCACAGGCTGCATCGCGGCGCGGAGCGCCACCATGCCTAGTGGAGCCGTGCGCGCCCCGCGCCCCAACTCTCTATTTATTTAGATGCTGCTAACAATACAATTGTTTTCATTGTCCTTATTCTCTACTTTGATAAACGTTGCGCGTTGCAAAACAAAATGGAAAGTTGGTAATGGATTTGAGGATATGTACCTACATGGTTGGTGGTGATGATGTGCAACGCAAGTCGCCGCCCACAGATGTCAGGGAGATTAACGTGTTGGTGGCGCCCGCCGCCTATTGTTCCACTCGCGCCTGTCACGCACGCATACCACGCGCATGTGTCAAACTCATATAAACTGATGACATTTTGACGCGCAGATGTGGTAAGACTATCACAATGTGGCTAAGCCGACACTTCATAGGATCGTAACAAAAGACTGCATAGTGCGATCTAGCGACCTTTTTAGGTGGTATTTATCATACGGAGACGAGCAAGGTTGGCTGGAACAATTACCTAAAGTAAAAATGTGCAAGTGCAGCTAAAAACGTATTTGTTTTTCAATCAAATTCAATCTCTAGTACTAACATCCGAAGAATATTAAGTTACTGATTGACAGAGAACTATGTATACTTTGGTTGCTTAAAAAGTATAGATACGTACTCAGGTACTTAATTGATTTTATTTCATGTTTGCTGCGCGATCGTGGGCGTTGGCGATGCACCTAACGGGTGTAAATCATTTGGTCAATACCCTTTTAAGTCGGATTTGTATTTTTTACGGGCTGCCATGTTTGAAATGTTGTCAGGATACTGAAGTAGACATAAAAACTTTCCACGCGAGGCTAATGACTTGCACCCAGGTAGGCACTTGTTGAATTTTACACGTTCAACTCGATTGACCCCCACAACTGTACGTATGATTTTAGGGATCCAGCTGTAAATAAATTTGTATTTTTTGAAATCACAGATGCAATTAATTAGTGCTTGGTACGTGTAATGTATTTATGAATGCTAACTGAATGATTAATTACAGAAGATATGTTCAAGATTAATTTTATAAATACAACCAAATGTAAACGTTGGTACGAGTTACATTGTAACCCACCTCATTTTACCAATTTATTAATAATTATATTCTTGAACTCTAACATGCAATTGACATATGACGAGTATCAGCATCAGCACTATAATAGTGGCGCTGTAGGCAGGAGACCGCCCGCAGGCGGCGCGCGGCGGCGGAGAGGCGCGGGTGCGCGTAGCAAGCGTAGCGCGTAGCGCCTGTCGTGCGTGGCGTGCGTTCTCAAGGTACGAGTCTACGACTGTTCGAGATTAGTACCTATCGACGATGAAGTGACAAGATCTCCTATTTGACATTGTGTATGCCTTTAGTTAGACGTTCTTGTCACTTCGACGTCGCTATGTACCTCTGTACAATAGTAGTTCTGTAGACGTATGTAAACTACGGATATCTTTTCCAAGCCTAGATGTTTCTAAATGTTAACCACATCCAGTAACATATGATCTACGAACGAAGTTATTGACGTATGATGTTACAAAACCCAGCACTCGGAACAAAATAAATGTCCGTGAAGGCACGTAATATCTTCAGTTATTGATACTTGTATGCAAGAGAAAAGTATTTTCGCGTTTCAATGATTTGGTTGAAGCAAAGTGCTACCTACGCAATGTAAAGTTTTTTTTGCTCTACTTAGTGTGGGTCAATTATTACTTATATCAAGTTGTTTCATAACATACTAAGTACTTTTATTTATTTATAACGCTGCCAAGTAATTAACCAGAAAATATTCTTTGTAAATGATTTTACTTGTATGAAAACATTACACTGTTATGTGCGGAACTCAATCTAAAAGCTACTTAATCTTGAACTGCCTCCATGTTGTCGTCAGCATACCAGGTAGTAGTAGGTACACACACGATCATATAGCCGCGCCGTGTCACTGACCGTCCAGCAGTGTTTGCTCTTTGTTAAAATATTCGTGCAGGTACTGGTCGGCTGTCGCCATCAGTTTTATATATCCAATTTACTGAATATAACTTTATAACTCGTGTAAGAATACACTTAGATAAATTACAAACGAGATGCAAAATCTTTCGTAAATCATGCACTTGCATTTTTATGCAAGATTTTGAAAATCACTAAACTTCAGAAGTGAGGCATACTTCCTAGCTGCTATCAAGTAATTGAATATCTTGGCATACATGCCATGCTTATATTAGGAGAACTGTTGCTTAGTAATCTAAGAGCAACCAATTAATTCGAACATGATGACTTTAACACAGCTTTAACAGCGTTAAATGTTCAACTCTATTCTCTGTTCTAATAATGAGTATGTTGCATTTTTGATTGGGGTAGCAAAAAGCACTGTAAATTTTTAGATTTTTTTATTTTTTATAAATTTATAAAACAGACTTACATTAGAAAAATCACATAAACTATTAAACAGACCTATTAAATATTTATGTGAGTCTATATTACATACAGTAAGGTAGGTACTTAGGCTACGGACGGGATTATGACCCGGTACATTTGAGAATTACTGGAAAACATAATCGCAGTTTGTAGAAGTTTAGTAACTTAGATAATGGAAGTTCAATTTAATTTAATTTGTCTTGTTAAGTGTTTGACTGCGCCTATGTTATCCATGCAAATGACTCATTAGATTTTATATGAACTACTTAGAGCACGAGAGGCGTGAGATCATGGCTCTGTTAGTAATGGCCGTCACCCGAGGGGTCGTTCAGCCAGGGGTAGTTGACTGGGCATCTCACGCACGTCTGCAGGTTGATGGTCTCACCGGGAACCTCCTTGGAGATGAGTTTGCAAGAGTGGGGTACCCAACAAGCTTGGTATCCCTCAACGGAGCACTTTTCCCTCCAGGGCTCGAAGTTCTTCGCTTCGGTAACAGTGCGGGGGTTTTGGATCCATTGGATGACTTGTGTCATCGTTACAAAGTATACGTCGTTGTGACTTGAGAGAATCTCGTCAATCCAGTACAAGAAAGCCTCTAAGAATTCGGGGTTGTTCTTCAGCCAAGCGGCGTGGAAGTACAGACCCAATGGAGCGCGGTTCTGGTCGTAGTGCCGGTCGAAGTTATGGTTGAGGAAGTTGTAGAACTGATCTCCGGTCAGAATGTTGGAACAAGAGTCAACCATAGCGCACCCTGGCAAATACTCATCGTTGGTGGGGTCCTCGCGACGGTCAAGTTCGTTCATCACCATCTCCCACACGGCGTGGCTCCTGGTGGGGCAGCTCTGTATGTTTCCGTGGCAACGGTGAGGCATTCTGAAGTACATTGTGTATGGCCATAGAGGGGGGTTGGAGAGGGGAGCAGTAATGGTACTGTCGTACAAGAAAGCTTGTTCTTCCATCATGGTGAATTGATTGTTACCACCGACTCGGAGATAAGGAGCGCGAACACCTACTACACTGTTATCAGTGATGTTAGAGAACTTCTCAATGATGACCCGCATGCCAGCCATCTCCTTGCCCCAGTCGTCCACGGAAGCGTTGCTCCAGAAGCGTTCGTCATCGTTGTGCCTAAACATATGAAAATTACAATTAGTTAAAAGAAATTAAAAAAACGATTGAATGTTAGAAAGTGTTTTTCAATTCTAACTTACGTGATTGAGTGTACAGCGATTTCGTGTCCCTTTCTGTGAGTTTCCTGAACGGCTGAGTAGTTGGTGTACTTGTGCGAAACGAAGTATGTGCCCCTAATGTCGCACCCGTTAGGATTTTTACGTTTTCCGTTGAAGATCTCTTTGTACAATTCGATGTTGTTATTGTTGATGGCATCATCGAAGGTGATGGTGATCATCTGAGGCACGTCTCTAGCGGGCAGGTCCCCGGGGATGACCGTGCCGTCTTCGGAGCAGAAGCAGTCGGGCAGCACGCACTGCGACGCGTCGCATGGCGGGGCCCTGTTGGGGTCGTTGTCGATGTCTACGACAAACAGAAAACCATGATTATTTATGAAAAAGACAATGTAAAATTCACACGAATAAAAATTCATACCAATACCTATGCAATTATGAACTTTAAATTAAAAATATCGTGAGAAAAACAGTAGAACTACGCAACCGTTGGGTCTAATATTATGAAACATAGGCTCGTAAAGAAATTAATGTTTTTTCGGTCGCAATTCTTTGTGAGTCTATGCAATATAGGTATTGTTGCTTCAAACGTGTTGAGAGCTTTGGCGTTGAGATTGTGATATAGTTTGTCATTGAGAGATATTAACTACAAGTCATGTGCAGCTGCAGAGGCGTATGAATCTCGGGCGCGAGAGTCGGAACCAGTATGGGTACTTTCGCTTGGTCAAATCATTCGACACAGCTGACACACACGTTGGATTTCACTTTTGATTCAGTAATACATTCTTACATACCTACAACTTTGGCGTTACGTACACAACATGTTGTTTTTTTTAAATCCCATGAGCAGAATAATTTACGTGTCAATAGTTTATTGATGTTGCCATTTTATTGACTTTAAATAATTACTTTTTTAGGTAAGCAATTCTGTTTGGAGACTCAGCAGTCGTTTATGTTGATACTTATGCACATAAATTTACTTCAAAGACGTGATCTAGAAGTATCTACCTATTATGTCGCGCTAACAGACCAGGGTCTTCGCGGTTTGGTGAACGGAGTTTTGTATCCTTGTCATGTACATAATTACAATTCAAAGTGATTTCAAGTCATATAGCGCAGCAGAGAATTGTATTGTATGAATCGTGTTTGAAGTGAGGCGATGCATACCGACTAGCTTGTTGATGTGTGAGGCCATATTTATGTACTGCTGAGCTTTCTATCTAAATTCACACATTCTTTATAAGTATATCTAATTAAAATAAATTCAAACGTCTTCATTAATTAATTAAGTAAACCCATTTGTGTTACGACATAGCATTGAGATGTTTTTTTAGGCCAAGTGATTGTCGTTTCAGGTCGTTCGTCACGCATCACGAGCTAGTTCTAATTTGTGAATTAGCCGGTTCAAGTTCATTTGCGTGTTTTAATTTTAGATTGGGTCCATATAGTCACAAATTGGTTGGTGAGAACCGTATGGAGCAAGTGCGAGGGTACTTACCGCAAGAGTTTTCGTCGGAGCCATCTGCGCAGTCTTTTTCGCCGTTACAGAAGAGTCCACGCTCGATGCAGTTGGAGTCACCGCACGCGAGGAAACCATCTTGACACAACGGCTCTTCAGTGTACAGCAAAGGTTTGACTTTACGCTCCTTATTTTTCAATTTGCAGTTTTTGACTGCGTCTTTCCAGTCACAGGTCTGTTTCTCGATATCGAAGAATAAACCAGCTGGACAACGAATGGCTTGGATACCCTGTTAGAGACATAGACATAATTACATTATAACAACACCTACTTTGTTTCGTTATCTAGTACCCCGATAGGACAACACCCTGTAAAGTGTTGCAACAGCTTGAGTCTGTTCAAATGCAAATTCCAAATTATGTTGTAACCTCAAAACTAACTAAGTCAGCAGAAAATCTTAAATATTAACAACACAATAACGGAATATTTTAATGATATCACCAAAAGTTGTGTTGTAACATTTGATTCTACAGAACCAAATAAAGCGTGATGTCCCTGACTCGGCGGCGTCCAATGCGTGGTGGTTTGGCAGAGACATCCGCGGAGGATATTGTACAACTTGGACTATTATAACAATTTGTTTTATTACGAACGCGTGCGGTACTAGCCGGCCGGCGACGCGGCGCGGCTTGTTCTTACATTACCTTGAATGTCGTAAGAACCCAAAACCAGTACCTACCCACTGATACGCAATGCTCTGTTGTTTATATTGAGGACAAATTTCTAACGTTTATTGCGCTTCGCATATATTTAATAATACTGCCTTATTTGCACTCGCATTAAAATTCCAAACTAACTAAGTATTAAATAAATTAAGTATTCAAAATGGCAGTCATATTTTCATTTAGACGGTTGGGTATTTTCAATGTGAGCCAGTTTAAGGTAGCTTACATTCCAAGTGTTGTTGATCGTACTTGTTATAAGGACACATTTACTAGAGAATGCGTGTGTAAAAGTATAGTTGGTATATATAGGCACTCACCGAGGCGGTGCACTGGATGACGTCGCGACAGTTGTCGCCATCGCCGGCCACCAGGCGGAACCACTCGCCGGCGTCCTTGTCCTTGCATAGTTCTACCTCCAAGCTGTCGTCTTTCTTCACTGCTTCGCGTTCGTCAGCTTGCCGCCGCCATCTATGATTACCGGCATCCGCTAAACAAACAATACATTCATTGAACATTTGTTGATCATTTCATGATTAATCATATCAATCTGAGCTACTGAAGAAACAAAATTGCTGCACAACTGAAGTCCGGAAGTATGAACAGGATGTTTATTTTCCTACTTATTGACATTAAAAATCGGTTAACGTAATCAATAGATTTACATAATAGCACGTGGTTAATCGTTACACATTCACTATTTACTGTTTTTTCGGAATTAGAACCGAAATGTCACTTGGAAACTAGTATCTAAATGCCAAAGGTGGGGTGAGCGCTCGTGACATTTGACTCGCTTCGAAATGTCAGCGCTTGGGCAAGCGACAAGGACGACTCTTTCTATGTCTTCTGTCTATACAAAATTGTACATTATGCATGGCATTTGATTTGTGTGCCGATTAGGCTGACGAAATTATTATAATTCAGAAAGGTTACGGAATAGTAGATTTCCTTGAATCATCGTCGCGTTCCAGGAAACTTACGACGTGCCGATTAAAAAACTACAATTATTATTAAACCAGTTGTAAAAATTGTAACGCGTAGCGTGATATTAAAACTTAAAATTTTACTGTTGTACATATTTTATAACGTTGACGATGTTCTATCCCAGTATAATATTGTCTGCAAAGGTTCTCATAAAATCATGCGTCAGGTGTTGATGTTGTCGGTTTTTGTCAATTGTGCACTTCGCTTGGGTAATGTTTGCGAAGGCAATAAGAAAGACGTGCACCTATTGCGATTGCGAGCGGGTGCAGGAGCGCATGCAAGCCATGCGAGCAGCGAGCGGCACGTAACACTAGGAAACCGAGCTCTCGCAACGTTATCTAACCATCTCGCTGTACTGAGCCGACAAAGCTGCAGTAGCGGAAATGTTACCATCTTATAGAACATTAATATAGAGGACATCCTTCATCGGAAACTGCTATAATTTAAGTAACAAACACTTTTAACTGCGTCACCGAAAATTTAAATTCGAGACATGAGATGTTAAAACGACGCATGCGCTCACGGTGCATGATTGTTCATAAAGCAAGCTATGTGGGTTAGATGTTGCATGCTGCCAATGCAATCGATAGCTCGATTAATACACGACATGCTAGCGTGTATACACATACATAATTATATTATTTTCATTGTTTGCTATAGCAACAGCTTTGCACAACAACTGCCACGTTAATGTAGCACAAAATACTCGGTTGATTATAGTTTTTGCGCGCTTGCTTATTGGTCTTGATTATTTTAAAAACAGAAAATACCATATAGCAATCTGTTTTCGCTGTAATTAAATATAATTTAGATAAGATTTCATAATATTACGATTCAAGGTCTTAACTTTTGCTTTTATTAATTAAGTAGTCAATCCACACCATTATATTAACAAATGGCGCCCGGATTATACCTAAATCTATATATTTGCAAAAATATCATCTTATCTAAACCAGTTTTATAATCTAATTTTAGCTTTAATTGTGGCAAAAGTATACAAACGTGATACCTGGCCAAATTTATTATTTTATTTGTTCGATTCTGGTTGGAGTGGTAAAATCTAACTAGTTCTCTTTGACCCGGATCTACCACGTGTGCGATTATGAGATATCGATAAGTTGACTTGATAAATTACCCCCTATAATATGGAAATGTCAGATCTAAGAAAACTATAACCATATCGATGACGAAATAAAAGTTTCTCAGGCTCTAAGAGAGCACCTTTTTATTCGTAGCATTAAGAGCGCGTTGATGTCTTTTGCACTAAATATTATTCTCGTCAAATTACTCATACATTTATTATGCTTATTGTAGAATTTTCATATGATTTAGATTATTCGCGTTCAGGACTGATTGTCACAATTTGATTTTCAGACGACTAATATTTTTCTGATAAATTTGACTGAAAATAAACCTGCTAAAATAAAATAAAATATGGTACTGTCAATATAATAATGAGAATAAAAGATCAATGCAGCAAGCTACTAAGCTACTAAATACTGTATCAGCAAAGAAAAGGGCCTGAAGGGACAAGGGACTGTGAACCGATTTCGTAATATTATTGTGATTTCTTGAAATAGAAACATTATTTTCATCAAACTTGTGACTCAAGAGCGATACCGTTCCCCCGAATTGGCTATTGCATGAATAATAAAGCATGAATGTGGGAACAACTAGGTATGCGAGCAGCTCGGGCGTCGACCGGGCGCGTTGTTGGAATACCAACGGCCGACCTTATGAATATTTAGCACCGCCGCTCGACTTTCCTTCTGCGGCACTCCCTTCAAGTGAAGTTAACTTGTGATAACGGGAGACTGGCGTTTCCGCACGCGGAAGTAAACAGCGCTCACCTTGTCGGCGTCACTCGCATGCGATCGCGACGACCTCTGGGGCTCGCGATCAATATTCACGTTTCACTTTGTCTCCTCCGTGTAATCAACACAAGATATTATGTAAGGTGACTCCAATCTCCTCTTTATAATGAGATATGGCTCCTTTATAACGTGAGAGTTATGCGGAAAACCAACCAAAGAAGAACCTACTCGTACGTGCTAGAAATACAAGCCATGAGGTGTCTGCAACGTGAACTACATTATACTATAGGCACTTAAACTTGACCGAGGCCGTGATTGCCGTATAGTACATTTCTTCATAAATGTGATGAAATCCATTTACAACATACTACATTTTGTTGTTAAGCTTGCGATGAGAATATTTAAATCCAATCACTTAGCACAAGATAATATGAAATGATTAAGCTCAACGAATGAAACTTGTGTTATGTGATAGGCAAATAAATTAAGCAACTCCAACATTCACTTAAACAAATTTTATATAACTGAGTAGAGTGGATTGCGTACCTATCTACAGTCACTGCGAGCTGACGGATGGACAGCGGACGCAAAGGATGCATGATGAACAAAATCAGCTAAAAATTCTTCCTCCATTGTTCAAGAGCTGGTGAGCCTATTTTACTCTTTGTGCAATTTCTGTTTTAGGAAATCTGTGTAAAATAACTTTTGCTCAACCAGCGTAAACCGTGAACGTGAACGTTTACAAAATTAGACATACGCTGGGTGGTTCATTCAAATGTTAAATAAATTAATTGGCGCACAGTCGTATTATGCGATGTTGTTTCGACACAGCATCGAGTTGTTCGGAGCCTGTCTATGTATCTCACGTGGTGGTTATGGCGCAACAGAGTTGACCTAGAGACCTAAAGATCTGGAAACCTACCTTAAGTAGGTAACTGATAAAAAGTATCACTACCGAGCCTTACGAATAGTGATGTAATGTGTGAGTTAGCTATGATATCAAATGTAATGTGCAAATTAACTATTTGAACACATTATTGATTAGTAGTTGATCTCGAAGGTGACTTCCGCTTGAAATGAAATCTTTAGATCAGCTACATCTACATCATCTTTATATTATTTATCATACACTTTCCATCTATGTAATTATCTACACGCAGTAGTAGCCGACAAGAAAAAAACAAATTATTATTAAAGACTAAGTTATTCAATAGATTAAAAATTATTCGCTTGTAAGTACCTACTTAATAACGATCGCTCACGTCCCGGTTCCAATTAATTTTCCAGTCAATTATAGCCGATTTTCGAAGCTAATAATACATTTATCATTTATCAAATGAACGCAAACAAATAAACCAAACCTACTGTCTGTGTATTATGATTATGATGATCTATCATAAATGATTAAGTAAACTACGAAACGTGAATATTCGCAGATTCAGGGTCAAATGAGATAATTCATTGTTATTTCTATAATAATCGAAAGGAAGCTATTATTGGTAACGCCCTTGAGCACTTGACTCGTAGTTCACGTGACCTGTGTGACACTATGACATTTAAGCTATCGCATCTGAGTTCTATAAATATGTCACGTATGTATGAACGGAAACGTTGTTCAGCAACTTGTTTTATACATAATAATATAGTACTTATTTTTATTGTACATATAATAATTGTCGATTTTGTCCTTTCTTTGGAGTACAATAAGACTTAAATGAACCCTGAAAACTATAATAACCTTTTCACATTACGACGATAACGAAGAAAAGTACTAACACTAGCAGTTATATTACTAACAGTTTTAAACTCAATATTTAAAGTAAACTCATCAATTAAATCAATCACGAAATGAGTTCAAAAGTTTATGGGCGTATAATATAGCCATTTCATTGCGTCTGACGAAATCGCTTATTCACGAGAATTAAAGCGTGGTAAAGTTTACAAACTATAATTACTGTTGTTGCATCTAGATCTGTATCGACGTAACCTAAAGAGGAATTTAACCTACAGCGTACAAAGAGCGAAATAGGAAAAGAAAACCGATTTCATATCTATAATTATTTGATGCTCTCTATATAAAACAAAACGCTACAAATAAAGCAAACAGTTTTCTAAATATATTTCCGAGGTTATCATCAAAACATTTTTAGTCCCAGCAATACATGCAGCAGGATTTACATTTTGTTTTCGTTAAACGTTCCTTTGTTTATAAGGTTTTAAACATGCTACATGGCGTAATGGAATTTTTCGCCAAGATAACGTTATGAGGAAGCACATTGTGCGGCTTTTCATCTTGAAACGAGCGGCGCCGAGTCTAAGAGCTAGAATAACGCTCTCGGTGATATCTGATCTTTATGTGACACGCCGGGCATGTTCATAAGTCGTCGGCCTAAATGTAAATTTCGAGAAATCAATAGGGCCAGCTCATGTAACGTCGCCTCGTCGTAGCAGTCTCGCTGCCCTCGACACTATGTCGACTGTGACGTCACCGGCGCAGGCGTAGCGCAACACGGAACGAATGTGAAAGTTCTCCGCAACCGCAGCGCAGCCGCAGCAGGTGCTAACCAATAGTTCAACTAAACACGTCCTAATGACAGTCTATTCAGATGAAGTAATCAAATTCAAATCCTTGTCCTCGTCTCGTCATAGTTGTCTAGACCACTGCTCAAACCTTGTTTAAAAACGTCAAAGAGGGTACCCGATGTACCGAATGCTCAACGACTGTTACGGAAAGTTCGTATACTACTAATAACATGTTTTCGCAACATTGAAATGTTTAAACATTACCAAAATTTCCTAAATTCTTTGTTTGTTTTCACAACACCGATGCCAATGTATATAAGATACCAAGATACACGATAGTGACAAGCCATGAGTGACTATCCTTGATGGGTTCGAGTCACAGTGCGTTGATGTCCTTTGGTCGTTTAATGCAAGGCGATCGCGGTCGGCTGCATTCATTGGTAAACTCTACGGAGACACAGTCTATCTCGCGATTGTCGAGAATGGGCAACTTCACTGTTCACTAAGTGCGACACTGTACTGACGCAATCACTAAATTATTGGCAGATGTGCGGATGTGACGTCGAGCCACCCGTGACGTCGCGAGATGGACGATGTCTGGATGCGTAAGATAAAGGTTAGGACTCACCGCAGGCGAACAAGAGACACGCGGCCAGAGTAGCGACACGGGCGTAGCGCGCCATGACGGGATCACAACAGGTCGTTGCGCGGCCGTCGTGCGGTTAAATAGTGGCCTCAATCTGCGCCCCGCCCGCCCCGCTCGCCCACTGCGCTCGCACCTCTGCCAACACCCTTCGCACTCATCAGCTGTGAATCACCTGCATCATCAGGACTGCAGCGCATCTGCACGTACGGGCCCATGCTGGTCGCTACAATTTCGTATCACTCATATTTCTTAGATGTTTTTAGTTGCGCCAGAAAACATACAATAAAACACACATTATGTAAGTATTATCCAATTTTCTGAAGACGAATCAACGTTTTACGCATCACTAAAGTACCTACAGTTGCATACAAACTCTCGCGTTGATGCATTATTGTATTACATCTATTGCAATAAAAAGCGAATGTTTTTGCTCAGAAATTTAGGTATGCAAATACAATGTTGAGTAAAATAAGTACATATGAGATGTACGTGTTATTATTTGAAAGTTCTATTATTTACCTTCAATTGACCCTAACTTAGTCCTTCTTGCAAAGTCAATTTAGCTACAGGAAACACTAACATATCCTTTGAGATTATATTTGACATAACGGAGACTCTTTTTGGTTACGCATCAGTAATGTATCACTTAGTTTGTAATACACATCTAGTAACCCACTCCTGCTGCACAGGAGTGCAATTGTTGAATTCACGTCAAAATATCGGGACTTCCACATTAGCTAAATATTCAAGTGTTGTACCTCCACAGAATTCTTCCAGAATCATTTCTGTAAGGGATGGTTATAATCGTATCAAAATCCATTTTGAACTTTAGAAGAACTAAGTAGATAAATGCAGGCACGAAAAAAGATTTTTTATACCATGTATGAGAAGATAAACCATAATTTCAGGATCATAGCTTTGAATTGCGCAAACACATTTGATTTGTGTTGGCGCGCCAACTCTCACGATGATCTCCATTGAGAGTGAAATTATTATGTTGATTGAAAGATACAATTGCAACAACACACGAAGCGTGGGTTCGGCAATCTTCTGCTAAGTTCATCATCAGTTCGGAATAAAAATAGAAAAGTGGAACCTATTGCTTTGATGAAATGAATGAAATTATCCCCAGTTACGAGTATCTAATGAAATTCAGTACTGCGAAAGAGCTAAACTATTAATTCTAGATATGAAGTGGGTAAAAACGTTTGTTTCAAAATGAAAATGGGAAACTAAAAATCCACATTCAGAGGCCAAAGATACCAAAGGTATATTAAAAAAAATTATTTACTAATGAAAGAACTGATCTTAGTTAGGGTATCAGTGTTTCAGTAATAAAATTTCATGTTACTAGGTCATACGTGCATCAGTGACTACTGGGTAACAGTGTATTTGAGGTCTGCGAGGCATTTGGCCCAATTCCTGAGTAATGCCCACCCTGGAAGTAATCCTGGAGTATTGAGGTAAACCGCCTTGACTTACGTATTCCTAAATAAGTTTTTAAGTCAAGCAGAGTCATATCAATGCCGTTTGCAATTACCAGTAAATATTATGTATTTACTAGTGGTACAAACGGTTTTGTGGCATAATAAAGACCTGCCAGTAAATGTCAACAAGTTCATCAGTCTGCAAGTAATAAAAAACATCAAAAGGTATTTAAAATCTTTCAAATACCTTTCAAATTCCTAGTCTTCATTTTTCAGGCCTTATTTTTGTTTTGACACACAAGACCGACAAAATTTAGAACTTAAATCCGACGTTCCATTTCAACCTGTTTATAGCCTGTAATCGTTTACCCGCTGCTTTGAAAAATCGTTTATGGTTCTGCGCATTAAAGTTCAGTAATTATGAAAAACCGCTAAAAAAAAACATAAAAAAATAAATAAAATTCATTTATTTCAGAAAACAAACAGCTAAACATTGTTTAGCTGTTTTACCTAACAGAGCTGTTGTGGAAAACAGCTAGCGGTCATGTAAAACAACGCATTCGACAATAACATAAAAATAAGACAGTTGACTCGAGATAGGCCGCATACATCCCTCGCTAGTACGCATCCTCGCAAATCCATGAAAGAAAAGAGCATTAAAGTTGTACCATAATCCTTGTCATACCCATTTAAAATCCAACACAATAGTGTTGGATTTTAAAATAAGACAAATCCATCGAAATTCAAAAGCACGCAGGAAGGTAATGGAACTGTATTTTAATTCCCACGCCTAAAATGTACTCGTGGAAGATAGTCCGGAATGTGGAGCTAAATAATAATGACAGTTAATGACTAATTCAGGTACATGTCTTAATCCTCAACTAGCTAACTAGAACATTATCTAGTAATAACCTAATTAGTTTAATAATGAAGACAAACGCAATGACTTAATTTATTTTTTTACTAATTGCATTTTTTCCATTCTTCTTTCATTAAAATATTTTATAAATTGTCAATAGGAGTTAGGATAAGGTATTTACGAGTCATTGATATTCATTCATTCAATATTATTCCATTACAATTGAGTTAGTAGGTATATGTACCCAGTATCAGTCTTCGTTCAAATTTACTTGGCAATAACTAGCTGTTCTTGGAATGATATATTATTACTATTGGACAACACTATCAAAAGAATCAATAAGAAAATTCAATTGCCAGACCAATTCTTTGGCTTCGATTCCCTGCAAAGCTTAACATTAAACCCCATGGATAGATTTATAAAACTATCGTATTTTTTTTTTATTTTATCGCTAAATGTAACCTTTAGAAAATTTAAACTTAACGAAGTTCTGACCTTATCTATACAACAGATACACTTAAATACTTGTTGACCAACACTATGCTAAACCAATAAGATATTTAAATATGTATGTTTAAAACATATGATTTGTAAGATACACATCCTACTAATATTATAAATGCGAAAGTTTGTGAGGATGGATGGATGTTTGTTCCTCTTTCACGCAAAATCTATTGAATGGATCTGGATAAATTGGCACAGAGATAGATTATAGTCTAGAATAGCACATAGGCTACTTTTTATCCCGGCAAAATATACGTTTCTCGTGGGATAATTTCCTACAAACACGCGGGCGAAGCCGCTGGCAAAAGCTAGTATAATATAAAATAACTTGAAAATAAGCAGTTAAAGTTCAAAAAACCCTTAATGCATGGTAGTGATAGCTTAGTGATGTGACCGTCAGACTGCAAAGTTATAGGTCCCGAGTTCGAACCCAATTAAAGCACCTCTGATTTTACGGATTCATGTGCGTATTGTATAATTATCGTGAGGAAACCAGCATGTCTGAGAGATATTTCTAAACGGCATGTAAAGCTAAGTCAGAGGCCAATGGGCAGCACAAAACTCTGACACCAGGATAGTCACTAACCACACGAACAGAAGAAGGAGATTAAAATCATAGCGTTACGGATACTATCTACGCTCCTTGCAGCAGTTTCAAGTCTTGAAACAGTCTTGTCAGTCTTGTAGACTCTGTAAAATAAATCTTAACCGATAGCTGTGCTGCTGAGAGCAGCGCGACTTCTTCTTTCCATCTAAATCACTAGGAAGTCGTGAAGGGTGGGCGTTTTGGGGGACTGACTTATTAATTTTATTTGTTTATTTATGCTTCTTGCACACAATAAGTCTAAAAAGCAATTTCTTTATTTCCCGCGTAAAGCGTGCGTTCAAATTTGACAACACCCTACATCGGTTATCGCGGGCTGCGGGATTGCCCCGTTTAAGTCATTAACCCCACATTAATCGATTTACGATGATATGGATAAACCATGGAGAGCAGTGTTTATTGACGCATTTTATTTAATTGTGCATTACATTGTAATACAATACAAACAATTGTTCTTCTGGTGTAGTAGTAATTTGTAAAATTCTTTTAATTTTATGCGAACATATTTTTTTTCTTTTGTGAGAAATCTTTACCTTTCATAAGGGCCCCCGAACAATTTTTTTTTATACACCCCCCCCCCCCCCCGCCAAGGCACGCTACTCCAGTGGTACTTACTCCAAGGGTAGTTTCAAAAATGTATGGTTTTTTTTTCAATTACGTTTTACTCGTTAAGTTAAGTTTGTTTCATTTACGCCTACCATTTACCCTAATTACGAGCTAAACGATCAATACGAATTGACAAATACGTACATACACTGACTGAACAGGTCCATTCAATCTGTGTTGATTTTTCCTCAAAATAATATTTTTTTCTCTTCAGACACCAATTCCCATGGTCTTCGCATGATGACGTGACGACCACGATTTTATCTGGATTTTAAAAGAAACTGATCTCTGAGTTTTTATCGGCCTCTCTTCTTAGAATAGACGTGTAGAAAACGCCGACCCCACCTACTTTTTAAAATATGATTGACGTGTAAAAGTGTTAGTAGAAACTTATTTAGAGAAATAAAATCGTTTACCTTTTATCATTTACGATGTACATATATCATTTATTAAGGCCAATTTCTGTAATTCGTGTTCGGCCCAATTCTCAAGATAGATCGAAGGAATATAAGATTTTCACATAAACATGAGTGTCCTCCCACTTAACCCAGCCAAGATTCGTTTAAAAAAATCATTTGGTTCGTTTCCATTACTTGACTTTTTACATTATTTGTAGCAATTTTCAAATAAACTGAAGCAAGCAGTACAATCCTCCCCCTTAAATTTTATTTATTCCCTTTTATATTTTGAATAATAGACTGGCGGTTTCAACCTTCTCTTCTTTCCGGTCCTTCAACCTGCAATTCTCCCCTGTCGTTCTGTTCGTCACGCTATCATTAATTTATTAATTAAAACATAAAGTTTAAACACAAGTAAAAATATCGTTCAAAGGCGGACTTAATGCCATTAATTCTCTTCTCTTTCTTAATATATTATTCCTCACACAATTTATATATTTTTTTCTTTGGCCTTCCTCTATCTCTCCGTCCATTAACATGTATACTCATCACTATTTTAGTTACATGCGTTTTCTCTCTCCTCATCAAATGCCCATTCCATACCCAATGAATTCCACTTTCAACTTTTCTGTCACTGGTGCAGCTTTTAAACTTCACCCTAATATATTAATTTCTTATTTTATCCATTTTCGTCACTCCACACATCCACACATCCCTCTCAACATTCTCATTTCTGCTCGCAACATTCGGCAACCAGCATACTTTGAAGACTCTTTCTGGTTGTCCGACATACAATTAGCGTCCATTATCACCAGGAAGAAGTAAGGGCTGAGTGCCGACGCAAAACTTCACGATGTAGTCGGTAATATGCCTTTTCAAGGTAAACTGTGCATGTACATAAATTTTTATGCGCACTTCTGTGTTTATCGTAAAGCTAGTGGATAGCCAAGATGCATCCGTAGTTCCCCGACCAGGGCATAAAATCGTTTGGTTTTGCGAAATTTCACTCGGTCCATTGAGTCCTCTTTCACCGAGCTGTTACACCATTCATCAAGTACGGCTTCTTCCAGTAATAACTTATTGAAGAATAAAGCTAACCACGTCCATATGTACAATCATAAATCCCGGAATAACCTTCACACTTCAACTGGTATTCCATCTGTAGCTATTGTTTTACCAATCTTAATTCCACTTAGGTACTGCTATCCTCACTCCATCCATACTAATCATACTCACTAACCCCTAAAGTAAAGATTGTCCACCCATCCACGGACCAACCCCGGCAAGCGTAGCTTAATATGATGAATCGACCCGTACGGCTGTTATTACTTAACATAATAACGCTGGGCCTCTCACATAGTTTACAATAAAAAAAGTTTATACTTTTTTTTCCACACAAATAATGTTTTTTGTGGTCTGTTTCCCCAAAATGTATATTTTCAGCGATTTAGCAACATTCATAAAATATTTTTTTAGTTTTGATACATAACGCAATTTAAACTCACAATATATGTAAGTAGATTTTGATTGTTCAAACGTTCACAGTTCATTCTTTGTTGTGTTGCCCTCACACCAACTTCATTTAGGTACAACTTCTATCGAAATAAGTATTATAATATTCGGTGTTTATGAATTTCATACTAGCTTTTGCTCGCAGCGTCACGCCTGTGGATGTTGGAAAATACCCTGCGCGAACGTACTACCGGGATATAAACTATGTATTAATCTAGGTTACAACTTAGCTATGTACCAGATTTCATCCAATTCCGTTCAGGCGTTTTCGCGCCAATCCGAAACATACATCCAGACACACAGACAATGGAGTAACAAATCTAAACTATATTTTCAGTATCAGACTCGTTCCCAATCGTTGTAATAGTAAGCTTTAATTTAAGATTATTATTATATACTGGATTATATAAAGGATATGCTACAGACCACCAAACTGAACAAGTTTTAAACCCTGTATACAAAGATAATACTTACTCAGTATCAAATTGTGCGAGAAGGGCATACTACCAATCAGTGTTGTTCTTTTCAAGACCATTTTCGCCGATTGGTAATGTAAAATAAACTTATGTTCAATGTTACGTGACCAATTATTAAGTTATTATAGGCAATCTCTCTCTAAATTCATATAACCCTACGAATGACTATTTCATGAAATCATGGCATTTAAGGGCAATTCTAAGTCACAAAGTTGTATTGCTGATTCTAATGATTATAATTCTGTAAACATGTCCTTGCGAATCATATTTTGATCAACCTACAACCCGATACAGACCTGTAAATTGAAAAAAATGTATCATAATTTGAATTTCGCGGGTTACCTTGGCCCATCCCCCTTAAGTGACGATTTCGACCAATTTATATATCTCAAAACTAATTAACAATAATTTACAAAAATTAAGCTGTTTTTTACATATAAATCATTGTATTCTTATAATAATAAAAACATAGTAGTTTTCTTTCAACTTGTCTATTCCTTGCTTACAACTGTACAAGGATCTTTTAGCGTGTGGAAGAAATAGGAACTAACGCCGCCATCTTGTTTTATTTCCATAAACAAAAACAAATTCCATTTTGCGGTGTGTAATGAACGTCATTGAAGCACCAAAATATATTTGAAGCACGTTGCCAGGGTTACCAGGTCAATTAAAAACAAAGTTTTTGACAGATCGATAATTATAACCTCACTTTATCATTGTCAAGAGATTGGGAAATAACTATCTTGCAGAGTCTTATTTTGGAGCTGGAAAAGACATTCGTTGAATTGCAATTTAAAATGACGGAAACGAGTGATCTCGTACAACACGTAGCCCAACAAGTAAAGATAATGACGAGTGTCTTGCATCATTTAGATATTACTCAGCATGAAATCAGTCAATTGCCTCCCGATACCAAAACATACGAAACTGTTGGCAGAATGTTTCTTTTAACGGATTTACAAGCTTTGAAGGACAACCTTGAATCCCAGAAGATTCACTTGACAGCCCGTAAAACTGAATTAGAAGCCCGAATACTGCATCTAGAAAAAGATCTCTTAAAAGATAAAGTCGACAACTCTGCTTCTTCTTACCGCCTTGAAAATTATCAAATAGATTAATGAGTGTATGAAATAAAGGCCTTGAAAATAATAGAATGATATCACCCAACTGCGGAGGAATCCAAAAGGAGGAAAAGGTTTTTGTTTAGTATATGTGTGTATTTTTCTGTCTCTGTTTTCATAACGTCTAAACGAGTTACGGGTTATAACAAGTGAGGTGTTGTTTGATACGTATTGATGTCGCAAGATTGTCTACCTAAATGTATTTGAAAAATAATTAACATGGTGGATTTTAGCCACAAATTACAGAAATTACAGAACCTGTAATAAAATTTTGAAACATGTTTATTTAGGATATCGAAATAAAGGGCTTGATAAGATAATTCCGAAACTACTTATATAACGCGCTAAAATTTTGAAAAGTGTCTTTTCAAATGCAAATTGTAAAAATATCACCGTGTGTTTACACACAATTGTATAATATAATAAACAATGTTATTTTTTAATGTAAGAATTTGTTTTATTAAACATTATCTCTCATCTCTCAATTGAGCGCAGAACGTCTATCCTCGCATGAAAGAACACTATACTCTAGCTATATGAGCTCTTTCTTAAAGTTGTTAAAATATTTACTCACGATAAAATGCGCGCAATCTACAGTAGGGAAAGGTATACAGGGTAGCCCGTGAAACGAAGTCCAAAGCAAAATGCACTACATATAAATAGTCACTAAACATACCTACATGTATGTAGGTGCTTCGGGAAGCGCTTGGAAACGGGCTTTTAATTTTTTTGCCCTGGACATCGTTGCACGGGCCATCGTGTTTGGCCTTCGGAAATAAGACCGGGGGTGAGCGGGATTCTTCAAACCACCCCGGTAGTTACTACTACTGGCTTCGAGTATAAAGTTTATGAACCTTTATCTAATTCAAGTCAGCAACGTATAGCCAATCAAACGCAGAGAGATATAGCGGTTATTTGATTACACTATGGGTACATACCTAACAGAGATACGTAAGGTTACAGCCTAATGTTGATACCTAAATGACCTATGAAACAATCCGTAACGCCATTAGATTGTATGGTTAATGTTATTGACTACAATTCCGTTTAGTCATGCTATTTCATTTTATTTTAATTCTTGGCAAGTAAAAAATCCATTCCACGAGGCAGTGTTCATTGTGAAAATGACTCGTGTTCGTTGTTTGTTCAATTTAATTGGTTCTCCATTATATTGTGTTTCTAAATCAACGCGCACAAACAGGGGTGCGACGTGCACCTGATCCTGAATTAATTCTTAAAAGGATACAAAATTCTCTCATTTTACAACTTGTTGGTAACATTGGTTTAGGGAACGAGAATAGGCTATATAAATCTACTTATGAAAAAAAAAGCGAGTTTCGGATATGGTAGGTTCGAACTGTACCTACTTTCTTTATACCTAAATTGCTTTTACATCAGGTACAGGGTTCATTATTACCACACAATAAACAAACAAATTGTAGATATTGCTTTATTTAATAAAATTATAGCCAAGAGAAGTTCAACCTCCAGATTTAGTTTGAGCTAGAACATGTATAAAATTATTAATAGTCAGAAATCACAGGAAGTAGGTAATATCACTAGAGAGAAAGAAAATAAAATCATCTTTCTAAATACACCTAAATACGAATTACAGTAATAATATCACCACTGAGATACCTACATTGTATTTTTAAATATCTATATGATAGATCTGTGAAGGACCTACTCCAAAGACGAAACTATTAATACAGCCTAGTAGTTAGATACTTTATAGTCTAATACAAAAGTACACAATCAATACTTAGGCTAAGAAGATATTCTAGGCGAATTATGAAAGCACAGTTCTAGTGATAATTCAATATAATTCTATTATTGATACTACACAATTATCTACTTTTATTTGGTTACACACTGCCACAGACGCGTTCGTCTACACGAGATTCAAGCGACACTGATACTAACTTTCTAAGTACCTAACAATCAATATCACAATATAGCTACCTAAATACATGAAGATTCAAAGATGAGGCAACACCAACTATATAAGATTTACTGCAAAAACGGTGTTATATAACTGTGAGACTTGTCTTTACCCGTGCAGGTATGATTGTGAATCACAAGGTATTCACTATTTGTATCAGTTTATTCACGATGCTCATCAAACATAAAAATGTGTAAAGCCTAAAACGTATTGATTTTAAAGTGTTCATAATAAAACGACGGTGTAAGATAAACATCATAATATTATTTTTACAACTGGAGTTCTGAGTTATCTCACAGATGGGTTTTAAAATATTTGTTAAAACAAAGCTAATAGAAGATTCGTATGACTCGCGATGAGTTTCAAGCTTTTCATAAACAGACATTAAAGTCTCACAATGCTCTGCCCGTGGCTATATTCCTACAAATTATTATTTTAATAATATGTAAAGGTATTTGTATAGGTACACAGCTTCATCAATATTGGGGTCGCAAACGTGGAGCCGTAGCGAGAGGAACTAGGATAGAGATAATGGTGTAAAAAAATGTTTATTAAGTTCTGGATATAGGTACATAAGGTTTTGTAGTTCAGTCTGAATTTGTACAGTGTAGAAATAGCCAATACGAAAATTTGGTGTGAATCAGAAACGACATAGACAAACATGTCTAAGCTATCTCTCTTCTACTAATTACCTACTGAGAACCGTGATTCAACATTTAGGACAAGGTAAAATAATATGCACACTTATTTTTTATAGTACGGATGGGTACTTAAAAACAAGATAATGATGTCTTAATTAGAAATGAGCAATGCATTGTGTGACGAGCAATTATATTTAAAATCAAAATAATAAAAGCTTGCTTCATTAATTAACAATTTAAATATGTGATACATTGAATTAATCTACAGAAGGGTGGTTCCATACGTGTACAGCATGTAATGTAAATAATAATAAAGTTTTTGTGGGTGTTATAATAGTATCTCATATCTTATAAATTATAAAGCACCTACGATTTTTGCTGAAGTCTGCTATTGTTATGTTGAAGAGCTGGACCCACCCTATTTAATACCTACCAACATAATATACATAATTATGTTTTCTTTTGTGTATTGCTGATCATTTTTGATAAACTCCTAGATTTTTGCTGATTACGAAGTGATAATGATAATTACCCTGAATTATAATTTATTATTGCTACACTTCTTATTACGTATTGATGAAATAAGACATTATGTCCTATTTCTCAAATGTATAATAATTTATTCCTTAAATACTGCACAAGTAGGGCCTGTTGAAAATATATATATAGGTATATGATGTGGCGTGGTCACATCATATTATTTTCATCACAGTGTCCATAATACTATAGAAGACATATTGTTTTCAAAGAGCTTTATACAGTGAGATGATATTGAGTGTTTTTGTCATAAAAATTCGAAAGGAATTGAAATTATGAAAACAAAACAATAATTGATGATTGTTAACAGTTGTGTATGAATTAGTCATTGTTGTATAGGTATAGATACATGTGATTAGACATAAACGTTACAGGCCTAAGCAGTATTAATATTTAATCTTACGTAACAACCATTAGACAGCACTCACTTTCTCATTATTATCAACCAAAGATAATAGGCAACTAGCAATTAAAATGCCGCGAAAGCAACGTTAAAGCACTCAGTTCTAAAAATTCTTTCATCTTGTGACATTTTACTTTGTGTGGAAAATGTTCGGAGTAGACATTTTGTGTTACGGTACCGGCAAACTTGATTTAAGCGTATAACTAGCTTGGTCTAGGTCAGATACCTTCGCCCACATAATAATCAGTAAACTAGTTCCCCTTATTATTTTATAATTGTTAGTTGCCTCCTAGATTATTGCTTCATGTTTCCGGACTAAGTTTATATATCTTGAATATATTTTCTGAGCCTAGAAATCAAGCTATATGCAGAATCTGGCGTAATATTTGTTCTTCCCCGGAAAAGAAGATACATGCAGTTCGCAAATAATTATTAAAAGTAATATCTTACTATGAAGCTTAACATAATTTCTTTATTGTGTATGTTTTCTTGTGCTGTCTGCATCGATACCTACCTTATCAATCATACCAGCATTTCTGCCTTTTTATCAGCACACAAAAGACAAGAAGGACACTTTAAAAAAGACGACAGTACCTCATATATTATTTTGTACTGTTTAATCGATATGAAACAGCTGAATTATTAAAATGCATCTGTTGTACGACCTATTCATTATAAAGAGTTGTCCGTTTACAGTGATTCGAACGGTTTTTAGAAGCCCCTTTTCAAGGGCTTTCCGAAACAACGCCATGTTATGTATAACTCCATTATGTTTTACTACAGTTTAGTAGAAAACTAAGCTAACAAAGGGCATTTTCTTTGATATAATTCGGTCCAGATTTACAGTCCCTAAAAATGTAATAAAGTCATTGACTTTCCAGTAGTTTTAACCACTGTAAACGAGCCATATTTAATTGAAACCTGTTTGCAGAATGTACGCATTTGCTTTAGTCACGTACCTACTAATTCATTGACAACAATGACACAACTCGAAAAAAAAACGATCAAACAAGAGCGGATCGGTTAAGGAGTGAAACCCATTGCTGGAGTATTCGTATAAACTATCTTCATGTCTCGATTGAATAGGTTCAGTCGAGCTTACACCGTCGGCGTCGGCCGCCTCATTGCGTACATTCGGATGAGATAGTGGTCAAACGCAAAGTCATCAAATATTTGTAAGTACTTAGTTACCGTAACCGCGTAAAAAAGTTTTACAACCGTTTTATTAATCCAGATTTAATCGAAACAATGCAAAGATACTTTTTAAAGCATTTCTATTCAATATGTTCTTAAAGGCAACCAATTTTTGGAGTTATGTCATTGTTGCTAAACACTAGAAGAAAATGATTTTTTAACTATTAATGTAGCTTAATATGATTGTAACATGGAATGCGCGGACAGTGTTCAGGCTGGCAGTAAAGGCCGATCGGCGCCTGCGCCGGGGAGCACGTCACTGGTGTCCGCGCCGCCGTTAGCCAGCAGCGCGTCGCCGACGCCAGCTTCCGGCGCTGGCGGCTCAATCTGTAACGTAGTAACATCTTGTGTCAATGTACTTTCCGGCAATTGCCTCTCCTTTCTACTTCAGATTTTTCCATTTTCCCGCTTCGTCATTAGTAGGGACAGTCAGCGATACAATAAAATCAAAATACAGTACGCTGCACGTACGTTAAAAAGAAAAATAGAGTTTTAGACATAAACTGTTTTGT
Source organism: Hyppa rectilinea (assembly GCA_951799385.1). Classification (NCBI taxonomy): domain Eukaryota; kingdom Metazoa; phylum Arthropoda; class Insecta; order Lepidoptera; family Noctuidae; genus Hyppa; species Hyppa rectilinea. The sequence continues at coordinate 9,904,093 of OX637306.1, read as the reverse complement.
GTAAATTTACTTTGTGAGCACTAGGCACCGGGCAAATTTCCGTGGCAAATTATTTTCTTTACAAAAAATTACCGAACTACATGGCATGCACTGGAATCCGACATAATAATTATAATCGCTGTTTATATAACTTTACAACATGATTGGTGTCTACGCAAATACTCGTAGATACACATAAATAAAATAGTCACGTAGAATTTTGTCCGTAGATCTGTTCGTCTGGATGACTATTCCGAATTGGCGCAAAAAAGGCTGAACTAATTTGAATTAAATTTGGCACAATGCATATCTAACCTGGATTAACACATAGGGTACTTTTAATCCCGGTAGTACTTTCCCGTGGAATATTTTCTGACACTGACACGGTGGACCCGCGAACTAGCAATTTCTTTTTTTTTTTAAATATTCAATGTACAGTTTTGATTTCGTTACTATTTTATTATATTATGTCAGCTCTTTAGTTTACCGTGTGTCACTACTTCTCACAAATTGCTGTTTCTGTGCACAGAAAAAAGTTTTCTGTTGACTGCACAACCAATACCAAACCAACCAATAGGCGCTTGTGGCTGTGGACAAGCACCATTAGAAATAGAATCTTCAGTTCAGCAGCTGGTGTTCGGCAAGGATGATGTCGCGTACGAGGTGGGCAGCCTATCCGTCCAGTGCGACGAGAGGCAAATCGCCCTGTCCGGGTAGACTGTCCACCGCGACGCACACTACAGCTCCCCCCTCCCCCCTCCCCCCGCGCCTGCCTCCTCTGATGACGATCCGTCATGGGGGCATAACTCGTGTAATTGTCATAACATCCGTTGGTTACGTTATTATAATTGCTCGTATGTTTACAGATGTTTGTGCATGAACACGCACACAACGTTCGATTTTTAACGGTAATTCGTTTGGCTCTTGGTCATTTTCGAAAAGCAAAGAGCACAACTTAGAAACGTACAAAAACACCTTGCATTTCGTTGTTGTACACTTTAAATTGACAATATTTAGTACAGTCATAATAGCTAAACTATACAGCTATAAATACTTATTAAAATGAAATTATTGGAGGTCACATTTTTAGTTCAAGTACAGCTTCGCAATTGCCACTATTAACATAAGTATTTGGTAGCTTATAGCTGATTACATAAAATGTGTTCTATGTACACATTAGGTGTTACTGACGGTGTGTTTGTCCGCGGGGCCGGTGGGCGTGTCTCGCTTGCCCTGCAGGTAGTAGGTCATGAGCTGACCCTTGCCCTTGACCGCGACCAGGCCGCGCTGCTCGAAGTAGTATCCAAAACTTTGCAGAATCTCGCAATTCTCCTCTGTAACCTGCGACAGACAGAAGATACGACATGTTGAAAAAAAATCTCAGGAAAAGTATTCATGGATATTATTGAGAAAGTGTCTTCATATCAGTAGAGTCTATCTCTCTAAAGGAGAGGACTTATGTTACTTAAGTATTAAGTATGTGAAGTCTTGTTACGTCGTAGGTTTCCGTACAACCCTTTTATGATTTATTGATTTGAGTCTTTTTTTCTTAGTTTTGTTTAAAACTCTAATGTATTATACCTGAATGCATCCAGCTTTGCCGGTGCTTTCCATCCGAGAGGCAACGTTGACGGTGTTTCCCCATATGTCATAGTGCGGCTTGCGCGCGCCTATGACGCCGGCGGTGATAGGCCCATGGTTGACGCCCATGCGCAACACGAAGTGGTTGAAGGACTGCTCGTTGATGGCGGCCAGCACGCGCTGCAGCTCCAGCGCGAACTCTACCAGGCACGCCAGGTGCGCCCACCGGACCAGCACCCCGTCTGACGGCTGTTTGACAAGCACACCACGTATAATGTTTAAAAAGCGAACAAACCCATTGATAACTAATCTGACTATGAATTTGAGTTGTCCCGTAAATCTATCATTATATACTTTGTCGAATAATAATTGGTGTAGTGTTTCAATCTGCAATTTCTCTGCCTAAATGTATGCCAACATTCAAATAGTAATACGCATACAAGTGATTTCGGCATTACTCAAGGGCAAGAGGTCAAGAAGAGTGCACACCCACAGTTCCCTCTTGACACTGCGGTTAGGCCTCGTTGACATAACGGCATTCAGTGGTCGGAGATAGTTTACACAAGTATAAAAACTTTTTTACAAAAAATAAAACCGACTTCCAAAACAAACACTACAAAGTGAAAAATAATTTTGATTTCGGAAGTCGGTGTCTTCGGTTTTGTATTTTCATTTTTTGCCACCGACTTCCGAAATCAAAATTATTTTTCACTTTGTAGTGTTTGTTTTGGAAGTCGGTTTTATTTTTTGTAAAAAAGTTTTTATTTTTCACTTTTTAGTTGTGGTACCTACACAATCCCCCCCCCCCCAATTTTAATACCACTACCTGGTATGTAAATTACAATGACAGGAAGTTATTAGAACATCGTCCACATAAATTAAGTAGGATTTTTTTTTTAATTTTTGTTGATTTTTCAAAAACCGCTTATCCGATTTCGATAAAATTTTTATGGGACCATTTGGGAAGTATACCCTTTCCATCAAAAAAAGAATTTTTCAAATCGGTTGGCAAGCAACGGAGTTATGCGCGAACAAACATAAAAAAAAAAAAATACAAACATCCGAATTGAGAACCTCCTCCTTTTTGAAGTCGGTTAATTAGCGCAGTAGAAACCAAATAAAATCACGGACATGGACATGACATATCCTTATGTTAATCTAGTTAACAGAAACTCGAACTTTCCGGAAGGAAGGAAGGCTTACAATGAGAAGGTTAATCAATTGGAGCACGTCAAACTTTGTCGCAATCTATACATAGGTACATATAAATAAAATTGGAGTGTTTTTTGTAATATTGAAATAGCCGTTTTTTACTACATGTATGAATATAACGGTACATTTACCAAAATAACATTTTTTACAATTTTTGTCTGTCTATCTGTTTGTTCCGGCTAATCTCTGAAATGGCGGGACCGATTTTGATGAGACTTTTATTGGCAGGTAGCTGATATAAAAAGGAGTAACTTAGGCTGCGTTTATTTTAGAAAAAATCTTTCAGTTTAGAAAAATAACTGCTAGGCGGAACAAAGTTCGCCGGGTCAGCTAGTATAATTATTATAAATTAAATGAGTACATTTTACATTCACGATCTACTAATTAACAGTCATGTGACGCTATCGATAGACGATTTACTTGACATTTTCATTACTGGTTTTAGATGCAAAAATACTTAGAACATACATTACAAACGAACCGTGTCAAAAAACACTCAGTTCATTCTTTAAATTATGGACTTTTGTTGGTTTTGGTTTAGTTGTTAACAGACTCACCTGCATTTGTCGCGTAGGATTTAGACCTGACGCAGCCATGTATGTGGAGCTGATTGTTTTTATTTTGATTATGTCCTTACTGAACTTGGAATCTTCCAGCAACTGTAACCAATACGTAATAAAGTTACAACGTGCAATACATTAACATGATTTATGTGTTTATACAATAATAGCAACGAACAAACAATACATTATTAAACTGTTTGGATTTAAGGTATTGGTACTCCGTGTGCTACAACATACACAGTACATATTTTTCAAAGCACTGATTAAATGATACGACTGCATATAAATCCAATCGAGCAAAATGCTGTAAAATCTACAAAAAAAAAAAATTATAGAAGGGTCTCTATTAATAACAGAAACTATTCCAGGGGCATTCTGTACACATGAACGCTCAAACCACAGCGCGTGCTACGCCGTAGCCGCAGCCGTAGCAAAACGCGTAGGGGTTGTTAGAGGTACACACGCACCCTCTCTGCAACGATTTCTACGTTTTTCACAAGACTGAAGGAGCTTGGAATTGAAATAGAAAAGCAGATAATAGAATTATATTATCATCGTCATCAAACTAACTCGGGGTACATTTCTAGCTCGATCACTTCAATGATTTGTTCGAAAGTTCATGATACATTCTAATCTCGATCAGTATGTAAATTAACACCAAGTATGTAGTCCAACCTATCGCTTGTTGACTGGTTTGTAACTATGCCCTTCAATTGCCTTTTACAACTTGTATAGTAGAAAGTAGTTTCCTACACGACCGTACTTATTTATATTGTACCCGGAAGAACACTAGATATAATTTAAAGGTAGCCCGCGAAATTCAAATTGTCTTGCGTTTTTTGCAATTTGCAGGTCAGGTGAAGAAGGTATGACTCACAACCATTACAATTTTTTATTTACATCACTACATAGTATAAAGCAAAGTCGCTCCCCGCGTCCTAATGTCTGTATGGATGCTTAGATTTTTAAAATTACACAACGAATTTTGATGCAGTTTCTTTAATAGATACAGCGAGGAAGATTCAAGAGGAAGGCTTTTATGTATGTTTACATGCAATTTCCGTCATCCACGCGGGCGAAGCCGCGGCCAGAAGCTAATAAACTATAAGAATCCTCAATACATTCGGAAATAATTTCTTGGGTTACCTTTGCCTTGCTTTATAACTTACTCATGCAATGTTGACGAAACTTTCTAAAACGTATACTACATAGACACACAATTATCGACACATCACAAAAACAATATAATAATTTGGTCAGATAGCTGTGAATAAGCTTGTCCCTCCAGGCTATGGAGGACAAATTCCTTGTTAGAAATGACATCTGACCCCGGTTCAGTGACCCCGATAACTTCGTTACTTCATTCTACATGTGAGGTAACTGAGCAAAAGCTATAACATACATAATATTACGACCGTTGTAAATTCAAAAAAAAGTTGTGTCGACTTTTTATAGCCGATTCGCGACATACGTAACTTTTATGTATGTTATTGTTAGGTAAACTGTAAATAACAATTACCTACCAGATCGAAGTCTGATATAACTTCGTTCAGAAACCGTAAACATTCTAGGCCTTGGTTATTGACAGTTTCTTCCGAGTAGAACTCTGCAACAAAATGTTAATTATATGTTTACAACTTTATCATATTTCGATCAAAGCCATTAAAATGAACAACAACAGCAATGGCAAGAGTCATGAATTCATGATTTATAGTTTGCATTATTCGATCGTTTACTATTTCCTAATTTATCTTATTGTACCAACTTTTTTTCCGTTTTTATTGTTAGTGTTTTACAGTTGAAACTTGAAAATGGCCTTCAATTTGATATTGTTGAAGACCATTGTAAACATTTGCTGTAAGTTTCTCGAATTAAATCAAATAAAATAAATATTTAGTATTCACATAATTACTACACTCGAGAGCAATGAATCCGGGTCACTTAAAGAATGTTAAAAATCTCGGAAACTAAAAATGATAGGTTAATGCAATAAATTGTATTTAATAGACAATGTAATACTCCTTAAATGAAAGTAAAAAAAATATGAGTCACCATACATTTTATTAACACAAAATTACTTAAAGAAAAAAACTGCTGATCTCTCCTTAAAACAAAAATAGGAAACATGAAATTTTTGAACTTTATTACGATTTTCTTGAATTTTAATACTTCGTATTGCCTCCTCGTGCTTCCATTACTGCGTTTACGCGGTTTGGCATGCTGTACACCAAGTTCCTTATACGATTTTGGGGAATATTCTCCCATTCCTCTGTGAGAGCAATTTTGAGCTCACGAAGCGTGATTGGGGGAGGGTTTCGTTGTTTTACGCATCTGCCTAGCTCGTCCCAAGCATGCTCGATCGGGTTGATATCCGGGCTGCGCGCTGGCCACTCCATACGAGTAATGTTCATCTCTTGAAGGTAGTCATTCACAATCCTACCTGTATGAGGTCGGGCATTGTCATGCATAAATATAGCATCCTCACCTAAATTGACCATAAATGGACCAACGTGATCATTGAGGATTTCTTCCACATATCTTACGCTAGTTAAAGAGCCGTTTTCTATGATCACCAGCTCTGTGCGACTTTCAGAAGAAATTCCGGCCCACACAAGTACAGACCCACCACCGTAGGCTACTTTTTCTTCGATGCATGCTTGCTTGAATCTTTCCCCTGGTCTTCGATACACTCTGTGTCTTCCATCGTGCTTGTAGAGCATAAATTTTGATTCGTCGGAGAACATAACTTTTGACCAATCTTCAATACTCCAATTTACGTGGCCCTGGGCATATCTTAGTCTTGAAATACGATGCCCACGCTCCAGTTTAGGGCCGTTTGCAGGTCTAAGGGGTTTTAAGTTAGATTCAGCAAGCCGACGTCTTACTGTCCATGCACTTGGGTTACTTCCTCCGAGGTTTCGAAACTGATTTGTGAGTTCAGTTCCTGTGAGAAAGCGATTTCGAAGCATGGTGTTCACCAAGTATCGGTCTTCTCGTGCTGTGGTACACCTGGTTCTGCCCGTTCCTGGTCTGCGTAGGTTAGAACCAGTTTCTTCGTAACGTCGGAGAACTCTTTGTACTGTTGACAGCGACACACCGACAGTCCTGGCTGTATCGCGCTGACTCCGGCCGGTTTCCAGCATTGTAAGTATTCTGGTGCATTCTTCAGGCGTAAGCGACATAATTTCAGCTTGAATAATGAATATAGAGCACTATCAACATGGTTTATGTACAGAGGCCAGCACATCAAGTTACCACAATCTGTCAAATGTCTTTGTTAGTATTTCAACTTTATTGCAAAGACATAAGGTTCATTTTTAATTGAGAAAATTTGACAGTTAGGGATAGCTTGATGTGCTGGCGTCTGTACCCACATAAATGACAGATTACAAACAAAAGCAAAACCAAATGCTGTAATTTCGTAGTTCCATCTTCGAAAGTGGCCCTTTTTCAAATTTGATTTTTTTATGATATAACTTTACAATAACTAAGAAGTTTTAATACCTTCATTTAAGGAGTATTACATTGTCTATTAAATACAATTTATTGCATTAACCTAGCATTTTTAGTTTCCGAGATTTTTAGGATTCTTTAAGGGACCCGGATTCATTGCTCTCGAGTGTAGTTGAAATTTAAAATTTAAAATACTTATATTTATTCAACTGGTTCATTAATGTCTCTAGTGACAAAAATTTTCAAGGCGAACAACGAAAGCTACATTTTTTATAGTGGGTAGTGTTGTTGAAGATGCATTTATTAAATACCTTGACCTTTGACCTTTGGAGAATGATCAATTAACATTTACCGGGTAACAAACATTAACTAACGATCGAGTTAATACTACTAATTTAGCGGCTAACTGTACCCCTGCGACACACGGCGAAACAAAGGCTTATCGCATACAGCTGCTTTGATTAGCACGTTTGCTCGCTACGTGTTGGAAATCACAGACCATAATTTCCAGTTCTCAATGACTCGCTAAGATGTGAGAGAAAATTTTCAAGCCTTGTACATAAAGCTAAGTCTTACCTGAAAAGTTGGGCATGGAGGCGAAAAGCACGCCGACCTCGGCGTAGCTCTGGCTGTAGAGGTCGCGGTGGTGGTGGCGCGCGCCCATGAAGTGGCGCGCCACGTGCGGCGGCAGCACGTTGTGGATGAGCGCCTGGTTGCGCCGCCGCAGGTCGCCCGCCTGCTCCGCCTGTGCGCGCATGCGCTCCCCGCGCGAGTGCCGCGCGCGCTCCAGGGACTCCACCTGCATTGTGGACACAACTTGCCTAATTGTATGTACCTTTATCCTATGCCGAATTTAAGGCATGTGATGGTGAAGGAATTAAGATAGTGTTAAGCTGAGATTCAACGACTATCTTTCTTTTACGTGATTAAAATGGCACAAGTGTCAAAGATTCGCTTTATATAAGTATATAAGTACTTGTTTGTCCAAGGTTACGGTAATACGTACGTATCTGTTGAAAATGAGGAGCGCCAGCACAATAAAGAACAGCATTATTATGTTACGTCCACCATGAATGCGGGACCTGTAAGTTAAAATGAATCGTTCATACTTTTGCTACCTACATTAGGATCTCACGTAATATTAAGTGGCCTAACTTATTCTATCAAATAAACATGGATGAAAATCTCACAGAATAGCCAGCAGATCTTCGTCATAGTCGGTGGTAGCGTTGTATCGCACGCGGTATGGGTCGCGATCTAGGCTGGGCCGCGACAGTAGCACAGCTGGGTGGAGCAGCGCGGGCACGGCGTGCGCGCCAGCCAGCAGCGCCAGCAGCACGCCGCGCGCGCACACTCCTAGCGGCGACACCCACAGCGCGCCGCACGCCGCGCCGGCACCCACCTGTGACCACATACAAGTCATATAACTCATTTATACGCTGGTTATTGGCTTGGATTTTAGATAAATCTTAAGTAACTAAAAACCTACACTTCAAAAATGAAAATATACGTTTATCTGGCAAAATAATCCTGATCCTATCTGAAAAAATAAAAAAATCCTGACGTCCTGAACTAAGTGAGTAGCATGGTATCTTTTTAAGAGTCTTAATCTTCTGGAGAAACCCAAAAATCCTCCGAATTCCGACCCAATATTTTGTAACTAATAATTAGCTTTTTGAAAGTACAAATATTTATTTCGTTTATGTTTCAATTTCTTGGAAAGTAAAATTGTTTTACTTCATCGACCGTTGACATTGACACGACCTCATTACAAGTGGGTAATTAAGGCGAGATGGCTCACATTTGTGAGGAAAATGTCCCTAATTAGGAAAAATAGGGCACAGTTTTCTTCCCTCATATGCTTTTAATTAATTGAATAAACAAGAAACTAGCTCGGCGTAGCTACTTTTATATGTATTATTATAGTCAGAAACTATAATATTCCTTTCTAGAACGTTTCGACGACGTCTATAAGATAGATTGATCTCAAAATATGCTTTCTAGCTGTAGTTCCATTGCATTTATAATGAGTTACGTGATTTATCATGTTGTACTACCAACGAAAAAGTTGAATTGTAACTACACATCAGCTGTTTGTCTTCCCACGATGCGAGATTAAAAAAGTCGAACGGGGGAAATAGGTTACTATGATATTTGTACAACGACAACGTTGGGAAACCTGTCACCAGTTTGTCGTTATCGTTTTGTTGCATTCGTTTAACCCAAAGAACTTTGGTAGGTGTAAGTATCTGTTTACGACTATGTGAGAAAGCTAGGACGCTAGAAAGGTCAACTAAGTTATACAACCTCAATATACCACTGAAAATATAACATATAAGTACAAGTTATCGTTTCGGTAGGTATGTAGATTGTTTTATGTAATACGTATGCGTCTGCAACGTTTATAATTATAGCATAGGTAGAACTAAACTCCATATCTGTATACTAAAATTAGCCTTTACATCATAGTGAAATATTAAGCCATGCAAAATTAATTTAATTTATGGACTTCAAAATGTTAGCATGAACCCAAACGCCTAAAAACTTAGATCGTTGCGACAGCAAAAACAATTAATTATGTAAGAGTCTAGTCAAGTCTAGTGCTCATGCATTTTAGCATGTTTCTGCTAATTTTCAACAGCTGTATAACTTAAGGCTGGTGTGTCAAATTGTTACATTCGTTGTTAGTTTGCCATCGGCATCAGAATGTGAAAGTAGAAAAGGTACTTCACGTGATAGTAGTAAGAAGGATGTATGCAGCGACGTGCGCCGCTGTGCGCGGGCGCGTCGTCTCGCAGGCCGTCTTCCAGAAGCATCGTCTCGAAATTACCGCAAATTATCTGCACAAAGATATACGACTACATTTAAAATCATCGGATACGGTACCAGGAATGCGTTTCCGAAAAAGGTTCCCCAATCTACTCTCTCGTAAGAAAATAGCTCTAAGTGTAGGCATCTAATTTAGAAAAATAAGAGTAAGTTATTTAAGTTCAGACGGGCGCAATGGTAGAGACAGTTGTAGCGATAGTGATAGTGCTCGCAACAGAATCTCGCCGCGACGGAAATAGAAATAACAAGTATGATAGTGAGAGTGGCGGCGATAGTGAAGATAGTATATTAACGCGCACTTACCAGCGGCGCAATGTTCGCGGCCACAAACATCGCGATGTTGAATGTTCCGCATGTCAGCTTCCAGTAAGGACTAACTGTTTTTTTCTGAAAGATTTCCAAATAGTTAAAGTTCTGGATTTATGAGAATATCTCTGATAAATCAGAATTATCAGTTAACCAGATAATAACGTTTCAAATAATGAACTAGTAAATTATTAAATACGATCGATAGAGACCCGACGCGCGACGGTCAAACTGTCGTCTTAGGGACGGATACCGGATTAAAAGCAGTTTGTTAGTTTTGAAACGATACTTTGTATACGCAAGCTCGTGCCTATGTAATAATAATGTCGATCGATCAGGTAAAGCTACGGTGGCCGCTGTTGGTCCGTGGATGGGTGACCTTCAGAACATACCGAGATCTTTGTCTGCCTCGGAAAACACGTTAAGCTGTTTCCGGCTCATTCGTAAATCATTGACAGTCGTTACGGGTCGTTTAGAAGCCCGAAAGTCTGACTATCAGTTTTAGCAAGCTGTTGAGGTGGTATTCTGCTGCGTACGGCTAGATTGGAAGCCGACCCCTACATAATTGGGAAAAGGCTAGGCAGATGATGACTATGTATACCCAACAACATACTGTGGAATGAAGACGTCTTTGGTATGTTGGACTAAACAAAAGAACTACCACTAACACAAATGTACATTCAACAGCGAAGCTCCCTAGACGACATTTTTGATGCAGCTAGAGCTATGTATTACCATACCGGAAACCTAACCTAACCCGTCTACATATTATTTCATAATATATTATACTAAATAGTAGCTAACCTTATATTGTGAATAACGGTAGCACGTGTAATAAACCACATTGATTAGGCCGGTTTCTAGCACGAGCGCGAGGTAGACGGCATGCAGCGACCAGGTGGGTGGTACTGCGAAGCTGGCGAGCGCGACCACTGCTGGCAGCAGCATGAGCGGCGGCGCGGCGATGGCCAGCGGGCACGGGTCGCTCCGGCGAGCGTACACCTCCTCCGCACCGGAAGCTTTGAACGTCAGGCATAACGTTGTCCCGTCTGCTAATTCCCTGTTTATATCATGTTTTCGTTAAATACATCCAGATAATATTTTTTTTATTTACGCAAAGAAATCGGGTTAAATGTAACACAGTTGTACAAAGACATACTTTTTAAAAATACCTAGAAAATTAAAATCTTTTGAATAAACAAGCATTAGTTTTATAGATCCTATAAAAGTGCAAATACTCATTAGTAAAGAAAACGTTATGCCAGTGGCATAACGTTTTCTTTACTGACTATGTGCCTAGGACTGGAATGGTAAATGTGTTTATTGACACGGTTCCATTACAAGCGCCTAAAATAGCATATTGTAACTATTTGCGATACACGCTGTCCGAACAGATCGACCTTCACTCGCCTACAATTCAACAAAAACGTAAGAAAATGTGAAGTTCGACGGGTCATACCTGAAAAGGTACCTTACATTACATACATCCATCCTTATCGAGCAGTTTCTTCAAAGTTAAATACTATACATATTTTCTCATTAATGTTGTAGGTATTTTCTTAGTAATTGTAGATCATTTACAGCAATATAAACCAACGCGGTAATCGCGTAACACTAACAGTAGGCTTTTATTTTGGCAGTTCAACATCATTCAACTACGTTATTTACAATGTTGAGCAGACAAATTTTTCGAACTTATGAACCAATGGATTAGCGATATCCTTCATAATCATTATGATTGTGATTGACGGTGAGTTAATGTAAACTTTTTAAATGACAAGAGGTTAATTCAGTAATGTACCGACACGATCGACGTCGTCGTAGTAAATGCTAAGATGAATGCGGAATTGTTAACATAGACATTTACTGATTATCTTACCTACAATGTTTATGAAACCGCCGTGGATACCTATTTGATTTATCTTGGGAAATTGAGGATTTACTATCTCTTTCCTAACCAAAATCCAGATTTTAAAAAAATGTTAAAAGTGCATTTATAATGTAAATATACAATGAAAGCGGTAGATTTCGATTATATCTTGCAGTTTGGTTCAACGGGCAACAACTAGACAGACGGACATGCTAGTAGTTGAACGATCGTATCAATTATACCCGAGATGGTTTTGCCCTTCACATTCCAGCGTAGTAATAAATAAAACTTGTAAAACATTTTGATGCGCTATTTCACAAAGAAGACGTAAATCAATTCAAAATGTACACATTTCTGACTGATAATTTCAAAGATAAAACAAAAAAAAATATCGTTGCGTTGTTTGAAGAATAAGTACCTATACAGAAATAGAATAGAATAAAGGGGAAAGCAATATAAATAATTTAGAACTGGAAAACCAACCGAAAATGAAAATACATAATGCACATTGGTGACCATCATAGATATAATAAGTTTTTAATATTTCTGTGGTGACCATCCCATTGTATGTACTACTCTGTCAAGAAAGTACCGGGAAAAGATCAATAATACACAAAATGTCTGTTATTCATCCAAATTTATTTTATCACCTTCAAAGTATGCTCCTTTAGAAACCATACACTTGCACCAACGAATAATCCATTCATCAAAACATTTTTTAAACGCTGCTTCCGGAATTGAGTTCAGTTCTCGCCGCGAATCGCCGGTTTTTTCGGTTTCGGTTCAGTTGGAAGGCGCCACTCCGAAGCTTGTTGACTAGTTTGCATGTCAAACTCGTAAACCCACGTCTCGTCACCAGTAACAATGCGTTTCATGAATGTTGGGTCTGAACTGACTCGTTCTAGCATGTCCTCAGCGACTTTCATGCGATTGAGTTTTTGGAGAAAATTCAGATCTTTTGGGACTAGCCGAGCAGCAACATGTTTCATACCCAAATGATTAGTTAAAATGGTACGGATCGACTCGTGACATACAGAAAGTTCGGCGGCTATCTCTCTCAGAGTTGAATGGGGATTTTCAGTCACTATTTTCTTCACTTTTGCGATGTTAACTTCAGTTGCAGACGTTGACGGCCTACCAGAGCGAGGCAAATCTTCCATCACATCTCGACCGCTTTTGAACGCTTTGAACCACTCATAAGCACGAGTTTTTGATAAAGTCGATTCACCGAAATCCTTCTGTAACATTTTCAGTGACTCTGAACACGAAATTCCATTGGCGATGCAAAATTTAAGACAAACTCTTTGTTCGATATTTTTGTCCATTATGAAATTCGCAATACACACTATATATGATATTACTAAAACCAGCACTGTATTTAATATAAATAACAGATGCAACTCAAACTCCGCGCCAAAATGGAAAACAGTTGTGCCAATCTAACAACTACAAAAAAACCAAAAATTTGAATTTGGAACCATAAACAAATCATCCATTCCCGATACTTTTTTGACTGAATGTATATCATTGTATTTTGTTTTGTTTGGCATTGGTAAGGGCAACCTTCAATAACAATACCACTATTTCTGCAAATTTTAACAATCTGTACATATGTTTTCCTTGCATTGTAAATCCAAATATATTGGGTGTTATTTGAGTTTTGTTTTATTTTCAGTTGTTAATAGGTAACCACAAGTGAAACAAAAGAAAACACAAAATGTCCACGTAACATAATAATCTTGTGCAATTCCTGGGAACTTACTTGTCGTCGTCTCTATTCACCAGTTCTTCTTGCAACATGCTAAGTATTTTCTGTTCTTCGTTGTCCTTGCTCTCGTCTTGTGGCGACAGAACCTACAAATAATGTACGAAGCATGTCTATGTAATTGACAAGCGGAAAATCAATATGAGACCTCATGATCGGCGTATTTATAACATCAGTAATCAAAATATTTCCAAACATAATGTGCAATCGATTCCAGTGAGATTATTTTAACCTGCTACGTTAGCTAAACTAGGAACTATCTAGCTCAGGCCGCCTAGTGCCCTAGTGTCCTATTTATTTAGGCTGGTGGCGAGGGAGCGGTGAGGGGGTTGGGGCAAGCGCAGTAGTGCACTCACCGAGTCCTCGTCATCGTCTCGGAGGTCGGAGAGCGTGTCGGCAGAGTCGCCTCCCTCCGCGGCCTCGCCCTCTTGTGCACTCCTCTCCTCGCCTCCTTGAAACTGCACGATACAATCAACGTGAATCTTGTGAAGATTACAACTATAAACGCAGGCTGAAACTTTTTACATGTTTTCATCTTTGACAAATGTTGGATAGCAGCGAATTGATTGAAATCATGAAATATCATAATTATTATTAGAAACGGAACCTAACATTACCAATTGATCTGTAGCGTTTAGCACCTTTAATTATACGAGTGATGGGTTATTGTAATTACTATTGAAGTAACATAAAATGAACTAACATACACATTTATGTAAATAATATAAATTAGAGAGCTATAAATTGAGAATAATTTCGTAATCTAATTGATTATTCTATGGTCGCTGTAACCTAATCTGCTATTAGAACTGTCAATAAGTTAATTAAACTATGTACAATTCAGCTTTAAGCCGTCAATAAGACATAGAACAAAATCATACATTTTTCATTTCACTTTGCCCACATTCTTAAGCTCTGTCGACCCAATTCGCTTCGTCGTCCGTTCTAAACAGACAAGTAAAAGGACGCTCCACGTAACCGTCTGCGGCCGGAGTATCTACATAATTAATTAAGGCAGTTTACTACATTTTCGTCGTTCGATATTCATCCATTATTTTGAGTAAACATATGAATGAAAAGAAAAAAAAATGTTTATTCTGCAAATAGGTTCTCGGAATTACCTCACACGTCATATTAAAATGTAAGCCAAATGGAGTTGAAATCTCCTATCAAACTACGCCTGAAAATAAATGGCGAAATAAACTTAAGGGTCAAAGAGGGCCATCTTGGTAAGATCATGCGAAGACCGTGTAGATCCGTGTCTAATATGGTCTTTTGAAAACCACCTTGCAAGCATTTGTCGGCAATCGTGTAGCTTAACTCAGGACTTAAGGAGGTCAACGATTCAACGAACTCATAGGACATTTGGGTAAAGTAGATTCTCAAAATGACATCATTAAAGCTATCTGAGAAAGAAAACAGACATAAGTACTATACTTATATGCCCAAAAATATGAAAAAGATAGACTACCCTATCGCATCGGTACACTCAAAGTGTTTCAAACTAGTAACCCGCCCCGGCTTTGCACGCGTGCAATGTAGATACTATGATGCGGGCGAGGCCGCGTGCGGAAGCTATTCATACTATATATATAAACCTTTTGAATCATTCTAAAATCCGTTGCGCAGTTTAAAAGATCTACCGTGGATAGCGTGGATAGACGTCTATGGCGGGATATATGTACGTCTATATGGCGGGATAGACGTCGGGAAGCGACTTTGTCTTATAATACTTATGTAGAGAAGCGTTAAAACTAGTCTGTACTTAATAGATGATTAAATTCACGAATGCAATAACTGTGGTTTGTAATTCATTGTAACTAAGTACATACTTTGTCATAAAAGTGTAACTTGTGTACCTAGTATTTTAATATACTACTAATACTATAATAAATACACCCGGAAAATTATATGCTAGGCTGATTCAGGCCGCGCACCTACTTTTTAAAATACCTCCTTGTAAGTTATCACGTAGCTGAGTTTGCAGCTTAGGTATGATTCGATGACGGCCAAGCCAAAATGAGTTTTTACAATGATAATTTTTATACTTCCTTGTTAAAAGATAAAATCTATACGAAAAACCATAAATTTAAATATATTTATACTTAGTTACATAGTAATACACCCTGCCCGATATCGTATTATGTGTACCTCAATTAGACAGTTTTGTTATTAAAATCGATTTTCTGTACTTATGATCTAACACTATCGAATACCTACCTACCTATCATAAACAAATAAAACGGTCCAAATATTAAGTACCTAAAGCTAAAAATATGCTAGGTATGTGAAAAGCTCTTACTTGCCTACTGACAAAATTGTCACAACTTACTATTCAAATACAAATATTTATTTAAAACCCATGCGTATGAATTACCGAGTCATTTACCTTTTGTCTCTCCATTTTTCGAGGTTTTATTCCGTACATAGGTCAATCGAAAACGCATTCACAATTTGCAGCGTTCATTTTTTCACAACCTCGATACGCATATTTTACATCGCTCTCGCGGCTATACAAGCTAATTAAAGCATTGGAAATACTACATTGATAAACTGTTTAATTTGATTGGTTTATTAGGACGTAAAAGTGTAAAGCTTTTGATAAATGCCATCTGTATTAATAATTACAGGCATAGTTAATATTTTAGAGGTCTTCTTCTTCTTTTCGTGTGGTTAGTGACTAACCTGGTGTCAGAGTTTTTATGCTGCCCATGGACCTCTGACTTAGCTTCACATGCTGATGAGAAATATCTCTCAGACACGCTGGTTTCCTCACGATGTTTTCCTTCACCGATTTTTAAGCCAGTTATAATTATACAATACGCACATGAATCCGTAAAATCAGAGGTGCGTGCTCTGGGTTCGAACTCGAGCGGCGCGCGGCGGTCACACCACGAGGCTATCACTGCTACATTTACATTTTAGAGGTAAGCTCAATATTACTTTTGTGTTTTTTCATCTTAAACTTTCTTCAATTCCAATTTGAGTTGGAAACACAAAATAATACTTTAAGCTTTAGCCACACTGAAGCAAATCCCGCGCGGGATGTGGGGCGAAATTCGCTCGCTCCGATTGGTTCCGATTCAACTTAAATGTAGGTGTTCACACTGGCGCGAATAGTCGCGTGACTTCCTAATCGTTACAACAATCGACACGCGCTTTCGCATCTAATGTCACGCGCGAGATTTCCTTTAGTTTATCCAAAGCTTCTGTATCGTAACAAGACATGAGTATTTATTGACAGAAGGCAGGTTAGTGAGCTACTCATCGACTTTAATCACTTCTCATTAGTTCACCGAGATGCCAAACAAGCAGTCTTGTTTATAGGCTTTGTAAATATAAGCAAGTTAATCGTGATTTGTAAGGGTTATATGAGACGTTCCACAAAGGTCACACTGACACTGACAATAATTATTCATCGCATTATGAAACAATTTGGAAACCAAATGTGACTTTATAATAGCTTTTAAATAAATACAATATACCAACCTATTACCTTCTGCTACTTTGTAACTATTTATTTGGGAAATATCCACCTGCTTTTGTTGAAACAACAAAAAACTGTCAGAAACTTGTTGGCAGCAGCAACTGTGGAGTGAACTGAAGTGCTTGCGAGTGTTTCTCGGAAATACGCACGTCCAATGTTTAGCGTAAATGTTTATTTCTCATTACACGTCGGACGTACCTACCTCCCGAAGTAAACGCATCGAAATTACGCCTACACTGAAAGCTACTGAAATATGACATGATAAAACATACAACACACCCGTATGTTATTATAGCGTCCGTAATTCACTAGATAGAATAATATGTTTAATTGTATTACACACCATACAAATATTAAATTAGTATTGTTCGTTAACATAATTAGGTAAGTACCTATAGATAAACAAACAACTTACTGGTTTGAGAACTTTCACAATAAAGTAAGTCTTGATGCCTGCTTGCCGTAGCATTTCCTCGCGACGCTCACCATGAGCGGGCTCGACCTCAAACTCGTTGTTCAGAAAACTCAGAGTTACTTCGGAAACATGAACGCGCCTGTAAACAAAACTCTTATTAATAGAATGTAACTACGTATACATAAATAGAAACAGCTACTAAAGTCGTTGAATAAACAAATCTTTTACAACTAAGAATAGTCGAATATACCTTTTCCATGATATTATCGTTTAAATGTATCGCATCTTTTGCGTATTTATAAATACACACATACGTTTTAAAACGTTCATTGAGTGGGATGATAAGCTCTGACTCACCTTCTATTTAGCAAATATACAAAGTGTATATAAATACATAATATGTACAAGATATAGATACCTAGAATAGCTTTACATGCTTTCAAGTTTCTATGTCAATTAATTAAATGAGGTAACTGTACCGTTTTAATTAACTAAGTATAAATAAACAAATTAATAATTCTTCGAAAGATTCAGTACGTATAACCACAAAAATAAAATATTACCGTTCTTTATTTGTCCATATCAAACAAAATTCCCAAAAATGGTTTTTTTTGAACTAACCCAGCCATTCCACTGCTCTCCATCTTATTAGCGAGTTCGACATCTCGCGAGTAGACGTCGAACTGCCACTGTCTCTGACCCAACACTCCCGCGAGAACTGCGCCCGTGTGGATGCCCACGCGCATGTCCACCGGCGAGTTAGTCGTCTGCTGAACGTATCTGAACAATATAAATTATGGTTCAACTCATATGAAGCTCATATACAAATGGTGGGCGTATTATCAACCTATGTCTTCATAACCTTACTTGATAGCTTTAACCATAGACAGCCCCATATGCACGCAGAGCACGGCGTGGTCCGGACGCTCAACAGGCGCGCCGCTGATGCAATAATAACAGTCCCCGAGAATTTTGATGCGAAGTTGTTGATATTTCTACAAAATAAAATACCAATTTACGGAAGCCGAGACTGGCGTAATAATTTACGGCGGACGAGACTTGGAGACGAAATAACAAATTAAATTTTCTTTACCTCAGCAAGTCGATCAAAACGAGCAAACAGCTCATTCAATATTGCGACGAGATCTTGAGCTGAATAAGTTGAAGAAATAGCCGTGAAGCCTACGATGTCGGCATACAGAATACTGATGAAACAAACAATATGTTAATCATAAATGGAATTATATTTAATTTAAATATGATGTTCTAAACTGCAGACGTACCTGACATTTTCATGGCGTGACATGTAAATTTTTTTGAACTGTGTGTCAATCAGTCCCAGTTCTTTCCGCATCTGAACAGCAACGTGTTCTGGTAGCACCGACAGGAGTAACCTCTCCTACAAATATATTATCATGATAAGTTTTATTGTTTGGTGTCAGCTTTAAAGATTCCAATCACCATAAAAAAATAAGAAGAAGACAATACTAATTTAACAAAACAAGTTTTCATCTCTTATTGCATTTCATTCCTCCAAATTAATTTAGAAAAAAAACTTAGCGAACGCCCTATTTTTGGGGAAGACCGGGTACAAAACAATGTTTAGAATTTTAGAGGGTTTCTATTTGAATGTGGATCAGCGCGATTCGATTTTTTTCCTACTCCAACTGACCGAAATCTCTTGCTTGAATTCGAAGTAAAGAAATTGGTGTTGCCTTAACTGCCACGCATTTCGACAAAAGTATTTTAATTAAAAGATCGGTTTGATCTCCGTATTTCATGGATGACGAAACTACGCATAGGTGTGAGATATGTCATCGGCACACATCGCTGCGCATGAAGCCAGCTCGTTGACGTTTGTCGTGATTTCATGGATCACAGGTAGTGAACGATTTGATTGCAGCCGTAGCCTTGCCTCTTGAACACAATCATACACGGTACAGCTACCGCGGAAATCGTTCAAATGAAATGTTTAGACGAATTTTGATTGAAAAAAAATTGTCAGAGAAAGAAAAATATTTTCTTGGGTTGAAAATAAGTGGAAAAGAAAGACATACACTCAAGATTCCGAACCAAAACCGATGTTTGGCTTTGTGTTCAAAAAGATGGAAAGGCGGGCAACCTAGTTCGTACGTAGGACAACAACAAATTTGCGATCTAACAGGTTGCAAATTTGTTGATTGAGGTCGGTCATAACTGTTTCCGTTGGATCAGCGCTCGCTATTAAAACCGAGCCCGATGACTTCCCTGCTCCAGCGTCACACTATCTCTGAGTAAAGCGTACAGTCAGATGGACATCTAGGGCGAACAAAATATCTCATAAATATTGGAACAATTCACATGGTTGCAAAATAAATAAAACAGGCAAAGAGCGAGTCAGATTTGTACGCCGAGGGTGAAGAATATTTTTCCATTGTCAAAGTTGTTTTATTTTTATGCTACCGAATATTTTTGATTGATTACTAAAAAAACTCTAGCAGTTAAAAATCGTTTTACTATTCCAGTTACATTTACATAAACCACGTCCTACATTTATTTCCGATTTTTCGCTTTTGCAAGCTTCAGATATATTTATCGGAAGTGTATACTGACGGAAGCAGTAAAGCATTATTTATATCTATTCTACAAGTGGATAGCATAGTAGTTCAATTAAACAGCAAGGCATGAGGTAGACATAGTCGCACCATAAGAATTCCTTTTTTACCAGTTTGGTACGGAGTCCCTTGGAACGTTAACTTCCAGTACAGTCGCATTGAAATTTGAAATAAAACGAACCCGTTCCAGGATTATTGCAAAGTTGAAGTTTCAAAATAAATAAAAATTTCACCTCACAGGCTCGGAAAGAGTCTTCGAAAGAGCCTGTTTGTCATTCGAAATCTGAGCCCAAAATCGCTTTTTGCTCTCTAGCGTGGAAAGAGTTTTTTAAATTCGAACCTTTCTATTTAATAATTTTCTATACATCCAGTCCACTGAAAATGCAAGACACGGTCTAAAATAAAATATTAAATAATACCGCTCACCTTAAAAACTTCCATCACAGTACAGAAATTAAGTTTTTGCGAGGATATAATTGTAAAATTGGAATTAATGTGAATAAGTATTCCATTTGATTAAAAAATCTGTGACGTCACATTTAAATATGCCATAAAAATACTACCCTGTCAAATACCCAATTGTGTAGTAATTTAAGTTTAACTTTTTAAATAAAATAAATACTAATATAATATGTTATTTAATCCTTTGCTTGGCAAAAATAAATATGTATTAAGTTAAATTAGTTAGTTATTTGTATTAAATTAGTTTTTTTCTTTTATTCTCCTTAAAGGACAAGTAGGATATAGAACAAAATACAGGGTATTTAATTTTGGAGATATTCTATGTAACTCATAAGATACATTGCCAAGTATCTGTTATTTTTTTCACATGAGTCAATGTATCTGAGACGCTCGAACAAAATAAAACTCAACATATAACACCTGTTTTCTTGCACCTAGCAGTTTCCTCGCTGTAGTGAGGTGAAAAATTGTGTGTTGCGCTCGGCAGCAAAGCTTTTCTGCGTCTCGTACCTTTGAAACCTTCGTTACGCTCAGGATTCTATATTTGAACCACTCGCTTCGCTCATGGAACCCTAGAATCCTTCGCTTACTCAGGTTTCAATAGAAGTACTCGCGCCAAAAATCAACTTTCCAGCCTTGCATAACAAATAACTATTGAACCAATAATAATTCAGAGCAAGAAATATGGGGCTACATTGATATAGGAGATTTGTAATGTTTTAAAATAAAAGAAAGATATATGCCGAACGAGACAAAAATATTATTTCAAGAGGAAACAGGAAAGTGAAACTTTTTGGAACATTTCACTTTATGACTTTGCCTAGAAGGTTTAGAACTCCTTACTAAAATTGTAACACGGATGTAACGTGAAAACCATCACCTGTTCTTTGCTTTGTTGTTCAATCGTAAGTTTATCACGCAAGCTTCTCTTCGTTTCTTGGAAAGAACTACGTTGCTGCTTTTCACTGATAGCATATGCAGTTCCACCCAGTAAAGTAGCACCAAGCAGCAGTGCGCCATTTGCAATTTGCTGTTGAAACGTTTAAAGATTAAAAGACACTCGAATAATTAGAGCATGTAAGTTAAGTCATTTGTACTTAATAGTTATTGTAAAGTGTAAATACCTGAAAGTAAAAGTCGTCTGCTAGCCTGCTTTCAGATGTAGAAGCGTTGTAGTACTGCACCAAGAGATATCCGCAAAACGAAATTGTGCTGTACAATATGAGCAACACGTGATGTAATGGAAGGGTGGCGAGGGTAAAATATTGAAGCACTACGGCCCATCCTAATAACTCGTTGTAGGAATCTCCCAGACGTCGAGACGCGCTCACAAGCAGCTGAGTCCACAGCACCAGCCACGCGACGTGGTTAAGGATGGTGCGTGCGGGGCGGACGCACACGTACGTGGACGCCAGGATCAGGTTGGCCACCAGTGCCACAGCAACTGAGGCGTAAGCGAACGACAGGTCGCGCTCGCCGGGCACGAGCACCGCGAACGCCTGCATGAGCGCGCCGGTGGCCAGCAGACGCGGCACGGCTCGTTGCCGCTGTCGCTGTGTGTACGCCGAGTACAACTTTTCTTCTTCTCGGTCCGTGAATCCCCATGGCGGCACTAAACATATCCAACATGCTGATTTATTCCACGTTCTTGCCTGCATTTGTTTCTCCATTGCTTTTAGTGTTTATTCATGGACAATTTCACCTGTTCAAGCGATTTATTGCTAAAAGTGTTCTCCATTATTACAATGACTCTGTTTCCAAAAGTTAATTTAGAACTAAAAATGTTAAGGGAGTAGGCCGTGCGTTTGAGAGGATAGATAAACGTAGGATTGTTTTATCAATTTCCTGTCTATTCAAAAGGAAATGCTAAATTAGGTTAAGTGATTAATAATGTTCTCAAATCTACATATTAATTTAAATGTGTCAAATCATTATTTTTAACTGAATTACATTTCATTTTGATGTCAATAGTTTCAACCCCTTGCAAGACGAGACGTGACGCCAGACTTGAGAGGGTGTACGAAAGACCCGCTCCAAAATTAATTATTAAAAATCAACTGACAGCAATCCAACAAACACAACCGTCATAATACGTCTTGTAGTTAATAACAATACGTAATACCTATCCCTCATGTCTAGTCTTCCTGTTCGTGACATGATTCATATTTACTAGAGAAGACTTTAAATTTTTTTTGGGGCAAAGGCAAAGGCAACCATATTAAAATCGATGCTATTAAAGCTATATTTTGGTAACATGCTATTCGCAATTCAGGTTTTATTTTAGAAATAATTAGTTAAATATTAAGAGAAGGCATAAAGGCATCCTTTAAATGATATCGTTAAATATTGTAAACAATAGGGAACACATATTAATATATAGAAGTAAGAACTTGAACAATGTGTGTCTCATCGGAGGTATACAATATGAACGTCAGAGAGATCATCAGGCGGAGACTTTCCGTTAGCAAGACGTCTGATCGAGGACGCCTGTGTAATGAATAAATTACACGCTGAAACATTGTTCCGATATCCATTCATTAACTGGGCCGTTTGAAAACACATATCGTACCCATGGTTTTGTCCACACTTATTTCAATATTGACAATTGTTACGATGTAGTTAGTGAAGTGACCGTGAAACTTAAGTCACAAGTTATTTGTTTCACTTATCCTGCTCATTGCCAACACTGATGAGTTAGTTAGTCACGCGTTATAATAGTGTCGAAACTTAAAAAAAAACCCGAATAACATAAATTAACTTTATCTTCAAATGGTTGTGTTTTCAATATTAACTGTCCTGTTGTAGTGAAACTGTCGAGATAAATTACGTATTTGTTGGAAAGATCAGTTAATTCATATAAGATGCTCATATACTTACTAATATACTGAATAATATCATATTAGCTCTGTATTATGTCATCGCTATTATAACGAGTCAATAAAATGTGCTAAATGTCAGTTTATTAGGTTCCCGTTCCACTTGTATGTGCAAATTTCACATCACTTCTTAAACGAGATTGTACCTAATTTTCCGTAATGATTAAGATGTTTTTTTACTACTAGCAGTGCAGAATGCTCTTCAAATTTCAGTAGCTGGTGTATACCAAATTAGGTACTTACATGAGATGAAAAATTATAATACCTAAAACTAATTAGCTATTGTTTGGCTTCAGCAGCGTAGAGGAAAACCACACAAATAGCATTACTATCATCTCACAGGAATAAGTGCCTACTGCCGTGATTAAAAGTATCCTATGGCCAAATTCAAGTCTACCCGCGTGCCATATTTCATCGAAATCCGTTCAGCCGTGAATTAAAGCATGATTAATTTACAAAAATCCAATTTCAAACATGAAGACTTTTACATATAGGTAACATATTAACCAGGATACCCTTAACAATAAGTAAAGCAATCTTTTATTAGAGCAGTTAGCGCCATAGGTACGGCTAGATTCTACCTAGGTACATTCAGCCTAAAAACCAGCCCAAATTCAGTTGTTTTCAAAAAGCATTCCTGTTTCATTTAGGGTCATGGTCACTGTCTCGTCTCCACGTTTTGCTTTTACAAATTGATGCACCCTTTGTCTAGCTGTGACGTTAACTGTCAGTGATTTCTAAATATTGACTTTGGGTAGCTGGCCATTCAATAATGAGATAAATAATATCTATACTGAAGAAAGTTTTTGTGATAAGTAGGTACCTTAAAATTTAAAAGTAACTCCGAAAGAATAAAAGCTAGTAGAGAAAATCTTCATAAATTCTTCCATTTGAATGGTCAGTTCAGATTACCTACTAATACATTTCGATAACAAAACTACGGCCAGATAAGAACTTCCCCAATGCTTTTATGCTTCAAACGGCTTATAAGAAACAATACGACGATAGTTACTAGTTCAGTCTTAATGGGAACAGCACCTAAAGGAAGCTTCATATTCAATAAGAAACTCTTCACATCCAAGGGAACGATACTTAGATATTTACTCTACCTATATATACATATGCAATTTACCAAGATGCATACCTATATATATATATATAACAAAAGAATATGACCTTTTCAGTTACGAAAACGATCATTTATTTTGTTTTTAATACACCTCTTTAAAACTGAAGCATTAGTATAAGCTAATTTAACGAAACATATGTATCCCTAAACAGAGATCCTTAATGCATCTAGTACGCACACTGATTGAAGACACTTTGATCGGAGCCATGGTTATTGTCAACAAAGGGTTAGATCCGCTCATAATTAACATTTGAAGTAAACCAACATAAAACAAGAACAACATGAGGCTATGTGAGTGTGCAAGCGAGCAAGTGCCGTTAAGTGTCCTTATAGGCTTATCATATACAACATAAAGTACGTTATAAACCACAGTCCTGAAAAATTATATTTTATCATTTCCTTTTGTTGTCGACTTCACTATAACATTCAACGTTTCTCAGCTAATATTATATATACGTAATTTTATTTCCCGCCTAAATTATGGTTCCGATGATGTAAGCAATCTCCGTAAAACTCTTACTATTGACCCATAAATATTTAAATCGCGAGAGGATGACCCTTATATTACAAGATCAGGCGTAAAACAACAAAAATATAAACAAACAACCGTACGTTTTTGGTACATTATTACAGGAAAACTAATTGTAATGGTGTCGAAATATTGAGCGCGTTGGGATCACAGGGCGCGGGTGATGCGGCGGGCACCGGGCGCCGGCGATCGGGCGGCGCGAGGGCGGTGCGCGCACGTGCTGGCGTGCGACTGCCGCGCGCCGCCGCCGCGCCCTCCGCGCGCCCGCGCCCCGGTCCCGAGCCCCCGAGCGCCAGCACCCCAGCCACCCCTCATCCCATCCGCTTCAGCCCATTCCACTACACATTGATTCCACTCGCTGTATTTTACTAACATTTCAGTGACTATTTCCTTTATATTTTATACTTTATTTATTTTTTTGTTTCCTTTTCAAAAGTAAAGTTTACTCTAAAGAAGTTTTACATCAGTGAAACTTCTTAACTTTTTTATTTAAGATATCCACTGAAATTAATATTAAGTGGGTACTGGGTACATTGTGTGGCGTCCCTACTGATTAGCTCTATGACAGTAGCGCAGAGTAATTGACTACGTACGACCCATTTAGATAAGAGCTTACATTATAAGCCGTAATACCTCACCAGGAGGTATTGATTTCAAATCCAAAACAATACAGAAGGTTTAAGTCCCGGTTTTCACACTTTTCAATTGTTTTATACAAGGTCGAGGGTCGAGGAGTCCTGTTCACATGCCTTTGATCAGGCTCTCTCACCGCACAAGCGCCTCTTGTATTGCTTGAGAACAAGTCTTGGATAGATTTCCCTAATCTTAATCTT
This sequence comes from Hyppa rectilinea, assembly GCA_951799385.1. Lineage (NCBI taxonomy): Eukaryota > Metazoa > Arthropoda > Insecta > Lepidoptera > Noctuidae > Hyppa > Hyppa rectilinea. Next base: position 9,878,210 of record OX637306.1, on the reverse strand, counting down.
TATGGTGACTGGTGTAGGTCTCATTACTAAAATGGGAATCTCTAACGGTTTTTACTAAGCAGTATCTTCGGTTCATTATAATGTAAGATTGTGAAAGGTGCTCAGGATTCTATAGTATGATTCATTTCATTGACAATGATAACATTAGAGTTATAAAACTCTATTCATAGTCGAGATATTTAGGACCCATCAATCTAGAGATACTATATTAGCGTAGGTACACATGTCTATAATTCGGCTCTTCAGCAAATACAGTACCTACTATTGATAGGTTTTCGCGGGTGATTAGAAGATTTGACTTCTTCAAATCCTGCCCAACTCAACTGTTACTCCGTCTTAGTCTAAAAGTCTTACTTCAATTTTTTCCTGGCAGTTCCTCCAGTCCCAAGGTCATAAAAAAAATCTTAGTAATAACAATAATTTACAATCACACACGTGCAAAAAAAGGGTACCTTTAAACATACGTAACATAACGTGACTTGTGCCTAACGCTAATAGCCGAACGATAAAATTTCAAACAATGTTAATATGCGTAGATCAAGCTATATTGTTAGTTAGCAGCACCTATATGCAAGAAAAGCCTATGCGTGAGCACTAATTAATAATTTCATGAAACTATCAATTAAGCTGAAACCTCTACTCATAATTTTACTTTTTAAAGTGAATTTATTCAAATTCAGTAGGCAGGAAAATTGCCGCATTTAACCACTTCTTGGGTAAGGGTATTTGGGCTGAGAAGATAGCGAAACTGCCGAAAGATATAAATATACTTAAAGTTAATTATTTGTTGCTGTTTATTTAGCTCTGTATTTGAGCACTGAAATCATTGGTAGACTTATAACACCGGGATGCCGACAACGTGATATCAGTTATCCAAGAGGCAGCTAATTTTTCAGGAGCTATTTATCATGTGCTTTTGACACAGAAACCCAAGATTCAAATTAGAATCATACAAGAGAGAATCCATACAATTTTGCATGCTACGCAGCACATTCATTTATCTAGTCATTTTACTTTTACGTGTGTTTTGTGTTACATTCGTGGGTTTCGTGTAATAATAAGGCACAGTAGTTTACGTTACAAATGAACAAAAGAACTAACAACACACAAGCGTTAAAAGAAAACATTTTTGTGAGTAAAACCTATCTTTGTCCCGTGCAAGTAAGAGAGCCTCTACGCCGTAGGCGCTGCGTAGCCATAATCTACAAATCAGTTGCGAATGAAAATCTTTTTTTTTTACATTTACTATAGAAGTGAATGTATGGTGTGTTTATTTCTTTGTAACGGCCTTTAATACATGGTAAAATGATTCTGTACTGCAAACAAGTTAAAACAGAGAAGTCTGATATTATTGGTTAAGTAGTATTTACTTGTTGTAAGTGAAACAATATTCATAATCAGCCTATAATGCTCCCACTGCTGGGACACAGGCGTCCTCTCTAAGTGGGCCATAATCCACCATGCGTGCCCAGTGTGGGTTGGCGAATGTCACCTATTGATAATTGATATGTCTTCAAATTTTTGATTCTAGGACATGCCGGTTTCCTCACGACGAGTCCTTCACAGTTTTCAGAGCAGTGGTGACGCAATTAAATGCAGTAAATTAAACAATATACAGTAACTAGTAAATAATAGGAGAATATCTCAAACATTATTGGTTCAGATCGCCTGAACGTATTTTTTTCTTCATTATACCTACCTACTGATTTCGGTTTACGGTCAAACGTCATTTTCACCTCACAGGCTCGGAAAGAGTCTGTTTGTCATTCGAAATCTGAGCCGAAAATCGCTTTTTGCTCTCTAGCGTGGAAAGAGTTTTTAAAATTCGAACCTTTCTATTTAATAATTTTCTATACGCATGCATTTTCAGTGGACTGACATCCACTGAAAATGCATGACACGGTCTAACGGTAAAATATTAAATAATACCGGTAAAATATTAAATAATACCGCTCACCTTAAAAACTTCCATCACAGTACAGAAATTAAATATTTTGTGAGGATATAATTGTGAAATTGGAATTAATGTTAATAAGTATTCCATTTGATAAAAAAATCTGTGACGTCACATTTGAATATGCCATAAAAATACTACCCTGTCAAATACCCAATTGTGTAGTAATTTAAGTTTAATTTTATAAATAAAATAAATACTAATATGTTATTTAATCCTTTGCTAGGCAAAAATAAATAAGTATTAAATTAAATTAGTTAGTTATTTGTAGATATTAAATTAGTTTTTTTCTTTCATTCTCCTTAAAGGGCAAGTAGGATATAGGACAAAATACAGGGTATTTAATTTTAGAGATATTCTATGTAACTCATAAGATACATTGCCAAGTATCTGTTATTTTCTTCACATGAGTCAATGTATCTGAGACGCTCGAACAAAATAAAACTCAACATCACCTGTTTTCTTGCACCTAGCAGTTTCCTCGCTGTAGTGAGGTGAAAAATTGTGTGTTGCGCTCGGCAGCAAAGCTTTTCTGCGTCTCGTACCTTTGAAACCTTCGTTACGCTCAGGATTCTATATTTGAACCACTCGCTTCGCTCATGGAACCCTAGAATCCTTCGCTTACTCAGGTTTCAATAGAAGTACTCGCGCCAAAAATCAACTTTCCAGCCTTGCATAACAAATAACTAATCTTATTTATTTTATATCTTTGGGCGACCTATCCTCGGCAGCGAACATAAGCGTAGGTAGGTACTGTCAACGTGGACTTGTTGTTCATGCTTTTCCGAAACCTGTAGAAAGTGATAGTAGTAGTCCTGGGCCGGGAAAACGGTTATTGGTTTTTACCATCTGAAATTTCTCAGTAGCCGCGAGAGTAGTAGAGTCTGGATTTGTGCCCGGTTGATGTCAATAGGCTCGCCGCCTATTACATGGGATTCAAACATACCTAACTTTCCGAATTTGGGTGAACGGCATGATGTTACGTTTATGTAGAAAGCAAGAGGACGATCTTCTCACTAGTTACGGGTTTTTTTTTCGGTATCTTATGTTATATACGCGACAATAAGTAGTAATAATGTATAATAACTGAAGTTAAAATACTGGTATTCAGCTGCATTCATTGTAAACCGACTCCAAAATTAGTACAAAGAAATAGAAGTTAATACAAGAAGGTATTTATTTTATTTTATAATATAACAATAAAAAACTAAATTATTTGTGTATATATTAACACCTAAACTACTTACTCAAAACTAAATAGGGCCCACCATGTTTTTTGGCTGCAACTTAAAATTTAACCTAAATAATCAGTTTTTATGAATATACAAGTTTTAAGAGTGCATTCAGGAACAGTTTAAACATAAATGTACGATGTTTTTTTCGAGTACTTTACTTTTTTAGCTACCCTTTTGAAACCAATGTGAATTTTGTCGGAATAAACATTCATAAGGGCTCCTAAACATGTCAGCTTGACGGTTCAATGCAAAGTTCAATGCATAACTTTGTCAACAACTACTAAGATAACTTTATTTATACAAAAAAGGTGACTGGTTCGAGGTGGGCCCTATTTTGTTTTGAGTAGTTTATTTGCAGAATTGCAGATATAGTCAGTTCCGCGAGATACCTAGGCTATTGTGTTATAGTGAAAAGGTATTTACTAAAGACTTCATTTAAATCCTATAGTAATATTGTTTGTCGCCAAAAATCAAACGGAAAAGATACAGCATAGTTGTAAATTTTAGCATAAAACAACTATGCTCTCACCTATCATCCCTTAACTTGTTGTATATTTCGTAACAGAGAAAAAACATAATTTGCATAGATAGTTGGATGGTATAACAATCCTTAGATCAAGCAGACAAAAGTGCCTACAGACTGACAGTTTACTGTTAAAATAAATACTGGGCAACGGGGCATAAAAATATGGAGACTCCGGGCTGAAGCTGTGATATTATTAATGGAATAACACGACCCGATCAGTTCGTGCACAGCAATCACCATACACAGTTTGTCAACCGCCACCATCAATGGAACATCAGCGAGAAACGAGATTATACGTGACGTCCCGCTGCGAGCTGACGAACGTGTGGTGGACACGCGGCGGCGCGGCTATAGTATATCTATGTATCGCTACTACGGCGCGTCATCGCTATATTTTTAAGTATTTTTACGTTCAATTATACCTATACACTAGACGCAACACGCGCCCTAAGAAAAGCTTTTCTTCATTTAGCAAATAATTTAATACCTCCGGACACATTGAAAAAGGACCTAAATAAAATGGTATTTTTATCAGTTGGCAACATCGCAACACAATAACTGATTAATAATTTTGATGAATCCCTGTTTCCCTACCTTTGTCTCAATAAAATCTTTTACCCAACCTTATAATATAAATAAATAACTTGACATTGGCTAAATGCGCAAACTACGCGAAGCCAGAACAATATAAAAAAAAAAAAAAAAAAAACTGCATAACTGTCACTTGTCAATGTTCTGCTTTGCATTGATTCAAAGAGTACTATACTAGGACTGATCCATTGATTTCAATTCAATTGATTTGTGCAGAATACATGTGTGAGGAATTGTCTACTAATGACACGATAAAACTAGTAATGTTATATTAAAACTTAACATATTAATCACTCAGTGTATATTTTCATCAAAAAAATTGAGAACTTAATTTTTCTTCGTATAAAACATGGATAAAACATTTCTAAAACCTGTACAACCTAAAGTTTTCAAAGCGATCAAAGATTTAGACATTAATGCAATTAAGAAATTCACACTAGAAGAACTAAGACCTATAATACCATGTCTAGTTCGTATGGCACTTATTGCTCCTCTAGACACAACCAGAGCTTGCGGTGAAGCCAAGAAAGATATACTTACATTGCTATCTGGTATAGACTTAGTTAATTTTATTGTTTCTCTCTTGTCTATTGAATTTAATGCATTAGAAACAGATGTCAAGAGAGAACAACAAATGAGGTAAGGTATTGCTGCATATAACTATTAAACTTTCCCAAGTGTGGTCATAATACTCCTAAGACTTTGTTCCTCCGTTTCAGACTAAAAAATGGATCGCAATGCACTGAAACGTTTCTTATACAAAGTATAACCAATGGCATAACTAATGATTTTGAGCAGTCTGACTCGTCCCGGCGAGTTCGCCTGATTATATCAGAACTGTTGCTCATGCAAGCACAACTAGTTGAGTACAATCAAAACAAACATACTAACATTGAGTGTTGTGTGAAGCCATCGGAATTGTTTGACAATGATGTGTACTTGGAAGAGATTTGTGATGTCATCAACATTAGCCTTGCAGAGCTGCCGAACTTACTCAATGTTGTTGATTTTGTTGAAGTATTACTATATGTCAATAAAGGTCCTATATTGATATCATGGATAGTAGCCAATATGCCTGATACGTTACAAGAAGGTGGGTTTTAGTATCATTTAAAATGTTGAATTGTCATTTTTGTCTTTTATTTTGAATGCCAGAGCATAAACACATGCATGTGCCCTCCACGCCAAGCTACAAAATTATTTCTTCTTGTTAGCATGAATTTCCCAATAGCCATGGTCTCTTTAATTTGCTTCATGTCATTAAATATGTACTAGAGGTTCAATTTTTAAGATATAAACACACATAAAAGTAATGACTTAATTGTTTATTTCATGTTATAGTGTTGTTGCCATTGTCACATATTTGTGTTGTTGGCGTACAGGGCATGCCCTTGTTTGTCAAAGTCAAATCATTTATTTCAAATGGGCACAAGTAAGGCACTTTTGAACGTCAAAATGAACAAGAAATAGAATTGATTCTAGTCGCCCCTTCCAAAAGGTAGTTTCGTGTGGAGAAGAATGGACAAGAAACTCCACCGTTACTCTTTTAAAATGTTTTACAATGTTTTGTATACATGAATTATAACATTATATGTGAAGACGATGCACCCATAATAAAAACATTACACCACAAAAGGTGAAAAGAAAACCACATATAGTAATGGCAGGTAAACTTAAGTAATAGTATGTCAAAAGTACATGGTGCTCACATATTTACAAACATTCTAAAAGTTAATAATAATAAAAAATCAATCAATGTGTGAGAAGTTATTTCAACATGTTAAAATAGTATTTTACGAATAATTAATTATTACCTAATTTACTTAGCAACCAGTTTGATTTTGTCTAGACACTAGATTGCCCTGTGGAGCAGGACCAGCATGTTTCCAAGCATCCTTATCCTTTATATAATCCTCTAATTTGTAATATGCTTGTTTACAAAGTGTATTTTTAATGTGAGTTTTAAATTTTCTTTCATTCAATTGCAGAATGTCACAAGGTATTTTGTTGTAACATTTAACACAGAACCCCATAAAAGATGTACCTATGTACTTTTGATAACCTAAAAAAGGGTTGATCTATTTTATCTTTATTTCTAGTATTAAAGTTATGCCTATCACTTATTTTGTTAAAAAGATGTCGATTTTTTCTTACATACATAATGTTTTCATATGAATTGGCAAGGTACCGTCATAATATTAATACTTTTAAACAGTTCCCTAAGCGATTCGCGGCGACGTAGATTGTAAATAGCTCTGATAGCTCGCTTTTGCAAAATAAAAATGGATTCAATGTCAGCAGCCCGACCCCACAGTAAAATGCCATACGACATAATGCTGTGGAAGTAATTAGAGTAGACCAAACGCGCGGTTTCTACGTCTGTCAACTGCCTTATCTTTCTAACAGCATAAGCGGCCGAGCTTAGCCGTCGCAAGAGTTGTTATGTGGGGACCTCATTGTAACTTGTCGTCTAGCGTGATTCCCAGGAAAACCGTCTGCTTAGTAAATTCTAGCTTTTCTCCGTTCAACATGATGTCACAATCGCTACTTTTAACATTAGGTAATTTAAATCGAATGCATTTGGTTTTTTTTTTGATTAAGTACCAAATTATTTACCGTAAACCAATCTTGGACCTGAAGAATAGAGTTATTCACGTCGTCAAGATTTTGTGAGCGTCGATCAATTTTACAAATTAATGACGTGTCATCTGCAAATAACACCATCTTCGGTTGATTTTGAAGTATTTGGGGTAAATCGTTGATGTAAACTAAAAATAGGAATGGACTCAATATCGAACCTTGAGGAACGCCCATTGTCATTTCCGACCCCAGCGAGTTGTCACGTATATGTGACAATGGCATTCAAAAGATTACACTAATTTTTCTTACAAAATGTATCAAACACAATCCATAGACAGCTGAATCATTTGATGCACTTCTGTTTCAGTGGCTGAATCCCTTGTAATGAATTCCGATAGAAGTGAGGAAGGTGGCATTAGAGCTAAGACTCTGAGTGTCCTGTGTGCAGCCTGTCCTTACTTAGCGGCTGCTGTTAGAGCTAAAGCAGCATCATCTTCCAGGTTGCCTTCGTTGGTCATCACCCTCACATTAACACACCACCAGGATGACTTGGTGAGATACTTTTAGCAGCTTAAACTCAATGTTCTACCAAAACATCTGTAGTTCTTCCCTATTAAAAAAAATGTTACATAGGTACATGTTGAAACTCTTACTTGGTCAAAACTACTTATGACTGCAAAAAAAATCTTCCAAGTTTAACCAGTCAAATGTTATATGAGGTTCACAAAAAAAAAATCTCTTGAAATGACAACATACTACTCTGTCAAGAAAGTACCGGGAAAAGATCAATAATACACAAAATGTCTGTTATTCATCCAAATTTATTTTATCACCTTCAAAGTATGCTCCTTTAGAAACGATACACTTGCGCCAACGAATAATCCATTCATCAAAACATTTTTTAAACGCTGCTTCCGGAATTGAGTTCAGTTTTCGCCGCGAATTCTCCTTTATGTCTTCTATCGATTGAAAACGGGTGCCACGAAGTGGTAATTTGAGTTTAGGAAAAAGAAAAAAGTCAGCAGGAGCCATATCTGGTGAATATGGTGGTTGCTGGATGGTATTTGTTGAGTGTTTGGTCAAAAATTCGTTCACAATGATAGCCTTGTGCGAAGGCGCATTGTCGTGGTGCAAAATCCAAGAATTTTCTTTCCACAAATCTGGCCTTTTTCATCGAATTTGCTCTCTTAAACGCCGCATAACGCTCAAATAATATTCTTTATTTACCGTTAGACCTTCCGGTAAGAATTCAGAGTGCACAACACCGCGATAGTCAAAGAAAACAGTCAACATGACTTTGACTTTTGATCGACTTTGGCGTGGTTTTTTCGGTTTCGGTTCAGTTGGAAGGCGCCACTCCGAAGCTTGTTGACTAGTTTGCATGTCAAACTCGTAAGCCCACGTCTCGTCACCAGTAACAATGCGTTTCATGAATGTTGGGTCCGAACTGACTCGTTCTAGCATGTCCTCAGCGACTTTCATGCGATTGAGTTTTTGGATAAAATTCAGATCTTTTGGGACAAGCCGAGCAGCAACATGTTTCATACCCAAATGATTAGTTAAAATGGTACGGATCGACTCGTGAGATACAGAAAGTTCGGCGGCTATCTCTCTCAGAGTTGAATGGGGATTTTCAGTCACTATTTTCTTCACTTTTGCGATGTTATCTTCAGTTGCAGACGTTGACGGCCTACCAGAGCGAGGCAAATCTTCCATCACATCTCGACCGCTTTTGAACGCTTTGAACCACTCATAAGCACGAGTTTTTGATAAAGTCGATTCACCGTAAGCCTTCTGTAACATTTTCAGTGACTCCGAACACGAAATTCCATTGGCGATGCAAAATTTAAGACAAACTCTTTGTTCGATATTTTTGTCCATTATGGAATTCGCAATACACACTATATATCATATTACTAAAACCAGCACTGTATTTAATATAAATAACAGATGCAACTCAAACTCCGCGCCAAAATGGAAAACAGTTGTGCCAATCTAACAACTACAAAAAAACAAAAATTTGAATTTGGAACCATAAACAAATCATCCATTCCCGATACTTTTTTGACTGAATGTATAATGAAAATCGTTGAGCTCTTACAATCGAATGGGTTAAGTATGATTTCGAAGTTTTTTAAAGCCATCAAAAAATGATTAGTCTGGTAAGTTTTGATACATGCATAGGTTCAGAATGCCAGCTGCTAGGATTGTTACAGAGTACATCCTCGTTTTGCTTCGGCCACATGCACACCCGCATTTTTTTTTATTTATTCCAACAATATTCTCCTCAATATTAACATGAATTTTGTATTATGACAATTTAATGATGATGACAATGTGAAGTTTGTGTAATGACAAATTACAGGTTTCATTCATGTCTGGACTTTTACTTGGCTCAGATCAGGCTACCAGGGCCTGGTTCGCGACATTCTTGCGTAACTCTCACAAGCGAGCCAAAGGCGATGGTCATGCAGCCTTAACCAGACTTCGCCAAGAGTTATTGAACAGGCTGAAAGATGCTACTGCCGGCGTTGAAGCATCAGCCCTATTGAGGCTGTACTGTGCTCTCAGAGGCATTGCAGGAATAAAGTTCCAAGATGATGAAGTTGCCGGCCTCTTGAGACTCGTAACCCAGAAGCCACCACCTACACCAGCTGGAGTCAGATTCGTTTCCTTGAGTCTTTGTATGATTCTTGCCTGTCCATCACTCATGGGTAAATATTAACTTAAAAGTTATGCAAATATGTTTTAAACTCATCAACATAAATATAAAGTTTTCAGCAGATCTGTATTTCCAAGGTAATTTTAAAATACCAATATAAGTAAGTACAACAATTCCAGACTGCTAAATTTTTTGGAAATAATTACTATATTGTTATGCATTTCCGTGATGTCTTTTTCGTGACATCTGTCTTTTCTTTTTGTTTGTTCAACTTTTTGTTTAATCATAATAACTGAAACTATGTAGATACTTGATATAATATATGTATCTAGTTTTAGTAAGAGAAGTAGGTATATCCTCTTTTTTCTCTACCTGTTTTCTTCTTTATAATTTTCTAACTTGAAAAAATTCAATTATTTTGTAATCTTAGATGTAATATTTATCGTAAAATTAAAAATGAATGAATAATTAAATAAAATTCAATTTATTTCCAGCTGCTCCTGACCATGAAAAGAAAGCTATAGAATGGGTACAATGGTTGGTCAAAGAAGAAGCTTACTTTGAGAGGTAATAAAACACAACAGGCTTCAAATGGACTCATTGATTTCATGTAATAAATACAGGGTTATTTGTAAAACACCAGAAGAGGTCATTGTACTCATCATTATGAACAACTTTTACTATGGGACCAAACCTGAAATCGCGAAAAAAAATTCAGCTGTTCCCTACATTTATGTTCGTATAACTCTTCAAAATGTAAGGAACAGCTGATTTTTAAGCGGTTTCTGGTGTTTTACAAATAACCCTGTATATGATGAATGTATTAAAGAAACATCTAATGTTTTTCTCAATTCTGTTACAGTAATTCCGGAGTCACAGCATCTTTTGGCGAAATGTTACTGTTGATAGCAATTCATTTCCACTCTGGACAACTGACTGCCGTGGGTGAACTTGTTTGCGCAACCCTAGGAATGCGAGTACCCGTGCGACCCAATGGGCTCGCGAGAATCAAACAAGCTTTCACACAGGAAATATTTACAGAACAGGTACGAATTAATATTATCGTTTTGATTACTCCTATGTCATAATAACAATAACTTGTTGAAATGAACTCACTTTTATTGCCTTTTTTTTATAATTCAGGTTGTAACAGCCCATGCCGTCAAAGTCCCGGTAACAGCGAATCTCAACAGCAATATACCAGGATATTTGCCTGTTCACTGCATTCACCAACTATTGAAATCTCGAGCATTTTCTAAACATAAAGTCCCCATAAAAAATTGGATATACCGACAGATATGTAACTGCACTGCACCCCTGCATTCGGTTATGCCAGCTTTAGTTGAAGTGTACGTTAACTCGATTCTTATTGTTAACAACAAAGGCACTAACGAATATGTAAACAAGCCAATTATGGAAGAAGAAATCAGAAAAGTTTTCAGAAACTCTATTTTCGGAGCTAATTTTGATGTGCAAAGGAAACCATTTGCGCCAGTGGAAATCGATAATGGAGAATCAATGGAGATTAACATAGAAAAGCCAACTTTAGCATCTCAGCTGCTACTAATTTACTACCTTCTACTGTATGAAGACGTAAGACTGGCCAACACAGCCACACTTATGGCCAATGGCCGTAAAGTTAAGAGCTACTCTGCAGCTTTTCTATCTGAATTACCGATTAAATATTTACTACATCAAGCTCAGAAAGACCAGATGAGTTACGGTGGTTTATTCAGCCCCCTCCTCCGTCTGTTGGCCACTCACTTCCCCCAACTGTCTCTAGTTGATGATTGGATGGACGATCAAGTCTTTGGAGACTTGAATCGTCACCAAATCGACATAAATCTCTCGGAAATAGCTATCAATGATGCATTCCGAACCATCGAAGATAACCCGTACAAGACGGGAAAGATTTTAAAAGCTATGCTTAATAAAAATCCTACAGATATCTGGCCTTATGCAGAAACATTTGTTAAATATTTCAAAAGCGTACTAGGAAATGAAGTGCCGCGACATATCCAAGAGTTATACCACGAAGTTTGGTTGCGTCTCAATACAGTGTTGCCACGATGTCTTTGGATTATGACAATCAATGCGTTATTGGATATCAATGGTGGCGTCAAGAATGTTACTATCACCCAAGAGAATGTTTTAGTCGACCCACTACAAGTTTTGCGCTGCGACATTCGGGTATTTAGATGTGGCCCTATTTTGAAAATAATTCTTAGAATTCTCGAAGCTAGTTTGGCTGCTTCAAGAAGCCAACTGAGTCGACATTTATTAGACAAACCTCTACTCGAAAAAAGCGGGCAACTGACGTCAGACGCAGAGAGGGAAGAATTAAAGAATGCTTTAGTAGCGGCACAGGAGAGTGCCGCCCTGCAGATATTGCTGGAAGCTTGTCTGGAGACTTCTGAAGACGAGGCTAAACCGGAACTAATGTGGTCTCTTCGTGAAGTTAGAAGTATAATTTGTTCTTTCTTACATCAAATATTTATCTCGGAACCATCCCTAGCTAAGCTGGTACACTTTCAAGGGTATCCCAGGGAGTTACTACCGGTCACCGTTCAAGGAATACCTTCAATGCACATATGTTTGGACTTCATACCAGAACTTCTAAGTCAAGCGTCACTCGAAAAGCAAATATTTGCTGTAGATCTCGTGTCACATCTATCTATACAGTACGCTTTACCAAAAGCTATGTCTATTGCGAGGTTATGCGTGAATACTTTGTCGACACTTCTATCGGTTCTACCAAGTGACTTGCGATTGGAGCTGTTTCAGCCAGTCCTAAAATCTCTAGTGCGGATCTGTACGGCATTTCCTTCTCTATTAGAAGATATAACTTCCCTGTTACTACAACTCGGGAGAATATGCGAGTCTCAGGCGTCTCTCGGTCACTGCTGGAATGATACTAGTATCCTAGGCGAAGGAGCTTACGTACCCTCAGAGGTGCAACCAGAAACAAAGGTTCTAGTTGCTGAAGTTTTATGCCGAGACATAAAAGTAACAATGTCTGAAATAGTTGAAAAAGCACTATTGAATGATAAGTTGTATTAAAATTTATAAAAATCGATTAGTGGCCGTGCCACATATAATTTGTAAGTTGAAAATTATCTTTAATACATCTATTTAGTTTATTGTGATCAGTTTTATTCATCATCATTCTACTGCCCTTATGTTTTGGGTTCGAGCTATGCTATCTTCCTCCATATTATTCTCTATTAGTCGGTATCGCAGTAGTCACCACTTTTCTAGCCATATCACCTTTCACACAGTTCATTCATCGTTTCTTCTTCCTGGAGGTACTCTTAGAGCCAACCACATTCAAAAATCTCTTTACGACATATTCCTCACTCCTCAAAATTCCAAGCCCATACCGTGATTTCGTCAGCGGAATTGTCCGAAAGGGTTAACGCTACCCCGGAAGATAAAGCGCTAAAGAAAGAACATGGATGGGTTTTAGTCAGTAAGAGTCATCAAATAATCTGTATATCTATCCAGAACAGTTGTTTGTTAGTATAAGGATATGCTTACCTTTTATTTTCACTGGATACAAAATGAACAACCACCTTTTTAAGATATTACTTTAATACATTACAAGCAACATACTTGATGGTTCAACAGAATGTTGTAATTCCAACTGTCTATACATCCAAGCGCATTGATTTCTTGCTGCGTGGTTTCCGATGTCATGGTATAATTGGGCCTGAAAGTATTACAACCAATAATATGAGTAAAAAAAATAGATAAAAAAAAATTTTTATTTCCTACTTTTTAGTTCAAATTAATGTATTGTCATCGGTCCTCGATAAATCTACAAAGTTTGAGTGAAATCTGGCCGTTTAAAGTGGGTGAAAATCGCGTCTAAAGGAGTCGGTTACAAACATACATACATACAAGTGAAGCTAATATAAAGCGTGTAAAAAAACTATTATCAAATTATTGCATTGTCATCGGTCCTTGAGACGTGTGCAAAGTTTCAAGTTGATCAGACTTTTAGAAACCGGTGAAAATTAAGCTCAAAGATTCCGTTACATACATACATACATAGATACAACCCGAGCTAATAAAAGCGTGTTAAAAAGAGATGGAAAGATTATACGCGCTCCGCAAGTGGCACGTTAAAACTTGGCTAATCATTAGCAAACCGAAAAACGAACTCTGTCGCGCTGTCGTAAACGGAGGCAACATAATTATGCTTGTCTCTTTTTGGCCTATTATTACGACATGCCCTATTACAACCACGGGTCAACACTACGACATAGTCCTACTTTCAAGTGTCATCTAATTTGTATAAGAACAAAATTTACAAAAAAAAATGCATTATCGTTTTTACGACTAAAACTGTAAAAATCAATAGATTTGATCTAAATATTCCAAGTATGGTTGAACATTATATACATTTATATCAACCATTTTATTACGTAGGTAGATACTAAAGCGCGTTTGTTTGTCTTAATTGTTCGTGCTTAAGTTCAAGCCCATAATCTAGCTTACCTGTAAATACCATGTTTGTAATAACCGAACATGGGCGCCAACTTTGGAGAAGTTCTTTTTGACAAATTCTAATGCTTCACAACACGACTGCAGTACTTGCAAACGAGCCTCGCCACACGGCGCCGCAGTTGCAATCCGACACTTAGTGTAAAGCAACATAGCTGAAATTAAATAGAATCCTTAGAAAAACAAAAACCTACAGACAAAAATCTAAATTAATTCTGAAACAGTTCTACGATATCCGTTGCTCTATTCTGATTCATTATTTAGAGTTTTGTTCACAGAAACTTTCAATTGAACGATTCAATTGAAATAAAATGTATTTCAATTGATCCGGCAGGCTTCGGGCCCCTTTCTTGATGCTGACATCTCTTTAAGGGCGCGCGTGGAACACGAAAGCGCCGTCCGGCACTGGCTTGGTCTTGATCGGACGATGAACTATCTATTACTCACCGTCCGCAGGCACACACCTACGTATACATATGCTATGTTTATTACTAGCTTTGCCGTGGGAACGTGGGTTCGCATCGGTGCGAAGCCGGAGCAGCTCGCTAAAGTCGTACAACTGTTTCAGAATCAAATGAATGTTATTTTGTACTTTACCTCGCGCCATGTCGTATGCACTGCCATCAGCCATAATAGGGGGCAAAGCTGCCCTGACAAGAGTTAAGGCGTTCTTCGCACATCCCATGCTCAGTTGTACATTAGCTAAATGCATTTCAGCTGTGGCAGCTAAATTATGCAAATGGTATACTTTTGCTGACCACAAAGCTTCATTCAGCAACATTATATTTGTGGATTGAATATTACTAAACGAGTGCTGGACTTGTGACATCAGTATCATAGCTTTCACCCTCAGAGATACAAAGTGTAGGCTGTCATCCTCAGTTTTGCAGTAATCTAAGATGTCGTACAGGGATTCCAGCGCTTCGGTCGCATCGCCCTTTAGGTAATACATCTCGGCTTTTAGGATTTGACTCTCCCATCGATCTGAGGACGCCAACTGTCTGATACACTGATCTGCCTCCTCCCATTTACCTATAAACGATGCAATATAAGGCAAACATAAGGAAACATTGCACGGGTCACTGGTAAAGTGTCAAATTAAATTTTCTGACGAGTGATGAACCTTCACAGATAGGTACTTATGATGGACATCAATCATCTAATCACGTCACGGGAAACAAAGAACAAAATCTAACCACACAATTTCAATTAACCATGAGTTTTAAAATCTTTTTTCTTTTTGTTTTATTGTCATTACTTCATAAGATCAATATCGAATCCTATCACGTCTGTTAAATTTCGTTAGCAAATTTTCTAATTAAATTCCCCGTCGAGGGAATAGCATGGCGGAGCTAATACTGACCGGCGTTGAGCGCCCGCTCGGCGTGGAAGCGCGTGGCCACGGCGCGCGTGCGCGGACAGCGGCGGCGCTCGGTCAGCGCCTGCGGGCCCGCGCCCGCGCCGGCCAGCGCCTGCGGGACCGCGCCCGCGCTGGCCAGCGCCTGCGGGCCCGCACCCGCGCCGGCCAGCGCCTGCGCCGCCGCGCCCGCGCCGCGCCACGCCGCGCACGCCGCCGCGCCAGCACCGCCCAGCGCCAGCGCCTCCGTCGCGTGCCACACGCTGCCGCTGCCCACGTTGCATTCTGTACGGTGGTACAACAACACCCCTTATAGCATTGGAATAGAGATAGAACTATATCTCCTGTATAGCATCATCTCTTTACAAGACTGTGCAGGAGATTTTTTTTATGCGTCGCGCCGCCTATTCGGCCGCTCTATGCCGATCTGGTTAGGTACGTGCTATGTTGGGTTGACACGTGCTTGACGACGAGCTGATGATATGAAGTGCTTATAGTAATATGTGTGCGATGACCAAGACCTTTAAAATGGCAGTGCTAAGCCAATTAAATATTTCATCAACATTAACACAAAATAAACTGGCGACATACTGGTGTTTAGATCGAGTAGAAGTTGACATGTCACCGACGCCATTTCGGTTTTTCCATAGAGTGCCCATAACGCAGCCGTGTTCGCGAGCCCGGCCATCGTGAGGTCGGTCATTGAGTGCAGGTAGTTGATGGAATCTCCTCTCATTATGACCTGTAAAGATTACAATAATATATATATTATATTATAGTAGGCATCGATGATTTACATCAGCTCTGAAAGTAGATAAAGAGAGAGCAAAAATGGTATTTTTGTACACTTCAATGTTTTGTTTGTATTGTAGAATGTTATAGAAATAAATACTTCCTATTTTTATCTAGATAGTTCGGAATTATTATAATATTGAATATTTTCAGTCAACCTGCGACACATCTTACCTGAAATATATACGCAGGCTTTGCGCCATTCACAGCGGCGTGTTGTGCAAGCAGCTGTGCCGCTGCGGCCGTGTGGCGCGGGTGCGAAGGCGTGGCGGCGGGGGCCGCGGCAAGCGGCGTGGCCGGGGCCCCGGGCGGCGGGTCACGCGGGGCCCGCGTGAGCAGGGCCGCCCGTCGCGCGCGCCCTCCTGCGAGCGCGCCCCACGTGGCCGCGCCCACCAGGCATGGGTAGTCCGCTGCCTCCTGCGCGCGCGCCAGAGCCTCGCGCACCGCCTCCATAGCCACCGACCTGATGAGACGGATGCGACACATCAAAATATCAAATGGAATGTGAAAGGAATTTGAAAAATAAAATCTTGAGCGGCGCAAGACGCAGTAGCGTTTTAACGGACTTCTACTTTTTCTACTGAAGCTCGCGCCATATTCCTACTCTAAAGGCAATAAATTACATTTGTTGAGCTAGAAACAGTGTTTCTCACCTGTGACCGAAATGAGTATGCATAGCCGCCCTGTTTAAAGCTGCGTAACGGAAGTTCTTGTTCCTATCATTGCCTGTATTGTTTCCTGATGAGTTGAATATGGTGCGATCGAAATAATTATACAAAGAGTCCTGGGCACCACTGAACTCCTTCGTGCGGATACAGTTAAGAAAACTGAGGAAATGCTGAAAAAATACAATTCATTACTACAAATAACAAATTGCTATTTTCAAGCCCACATTTTACACAGCTCAATTTGTTATTTCATAATCATAATACATTTATATCATATATTTTAAAGCCCTAAATAAAAAATAAATTATCACTAAATAAGTTTCCTGTTAAAGACACTTTGTTAAATTATGTTAACCATTAACCAACCATCTACTTACAATATCAGGGTATTCAGGAATATCATTAATTATTTGTATGATTGTCTTCTGTAACTGTCTGGGTGCCATTGCTTTGTTCTCATTGATTTGTAACAAATTTGCTTGTTGTGCTGTAAATAGTTCTGCTTGCTTTCTTGACCACTGGCATTCTTCAAAACTTAAAATCATTAAAAAAAGACAATTTTATTTATTAAGTACATCAAAAGTACCTATGTTTTAGATGATGAAAATGTCCAAAAAGATATGGTATACACAGTTAATCAACAGTAGGTACTATAACTTACTTATCTCTGTCTATGATATGCATCCGCATTGATAACTCCAGTGGTTTAGATTCTTCAGGAACCGGTGATGTGGTTGTGGCTTGCTGCTCCATGTTGTTTAATTTCTGCATCAACAAAGTTTCAAAATACATTAATGAGGATAAAGAGGAATTAATAAAAGATAATTATTAATTAATTTCATGTTACCTCCTTGCTTAATGATCTCATCATCAAGCCAGGCCTGCCTCTCTGATAATACAGACAAAATGACTTGTACAATGATACCACTTGCACAAAAGTTAATCTATCTAAGTGTAGCAATATTCTCCTTAAATATAATCCTGAAAGTTAATATTGGAACATTAATAAAATTAATATATAACCAGGATGTTGCAACTGGTATACAAGTAAGTATAAATAAAATATGTTTTTACCTAATACACTGTACCTAGACATGATACAAGGATTAGACTCAATCATCAGCTTGTCGATTGTTGAAGTAACACAGTCCATCAGAGCACTCACTCCATTAACATATATGTTCTGAAGACGGACACAAAAGTTCTGTAGGTGGACACTTAGTAGATTATACTTCCCATCAGTGAGAAGGGTCTCCAACTCTTTAAATTCCATATCTGGGCACTATAACAAGAAAAGGTGTTCAGTAGCAGCTTAATTATTTTCATAGGTGTAGCTATTTAACATTCACAACTTATACATATGTACTACTACTATACATACAAATAAATACCTAAAGTATTTATTTATTTATCGGATCAGCAGTTCTGAAGATTTGTGAGGAAATTGGTACTCATGATATGGTAGGGCATGTTATGCATAGGAATTAAGAAAATGTTATCAAAAAGTTTTGAGTATGAATATGGATAGCTAAATCAGTAGGGGAAACCAAAGAAATAATGGATGAACTATGCGAAATATATATGATATGACAAGATAGGGAGTGACTACCGAGATGTAACTAACAGAGAGAGTATGGGAGAAAAAGACATGTTCTGCTGACCCCAAATAAATCGGGTGAAGGGCAGAAGAATGATAATAATGATGGGTAAATAGAAATTTGCATCAATTATATTTTAAATATGAACACCTTACTTTACAGATATTTGGGAGTTATCCCATGAGAGGTAAATAACATAAAAATTATTCAGATATTAAAATAGAATAGTATTTCAATAAGTACCTGAATTAGTTTAAGAGCAAGCATACAGAAGTCCTTTCTATATTTAGGGGCCACAGTGCAATCTATCATCCTGTTTGCTGAAACATTTAGAAAAATAAACTTCTTGGAAGTAGTTTAAAATAACAACATAAAATAAAGTTGAACTGGAAAAAAAGGAATTGTAAAAATAGAATCCATTGTAAATGACATTAAGTAGAAATTGCAAATAAATGGTTTCATGCAAATACTTACATTCAATTTTCAGTAGGCCATATTCCCTAATAAAAGCTACTACTGCAATTTTGTGAGGAGTGATATTTTCAATATTACCCTTGACATTAATAAGTTTCATAAAGTCTATATTTTCACTACCTGAATCCATTTTTATTTGAAGAAACAAACAGATAATGCTAAAATATATGTATCGTTAGATAGAACCCTCTGCAAGGAAAGATTTTTTCGCTTTTCTTTACGTTTCAAAATGTCAAACTCAAAAATAGTAAACAAACAATGTAGAATGTACCACAGATTTTACCACAGATCAGATTATCTAGATCTCTAGTAGAGTAGCGAGACAGTAGAGTAAACGAGTAAATGAATAAACTAATTTGTCTATACTCAATGCTGAACGAATTTTGGTCTATTCCAGTACCAGTTGCGACATACGGATACGGACATACATTTTAATTTTTATTATATAGTCGCGACAATGCTTGTTGTTGTGATAACAATTTTATTTGTTAATTTGTAATAAATATTCGCACATTTTGCGAAAATGCGGAGACAAAGTCTTAATTACTCATAATTTGTGATGGGATATACTTACAGTTTTAAGTTATTATTTTTGTTTTTATAATTATTGTTTTACAAGTGGTAGCCATAATAATGGAAAAAGCGAAGGTTGCGTTTACTATTTTAGTGTTATATTTTGTTGTTACGACTGAAACTTCACGTGTTACTGTTTATCCCGGAGATACATTACCTCACCATGGTCGTTGTGAGCCTATTACTATTCAGTTTTGTCAAGAAATCAGATATAATCAAACTATATTTCCTAACATGTTAAATCACGCGAAGCAAGAAGACGCTGGGCCCGAAGTCCACCAGTTTACACCTTTGATAAAAATCAATTGTTCACTAGATCTGAAATTCTTTTTGTGTTCAGTATACGCACCCGTATGCACAATATTAGACACGCCTATTCCTCCTTGTCGACATTTATGTGAATCGGCAAAACAAAATTGTGACGAGATTATGATAACCTTTGGATTTCATTGGCCTGAACATTTGGAGTGCACAAAGTTTCCTGTGGCCACTGATGAAAACGTGATATGTGTTGGTGATAACAACATAACTCATGAATCTCGAAAATATACTGAATCGAAACTTCCTAAAGTGAACTTTAAGAATAACAATGAAAGAGATCCAACCAAACTTCATGGAGCTAAAGACTATGGATTTGTTTGTCCTGTACAATTTAAAGTCCCTAAGAACTTGGACTTAGAGTATTCACTTAAAGTTGGGGATAAAGTTGAATACGATTGTGGGGCTCCTTGCACTGGAATGTTTTTCAGCCAGGATGAAAAAAACTTTGCCCGATTATGGATTGGCATCTGGGCAACAATGTGTACTGTTAGTTGCCTGTTCACAGTATTGACATTTCTTATAGACACAGACAGGTTCAGATATCCAGAAAGGCCTATTATATTCTTGTCAGTATGTTACCTCATGGTAGCTGCAGCATATGTAATGGGCTGGAGTGCACGTGACAGTGTTAGCTGCCAAGGCCCATTCCCTACCACAATTAGTGGAGCAAGATTACCTAACATATCAGTAATTACACAAGGAACTAAACATGAACCTTGCACAATACTCTTCATGGTGGTTTATTTCTTCAGTATGGCCTCAAGTATTTGGTGGGTTATTTTAACACTGACATGGTTTTTGGCAGCTGGTCTCAAGTGGGGACATGAAGCTATTGAAGCAAATTCTCAGTACTTTCACTTAGCTGCATGGGCTGTGCCTGCTATCAAAACCATTTCAATATTAGCCATGGGAAAAGTTGATGGTAAGTATTTAACTTATTTACACAAACCCTGTCATTAACACAGCTGTGTGTTTTCTGTTCCATCTCACAGTGCCCCATATACATAATTATGTATATGCCCAATACAGTTTTCATCCATTCTAAGATCAGTGCATTCATCACAAATATGGTTTATTGTTAACAAACTACAATGCGTGTTGAAGGCGCTCAGTAGGGTTTTTGACAACATGTATGTGTGTGGCACTCGCTAATAGGCAGTATATAAATATTTCTCACACAGTGTCCATCTCTGAAATACTTTCCACCACTGCCACAGAATAATTAATAGCCATTGTGTCAAACAGCTAAAGCTGTTTTGAGGGCATTTAGATAACTCAACTTAATAGTATAAATTGGTTAGTTATGTCAAAGTATTATATAAAAGCGAAATATCTGAAAAAATACTCAAAAACTATTCAGCAGGATTTCTCAGAAATTCAGTCCCCAAGTGTGTTAATGAATGTGGCCTGCTGGGCATGTTTTCATATTTTGCTGGCTAGATCCAACCATGGCATTTAAAAGGTTAAATAGGTGGTTAACATAGAACAACCTAGGTAGTTTGAATGGAAAACTGTAATTTTATATGAGGCATAATGTAAAACATCTTAATGGAAATTGCACCCATAGATGAAAGTTTGTGTGGATGTTTTTGTATTAGCTGTGGAGTGTTATACTTTATATCCAAACTTCTTCATGAGATTCTATGAGACCCTAATGAAAGTATGCTCTTGCAAATAAAAAATCCCATGGATTAATTTCTAACCTTTTCAAGCAGCCGAAGCCTATGGTAAAAATATTAAGTTTGTTTTTGTTTTGTTTCAGGCGATGTTCTTTCTGGTGTTTGCTATGTTGGACTTTGGGATGCTGAAGCATTACGAGGATTTGTTTTGGCGCCACTCTGTGTCTATCTAGTTCTTGGAACAATTTTCTTACTGGCAGGCTTTGTATCACTATTCCGTATCAGAACTGTTATGAAACATGATGGAACAAAAACAGACAAACTAGAGAAATTAATGATTCGTATTGGTGTGTTTGGTGTTTTATACACAGTACCAGCATTAATAGTGATTGCATGTCTTTTCTATGAACAAGCAAATTTTGATGATTGGATGGTAACTTGGCATCGTGATATGTGTTCTATTCCTCTGTATTCTATTCCATGCCCTTTCACACGTAGAGAAACAGACAGACCTAAATTTGAAATGTTCATGATCAAGTACTTAATGACTATGATAGTAGGAATAACTTCCAGTTTTTGGATTTGGTCAGGAAAGACATTAGTTTCCTGGCGCCAATTTTTCGATAAAATTAAGGGTCGAAGAGTCGAAGCGTATGTGTGAGCTATAAGTTGCTTGTCTCATTTGCAGCTTTTGATAAATTAAGTAAAATAGTGTGACTGACACTAACATGGCTACCATCAGGTATTTAAATTTTAAAAGCATTTTTTTTTTAATTAGTCTCCAAATATCAGATCTTCGCTAGGTACCCTCACTTTTGATATTCAAATGGGCTAAGCTGGAGTAAGCTCTCTCCAGATCGGCCACCTATAAACCCACATAACTTTTGAACCAATGACCGAATAAAAGTTATCATAATTAAAATCCCTGATGGTGGCCATGCCAGTGTCAGTCACACAATAAAATAGAAAATTTGTTTTCCCGCCGTCAATGAGGCAGCTAATACATTATGGCAGCTAATCTACCTGTAGCATTGAGAATTGAGATTATTCTTCAATATTATTGAAATTCAAAATAAGGCTGATATTGTAAATAGTTTTTTTCTCATTTATAACTATTGTGTCTTAGGTATAACATTATTTTTTATTTTTTTGTAATTATTTTTAAGAATAGAATAACAATCAAATAAAAATCATTGTATTTTTAACTTCGCTTTTTATTGTTGTGCAGAAACCATTGTCTTCTTTTCTATGCTACTTGGTGTCATCATCACGTCTGGAGTAGGAGTACGGGTGCATTTATGAGGCTACCCTCTCGTGGGAGCCCTTTCACTGTCTGTCGAACCGACTGACACCGGTTGCAAAAACAAACCGTAGCAATTAATTGCTACTATAACATGGTACCCGTTTTGTCATTTGCAAATAGTATTTATTACAGAGAAAATAGCCAAAAATTACATGTTTCACACGTTCATAACTTTTAGCAAAAAAAAGCCGACAGTGTATGTACCTACCTGTACGCTGCTGATTTGCTGAAGCCTTTTCGGATTCCACCTTGTTCGGAAGGCTAGGAGGCGTCACCCCTGCGCGAAAGGCGGTTCATGATGACCCCACTTTGCCCCACAGGTGGCGGTGCAGAGGTGATGTAAAGTGAAATAATTCCAAAAAAAAATTAAAGGATAAAAGTGGCTATTCGAGGTGTAAGTACATAATCAGATTGAAGAGGGGGAGTAAACCTGAGTTTGAAACTTTGAACTCTGTGCATACCTACTAATCGCAATGCTGACACGAAATGAATCCGTTTTGCGCGTGTTTAGACTAGCTGGGCACAATTAACCCTTCTAACCGCCCGACTAAGTATCAGTTGTCGTGCCCCCAGCGCCCAACTCATAAAAAAAAAACTTTTATTTCAGACGAATATGGTCTTGCAATGACATAAACAACGAAATCCGAACATAGATTCTCAGTCGTATAAACACGACTCAGGCGGCACGGGCACGACAACATTTGTCGTATTAATCCGACTGGGGCGGTTAAAGGGTTAAGATTGTGAGAATGTGAGCTTCCTTAAAAATTGTCATTGATCAAAT
Source organism: Hyppa rectilinea (assembly GCA_951799385.1). NCBI lineage: Eukaryota > Metazoa > Arthropoda > Insecta > Lepidoptera > Noctuidae > Hyppa > Hyppa rectilinea. The sequence goes on along the minus strand of OX637306.1, from coordinate 9,854,667 downwards.
GTAGAAAATTTTATACAATTTAATGTTGTGTAAAATAAGTATTACACCAGAGAACTCGTTGAGGGAATGTTAGGTAAGATCTTAGACCTAGGGTAAGGAGACATTTGCACTGCTCTTGGTGAATACCATAAGCGATACAAATGCCCCGCAAGTTCAGTGTATATGTATAAGTATACCTACTAGAATAAAAACTGTGGAAACGAAGGCAACTGTGACTGCCGTTGACATGAGGGCCAGTCCACACGGCGCGTTGCATCGACGCAACGCAAATATTTTGACACATAGCCGGCCTCACAGGCGCTGCACCATCGCAGTTCTCACGTTCCGTCGTCGCAGCGGCGACGCACAGTTGCGTAGACCATTTAGTAAAAACGTCGCAGTCAGTCTATAGAAATCACAGATCGGAAAAGACGTCTGGCACTGCTCCTATTACTACATCACCGTCGAAATCGACGCAAAATCACAAACCGGTATTGTTCCTACAACTGAGCGGTGCCGTTCCGGCTTCGCAATGAGTCGCAGAGAGCCCACTTCGTCTCTGGGCTGCAGTTCAGCTGTGTCACGTGTGTGCGTTGCGTTGACGCAGCGCACCGTGTGTACCTACACTTGAGGCCCCATTAGTAGGTACGTTGCGTCGCGTCGTCGGAACGGAACAACGCATTGAATACCACACCTGTGTTACGTTGACGCTGCGCCACCGCAACGCAAGAGGGTATGCACGCCGTCGCAGCTGCGTCTCGGTTGAGCCTTCCTCCTCTAGCAGTGGAACTCCGACAACGCAGTGCATCACCCTCCCTCCCACTTCGTCTCTTGTCCGTCAATCCGTTGAAACGTCGCGCGCGACGACGCAACGGTATAATGGGGCATGTCATAAAAAATTAATGGAGAACTATCTCTGTTTATGAAAAATGTCCTTCAATCAATCTGCCGAGCGTTTTCCCAACATTGTTGGGGTCGACTTGCAGTCTAACCGGATGCAGCTAAATACCCCAGTATTTTACATGAAGTGACTGCCTATCTGACCTCCACAGCCCAGTAGTTGGATAATATGATACCTACCCCTAGGTAAGACTGGCAGTCAATTTTCGGGCTTCAAAAAATGTCCATCAAAATGCATTAAATTAAAATAAACAGCTGTACTATTCAGCTTTACAGCTGAATACTGTTTCAACTTGTCTCCCTGAGATAGTTCTTCTTATTCTCAGTCACCTGTTGTCAAAGAGCCGCTCGAATGTAAGGGCTTTTTTTGCTATCGTTATTACCTACACAAGAAAAGGGTACCTACAAATTGTGTGAAATTCGTTAGGTACTCTTGTGACGAAAAATCATAATTTATGCAATAAAAACAACAAAGGAGATCAAAAAAATTCAAGACTAGGTACAGTATAATATCAAAAAGAAGAAAAAATTAAAATGTGGTACACCTAATGGTGTCTTCTGCAGTACAATAGAGTACATCATTTATACACCTTTCACTTTTTGTTAATAAGTAAGACATACCTATTATCTAACTGTAGCCTCATGATGATGCTATTAACTAGGTACCTGTGTACAATACTATTGAACTATTCCTACCAGTGATAGGAATGGGTTGTTGTTCAACCCGCCACCCGCCCCTTTCACCGTGTGCGTTCGCGCAGCGGAATGTTGTTGACTTTAAAGATTTTAATTATGCAGATATTTAGTGTATGACGTCGTATAATTGTGTATGGTAAAAAAAAAATTGTGCATGCAGCCATTGTGAAGAAATTCACCAAAAACTGATTCCGCTGGGCGAACGTTGTCCTGGCGGAACTTTTTTTAATCCATAGACTTTAGAAGAAAAGAGATGTGTCAAAAAATTAGTGTGTAATTGTGTATGTATGAATAAAATTAGTGCATGCATAAACTTCGGAGAAATTCAAGTTTCCGCTACGCGAACGTTTGGCCATTAGCTAGTTTTCATATAAAGCGCTTACATAGAGAGCTGTAGATTTTTACATACGTTGATTTGAATTTGTTTAAAAAACAGATTTAGAAAAAATCGTAGGGCTTAAAAGATAAAAATATAAACGTAAAATACGCTTATTAGGTCTTAGTTCTTAAAGTATGCACTTTGGGGTCTAGATTTTCACGTTTATCTATCCGTTTTTCGTGTTTACCTTGTAAGTGTCTGCAACATGTTGCCAAGTATCAATGATGTTCCGTTACTAATTAAAGAGTTATAGGACAATTTACCATGAATAGATCACTGTTTACAAAGCAGTCAAATATCACGACGTTCTAAAGGAATTGCATGGTAAAATGTATGCCAATAATTAGTGTATTCATTCAACTATTCACATGCAAAATTTCATGTCATTAAATTCAGTAATTAAAGAAAAACAATTATAATACTGACGAAGCATCGAAAACCTACATAACCCGACCAAGTTCGGATAGCTACAAAAAAGCGGCCGTGCCATATATCTAAGAAACGTTCTTAACCTTCCAATATAGTATTTATGAATATGGTACAGTTCCGTACACAAGCGTTACAAATTTAAAACAAAGTATGTAAAAATCTACAGCTCTCTATGTAAGCGCTTTATATGAAAACTAGCTAATGGCCAAACGTTCGCGTAGCGGAAACTTGAATTTCTCCGAAGTTTATTCGTTGTTTATGTAATTGCAAGACCATATTCGTCTGAAATAAAAGTTTTTTTTTTTATGAGTTTGGCGATGGGGGCACGCCAACTGATACTTAGTCGGGCGGTTAAAGGGTTAACACGTTGAACGCCAACGCGGTCACCGTGTGTGCGACAAACAATAGTTTTTCTATGTGAGAGTCAAAATGGCGGGTGTACCTTAACTAATCGAATCAACCTATTTACCAAAAAAATGTACCATTTAGTACCTAGATTTTAAAAAATTAAATAATTGTGTCTGCTGCGTGGCAGTCAATGCCTTCCTTAATAATATATTTAAGATCGTTGTGACTATAAAATAAACACTGCCATGGGTTATTGTTTAATAATTTATTTAAGATCATTGTAACTATAAAATAAACACTGCCATTATTTTTGTGCTCAGTGCCTTCAACACACATACATGTTCATGGCAGTGTATGGGACAAGTAGTACACAACTTAGTAGTACCTATCAGGATAACAAGAAATAAAATGACTTTTAATGTATACAACTTATTTTTACTGCAGAATAAGATTAAATTACATAATTTATTTAAATCATATATTAACACCCAACTCCATAACAATCACTTAGTACTTTCACTCTTGCTCAGAACAGACAATTAATTAATTAATGTGGAAAATTACGCCCTTGTGTATTTACCCCAAATGTGAAGCATAAACACTGATGCAATGAAGAGCAGAGACATTACTAAAACTGGAACCGGTCCCCTGCAAATAAAAATAAATAATAGTAAATAGCTCATGCCTTTTTATTTTATTTATTAGTTGTAGAAATAAGGAATTACTGATAATATCATTAAATGTTTACATAACAATCCAACTTTTTAAATAGTTGACGTTTCATTGCCGCTTAAATTTAGTTTTTTCACATTTCTCTCTATTAAAATAGATGCAATACTTCAGTACTTTGTGTATTTGTTTAATAAAATTGAATTTGATTAAAATAGGTAACACTTCATAATAACCTACCTTTGTAATAAGTTTTGTTTGGATACACAAAGACACAGGTATTATACTTTTTATGTGGCTAAAGAGGAACTTAAAGGCAGCGGTAACTTACACTTTCACGCCTGGAGAGTCATCAGTGTAGAATCGCCACATGCCCCCTGATCCGGCACCAGTGCTGCGATTTCTGGCAGCAGTGGTAGTCGTTGTGGTTTTACGTTGACGAACTGTGCTACCGCTGGATGATCGTGGTGCCGTAGTCGCCTTGCTGGGTGAGCGACTACCAGATCCTACAGACGTGGAGCTTGGGGAAGGCGGCTGAAAGTAAAATACCAAAGATTAAGTCCATGAACATTGGTCTCCATTCACCCTTAATCACAAAATATATTAAATGTACACATTTAAGACTTTATTTAACGCACCATATTTGAAATGATCCACTTCAGTTATGATTTACCCACAATATGTACTGATGTCTTTTAGGCTTAATAATTAAACTCTCGCAATTACTAAGTAGAACAACGCTGAACTGACTGTGTTGGCAACTAACATGCTACGCGTACGAATCGTATTGACACGTTGACAAACAATGTTGCCACTTCTTATGATGACTTCTTGCCAGATTATTTCATTCCATTTGTTTTTTATTAATTAATTATTAAAATAATTAATATTCTTTATCAGTGGTACAATAGAAAAAAAAAAGGTTTTAAAAAACTTAATTTATCGCAAATATTATTTTTATCAATTACCAACCAAACGCGGACCTGCAAATTGCAAAAAACGCGTATGGGTTTGTAACTTTGATGACTCCCCTTACAGTATAATTAATATAATCAGTGTTACACGATCGTATTGCGTTCACTTCACTGATCTTTCCACAGAACACATATCTCTTGAGTACCTTTATTATTTTCTAAGCAAGTGATGCGGCATTGGTTAATTTACTTTAGTTAAGGTAAATTACCCAATGTTGCATACAGCAGGGTAATTTTTAGAGTAAGGTGTGTATTGATTCTCTAACATAATCAGGTCCAATGTTAATTCAGTAAAATTAACATTGCCTCTTTAATAAGTGTCAGTGTCTCATGCACCCGTAGAGAGCTTAGAGCATTTAACCTAGTAGAGAGAGCCTTTTTCTTTTAGTCGTCTAGCCCAGCTCAGAAATAGGCTATCTCTAGCCAAGATACAGAGTATTATTACTGAGATGCAATTTGAATATTTTGCATTCATCTTGCGTTAACATTACACTGTCAAAATCGTTATAGTATGTAACGACAAAAAAGTCAGGCATTCGATTTGGAGAAAACATACAGCTCATCTAATTCATAATGGTTATTCTCGAGACTAGTAACTATTATGTGAACATTATTTTTTAAATATCTGACTTATTCGTAAAGAAAAAACAGTTTATTTAAGGTTTTTTTTCGTTGAGACAGGTGGCTTATGATACAATGGGTATCTTTAAGATGTCTGTGTTTACTCTGAAAGTAAACAATATAATGTCAAAAGCAAAATTATTGTAAAAATACTTAGAGCATTTAACCTAAAAATAAGATGAAGTGACCAAAAGAAAGTGAACGATTGAACGAACAAAAAATAATGTTAAAATTACTAAATTTAAAAAAAAATCGAAGGATCTGTTTTATATCTGTATGTGTCACTGTCATGCAAGGAGAAAAATATAATGGGAACTGTCATGTATCAGTCTTATTATTGTACTCTTTGCTGTCATGTCACTGTCAGTGTCAGTGTACTCAGTGTCAGACTAGACTTTTTGAGGTTATGCTGAGCACAACACAGTCTTATTATTTTACTCTTTGAGCACAACTCAAGTACTACTTGGATGCATGGGCAATATTTTCTTTCACTGCTAACTGTACAATACAATCATCATCAAGTTTGATTTCGTATTACCTCTGGTACCTTGATACAACATAAAATACGTTTTGTTATTATATTATGCTATTTCGATTTCACATCTTGAGCAACAAATTTTCTACCGTTGTTTCGTTATCCAAAATCATGAACAGTAATAAATGCTATTTTAGATACATACAGCAAGAAGAAAAAGTCGATATTACCTTTTTATTAAATGTTAAAAACTCTTCTAGACAATTTAATTTCAGCCGAAAGCCATCAGAAAGTTTGCAGGTTTTGCTCACTCGTATGAAAACTAACATTCAGAAAGTGATTGACAAAGGAAATAAAAAGAAAAAAGTTAAATCAGATGATGAAGTCGTTCACATAGAATTGTATGATTCTAACAACGATTTAATAAATGAAAATAGTACTTGTCATGACCTGTTTAATATGAAAGGCCCAGTAAAATTAAAAATGTTAGATAGTTTCTATGAAGTAGTTTTTAATGCTCCATGGGTGGTCAGTATGAACTTACCACAAAGCATTTTAGCTGGCTTTGTAGTTCATCCACAAAATTTTGAGACCCTTTATGCTAAACAAGACAAGTGTACTTTTAATTGGTATAAAGGATTACCGTTAGATGAAAAGGCAAAGCCAGTAAATGAGCAACAAATTAATTGGGAACTAACTGGCAACCAATTCATTTATACTCCTGACACACAAGATGTAGGAATGAAATTAAAGTTTGAGTGTATACCAGGCAAGTATTGTTCATTTTACCAAAGTGAAGAGCCTTCGAAAAGTCTTCACATCTTTAAGAGTTCTTATAGTTTTATAACTAACTTAATATTTTTAGGTAATGATGAAACAGTTGGCCCTGCTGTTGAAACTATATCTAAGAATCTGGTTGAAGCAGGACCTGGGAACTGCCCATTTGAAATGAGACATATGTTTACAAAAGAAAAGTTGCAACACAAAAGGTTTAAATCAACTTTATTTTATTTTAGTGAAATTGTATAACACAAACTGATATCTTTTTCTTAACATTTTTTTTAAATTATTATTTAGGCTATGCTGTCCCACTCCTGGGCAAAGGCCTCCCTCATATCATACATTTATAAAAATATTATTGTTTGTTTACAGCTTCAGATGTGTATCATACAACATTTTGGCTGATCTGTACTGTGACTCAGACCACACAAGAACAGTTCTATATCCATACTGTCCCCCATATGCATTACATATTGATTATAGAAAACAACTCATATTAAAAGAATTACTTGGTAAGTAGTAATGTGTTGTTGTGATTTCAAAACACATCTTTCTAAACAGAAATATTAATAAAATTTCATTTGAATAAGATCCAATTTTTTAATATTGTGTGAAAAATTGCATCACTGCATTACTAGTAGTTTTTAAAATAACTTATTAGCTTAATAGGTAATAGGCTAAGTTGTACTGTGAATAAAGAGGGTCATCCACTATTATAAATACTTTATACATGAAAAAAGAAAGTACTTGCAGTGGAATGTTGAATATGTCTAGTAATAATTCATACTTTTTATTGGTTTCAGGATACAACAGTGATTTAATATGTCTTCAAGAAGTGGATAGTAAAATATTTCGCCATTATCTAACACCTATTATGGATTCTGAAGGTCTAAATGGCTTATTTTATAAGAAGGGAAAACAAGTTGCTGAAGGAGTAGCCTGCCTTTACAGAAGAGACAGATTCAAGTATGAATATTAAAAATATTCTTATATTATGTTATTATTGCATCATCTATGTAACATGTTTAACCAAAGTAGAGTTTTCTGTTTTAGATTTTTAGGAGATGAAAGCATAGTATTGGCTGAAGCTCTAAAAACTAAAGAATGCCTTGAACCAATTTGGGCAAAAATTAAAGATAATAAACCTTTAACAGACCGATTGTTAGATAGATCTACAATATCAAGTGCTACATTCCTACAATCAGTTGACAATCCTGATGAGGTTCTCATAGTTGCCAACACGCATTTATATTTCCATCCCGATGCTGACCATATAAGATTATTACAAGGAGGTATAGTCATATACTGGTTAATGAATATTCAGAAGGATATAAGAGTTAAGGTGCATTCTACTTAAGTTGTATCATTTGGTAAACAAATGTCGTGACTAATATTTAGATTTCTAGGTAATGTACGGTATGTGTGTCTGAAGTATTTTTTTTCTATAATCCATGCCTTTTGTGTATTATACAAAGATCAAGACGATTATGTTTAACTTAAAGTGTATGATTTATACGAAAAATCATAATTTTCGTCCGGTGTTTGTTTACTAAACACTTTAAAAGAAATACACTATAGGCACAAAATGGCTTTACATTTATCTTAATATTTTACAACAATAAATTTACTTATAATGTTGTAAAATAAGTAAGTAGACCAAAAAATAATTTAAAAAGTGGAACTAAGTTTATAGTGGACAGATTATGATACATTTTTCGTGAGTTTCTATTAAGGAGGTGAAAAAAACTCGTTATCCACTGTAAACAACATGACTTTGATGAATTAATAACTCGGTAAGTTATAATGGAAAATAAAAGAAATTAGTCGCCGGCGTCGTATACCTTTCTATCTTATCTCTACAAACTGTGTGTTCCTCTGTGGCCGGACCACAGTTTAGTACTCAGATGCTATAGTTCGAAATAATACCTACCTTAAGTCTACTTTCATCGGAATATATTATATATATTTAGTACCTCAAGAGATATCTTTTTAATTATTAATTAATGTGGTCCGACTGCCAGGCAGTGCTCTCTGGCCGCGCCACCTCAAATTAAATAGAGTATAATGAACTATTAATAAATCAATATCCCAAAAAAAACTACCTAAAGAGTACCTTGCCTACGACAAATATGGTCCAATAAACCCCTTTAGCTAAGGAGTTATTGGTCGTAGAGTGTGGTCCGGCTGGAAGGTATACTCTGCAGCAAATCAATTTTGCAATATTTTATATTAACTATCCATAAATCAATTTATATAATAGTACCTTTTCTCTACTCTTCGTTGATACTTTTTTCTCTCAAGAAACTATTCATTTTGATTAATTAATCTTTAAAGTATGTGGCGCGGCTAGGGAGGATTACTTTCAGCAAATATAACGAAATATGCTTTATTTCTTTATGCCAACGAAAACTGCATAATAAGTACTTTATAAAAAGACCTGGACTTCATCTAGGTATAAACTTTTATTTTTATTACCAACAATGATTTTGAAAAAGGTGCACTTTTTGGTTTTTGTTTACCTATCTACCTAAGAATAGGTAGTTAATTTGACGAAGTAAGTGAAAATTTTGGATTAAAATAAACAATAAGTATACGAAAAACAAATATATATTTTCGAAGTGATGACGGTGTAAAATGTACCGGTAAACAAATTATTAACTACACATTGAATAATTTATTAATATTTGAATTTGATTTGAGCGTTGATTTAAATGACGTTCCAGACACTATGACATTACAAGGAAAATTATTTACACTGTTGTCAGTGATTGAGTATTTACCAAATATTCGCCATTACGTCACTCACTGCAAGCGTCTGGATGATACTTGGGAAACATATGATTTAAGTAGGTACTAAAGTTACAAGGACTAAAAACCAGCAAATTAATGTTCATTGTATTTTATACACAAAATTGTAAATTATACCTAACTTATTTTTATCAAAATGTTTATTTTAATTTAGGTCTTGCATTTTAAAGTTGGAAAATAACTTCAAAATTCCTTTATTTGTAATGCTGATTGAGTATATTTTGAATACGCGATTTTGGTACACTCTTTTTTTCATTGTTATTTCTTGTTTAAAGGGTTAAATGCTTAAATTCAATCTATTGACTTAAGTTTGTTATATAAAACGCTTTTCCGTCATATACAATACCTTGTATTAACAATTGTTAATATTTAATTATGAAAATATATTAGTTATTCGTATACTTACTTATTGTTTATTTAAAACCAAAATTTTCACTTACTTCGTCAAATTAACTACCTATTCTTAGGTAGATAGGTAAACAAAAACCAAAAAGTGCACCTTTTTCAAAATCATTGTTGGTAATAAAAATAAAAGTTTATAGATGAAGTCCAGGTCTTTTTATAAAGTACTTATTTTGCAGTTTTCGTTTGCATAAAGAAATAAAGCATATTTCGTTATATTTGCTGAAAGTAATCCTCCCTAGCCGCCAGGGCCGGATCTACATAAGGGCTGCTTGGGCTGTAGCCCAGGGCCCCGAGGTTACAAGGGGCCCCCAGACCCCTTTAAAAACAATAGGCGATAATTTGAATTTAAAAAATGGTTGTCTGTAAAGTCGGTTTACGGACGATATTTTTACGTGATAATGTCATAAGAAAACATTGATGAAAAATTGCATACTTTTATGAATAAAATTGAGTTAAGGAGGGAAATACGTGTGAAAGGATGTTTTCATGCTGATTTTCATTAATTTTTTAAGGTATAAAAAATGAATATTATTTATTGAAACTATTAGGTTATTTTATACATATATTCATGAGTTTTTTTCATATTTTACAAAAATATAACTTAGAAAGTAGCGGAGATATCAACTGATACACATCGTAGGTTGTCATCCGACTTAGCAGTTGGTGTACACGATGGAAGCCACAATTTTTATCCGAAATCAATGGCACAGAAAAATTACTTTCTTTTATATGTGTGTCTTCTATATCTGCATTTTTCAGAGGGCTATTAAAATAAGTCATGTTTTTTTACCATTTTTTCATATATTGTTTACTATAAAAAAAGTAGTTAAAATAAAAATATCGCTTATGATTGAGGATTGATCGGTATATTTTTATCTACTCTTACGAGGGACTTTCCGCCGTGCTACTTAACGTTACTGACGTGTTTTTGTTTTTTTTCTGCACTTCTGTTCTCGTCATCAAAATGACAAACTGACTGAGCTGAGTACTTAGATAGGCCCCTAAGTAGTTTCAGCCCAGGGCCCCACAAATTCTAGGTCCGCCCCTGCTAGCCGCGCCACATACTTTAAAGATTAATTAATCAAAATGAATAGTTTCTTGAGAGAAAAAAGTATCAACGAAGAGTAGAGAAAAGGTACTATTATATAAATTGATTTATGGATAGTTAATATAAAATATTGCAAAATTGATTTGCTGCAGAGTATACCTTCCAGCCGGACCACACTCTACGACCAATAACTCCTTAGCTAAAGGGGTTTATTGGACCATATTTGTCGTAGGCAAGGTACTCTTTAGGTAGTTTTTTTTTGGGATATTGATTTATTAATAGTTCATTATACTCTATTTAATTTGAGGTGGCGCGGCCAGAGAGCACTGCCTGGCAGCCGGACCACATTAATTATTAATTAAAAAGATATCTCTTGAGGTACTAAATATATATATATATTCCGATGAAAGTAGACTTAAGGTAGGTATTATTTCGAACTATAGCATCTGAGTACTAAACTGTGGTCCGGCCACAGAGGAACACACCTACAAACTTGATAACACAGATACTTAAACATTGTTCCACTTTTTTTTGCCACTTGACTACTATCAACCAATTCTATTTTGGTGGCATCAACAGTCAACTATATAATGTAGGATAGACATAATAATATGTTTCTTTAAATTCTGGACATATACTCTGCCACAAACACTTGGAAATCATGGGTGCCAACTGCCACATGCTGTTCAAGGTGCCTACAATACCTGCCCATCAAAAGCAACCTTTGGTGACAAGTGTTTGTTGCATGCAATCTTCAAAGTGGCATAACCATAAATTATGAAATTAAAGAATTAGAATTTACATTTCAGTTCCCAGATAAAAGAATAAGTGTCATACTTTGTGGTGATTTCAACAGCGTCCCATCTTGTGGTGTATATCAGTTGTACACAACTGGTGAATCACCAAGTTCTTTGCCTGACTGGAAATCTAGTAAGTAGAATAATAATTATGATGTACAGACGCCAGCACATAATTAAAAATGAACCCTATGTATTTGTAATAAAGTTGAAAAAGATCAAAAAGACAGATTGGAGTAACTTGATATGCTGGCTTCTGTACTTCCATGAAATCAAGCCCATTTTTCCAAAATAGATGCCAAGACCTGTTTAATGTTGTTATTTTTGTTTTCCACATCCACGTGGACGGTGTCGCCGTTAAAAGCTATTCGTTCATAAAACCTATCATTAGGGAATAAGGGAAGGGGAAGGGTACCATTGGTTTAACAACAGTTTTTTTGTTTTCAGACAAGGATGAAGCTGTCTATGATTTAAGTTTGGAGCAAAATATTCCTTTAGCAAGTGCATGTGGAACGCCTCCTTTTACAAATTATACAGCTGAGTTTGCAGATTGTCTGGATTACATATTTTATGACAAGACTAACTTAGTAGTAGAACAGGTAAAATCCCAATCATAAATGTCTGACTTTTATGAAAACATTCATAATTTTGGAAAGAACTTCGTTTGTTGGTTATTTCCGTGACTGCAGACTTAGTAACCTGCTACAACCTACAAAACAACGTAACTTGACATTGAATAATAAATTTAAAAAATCGGCAAAGACCGAGTCGATAGGAAACACATTTTTCCATTTTCAAAGTTAGGTACATAGTCTGTTTTGGGCGGAACCAAAGGGTTAGCGCTACCCCGGAACATAAAGGGCTACGGAAGGAACATGGATGGGTTTTAGTCAGTAAGAGTCTGACACTCCCTTCCGCTCCACCCAGAGCGGGAGAAGTCATTGGATGATTTCCCAGCCTTAAAAAAAAAGGGGGTGTTTGTCACGCTACCAAATATACGGTTGCCAGCGCATCAAGTTATACCAACCTGTAAATTTTTCCTTTCTTTTGTATTTCGCTGTTTTCTGCTTCAAAACTGGACTAAAAGAAATAGTGCTACATATATATTTCGGCGCTCGAATGACGTTCACATTTGGCCGCAATTGGTAAACTATGTTATGTTAATTGGCGTTAGTTCCGGTTTTGGCCACGCGCCAAAAGATCCTTGGACAGCTACGATTTATCTAGTACCTACACACTTGTTACTTACTTTTCAGGTAGTTCCTCTCCCATCTGTTGATGAATTAAAATTACATACTGCGCTGCCGAGTGTAGTATTTCCGTCAGATCACGTGGCTCTAGTTTCTGATTTACGATTTAAGTAGATCATGAGTAAGTTGCATATAATTGTTTAGTTGTATTATTATTTAAAGTATTTAATAAATATTTTATTTAAATCACATTCCGTTATTTTATTTGGAAATTATTATTCTGCAACAAGACGACGCGACGTCTAGAAATCTCGTCATTTGACAAAACATCTGTAGGTTGGACCCTTACGGAGCAGGAGCGAGTGCATAGAAATTATACGAATTGATGGTAATTTACTTATTAGTAATTTTTCTTTTTCATTCATAGGGTATGATCATACGAAGCGGGTCCACAGGGTAAAAGGTCTAAGGGGAAAACTAAATAGGATTTCGGCGGCATCTACAACGTCACATTTAAATAATGTGTCACACTAACGTTACACAAAATCCTGCATGGCAAAAGCCAAGTTCCTGACTCCACCGCGCAACACCCGCCTGCCTAGAAGGAGGATCCTTCCAAAGAGAATATAATCACTACGTCCTAGAACCTTCCTTTTCTATGGGAGATCAAGGACTTTACCCTCTTTTTCTTAAAACCCCTGATAGACAGTACAATAAGAAATATTGACTGCCAGATAAACAGTCGTTTGACGCCTTTCACGGTACCTACACTAAAATATTTAAGTTGACGGGGGTTACTGTTGGTAAGTAAGTATTTAAGCAAATATTGTTTTGAAAAAACAAGAATGCGGCACTAGTTCCAATTGTGGCCATAGTAGACCTATGCGTGTGAAGCAATCACAGAATCTCTAAGTCAGTCCTAAAATGTCCATATAAATCGGAAAATTGCCTCTTGTAAAACTCGTAGATCTACGAACATTGTCATGAGCTACCTAACTATTTGGAGCAGAACTGGCATAGTTTATCATCTAGTTTCTGGTTGATAAAGAAAATCAAATTTATACGAACGGATTTAGTACCAAACAATGATAATCATTGGTACCAAAGATGCAATTTGATGGCGACGGGATCGAATCACTTTGCGTCCTTCGCGTGGTTTGGTGTGAGCCCGAGGTAACTTTCCACAGTAGTGTTTCGCTGTTGCGAATTGTTTACTCAAAATTGTATTAAATATTTGGTTGGAGGGAAAGAAAACATGTAGATTCGTGTTTTATGTCCGAAAGTGGGCCCAAAAATCCATAGACGTCGGGCAATCTCGTATGCAGATGGACAGAATGCTGTAAGTTTTATTTCACTAGCTTTAAACTCAACGATGGCTATCTTTTGCCTTAAAAAGTGTTGATTTTTATCAATTGTTAATGTCAGTCGAACAAATCTGGTATTATCTTAGGGTAATAAAGGTACTTTTACCTTTGAACTCGTTCGAACGATACTGTCAGCCAGTCAAAAGCCAAAAAATAATTGCTTCGAACTTAGTTATTGAATACACCCCTGTTGTCGTCGCGTGTTCAATGTCAGTCAGTTAGTGGTTGCTGTCAGCTGTCAGTGATAATCGGTCGGTGATATGGTGATCAGTCTATAATATATTACTCTTTGGATATGGATGGTGCTTTTACTGTCAAGTGTCATTTCTGCTGTCATGTTAGTCGGTCTCGTTACGTGTACGGTGTAATAAAAACGGGAAATTTCCATAAAGCTATTTCATTTGTTGAAACACGTATACTATAAGCTCAAGTTTTCAAAATGTACAAAATTTATACTAGAACGAACAGTTATTTCAACGGAAAATCATTGACAAATCCTTTGTTTGGTAAGTTTTGTTGAACATGACCTTGTGGATTGTTTATTGTATACAAAGGGACAAGACCCAAGAACAGACTAATTCACCTTTGTTCAACCTTTCCAGGTGGATTTACTAATAACATTGGCCAGGACATCAACCGTATACACGTCACAACAGGTCTAAGATTCCCCCCGGCCGTAGCATTAAAATTGCCGACGAATGTAGTCGACATAAATGCTGCAGAAATGGGTAGATTTTCGCCACAGAGAGAACGAGATATATCTGGTCCAGTTATCAGTTCTTGTTACAAAAAACAAATTGACTTGGGAAAAATTGATATAACTGTACAGTCAGATCCTCATGTTAATAAATATGACTGCCGTGGAGCTGTCAGTTTGTCTTCTTCCATGCAAAGCAATGTTCCCAGCCCCTTCAGTGGTAACCATACCCATCTTAATATGCCTGGATCGCAGTGGGGTCAAGGGCACAAGTATTTGTCTGATCATCTTCACAGTGCCCATTACTTGACACTTAGAAATGAGTATCGTGCTAGAGTATCAAAAGACGGTATGTACATAGATACAGTTAAATAATGCCTTGTTTGTTTACTAACAATACTGATTAACCCACATGGCAATATCATTTTCTTCCATGCTTGGATTTCAAGATTTTTTAATCTATATGGATTACAGATATCAGTCTGTTTTCGAATGTGACTGAGTGTATATAATGTAGTATCTGTAATGATGCATGTCACCGGAATTTAACTCTGAAGCATGGGTATAGCCAGGAGCTCCTCCTCATGTGTAGGTTGGTAAGAATCACATAATTATGCTAGTGGCACCCACAGTTTGCCTTATAGTTTAGAGAGATACAAGTTGCATTATGCCTCTCATTCTGCTTAACAACCTGGCTAATACCATGTGTGCATAGGAATTTTGTATATCTCCTCAATAATTTTAGTATAAAGCAATATAACATCATAATTATGACGTTTTTTCCATCCGATTAACACAATACATTGCTTATCTAATAATCTCTCATATTTAAATGTGACAACATTCTGGTTTTGTTTAACAGCTATGACTTCTGTTTTGAAATGATTGTTTTTGTACATTAATTATACATCCTCTTTTAACTATGGGATGAGTATTTGCTAATAATTTGTTTTGTTTTGTATCTGGAATTGTCTAAACTATGTGGCAGCTCACCAGCGTGCAACTATGTCTATTGGCTGATTATTGAAATTCAGTTTCAGGTGCTCTAAACACTGAAATTGATTGAATAGTTGCTCAATATAGATAACACACTTTCTAAACTCAGCATCCATATTGCATTTAGCTGGTTAGCCAAACATTTGACTAAACTATAAAAAGGTGTTTAGCTTTTTGATGATGTTAATATTCTGTTTACATTTTTTCAAAGCATAGCTGTTGGCACAAGATATATGAGTACAGATACAAAACCTCCACTGAGTGCTAAAGAAAAGTTGAAAAGGGCTATCAAAGAATATGGTTCCACAGTGATAGTATTTCATATGGGCATTTCACTGATATCTTTGGGGTCCTGCTATCTTCTAATATCTAGGTATGTTATGTTGTACTGCTATAACAATCTCATAATTCATAGCTATTAATTATTATTTAGATGATATGATTGAATTAAATATGGATCAATGTGGCTCTAGAAAATGATGTCTAGGATTTGAAGACATCTTTGCTCAGCAGTGGGACAGTGTATGCTTATTAAAAAACTATGAAAATAAAAAATGATAATTTGGTACCTACCTTTTAATAAATAAATTTTCGTTTTTGGTTTCAGTGGCGTCGATTTAGTGGCAGTGCTAAAGTATTTAAACATAAGCGAAGGCACTATCTTGAAGGCAGCATCATCAAATGCAGGCACTTTTGTTGTAGCATATACTGTACACAAATTTTTTGCACCTTTCAGGATAGCAATAACTCTGACTGCTACACCTTTTATTGTGCGACATTTAAGAAATATTGGCTTTATAAAGCGCAGTGTAACTGCTGGTGAAGGGAAATAAATGTTTTAAAAAGTATTTCATATCTTTGATTATTTGCTTTCTATGGTCTTTTTTGGTTACACAGGTAGTCCAACAAGGAACGCTTATAACCTTATGACGCCACATGATAACCGCGACATCATTCTTGGAGTTCCGTACTCAAAGGGTAACAACAAAGACTCCGCTGTCCGTCTGTAAGACTCCCATACGACGAACATGATTTTTTTGCCGTTTTCATATATAATTGTACGGAAACCTTCGTGCGCGAGTTATATTAGCGCTTGTTTATTACCATTCAGAATGCATGCCAAAGATTGAAAAAAATATATATTTAAGAAACTTGTTCGATGGATATTAAAAACCTGCTAAGTGGCGGCGACATACAGCGAAAGGCTCTGTACACCGGCATAGCATTGATTTTACCGACCGCATATCCTGTATATTAAATTTTCAAGTGGGCGTGGATGGCTACATTTGAAACTATGAGGAATAACGACAAGAACTCTACAAGAAATCTCGGGCTCGATTTTGATTAAAACTAAAACATCATTGGATTTTTGAATAATGATAGCCAAGAATCGAACTTGTCGATTTTGAAAAAAAAAACTCATACTGTACCTATGCACCTACACCTGCATGTAGATACCTACACCATTCGATAGTGTCACTAATCGAACATAGGGAAGTAATGACAATTGCGTCGTCGCGTGATTGGCAATTTTCAAAATGACAAAACCACATAAAAATAGTCACGAAACTTTCACTGCCAAGTTCCTACATTTATTGCATAACAATGGCATGCCATAAAATGTGTCTCGCATATCTATAACAACCCATCTGTTGAGTCCATCGGCGCAACGGTTACGTAACGGGACCCCCATGCCACAGCACCCGAATCCGAGTTCACTAAGCCACGCCCACGACCAGCCAGCGGAGTAGGGTTGTCGAACGTCTAATTTTTTATTGAAAGAAATAAACTACACGGTTCTTTTTTATATTTTTATTTGTTTTGTAGGTATTTAAAAATCATAACACTTACGCCAAGAGAACCTTACATGATTTGCCTAATCCGCAGTTGTAGTGTTTTTCTTTTTAAACAGCGGTTTTAGAAGAAATAAATCCGTTACCTACTGTGTAAAAAAGAATCATAATTTCAAAGAGGCAACTCAGAGTCACAAATAACGCGTTATAACCGTAACATAGGTACTTAGTTCAAACATGGGATATTTAAATGATTATGTGTTAAATTTCTATCTAAGTGACATAGATCTACCTACCTACACCTGTGTTATTTACCTATGCAGACACGCCACTCGTGTCTGCATACGCATAAAATGCACACGCACACAATAACAACACACCTGTCACCTGGCCGAGGTATACATAAAGAAGACTGACATTTCGCCAGTTATATTTTTAATACTTTTTGTATTAATTATATTCTGAATAAATAGGTGCCTACGTAACGGTCACTTATTGGTGTAAAACACAAGTCAAGCCACACTCCAGACGTCAATAACATTATTAAAAGATAACAGTGTCAAATGTTCAATACAACTATATAAATTCATTTTGTTTATTCAAATGGATGTATTACCAGATAATTCATAAACGAGTAGTTAGTAAGTATTTGATACAGCGTAGTTGAAGCACAAGCGCCTAAAATTATTGGTATTTTTACTTATCTTAATATTATTAATTTATTCATAAAATGTTTAGTGGCAAAGTGATATGTGCTATTTACTTATTCCTTTGTTTTGTCTTCATTTATGGAGTATGTGATAACAGGTTAGTACCTACTTAGTATATATATTCAAACAATATTCTAAGAAGTACTTAGGTAGGATAAGTAGGCGATTTGGTTATCCTAGGAAATTGTGTAATACACTATACCTAGGTATCTACCGACATAGGCACTCTTTTGTTGAAATTGCTAGAATTAACGCAGTTTTTTACCTGCCGTATTCATCTTAGATCAAACACTTTCGGGTAGGTAGGCCTTAGGTAAGTAATTGGTGGGTAATTAGTGGAATTCAATTAATGTTTGGGCTAACCCAAGAACCTTCACTACGAAGGTCCCTCATAGTAGGTACTTATTTTTCAAGTTCCTTAGCTAGTTAAGTAAGAAATATTAAGGTAAAGTCAGAACGAACTCGTTAAATACTCGAATGCAGTGTTTTGGGCCAATTTAGATGATAGTTTATTTACAGCTTTCAGTTATCATTACTTTATGTGTCTAAAAGAATATTATGAAGGAACTATTGCCGTCGCGCTGCGACACAAACAACACACACTTAACACAACAGCAACAACAACTGTGCAACACAGGCTGATTTTACTTAAAAAACCTTGACCAAAACACGTTTTGAATTATTCCGCTTTTTTTTCTCAAAAGCTGGACTGATCTAAAAAAATCTTTTATTTTATTTCAAAATTTAGAGGAATAGTCTATGCTTCTATTATTTTCTTTTTTGTTAAATTTGTCTGATGGTCGTCCGAACATGGTACCTACCTACTATATATGTATATATACCTATAGGTACCTAAGTATGTATGTACCTATATATACATACTTAGGTACTTACCTTAATTTTTTAGAGAAAAAAAAAACCATCCACGAAGAAAACAGCCGAATGCGTTTTTTATGGAGAAAGGCCCAATAGAATTCCCTCATAGATATCTACCTATCTACCTACAGCGCCTATCACCATGGGAGAAAGCGTGAATTTATATGGACATTATGTATCTAATGTATAGTACCTACCCACTTACAGAGGACATTTTACTAGTTGAACACTCTCACAGAATAAAAACGTTCATTCCCATTAGTTCGATCGTCGAACTAGTGAGAATTTTTTTTCTCATCTGTTCGACCGTCGGACTAGTGAGAACTTTTTTTCTCATTTGTTCGACCGTCGAATTAATTAGATTTAAAGATAGTTCTACTACATTTAAATGTTTTACTAATTTCGTAATAAAATGCTTGAAAATAAAAAAAAAAACGCTTGGTTCGTAAAAAAATATATATTCGTGTACTATTTGTACATCTATAGCATATCTTTGATCAAATAAACACTTGAAAAACTTATAAATTATAAGCTTCCTCACCTATCAAAAAATAATGTAATAATGAAATATTAAACGTAATCTAATATTTTTCTGTCTTGCTTATCTCAACAAGCCTAACCAGAAAGAACAAACATTAGTTTATATGACGTATAATAAATAATCAAAAATCAAATGAGCGTTTTTTATTTTATTACGAAATTAGTAAAACATTTAAATGTAGTAGAACTATTTTTAAATCTAATTAATTCGACGGTCGAACAAATGAGAAAAAAAATTCTCACTAGTTCGACGGTCGAACAGATGAGAAAAAAAATTCTCATTAGTTCGACGATCGAACTAATGGGAATGAACCAATAAAAACACACCCCAATTGGATCAAACCGTTTCAACATGCGCTGCTCTATGCTTGCTAACAGCGCATGCTCCTTTTCTGTGGCAAACTGGCAAGTTTATTTAGACCCAAGATAGAATAAAATTGACCAAGGCCACGATCAGTAAATTTTTTTTGGTTGTTTTGTACGGTACCTACCAAACTCTAGGCATAATTTTTCTAATTGATGTTTTACAAATAATTTCAGTGCCTCTATCTATCTTGTAGGTACTATCTTTGTTTGTATGGATTGTATTCGTTTGGAGGTGCCTTCAAACTGTTTATCTTACATGGGGTTCACTTTGAGTCTTTCAGAGATAGAGAGATAAGAGTATTTTGTTGTAGATATTATTTAAATAAGTAACTACGCATGTAGGTACTTAGATACACTATAATATTTGCCCCTGATTTGCTATCATTTAGAATTAGGTAGTCGTCATTTGTTATGCTAACCTCTGACTTCATTTAACTAGTCTGTCAAAATGGCTGCTATCGAAAGTAACACGTGTGGATTAAGTGAAAATAACGACGTTGACGATATCTCCGATAATGAAAGTTAAGTTATAAGTACTCAACAATCATTTTATAAACAGACTTTGTAGATGTATACATGCTAGGTAATTGATCTGTCATTAAACTATTGTTGTGCGAAGTAGGTAAGTTGAGATGTCATGACGAGGTCGACATCGTTTAAAGTATCAGTTTGGGGATCACCATCCTAAATATTTAGTAGTAGGGAGGTAGGTCCCTGAAATACCATAATAAATAAATAAGTACCTATTATTTTCTATTACAGCATTAACCAACTTGATGACGGGCTGTATCTGTTTGATTTCACAAAGAGTGATGACGTAGACGTTTGGCAAGAACAATCGGATACCGTACGAGATGTTGGCATGTCCAAGGCCATATTTGTTATACATAAAAATATTGGCTTCAGACGAGCTATATTTTTTGCACTTTTGAATCCTCAACTAAACGGTGCCGGATTTGCTGGAATACGAGCTATTCAATCATATAATCTTACAGGCCACACAAAACTTCAAATCAACTGTAGAGGCCAAGGACAGTATAATGGTTTCAAAGTTACTTTACGGCACAAAGGTTTAAATGACGAACCCAACTACTCATTTGAACAATATTTCCAGGTAATGTACATAATAATGTTGTTTTGATATTAGTCTTGACTCTACCTTCCTATTATGCTCACATTAAATTTATATTGGCAATGATAATGAAAGGTAATATACCTACATAGGTAATGCATTCTAGAATTATTCATGCCTTTTTATGGGAAATTCTAAGTATAAACTGAGTAAGGGAAGCCATCCAGGACGTATATAGCTCCTCTCCTTTCCACTGGGAAGTAATAAAATGATACTGCTATGAGGTGGTGGTCGGCCCCCTTAAGTCTGCACGTCGCGTCGTATGTTGACGTCACGACGTTTTTTTTATTGATCGCTTGTTTTTCACATTACATCACATACATTATTTAAGTAGTTTTACAAAAGGAGTGCTCATTTAGCGGCCTTTGTTTTGGTATTTTTTTATTAAGCACTTATCGCCGAACCTACACCAGTGTGTTGAGTTGCTGAGTGCATAGCAAGCGTTCGTTTCAAATGTATCGTTCGTATCAAGCCACTTTTGGGCTTAAAAAAAAAAGGCCACAAAACAATTAGTTGGGATTTAAATAATAATCGTTAGTAAATGACTGGACCACAGATCGCTTATGAAGCATGTACGTCTAACTTTTTTTTTTTGTAAAACAACTTACCTATTCTGAAATCAACATAATTGTATACTAGTTTTAAATTGATATTCATTTAGAGTGGAAATAGCATCAATTGGAAACAAGGATTTAAATACACTTTGCAACACATACATAGAACCAGACCAGAGGCTCTCCATTGTCTGTTTCAACAATTACAACTAAATGTCTGCTGCACATTACAAATATGGTATTACAATTTAATTGATATTTATTTGAAGTAATTAATGAACTTGAAATTTTCAGGCGCCGAAGGACGACTTTGCCATCCGTAATCTTAAATTTTCCGAATTTAAAGCTTACTACAGAGGTAAAAGAGTAACTAATAACGAGACGTTGGACTTGTCCCAAATTACAAGTCTTGGTATTCAAATGTATGGTGGAGTTTATCAACCAGTAAAGCAGAAAGGTCCAGCGACATTGGAAATTGATTGGATTAGAGCAGTTTAAATGAAAGAACTGATTGTACAATAAAGAAGATTACAGTTTACTGCAACAGCTGTTTTTTTTGCGAGCGAATTTTTTGGACCACAGTAGGCTCAATCAAACATGGGAATGGTAGCTTTATATAGTGACTTACAAAATAAAGATCAAACAAGATATTGTATTGTATAGATAACCTATATGACAGGGTGGGTAGACAAAAAAAGACTTGCGTCATTGATAGGTATCAATGACGCCTTTAAAGATAAGTATTTTTTGATTAGGCTGTTGCTGAAAACAGCCAGTCTGAGAGCGGGTAGTTTTTAGTCATACTATTGTCATAAAAATGATACTCAGGAATAGTTTACATATTAATAACTTTATTATCTAGAATTAGGTCATCGCTAGATATTATAATCAGTATACACTCAAGACCAAAATTATTAAAATAAATGCTTATTGCTCTAGTTTATCGTTGTCGGGACGGCAACAACAGAGTGAGTGCTGTCATAGCATCAGGAAATAGAGAGTGGTAGTTGACAAGCGGCACGTACGCCGCCGTGATGACGCGGCCGGCGAACCATCGCCCGTGCAGGGTGTTCACCGACGCTACCGCCGTCGCTATCGTTGGACATTTACAGTAAACATTCCCTTGTGGGGATGCTTTATCTACATACACGTGCAGTACTCCACCATGTTTATTGCATTCACTAATGACATCGTCTCTTATTTCAATATCCCAGCTAGGATTCGTTTCCCTGAAAAAGTAAACAATGTTTTAGTAACCATGATGCCAATATGACCTATAGTCAGATTATACCCCTATAGTCTGTATTGGATAGATAGATGCTATGTTGTAGTGCCACTTGCCAATTTAATGCTTTGATTTGATTAATTGGATCATTAAACTCGAAATTCTAATTTCAAAGCACCATCAAAGCCCTTCATTTAATAATGGAGGTTAATTTTATAACCGCAATTTTCATCAATTATTTGTCAATTACAATTGAATAATGTAATTAAAACAATGATCTTTGGAAATAAAGGTGTGATATGAAGTTCAAAACATTCTAAATACATAGTCATGTCCCTTAGTGAGTGATTGTGTAAGAATTTAATATGAAGAGAGTTGACATTTCGATACTTTTGGTACAGACCATACTAAATGTAATTGAAATAACTTAAAATCTTACAGAACCCTCAACAAATTGCTGTAATAGAGCAAATTCAACCATGGCTACTCTAACTAAGCATATGCTGATTGTGTTAACAAGACTTTATTTAAATTGCATTTTATATGGATCAATAAGTTAGAATTATGGAAAAACATTGCCTGTAAAACAAGTTTTTTTTGTTGGAATTTTCTTTAGTTTATGGCATACTTATTATAACCTCCGCCAAGCACTTGAAGAGAAGGTCCAGATTTTGGTACCACACCTTCATATGAAGTTCTACATTTTAACTATCTTATTAGTTATACATTTATAGCTTGGCGGCGGGCGAGGTAAGCGTCCTGTGTACATTGGCGGTGAAAAGGTTAATGTATTGTGAATTGGCTGAAGTGCGACAGTGGAGTCCCCACTCATGTCACAGATAATGTAAATTTATTTTCATAAAAAATAACACTTACGAGGCTGGATCAAACATGTTATTGAGCATAAAACACTGTGTCGCGATAGGAGGTGCTACTTGAGGCTGTGGAGTAACCAGTGCTGAGCCAGCACCCATCAATACTGATGCTGCAGCTGGTGGAATCTGAAATCAAGCCCATCTTATGATTTATTTACATGTTATGGTGTTCATTGCTTTTGGAATATAAAAAACAACAATTCTGCTCAGGTCTTATACAATAACAATACATTTAATCATCTGAGAAAAGAAAAAAATAAACACATGCAAGTTTACAGCTGAAATTAAATGAATTCCTATTTTCACATTATAGTGTAGAAATGTGGTACTTATATGTAAATACCACAGATATAGATAGACATAGATAACACAAGTATCACGATCTGTATGAAAACCAAGCGTGCCATTTTTTGACTACCTATTATGACGTCACAAGCACTATTTAGTGATGGGAAAATCAAATCGATTCAAAGACGCCGCCGCGTACGGCGTCCCCCTCGCTCCAACCCCGCCTTGCACCCAGCCAGCAGTACGCTGTAAGAATTGTTCAAATCGATTTATGAATCGATTTTATGGCAGAGTAATGAAATAGACAACGTAATGAGATAGACAGAGGAATGAGATAAACGAGAGAGAGGACAATAAAATCCCTGATCTCCTTATAAGGCAGTTAGGAATATTTATTTTTTATAAAATTGTTAATATTTCCCTAATTATTTCTTGTAATTGTTGGGAACCAATCTTTGTTTCCCGTCGCCTCAATCCATTTTTGTTTTAAATTGGGTTCATGTGGAAAACTAAAAAAATCACGAAACGTAACGATTATTTATTAAAATGGTCTACGTAATAAGTACTTATTATATCATACAAAATCATTCCTGTTTCTGAAATCGATTCTCGAGAATCGATTTGTGTTGCATATGATGAACAGCACTAATCGCTAAAATTTACAGAAAAATGATAAAAGTTCCTGTTCGCTTGTTTCGATATTCATCACTTGTTACAACAAAACGTCTCGTCAACCGCTCCATGTAAAAGACGCAATGTAATACGAATGTTTTGTTTTTCTCGTATTTGGTATTACCAGGTATTACTGAGGGTATTAGATTGAAAATAATTGTTTTTTTAAATTAATTACGCATAATATGAATCACAAAATGACTTACCGATGGAAGGAAACGTTTACTTTATTTTTTCTCCTCGCATTTGTACAGTTTTTACAATTTATAACAGCACAATTAAGAGCGCGCGTTCGATTTAGCGCAAGTCAAAATTTACTCGATCTATGGAATGGCGTACGCGCTGCGGCACACTACAATAGTACAATGGTTTCTCTGTGTGCGTGAGCTCTGAACAGTTAGCACGAATCATTTTGATACTTTTGTTTATTTAGGGTATATTTTATGTTTTTTTTAGGATCTATTTTATGTTTTTTTTTTGGATCTAATTGATTTAATAAATTAAAACAAGCGAAGCTTAAAATAAGTATTAAATTTTAAAATCGCACATCTCTAATTAGCATTGACCGACTTTTACTCGGGTCGATCATCTCAGGCAATAGTTATTTGTTATGCAAGGCTGCAAAGCTGATTTTTACGAGACGTACAAAAACTTTGCTGCCGAGCGAAACACACAACTTTTCACCTCTCTACAGCGAGGAAAATGCTAGGTGCAAGAAAACAGCTGAAATATGTTGAGTTCTATTTCATTCGAGCGTCTCTGATACATTGATTGATTGAAAATAACAGATACTTGGCAATGTATTTTATGAGATACATAGAATATCTCCAAAATTAGAAAACCTGTATTTTTTTTCTCTGTTCTCCAAGGATTATTAGGATAGGGTTTAATTTTTTTACTTCTTCTTCTTTATTTTGCCAAGAAAATGGTTAAATAACATATTATACAAGTACTTATTTTATTAAAAATAAATAAATTACTGACATTGGATATTTGACACAGATTTTTTTAACCAAATTGAATACTTATTAACATTAATTCCAATTAATTATATCCTTGCAAAATATTTAGTTTCTGTACCGTGATGGAAGTTTTTAAGGTGAGCGGTATTATTTCTATGGGATTTAATATTTTATTTTAGACCGTGTCATGCATTTTCAGTGGACAGGAAGTATAAAATATTATTAAATAGAAAGGTTTGAATTTTCGAAAACTCTTTCCACGCTAGCGCGCCAAATGCATTTTTGCGCTCGGATTTCGAATGACAAACAGACCCTTTCCGAGCCTGCGTAATGAAAAAGAACATTTTTTGTCGTCCTAAACCACCTGATATGGAGCAGGCCTTGGATTTGAAAGTAACAGTCGTGGTTGGTATTAACTGAACCATAAATTTTCCGTTTTCTCTTTCCTAAAAATTGCTTCGTTTAATTTCCCATTCCGTCTGAAACATAATTTGTTGTCACTATCAAATAATGTCCGTTCTAAAAAAAGCATCCCGAAGTACTTACGATCAGAATGTAGACTATTGCTGATCATCAAAAATAAAATATTTTACTTACTAAAGTACTAAGATTCAACAATCACACTATAAGCTTGCGCTATCCTTGCAACTACGGCAAAGGTCAACAGGGGTCAGGAAGAACGCCCAGCGACGTGTCCTCTCTCTAGAAAGGCTCGCTGCCGACTGACTGAATCGGCCCGCGCGCAGAGATTTATAGTAGTTTTAAAAAAATCATAGAAAAATAATAGAGATACTTTAGTTAATTTTTTAAATTGTACCTTATAAAGAAGATATTCTTCTATTACAATATGTATAAATTATATTAAGTTCGATATATTGGTGAAAATAATCATTTTATCGACTATAATTTCTGAAAAAATTCACATTGTTTGGATTTTTATTTCAGAATTTAGGAGTCTAAATCAAAAAAAAATCTTTTAACTAACGATCTTTTTAAGGATCTTTGCAGTTAGTTAAAAAATTTTGTTTGTTAGATCTTTCAGTAATTTCAGATATTTTTAGCTTCGAAAATGACACTAAAAGTGAAATCAAGTAAACATCTGTTCAGTTATCTTGATAGTGTTCACAAATACTGTATTAATCGAAAAAAAACTTTAACTAACAACATAGACAACAACATTTCCTAAAATTATTAGTAACTTATATGTTTGTAAGATAAGTGGTTGATGGACAATCTGGTTTGAAAAATCACATATTTGAGCCAAACAGCGCACGGACCGCGTACACGCTCTTAACCATTTTTTATATTTTTGACTGACGTCCGACTAGCGCTGTATACCGATGCAGACTGAGCGCGAAAGTGACCACTTATGATTTTTGTACGTAAGCTAGGCACGCGAAGTAGTTGCTCTTGCGTTATCTATGTCTATCTATATCTGTGGTAAATACCCTTTACATTATTCTTTCACGACTTGGATTTTGCAATAACAAATTATTCACTTGCAAGACATTACTTGTAAAATACACACTATACTTTGAAAACAAGGACCTCACAATTTCAATATTATACTCTAGTATTGTGGTGCAAGTTTAAACTGTACGTTACTCAGCAGTGCCAAGAATAGTGTTAGACTTCGCACTGATTTGTCCTTTTTCTGAAATCTGCTTGCTGCTGTAAAACATAATGTTTGTAATACACCAAAGATGGTGAAATAAAAATTATTATACAGTGTGAATTTTGGAAATAGGACTTCAGAACAAAAAGCAAACAGCCTTTGATAGATAAATTGTATAGACTGTACTGTTAAGGATTTTGAGAATAATTTATACTGAATTTAATTTAAACAGTTGCTAACAATAATCACTTCACTCTATCAAAATCTTACAAGTGTCTATAAAACCTATGTATTGTGCATTTTTCATAGGCTCTAGATAAAAATACTCCTTAAATATTCTTTGGGCAATACTACCTTTAATACATTTTTATTTAATATGAACCACTCTGTCACCCTGTCACAAAACAGATTACACTCATAAGGATATTTTTCTTAGATTTTCCATTTGATTGTATCATGTGAAAATTCGATTCTTCTACTGAAGGACTCAAATAGACACCCCCCCCCCCCGTATTAGTTATTAATGAAGTTGATTATATTCTAGAAAATGCTTTGGTTATGAATAGAATATGGGTCAAAATCAGAGAGGTGAGCATTATGCTTCTGACAAACATTTCTGAATAAAATAACTCGATACTACTAAAAGATTTATTTCAAAATAAAGGTTCTGTGCATAATTACACGGCACTTAGCTTATTTATCTTTCTGTACTAATGTTTTATTTGATTTTAAACAAAAAAAGGTGGAAATAGTCATTCCGGGAACGCGTCCTTAAACCATGTTTCATAGTTCAAACAAGTCAAAAATGTTTATAATTAAGACTTAAAATTGTCATATTTTAATTTTAACTTTGAAAATGATTAAATTAAGAATATACGTATAAAATACATTAATAGCAGTTTAATTTATTCATATTTTGACTATTCAAATGCTGTCTGACGTTTAATAAATCATTCCGTGAACGC
The DNA here is from genome assembly GCA_951799385.1 of Hyppa rectilinea. Classification (NCBI taxonomy): domain Eukaryota; kingdom Metazoa; phylum Arthropoda; class Insecta; order Lepidoptera; family Noctuidae; genus Hyppa; species Hyppa rectilinea. The sequence goes on along the minus strand of OX637306.1, from coordinate 9,826,539 downwards.
AGTCGATGTTGATCGATGTAAATAAAAGAAAACACGCTAGGTGGCGTTAGCGAGCAACAGTGTGAAGTTCGCTAGTCAAAGCAAAAGGCGTGTTTCGTGTTTACGGAAAAAAATAATTGATTTTGTTGGTAAGTACCTTTTAAATTGATATGTGTGAAGCGTACTTTAATTCTCTGTCACTACGGGAACGCTGTTTGATGATTAGTTTTTCGAAAATTTGCATATTTTTTGCAAAAATCTTATAAATATTAGAGCTCACTTGTTCATAACCTCTAAAACCTATATCTAAGATGGCGGCGTCAAGCGTGACAACAAAATAATTATCAAATAGTCATTTCGGGAACGGTCATTTCGGGAACGTTCACCTATATGACGGGCGTTCCCGAAATGATACACCAATTGAAAATTTATGGAGAGTACTTTGAAAAATAAATGTTTTCAATAAAAAAATATATAAATTAACAACATTATCCGATTTAGAAACAGGTTAATTACAATTTCTTAAAGGTGATACTTAAATGCGTTGGTTATATTATTATTAAAAAAAATAGTAAAAAGTGTTCCCGAAATGACTTTTGTGCCTGGCATTTTTCTTATTAACTGGTAGAATTTCTAAAATATACATTTTTGTGCGTACCTTTTCACAGGAAAGGTTCATGACAAATGACACAACAGACTCCACTTGTTAGTTTTCTTCAAAAGAAAACTTAATTTTTCAAATATTTGAAAACCTAAGATGCTCACCTCTTTGATTTTGACCCATATACATTCAGTCAAAAAAGTATCGGGAATGGATGATTTGTTTATGGTTCCAAATTAAAATTTTTGTTTTTTTTGTAGTTGTTAGATTGGCACAACTGTTTTCCATTTTGGCGCGGAGTTTGAGTTGCATCTGTTATTTATATTAAATACAGTGCTGGTTTTAGTAATATCATATATAGTGTGTATTGCGAATTTCATAATGGACAAAAATATCGAACAAAGAGTTTGTCTTAAATTTTGCATCGCCAATGGAATTTCGTGTTCGGAGTAGTGACTCCGAACACGAAATTCCATTGGCGATGCAAAATTTAATTCATTCATTCATTCAGTGGAAAATGTTACAGAAGGCTTACGGTGAATCGACTTTATCAAAAACTCGTGCTTATGAGTGGTTCAAAGTGTTCAAAAGCGGTCGAGATGTGATGGAAGATTTGCCTCGCACTGGTAGGCCGTCAACGTCTGCAACTGAAGTTAACATCGCAAAAGTGAAGAAAATAGTGACTGAAAATCCCCATTCAACTCTGAGAGAGATAGCCGCCGAACTTTCTGTATCTCACGAGTCGATCCGTACCATTTTAACTAATCATTTGGGTATGAAACATGTTGCTGCTCGGCTAGTCCCAAAAGATCTGAATTTTCTCCAAAAACTCAATCGCATGAAAGCCGCTGAGGACATGCTAGAACGAGTCAGTTCGGACCCAACATTCATGAAACGCATTGTTACTGGTGACGAGACGTGGGTTTACGAGTTTGACATGCAAACTAGTCAACAAGCTTCGGAGTGGCGCCTTCCAACTGAACCGAAACCGAAAAAGGAGAATTCGCGGCGAGAACTGAACTCAGTTCCGGAAGCAGCGTTTAAAAAATGTTTTGATGAATGGATTATTCGTTGGCGCAAGTGTATCGTTTCTAAAGGAGCATACTTTGAAGGTGATAAAATAAATTTGGATGAATAACAGACATTTTGTGTATTATTGATCTTTTCCCGGTACTTTCTTGACAGAGTAGTATATAGATTAGACACAATAAATTGTCATATTTTTAGAGAAAAAAAAAAGGAAATTTAATATATGATACAATTTTACCTGTAATCCAGTGCCTTCTGCAAGTTTAAACATTAATTGTAATCGTCCTGTAGCACCAAGATCAATACCAGCACGGTCCAACTCATCTGCATCAAATCGAGTACTAGAACCGCCATCAGTCCGTTCCGTCACATTGCCAACTTTCATGGGTCGACCAGCTAATTCAAACCCGTTTAATTGTTCCATTGCCTTCTTCGCATCCGCCGCATGGTGGAACTGTAATTGATCAAGTTGTTTTACATTTGGCTGATGATCACCTGCAGTAATAATGATGTGATGTGATTAAACTGATGACAGTTAATAAAACACTCAAACTTACAGTAAGAAATCCATATCCTTTGCTTTTTCCTGTTTCAGGGTCGGTCATAAGCTGAATATGATCAATTTTTCCAAAGGGTTCAAATATACCGCGTAGCATGTCTTCTGTAATGTTAAAATGCAATGAACCAACATATAGTCTTGTCGGTCCGTTACTGGTCTTTGGTGCTAAGTTCGGCAATGTATTGCCTACCCTGTTCTTTTCTGCTTGTGTATGTTGTACTATAATAGGAACTCCAAGCAATTTTTGTCCGGTCAAACCTAAAGCCTGTAAATCCAGTTAAAATTAAAATTGGTGAAATCTTACAACTTAAATATTACAAATCTTTACTTCATACAAATCAACTTATTTCTTTTTATTCAATCAAAATTGTAGAAAGCAGTTCATTAAAAATATTTGGTTAAAAACTAAAAGTCTTTTTTTATTACTTAGTTAAAAATGCATTCCCATGGGTTCTGGGCTGTCGACTTTTCCACTGATATTCCTAAAATAACAAATTACGTACTTACCAAAGGTACAGATTCTGCATCTTTAAATTCGATGTAAGCTATGCCTTTAAATCTCCTGGTTTTATTGCAAGTAATAAGCCTTACATCTCTAACTTTGCCAACAGATGAGAAAAATTCTTCAAGATCTTTTGCTCTAATTCGTTGAGATAATTGCATACAGAATACAGTGCGCAAGTCCCTTTCTTCAGGAGGTAAATCATCTAGTTTTGGCTCAAGTCCTCTAGATTTCGACCGATATTCTTTGGCAGGGTCTCTCTCAACACTTTTTTCCCTTTTGATGTTAGAGGTACGATCGCGGCTGCTTCGATCACGTTCTCGACTACGTTCCTTGTCTTTACTCCGTCTTTTATCTTTGTCGCGCTCTCGTTCCTTGTCCTTTTCTCGGTCCTTATCCCTGTTATGAGTCCTATCCCTATCTTTGTTACTATCCTTGTCACGATCTCGCTCGCGTTCACCACGGTCTCGCTCGCGGTCACGATCGCCGCGGTCTCCACGTTCGCGTTCGCCACGATCGCGGTCACGATCTCGATCTTTCCGGTCTTTGTCCCTTTCACGATCCTTATCTTTTCTGTCATCTCTTTCTTTTGAACGACGTGTCTCTCTTTCTTTCGATCTTCTTCTGTCTCTCGAACGGCTACGTCTAGAAAAAAGAAAGATCTACTTAGGAGATTGTGTTCTACAGACATTTAGGTGACGCCCATTGGCGGTACTGCACGGAAAGAGATTTTTGGGTAAACCTTATTACTTATTATCGTAATTTGGAATTATAAGTTCTGTTCATTTAAAATGTTGACTAGTAAATTTTTTATTGTTTGGCACCAAAAAATCCCTTGCTGTATGTAAATAAGTTCCTGCAGTAGTCGTGAATTCTTACCTTCGGCTCCCATCGCGTTCTCTATCTTTGTGCTTATCAGAATACTTGTCCGATCGATGCTTTGAAGAGGAAGTGTTATCCTGTCACACAAAGCACAAGGTAGAAGCAGCGCCACAGCAACACACGCCGAGTGAATAAATAAAAATTGCATTAGTTATTTCATAACAACAACATGGAGAACATATGCAGTATTTCAACAATGACATTTTGTTTAAAATGTCACTGATGAAACAACACAATTGCCGATGGTTTTTACTTTGCCTAGGCTACTCTTGGCAGCTGGTTTAATAACCAGCCAATGTTCATCCATGTCATGGTAGTCTCGCTGCCCTGGTCTACACTTACCGTTCGTAAAACCACTGACAAAGGATGCACACAGCGCTAACATCACACAGGGATACTTCTGCAAAAGATTTACGACCCATCAGCTCATGGTCCTTTTTAAAAATACGCTCTATGACAATTTTATTTTTGACTTTGTAACTTTTAAGTGATTAACAATGTTAGGTTGTGTTGAATTTTCAAATAATAAAAAATTAGGTAAGTATAGTAGTGGATACCTCTCTGTCTGTTCAGGTCGGTGAAGTATGCTCGACTATTACCACAAAGTTCTATAAATACAAGAAATGATACTCAAATGTAATTTTGTTTTATATTTCTTACCATTTGCTGTTCAAAGATGAAATCAACTATTTGTGAATTAAAAAGATTAAAATCTCTCAAAAAAGTTAGTTTATAACATCTTTAAACAGTTATACCCTCAAAATGTACTTGAAAGTCAATTTTTTTAAATAGCAAAAATTTATACATAAAAACAGGACTACATATTATTATTGATACCATTCTTTACACATTACAAGAAAATGAATTTGATTACATGGAATCTTTATAATTTGAAATAAAATGAATGAGTAAAGGTAAAACACATTGTATTAAACTGAAGTGATTCCTGGGAGGCAACAAAATGTTAAGTTATTTGTAATGTTTGTTGTATTAAATATAACATTTTGTAGATACTAGAAACTCATTAGATAACAATAAAATATTTGTATTTACTAAAAATACAGAATTTTTAAATAGTACATGGGAAATTGACATGAGCTTTTCGACTGGATAACAAGATTTGGGTAGAATCTAGTGGTACTTACCGATTTATTATAAGGTGCTTCCAACATAGCTTCTACATCTAAATCTTCGGCCATTCTAAAACAAAAATCGGAACGGTGATATTTAAGTTACCAAGGCAAGCCACGGAATTAACGCTAACGTAGTACGTTTCAGCCGTTTGATAATATTATTATTTTACTAATGCCCGTTTCGCTTTTTGTGAGTTGTATTGATTCCTGTTATATAAATTACTGGAGCAATGTGATGGAACTTGGAAATTACACCACACGAGCACAAAATGGCGTCGACGTATCGTCTAGCAATATGGTTTGTTAGTCGCACATGTCTGGTTGGGTTGTTTGCTGGTATTTCAGTATTCTAATAGGTATATTTTGTTTACACTCTTACCTAATGTTTTAATAGTATTTGATAGTAATGGGTATGTGCACAATGATGCAGTTTTTCTAGGTTTAATTAATTTGAAAAAATAATTGTAATTGGAATTGGGAGTATTGGCATCAGTATTGCCATACCATAATTAATATAAACCACAGAACTACACAGAACGAAAATCCAGAGACAAAAACAAAATAGACAAGTAAATTATCAAAGAAAATGGCCTAAAACCAACGAGCTTAGAGCATTTAACCCTTAGATTTAACCTAATGCTCTAAGAGAATCATAAAGTATCTTGGAGGCATTGTAAGCAGCAATTTTTTAGTGTAGAATGTATATTCTTAAAGAAAGAGTATTCTTTCTAGAGTATTTTTGAAAATTCCAAAGCTAGCAAAAACCGTAGACAGAGTACTTTACTCTGTCTACGGCTTAGAGCATTTAAAATGCTCTAAGGTCTACGGCAAAAACAAGGCAAAAACATAGCTGCTGAGAAAAAAATCGAATACATCCCGCGAGTCCGACACAACGTCACAGAAAATATTTAGCACAGACTACATATAAAATAATACGTACTTATTTAGTCTGTTGTGTTGACTTGACATCAAGCTCTAACCACAGAGTACTTTTTAATATATGGCTCTAACTCTGTCTGTCTGAAGTTCTGAACGAAAGAAAATACTTGGACGTAAGACTAGGCAATATGGTTGAAAGACTAGCCTTCCCTTCGGGGTAAATTAAAAAAAAAAAAAATTCTGTCTGTCTGACACTGTCTGTCAGAGTGGTCTGCGACTCTGCGATGCATCTGCAATATCAGTCTTATTATTGTACTCTTTGATCTGCAAGTGTCAAATGAACAATCAAGGCTTTTTGGTGGCGTAAATCTGGAAAGAAAAGTTTAAGGCAATATCACACTTTTAAACCAGAAGTTAATTTTAATTCACATATTATTTTAGTTGTTATTGCAATATTTACTAGGTGCAAGCAGGTAAGCAATGCGAAGATTATTCTTTTTCTGCAATGGTTTTTTTTTCTTCTAAAAAAATGATTTCTTCCCAGTCAGAATTTGATTCTTCAAAATTTATATCTTACAACATGATTAGTTAATTACGTGGACTGAATTATACTTAATGTGGGTAATAAAATGGTTTTGATTTCAGGTTACTCCATAAAACATGACTACAGCCGCAAGACCTACTTTTGATCCAGCACGGGGGGGCACAGGACGTGGAGAAAAGGATCTAAGCGCAATATCTCGACAGTATTCAAGTCGAGATCTTCCTGGACATACAAAGTTGAAATACAGGTTGGTGAAGTGCCATTTATTCTGCCTCTAAATCCACAAATCTCACATCTTAGTTAAAATGTATGGCTTGGCCGTTCCAAACGATTGCGTGACAAACTGTTTTTATGTTGTGTTCAGTTGCACAGACACTCCTATAGTGTCGCAAAATGGCCAAGCCAAACATTTTGACCAAAATGTATGATAGGTAGAGTTAGGTAGGCCTTAGGAGCTTGATTCTACCTTAGATCTGATTACTGTTAACAGTCTATGTAAGTCATGACTAACTTTACATGGAATGTTAGGTTTTATATTACTAGAAGCTGTAAGAAATAATTATTATACAGAGTTGATATGACAGAGGGGCATTAAATTACACTACATAATACTATACATGTTTAGTATTAACTTGGTACGGTATAAAAATAAAAAGCACCAAAAATGAGGTTTTTATTTTTTCAAACAAACTAAATAGCTTGCAAATCAGAGTAAAACGCAACCACCCTTTGTAAATAAAAACTGACCTTGTAACACAGCGGCACCGACGCGTGCACGCCGGAGCGCTGTTAGGAAAGATACATCATGTTCAAACAGGGCAAAAACTGAAAAAACACATTTGCGACTAAACTACTGCTCCTATTTAATTGATTTTTGGTACAGAGCTTGAAAATGGTCCCTAGTATAAACTGTTTAAAGGAAAGCCCCTCTGTCGTATCAACTCTGTTTATATAAATATTGGTTTCATTCTAATGATTTACATCAGTATTTCAATTCAATGCCTGCTTGCAACAAACATAGTACATAATATAATTATCTGTTATTTTCAGGGAACAAGGACAAGGTACTACAGATGAGTTACGATCAAGAGACTTCCGCAAGGAGTTAGATGAGAGGGAGAAGGAAGGTAAAGGCTCAACCACCAGAAGACTTACTGAGCCCATAACTAAGAGACCTAAAATAGACCAAGTTCCCGCTGCAAGCTTGGATGCTGATGATCCTCTTGAGGGGGACTCGTCCGATTCTGATGATTCTGATGATGATACTGCAGCACTGTTAGCAGAGTTAAACAAAATTAAAAAAGAAAGAGCTATAGAGCAATCTAAGAAGGTACATTCCATGTTTTTATGGTTTACAATCATTAATTATTACACAGTGTGGTGAAATTTTTCCAAGTAGATGAATAAGCAGCCATTATACGTAAATACTTACATGGTTTTGATTTCAGGAAGCTGAAAAAAAGCAGGAAGAAGAAAGAATTCGTATGGAAAATATTCTATCTGGAAACCCTTTACTGAATTACTCTTCAGCAGGACAGAAAAATGATTTGAAGGTAAATCATAAAATAATGTGACATTTAATACCCTGCCTCTATCCCAATGTATTTGGGTTTGGTGATAATGTGTTTTTCTTTCTTACTTCAATATTAGTCTCAATTTTGGGAGTCCCTTTCTAGCGATCTTGCTTTGTGATAAAAGTAAAATTGATGTAAATAGAAACACCCTTAATAGAATCCTTTATTTTATTCCAGGTCAAAAGGCGATGGGATGATGATGTTGTTTTTAAGAATTGTGCTCGTTCAGAGCCTGAGAAAAAAGGCAACACCTTCATAAATGACTCACTAAGGTCAGAATTTCATAAGAAATTTATGGAAAAGTATGTAAAATAGACAATTCTGTATTTAGTACGTAATTTACTACTAAGTGGATGTAATGTTTTTTTTAAATTAAATCATTTAATTAAGAAATTTGACACATTTGGACTGTGTTCAAATAGCCCATTGCCGTATTTAGTTTTTCAATGTTAATAATAAGGCATGGTACAGACCTATTGCCATATGGGTCCATATTCATAAGAATTCCTGTTGTGTCAGATGTATTATTAAGTCCAGCTCAGCTAGATGTAATGATGCTTCATTAAACTTTCACAAATATACCCCAACTTTGGTATGGTCATACAATTTTATAATAGACATTTAGATCTAAGTACCTTTAAAACTATGTAAGTACTAGTATGTAAGGATGTAGCTCTTAATTTGATTTTAATACACAATAAAAATATTTGGTTTATATTTTGTATCTTTTAAAATCCCATGCCAAAATATATGGTTAATTCATGGCGCATGAATGCGATTTCATTGGATGATTCTTTCTCCTAAAATCATTATCCCTAAAACATTTGTCATAAACTTGTGGACTTGCTAAACTTGAATCTTGATGGAATCAAGTATTACTTCTATCCATAATAATATACAATCATAGCTAATTATATTTTATGGCACCAATAGATTGAGTCAATGTAATCTAAAGCTGAGTATACACGAGTATTTGCTCTTTATGGAAAGAAACGTTTCATTACGAATGGTAGGTACAAACAAAACTCAAAAAGCATTTTCATGTAATGTGACTTTTCTGTAAATGTTTGGCCGGGCACGATGTACGAAGTACCTAATGCTCGCGGCGAATGAGCATTTACCTGTAGCATTCTTTCCTATTTTGCGTTTACTCTTCGTTCAAATTTCGGAATTGCAGGTCGATCTGTAAGTCGCCCGCGCTCGTGTCTTTGCTCGACAAAATGTTAAGGCGCTCCCTCACCGTGAGCATTGATCTCGAATGTAACAAACTAACAATCCAAGATTCCACTGTAACGTCTTTAACTTTACAAGTCGACTGCTCAAGCGCGCAGGCTGTCAACGTCTAGATACTGAGTAAGAAGTAGTAGTTCTTTGTTCGGTTCGTGGAAGAAGACATAAGTAAATGCTCTTGTCTATACTCACCTTAATAGTACGGGCGGTTCATACTATACCTACCGGCATTCATACCTACCGGCTGAAAATCATAACAATAATAGTTTTCCTTGAAATATAACGCCTAGAGAGATATATGAGCGTGAGCTACTCCAGTAGTGAGAGATTCGATAGTTACAGCAAGTACAAGTTTTAAAAAAACTTCGAAAAAGGAGGCATCATCTTCAAGCCCAAAAATCAGTAAATGTGCCAAGCCTTAAACATGAATTTGTGAACAAACTAAATCGCCAAGTAGCTTTATATAATATATTACCTGCCTGCCACATTGGTAAGCCCTAATCGTCTAAAAACGAGCATAGTGGCTGTAATTATCAATACACCTCGTAAGTCTTGAAGATTTGTTGTAAAAAGTATTCCGGAGACTTGATATTGATAGAAGATGGTGCACCTGCTAGGTAGGTACTTCACCATAATGGCGCTGTGTAAAAGCTGATTTCTCAACCGCCGTGAGACCTGTCTGGAGCTCCAATGGGATGAAGATGCCAATGAGAATGACCAATTTAGCAAGCAAACAGCCATTGGTAAGAGACAGATATTATAGGTAGCAGTAGAGGACTTCCCGTGCATAAAATAATGTAACCATTTCTTTCTTTTTCTTCTTTTTCCGTATTTGTGCCGGTTCGATATACAGGTGAGGTACGCGACTATTCAAAAATGTTTGAATGCAGTATTAACTTTAACATACGGGATTGTTCCTTGAGTGAAACCTACTTTCTCTCCAAGGCTCGATCGAACTTTTCACCCACTCTGTATATCAGCTTCATCAATTAAGTTTTGTTTTCCGAGGCTGTCACAGCTGTTATCATAGTGTCGAAGGTCGGTAAGATTAAATGTATCCAAACAGATAAACAATGGAATCAATGAAAACTAGGATTACAGTGGTAAACAAATAATGGAGCATCATTTTATTGAAGTGCTTCTTACTGGGTACTGCTAAGGTTGGGATCCTACACGAGGGATTATAAACTTATGGAAACATTTAACATCTTGGGAGTCTTTTATATGGGTAATAGTAGGTACCTCTTACCTTGTTTATGGACATTGTGTACCTGTAGTTTGTAGTAAGGTTTATCTACTGATCAGCATCAGATCTTTCGGCGCCTGGATCAAAGAATGAACTATAATTAACACAACATTGGGTGGAATCTCAAGAATGTCACTTTGAATACATATAAGATGACGTTATCCCCAAACGAACAAATAAGTACCTACCTACTTAGAACCTACATTGTTTAGTGCCTACCGAGTTACGTATTCTTATTTGCACCGCACACTTCGGAAAATGAACATATAATATGCAGTCAGGCTGGCTGGACGTGTCCGGCTCAATGTTTAGTGTTTACGTTATTATAACGATGTGTGTAAGGCGAAGGCGGGGAGGAATGTGGCGAGTGCGGCGCCGGCGGCGGCGGCGGCCCACCTTGAGTGGGCAGGTTGACCGGCTGATCCCGCCGCGCGCCTCTGCGCTCAGTTCTCGCCAGTCGAGTGAGCGCTCCGACAGCGAACATGGCTGGTCAGAAGACGGCGTGCCTGTGCGCGTGTTTTATTTTGTTTACCGTAGCGGCTGAGGCCGCTCTCTCTGGATTATACATCGACAATGGCGTTGATCAGACTGTTATACATCACTCGATGACACGGCATGAACGGATGGTCGTTGAACACGAAATTCTGGAGCTGTTGGGTCTGGGAGAGAGGCCACGTCGAGCTCGAGCGCCTCCGCTGGACCGCTCGGCGCCTAGTTTCTTGTTGGACGTATACAAACAACTAGCCGAAGAACATGAGCAGGCTCGCCCTACGCGCAGCTCTGAGATGGCTCTCAGCGGAGATGAGCAACACGCCATCGACGAGAGCGACCTCATCATGACCTTTCAGAGCAAGAGTGAGTTTAATTTATGGATATGTAACCAAATTAGTTTTTATTAGACGCTTCAGATTTCATTTAGAGCTGAGTGTTGCAGGTGGTACCTACCTATGTGTATTATCCTGTTAGGTATATTGTTATTTTTAACTACTGAAAAAAATGATTTTGTTCAACGTGTGTAAATAATAATAGTTTCATTGTGTTTAATGCCTTTTTGAGAAGAACCTGCATGCACAAATGTCTTAAATGAAAAAAAGGGGAGCCCGTCAATAGCGTAGTTTTCTATCGCTGAAAGCTTTTTTGCTCGATTTCAGAGATTACTTCTTACAAAAAAAAACAAACAGTTTCTTATGTAATAATCATTAATATTAAGTTAGTTAAGATTTACATTATTAAAATTCAGAATGACTATTATTTTTCCATTAGCATAAAAATATTTGGTACTTCGGTTCCAATTAATGAAGAGGATACCGCTACTCCAAGTTATTTCGAAATAACAGCGCGTTAAATCGCTTAACAAGACAATGCCGGTAAAATAAATTGTTAAAAGTTAATGACACATGCTGTTAGTGTGGTCCTTTTCTTTTATGTCCTTTGTGCATCTCTTGTTTTAGAGACGGCGCCAGAAGCATTCCGTTATAATTTGTTATAACTACCTGGGAGGTTCAGGCCGTTCAGGTAAAGATTAGTGGTCAAAAATGTTGAGTCACCACTTTGGTAAACATTCTTGGTATTGTGAATTTGATAATTACGTACTAGCGTTTTGATCTAACCGTCTCGCCGGTGACTGTTGAAATTATTGTAACATTAAAAAATAGATGATTTTATGTCGGATGTCGATTTGGGCACAATCCCTTGATTTTACCATCTCATAATCACATCGTCGATATCTAGTACATATTCATTTTTGACTTAGGTATTGGAAGAGGAAGTAGAAATAATTCTGGATTAACGTAACGGGTGCATGTAGGTGCTGTTAGGTAGCCGGTAAATTCTTGGTTTGTCAGGATAAAACAGCGAAAAATCAAGAAATTTTAGACACACGCAACACGTCTGCAGATCACGGTGACGATGACATAGTGGTATTATCATGTCAAGCAGGTCTATTCTGTAAAACACCTCACCGTGATAGCTTAATTGAAGTGAGCTTATAGTGAGCTATCATTCCACTTGATGCTAGGGATTGACACTTTAATTGATAGCTCACTTCAAGGTCAGTTAGCCTAAGTTTACACAGCGACATTTTTACAGAATAGCACCGTAGATTATTATGTAAACTATAAGACTAACCACCAAGCTTTCTATTCTATTGCTATTCGTTATAAGTTTGAGTAAGAGAATAAGATGAACGAATGTTTCGATTACTTAGGATACATAATATTGCAACTTGTAACATAATATGGGTACTTGTAGGCCATCGGTTCTGTCTGGAATGCAATGCATTGCTATCTATTCAAGGAAAATAATGAATGGCCCGTACATAAACAATATGGTTATATATGTATTTATATGTGCTTACAGTGTAAATATAGCTTGATATGAGTAGGTACATGGTACGAGTTTATTTACCTACATTTAGTCAAGATAGTCCCACGCGGAATGCCTAGATCTTCAAAATAAATTATGAGACTCTATGGAATTACCTAATTTCAGGATGCAGCATTAAATTATGTGTTTTCAGACGGTCCTGGGGATTATAATACTTTTACATATTTATTGGTTGTTCCGTTTCAGTCGGAGGCTAGGAGAAAAGTAGGACGAACGGTTACGACCCACCTCGGTGCATCAACAATTTCGAATAATTTGTATACCTATATTTACAATAATTAGTGCATGTGTCTGCTAAATTCGTTAGGTAATTGAATAAACAGAAATCATTCCAGATGCATCTTGTGTCTAAACCTCACTACGTTCTATTATCTAATTAATTATGTATGTATTTACCTATTCATACATAAAAGATAAAGTTCACAGTCGCGCCAGTCTGTCTACATCACACACTTTGTACCTACCTACATAAAAAACAACCAAGTTGACGCTATTATATTATGGTCTTACTAGCTTTTACCAGCGGCTCCGCCCGCGTGTAAGTCGGAAATTATCCCACGGGAACCGTATATTTTGCCGGGATTAAAAACTTATTATAGTCTGGAATACCTTATATGCTATTCCAGACTATAATCTATCTTTGTGCGAAGTTTCGTCCAAATCCGTTAAGTAGTTTTTGAGTTTATTCGTTACAAACATACATACAAGTCTTTCCTCTTTATAATATTAGTATAGATGACTTGATATTCTGAATATAAAATTGTAGAAGGGCGTGCATAATTTTAGCAAGTACGAGAAAATTCTTAAAATTCGGAAATGAACCTTATGCTTATGCATTAAAGTTGAAAAACTATCAAAGAAATTCGAAAGATTGGGGTAACTTGATGTGCTGGCCTCTGTATCTTTTCACCCGACTGCCAAGGAAGCACAAGAACTTGGGCTTAGAGATTATTCCTTTAAAGATTGTGTGGAGACTGAGTAGCTAATGCCAGACTCTCTCATTGAAGTTCGAAAGAAACTTGATACTTTATATGACTTGTTTTAAATGGTTTTGATATGTTCCTTTTGTCTCCATAAGTAATTTGTAAGTTAGCTACTACGACGCAGTAAGGTTTCCTGATGTTCATTATGCTTGTTAAAGTCTCATGAATAATCATAATTAATAATATTCATAACTTATGCATTAATCATAACGCTATACTTGATCGTCAAAATTTTATATTTCGTATTTATTACATACACCTGATGTAGGAGTCAAGTTACAACCGGATCATGGGACACCTGTTCACGATCCTTTCTTAAAATATGACGAACTTAATGGAATATTACGCATTTATTTGCATTTTAGGTATATGTAGGGAGTAGATATATTGTCTCTATGTATCTACAATTCATCTTCTATCCATCATGAAATACAAGATTTACTAACTGTAGTACTAAACTGTTAATGTTAATACTAAAACCTATCGAGGGAGTGTTCATTCCACGTTTTCACGACCCGACAAAATTATATACGAATGGGTTGTATGGTCGTTGCTCCAGACAGAAGTCTGGAGCAAACGCGAACGAATCATTTCGCGGGGAACTTAGCGGGATTGTCCAAAAGGGTTACCGCTACCCCGGAACATAAAGGGCTGAGGAAGGAACATGGGTGGGTTTCAGTCAGTAAGAGTCTGACACTCCCTACCGCTCCACCCAGAGCAAGAGGGATCAGTTGATGATTTCCCACAAAAAAGGCCTAGCAACGACGACATAACTCCACTGATCGTTGTCCAGCCACATTTCCTGCAGACGGAATGAAGTAAAAGTCCGTGCACCTTTACCTGGTCCTTTTGTGCGGTAATGTCGCGATCACAAGAGGCCAGCAGTGGCTTCGTGGTGCGTTTTACAGGTTTGTAGCATGGGATCATTGCTTCTGGCGGCTGGAGCACTCGGCACGAGAATGAGTGAATTTTTAATTATTATAGGTTCGAAGTAGAAATCCATAGTTCAGCCAAAGTTCAGTTACAATTATTAGGAATTAGCTGGGAAACGATTTTAGATGATTAATCCCGCATAGATTCTTTCTTTATCGTCATTATTTGTAACATTGCATATGTTTAAAGCAAACCCTGTTAACCTTTTGACCGCCACGACAAAAATGAAAAAGCGTGCCCTCAGCGCCAAGCTCCGAATACATCCTTTAATATTGTCACCCAGTCGCGACCGTGGCGTGCTGGGCACATTTTGGTTTGTCGTCTATACACGACTGTGGCGGTCAAAAGGTTAAACCCTGTCAAAGGCTAAGAATATTATTCGGATGTCTTTTCAAATTTTTCGTAGCCAAGCGTAGCACTCACGCTACGACTACGATATAATGTCTGATGATCATCAGTGATATAAAATAGTTTTGTCTCATTAGTAGGTAATACCATACATATAAGAAAGAAGTTCCGTGTTTTATATTTCTATGGGTAAACAATCAAAGTACTAAGATATAGTTATGTAGATATGTCTAGATAACAAGACTAGCCTTTAAAACAATAACTTCGGGAAGTTTCTCGTATAGCTACAGTACTACAGTCTATTGTAGCTACAAAGTTTACGCACAAGCCTAAGTAGAAATATTACATTTAGGATAAAAATGTAATTAGACTTTCTGATTCTGAACCACAGAATTTGAATCACAGAAGAGTATTTTGATGTGACCATTTCATTTACATGTCTTTCGTGTTTGTTTCGGTGTTTTTTCTCAGAGTAGTCGAATAGTAAACATCGACCTTATACAGTTTTAAAAACTTTATTGACAAACAGTGTTTATAAAACCTATTCTTAAAAATCATTTATCATCGATTGTCGAGTAAAATTATTTTTTTGTGACATTACAGGACACCACTTGGGCGCACTGCGTCACGGGCACGGGCGACACGTGTGGTTCGAGGTGACAGGCGCGCCAGGCGATGCTTCCGCGCTGCTATCCGCCGAGCTGCGCTTGCACCAGGCGCCTACGCACACCGAGGACCCTACCGCCCTCTACACCGTCATCGCGCACAGAGTGATCAGCGTCGACAATATGGGGTAAGATCGAGGAACTTTTACTGTTATTTTAATTAAGTTCCATAGATACTCATAGTTAGAGGAGCTCGTGGCTAAGTACTAACAGCCGCACAGGTCGATCCATCTGTTTAAGCTACGCTTGCCGGGGTTGGCCGTGGATGGGTGACCATCTGTACACATCGAGACTCCTCCGTGTCTCGGAAAGCACGTTAAGCCGTTGGTCCCGGCTGTCGTTTGTGCATCTTTGACAATTGTTACGGGTCGTCAGAAGCCCGATAATCTGACAGCCAGTCTTACCAAGGGGTATCGTATTACCCAGTTGCTGGGTTGTGGAGGTCAGATAGGCAGTCGCTCCATGTAAAATACTGGTATTCACCTGCATCCGGTTAGACTGGAAGCCGACCCCAACATAGTTGGGAAAAGGCTAGGCAGATGATGAGATACACTTTCTTGCGATCGATATTTTATGGGGACGGAGGTGTTATGATAGATTGCATTCCCTGTTTCCTTATAATCATAATATTTCATATTAAAGATCATGTATGTTTCGGTTTTCAGGAGTTTGCAAATGGAGAAGGTGGCAGCGGTGAATACGAGCGCTGGTGCTGAGGGCTGGTTGGAGCTGAACGTGACCAGTGCGTTAGGAGCGTGGCTGTCTTCGCCGGCCGATAATAGAGGCTTTTTCATCACGCTGCATCCTCACTCACAACCTGGTACTGTCTTTAATATAACGTCAAAAGATGTTCAATATTTTGAAACCGTGTGAAGCCCATGGATAACTGTAACGATAACTTTTTTTAAAACCACAGAGTACCTACCATGTAGGTAGGTACTCTGTGGTTTTAAAAACTAAACTAAGTCTTGCGAAACTCAAAATTTTGAAACATGTTTTGGAATAATATAGAGTTGTCAATATCAAATGTAACCAAGCACCACAAAAATACCAAATAAAATATGGAAAATACAGCAACAGCTGTTGTAACAGCTCTATATTAGATCTCATCACCAAGTCGGTATCAAGTAGTACGTCAAGTTCGTATTTCCAAAGATAGGCTATTATTTCCGAAGCGCTTTCCCAACTATGTTGGGGTCGACTTCCAGTCTAACCGAATGCACCTGAATACAGAAAGAAAAGAAAGAAAGAAAGAAAACCACCAGTACCAGTATTTTACAAGGAGCGGCTGCCTATCTGACCACCACCTAGAAACTGGGCAATACGATACCCCTTATTCAGACTGGTTGTCAGATTTTCGGGCTTCTGATGATTTATTTTTATTTATTTATTGGCCTATCTACAATTGTTACACTGTTTATCCTAATAGTTCAAGCATTATGATACAGGCATAGTGTACAATATAAAGCGATAGACACAGCATGCAAAAAAAAAAAGTAACTAAATTATAACATTTTACAAAAATAGTGCAGAAATAAGAACTCCAATAACAGGGGGTAGCTTTACAAATACAGTAAATACAAAGATGACAGGAAAGAAAAGAAAAAAAAAAAACAATAATGGTGGTTAGTTTTGAGGGACCTGGCGCTTGAATTTTTGAAGTGTTGTGGAAAAAAATATCTATTGATTCTTCGCAATTATTAAGAAGCCTGCAAATTCTGGGGATGGGGGAGTTGGATCCTGATACAGTTTTGCGGAATGGGGGACGTAATATTTTTATAGGGTGACGCGGATAGTTGTGGGGTAGGTTAAAATTAAACTTGCTTAACAACTGGGGGCAGTCAATTTTACTGTGAAGTATTTTAAAAAGAAAAATTAAATCTATATTTTTTCTTCGTTTTTCGAGTGAAGTCATGCTAAATTTTTGATCCGATGATCCGTAACGACTGTCAAAGATGCACAAATGACAGCCGGGACCAACGGCTTAACGTGCTTTCCGTGGCAAGGAGGAGTCTCGGTATGTAAAGATGGTCACCTATCCACGGCCAACCCTGGCAAGCGTAGCTTAACCTGATGGATCGACCTGTGCGGCTGTTAGTACTTAGCCACGAGCTTCTGTACCAATGTACGTATATACGATTGATTTATTTTTTGTTCCAGAACGTCACGTGAAACCAGAAGAGATTGGCTTGGAGGAGGCTCGTGGAGTAATAGTGGAGGGGAAGCAGCCGTTCTTAGTAGCGTTCTTCAAGAGTGGGCCCAAGCTCGGCGGCGCGGACGCAGGCGCGCGGAGGAAGCGAGAGGCACGGCGCTGGCGGTCACACGGGTACTCCGAGAACTATCTCAGGAACCCACTTACAGGTTACCCATAAATTCGTGATTCAAAGCCTCCATTGCATAGAGGACGTGCACTCCTTTCACAGTTATTTCACATCTGACTTTGTGTCACCGTCAAAATCATAGTGATCTTTCTTCTCGTTAAAATATGATTGCTGTTGGTTTGCTGCTTTTGCATCATTGTCAAAATTAAGTTCATCTGACAAATGCAACCTAATTACTGAGTGGATATGATTTATCAGGATTCAGGTCAGATAACGGTTCCAACTGCAAGAAAGTACTCGATCGAATCCCCGTGTGCGTCAAAATGAAGGGACCAAGCCTCCAATGTCTGTCATACATATCTTAAAAAATAATATCACTAATCTACTATTTCCTACCTTTGCTATAATTTTAGCTACCTCATCATATACATAATATTTTAACAAAATGTTTTGTCCCTCCATCATGATATCAAGATGGAGGGACCAAACTGATAGACTACTCCCTGGAATGTTTTACCTACTTAGTGTTATAATACCTTAATTCTAACTTAATATTATTGATTTTGGCTGCCCGAAACATATATCGTTTTATAGATATCGATTATATAAGTTGGTCCCTCCAAATTGACGATTCAATTGTTTAGTGCAACAGCTAATTGGGCGATTTATTTTCGATCTTCCAAGGATATATATTTAATACCTATTTACTACCTTTTAATCGTGCCAAATTCAAAGTTCAATAGTTCAAAGGAGAGGGCGCTACTGTGCGTAAACAAACATCTGCTCCGTGTATTCTAAAGTTTTAAAAATAGATACAGTGACTAGAAAGTTTAAAAAAGTAACTCAAGTTATAACTTTTCGGTGCAAACAGTGATTTAAGTCAAAATACACAAGCTCCAGACTATTTCTACGAAGATTTCTATCAAGACAAAGTGCCGAAAGTGTTAACGAACAAAATTCAAATCAAATTTTTCATCCGACGCTTACTAAGCACGTCCTAAACATCCTCGTGGCCATCAGAAACAGAGTGTTGGAAAACCTAATAAAGGTACGATAGCGATTATCTATTTTACATAATTGAAACTATTTAAATAAATCAAAAGCTGCTCGTCATCCTGGCCTATTACTCATAACAGCGCCATCTATCATAGAGTAGACGAAACAACTACAGTTATCGAACGAACAATCCATTGACAGAAGTAGATAATTGAACTAGTTGCCGCTAGATGACAGCTCCAGGACCAAAAATAATCAAAATGGCACAAAAATGCGCAGGTTGTACCCAAGACCTCTTAACCAGCGAATATCTTACCTGCACATTATGTAATTACAAATATGACTTAGACTGTGCAAACGTCTCCAGAGACCATTTTAAGGTAGCAATGTCTGAAGACCATAAAAAAACATGGAAATGTCAAGACTGCCGCTGCAAAATGCCCAAATGGGAAACTCGAACACTCCCATACGCCCACAGATCTCTCTTCACAACCAGCAATCGGCCTCACCTAACGAATTATGCAACGTCACGCTTAGGAAAAGAACTACTTACCCCAGTAATGATTCAATCACGTTAGATTCACTCAGTCTACTTGGAGATACAGTCCACTCAGATGATAAAAACTCTACAATAAATACCCAACACACAACCTGAATTCTCACTGCAAAGTTTAAGCCAGTTGATTATGATACGTCTGAAGGAAAACAACGAATCAATAATTTCAGAACTACGAAGCACTATACAAATAGAAATTAACAACGCTATTGCCAAACTCACACAAGATCTCGAGCAAAAAACCAATTATTTATCAAAACAAAATGATCAAAGGAAACTTGAATTGGAAAAAGTAGATACCAAAATAGAAAACTTAATAAAAGAAAACGAACAACTTAAAAAAGAAATATCAGAAATAAAATCAGTATCTGTTAATCCAGTTATTAAATGCACAGACAGTAATTCAAAGAAGATAGTTCTATACGGCTTCACGGACTACTTACAGGAATCGGAATTTGATTTGCATGATAGGGTAATTGAAATATTCCAAGAAATTATGAATGTGGATCTAACGGGCTATATAGAGAATATGTACAGATTAGGTAGAAATACTACCATTACCCGGCCACTGGTAGTAGAACTACTAAGCAAAAGAATGGCGAAATACTTAATTAAGAATAGCCACTACTTTCAAGGCACAAGACTATCCGTATCCGAGTTTTTAGATGAAAATGCACGCAAACAAAGGCAACTCATGCGAGAAGAAATGTTAAAAGCACGAAAGAAAGGCCTATTTTCAGTGATCCGGAACAACCAATTATATATAGAGGGTGAACTTATAAATTTGAGGAATAAAACATACAAACGAAACGATAACACAGATGAGACAATTAATGATACTGCAATAATAACCCAGAATAATAGTAACAGCAACGACCAGCACAAGGACAAAATAGGTGACGAAAATACGGGAAACAACTCCTTTCGTAGTCACGGGACAACTTTTTAACATTCTATTCCAAAATATACAAAGTATCTACAATAAACAAGACATACTTGAGGCTTTTATCGAAGAAAACCCAATATATAACGCAATATGCTTATCAGAAACATGGTTATCGAGGGAAAAACAAACCATGATTCAATTTAGCGGATATAAAATAGCTGCATCATACTGCCGAAAGACGCGAAGAGGTGGTGGAGTCTGCATCCTGGTCCAAGATCACATCGATTTTAGAGAGAGGAAAGATGTTACAGATATGTCCATAGAATATGTAATAGAATTATGTGCAATTGAATTACCCAAAGAAAATATATTACTACTAGTGATATATTGGAATAAAAGAAGCGAAGATGTATTTATAAGTCAATTAAAAATTATTTTAAACTATATTAACAATAAATATTATAAATTTAATATAATTATAGGAGGAGATTTTAACATAAATGTATTAGAGAGCAACAGGAAATCTAGTCAATTTATAGACTTAATGTTAGAGTTTAAACTTACACAACACATAAATAAACCCACTCGTATAACTCAAAATACATCTACATGCTTAGATTTGATATTCACAAACTGTAACACAAAAAAAATAACTACAAAAATAACTACAACCATAGCAGAATTTGGTTTCTCAGACCATAGCGGAACATCAATACAAATCTCTACGCCACATGTAACCACACCTCAACCTAGTTGGTACGCAAAAAAGAGATTATTTAACGATATCAATATATTTAAGTTTAAATCTGCATTACAAGCCGTAGACTGGAACAAAATAATAACAGAAGACCAAAATATGAACGATAACTATAAAACATTCAACGATACACTAATTTATATCCTAAACAAATGCATACCCTTACGAAAAGTTAAATTAAAATCTGCTTTTATAAAGAAATGGCTAACCAAAGGTATAAAAACTTCCTGCAAAAATAAAAGACTATTGAAAATACTTATACTTAAAACAAAGAACCCAATACTATCACGATACTATAAAAAATATGAAAAAATATTAAAAAGATCAGTAACAACAGCTAAGAAACTACAATATATTGACAAAATAAAAAAATCTAATAATAAAGTAAAAACAATGTGGAATATTATTAACGAGCGAACAAATAAAACAATAAAAAAAGACAAATTTAACATAAAACTACAAACCAGTACCAATAAAACAATATCAGAACCAAAAAAAGTAGCAAACATGTTCAACAACTTTTTTGCATCCATTGGTGAGGGAAATCCTATACGAGCAAATGATATGTTCAAAAGCACACGAGTGCTTTCACAAACCGAAAACACAATGTTCCTTATTCCAGTAGACCCATACGAAATAAATAATATGCTAAAAACACTAAAAAATAAAAAAAGTCACGGCATAGACGAACTTCCACCCTGTTTATTCAGACAATGCGCTGATGAGCTAACATTACCGTTTTTTAAATTACTTAACCAGTCTTTTGATGAAGGCGTATTTCCTGATCAGCTGAAAATGGCATTAGTAAAACCATTACATAAGAAAAATGACAAAACAGAGCCAAGTAATTACCGTCCAATAGCTTTACTTCCTACAGCTTCAAAGATTTTCGAGAAAGCAATGTGCAATCGCGTGTACTCTTTCTGCGAAAAATATAAAATATTTGACGAATGTCAAAATGGTTTTCGGAAAAACCGGTCAACAGCATTAGCAGTCTTTAAGTTTATACAGGAAGCCCTAAGCATAATAAATAATAAGAAATACGCAGTAGGATTAATGCTTGACATGACCAAAGCTTATGATAAGGTTCAATATGATATTTTATTAAAAAAACTTTATAGAGTAGGGATCCGCGGCAAGGCACATGAATGGTTTAAATCTTATCTCGAAAATAGGGCACAGCTAGTAGAAATAGAATACTTCAATAGCAGTACAAACGAACTTCAAAAGTTCCGGTCTGACAGAAAGGCGATTAACGCATCAATACCACAAGGAAGTGTTATTGGATGTCTTTTATTTCTCATCTATATCAATGACCTCCCAAAATTAATAGCAGAATCCGGACCGTGCGTTTTATTCGCGGACGACATCTCCATCCTCACCCAATGTCATGACAACATAAACCTAAACAGTACCCTTAATGAAATATTAATCAAAATAATAACCTGGATGAATGAACACAATCTCGAAGTCAACTTTGCAAAAACCAAAATAATAACTTTCCATCCCCACCAAAAAAAACCTCTAAATGTATCTTTTTCCTTTAATAATCACATAATAGAAACAGTCAATGAATTTACATTATTAGGCATAAACATAGACAAGAATTTAAATTGGAAGTCACACGTACAAAAAATTAAATCGAAACTGTCAAAGTTTTTATACGCTTTTCGTGAGGTTAAAAAAACCACAGATTTACAGACTGCCCTCGTTACATACTACGCCTATGCTTATGCGTGGCTTAGCTACGGCATAATTATGTGGGGATACAGCACAGACGCACTTGCACTGTTCACGGTCCAAAAGAAATTTATCCGTATCTTACAAAATATACAACACAAACGCTGCAAACCCCATTTCGTAAATCTGAATATTCTAACCCTGCCTTGTTTATATATACTTGAAATATGCAAGTTTGCTCACAAACACAAAGACTTTTACACAACACGAGAAGACATGATACAAACAAGATACACACTACGACACAAAACACGACTCAACCACAATATAAATATGAACAGTATGGAAACTAAGCCTATTTGTTGAAATAATTACCTACGCTCCACTGCAGCACTAGGGTTGTCACTCTTAATGTTTTTGAAACTGAACTATATTTATTAAAATATTTGTGTTCTCAAACAATCGAGTTGAAATTAGTTATTTCAACTCGATTGTTTTTTCGTTTGTTTACTAATAAAATGTAAATAGGTAATCTCATGGCTTCGGTTAATACCGGTAAAAGAAGATTGTTTATAACACGGAATATACGGTTTGATATGAATACACAACAACTTGTGAGCTTTATTAGTATGGCGTAACCTTTTACAAGTTTTGGCCAACCTCGATAACTTTTGCAGCCGCCATCTTGGATTTACATTTTGACAGCACTATCGGCTTCAACACCCTCGAATACCATGAAAACGACACCCATGACGTAAAACATTATTTTTTGCAGCCGCCATCTTGGATTTCTATTTTGACAGCAATATCAGCTTCAACACCCTCAAAAACCGTGAAAACGACACCTATGACGAAAACCTCGATAACTTTTGCAGCCGCCATCTTGGATTTACATTTTGACAGCACTATCGGCTTCAACACCCTCGAATACCTTTAAAACAACACCCATCACCAAAAAAATATAAATATTGCAACCGCCATCTTAGATTTCTATTTTGACAGCAATATAGGCTTCAACACCCGCAAAAACCATGAAAACGACACCCATGACGAAAACATCGATAATTTTTGCAGCCGCCATCTTGGTTTTACATTTCGACGGTACTATGAGAAAACCATGAAAAGACACCCATTATAAGAAATATGCAGCAGCCACCATGTTCGTTTTACAAATTAATTTACGAATTTATTGATCAATCACGCGGACTTATAATTCGATATAGATAAATCAGTCTTACCTTTCAAAATCAGCAGGGAGTTTAAAAAACGAAAGCTCCGGTTTTGATGAAGCCGAGTTCAAACAGCCGTATACTACGCAATATGCTCGTGGCATTTTGTGGAGATAAACTTTTTAGTTTTTACACAATCACTCGTCTTGACGCGGCACTCGCGACTGACAGCACCGCGACAACCCCTTAGGAGTCTCGTAGATTCGCGTGTTTGTGTGAGTGTGCCGTTTCGAACGTTAGTTCGTAGTTTCCGTACTGTTCATATTTATATTGTGACTCAACATACCAACATCCCGCTTAAAAATACACTCAACAAGCCCTCTAGTTATGTCGATAAAAATTTACAATATGTTACCCGAATGTATAAGAGAAGAAAAAAAACTCCATCGATTCACGACCAAATTAAAAAAATTATTAATAAGTAAATGTTACTTTAATGTCAACGAATATTTAAAAGATAAATCTTTAAAACATATAAGTTAAGTTAGATTATAAGTCATGAAATTGATAAGTTCCTTTCCCCCCAAATCTTTCTTTTGCTGTGCCCGACAGGGTCCATGATTGTTTCTTTTGGCGAATATTTACCACCTAAGCCTACATTGTGGAATGCAATAAAGAATTGAGAATTGAATTGAGAATTGAAATTTCTTACGTTAAAGCTTATTTTAACTAGCCAAAAAAAAATTAAAGAAATAACTAGATATAACGTACAAATTTTAAGCGTGGTAACATTAGAGTTGTCAAAAAATAAGTTTTGAAATTTGTCATCGCGACGTAACTAGTGAAGTAACCATACGACTCTGTACTCGATACTCACGATAAATCGATTCAAATTTGTATGAGTGTTTGATCGATTTGATTATGTATTGAAAAGTGCATTGGATTAAAGTTCTGATTAGAAAATTTAACTTAAACTTTAATTTTGTAGGTATTTCGAAATTAAATGATACAGTGGTACGAGAGGTGAATTTGTTCAATTTTGCGTGGACGCTAAGTCAGTCACAAGCCATTCTATAGAAACCAGTGTAGCTTTTTTTTTTTTTTTGGAATTGGCATCTCGCAGTTCAACCAAAGGGTTGTCTACTGCTTAACCGGGCTTGCCTGTGGCTGCCACAAAAGAATTGTAGCCTCCAGCCAGGGCTTAATAAAAACTAAACCTAACTTACAAAACTAAGCGACTACACGCTAAGGGCACCCCCTGCGGGGTTCGGACCTCGGCTTAGGGCGTCGCTGGGGGGGGACAGCAAGGGACAGCTGGATCGGGGGTTTTTAAAACTACTGGCTCAGCGGCAACGCGGGCTGGCTCGAGCAAGGGTCGGGGGGATGATAGTGGACAGGATCGTCACGACGGGCCTCGACGGCGAGGACGGAACGACGGAAATTTGTGTCTGTGTGCTAATCTAATAGTGCTAGTAGCCGGGCTGCTCTCCTGGAGGAGAGTGGTGGCATCGTCGGGGGCAATGAGGGTATGCCGTGGACGGCGAACCTTACTGATGCGGGACGGGGTGTATCGGGAGGCGGCCGCAATCAGGGGATTGCGGTGCTTAATGGCAGTGTCAAAGAAACGCTTCGAGAGGCGTTTCATGAACTGCTGAACTGTGGGGAGTTTAAAGTCTACATGAAGGTCCATGTTACGGACGTAAAAGGGAGCTCCTGAGACCTTACGGAGGAACCGGTTTTGGAGTGTCTGCATTCGATGCAGATACTTGGGTTTGGCGGGCGCGAAGACGACGCAAGCGTATGTCATTATGGGACGGATTACAGCCTTATAGAGACGCAGTTTGCACCGGAGTGACAATTTGCTGCGTTCTGTAAGCATGAATTGGAGCCTACCGAGAGCGAAAGCGGCCCGCGAGCGGACCTGCTTTATGTGCTCTGCGAAACTGAGGTGTTGGTCGAAAGTGACACCCAGGTACTTGGCATGCTTCGCCCAAGGGATCGGCTTGCCGTACGTGGTGATCGGATTAGGGGGAAACCAGTGTAGCCAATTCAAAGTTTTATTTACGGCTTTGAGCCCCAAGCTCATTCTTTTCAGTAAAGATCACTAGATAATATTGAATTACCTACTATTAAAATCGAATGAAGCTGGTGAAATTCAGAAATTAATTGGTTACAACACTAGTCCTTAAAAAAAAAAAGACTGAGAACGTAACTATTTTTGAGACGTTTCGTATTAATTAGAAATTGCATGCTACTATAAAGTTAGCGCAAAAAGAATACTCTCAATATATTCCATAATAAATATACATATGTATGTATGTTTAAAAAATACATAAATTTTTATGAGTATTTGATCGATTTGATTATGTAATCAAATCGATCAAATACTCATACAAATTTGAATCGATTTATCGTGAGTATCGAGTACAGAGTCGTATGATTACTTCACTAGTTACGTCGCAATGACAAATGTCAAAACTTATTTTTTGACAACTCTAATGTTACCGCGATTAAAATTTGTACGATAGATATCTAGTTATTTCCGTAATTTTTTTTTGGCTAGTTAAAATAAGCTTTAACGTAAGAAATTTTGCACGATTAAAAGGTAGTAAATAGGTATTAAATATATATCCTTGGAAGATCGAAAATAAATCGCCCAATTAGCTGTTGCACTAAACAATTGAATCGTCAATTTGGAGGGACCAACTTATATAATCAATATCTTTAAAACGATATATGTTTCGGGCAGCCAAAAGACTTAAGGTATTATAACACTAAGTAGGTAAAACATTCCAGGGAGTAGTCTATCAGTTTGGTCCCTCCATCTTGATATCATGATGGAGGGACCAAACATTTTGTTAAAATATTATGTATATGATGAGGTAGCTAAAATTATAGCAAAGGTAGGAAATAGTAGATTAATGGTATTATTTTTTTAGATATGTATGACAAACATTGGAGGCTTTTTTTTTTAAGGCTGGGAAATCATCCAATGACTGCTCCCGCTCTGGGTGGAGCGGAAGGGAGTGTCAGACTCTTACTGACTAAAACCCATCCATGTTCCTTCCGTAGCCCTTTATGTTCCGGGGTAGCGGTAACCCTTTCGGACAATCCCGCTTACCCGGCAGGCTTGGCCCTGAGGGGCCCCTTCATATGCTGACATCTCTTTGAGGCGCGCGTGGAACATATACGCGCCGTCCGGCACGGGCCTGGTGCTGATCGGACGGTGAGTCACCCATTACTCACCGTCCGCAGGCCCGCGCCTACGGTGGCCGGGAGTCGTCACGTGGCTCCCGACGCCCGGGGCGTCTCTTGCGGCGGCTGGGACGGGAGGACCTTTCTCTCTCCCATCCCGCCACCTCCTTCGCGAGCATAACTTTTTCGCAGAAGGAGGTGACTGCCTCCCACTCCCTCTCGCCCCGGACCATGGCTTGCACCAGGGCCGGGCGCGAGAGGTCGCCGCCGATCGCCTCTACGAGGACACGGCGGTGCTCCGCCCAAGCGGGGCAGGTTTGCACCGTATGTTCTACCGTGTCCTCTGGGCGATCCTCGCAGTGGTGACACCCGGGCGTTTCCTCCCGCCTGATGATGTGCAGGAACCTCCCGAAACATCCATGTCCGGTGAGGACCTGCGCCAGGCGGTAGGTGAGGGCGCCGTGACGCCTCTCTAGCCACTCCTCAAAGAGGGGCCTTACCGCCACTATCGTGGCGTGCCCTGCGCTGGGTTGCGACAGTCGCTGATTCCAGGCCGCCATGAGATCACGCCGCAATTTGCTGCGGAAACGGAGTTTCCCCCCGGCTTAGTACCTCCGCGCGCCACTCGAACAGGCGCGCGAGGACTATCGCCTCCAGATCCCACGGTGGCAGTCCGGCAAGGAGGCATGCCGCCTCGCCCAGACATTGGAGGCTTGGTCCCTCCATTTTGACGCACACGAATCCCCGAGACCCGGTTAAGTCTAAATGTGTAAAGTACAGTCATAGTTACCTTATATTATGTAATCTAGATCTACAAAATGTTTTGAAAGATATAAGGCTTAAACCATGACCTCCTCCACTGACTCAAAACATCGATGACTAATGTTACCATCGGTAATCTGATGCTACACTTGTTCCCTTATCATGAGTTATCATGGCATGATTATTGTTATTCATAAATATTGGGAAATACCTATTGACAAGAAAAATCTAACTCTCTTGTATGTCGTTTCAGACACGTCACATTGGACGACGCGAAGTTGTGAAATTCAGACACTCTACGTCAGCTTTAAGGATTTGGAATGGCAGGTTGGTGTCATTATAAACCACAAATCAAAGAAGTCTATTAAGACGCCCGTGGGCCAGGTGGAGCGATGAGTAACCGAGGATCGAGACAGTGGCCTATGTCAGTGGCCTCACAATTATATGCTAATGATAACTATAATATTCACATTACATGGCTAGCAAATAATTTGTAAAAACGGTTTAAGATGGCCGGATTTAAACATGTACTTGTACATATATGTACATGAAAATGTGGATTTTCGTTCTGCCTTTAAATTGGGTGCCTCTTGCCTTTTTTGACGTGTTTTAATTTGGTATAATAAACTAGGATATTTGAACTTGTGTCAGGACTGGATCATCGCCCCGGACGGGTACGGCGCGTTCTACTGCAGCGGTGAGTGCAACTTCCCTCTGAACGCGCACAAGAACGCCACCAACCATGCCATCGTGCAAACGCTCGTGCATCTACTTAATCCTACTAAGGTTAGTGCTAAGATTAAAGAATCTTATACTTTATATCTCCTACTAAATCTCATTAATATTTTGAATGTATATGTAGATATGTCTGATTCGGACTAGCCGTTTTCTTGTATTTTTCAATAAACTTCATAGCTTAGTAGACCGTAATCCGTGCGCTATTAGCCGGTAGATTTTCTCCATTTTGCACATAAGGATCGAGAATTTGAGAAATATTTACATTTGATGAATGCGTAGTAAAGCCGCCTTTACCAATTTTCACAACAATGACCAGTAAATTGAAGCTTCAACAAGGTTGAAACTCTGTCACATAGACAAATGTCACCTCGTCGTTTGATAACGTAACTTTCACTTTCTTCTTCAAGATTCAGCAATACTTGTTGAGGTCGATCCATGGATCCGGGATCCACTACATACGAGACCCCACCGTGACTTGCTGTGAAAGCACGTTAAGCCCTTGGGCCCGGCTGCCATCCGTTCATCTTTGACAGTTGTTACGGGTAGTCAGAATGAAGCCCGAAAGTCTGACAACCAGTCATACCAAAGGCTTTTTGTTGCCCAAAAGAAGTAGCTAGGCTGTAGAGACCTGATAAGCAGTCGCTCCGTGTAAAATATTCATTTGCATCCGGTTAGATTGGAAGCTGACTTTAACATTGTTAGGAAAAGGCTACGCAGATGATGATGAGAAAAGTAATTACTAGTAGACTAAACAAGTAAAAACGAGTTCGAGCTGCGTTAAATAATGATGTAGTTTCCCAAAGTTTTAACTCTTTAGTAGCTTCTTGTGAAGTGAACTTTGTTTAACGATACGAAAGTAAAGCCGGTATCAGACGCTTAACTTTTTGTTCGTTTTTGTTTTTCGTTCGGCATTTTTAACTTGAAGTGGAACGTGTTAACTCACAAACAACATAACATGAATAAATACTGATAAATTAACTCTTTAGTGAACCGATCCAACTACATTGGATTTCGGCATTCACTCACGTACCGAATTATCGAAAAAGAAAATGAAAGTTCATTCCTACGTGTATAGTTTCGTCGGTATCGTGTGAATATGGAATGAACAATAATTAACTTCCACTTGAATAAACTATTCAATCCAGTGAAGAGTCTGATAATCGCATTTAGTGCGTTCTGTTCTTTTATTTAGCATTTGAAACTATTATAGGTTCCAAAACCATCGTGTGCGCCGATCAAGTTGTCCCCCATATCGGTGTTGTACTACACAGACGACTCCAACGTGATCCTGCGCAAGTACAAAAACATGGTGGTCAAGAGCTGCGGCTGTCATTGAGCCAACAAACGTATTCAACAAAACACTAGTCTCTTAACATTACGCTTCTAAATAAATTAAGATGAAGCTGTAGTTTACTCACTAATTAGTGTAATTTGTGCCTATTTAAGTAAACGTCCATGTTTTAATAATGAGAAAATTATATTTATAATTAATTAGAAAACCAGGGAAAATTTGCGAGCCGCGTCTGGCATTTCTCTATAATATTTAGATGACCATCCATCCGTGATGCATTAATGATTAATTAGGGGTGCATTAATCAATATAATTACGTATTTTTAAAACCAGTGATGAAAATGATATTATAGTAATTACGTCTATTTTGGTTGACTTTTTTTTGTATGTTTTTTATAATAATAAATCAACAAAACATAACATAACGCCTGTAATCTCTATAGGGTAAGGCAGAGGTATACCTATTTATAGCAACCCACATTTCGCATGGCAAGTTAAATGAAAAAAAAAACAATTTATCAATAAATCAAATTATTTCATAATAAACCTTTAAAGGAAAACTTTTAATCTATTTAGGTCACAGAGACAGTTGAAGTACAATAAAATCTTTGAATTGCTTGGAAACAAAATTATCATTTTTATAACTGAAACATTCATTCACTTGTTCATCCGAGAAATCGAAATGTGTTGTTTTGTTTTAGCGCTGTTTCCGTCTTGGAGAATATTTCTTCATCTGTCTCTCAATTTGAAGTTATTGTATGATGAAATGTAATTTAAACGACGTATTTTTTATTAACATTTATTTTATTTGTCAAGCACTGATAATAATCTGTGTAGTTTTTAAGTGGAAAAACGATCTTTTTATAAGGATAGCTGTTTAAATGAACAGAATTTTACTGGAGCCTTTGCAGTTACATTTTATAAGGATTTATTGATTTATACGTACAAAGAATGCTACTTATTTATCGTTTTACGAATATTTTCAAACAAATTAATTAGTACACGTGTCCCACGTTGAGAAAAATGGAATTTTTATAACATCCTTTTGTAGTACAAGAATATAATTTGTATGCAATATGTTTCAAGTGTAGATTTCCGTGAGTACCATTTAAATGACGCTCTATTTTTCTTATTCAGTGTACAGGGTGCTTCAATAACACGGTAATAGCTAAGGTGCAAATAGTCCTTCTATTTATCAGGGATACTTACTTCTAAGATATATTGTTACGAACGTCTCATAATTACGAAGTAACCTATGTCTTGCCTAGAGCCCTGATAATTTGCATTCTTCTGCTTAATTTAAAATCTCCGCTCCCAAGAAATATTGGTAAATTATAACGTCAAAGGCCAATAATTTTTGATTTGTTTCTAAATGTAAGTTTGGATAAATATTTTTTACGTGTTTTTTTACCTACAGAACAAAATTAACTTAATTTTGTTCTGTAGGTAAAAACACTGCTATCTAATAATAAGCTTACCTCCCTAGTTGCTTAATCACAAGCTAAAGGATTTTGAAGGAAATTGATAATCCCTTGCTTGTAAAACTCGTCTACTCTACAACGTAAATAATGCAATGAATGTTGTTGAACTGTCAAAATTAAAAGTATTGCCATTGAAAGTCTGTTGCGTAATTAACGCGCTGATATATCTTTTGCATGTTTTTTTTTAAATTTAAGTTTACTAGAGATGATGTTGCATTATCTCTATGGACTGTTTACTAATGCAACGCTCCAAGTATAAATATGTGTTTGTAGTAAATCGATTACTGATAAGAACATAAGTAATGGATTGTTGTTATGTACTGTTGTGTTGCAAGTCAACATTATGCATTGATAAGGCCACGTGCACTCGACGTAAGATAATACTTATTGCACAGCACTTTAGATGTTATACTTACATTTAGTTTAAGTGAACCTTTACCTGAAGAGCCAGGCTTAGGTTTACAATCATCATTGACTTATGATGAGTGAAGGAATATAGGTGAACGAACCCGTACATTTCAGGGCGTAGATTAGATTCGCCGGAGTGAAATTCCTTTTTTGGGGCGGGGCCGCGGGGAGTGCTTGATGTTAATCCGGCACGCCTCAGAAAATTTCTGACAAAAAAATCGTACCTACAATGTGCAGCTGGCGGAATATTATGTCAAACAAACTGTTTCGTAGTAAAATCTACTTTTGTAAACGACAGCTAGGTATTTATGAATCCTGCTGATATATTCTGTAAAATTTTCACCATGAAAACTTACGTGAAATGAGTTTGATGTGAGATGTCAATAGTGCCAATGCGTTCATCAGGCAGAGCGTCAGCTCACTTCATGCTCATTTTACCTTAACGTTGAGAATTCTACAAAATAGCACCGCAATAATATTAAACTTAAAATTACTTTTGTTTGTACAGTCAATCGCATATCGGTAGTAATAATTTGACCTTGACAGTGCCTATAAATCGTAGTTATAAGAGTTTTTTGTAGTGCAAGTTTTAACACTGAGTTGCGGTTGACTGTACACTAATCCGTTCGTTTTAATCTGTATTTTACTTTAGCTAAGTAATTTATATGTGCCAATCGAATAAGTCAGTTTTTGTATTGAATATTTACACGTATTAGTTATTATTATTATGTACAATTATATGAATTAGAAGATTACTTTTTTAAACTGTTATTTTTATTCCTGATGCTCGTAAACTTCGGCCCGAGTTAAGGCGGATATCCCGAGTTTTTAAAAGCACAGACATTCAACTTGAACAACTTTTGATAACCACATCATTCTCTTTCATGTCATTGGGGGTCAGTGCAATTTTTTTTCTAGTCTTAGTCATCATCTCCATAGTCAACCCCATTTTGAAATATTTCATCTTTTGCAGAGTCCATCCATCATTTCTTTTCCTTCTCTAATAGTAATATTCACACTCAAATCTCCCTTCACGTTATTTTCCTCATTCCTTCGCATCACATGCCTATACTATGACAACTGGTTTCCACACAACTTTTCAATCACCTGTGCCGCTTTCATTCTTCCTCAAATCAATCTGCCTAGCCTTGTCCCAACATAGTTGGGGTCGGCTTAAATATAACTTTCTCAAATATTATCATTTATTATTCTACTAGATTCTGCCAGCGCGGGGATGCCGGAAGTTATCCCACGGGAACGTTTTACCGGGATAAAAAGTGTGCTACTCCAGACTATGATCTATCTTTGTGGCAAATATCATTTAGATTCGTTCAGCCGTTCTGGCGTGATTGAGCAACAGACATCCAAGCATCTTCACAAACTAGGACCCATGCGCGGAACACCAGCCATTCCTCTTAGCATTCTTACTTCAGCTGCATGCTATTGCCTTTCATTCATCCCTTTTGTGGCCCAAACTTCTGACACATGCAGAGTTTTTGATAACTTGTGTAGGTAAACAAATGATTTGTACATCATAATGTTTGCAAGTGTATAAACACTTATTGACGCGTGTTATGAGTAGGTACCTAGTTACCTACCCATTTACCTGTATTCCTAGGTAGTCAGTCTATTTGCACTGCTAGCTACTGCCAACAGATTTTGGCCGATTCCTGTAATTTACGGACCTTTATTAGTTAAAACTAAGACTCCAATAATGAAGCAAAGAGCTTATAGCTTTACTTTACTAAGCAAAGCTATAAGCATCCATATCCAGGGTCTACTGACCCTCTCATGTGAAAGTATGTAGCTATCACAGGTAAAAGTTTAAAAAATTAATAACATACTAACTTTTAGCATATGAACTGTCATGGTTTAAAACTTAAATTATGATGACTGAACTATTAATCACAAACCTAAAAATTACTTATTTGTTCTCCTAGTCATACCTTTGTGGCTGTGGGCCTGCCACAATCTCGTATGACAGTATTACTTTAATTGAATTTCGATGTGGGAACTATACTTAAGGCTGGTGGTAGGGTAAGCGGGATTGTCCGAAAGGGTGACCGCTACCCCGGAACAGACAGGGCTAAGGAAGGAACATGGATGGGTCTTAGTCAGTAAAAGTTTGACACTCCCTTCCGCTCCATCCAGAGCGGGAGGAGTCATTTGATGATTTTCCACCATGAAAAAAAAGGGGACCCCCCATTTTTATGGTAGGCCTCAGGGAAAAGCTATCGCAGAAACAAAACTGTCGTCTAAGTGATTGGATGGCTTTGCAGTTTCAGCACAGCGAGATCACCACCACTTCCGTTCTGCCTGGCTGGTCTAAGGCCTTAAAATAAAATATTATTTAAATGTTTGTTTGCGAAATATAAATTAATAATAATAACATCCGATCGGTCGGTTATATTTCAGTATCTTCGACTTGAAGATGTTGATAGGTACTAAGTACCCGCGACTTGTTCAGCGATCCAAAATGAGAAGTAAGGTAGCTTATATCCTTCGTCAGGACATGGCCCACTCATGTGCCAAATAACATCCAAACTCGTTTAGCCGGTTTAGCGTGAAAGCGTTACAAACACTTAACACGAAAAAGTGATCCAAAAAGCAAAAACATTTCGCGAAAGCCCAACAATGATGAAGTTTTGCAAGGCTTCAGTTATCTCATGACGTAATGATACACAATTTATTTTAACCAAGTTTAAAGTTGATTTGGTATAAATATACAAGTAAGGAAACTTTTCACTTTAACAAAACGAATAAGTAATCGTTCGAAAGCAAATTACGCAGTGAATGCTGACATTATATAAGTAGGTGCATACTGGCAGACAAGGACGGCCTCCGCAGGTAGTAAATACACTTAATTAATGTATTCATCTACCTACTGTCCCCGAAGCCGCTTTGCAGATGCATGGAATTTTATATGATTGTGATGGCACTTTACAGCATTTTAAAAGCATTTTCGTATAATTATGTACATCACGTAGCACGTAGCGAGCACGTGGATTGTCCTACAGTCGGTATTCTTAACAAAAGTTTCTATAATTCTGACTGAGTGAGTCTAAATTACTATAGTAATACATTCACATGTCCTATGTTTCTAGACTCCTGCTTAGTCTTTTTGTTACTTATAGCACGTGCGGGGTCCCCATTTACGTGCTCTACATACAGTTACAATGTATTAGGACTTGATTTCATTTTATCATTTCTTTCAGTTGAAATTAAATCGGTTATCAATATAATATCAATGATACAAATAGAATATTTGTTTACACTTTAAATTCTAAGTATACAATCAGTCGTTTCATGTTTTTATCGGCAGATATCTGATAAACATTTGAGTAGACGTCTTTGTACAATGTGTATGCGTGACTTGCGACGCCCGAGTCGATTGTGCCTATTCTGAAGGAGTTGAGTCCGTTTACTAATAATGTTATAGGTTATAAAGCAGCTTGTATTTTTTTAAATTAATAAATATAGTGAGGTGATTCGTTTCGGGTAATTTTGAGTGCTGTGTTGTTCAGTGACGGGATATTGAAAAATAAAAAGAAACTGCAACAAAAGCTCTGGGCCGCGTTACCGACGGACGCTCCGCTTCAAGGGCGCAGCAGCCTCCACCGGCCGGCGCTGATCACAGTACAGCGAGCCGCGAAGCCGCATCATTGCGCCGCCGACGCTTTGCCACAACACACGTCTCGCACGTCTGGCTTCGAAAATAAACAATGCTCAGCACGCCGATCGACACTCACCACCTGTTGTGAACTATTGTATGTGGATGTTGGTATCGGCGCCCCGAGCTCCGGGTCTTTTAATAACAATGTGGCTTCTAATTGTTGTGAGTGCAATTGTCTGCGCCAGTGGCGAAGAAACCAAGGTGTTTCACAAGTGTTGTCCGAAGACTGAAAGTTTAGTAAAAGTGTCAGAAGGTGAAGACTTTGAAGCATCTTACCAGTGTCTAGATCGCGAAAGTGCTTGGAACAGTTACAACAAAAGTATTACTCCCCTTTTTGTTGGCGAGCATGTACCGGTGCAGCACGGCATACCTGCAGACTGTGATGAATTACAAATGGTGCAGCTGACATCATCACAGTTGGATCATCGGTTACAAGATTCAGATAGCTGTTACGACAGGCTCGTGTTAGAAGTTGTGAACAGCACATTGAAACCAAACATTCCTGAAGTTGTAGTATTAAGCTGTATTAAAAATGAAACAGTGAAGACACCTAGAGACAAACTAATTGTGCATCACTACCGGAAGTGTTGTCCGAGAGGACAGAGCTACGATAGTAATTTCCATTTGTGTAGAAATACTAACGAGAA
Organism: Hyppa rectilinea; assembly: GCA_951799385.1. Taxonomy (NCBI): domain Eukaryota; kingdom Metazoa; phylum Arthropoda; class Insecta; order Lepidoptera; family Noctuidae; genus Hyppa; species Hyppa rectilinea. The sequence continues at coordinate 9,790,507 of OX637306.1, read as the reverse complement.
CAATTCCGAAGATTGGCTAATACAGCGCTTGAAAATGAATGATAATGATATTTATGAAGTTGATAATGGACTGAATTGCAAATCGGATGAGTATGGCGTGGAACTGAGAGAGACTTTCTTTTCGCTTGAAGTAGATGGAAGCAATCTGAAGGCTTTGAGTAAAAAAGGAGACGGTGGTGGTAACGCCCCGCAGGGAGAGTGGTGCGTGGACCGGGAGTTCTACGGTGATGAGCTGGTCGCCCGCGTGTGCTCCCGTGATCGTTCTCAATACGGTGCATTCGGTGTGAGGAAGTGCTGCCCCATAGGACACCACTACAAACCTCGACGTTGTGGCAGCTTTGTTAGCAGATGTATGCCTAACGTGGATGATGTCTTTTTTAACATCTCGGACTATCTGGAGCCCTTGCAACGGAAAGATGACCATATAACAGGTAAGCCTTCTGATTATGTCCATTTCTTCTTCTTCTTCTTTATAAGATTCATGATTGAGGATAGCATAAGCCATGTTAAAAATATTAGGTAATCAACAAGATAGTAATGGGACTGACTGCCCAGGGTGCAAACGGTCATTAAATCGGTACTCGCAACGTAAGTATTTTTCATTTTTAAAAACCATAAATTAAAATATTATAAAGTATTAAGTTATGTCCGCAAAATGTTGTCAGGAGTTCGTAAGCACCATGTAGCCCTAACCACAACTGATAGCAAACGTTGATTAGGTACATACTTATGTTAAAACATGATAGCAGCTAAAATATCGGATGCATTAGCTATCATTAGGTTTAATTTTTCCACAAAATTGTAAGTGCTAATTGGAAACAAAGCAAAACGTTTACTAACAAATTGACGTTGTTGCAACATTCCATCGAACTGACAGTTCTCACCTGATATTTATTTATCTTAGGAATTACACACAATGGTAGTTATCAATGACTTATGTCAAGATAAAATCTCATTCAGTATTTTGTTTCTATATTTAAAGAGCAATTTGGTGGTGGAGGTCTGATAGGCAGTCGCTCCATGTAAATTACTGGTATTCAGCTGCATCCGGTTGCAGACTGGAAGCCTACCCCAACATAGTTGGGAAAAGGCTAGGCATATTGATTGATTTAATGGGCAATTACTTAAAATCACACTTAATTTATAATCTATGCCTAAATGTTAGAATGGTTCATTGCGATCTCGTTGATTAAAATCACAGTCAAAATTTAATTGTCCTAAAAACTTCGTTTCAAATTCAACATAGATAACAAATTAAATAAATCTTGAAAACGTAATTGAGAACAACGTAAGGTAGTTACTTTTTTCTATACCTGCGTTCAATCAGCCCTACTGATGAGATTTTTCACTCTATCTTTTACGATAATAAAACCGTAAAAATGTAAAAATGTCGCTTAGGTACAGGTGGCAGTTAGGGTATGCCACATAAAGGTACAAAGGAGAAACGAACTGTGATCAAGAAAGTAATACATAAGGTGAAAGTAACAGGGTAGCCCTCGAAATTCAAATTTTCTTTAGTTTTTTGCAATTTGCAAGTCATTATTCGGTTTTATGTTCATGAAAATAGGATTTGCGAACGTAGCAAGTACATATTTATGGAACGTAATAATTAAAATTAGCGATACAACCTTCTGAATTTATAGTACCCTACGGAATGTCAGTTTTATGACATCATGACATTTGAGGGCAATTCTAACCTAAAGAGTTATATTGATTATTCTTATTATCACAATTCACTATAGGCCGCGAATTATATTTTGATCAACAAACAACCTGATACTGACCAGCTAATTGCAAAAACGTATGAAAATTTGAATTTCGCGGGCGACTCCATAACTTCCTTTTTCTAAAGTAAACGAACGAACTATTAAGAAGACAATCACTAAACTTACCACAAGATGGTTCCAGTTTACATACCTACATAATATTACGTCTTTCAGTAGAGATAATGACTATCGATCATTCATTATCTTTATAGCTTTACAGAAAAAAATAACCCAAATAAAATATTGCTGGAAATCTCAATGAAATAAATTGCATAATACATCTGGTCTTGCAACTCAACTACAAGAATTCCCCATAAAAAAACCCAGGCGTTAAAACCAGCGTTGGTACCATGGCCGGTGTGTCTTAGATACAGGGAAGCGGAATAAAACAAAGTTTCAATCATACAATACAATAGTGTGACGTACTTTTAATGTTAGTAAAAAACTTGTAAAAAATCTTACATGTTTGGCTATCAAATTGGTTTTCACCTGCTGAATAGGTACTCCAAGTTCCAACACTAATACTAGCTAATGTTTTGTGACTATTGTTTAAAAGTATTACCGTTTTAAGTATTGCGTTCGATGCGACAGGCATACAGGAAGAGACGGGATGGCCGTGAACTATCGCCACAAATAAAAAACACGTACAGATGCTTTTTTCACAAAGAGGCAATAACTCCAGCTTTACCGTTCTCATGGAAAGGGAAATAACATTGTTTATGCTTCTAGATGTCCTCGGGATTCGCACTGACTTGCACTGCCACGAGGGTCGAGTGGTGCTGAACAAGTCTGTGGAACGGGACCGCCACCGCTTGACTTCCGACGGGCGATTGATCTCGCCCATTAGCGTCGGTGATTCCTATTGTTTCGAAGCCTTCGACAGCCGCAGCTGCCCCGATGGCAATATCTTCGTGACTGCCGTCAATTGTTTCGTGAAGGGTCCAGACAACGTGAAGAACTTCCAAATGTCCTTCATCGTAAGTGCTCATTCATCACGGTTCCTACATACTTAATTGATTTTCATGATTTCATATCTTCAAACGAAATATTGACGATTGATTCCTAGAGTTGTTGAGATTATGTGACGGAAATAGTTATTTTTGTGAATGCGTTACATTTTTTTTTAAGTTTGTTTAGATTGGTCTACAAGTCAATAGATCACACGAATGGATTGATTCGTTGCTGACATACAAACGATCAGTGACTAAGACGCACCATGCTTTCGGGAACTTACTTAACAAGCGCAATGATTATTACATCTGTATAAATAGAATAAGGTTTACAAAACACCTACAGTTTTTAGGAAGTTGGTTATTGGTTTTCGTGCCACTTCCTTGCTCTAACGCAGCCGTTTAGGAACACGCCCTGACTTTCTCAGTGTTTGCGAGTCCATGTTTAGATTATTATCGGGGCATGAGGGAACCATCATCTAGAAACATAAACAAAGGAGGTGAGAACTCGGCCCGTGACGTCATTGTGCAGCGGTTAATCATAACCCTCCGTTCATTTCTCTGTTTACACATTGTAATATGATAGGATTTGACAGATTGGGGAGAAATGACGTCTGAAAATACGTAATTATATTTACACATTTTTCTGGTAGTCAATGGTAATATTAACAAATTATCGCCAAAAGAAAATTAGTTTGATAAAAAGTGAATTGTCAAAGAGTATTTCTATTAAAAAAAATTAATTGGTGGTTGGTGGTGGTCATGTCAGACAAAAAATCTGAACTGAAACTGAATCGTTTACTCGACGATTCAGTCTCAGTTCCTATTCAATTGATCTTTTACTATAATTTAATTCTTAAATCATAAGAACATAATTATTTTAATCAATTAATTTAATTGCGTTGTCATGTGTTTGTGTAGGTAAGAAGCAGAACTATGTACTTATAGTAGGAATGTCGACACTTGACTTTTTTATATTTGATTGAGTGATTACACCTGCGATCTAATATCGGTGATGATGGTAATCTCTAGGGACTATGTACCTACCACATAATCTAGGAAACTCCTTCACTAATTATTTAAAACAACAAAAATCAATAACCTCAAAAGTCTATTTACTTTGTTGATCCACTGACGTCAATCTATCAATCCTAATTCACACTCACACACGCACAATATTCCTCATTTCCATTTATTTGCAAATATCAAAACAAAACACAACTTCACGGTTGTAAATACCTATCCCCGAAGTTTCATTCAGAAAATGTACACTATACGCGCATTTCACAAATAATTGAATGTGTAACTAGTGGGCGAGCCTATTGCCATCTCCCGTGCTCAAATCTAGACTCTGAGCTTACTACCTTTTTTTGACTAGTTTTATATCAGTGGGTATTATTGAAAAATTCTTGTTTGGTATCCACTACCCTGTAGCACTAAGCTCGAGTGTCAGCTTTAAAATCGAAAGTTCCGAAGCAGTAAAATTGCTTTAAATAGCAAATGTGACTTTTATTTTTCCGTGGCAGCTGATCTGTATCTCCAGCGTGTGTCTGGCGATGACGCTGGTGGTGTACATGTCGCTGCCGGAGTTGCGCAACCTCCACGGCCGCACGCTCATCTGCCACGTCAGCATGATGCTGCTCGCCTTCAGCTGCCTCGCGCGCGTCCAGTACAGCCGCGTGCCCAATGACACCGCCTGCACTGTTCTTGGTAAGTGATTTTCAACACCGTTTTATGGCCATTTTCTTCTGAAACTTTATTAAAGCTGAATACATTACACAAAAGATAACCCTTGTCAGCTTCTATCTAACCATCAACTTGAGGGAAACTTCGATTCTCAGAATTATCTACTTGTCAGACTGCCACGATTAAATCTGTCGTAAAAGGAAATACAGAAAATATCAATCACGCAAATAAAGTGGATGAAAGATTAGATTCATTTTATGGTCATGATAAAGAGGTTGTTCAAGCTTCAATCACTTTGTTCCAGTAAAAAGCAGTTTGGGGTTAAAAGCCTATAAACTGTTTCACGACGGAACAGACTTTCGTCTTATAATAATAAAGAATATTTATTGCTTGTGTTAACGAACTGAAGTAAAATTAGAAGAATTAGTTCACTTCCTGCAAATTTCTATCTCTCGATGTTGCGCGAACTCTAATTTTGTTTTAGTATCCAGGGCTTATTTTTTACTATAACAACGCAAAAGGGAGATTAATAATCGAAACGATAAGTGGTACTACGTATCTTTCGATGAATGATAGACTTAAACACAGTCTGTTCTGAATTAACTTTATCTTTTATGTACTTGATAACATCTGCTTGCAATCAAAATCGAAGATAGAAGTAGCGACCTTATCTAAATCATATTTTAAGGCGCATTATTAAATAACCTGTGCTGCAAATACGAGTATAATGCAAATGCATGTAGTTAATGAATACACGATAATTTTACTTCAAAGATACGTAAATCGCTAAAGGAGATTGTTCTACGCCCATACAATGCTCGCCCTGGAGCCAACAGCATAGAAAAAATCATTTTCTATTTGTAAACTGCCCTTAGTAGCCCATAAGAACAAAGTTTCTTGACGGACACTTTAGCGAAAAGATTTATTTAAAGAAAAGGAACCGATTTTGAGGTTATTTTTAATAAAAGAAAACGTAAGTAATTCCTTCTAAAATCGCTATTTCTGGTTTCTACAAAGAATTAAACTTCAAATACAGTAAAATATTACCGTAAATACAGTTGTATTATGCCTTTTAGGTACAGTCATTATTTATTGGTTGAAGTTTACTTGAAGCGAAGTCCGTTAACCGTTGTCAAAATGCTAAGGTGTCGTTTAAGCAGATCACAGAATCAGTTATTCGAAGCCAGGTCACGTTGAAAGCAATCCAAATTGTAGTCCGTTAAACAGAAACAAAATCAAAAACGCCAAAAGAAATCGCCAAATAGGTACGTAGTCACAACAACACAACACAGCCACAGGTTCGTCTCGGTGAGACGCTCCGACCGATATATTACTTTCCTCTATGCGCTCCGACTTCCATATATTAAAAAGTACTCTGTGGCTCCGACTGACGTAGTGACGTAGAGATGCTCTCTCGAAGATCAATCATTGTATATCGATTATCGATGACCACCTATTTAATCTGTGGTTTTAATTTAGTAGACCAAAATGACAGATCAATATGTCAAAAGTAAATTAAATTTGTTCCGTTTCAAACATAAACACGTTGTTGCTATGATTCTACTTCGATTAAATTAATGCTTAAATAAAATATTTTGTTCCCAACGAACAATGTGTAACGTTTTAGTTTGCGACATTTAAAAATAGAGTTTAAGTACTTAAAAAGTAAAAATATGGCTATTGAAGTCGTGAAATGGTTATGAGAACAATTCACTAGAGTTGCGTCGTAAATGACATTTCAATCGTTAAATGAGAGATTTTCTGACAAGTGAAGAAACATAGTTCAATAGATGGCATGGGTAAAAAATACGTCTTTGTTTTACTGGCTACTGATAACAAAAACAAGATCCGTAAATAAGAAAGCTTATTTGATGTCAAAAACCTGAGACAGTGACGTATTTTTTACCAATGCCTCTTTTGAACTAATATTTTCTCACTTGTGACAAAATCCCTCATTCGACTGGTAAGTACAGAGGCCAGCACATCAAGTTACCCCAATCTGTCAAATTTCTTTGATAGTTTTTCAACTTTAGGACAAAAGTATAGGGTTCATTTTCGATTGGGAAAATTTGACGTTTAGGGATAGCTTTATGTGGTCTGTACATTTTGTGAGTTTGTTTTGTTCATTATATTTTCATCATAATCGTGCTAGGCCATATTCATCATAAGTTCCATTAAAATGTTCACGGAACTAATTCCATGAAAAAAATATGCATGAAAAACTTTTATGTTGCACATTTTCAATGTTTTGGAAGTGATAAATATCGAACATCCATTATTTATCACTAGATATTATGGACATCGTCGTCGATATCGATATTTATGTAATATGAGCGAGAGCGACACTGTCAAATCTTTTGTGACATTAACATTGACAATTCGTTGAAAGATGGCGAGTTTAATTGGTAATAAAATCAATGAGGTCACTTTTAAAAACCTATTAAGAATTAAACAGTGTCCGCTTGAATTTATTATTTTTAAAAAGTATATTAATATATAATTAAAATTAACGTACACGTCAAATGGTTGTTGGTTATAGGGCGGTCTAGAACAATCTCCTTTACTCTCAACTATTCAGTATCCAAATGTTGAGATTGGCACGCTGCACAAATATTATGCAAATGATTTTCAACTAATTTGCACTATATGTCTGTACTAATTAACACACAATAGAACAATACAGTAAACGATATCTAATACTCCCATAGACTTTGAGAGTTGAGACGTACCTATCACAATTAACTTGTCGTATTTTTTGTGACTGTTATCTTTAAATACAGTTCCGTTTCAAATCTGTTTGCAATACCGATAAGGTAGAGCAAATCTGCTGATACTTGGAATATATGGTAATTTTACAACAGCAATACGAATATAATATTCCATTATTCATGTTTTCGGATAACAGACTGTGTTAGTATTAATAGGAAAGGGTTGGCAATATAGGATACGATGTGAGTAGAATTTGTTTTTCGCGTTTGGATTCACGTTATCACCAAACTTTTTGGTAACGAAAGCTCGCGCAACGATTGTTTGTAAAACAAATTAGCGAAGCGAATGCTCGCGTTAAAGACCGCCCATTAAACAAATACCAGCATGCAACCATGAGGGACACCATTGATAAAACATTAGATTTTGCCCGTTGCTTCACCCGTGTAGAGGTCGGAAATTATCCCACATGAACGTACTACGGGTATTTAAACCCAACTACATCTTATGTCTTAACCCACGTCTACCTATGTGCCCATATTCATTCAAATCCGTCGAGCCGTTTTAGCGTGAAAGCTTAGTAACAAAGAAACAAACTCGCGTCGCATCTATAATAATTAGTTAGAGAATTGCGTCCACTTGTCAAACATCGCTAAATGAAACACAATTAATTACCCGCATCTACTTACTATACATATCGATGCTAAACCCCCGGGAGTCGAGCATCGCTTTCTGAAATAATGGACTACGCTTATGTACTTATGTACTGAAGTAATATGCTTATGTAGAATGTATTCAATAATAGCGCCAATGCAGTTCAGTCTGATTGTTGTCTCAAAATGTAATGTAAATGGGAATTAATTTTTTTTATGGTTAAAATCTACAAAGCCATTGTAAAGTACTGCAAATCCATTGTGAGAGCAAATAAATAATTAACTGCATGTGTGAATTTACTAATTAAGGTGTAGTAACGTATCCATATAAGTATTGTTCTAAAGTTTGCTTGTTTTTATTATACGTGCGTTTATCAAGAGAATCTATTTAAGTGTTGTTTACGTCATCGAACAAATAAATTGCCTAAACATCCATTCTAAATTGGGCCTAAGTTTGGAGTTGGTGAATCAGCCAGTACTCTGTGTTTCTATTAAAAGAATAAGGTTTATTCATAATTCTGACTGAAATTATATTATTTTTATAGCGTAGCAACAATAATTATGTTAGACGTGTATTATATTCTACATATTGGTACTTTAACCAAATAATAGGTAGGATAAAAAAAAGTCAGTAAAAATGTAATAAGTATTAGCTAAAAACGGCCATACAGTTGACTAATTTGTTGGATATATATATATTACCATAGTTGACCAATTCACTAGGATAACCCATTTTATCCAGGTATGAGACCGTATAATCTAAAACTGAACTTCTGTGAATAGTCATTACTTTTAAATTTTCGCCTCTACTAAAAACCCTCTGACTAAATGATGCACAGTTTCAACATGTAGCTACTTATCGGCTGGATTGTGATTAATCAATGTTAACGTAGCAGTGCGTAAGTGAGATAATTTGAGAAGCGAAGTAGTTCTGTAGGAACGTTGCCAGTCTTAGTTGATCCATTACATGGTCGCTCATTGTTTGCACAGGGTACGGGATCTACTTCGGCTTCGTGGCCGCGTTCGCGTGGCTCAACGTCATGTGCTTCGACATCTGGTGGACATTTGGGTAAGTTTTGTTAAGAATCAACACAAACATTAAGACCGGCTACAATGCAAATGACGTGTGAATTGAGGAACATCCTACATTATGTGTGTCATCATGTCCCTCGCCACGACAGTTATGCACATCTATCGCGTACTCAACCCAGTTTAACAGACTGTTGCCCTGTGGGTTGTGACCATCAGTCTCAGATCGACCACACACATCCAGATGCATGTGGTCAAAGTGTTATTACAATTGCAAACACTAAAGAAATAATTTCCTGCGATCAAAAATTTTACTTCGCACTCCTAATTCAAAAGTCAAAGTCAAAGTCAAAACATTTATTTCAAATAGGCACAAGAATGGCACTTTTGAACGTCAAAATGAACAAGAAATAGAACTGATTCTAGTCGCCCCTTCCAAAAAGTAGTTTCGTGTGGAGAAGAATGGGCAAGAAACTCCACCGTTACTCTTTTAAAATGTTTCACAATGTTTTGTATACATGTATTATAACATTATATGTGAAGACGATGCACCCAGAATAAAAACAATACATCACAAAAGGTGAAAAGAAAAACACATGTAGCAGTGGCAAGTAAACTTAATTATGTCATAAGTGCATGGTGCTCACATATTTACAAACATTCTAAAAGTTAATAATAATAAATTAATCAATGTGTGAGATGTTATTCCAATATTATAAAATAATATGGTACAAATTACCTAATTTACTTAGCAACCAGTTTGATTTTGTCTAGACACTAGATTGTCCTGTGGAGCAGGACCAGCATGTTTCCAAGCATCCTTATCTTTGATATAATCTTCTAATTTGTAATAAGCTTGTTTACAAAGTGTACTTTTAATATGAGTTTTAAATTTTCTTTCATTTAATTGCAGTATGTCACAAGGTATTTTGTTGTAACATTTAACACAGAACCCCATAAAAGATGTATGTACTTTTGACAATCGAAAAAATGGTTGAATTATTTTATCTTTATTTCTAGTATTAAAATTATGCCTATCACTTATTTTGTTAAAAAGATGTCTATTTTTTCTTACATACATAATATTTTCATAAATGAATTGGCAAGGTACTGTCATAATATTAATCCTTTTAAATAGTTCCCTAAGCGATTCGCGACGACGAAGATTGTAAATAGCCCTGATCGCTCGCTTTTGCAAAATAAAAATGGATTCAATGTCAGCAGCCCGACCCCACAGTAAAATGCCATACGACATAATACTATGGAAGTAACTAAAATAGACCAAACGCGCGGTTTCTACGTCTGTTAACTGCCTTATCTTTCTAACAGCATAAGCGGCCGAGCTTAGCCGTCCCGCAAGAGTTGTTATGTGGGGACCCCATTGCAACTTGTCGTCTAGCGTGATTCCCAGGAAAACCGTCTGCTTAATAAATTCCAGCTTTTCTCCGTTCAATATGATGTCACAATCGCTACTTTTAACATTAGGTAATGTAAATCTAATCTCAAGATTGAATACACATCGTGGGCCCAGATAGCGAGAGTTTGTTTATATCATAACGTTCAAGAAAATATTCGGCCGCTAGTGCGCCAGACACTGCGATGCATTCAGTCTTGAACTATATTTCGAAGTGTTTCAAAATCAAGTTCATTTGCTATTGTCGGCGTAGCAAAAACTCACGCTGAAAACTCATATTTTCAAAGATTGACAGCTTTTTATTGAAATGAAACTTCTGAGGTTCATTGAATGAAGATGTTTATACTTCAAAATGCTTCAAATGCTGGTGTTATTTATTCGTGAAATAGTATTTCTACAAAGTATGTGTACATGAAATATTGGGTCGTGATAACAAATCAATCCAGCAGCCTATACAACCGGATATCACAGATGCGCAATGCTTCTATCTGTGGTAGCTGCGGTTTGGCTAGGAATACAGGCGCTGCGCCGGCGCTGTCGTGACTAACGGTTCGTTTTTCGTGAATAGCTGCTAACAGTTGTTGTGGAACTAGTAAGATTTAAAGCCTACGTTTACAAATGAAATGATTTATGGTACCTTAATGTCGCTATTGATTAAACAACGCTTGGAGTGTTGCTCGCAGTCGTTTGTCGCAATGTGGGTAAATGTTTGTTTTGTCTTAGTTATCGATGAGTTTACACACCGGCTCTTTGATATTTGCACATGGCAAGAATCCCCGGGGCCGCGTTAAGACGTTTAAAATAAATATACAAATATAACAAATACCGCAATGATCAAATGGAATTTAAACAAAGTATAATTACAGCAATCATTGTTATGTACGTTTTAATCATTAGCATGTAGGTACATTTTTATTCGATAAGTTGCGCATTTTACGTAATAGGGTTTTGGGATGTGATAAATTGTGATGTGATTATATATAGTTTGTTATCATGAGAGGATGCGTAAAACGACTAAATCATAATATATAGATAAGTAGTCGGCCAATTCATGTTTTATTCCTAGTAAAAATATACTAATAAAACTACTCCTGGATTAAGCTATCCGTTTCACCTTTACCTACGAAGTTATCGGAGGAAAATGAGATGGAACTGCATACGTTGCAACCATTGTATTTTTCGAAATAGTGAATAATTTTTTATACAATTATTTTAAAATATAGGTACGATGGTTGCACAAATGCACATTGTGTTTTTCGAAATAGTACCTAATTTTTCATGCAATTGCAACCATTGTATTTTTCGAAATAGTACCTATTTTGTATTACTCAGTTAACCACTATTTGATTAGCGAAACGTTGTTTTGAGCGTATCCCATTGTTATGTGAAAGTAGACTACCTACATCCGCTGGGTAGGAAAAACCGTTGCAAGTTTCCGGTAAATTCCTATTTCCTCAACGTGTTTCAATGGACGTGCCTGACTGTGCGTAGTCATGAATGGGCGTAGGACGATGTACGTATCCATGCGGCTTTCATGCGTGATATCACTATTTGACCATGTCCACTATCCTAAGAACTCTTCAGACAAGCAGATCTGCCGCTCTATCACTACATAGTATAAAGCAAAGTCGCTTCCCGCGTCCTAATGTCTGTATGTATGCTTAGATCTTTAAAACTACACAACGGATTTTGATACAGTTTTTTTTAATAGATAGAGTGATTCAAGAGGAAGGTTTATGTGTATAATTTGTCGCCATATTATGCGGGCGAAGCCGTGGGCGGAAGCTAGTTCTGCACAAAAACTTAAGTGAAGTGAGCTTCAAGTGGGCTGTCATTACACCTGTTGAATTATTCTGTACTGTGCCTACTTACTTTACAATCGGTCGATTCTGTAAAATTCTCACCGCGAAAACTTAGTTGAAGTGTGCTGTTAATAGTATTTAATCCATAGCGAAAAGTGGAATGACAACTCACTTGAACCTAAGTAGACACACTCAGATTTTTAAAGAACAAACCTGACGGTTTGAAAATCTCAAGACAATCTCAGACATGACGTCTCGCTAAAGTTAGATGAGATTTTATTTAAACAATGTTCCGGAAGAGTTGTTTACAGAAACACGTTTTTCCTAAAATTACTTTCCCAGTGTTATGAATATGTAGGACAAAAACAATCTATGATTTTTGATCGTATTATTGTTCTGGTGAATCATTTGTCAGTCATCAGCATTAAGTCATTTATTACCTACGTTTGCGGTTTGCGTCATTAAAATGTATAGTATTTTCTTTTCTAAGAAACATTTTCAAGAGTGCTTGTATTGATAGTTAGTTTATAAACACAAAACCCGAGTTAATTGTCAAGCAACGCCTAGCCACAACATGATTCGCACCTAAATAATGTATGTGACAGTAATCTTACCTACATAAGATGATTAATGAGTAATTATGATTGTCACCGCCGCTATCGTTTTGGGGATTTAAAAGGCTACAGTTAAATCAACTTAAGCGAGTACTAAAGTATCCATAATTCCACCTAGAATTAGTTTTAATAAGGGGTTCTTTTACGTACGTACGCAAAACAAACATGCATTTTTATTTTCAAAATTGTCTTATATTCATATATTTCTTTTATTTGAAAGAAAATACTTCCAGATTGTTCCTATGTAAAAGTCAAGTTCTGATGAGTGGTCTTTGAGTTTGCTTCAATTATACGTATTTTTCCTACTACATGTGGATGATATTATAAAAACTTCCTGTCACTGTTCTTCTTCTTCTTTTCGTGTGGTTAGTAACTAACCTGGTGTCAGAGTTTTAATGCTGCCCATGGGCCTCTGACTTAGCATCGCATGCTGTTGAGAAATATCTCTCGGGCATGCCGGTTTCCTCACGATGTTTTCCTTCACCGATATAAGCAAGTGATAATTATACAATACGCACATGAATCCGAAAAATCAGAGGTGCGTGCCTTGGGATCGAACTCGAGACCTATGACTTGGCAGTCAGTGGTCACACCACTAGGCTATCACTGCTTTTTTTGTCACTGTTATTTACATAGCACGTATTTGGATTTGTGTAGGGTAGATACCACGCTGGAAAGTGTAAAATAAAAACTATTTTCGAGAAAAAAAAAAACCTACTTCAAAAAAAGACACTAGACAAACACTAGATAACAGAGTTCAAAATTAAACATAGTTCCGAATTTAAAGTCATTTTTCAGTTATAGTGATTATAGTCGCCTGTTTTTCTAATTTTTTAATGAAAATCTTTAAATGCAATGATCATCAGAAGCTACCGGGTTATAAGTAACGTCAGTATTGTATGACATAAGGTTGTGTTTTTTATTCGCCTACATTTGTATTAAAATTATTGCAAGCATCATTGTCGAATTAAAACACACCCGCCGTGATACCTGATAGACCTGCAAATATGTTGTAAGTTTAGCAGCCAGCGAACCATTTGTAAAAGTAACATAACGTCACGCCTTGTACTAACCCAACCTAATCTAACCCTGAAGGGATGGGCTGATAGAGTACCTTTTTTTTGTTGACGGTGGATAACAAAAGGCTCCTGGACTTTCGGGGAAAAGACTAGGGAGTGTGGAAGGGGCTACCTATTAAAAGACCACTCCGGGACTATAGTAGAAACACCCAACACAAAAAAACTCCCTGTCCTTTTTTTTAAAAGTAGATATTACATAAATAAGTATACGTAACATAACATCAAGACTGTATTCACCGAAGAGTAAGGCAGAGATGTAGAACACCCGCAACAACATAGATATAATATAGTAGTACTTAGCTATAATTTGCAAACAAGTTTCATAGCACATTTTCAGAACTGCGAAAGTTCAAAATGTTTCACAATGACACAAATATCTGACAACATTACGAGCAAATAATATGAAATTACTAGTAATAGCTGGCGACAGACAGACATTTAGCAAAAGCTACGATTATTTTCCAGAATTTCAACTAATTAGACTTTATTACAAAGTAGGTAATGCTTAATTTGATGGCTTCTAATGTGGGATTGAAAAAGCCAAGCGTGCAGGTGGCGATTAGGTCGCGTTAATGAAAACCGACAGGATAGAAAAACGCACTTTATGTGCGCACTGAGTGGGTGGGGCTTAATTAAGACGCGTCACCGGCCTCTCCAACACAACAACGAAAATAAATTACAATATAGAATTACTCAACATAACATCGCGCTTGTATACCCCGAAGGGTTTAACAGAGATGTTAACCTATTATTATTTATTAATTTTAATCAACTTTGGATCATACAATAAAATAAAAAAAACTAATCAAATTAAATTAAAGAATTACATTAAAATTATACATTATATCAATACATTACAATAAAATTAAAACAATATCTTAACATAGTACACCCATTTTACCCCAGTTATGTTTAAGTTCCATGTAATAGGGGGCGAGCCTATTGCCATCAACCGGGCACAAATTCGGAAATTGGACTGCTACTGAAAAATTCCAGGTGGAAAAATCAATAACATTTTGCCCGACTTGGGAATCAAACCCAGGATCTCAAGTTCAGTAGTAGACTAGTAGCCCTTGCGAGCGCGAGACCAAAGAGGCAGACTTTACAATTAAAATAACACAAATCTTATTATAAACTAAACTGAGAAGGACGTGTAAAGGTCTGCTTTTATAATTAGGGTACCGTGTGTCATTGTTTTATTGAAGGATAATTCTGTTCTCGTGGTCTTGAACTGCTTTGATTTAACCATAGATATGTTTTACAGGAAAACTTTAAACGTAACTTGCGGCAGTACCTAATTGTTTTCGAGATATTACCAAATTCTTGCTGCACCACATGACTTGACTGGAACCGAAATGTGGTAGTGGAATGTCGTGCAGATCTGAATTTTAGATACCTACGGAACCTTAGCGAGCAAGCTAAGCTCACTCTCATCCATATTTTAATTTAAATATGGTTGAGTGAGATAACATTCATAAAGCATTCGTATGGTAAATGTTAACACGCTACAGTATTGTTTACAATTTCCTAGTTCAGTTGAAGTATACGAGTACATGATTACACGATTAGAAGCACGCCCGAGATATCTGTGCGCTATAATGAACTTATTATGTTCGGAGCTTTAGTTATCTACGGCTTAATTTTTATCTGAAGCCGGGTGTCGCCGTTATCGTATATTTGGTCACAGTACTTTATCCTCGTGATTAGCTAGTCAATCCCCATGACCCGGCCGACTTAATGGGAGCAGTAAAAACCAATAAAGACCCCATAGGTATGTGCTATTAGCTCACGTCAGGGCAGTTACGACTTCCATGTTTGCCGTAATCGCCATAAAAGTAATGGGTCTAGGAGCATTATTATTTTAACAATGAAATTAATGTGTCTTCTTACTTTACTGTCGGTTGATTCTGTAAAAATCTCAACGTGAAAACTTAGGTGAACTAAGTTGTCGTTTTACTTTTTTTTTGAGCGTGGGAAATCGTTAAGTGTCTCCTCCCGCTTTGAGTGCATCGGATTGGAGTGTCAGACTCTTACTGACTAAAACCCATCCATGTTCATTTCTCCGCCTTTTATGTTCCGAGGTAGCGGTAGCGGTAATGTCGTTCCACCTAATGCTAGGGATTGACACTTTAATTGCTTACTTTAAACCCTACGTTTTCACGATAAGATATTTACAGAATAGCACTTCTGATCTCTCTGCGTTTAAAAAATCTGTAGTAACGTTTTAATATAGGTACTCGAATATTGGAGTTGTTTTTTACAAATGTCAGTAGAGGTTTCTCGGTAATAGATGTGATCGTATGAAGAATTCCAAGACAAGAATAAAAAAAAATGAGTTTGTTTGCATATGTATTAAGCTATGTAAATACTTACTAGGACTTGTGTCTCTTTGCTTAAGAATATCATAGAGATACCTACTTATGAATCTATTACATAGCAACTATAATTCAGTACTTGCAAAAAGTTCAGTACAGTTAAGTTGAGTTTAGAGTTCCCTAGTTAAACGGATTCCTTATAATTTCGTCATGTATTCATGTCTGTCTGTCAGTCTGTCCGCCCGTCCGGATGCTAAACAAGCTTTTTACCTGAATATTATTCGTACTAACTACCATGTCTGATGTCGATGAATTTGAAAAATGGTCTATTTTTCACCGCTAAGTAATGGTAGTGAAATTACGAATGTTAGTCACTAGTTTTTGAGATATGGGTTTTTGAGTTTTTAGTGTTCCGTACATGTTGATGATGTGTGTTTTCACTTGTGTGTCTGTCAGTTCTAGTTTTAATGGTATTTAAAAAAAAAATGAAAATTGATCATACCCCTCCCAAAACCCCCTAACCCAACCCCCACCCCTATCTCCAAAACTACTGAGTCTGTACTAAGATTACGGGAAAACCTATAAGAATTATTAAATCTCGCCATATTGTGTTTACAAACGTACATTTGCAGATGGAATGTATGGTAGAATTATTATTTCAACCATAAAGTTAAGTTTGTTCTTGGGATGAATTCATTCCAACTACGGTACCCATCAATGTGCGTGGTCCGACACGTACTTAGTCGGTTTTTAAGTTTTTCTGTTGTATATGAAGCCAGTACTGTTCTCAACTTGTACGTATACGAACTATTTGTTATAAATAATAATAAAAATAATTTATTGACTCATAAAAAAGGGTTACAGAGTTTAAGTGTGACACTGGATCCCGCACTAGGATACCCTGTGTCGCAGGATCCAGTCTCTTTCGACAGAAAATATGATTAATGAAGACGGGAAGTAACAAATGCAACGGTTTAATTAATAATTTACACTTATAATACAGATATTAAATTGTTTCTCAATTCTTCGTCCACCAGGAGTGTCCGCACCGTGCAGCCGATGCGCAAGGCGGACGCCGAGCTGCGCCGGTTCCTCTGGTACTCGCTGTACGCGTGGACCACGGCCGTCTTGCTCACCCTCATCATGTTCCTCTTCGACAAGTACCCCGTCGCCGACGTCCTTGACGCCAACATGGGACAAGGAATATGCTGGTTCGGACAAGGTGAGTCTCTTTTTACCGTTTTAAGACTTGGCCTCATCAGCAATGCGTCTAGTAGGTCCATAATGACTGACGGAGATATTATTACTACTTTTAATTATTTCGCTGTGTCATTCCTCCAAACCATCCCTTTTGGGAGGGTTTAATGTACCTTTAACTGTTGATTTTTTTTTTTTGAGGGTGGGAATTCGTCAGATAACTCCCCCCGCTCTGGGTGGAGCGGAAGGGAGTGTCAGACTCTTACTGACTAAAACCCATCCATGTTCTTTTCTTAGCCCTTTATGTTCCGGGGTAGCGGTAACCCTTTCGGACAATCCCGCTTACCCGTCAGGTGATTTGATACCTTGAATTTAGCTGTTGACTACGGTGGCTATCGATGACGTATCTAAGTTAGTTGGTATACCTGCTACGTACGTATAGATTTTTTTACGTAGGATGGGTTTTACGTGTGTAATGAAAAATGTGTACTTTCCATCGACACATCACATTTCTTGCAACATAAACCTGTTACGAAATCATTGTAGCCACGTACAGTCGTTTCCCGTAATCCCAGTTTATCTTTCATTTGTTACTTTGTACGTAAACGATCGGAATATCGAAGATTTTTATTAAAACTATTGAAACATTACCTACATGGGCGTAGTATAAATATTATAATAACTACGCACGTACATATTTCACATACAATATTTACCATTTGGTTAAGATTTACAAAAGCTAAAATAAAGACATGTGGAAGACGTGAATTTATTTTATGTGCTATTATTATAGTCAAGTGTAGATTTAATATCGTTAACCAAGACACAGATTTTGGAAGCTTCTACTAGCGTAGACGTGACTCATAGTGAAATATAGGTATATAAGTACAAAATATTATGAATATTTCTTTCATAAGAATGTTCCGTTGCTGATGAATGTGTAGTTTCAGTAAACGCCCGCGCTTCTAAAGTAAACTGCCGGTCCATTTCTGCGTACAATAAAAATAATAAACACACGTATATCGTCATTTTTCTTAAAACTACAAAGTTTACACTATTAAGGTTTTTTCATTCACTTATCACCTTGATGTCTATGAAAATTACAGTTCTCATGCATTGTCTGAGCAACCATTCGGACGGATATGCGATTATTTTTGTCGAACTAATAAGTACTTGCTGTAGCTGTTAACCTCAACTCATCCTTTATGAAGATTCCTGAAACATAGTTGTGTAAATATACATGTATTGGTTGACCGTGGCCAGGAGCATGACAGCATTAACACGTGTAGAGGGGGTGCATGCTGTAATTATATATATGTATAAACACGAGTTAAATTTCAAGAGTAATTATATCTAACTAGCTTCTCATATTTTCCATTATTAAGATCGAGAAAAAAAAAAACAAAAATAATACTGATATAAGACGCGGTGGTTGGCCCCCTGTGCTTCAGTAGCCATTATGGTATGGATGCAACCTTAAAAAAGTATCGTATCTATATCTAACTAAATAATGAATGATGCTTACTATAGTTTGTGCACAATATATACACATATAATTAGACTCTTACGAAGAATTGTATTAAGTACAGTACAAATATTTGGACGCTTAGAAAATGGGGCGACTAGGCGACGTGGTGAGCCCCGCCTCATAATAATTGGTACACATATCTGTCTAATTGACGAACACGTCCACATGTAGGTGTTTATTCATTTGTCTACGATAAAGTTAGCAGTGACGTCACGGATCATCGTCGTCTTTATAGTGAAACGATTTGCCGATATTGGTCAAGACTGAGAAGACCATGATGATAACAAAAACAGGATTGCTAAGTCAATAATTGGCAAAACCAGCAGGTGTTTTAATTGATAAAGAACTTATTTTGATTTGATTTTGTTGACTCCTTGGTATCAAATCACCTGCCGGGTCAGCTGGATTGTCCGAAAATGTTACCGCTACCCCGGCACATAAAGGGCTAAGGAAGGCACAAGGATGGGTTTTAGTCAGTAAGAGTCTGACACTCCCTTTCGCTCCACCTAGAGCGGGAGGGGGGTAATTTAATGATTTCACACCCTCAAAAAAAAGAGGTATGAAATCAGCTTGCTTAAATTGTTCTGCTTCATAGACGGATCATAGACTACGGCAAAATATGACTACTTATTTTATAATTGCCTTCAAAACAACAAAAAAGGTCTCTAGGTAACACTTCGTAATGAGTATAGAAAATTAATCACTATGGTTTAGTAGTTTCTGTTTTCAGAACGTGCCTAATTGAAAACTCCCCAACAGGTATACCTACTGAACACCATTGCGGTTAAAAACAGTATATTGTTCAGAAAAGAACCTAATAATTCCGATCACTTCATGTTATGACGTAATTTGCGCTCCTACAATAACTTATAAATAATGAGCAGCGAGTCTTTTGTGAACTAACTTTTTATAGTGAACTTCAAATGCTCTTTATCATGTCAATCTCAATTTGATTTGGTTTAATCTTTAGCTGCGCGGTTCTTGTACCGACAATTGTCTATAAACACATGTTTTTGCGAACCAGTTATGTAATTTTAAATTCTATCTACTAAGAAATATCGTCTACGTCCCGAATCTGTACCTATAAAAACATTCCGAATATGTTTTTAGCAGCTTTTCGGTTAAAGGGAAAGGATGAAAGTGTCTACGAAATGACCACTGCCTACTTAAATGTTGGCAAAGTATCTCAAAAAGTAGTATTTTTTTAAATATTGCTTCATATTGGTTAAAGTGGTCTAGTTAAACCTCCTGCATAGCTTCATCTCTTTCTGAAACTGAAATAATACTGATCTTTGAGGTGGTGGTTGACCCCCAGAACGTATTCGTTATATTCAATAGCTGTCAGCATGTTATTAGACGATAGAAATAAAAAAATATATCTTCGATGAAGGAGTCTTCAGATCTCATGTCAGCACGAAACGATATTTATGTTATTCAGTGATTTCAGCCTCTTGATGACAAGACATGCCTATTTATTTTTACAGTTCAGAACTCGCGGACAGACTGGCCGCATTACATATACTTCGTGATCCCGCTGGGCCTGGTGACGTGCACCAACTTTGTCCTGTGGGCGCTGACGGCCCGCCATTGCGCGAGGGTCAAGTCCGAGGTGCATCGTCTGCAAGCCGGCTCGGTTGGCGACCGTGCCAAGCGACGGTTCCGAGTTGACAGGGCAAAGTGAGTAATTATTCACGACACTTACAACGCGTTTTTGTTTTTTTTGTAACCGTTAGTAAACGGTAAGTACTTCGATCTTTTATGGACAAATTGATGTCATTGACGACAGTTGTCACAGCTTATTTGCCCACCGTTGAGGCATTTATGTGATGACGTGGTTATTTATATAGACATAGGTACAGACAGCAAAAGTGTTTGGTATACAGGCAAAAATATTTTTTTTCACTGCCCTGCCTATATTTATTTGTACTGTGTGCATTATAACTTTCTAAGCTTATGACAAAGGCTCGGCGCACATTAGCGGTACGGTACGGCAAGGTATTTTTTTTAAACATTAAAACTTCAACTTTATTTCCATAACGTTAAGTTATGTTTTTATTCGTCGCCTAAGAATACTTTGCCATGCCGTGGCGCCAATCAGCGCCGGGCCTTAACATTGAAATTTCAACTTTATTTCCATACAATTAAGTTATATTTTTATTCGTCGCCTAAAAATACCTCGCCGTGCCGTGCTGCCAATGTGCGCCGGGCCATACTTGCCAGTGTCGTGTAAAATTTTTTTTACTCAGCGCACTCACAGCATTGTTTAATAGCAGTTGCAGTTAGCTGCCTGCATAGCAAATACCTTTGTGGACTGTACACAAAGACAATAATATCAGAACGACTGACTACTACGAGTATATTAGGCATAACTTGACAAATCTTTGTCTTTATTTATTTTAAAAAGCTACACCAACGGCATATAATATACCATAGAGTACGTTAAATAGAGATACTTACAGGAAAGACATACTTACTTTATCCAACTTAAATTAATCATTGCTTTCTGTATGTGCTGCATACAAAAATAACTGTGTTGTATTCTTTAACTTGGTAGTCAAAGAATACCTAACCAGACTTATTTTTATCCAAAACCATTTACAAATTTCAAGCTATTCGTCACCGTCTACAGAAACCGTGAGTTGTTTTCAGTATTGGCGAATACTACCTACGTTCAATGTTTGTTTGGGTTTCCACCGGTAAACTGTTTATATGAATTACAGTAAAGATATGTATTTTATAGATAACTTCATTGTTATATTATTTTTGTAAAGACTTAATGAGTCTGTTTCGTTGGTCTAGTGGTCGCAAGCACTACTGCTGCGCATTAGGTACTGGGTTCGATTCCCAGATCGGGCAAAATGCTATTGGGTTTTTCTAACTGGAATGTCTCAATAGCAGCTTAGAGTCTAGATGTGTGCTCAATTCATGGCAATCAGCTCGCCCCCTATTACATGGAACTTAAACATTACTGGCGAAATGCGGGCGTAGGTACTATTGGTGGTCAGCGGATTTTTTCGAAAGGGTTAGGTACCGCTGCCTAGGATCACAAAGGGGTAAGGCAAGGACATGAATAGGTTTTAGTCAGCAAGAGTATGAGAACGGGGGAGTCATTTGATGATTGCCCACCCTCAAAAAATAAGGTACTAGTGGTATATCTCTGTTCAACCCTTTGGGCAAGGCGTAATGTTATGTGTTGTAAATACTTAATTGTAGCTTCCGTAGATTAAAATATCTAACTGTGCAGATATGTACATATGTATATAACTTTATACTAAATGAGGAAATTATGTTTTTTACTTGTTGCCGTTTAATAAATGCCTATATACGGTCTTTATTAATGAATGAAGTAGACGTCGACTGTGTGATGTCACGAGGGACAATTACCCGCCTCGTTGAGTAATCACTTGGTGTAACTTAGTAGGATTACTTGAGTATGATTGACACATTCCTAGTCTTTCCTAGAGACAGAATCTTTGTGCTTATTTTATGTCGGTTCTCTGAAGCCTGATTTACACGGTACGATTTTATGGCCTGTGACATACCACAACTTGAAGCAACAATAAAAGGTGCCCTGTGTAAACAGTGTTTGAACTTTTTTATACGATGTTTCAATTGTATTGATTGCCATCGGCAGGTAACTTGCATCGTGTAAATTGGGCTTACACATCGTTTCCGAAACAAATGAATTCGCTTTGAAATCTTTATTTGAAATGATTTTTTTTCTTTCTTTATGATCCCATTTGAGTGACATCGGATGTGACCTTTACAAAAATAGTACTATCCGTGACAAAGCAGGTATGGTACGCGCATTTCTATGGACAAAAACTGTAGTTCCGCTTCCAAAATTGACCAACGATCCGACAAAAATCTATTACTCATCATTGGGAAGTGCGCACATTAGATAACTTGCTATCATAAGGGCAATCTGGTGAATCATTACACACATTAGCAACAAACTATCAGCACAGATTACTTAATAATATTAAGCTGTGTCTACGCTAGAAGAGCCGAGCACGAGAGAAGCACGAACGTTCCGCCTGTTGTCGGTTTTTTGACGAACACAAAGGGATTTGCTTCGTCCATATTCTGATACAGGACCATATTCTGAGGACAATGATCGTTGTAGGTTCGTTGTACGTCCACACTTGACGCCACGAACGACGAAGCCGAGCACGTTGTGCTTTGCTCGTGCTCGGTTCGTCTAGCGTAGACCCGCCTTTAGTTGTTATCACCGTAAGTGCACTCTCAGCCTTTTTTCTGGGAGACATAGATTATTCCCTACAAATTTATAACTGTAATCAGCCTATAATGTTCCCACTGCTGG
Organism: Hyppa rectilinea; assembly: GCA_951799385.1. Lineage (NCBI taxonomy): Eukaryota > Metazoa > Arthropoda > Insecta > Lepidoptera > Noctuidae > Hyppa > Hyppa rectilinea. The sequence continues at coordinate 9,767,444 of OX637306.1, read as the reverse complement.
GACACAGGACACGTGGGCCCAGTGCGGGCTGGTGGATGTCACATGTCTTCGAATTTTTGGTTCCAGGACATGTCGGTTTCCTCACGATGTTTTCCTTTACCGTTTTGAGAGCAGTGGTGATGGAATTCTAAGACAACGTAAAGGGCCTGCCTGGGTCCTAAACATGTTAAATAGTATTTTTTTTTCAAATTTAAGTCAAACCAGACGGTTGTTAACACCCATTTATTGTTATGAAAATGTCCATGGCTTTGTCACGTATTTAATGAAGCCTCCAGGGACACGAGGGCATCGTTATAAAACGTTTTATTTATAACTAAGTAGGTACTACCTTTCATGTAATTAATGATGAGTACTTAGTTTTTATTATGTCGCTAAACATTATCTGGTTTGACCTTTTAGTCGTTGTTTTTAAATAGAACGAAATCACGCACTAGATAAATGTATTACATTTAGCACCGGTCTATTAATATAATTTGTTCAGTTTATACACATCACGTTTATGAAAGTAGACAGTTTGTATAACGAAAATTCCAACCTTATGTGCCGTGGCGCAAGTACATGTAAGTACTCTAATAACTACGTGTTATTACGGTATTAAATTAAATAGAATTATGATTATGATTCCCCTATTACGTGGAACTCAAGCATAACTGGCGATACACCTCTGCTTAACCCTTAGGGGTTTACAGGCGTGCTGTTATCTGCATGTTTATGTGTTATAACGGTGTAAAATAATTAATACATTTACCTAATCATATTACGCTTGCTGGGGTTGGCCGTGGATGGGCGAACATCTTTACATACCGAGACTCCTCCGTGCCTCGGCAAGCACGTTAAGCCGGCTGTCATTTGTGCATCTTTGACAGTTGTTACGGGTCGTCAGAAGCCCGAAAACTGACAGCCAGTCTTACCAACGGGAATCGTATTGCCCAGTTACTGCGTTGTGGTGGTCAGATAGGCAGACTTAATCATATTATTTTAAGCTGATACTTAAGGTTCCACTTGTACTTACTTACTAACAATAGGTGTGAAACAATTTAGCAGATTCATCTTGATTAAAAATTATTTAAAGTTTTCTACCCAAATTTTAGATAATATCTAAAACACGCTCGGTAGCAACACTATTGAAAATATAAAGTTGTTTTTTTTAAGAAAGATAAATTAATAGAAACCATTTTTCCCTCTTACAACTTTCAATACTCAATCGTCATTTGCTTTCCACAATGGGTACTTAGACGGTAAGGTAGAAAATTGAAATCATTATGAACCTTGTCGGGCACAGCTAAAAATTTTATGAGAGCTTTAAATTAACTTACATCATAATTCAACAACCGTTCTTTCAACATTCAGTAGTCCTTAGTTTCACCTAATTGTCCTATTTTTATTATCATTGCACTCCCTATTTGTATAACCTTGGCTATAATTTCATTAATTATTATCTATATCGTTCGGTCGTATTATTTTTGTGACGTACATTTAGAGGAAGGCAATTAATTAGCCCGACTCACCCGACTTGCGATAGTGAATAAAACAATGGCCATTGATATTATTCCAAGTTTTTATCCTTAATTTGTTGTTTTATGAGGCTAAGTATTGATTGAATCCAGGTACCTAGTATGAATTCTGTTTTACCAAACAAACAGGTAAATTATATAAAAAACCGGAGTAATCAGTGTAAGGGAATGCATTGTGCAGGGTCTGACTGAGGTCATTATACTACGTAACAGAATGTAACTTCCATAATGAGTATTACATAATATTACATAACATTTCCGTAGTAAAAGTCCACTTGAAATACTGTCAACTTGCAAATTCGCGTCTTCAGTCTCAGAAAAGAAAAGTATTAATAATTTTCTGTTTATCTACTGAACATCCGACGTGCACTTCCGTCATATTAATTAGATCTGTATAATTTAGTGTTGCGATGTTTTGTATCTAGATTTGTGAATGTTGATAGTCCGAAAGACAGATGAACTGACCTTATGACAAGACGAAACGGAATTAGTAACATTTTGCACGTGTATGGTAATTATATAGCGGGTCAGACTGAGATTTTCCTTGTTTTTCCTAACATAATGAAATCTGGGCAAAGAATGGAATCACCTGCTTATTACTTGTTCCGAGCGATTTTAAAAACGAAATAACTGATGAAAATCAATGAAAATCTACTATTTAAAGGATATACTGTAAACATGAGATTCGTGAGTTTACACACATTTCAAGAGTACAAATTAAACCCATATTTCAAGAGCTTTCCCTTTAGTGGTGGAGTAAGATAAAAGACATGTGTCTATTTTTTTGTTACGTCGCGAGTTGCGCCATATGGATTCCCTATAAAAGCACGTGGTATTGGCGTGATTGCATGTAAACAATAATCTTGTATCCGATCCAGCCTGTCTCTTGCTGTCCTCCACCAGCGACGCTCCAAGCCGAGGTTCGCACCCGACATGCTCGTAGTCGCTTAGTTTGTAAGTTATAAGCCCTAGCTGGAGGCCTTAAATAAGGCATCCACAGGAAGTCCGGTTAAACAGTAGGAACTGCGGGATTATTCACAATAAAAATGTAGTAGTCTGAGGGCCTAGCCAAAGTGACATTCTACCCAGTGCTATCGATGATGTAAAAATTAACATAAGCAACCGAGTAGCTTTTGGTAATACTGTTAAAAATCTTTGTAGAAATACGAAACGCTTCGTAAGCGATTGCCACTTGCGTACGCCCTCCGAGTTTATTTCATTTTGATAGTGCCTTTTCGGCGCCTCAAAGAAACAGTAGATCTATGAAAAACGAAGACACGCATTTAATCCAAGCTGATAATTCGCACTTTACATGCAGTAGGGTTAGTTCTAAGCTATAAAATATTTAGTAGTTATTATTATACGATTTTAACGTTACCGATACCACTTAAAGAACTATAAAATTGAAACCTTTTTAGAGGTATGATATCAGCTTGGTGACTAGTGTTTTTGAATGGGTTTCCTGCACAATGAATGGTCTTGTGTTAGGCTAATTGCATGATAGGTCTAGAATCGGGGTTTTCAGGGTTTTATGAACTAGATTTTTTTTTTCCCATTTCCCTGACACACAAACAGTTTGGTGACCGAATATTTGCGTGAAACACTCAAAATGGCCGTGACATTTGCATGAGTAATAGTAAAGGATTATGTACGAAGGGAAAATGCTAATAACACTGTTTTTATTATTAGCATAAATGTTCACTAGACATTTGTTAATGGAGTCAGTTCATACGGTGGGTTGGTCTGAGGCCACCGTGCACTGTACCTAACTATTTACATATAAATAAATACAAGGTGTCCTCTAGCTAAGTGAATTCCTAAGTTAGGTGTTTGGCGCACGGTTGGCGCAGTGGTTGAGCGATTGACTGCTGCGCAGCATGTCACGGGTTTGATTCCTGCACGGAAGAAATATTTGTACGACCTCCAAGTATTTGTTCCGGGTCTGGGTGTTTCTCTATCTATAATATGTATTTATTTTACGAAAAAAAATGTAGGTATATAAGTAGCTTTTCAGCCATTTCGTTACCATAACACAAGCATTACGTTGCTTAGCTTGGGACTATATGGTGTTGTGTGAAATGTCCAAGGATATTATTATTATATTATTAGATGTAGGCTTATCTCAATCTACATAGTATATGGTCTATGTCAGTATTATTACCACGGAAAACGATTGAGGAGTAGGGATCAAAGGTACCTACCTAAGTGTCTCAACACACGGTATTATCCTTCTATTCAGGAAAGAGTCTTAAACGGTCAGAGCCACGGGCGTATCTCTTAATAGATGCAAGTCAGGCCCGGTCTCGTTTTAGTTGTCAAAGTATTCAGAGGCCCGAATGTGTGAAATGTATATCCTTTAGCTGGTAGAGTATCACAGTACGTGGGTTTTAGAGGTCACTTTATAGTCGTTCGATGCGAATAACTGACACATAAATATAACTAGACTCAAAACACAACAGCCATGTGAAAATTTAATTTGCAACAAATATGGAGAAACGTGCGTCTAATGTAATGTCGAATGGGTTCGCAGGTACGTGTTAACGGGAAAACTGTGGGTCGTGATGGGTGCCGGCTGGATCTCTGAGCTGCTGTCGACCCTCGTGTCGCAGCCATGGTGGCTGTGGACCATCATCGATCTCATCAACGAGCTCCAAGGAGTCTTCATCTTCCTCATTCTAGTTATAAAGCCCAAACTATATTACCTCATCCGAAAGAGGCTAGGTAAGCAAGTTATTCATATTTTATGTGCTCCTTACAATGGTCCCAAATTCCCAATAAGTTTAGTTGTTCAACGATTCTTACATTATGTTTACGTCTGGATGAAAACAAGTAGAGATCAATAGAAATCTCTTATCCAAGTCATGTAACAAAACAAAGCTATTAAATACGAATTGCGTTGTTAAGAATTGTTTCACATTATTAAGTTGTAAATTACATGTAGATGTAACCATTTACGTCGTACGTCGTGCAGGTAGTTGATATCGGTGTTTTCCCTCATAATCAATCAATATACCAAGAACAATGAATGCTAAATAAATTTATCATAATTTATTTTGAGTGCAATGATTAAGAACAGCTGTTATCTACGTTCATAGAACTGTTTGTCTCAAGGGTGTGAGTCAGACTCGATAAAATGATAAGTTTATTTGGTTGTTGTTTCAGTTTCACGATGTGTGATGATTTTGTTGTTTTCAGGTTGTTCAAGGATACCGATTGAATCAAGTATATATTAGAGAACATATTAATTTTTGAACGTTGTACCTATTGTCTGCTGTCCAATTTTCACTTTTCTATTAACTAGCAATGCCACTCTCAACGTGGTCTGCCTAGCTCGTTGTTATGAACGATACGCTTGATTAACGCACAAAGCTAACATTCCAAGTTATAATAGGTATCTCTATGCATTGTTGACTTGTTGTAATTTATTAATTAATTAATTTAGATACCGTTATCTTCTTAATCCTAGTTAATGTCTAATGAATGTCCTTTTTAAGTGCACCCTCAATGTTGTCGTTAGGATATCTTTTGTTTTGCAAATTATTTTCGAATACATGGTGTTATGAAAAATGCTTAGTAATATTGCATAAGCAAAAAAAAAAAACAGTTTTGTGCTAAATATTCTTAACACCATGTTGATGACATGGCCTAAAAGTTTATTATGGTGGGTCACTAAACTTCGGATAAATAGAAGTTCGTCTATAATTTTCTGACGGTCATTATTTTGTCTTCGATTCTGTAAGTAATCAGTAAAAATTTTAAAGTGTTTCCTAAAAATAACGATAATTAAAAAAATGTACAGGGTGCGACATCGTCAACTACAATACAAACTATTAAATTTTAAACTTTTTCTTTTTAACACTTCATTTTAAGTGATCTTAAAAATGAAGTGCATAGTTAGTTTAAGGTAATAGTTTGTACTCAATTTGTGAGAAAAAATAGGTTCGATTCTTTTTCAAACTACATAATGTCAGATTTTGAAGAGTATTTTGGCCCACCTAATAATGTGTTTGCTAGCTACTGGTGACTAATATTGTACTAATACGACAGGGCTGGAGAAGCCGGACGCGCAGAAGAACGGCACATCATCGTCAGCGCGCACGTCGTCCACGTTCCTGTCCCGCGCGCTCAGCACCGACGAGCGCAACAACACGCGCCTCTCACTACAGAACAACGTCAAGCAACCCTAACTGCGACACTATAGACGAACAAGGATCTATTGACGCCTGGCAAAAAATTGAATTAACCCCGTCATCTTTCTTTTTCAATACATTTCATACAAAATGTTTCGTAACAACGCTCCCTGTCAATGTCATTCAGGCGCTAAAAGATCCTTGTATCACTTTATGTTATCTTAGTAGATATCGGGGGTAGTGGTTTGGTTGTCGCTGAGGCCGAAACAAGTGCGAAAAGCAACTGAAAAAAGTCTGTTCAGAAGAAGTAGACGACACGACGTGTTGTCAAATTCATCCAAGGATATTGATTTATATTTTTGGTAGAAGCTGAACCTAGTTCACTAGTGATCTGACGATTACCACACTGCTCTCTGTTATAGTTTGACCAAAACCGTTGTACCGCGCCTCAGGTATGGACGGGGAGGGGGGGCAGTGCAGTCAAACTATTCATAATACAATACAAATAAAAGGGTTGCAAAAATAAAATAAAAAGTTTTGATCTAATTCCAATATCTGGAATTCGGCCTCGGCCTAGGGTATCTCCAACACAAACTCGACACAATAACTGTCATAGCATGTTCTTGTTCGCATTCAAAATCATCATTTTAATTTTTAATAACTTTTCAAAATTAAATAACAATTTTAATATTGGTCTAGTCATAGAATAAGAGATTAATAAAATGTCATCATTCATTATGTTTAGTACTTACTTGAAATGTTTTGTTTGAGCAATTTTGCTTTGATTGTATGAATGCTAGGCTCTAACATATAATTTTGAATGAAGTGCCTATTAGTATCTATGTGGCTATGACAAGTTTATGGAGGCTACTGTTTAAGAATTACTAATTGTTTATTTTGATTAAAACACTGTTTAAATGATTTAGTTATTAACGATAAAATGTTGTCTGGGTGTGGGAGTTAATTCATTGATAATACTTTATCGGTTCATCTGAAACCTTGTATTAACAGTATTTAATTAAAGGTTGTCACTCATTAAAAGACCCAAGGGGTTCTCATATATTTGTTCATTCATAATTATTTTATGTGACAGCAATTTTGCACTCTTCGTGGTGCTATTGACTAGTTAATTCAATGTTTTTTTGGGAACAGAACAATTAGTTTAAGAAAAATTATATGAAAAAAAACCAGATATGTTTTAAATAAACATTATAGTTGAGTTAGTAGAGTGACAACCTGAAAGTAAAAACTGCAAGCATTTTTAAATGATTATAGAGAAATATTTATGACTAATAGAAACTATGGTCTACATAGTTGGTGAGGTGAAACTGAAACTGAGGTGAAACTGAGGTGCTACGTAAATGTGAAGTTATTTGCTTATTTAGTCGTATACTTCCTACTAATATTATAAATGCGAAAGTTTGTGAGGATGGATGGATGGATGTTTGTCCCTCTTTCACGCAAAAACTATTGAATGTATCTGGATAAAATTTGGCACAGAGATAGACTATAGTCTAGAATAGCACATAGGCTACTTCTTATCCCGGAAAAATATACGGTTCTCGTGGGATAATTTCCTACAAACGCGGGCGAAGCCGCTGGCAAAAGCTAGTAATATATAATTGTATTATGATTATATCTACCAGTCTCTGAACTGATACATAAGTTTTTTTTTTAATATGTTTAGTTTTTAGTTCAAGAAGTGCCTGCCTGTTTGTCTATGAATTTATTTCGTGTAAACGTTGGACTGTATCTCTCGCAGTTACTTTTGTTGGAGTCATGTTAATCTATAAAATATGTTTAATTACCCGTCACAACTATTTTGTACCGCTTATTTAAACATACTGCAGTATTATTGCAGATTGATTATTCAATTTTATTTTATTCATGCAAACTATTCACATTTAGACTAATTTACGAAAGCACTATATTTTTAAGAAGCGCGCACATACCCTATTTATGTTTTTTCTGGATTCTTAACTTATGACTGAAAACCATTAGACTGAAAAGTTGCAAATGGACGCGCTTTTAATCACTATCATAAAGATCAAATAAGAGTTAGTACTACTTGGCAATTCATTGATAGATTAAAATAAATAATAACATTAAATGTATAAAACAGGTGCCTTAAAGTTCTTTATGTATGAAAGGAGAAACATTTTGTTTGTCTTCTTTGGATCAGCCGAAAGACATCGATCCTTTTGTATGAATAACAATATTAAACAAACAAATCTGGTGCAACCCTACAATCAAGCTCTTAACGTGACGATAATAAATAGGTAGAATCATTGGCAATCATTTAAGGGTTGAAAGTACTTATACCTCAGAGTAGGTCCCACATTCTAAGTTTTTTAGAAACTCAAAAAAACTTAGAATGTTGGTCCTACTTTACAAAAATACTGTTACAAATTTTATTACTTCATTTATCATCTATTTAAATTATATGAAACAAGTGCTTCATTCTGATAGGTTCCATCCCTTTGAGTTAAAAAAAAAACGAATTCATGAGTAGGTACAGAGGCCAGCACATCAAGTTATCCCAATCTGTCAAATTTCTTTGATAGTTTTTCAACTTTATTACACAAAAGCATAAGGTTCATTTTCAATTGGGACAAATTTGACAGTTTGGCATTGCTTGATATGCTGGCGTCTGTACATTCAAACCTCCTGAAAGCCTCCTGAAACATTAGCCTGTATAGTATGGCTGTCTGAAGGAGTTTTGTTATATATTCTAGAATTGAATGTATTTTTATAACTAAACATTATGTGGATGACCAAATCACGTTGACATTAGAATTAATTTGTTCCAATTATGTAGGTACCACTTACAGTGCACAATGTATGTATAGATTTAATATTTAGATAAGTATACTTATAACGTTATATTTAAATACACTTTAGAAAGTTTAATGTCTTCACGAATCTGTATTTTTAATTAATTAGTATAAAAAAGTGGATAAGGAAAAGACGAAAAAATAAAAACATTCTTCATTCCATTCCTGTGGTACTTATTTATCGGAATACCGGTTTTACCTGCTTCTTCTTCACCATATCTCTTCTCTGATCATTCTTCATATCATATCTAGAGACAGCTTAGGTAACTTTACCTTTTTTGGAGGACACAGGATAATTCATGCGTGGTCATGGTACTAACTATAATGCGACATATTTTTCAAAAAAATATTGTCACGTTTTCACGACAGGTGCTGTTTAACAAAGCAGAAAAATATGAAAAAACCTAAAAACAAAGTAATAAGTATAAATAAAATCGCTTGTCTGTTTATTTAACCTTTTGAACGCCACTATCATATATTCGTGACAAGCAAGCGCATGCCCGAATCAACACGAAATAAACAATTAAATAATTACTTTTGTGTATGTTTTTATACATCTTAAAAATTTAAGCTCTTGTACGTATTTAATGACATGAAACAAAATAAAAGACACCATGGATATTGGGAAATTCATGATAACAAGAAGAAATTTTGTAGCTTGGGCACGTGCGTGCGTTTTGCTCTGACGTTCAAAAGTTTAGGAAGTCTGATGAAATTCCGGGTTTCTCAACTCCCTGTCTGTTAAATAATCTGCAAGCTCCTCACACAATAGTAGTTTGTTCGCACGCCCCATACAAGTTCGTGAAATACATTTAAAGCTTTTATGTTGGTCACAAGCACGCACAATGCTCCGAATCAAATAAATGTCTGTTGACCAAATAAATATTTGTTCCGTATTCGAGGACCAAACCCGACCCTGACCTGCAAATGGTACGATCAGCAAACAGATAGAATATTATTCTTTATTTGTAGGCCGCCCATCCTTTTACAAAAATGTCAACCGCACATACATGATGGTAAGCTTCAATATCTTGTATGAGAGCAGGGAATATGTTAAATCATAAAGGTTTAACCTATTTTTGTTGCTGACTGTACCGATTCTGCAATGCAAATGATCGAATGAGTTAATAAAATTGTTTAAGGCTTTAAAAAAAGATGACGTGATGGCTGTTGAAAAAAAATCATAGATAATTCGCAGTAACTTTTAGGCCCCTTGCCCACGGTGACTTTTTGTAGCGATGCTGTCGCGCGTTTAATTAACAAATGCGTGCCTGCATCTAACGCTTGAGAGTCGCATTTGCAACGCGCTACAATAGCGATGCCAACGTGCTACCAACGCGCTACTGCATCGCGACTGTATCGATGCAAACGCGCGACCGTGGCGGACGTGTCCGTTTCGATTGCTCGGCCACAGTGTCGTAGAAAAAAAACGACCTCATCAACATTACGAAGGAATTTGTAAAAAACTAGTAATGAAAGTCGCAAATTCGTAGATTCGTAGATTCAGAAAGTTATAAAGGTTTAACCATGGCCGCGCGGTCGGCACAGGGAGAACCGCGCGGCCACGCAGTTTTCTTAATCGGCGCTTAGTAGAGCTGTGGTAGAGGTCCCATTCTTTCCGCTAACCACTGATAAGATTTCGAAGAACATGTAGATAGTATGAATAAAACTCTAATGTTTGGATTTTATGACCTACAGCACTTAAATGCTATGGCCGCGCGGTCGGCACAGGGAGAACCGCGCGGCCACGCAGTTTTCTTAAACAGCGCTTAGTAGAGTTATGGTAGGGGTCCCATTCTTTTTGCTAACCACTGGTACGATTTCGAAGAACATGTAGATAGTATGAATAAAACTCTAATGTTTGGATTTTATGACCTACAGCACTTAAATGCTATGACCGCGCGGTCGGCACAGGGAGAACCGCGCGGCCACGCAGAACGGTGATTAGTAGAGCTGTGGTACAGGTCCCATTCATTTTGCTAACCTTTGATACGATTTCGAAGAACATGTAGATAGTATGAATAAAGCCCTAATGTTTAGATTTCACGACCTACAGCACTTAAAACCTATAATGCGAGTTAAAAGTGAGTGACCAAGATTTATGGTGCGTCAATCAGACATTTAGAGCAGCGATCAGATCAGCGAGGCTCAGAGGAATTGACAGGACAAAGATTTTCTTTTATTTGAAACAAAAATGGTTATTCTAAAGAGGATCTAATAATATTTAGGTAGCATGTTCACAAATTCCTTCGTAATGTTGACGTGGTCGTTTTTTTTCTACGACACTGTGGCCGAGCAATCGAAACGGACACTGGCGGACGACATCGAGGAGAGAACGGAGGGAGGGTGGCGCGTGATTGGAGAACCGAGTAACACAAAGTAATCTCTCTTTATTAAATGGGTGCACCCAATATTGACGGTACTTTCGTTGCCTACGCTTCGGTTGATTACGTAAAAGCAGCATCGAAGTCAACGTGACTAATGTTGCCTCAACGGAATCGCGTTTGCATCGCGACAGAAGCGCGATAGTATCGCGACTGAATCTGGCCCGTGGGCGAGGCGACTGTATCGATGCATATGCGCGGCAGCATCGCTACTGCATCGCTTCAAAAAGTCGCCCTGGGCGAGGGGCCATAGGGGCAGTGACAGTAGTTTTCATGAAGGTTGCTTGGCAAGGTCGGCTAACTAAGTTGTCATTTTACTTAGTTCATCATTGTACTATGTTTCAAAATAATACGGAATACTTCAATTAAAATAAACACACAACAATCGAGTATCTTTGTAAATATTTTATTGCTTTTATACTTTTTTGATAATTTCATCATGATATTTTAAATACTTATGTTTTCATAAAACGTTTTTTTAAACGTGATTTAGTGTAGAAAACAGACAGAGATGAACTTATAATATTATTTAATAATACTTTTGTGATGGCTGACGATGTCTGCTGAGTTATGTTAAGTATTTATAATTTCAATTTATCAATATTGTGGTATTATAAAATAAATTGGTCCCACAGTTCACGCTAAAATAATTAATTTTCACGATGCGTAATAATTACTTACATAACAATGTGACTTGGGGTGTTATTTACAAATGATACAATACAAAACTAATCAGTACGTAGTGGTATCCGTACGTACAAGTTTAAGTGAAGAGACATTTTTACACATAATATACAGACTACTTATAAATCTAAAATACATATCAACAATGAGCAATAGATTTGCTGCATCGAGCCTTACTTTGAATAGTTAATTGTTTGTACCGAATAACATTAACAATATCCGTTTTGATACCTAAACTAAATTCTTTTCATAAATAATAGCAATACTGATGACCACTATGCAAATAAAACTTATAGGAATATAGTAGACAAACGTACTTATAAGTTAAATAATTATGTTCTTACAGTGGTAATATTTCATAATAAATTGTAATAATTAAACTTCACTAGCGAGGTTTTTAAGACACCAAATAATTAAGTATACACCTTTATCACATGAACGTTAAGTTATATAACTACAAATATATTACACTAAACCCTCTAAGTACCTAAATCAAACTGTTAGAAACAATGTTTTCAAAACGATGGAAATTGTTTATGAATCAATTTTACTGATCCATAATTTTGAATAAATATTAGGATACTTATAAATTATCAACAAAATTTTATGTGTTTTAAACATGATTTTACTGAATTATGTGTGATCTGCAGCTCAACATTTTATGAAACAACAAAAGAACAAAATCAATCTCCTCAAAATGGCGTAACTCCTCAGTAAAAAGTTCGGTAAAGGTAAGGCAATTCTTAGCCGAGTTCGTAACCAATCTCGTAAGTTGAAAATAAATGGATGAGATGCGACTAAACCACTCTTTAGATGCTCTTAATTTAGTACGCCAGAGACGCATTTTAATGTTTTCGAATGTTGTTATCGTAGCGCGCATTGTTTGCAGAATCGTCTTAGTAAATCCCTGTATCAAATACTTATACGAGACCATAAAGCAGCTTATAATAAAATAGGTTGGTTCGAAGAAGGTTGCAAATGGAATGGCATCAAAGATCGAAGAAGGGTGGAGTTTACAACAGTCAAGAGCTGTTGTGTCCGGGCTGCACGGTGATGGGCGCGGGCGTGCTGGTGGCAGCGCCGCCGTTATCTTTGGGGCTGCTGGGTCGCGGGTCCTCGGCCTCCGCCTCCTCGTCGCGCTCCACCACTTCCTCTTCGTCGATGATCGATATGTCGCGGAGGGAGGGCCGGTGGGATCGTCGCCAACCTGCACAAAATAATTCTCATATTACATGTCCACATATTTTGTACATGAGTGCAGAATATAACTAATATACCTATAGCGGTAAAATAAGTATAAAACTCCAAGGCATGTAGACATACAGCTATTACAAACAAGGTTCAGTCGTTAGCAGTTGAGTCTATCGCGCATAACGTGAATTGTAAGATAAATAAAGGTCGAAGTTTATCCGATGACTATTTTGTGAGTATTGTACTTATGTCGGTATTTAATAGTCATTAAAATGTTGAGGACAGTGCACAATCCCCTTATAGCTATAATAGTGACAATATTATGGAACGGTATTTGTGGTTTAAGTATTTACCAAAACGAAGCAGTGGCAGTGAACGATAAGTTTCCTCATAATAATCAGGACTTAGAATCGCTCGAGCTCGCGGACCCAGTTATAGTTTATGGGTACGATATTGAGGCTAAACCAGAAGACGACATCTACGCAATATTAAGCACGGCTAAGGAAAACCCGAATGAAAATGAAGATTTCCAGAAGGACACTATCTATGGAGAGGCAGATGACGTCGTCAAACAGCGTGTGACACGGCAAGCGACACACCAATATTCACATCTGTACCCTCAACTACCATCAGGGCCTCCGTATAATCCGTATCAACCGCAACCTAACAATAATCCTCCTGGACAAAGCCCATATCAGCAGCAACCTGGTTATAATCCCTACGGACAAAACACGAACCAACAGCAACCTGGTTATAATCCTTTCATTCAAAACCCGAATCAACCAAAACCTGGATACAACCCTTCCGGTCAAAATCCAAACCAACAGCAGCCAAGTTATAATCCGTTTACTCAAAATCAAAATCAACAGCAGCCTGGTTATAATTCTTCCGGACAAAATACGAATCAGCAACAGCCAAGTTTTAACCCTTACGGTCAAAATCCAAATCAACCGCAACCTGCTTATAATCCCTACGGCCAAAACACCAATCAACAGCAGCCTACGTTTAAACCTGCCGGTCAAAATCCATTTCCGCAGCGGCCCCCACAGTTTAATTCAAACAGTTTAAATTCTTCGCAACCAGGTAATCCAAATTACAATCCTAATGCAGGTTTACCTAATGCTAATCGAAGTCCTTACAACCCATCCTCTGCTCAGAATCCCTACAATTCTCTTCCTGGCTTCCCATCCTCGTCTCCAGGAAGCCCGTACAGACCACCAAATGGACAATATCCTCTCCAAAACCAAACATTTAACGCTCAACCCAACCCAAGCAGTTTTAGACCTACAAGCACGTCAGGTTCAAATTTTTCTACTCCATACACTCCTTATAATGCTCGACCTGGCCAACCCCCTTACAATAACTATCCCCCCTCCTCTGGTAACAGTAACCCTGTTCAACAGTTCAATTCGACCGGCCAACGACCACCTTATTATAATCCAAGTCAGTTTCCTTCTTATAATAATTCTCGTCCTAATCCAGCACAGTGGCCAAGTTCTACCAACTCTCAATATCCGAATTCTCCTGGTGCTCGACCAGCACAAGGAACATATAATGTGACATTGTCCAGGACACCTCAAGGTTCGCCTTACTTTCCAGGACCTGATGGAAAATTTCCCACTAATTCCTACAATCCCAGTATCCCCAACTACCCTCCTCAGAATAATAATAATAATCAGGGCCAAAATAATTTCTTCTACTATCCTCCAAACAACAACAACAGTACGTCGTATGATCCCCGCAGAGTTCAACCGCAGAACTTCTCATATCATTAATATAATTAAAATTATAAACATTTTGTACTTTTTATCTTTGTTCTTATTATATAAATAAAAACGTATTTGTTCTTTGGTTTCGATTATTATCATTAGTTATTATGTCTTGTACGTTGCTCATTAGGGCAATTATAAATAGGTTTGATCTAGATATGTTATGAATTAAATGAATTATTCAAATGAAAACATGTTGTTCGTTATTTATGTGCAATTAAAGTCAACTGAATGGAATGGGACCAGATGCTATGCCGCAGGTATTTTTATCAGTAACTGCCAAGTCACTGCATACTTTTGCAAACGACTCATCATTATAAAAACTGCTAATCGACAAACTGAGTTTTGCACACAATCGCTGCTAATCATTTATCGACTATTCTGAACATGACTTTGTACTGAGTAAATTCTAGTTCTAATTTCATATAAAATCAAAAAGCATCTGTTAATTTAAAAACACAGTTAAGAAAGAGAAAACAAATCTTACCTTCCATTACAGGCGGCTTAGTGGTTCTTGAGAGCAGTCTGGGCCCTGTGAGCGTGATGACGATGGCCCCAATGGGCGCGGTGATGACGATGGACATAATGCATACCGTGATGACGGTCTCTGCGTATTGTACCATCAATGGGTCAGGATCCCCGCCGTTCATTTTACGCACCTCATCCAAAGCAACTGGACCTAGAGCGGCCTGGTAGAATAGAAGTCGTTTAGTATTTTTGAATGTTAAAAAAGGTTCTTAATTCAAATACTTTGTAGAAAGGGTTCTTGTTTTCAAAACAAGAAACTAGTGAGTTATGTGACTAGTGTGTTAGGTGTTTTTGTATTTACCTGTACTGTAGCTTTGGCCATCCAGGCAAGGCCGACGAAGATCTTTTCCTTCATGTTGAGGTTGCTGCGCACTGCGCTGGTACTCGTGACAATGGCACGAAGCACCGTGCACGTCACCAAAATACCGCCTCCGATCAACACCAAGCGAGGCTGCAATTCTTCAATCTGGATAGGGATAAATTGTCACATTAATTAGAAATATTTTTGTGTTTACGTTTGAGAAACTACTCGAAAACCGGTCCTAAGGCGTCCAAATAATTGTGTCAATCCGGTAGCATAGTGTTTTAATAGTCGAATTCGAAGGGATGGATAGTCTTTAGAATAGTCAATAAATTGTAGAACTTTGTCATTCGTTCCTCCACTGCACAACGACGTCAGATCAGCCTTCACATATTGTAGGTGTCTCTTAGATTCATAATAAATCTATTAACAACAGCCCTTTAAACCCATAATTGCCTTGACTCTGATAGATGGTGATCTAATCATACATACCACACACGAGCGAACGAAGATTGTCCTCAATAAGTACTCATATATAAACATTTTCTGACGTGTTATTCGGCGAATGAACCATCAGAGTCCAAACTACTGACCGTGATTTCTTTAAGTTCATAACACACAAAAAGGTAAAATCATCATCATCTTGATCATATTTGTTAAGGTAATGTAGGTACACTTACAACGAGTGAGTGTTACGAATGTGCCGCTTGGCAGGAGCCGCGCCGTGCCCTCATCTCTGAGGTAGGCAGTGACCTGTTGCTGCCGGCAGTAGGGAACTCTATGGTCGGCAGTGAACAGGCCTGGGACGCGGTGGTAACTTTCTGCGAGGAAGTCATCTCGCAAAAGGAGGCTGCGGAAAGGGAGATGATCTCCCCATCTCCCTCAACCTGGCCCGCAGCAGGCGCACCGATGCCCTCTTCCAGTCCCCCTAATTGGTCCAGGGGCGATGGACGTGGGGTCCATCCGTCGCCCCCTCACATCAGGGCCCGAGGCGGCGGCGCGTAGTGTTCCACACGCGCACCTCCAAGATGGCGCGGGAGTGTCATACACCTCACTCCGCCCTCGACCGTGATGAGGCCCGATGCGTTGGGCACCAGGCGGGGTTCGCGGAAGTATTATGGTTCCCGCGAGCACCGGCGCAGGTGTGAGAGGGGAACACTCGGGTTGGTTTTTAGTCAGTAAGAGTTTGACAGACCCCTCCGGCCCCTCCAGAGCGGAGGACATCCATAAGGATTTTTCCCGGCTCAAAAAAAAAGGTAAGTCCACTTACGACGACTTGAGCACCGGTAACTGCGAAGAGCATAGGTTCGAAGAACATCCAGAAGATTTCGAAGGCGGTAGCAACAGGGTTGTCCTCCAGCTCCCAACCGAGGTCTGTCCAATTCTTGCAAGCCACGAACCCGAATGCAATGACAGCCAACGGTCCTGAAGAAAGAAGTAAAATAAGCGAGAAATTATAACAATGCTAATCAGAGCTGAAGCAGATGCATGTTTCTTCTTTGCTTAAAGTGCCTACACACATCGGATTACTATTTGCATTGCAACTCATAAACACTACCACACGAATCACATCGAATACAAAACACGTGACATAGACACGTAAATATAAACAAAATAAATCATGCGAATTATAATCCTTTTCCAATTCACATTGTTTCCTTGATTTTATCGGTTGTCAACACCGTCATTGACTTATAACAAGGCATTGTTCGGTGAAAGCCAGGCACTACACCGCGGAAAACAATCATCCGTGGTTGTTGACTACAGTTTTTACAATTACTCAGTTAATAAGACCAACGTGCTCGTCTTTACGTCTACTTATGTGTTTGTAAATTCTGCAGAATAATGGGTTTTGTTTTATATGGCGGGGAACTGAAGTTGATTTACTTTTTGTTGTCAACTGTGGTTCTGAAAGTTTTACTTTATGAATATTTTGAAAGGCGTCGAATGTATCTTGACAACAGTTTTTATGCTTTTCTACTACGGAATTATGATCTAGGATATTGAAAGCAATTCTTTTTAAGCAAAGAGTTTGAGTACTTTAAAGTACGCTTACCAGCACCACCCCAGCCGATCTCCTCGGAACCCAGCACCATCGCTAGCCCACCAGCCAGCAGCATCAGCACTCTTAGAGGCACCAAGAAGGCGTCATTGCGCTCAGGAACAAACTTCACCAGGTAACCGCATAATACTCCCACTAATATACCACCACACACACTAATTGGACCCTGCAAATTAAATGTTTTGCATTTCATTAATTAAGGTATAAATACGGCGTCGGCGGCGATACGGCGGTGTAGGTATAGCTGAATACCAATACTATAGAAGAAGAAGCGTTGAGTCAAGGAGGTCAATTTGACCTACGGCCCATAAAGGAAATGCGAGATGGCAGCTCACGTGAGGCAAAGCGAACTTTGCATTATACATATAGGTAGAATGCCCCACTACGACTTAAAGCGTCCAAAAATCGTATTAGTCCTAGAATGCATTTGGAATGACCCTTATACAACGTAGGGAAGGATTTGCCTGTCTATAAATAACAAGCTACTGGCAAAGTAGCAGATTCAATAGTTCAGCGATGTAACAGGATGTCCTTTTGTTCTAATCACAGCGGCAGCATGGTCTATTGTTGTGAATCGTGCACACAATATCTACCGCATGTTGTATAGTAAAAACAACAAAGACTGTATTAGTACTATCTAATAAGTTAGTACCTACACTGGGAGTTAAGTATAATTTAGTATTTTGATTTAAGTTGCCTTCAGTCAATCTGCCTAGCCTTTTCCTAACTACAGTTTAACCGGATACAGCTGAATACCATTTTCCTTTCATCGTGGAACGCCCTATCTGACCCACAAACATCTGTTTGTTTTGACCAGTTTTGTTTTATGGTTAACTGGGAATTCATCTGCAAGCACGATGTTACAACAAAATGTGTTGCAAGCTATGTATGTATACAATTTGCCGTTGAAAATGCTTAAGCAAAGACATTTTCAAATAGTTCCTACATTTGCGGGTTTAACGCATTTACTTATGAATTATTTTGTGTAAATGTGAAGGCCTCTGCGAGAACTGTGGGATATAAGGTAACATGAAGTTCCTATGCATAGTGAAAAATACGTGCGTTTTTATTTATAAAAGACTTTGGCAATCGGAATATAGGCAAAATATCGCCTTTACATGTAGAATTGCGGCTATATTATTAATATTCTAATTATTTTTTTAAAACTAATACATTTATTTATTTATATTAAAATAATCACTATTAATATTGTAGAATATATCTACAGTCTAATATGAATAATTATCACAAACGTTATTATATCATTTTGGAAGTTGTTACCTTTTACTCTTTCCGCTTAAGTACGCGGACACACACACACATAGAATCACATAAATGGGTATCGTACACCGTAGATGATGTTCTTTGAAATTCCACACTACTTTTTTATAACAATTATCATTCTAATCGAGGCGTTTTTTTTTGTTTTAATATTTATCAAATTCATTTAAATAAATGCATAGAGATATCATCTGACTATTAATAGTAGTAGCTAACGAGCCGGGGTCTGCCAAGATGTTCTAACATTGCCATTCATAATGACTTAAATAAGAGAAAAATCGACTTCCGGCATAATTCTTTAGGAGGGAAATTAAAGGTGTGAGGGAAGTTGACGAGTTGTCTACCTCGCAGGCACCCCTTGATTTTTTTTTGTTGTAATTTGTTCGATTTTATTTGTGTATTTTGTGTTGTATCTTGTTTGTTTGTATCCGATGATACGTTGAATCCGGTATTATTTGTTGTATAGCTTAGATAATTTGTGTTCTCATGCTGTCAGTTCGTGTGATATTAGTTTGTTTGAATCTTTTTATAATTTTGTGTGGTGATTGAGCTTGAGTGATTATTTGGATAAATTAATACTATAAAGTGTGTGTTGTTCATGTTTTGCCGCTGCGTCAGCATCGCTGCTGCTTTTTCAGGTCAGTAAACTAATATGACAAAGGGTGCAGGGTAATTTCATGACATTTCATCTCCGTAAAAGATAGGCAGGCCGCTAACTATACGTCGTTTGGGGTGGTAAATATCGTAGTGTTTACTCTGGACGGGTCTTAAACATTCAGTGGTGTGTTGCAGTTAGCAAGAACATCAAGCAGAAGGTGTACACTCACAACAGGAGACTGTTGTGAGTGTACACCTTTAGCGACTAGTTTCTTTGAAATGAGGTGGTTCTTCTGATAAAAATGCAGCCGAATTCTGGGCCGAGTCAATCTAGATTGCCATCGAGATGTTAAGAACTTATATTTTATAACTACTTAACATATTTAAAACTGTTTATTTTAAATGATAAGCTCATTTGCTCAACTTCAATATGAGATATATAACAGTAAATCTACTACTTTTGAATTATAATTTCCTTTTTAAATGTCAATTACATCGTCAGAAATTGTCTTGATTGGATAACTCGTTAAACTCGATTGAGCTCGTTCCGTTGCTCAAAATCGTTCATTGATCTATTAGCTGTATTATGTAAATGTCGCATTTCAATTAATTGGTCAAGAGATATAGCTTTTTAGGTAATTAACGCTGTAAAAAATCTTAAACTATTGGAAAATGTTACTACACGACTAACTGCTGAATTTCTTGAAATCCTATGTATAAGTAAGTAGCTATGTGCTCAGAGTCAGGGCGTCTTTAACTTAATTATAAAACTTGAGCCATTCCAGTTCGAGGCAACATTTTGCCAAATTGAAAAGAAGCACCTCAGTAAAAAAACATTGAAGCTTAGTTTTAGCTAGAGACCAGTTAGGCCGCCTACAAAAAGTTAAAAAAATAAAAGCAGCGTGTTCGCGACATCATTCGATATAGCGGTTTTCGATTCAATGTTTTTTAGTACTGGCCACTTGAAACGTTTTTCGTTACAGCACAACGTCATTCGAATCTTCATATCGCTCCCATTTTGGGGAGTAAAGGCGGCGTTACTGGTATCATTAATAAGGTATAGAAGTAATACGTACTTGAATAATATTCATAGTAAGCGAAGCACTGGAGAACATGATAGATGAGACGGTGCCGAAGACGGCGACACTGGCGGCGTCGTCCACGCCTGAGACCGCGAGCACCAGGGTCGGGATGCCCTTGGTCACCCCGTAGCCCTTCTCACGGAGACGGAACAGGCACGGCACGATCACCGCCGGGGACACGGCCGCGATGATTGAGGATAGGAGGAAAGCTGGAATGTGGAAATATAAAGTTAGATAGTTTGCTAAGGGTTTATAGTTATGGTTGGTGGAATAAAGGAGCCTTAAGAGACTAAGCACTTGAAAATGTCCGTGGATTGATTTACCACTATACCACTTACAAATCCAACTGCGAATTCATACCTTAGCTCACTGGACAATATGTGAATGGAAATTTTTAAACCACGGCCTATGTTTATAATGTATTTTTTTTACGAGTAGTTTAGGCATAATTAAAAATAAACGTAATGAGATGATGACGAGGCATAATTAAAAATTCACATTTTACATAAACTACTAATAGGTAGCAGCTACCGAATACATATCGACGCTTGAAAGGCAAAAATTATTAAGCGACTTGTCGGGCGATATTTAGTCGACACTATTTCAAGCACATAATGTTTAAATGCCAGTTTATTAAGCCTTTAAACAGCATTAGAATTCGTTGGAATTAAGTAGTTATGACAGATAGGTGATTTTTTACGATTTTTCCAAAAATAAATACTTTAAAATGCTCTCTTTATAATCTCTTTAAAGTTGCCGATATGTATGTATGCCTTTGGTAAATATTGGCTTTCGAGCGTCGATATGTATCATGTTGCTAGGTATAGCAATATCTTCCTGAGTGAAATCAAAAATTGTGAAAATTATACGGACCGTTTCATGATCTAACTCAGTCTATCTTGTGATTCTATTACTAAATATAAAGGTTAGTAGGCACTTAACGGAGGTTACGGTATATACAAGTAGGATAAGTAATTTAAGTTTGAAAAAAAAAAAACTAATACAAAATAGGGATTTGTGCGGGGGCTTCACGCACATTCTGGTGGAGCTAGATCACGTAAAAAAATAGTACACGTAACGAACTTTGTGTATGGCAAATTGTGACCATGGCGGTTTAGCCGCTTATGTGTGATTGAGTGACAAATATACAGACATCTTGACAAAATTTCATACTTATAATCTCACTGGCTTTTACGCGCGGCAATGCTCGCGTGGAAGTCGGAAAATAAACAAAGGGAACGTATACTACCGAGAAAAAAGTATCCTATGTCCTAACCTAGTCCATGATCATCCCATGTGTTAAATTTTATTTAAATTACTTCAGCTGTTTTACCGTGATAGTGTAACAAACAAATAAATTCACTTTCGCATTTATATTTCTTAGCCACTCACCCCAATCCCAGGGCAATCCAAGGAAGTAGTAAGCAAGAACGGCGCAGAGCACACACTCGAAGGTCCAGGGCACTAGAGCCAGCTTGATGACAGTGAAGAAATACTTCTTCATCGCGACCGGGTCCAGGTCCAAACCAGCTCGCGTGAGGATAATGGTTAAAGCTATTTTTCTGGAACACATCATTTAATTCATAAATGTTTTGGTAAATTAGGATACGTATAATAGGATAAATAGCAAGAGACACAAGTAATTCAATGTATTCAATGACAAATTTAGTTCAATTTTTTTTCTATACAAAAGTATATCTATTCTATACATAATATAATAAATTTATAGAAAAGTGGTGTCTGTACAATAGAAATATATAAAAAAAAAGTCTAATATCAGAAACGGATTCTTCGATTTAGATACGGTTTTC
Organism: Hyppa rectilinea; assembly: GCA_951799385.1. NCBI lineage: Eukaryota > Metazoa > Arthropoda > Insecta > Lepidoptera > Noctuidae > Hyppa > Hyppa rectilinea. The sequence continues at coordinate 9,745,276 of OX637306.1, read as the reverse complement.
ACTAATATATTGTAGTAAGCTTCACTTAACATTAAGTGTTTATTTCATGTCAATCGGTTCATAAATAAAAAAGTTATGTCAATTTAAAGAATCACGGCAAACATTTGTTAAGGTATTCTATCAGAGTACGTATACGCATCGCGCCTGCGCGTCCGTGGTTATATAAAGCGCGCTGAGAGCCGCGCCGCTGTTACCCCCGATCCAGCTGTCCCTTGCTGTCCTCCCCCAGCGACGCCCTAAGCCGAGGTCCGTACCCCACAGGGGGTGCCCTTAGCGTGTAGTCGCTTAGTTTGTAAGTTTTTATAAGCCCTGGCTGGAGGCTACAATTCTTTTGTGGTATCCACAGGCAAGTTCGGTTAAGCAGTATACAACCCTATGGTAGAGCTGCGAGATGACATAATAAAAAAAAATACGCCGCTGCCATAAGGATTCAGTTATTCGTAGCGAACGCACGTATCCTGGAGAGTATAGGCGAATAGTTGCATTCGATTATTACGATTCACTTGAATACTGACTGTTTGCATATTTCATTTATTTATATTTTAGGGTTTGTAGGTTAGGTTCTTTTTCTAAATTTTCCTTAAAATCTATCTATAATATAATAAAACAGTAAAAAAAAGGGTCTGTCCATTGAATATATTAAAAAAATAATGATTGAATGGTTTAGAAACAGTAATAGAGCACGAATCCAAAAAAAAATCGGTTTGTTTGTCTGTATGTCTGTTTGTTTGTACACGCTAATCTTCGGAACTACTGGACGGATTTGAATTATTTTTTTGTGTTGTGTAGGTATTAAGTCTGGGCAACAAATAGATTTATATTGGAAACTTGAACACCTGATGCAGAACCGCAACAGACCAGCTAAACTATAAGAGATACAAAAATAGTACCGTAGCAAAAATTGTTCCGCGTGATGAGCATTTTCTGCTGAGAGAATAAATTTGAAGATCTGGAACACCTGATGTGGAACTCCAAGAGCCCAGCTACACTATAACAGATATTGGAATGACGTCTTAGCAAAAGTTGTTCAGCCTGATGAGCACTCTCTGTTGACGCATAAAAATTTAAGATCTGGAACACCTATTGTGGAATTCCAAGAGCCCAGCTACACTATAACAGAGTTGATACGACAGAGGGGCTTTCCTTCAAACAGTTTATACTAGGGACCATTTTCAAGCTCTGTACCAAAAATCAATTAAATAGGAGCAGTAGTTAAGTCGCAAATGTTTTTTTTAGGTTTTTGCCCCGTTTGAACACAATGTATCTTTCTAACAGCGCTCCGGCGTGCACGCGTCGGTGCCGCTGCCTTACAAGGTCAGTTTTTATTTACAAAGGGTGGTTGCGTTTTACTCTGATTTGTAAGCTATTTAGTTTGTTTGGAAACATAAAAACCTCATTTTTATTTATTTTTTATTTATATATACCGAGTTAATACTAAACACGTATAGTATACGTAGTGTAATTTAATGCCCCTCTGACATATCAACTCTGTATAGGAATGACGTCTTAGCAAAAGTTGTCCAATCTGATGAGCACTTTCTGTTGACTTATAAAAATCGAAGATCTGGAACACCTGTTGTAGAACTCCAAGAGCCCAGCTACACTATAACACATATAGGAATGACGTCTTAGCAATAGTTGTTCGGTCTGATGGAAATCAAAGCTATCACTAATTTGACTGTATAATTATAAAATAACATAAGCTGGGAGTACCTCGCGCTCCACGCTGGGAGTACCGCCTTCACCGCGTGGAAGTACCACGCGGTGAAGGCGGTAACAGTTTAGGACTGATTTTCGCTGACGATGGTACCGACGCCAGCACATCAAGCTATCCCTAACTGTCAAATTTTCTCAATTAAAAATGAACCTTATGTCTTTGCAATAAAGTTGAAATACTATCAAAGAAATTTGACTTGATGTGCTGGCCTCTGTACTTATATCATTAAAAATTTGACTCTGCTGGCCAAAACTCCCATTTATTTTTTTATTTTACCGAATAAATATGCCTTCGTACTTTTGAGTGACTATTTGAGTGTTTAATTTCCTTTTCTATTTATCTTCGTGACACAGTAGCCTACCCGATAACGCCTGGGAGCAGTCCCTTAGATTTTAATTAATCACTTATATTCACAATAAAACTATAACCATGCCTAGAAAGAGGTCAAATCTTTCCCAATGTTCCGAAAGAGCTAAAAGATTGAAGATCATAAGATCCCAAGAATCTACCAAAGAGCGTCACGAGAGACTTGATGCTGTTTGAAAACATCCGGCTGCAACTCGCTCCGTGGAAAACTCTTCGGATCGCGAAGCACGCCTGCGTTGTCAGCGTATTTACGCATCTACATCCAGGTCTCTAGAGACTAGTGAAGAATATGATGCGCAACTGACCGCAGATCGTGCAAGCCATGCATTGTCTCGCGAATCGGAGACGTTCATGGATAGAGAATTACGCTTGAGTTCCAAGCGTATCTACGCATCGACTTCTAGGTCTCTAGAGACAAGTGGGGAACGTGATACGCGACTGACCGCTGATCGTGCAAGTCATGCATTGTCTCGCGAATCGGAGACGTTCACGGATAGAGAATTACGCTTGAGTTCCAAGCGTATCTACGCATCGACTTCCAGGTCTCTAGAGACAAGTGGGGAACGTGATGCGTGACTGACCGCTGATCGTGATTCTGATCTTCGATTTTGACGACCCCGTTGTCGCTGGTATAAGCAACAGGATACGCGTACGAGGTCGCGGGCAGCAGCTAGTTTAAAATAAAATATCTTACTAAACTTACCTGATATAGGACGCAACGTGTTGATATGTTTCGTCAAAGTCAACTAAGCCGACGTTCTTCATGACGATGCCCACTATAAGCATCCCTATGAGGGCTGGCAAGGTGGTGATCTTTAGCATGAGCATTCCTCCGAAGTAGGCGACGATGGTTAGGACGGCGAATGAGAACAGCTGACCGCCGGGCGCGGCCGTGTCGCCCATCACGATCCATACCGTTACCCATACCAATATGCCTGTACAAACATTAATAACATTATCTTAACGCTAGAAATCCCTGAAGGGTTCCTAGAAGTGTATTTTAAGCCCATATTAAAACGACCATCCAATAATTAGCTGTTCAGTCCTATGTCGGCCAAAAACCTTTTTAAAGTCCCATTAATTGAGTTTCAGATATGCAGGGTAATGCAGGGCTAAGTTAAACATCACGATCCGTTCAGGAGTTTTATCTAAGTCTGTCTGCATACGATGTTTCATGTGCAGCAACACATGCCCTCGAAAGTTAGTGTAGAAATGAGTACAGACGCATAAATAAACATCAAAATAACACTAGTTTTAATTCATGGGCGTCTTCTAATCTACGTTTTCATGGGCAACTTGTAATTACAGCACTCATGGGCGCCGCCGTTGTGAAATTATACAATTAAATGTTGTATCAAAATATTCATAGCTTACCAATAATTAATACTGCGATGCTTTGCGCGAACTGCCGGTATGAAGGACATAGTGGGTAGGGGCAGACCTTCTGCCAGTTCGGTGGTTCCCACGATGGAACGCCGGGTTCCTCTGAGTGACACTTCGCGCAACAAGCGTACCACCAAGATCTAAATTGATGAAATTCATTTAGCTTATTAATTTACCTAAAGTGATCGTATTAATCACTCAGGAAAAATAACAACAGTTTATCTAATTATACGCTGCATTCCAAGTACGAAAACTATAATTACGTAATGAAGAAATGAATTGAGATGTGTTCTTCAAATGGCGTATGGACCCCACAGATTCATAAGAAAAATTCTCTCGAAACGACAATAGATATAACTGTATAAATCGTTGAGCTCTTATAAGCAAATGGCTTCTAATAGGCGAACATCTAATGGGTTATTTGATACTAAACTTTACAACTCTGAATAAGAACATAGTTAGTGTTTGAAGTTAACATCACTACTTGCCACTACATACCTTTTAAAAATGCACATAGAGAAGCCGACTCAACCCATACGTAGCAAGTAATGGAGTTACTTCTAACTCTTATGTTCGCACTTCACTTAAAGCTAAGCAATTTGTTGCAGAACTTGTGTCGAGATTGGTGCTGTTAGCTGAAATATAGGTTTGACCTACTTAGATCGGCCTAGATACCTTTTAATCAAATATATCTGAGAACTATTCAACTCCTCACTGCTAAAGACATTTTTGTAACAGTTTTAGCAACGTGTTAGTTTCTATAGTTCGGCATAATTCATCTATAGCGATTGTTTTGCCAATTGATTGATTGGAATTTGAGTTGAAAGCGCAACTTTCTATTAGGTTTTCGAAAACTTTCAAAATATCAACAGATTTGGATATGATAAGTGTAAAAAATCATGCTTATACAATACCTTTCGATGTATTCACTTTGTTGTGACAGCGCCTTCTTCGAGTAGACGGAGGATGTCGTGGAATATTTCTTAAACCTTCCCTCGATGTGTGTCTGGCGATCTGTGTACGAATAGTGGCGCGTCAGAAGGCGAGTGCCAGTCAGAGTGGCGATCGATCAAATCGTGGGAACCAGCAGCCATCATGTATAAAACACCTGCTGTTTCTACATCGTACCCTCATTACTGTCTGTCGATTGACCTTGCAATTGCTTTCATTTGTCTTCACAGTATAAATTGCAGTAGTTTATGGAAAATTGTAACAAGGTCTCCGAACCTCCCAGTAATCTGGGTTATATTGGTTCCGCTCGCTAGTTAGCTCTTAAGTACACGTTTTTTTTGGGAGTACCTACTTTTAATTAATAAAGTGATGCGAAAATCTAGCAAGAGTGGAAGTTAATACTAATTGTATAATTTCTTTAATATCATAGATATATCTGCCCAATCCACTGACATAAACTTATGTCAAACAAAAATTACGTATTATTATTTATGGTACTTTATTTTTTATAATTTGTCGTTATATTTTATTAGATTGAGCCTTGTACAAAGCTAGTTACGACTAGTCACGTGCCTCGCAACATAAAGGACTTTAGTAATTGCATTTAAAATGAATTAAATGTCATTCAAGATTTCGCAAATTAACTTTGAACGGAAAATTACCCCAAGAGGAGTCCATGTCCGCTGCCATGGCATTGTGGAGGTTACTTTTGCGGCGCGAAGGCCCTTCCGCTTTTCCTGATACGGTTCCATTCCTGTTGATAATTAATACACATTATTATTTATATAAAAGTAACCGGGCAGAAATCGTTGGACATAATTAAACCCATCGAAAACAGAAACTCCTCCTTTTAGGAAGTTTGTTAAGAAGTAGTAACTACCGTTTTATTTGTTTTTAATGTAAATTCAATTTGCATTATAGACGCGTCAAAACCAACCGGTTGAAACACATGCATATTTAATCTGTCACCACAAGTTTTGACACTTGGTTACAAGTGAACGGCTTAAGATACAATGCGCTATTAGAAGAATAATGGAATCCTTTATATCACGTGTTGAAGTTTTGTCTGAAATGAACTGTTTCCTTGGTAAACGTCGGTTTACCGCTAACAATATGCATACAGTACGAGAGAGTAAAATTTTTTTGAAAAGAAGCCTGACTTTTGGAATCTAAGTAATAAAATATATATGTACATATTATTTAAAAACGGTTTGATCTCTTTATATAGAAGCATTTTTCTCAATAAAAATGAATGTGGAATGGATCTGGGTTCTGAGGGTTCTGTAAACCAGAAAGTTGATACATTAATGGTAACAGTGTACAAAATATTATGTTAAAAAGTATTCCGCTTATGGCTGTCAAGTTGTCGTACAATTCGACTACAGGATTATGCGAGATGGATCTTCGCGATAATAGCCTTTTTTAGCAGTCTTCAGTGTGTTAAAAACAACATACGTCTTGGGATCAAGGGATTATGTACTGCATTGCATCGGTGTTTGAAGACCATAGTTTAGGTTATGGTCTGATTAAATAAAATGAAAGAGCTTCGGAGAATACAGAAGAACGAACGGGTAAAAAATGCTGATCGGATATAAATTATATAAATTCCAGAGATTCAAAATTTGTCAAAGATGTAAACAACAATGGCGGCTCAAAATTGTCTAGGGTTTAGTGATGCGGTGTAACGAATTTTTAAATTTTGGGGCTATCGGTGTTACGATTTTTTTGGAATTAAAAAAAATACCGATGAAAGTTTTCATCAGTATTTTTTATATAGAGAAACTTTCAAATCAAAAACAATCGTTATTTTATGTCGATGATATTACCTATGGGCTTCGACATATTTAATACGGAAAATAGACCTCGCCTTTATTAAATAGAATGCGGGCTAGCTCCAACAGTATATTTATGATTGTTGACAGTACAATAATCATAAAATCATTAATTGAGCGTTTTTTCAATAAAGGAGTATTAAATACTCCTTGTACAAATCGTCGATATTTTTTATGTCAATCACTAGCAATTCAACGACAAGATAAATTTAGGCGAGTAAAAAAAGGATGACGGTCGTTTGAAGTTTGTAAAAATTTAAAATCCACCCCAGTTTTCGCTTATATTAATATTAATACATAATACATATAAAAGAAAACTTAATAGTTTAGAAACACGTATATAATGTAAAAGTGAGTGTGATAAGATGTGTATCTTATGTATTTTGTGTGTATTTAATTAGTGACACGCAGATATCGCGTTTAATTCCCCGGCAAATTCAATGTTATTGCTGTTGGTCATAATCATAATCATAATCATTTATTCATGTAGTTTATAAGTTGTTACATTTAAAGGTAGGTTTCATACATGAACCCTGCTAGGGCACAGCAATATACTTAATCTAGTTTAAAGTGCTACATTGTGACAATAATTTAGCAAACCACTGTACTTACACGAAAATACTTAAGTTAAAAAATTAAATTCAATCAAAATAATAATAATCACAAAACAGGTACTTAGTCAAAATTTAAATCAAAATAATAATAATCACAAAAAAGGTAGTCAAATTTAATATAATATGTCGAAATTGTATTGTATGAATTTGAATGTCAAAATTTACTTATCGTCAAAGAATTCCTTTAGAGTGTAGTATGATTTTAGTATAAGGTGTTTTTGGAGACTGTTTTTAAATTTATTTTCATTTTCTATGTCTTTGATTGGATTTGGAAGCTTATTATATACTAGCTTCTGCCCGCGGCTTCGCTCGCGTGGAGGTCGGAAATTATCCCACAGGAATGTTCTACCGGGATAAAAAATATCCTATGTGTTAATCCAGGATATAAACCATCTCTGTGTCAAATTTCATCCAAATCTATACAGTAGTTTTTACGTGAAAGAGTAACAAACATCCATACATCCATACTTACAAACTTTCGCCTTTATAATAGTAGTAGGATTTTCACGCACAAATTTTGAGCTAGGTAAGGCTAATTCATTTTTGTTTTGGCGTCTAGCACTGCGATGTTGTGGGCGAATGTCCTTAGTGAGTGGAAATAGTGGCTGGTGCTTTCTCACAAATTTGCTAACTTCTATGATGTAGATACCAGTTAGTGTGAGGATCTCGTAATTTATAAAGAATGGTTTGCAGCTTTCTGTGTTATCTATATTGGCAAGGATTCGTATACATTTCTTTTGTAGAATAAAAAGTCTATCCTTTGGTCCGTGGCTACCACATCGTCTTTTAGGTTTAGATTCAAATATTTCCAGTCACAAATAACATTTGGTTTTTATTTGCACTTAACAATATTATAGTTTAGGTAAATGACCTTTATTTGTATGAAATTTATTTTGCATGCAATACTTTTGTGGTTTGTCTGCACTCACATACCAGCTTTGTTTTAGTTAAAGAAGAGCTTCTGCCTATATGAATAGCAATGAGCTTTAGTGACACATACCCTACACTTACAAGTTATGGCCGTTACGGGTCTATCCTAATACTTACGCGTCTGTTTCTACGAGTATGTCACCTTGACAAATAATTTATAATAATAGAGCGATTACTCATTGCCACGAGGTACATTAACAATTGTGTTTGTTTAATTAAACTATGTTTCAGGCTGAGCCTTTTTGTAATAATTATTTAAAGTATAATATAAAATAATTTATTTAATTCTAATGTTATTTTAATATAATAAAATAAAATAAATGATTGAAAAACTATTTTAAATTTTGAAAATATTTAATTTCAATTTATTATTGAATTAAATTAATTTTGCTATAGAATCAGTTAACAAATTTTGTTTGTATGTATTATACAACGGTACACGTGCTTCGCGTTGACACATTGTTTGAATATTATGTACGTCAATTTATTAACATCGTTACATTACGTTTGTGGTTTAACAAGTAACACTTTTATAACTTTAAATACTACCGAATATTACTATCGTATATTTTTAGCAAATTCTAGGCCATTCGCGATATAAAAACGAAAGTGAAACACAATTAATTTAATCGATATAATTTTGCTTCGAGCAATTCTGGTCAGTATAACGAGTTATAATTAAAAATATGTATATATAAGGCCGATATACTGAAGAACTATAAAAATCTCGATTCTGTTCATTTCCGTGTAGCTTAGGTTGCTGTATGTACCTATATTAATATTTTCCCACGGTCTGATGTTACATGTAGAGGAGCTTGCTTGCGTTTGGCTCCATTGCTTTTACAGTTTTCACGACACGTACAGATTAGCAACACAGATTACGTCAGAGGATGTTAGTATTTCCTATTGGTTTTAAAAATGATTATCATTCAAAAAGGTTTCATATATCTCTATTAGTCTCTAACTATTGAGGACTTCTGAAGGTACCCCCTCCTAATTTGATATAGTTACTAAATAAATAAGTAATTCATTAGTAACACTCTTTTATCATAGACCCCAAATAAAATATGTTTGTTTAGTCTGAGGCTAAAACCTACTTGTTCTAACTTTACTCCTTGTTTAATAAGGGAGTTAAAGTTATGATAGTTAAGGATTTGCAGTAAAATAAAACTTTTTCTTAGTTTGGATTACAAACAAAGATAAATGATAACATTCTATTGAATAGTAGTTTAGTTGAATAGTTTTCATTAATTGATTTTCATGATAACGATGTCGGTTAAGTTAATTTTCTTTAAACTAATTATAATGATTCTCTATTATATCCTGGGTGATGGAAAAGGCTCCATTGTAGACGAACCTTTATAAAGAACAGTCTACTACTTGCTATTCATAACATCGACTCAAAGGTGTTGCGTTATGTTACAATTTTAACACATACGGCGAAGGTAAAATCCTTACATAGGCACATGCAAATATACTGGCGTGTACTGCTTTTATGAATAACATTTTTTGAACGCACGTAATATTGAATGATAGCGAATTAGATACTATTAAAATAAGTTTGAAGAGGAAAGTATTATGCGACTACATATTTTCCATTAGTAGGAATTACATCAGGATTTTATGTTCGTTCCTGGACAATATTTAACTTTCATCCCTCAATTATTTATATAAGTTTTTTTAATGTTTTATTTTTTTAAGTTTATTTTATTATATTCCGTTTGGAAAAAAAAATGTTAATATTATACGTGACAATAAAACGTGTGCCGAGTTCATGTAAATATGTAATGCTACTGCCAGCCAGGCTGTTAAAAGCCACGTGCCACTGTAGCGTGGAGAACAGTAGAACTGAAATTATACAGTACTCGGAGTATTGTTTAATCAATCCATGGCGCAAGCGCAAGGTGAGTTCATGGCAAAGGCTTTATCGACAACAAATTACGCGCAATGCAGTGGGTCAATGTTTAGTCACTTAAATGTAACAGGCGATGGCTGGAAACTTTACTCTTTACGTGAGCAATAAGCGCTAATTTTATACGCGATATACGAATGTAATTAAACTTAACTATGATTGATAAGTACCGTAAATATTTAAACGCAGCGTATGTTTAGCAAATCTTTTGAGTAATTGTTTTAATAAACTTGAAACTTTTAGATAAACATCCTATTATTTGTATTTATAGGAATATATTCAATTTATCCCTATTTATAAATGTTGTACTTAATCGTGGCGTTTATACGGTTGCATAAATATTTATTTTTGTTACAAGGCCGCGGACTAATTCTTCAGAAGTTTTTTCAGTAAGTAATTGCTATTATTTTACATTAAATAATGACATTATGCACCTTCTTTTCAGCATTTTTTTTATTATCAATGAAATTACGTTTTCAGATGGTGATTGCAAGACACAGTGTGACAGATTAACAAAGGGCTGATAGTAAATTATTCTTTAGAAGTATATTGTGACTGAAATTAATAATAAAGCATACCGAAAACAGAAACCTATTGTGTTTTAAAAAGAGAATAGCAGTCTCATGATAACCGTCCCCTCTAGGGAGTCATACCGATGTCCATATATGAATAAAAACACGTCGGTAGTGCAGTGTGTATGTTACCATGACGCGGTGTCCGCCAAGATGTCAAGCAATCTTTATACGACGGATTGTTGATAGTAAATGTGGGTCATATAACTAGAAATATGCGTCTACAGCGACCTTAGCCATGGCTTCGATTTTAAATAGCACATGTTAAAGAAAAATGATTATGTGTACGGAGCTTTGCTATCGTCGTCACAGCTAGCTTGGTCAACATGTTGGTGAATTTTTCAGTAAAACTTTGTTCAGCTGTTTGATGCGCGCTACTGCGAACAGAACCTTTCTATGTAGGTATCTACTGGCTAGTGACGACATCGTTCGCGACAGCGTGTAACGTGTGACCAAAAAAATAAACCGCACTATTTGTGCCCACGTTTGACATTAAATTAACATAGGGTGGGAAGTTATAATATGACATTCGGACGTCGATATTATTATTATTATTTTGTTTGCTATATTATTTCCCTTTCCGTCCTCGGTTACTAACGGGATGAATAATTGTTACTTGGTGCATAAATTGTGTTATTAAGTATTAAATGTAATCGTTTTATTTCAGGAATATTTTGAACATGTTTATTCCATAACTGTCTATAATTATGTTTTTTTTTTGTAAAGAATGTAACACTTAATTATTAAAATAATTAAAACACACTGTATTTGTATCACTTATAAGATGAAAGAAATTGTTTCTTTTAATAAAATATCGCGTTATATTGATTGATTATGTATATATTTTAAACTTACCAATGACGGTTGAGTGCGTCTGTTTCGAGAGATGAATCTGACGGTAGGTAGCTGTCGTAGTGACAACTTAGGCTGCTGTGAGACATTCTACATGGTACTCAGAGAGTCTTATTCACTATAACTAGATTAGCGGGCAAATTTGAGGACTGGTTTACGCGGTGGCATGCCGCTCGGCTCAGCACGCTCCACACCTATGCCGCGGCGAATGTGCATCTTATAAGAGAAGGTTCGGCTGCGCGCGAGTCGGCCGCCGCGCCTCACCCCGGGCACGTGACTGCCTCGGTACGTTCAGTTTCGCCGGCCGGCTGGCCGGTCATTGGCCGACGTGCAAAAATTTTCCTAAAGTACAACAGTAGGCCCACTGCCATAAAAAATGCGTTGCGAACTATTGCACGGGGCGCAGACTCGGTGATGAGTGACTAAATGAGCCCGAGGCGTCGCGGCCGTGTTTATACTACTCACTTCAAACAACGCTCGTATAACAGTGGCGCCCGCGCCGCCCGCACAGCCCGCTGCCTCCGATTCTTCCGCACGCATCGATACAATGTGTGCAATCGCGATTAAAAACAGCCAAGTGATTTGTTCCATGTGGTTTTATATGTCGTCTGTTAACGATAACTACATAGGTATGTGATGAATACTCGGAACTTACGTGGGTACATAACCCGCACCGCCCGTTGTCTAATTATTACCTACGACGGCTCCGTATCGTAGCCACGCTGCATGCTACTAATTCGAGTGCGAATTACAATAATTAATTATACGTATCACCTTTTATACGCCTTGGTTAAAGCGGATCTTGTATTTGTATATCAGTTATACGCAAAAGAACAATAGTTCACTTGGATAGGTATTAATGAATAACGTCGAAAATAACTATTGTTAATTTTACTTGAGCTTGTTTCAAATATCAATGGCTATGGTGAGCAATATTTCGTGCGTTAACAAATTACAATAAAAATTCCTTCAGTTAATAAAACCGTGTCGAATATGTGAGTGAGACGAATTGCTCCAGTACGACATAGGTTGAAACCTTTTGTTGGACGCGTCTGGTTCTTAATCGGGATATTGTAAGCATGACATCTCATTATATTCAGTATCATCACTAACTCCAGTCGTAGCGATTTTGTTGATTGTTCAAAACTGTCGAAACTTCCCATACGAATAACAAAGTTAAACACATAACAGTACCTATTTCAATGTGAGCACATGGTTATTAATGTCATTAAAAATAAGGAAATCTACGCTTCAGTCGCGAAGAGGAAATCGTACGGTTATCCGGTCTGCTATAAATAATAGAAGAAATGAGATAATGACCAGGAAATATGTGATACTTCCCAGTATATGGTTAAATTATACCTAAATTCAGATCAGAAGCATTACCAAAATATTTAATAGAATAAGTAATTTGAGAGCCGCTAAAAAAATATTTATTAAATTTATAATATTGCATAGGTTTGAGTGATGATTTGTAACATGAGTATGAGTTTATCTAAAGCCCATATTATATATTAGATTGTATAAAAATCTGTAACCATTAAATTACAAAAAATAAATGTCAACCGGCATTTGTATAAATACTACGCCTTATCAGTGCGTTGCGGAAGGAAACTGATTATATTCATTTTGTTGATTTTTTAAGGAAGATAAGTAGGGGATCTGATGAAACTGTTCTAGTTTGAATTATTTATTACTAGTTTATTATTTTATACTAGCTTCTGCCATCGGTTTCGCCCACGTGGATGCCGGAAATTATCCCACGGGAACGTACGCCCGGGATTGTCCTATATGTTAATGCAGGTTATAAACTATATATGTGCCGAATTTCATCCAGATACCTTCAGTCGTTCTGGCGTGATTGAGTAACAAACATCTTTACAAAGTCACATTATAATATTAAGTAAGATAGGATTTAAAACGCATCTAGTTTATTGATACGAATAATTACTAACTACTATAAATGATATATAACTAACAATTTTCAATGTGAAGGTATACGTAGATTTACTAGCTATAAATATCTCGTAGCTAAACCAATCGACGGTATTTAATAAATCATGCGTAATTAGTCAAAATTAGTTTCAGATTTCAAGATTAATCGCAAAAACAACCTACTTGTAGGTTATGCATAGCTTAGATTATGTATTTTGTCACGACAAATCAATTACTAAAGCATTTCAACAGTGTACACGTTTTGGTATTCAGAGGCGGGACAAGATTATAATCAGCAATGTTTATTTTAAAAAGCCCAGCTTTTGATGAGTCATGGGCCCTAACCGTCGCCGGGCTCCCATGGCAACAAGCCCGTGGGCGATGGACCGCGTGACTCGTCCCTCCCAGCTCCCTACAGACGCCAGTACATCAAGTAATCCCAAACTGTCAAATATTCCCTATTGAACATGAACCTTATGCTTTTGTAATAAAGTTGAAAATCTATCAAAGTAATTCCACAGATTGGAGTAGCTTGATGTGCTGGCCTCTGTACATTGCTCTATCCGTAACAAAAAAATCTGTCAAACTCATGTTATTGTACTAGTTTACCAACGGCCATTGAAGTGTGACTAATGTGAAGCATTGTGTGCAACAGTCGTAATAATGTCCTGCACACAATAGGTATGCGTGCTATGATTAAATGTAGTCGATGTAATGTATCGATAACTTTTCCATTGATATTTTCAAGCAAAAAAAAATACAGTTTTAAAGAAAATTTGGCTTATTGGACGACTCGCACGAATTTAACTCGCACGAAACGTGCGAATCGACTCCTTTAAAAAATATTATTTTTTCTGTAGTCGATTCGCACAAATTTTATTTATTGGCCTGCAAATCGACACCCTCACAAAAATGTAGTAGGCTATTCGCTCCCCATTAAATAAACTTTGTGCGAATCGACTACAGAAAAAATAATATTTTTTAAAGGAGTCGATTCGCACGTTTTGTGCGAGTTAAATTCGTGCGAGTCGTCCAATAAGCCGAAAATTTATTTGCATGGGAAGAGGTCATTACTAAAGTTCATTGCTATTTTCGTCAGAGGGCATGAAATTGCCGTACACTCATCTACATAAATTCGTGGTGACATTGACACTGAATTATATGAAAAGGTGATTTAGTAATAACAATTAAGATAGAGACAGAGAGTACCCCAGGTGGAGATGCAGGGACGAAGTCGACGTTTTTGGATTGACACCAACAGCAGAAGCTATAGGGTTGAATGCAATGAGGAAACTGACGCCTTAACCCTGAAATGGGGTACAAACGTCTGATAGTATGTATCAATGAGTACCTACTACTAATTTAGCCTCGTTATGATTGCGTAGGTTTTTGAGCTTTTATGAAAAGCCGTTATGCAAATGTAACATTCCCTGCAGTACTTAGTATATTTAAATGGGAAAACGAATGTGGTTGCCATTTGCCATTCTGCCCGTTGCACTGACAAGGTGAACAGGCGCTGAAGATCTTGTACAAATTTATTTACAGACGTATCTGGTTTATTAAAGTCACTTAAGTATTTTTACTTCCTATAATCTAATGGGTCATACGAGAGTTGCATGTTTTATGTTTAAAGGATTTGTTTAGTTATTTAAACAAGTAATGTACTATAAAGATCGACACAAGATTGAGAATAGTAAACAAAATTGAAATAAACCATCCATCTAATAAAGCTGTTACAAGATCAACAAATAATTTAATATAATTTATATTTTTTACTCTATCTATCATAATTTAATATCGAGCACAAGGCGTTCAAACGACTGTAAATGTATTTCTATCTCTTCAAATCTAAAAATAAACTCCGTAACGGGACCACACAAAAACGTAATCGCAATTACTTTTAATTGAGACTCGAAGCACGTGATGCCTGTAGGTACGCCTATCTATCATATTATTGCAATACAATATTGTTTGGACGCCAGTCATGTGATACCTACACACGTCTTGGAAGCAACCAATGGACATGACCTCTATTATCCCCCCAGTGTCTGTCGCTGTCAGACAACAAAGGGATATGTTATGAGTCAGCAGGGTTCTCTTGTGACTGGGCATGGTGCCTATGCCTTTCACAAACAACGGTCACGTGATGAGCGTAGGAAACTGTACTACTTATGCATAGTTGTATGTATTGGGAGGACTATGTATGAGTGAGGCATTGCTCAGTGAAAGGTAATTATAAAAACACTCGTTGTGTGCTAAGCTTCATGATCGAATGTCATCTGTTAGTCGTAAAATGTCTTATTAAAAGCCGGACGTGTTCATGGTTAAAGAATTATGATAATTTTGCATTCTATACATAATTTTCAAAATATGTAGACTCTAGAATAGTACCCAGTAAATAAACGATGCCTCGCTATCTTTGTTCAATTAAGAAACGTGATATGATAACGTAAGCTTAGCACGAGTATGTAATAACCAATAAATAGGTCAAGAATAAAAGACTTCAACGCTCGCGTTAGGAAAACTTAACAAATCAAAAACAAATTTTACACGTTTTTTTATTCTATGTTCTGTTTAATAACACATACCCGTAAAATAAACGGATAGATAGAAGATATTTCAATAAGATTATTTTAATTGTACTAAGATTTAAATATTTCTCAAAAAAGTATTTCGAATTCATTTAATAATTCTTATATTTAATTTATTAAGTATTCTATGTGCCTCGAAGAGAGGATTGTTATTGACCACAAAAATATTAAAAAATAATAATATTTCCCCTTCAACCATATTACTTTGCTACTCATCAATAGTTTTCTGGAGCACGACCAAGGATTCATAACTTAAGCTACACTACATAATAGTGAGCGCCATCTATGGACAGTTTTATGAACTCGCTTGTACGATACTGCACCGACCGCTGTATTCGTTCGACGTCAATTACCTCAGTGAATGTTCAATACATTACGTACTTACTGTGCGTAGTATTAGTTCTATACTGAAAATACAGGTAGCGCTGTTTTATCATAGTTACTTTCAAGTATTCAGTTTTTTTAGTCCACAAAATTATAAATGAAAAGTTATTACTCAATCACGCCAGAACGGGATCTGGATGAAATTTGAGGTTAGATACTTTAGCGTGATTTCAGTATCGGCGAAAAAGATTTACCTACTTTTAGCTGTTTTCAAAACTTGGTCAAAGTTTTTATGCGGATGAGACCTGATCCATTTTATAATTATAGGAACTTACTGTTGGGCTTTGGCTAACGAATTGTAAATTAGACTGTAGAATCTATTATAAATTTCATTCAAATCACATTGTCTTCTAACCCCTATAATTGTTATTTTTCTTTATCTTGTCAACTGCAAAAATGTTGTACAGATTTTTTATACTCATTTATTTTTACACGCGAAACATAACAGGAAAACACAGTAAATTGATACTGATTAGATACAATAACTTTAATTTTCCCGCACACAGACATTTCCTACATGTTCAAGCAAAATGAAAAACATAAACAAATAAACGATACATATTTTTATTTCTTTTCCCAATGTAAGTTTTAGGCCCCTAGCCCACGGCGACTTTTTGTAGCGATGCTGTCGCGCGTTTATTAAATGCGTAACAGCATCGCTACTAACGCGTGTTAGTCGCATTTGCAACGCGCTACACTAGCGATGCAGACGCGCGACCGTGTCGGATGACATCGGGGAGAGAACGGAGGGAGGTTAGCGCGTGAGCGGAGAACCGAGTAACAGAAAGTAATCTCTCTTTATTAAATAGGTGCATCCAATATTGACACTGCTCTCGTTGCTTACGCTTTCGCTGCTTACGTAAATTTTTTGTGCCGTTACTGACTGATTAAATCTGGGCCCGTGGGCGAGGGCACACAGCTAGCGGCCGCTTCGCGACTGTATCGATGCGGATGCGCGACAGCATCGATACTGCATCGCTACAAAAAGTCACCGTGGGCGATGGCCCTAATGCACGATACTAACACGGTCTAAATGTATGGAACAGCTGTTTTGTCTTACACGTGTATAGTGTTTTTAATACACCAAGTAACTATAAATTACAAAAATTCGATTCGTTTTTATATTCGATAAATTGGTCTGCTCGACAACGTAAATAACGCAATGAATGTTGTTGAACTGTCAAAATGAGAGCCATCGCTACTGTTAGTGTGTTACGTAAGTAACCCGCCGGGCACATGTATTATAACTCATTTAAAAATATAAAACAGCTAGAGAAGGTAATAATAAATTAGTACCTATTTCTTTTGTGTAGAAAATCTCTTAATGATTTTTAATTTTCTTCCACGTTGTAACATTTTGGTTGGATAGGTACTTTTCAGGGTCTATGTAAGAATTTTCTATAACAGCATTAAAGTTTCATTCCGGCCTGCCTGCCACAGTGGATTCACAGAAGAAAATATAACAAACCTAGGTTATAAAGTCACACAAAGTGAATAAAGAAGGTCCAGGCATAGACATAACATTATGGACGTAATATAATTTTAAACATTTCCTTGGTATAATACTTCGATAGATATTTATGAAGTTTATATAAACTTAGATTATTTAATCTTATTCCCTTACGAATAAACGTATTATATCACGTACCGATTCCTCTATTTCTGTCGTCAGAAATATGATTTTTGAAAGAAGAAGACAAAGTGTTGTGTAACTATACAGACGCTATACGACGTTTCTTAGTAAGGGGTTAAGTATATATAGAACGCATGATTAAGGGCTAATTTGAATTTGAACGCGTTTAGCACTCTTATATCACATTCAAGAGCTGTCATTGTCAAAATTCTACAACAATTATGACGCTGATTGCTCTTGAACATGTGCCGATTCGCTGGTAAAATTCACAATACTATACGATTGGTCATTTGATTTATGTAATTAGAGTTTGATAACTTTAGCATACGACATACCTGTCTGATGGTAGATTTTCTCGGTCCTTGCTCGATTCGTCGGCCATGATGGACACTTTTCTTTTTCCTTCAAGTGAGGGGACTGAGGGGCGCTGTTTGATCGAAGATTGGTTTGGCAGCGTCTGCGCAGGCCGCGGATCACCACCGACGGCGCTCGGCGGTTGATTTTGTAAATCACTCAAGTCGAAAGGATATTCCTTTATAGCAGTCATTCGGATGCTCGTCTTACGAACCTGGAAATACAACAAAAAAAGCATTTAGAAGCAATAAAATAAAGTGTCTACAATGTCTTTAGAATTTTTTCAAAGTTATTCAATCTGGTGGGATAAATAAGTACCGATTTCTGGGTCCCATTTTGGTGTTGCACTAAGGCGTGTGCGCGTTTGATTAGCCAGTTACAAATAACTAATATCTCCCAAAATCTGATTAAACATTGAGGAAGACAACTGGGACTAAGGAAAACCACACAGAGCAAATCTGTCAAACAAACATGCAGGCCGCACTAGCATGGGGAAAAAAACAAAATTTCGAACATCCAATCACGCGCACACATAAGTTAGGCTTTGGAGCTGTCATCTCTGAAGAGAAATGTTTGTTTTACATATTTAAGGATGAGTAAGGGACGACTGCAAATAGTGAATTGTGTGTAAAACTTTTAAGTTTCATCAATAACAATTTCATGTTAGGAGTTAAATTCAGATATTCTAGTTCATCATAAGCATTTCGGTAGGTATATAAATAAATAAAATTGCTGTTATCTGCTTTGTTGTTGGTTTGATGTCAGGTTTGAAAAAGGATTTGGAACTAACTAACTATGAAAAACCGATCAAGTGCGCTGCTATCTGAAAAATCCTCAATACCGTAACTAGCTTTATTCCAAAGATACCAGCATCCAAAAACGATCCGTATTAAAATAGTACAAAACCTTTAAACTCGTTAACTCCTCATTAACTATTAAGAAAGTTGGTAACTGAGACTAAAAGTAAACTACGAAACGAATTAATTTGCTAACATAAATTTGAATGCAACAATAAATACTATTTTTCACACACCCAATAACTGTCGTCGCTTAGTCCGATACATGATGATGTCTATGTTCCGATAGGATAACTTTAGAAAGCGCGCGGTAATCGGATAAAAGCTGCGCCCGCGCCGGTCAATGTCTGACAGTGGACTGGACAACCGCGCGATAAATGTTTCAGCTTCAGGGTTTCAGCAAAGAAGCCTTCGGCGACTTAGCAGACAAGTTCTAAGTGGCGATGGTGACGATGGCTCAACGTTCACTGAGGACAGGGTAAACTGAACGATGCTAATCACTTGTTTCATCACGAATGTTTCACATTCTTGTAAATAGAGGAATATTAGAGGTGTTTATTGTTTACATTGTGCTGTTATATTGTGGTGATATGCTCTCCAATTAGTTCTTATTCTTCGGAGCCGGTGCACAAATTGTACACACTGCACGTTATGTGCAAAATGATGCACAATAAAATAAGATTGTGCTACAATCATTCAGTCAGATCGAAGATGGCGACAGGTTACCTACGCTTAAAGTTTACCAATTGGGAGGCGTTACTATTTTATACCAACAAATATATAAGTGTATTTTTAACGCTAGGTTATAATTTAGCCTTTATGCTCTACATTACTTTGGGTTCTATTTTTAGAATTTTGGGTTTATAAAATAGGTATATTAGAGACATTTTGTGGAAGTCTACGAATTTCCCCAAAATTATGCTGGACATTTTACCGGGTTGATTGACCACACAAATTTATTTTATCATTTAATCCGTTTACATAACATCACGCCTTGTTACCCCGACGGGATGAGCAGAGGTGCATCTATAGTACACCGACATTTCGTCAGTTATGTGTAAGAGCCATGTAATAGGGGGCGAGCCTATTGTCATCAACCGGGCACAAACCTAGACTCCAGGCTGTTTAATTCTAGATAGGAAAACCCAATAACACTTCCGTCTTTTACCAAACTATCTATTTTTAGACGAATAAACATATGAAATATTTCTGAATGTTTATTTTTGGTTACATTAACAGCCTTGACTGATGAAACTTTTATTTTCAAGGTTGAAAAGATTTGCTTCATGTTTATTTAAAAAGAGTACAATCTTACCACATGGCTGTACTGTCGTGTCTACATAATGTGTTGCATTCAGGACGGTTTTAATGATTACAACTGGTGAGGTAACTAGAATGGTAATTAATCAAAAGCTTCGACTGCGGGCTTTGAATTTCCGTTAGAATTATCATTCAAAGAAAACTAGGGGTAAACCAAATACTATCTATGTACAACTTTTTTTTTAGGTAGTGGTAACCCTTTCGGACAATCTCGCTTAAGGACACCTGGACCCGGATTCTGGTATAGAGATTAAATCTCGATCTGCTAAAGAATGATAAAGAAACAAGTAAAAACACAACCTTCAGGAATGACATCTCACAAGATTATTTCAATCACGTCAACAACACATGAATGGAGAAATCATATCAGTATTCAACAAGTGGCACATTTTGTTTAAATCAGATCATCTTTTTAGATGATCTTAAGATAAATCTTTTGTTCTAAGCGCAATAAATCATTGTATTATCATGAGTTTTTGTTGCCAAGGAAATACTCACAAGATACAATCTGTAGTAGGTATTTCACTATTAGTAGTGTAAATTTGTACAACATTTAACCAAAACATCTGTATTTGCTTTACAGAAATTTGTGTTTACCTCAAGTCATTAGGATGAAAACATTCACTAATGTGATAATATTATTGTACTTTTTATAACTCGCACCATACCTACAGATTATCGAATCCATACACATTCTTATTGTCATGACATTACGCGGGTAATTAACACGTTCGTGCATTGTTGGCGTAGATTAAGTTAACATAACGCGTTCCATTGAATTATTTAGGTGAGTGTGTCTTAAGCTAATTGCCGGCGGGTGGTAGCGACAGCGGTCGCGGGTGTCAGCAGCAGCGTTTATTTGCTTAAGTGGTCTCATCACAATCACATGATCACTCACGAGAAGGCGACCACGAGTTTCCAATCATGTTTATTCGAACGTATGCGACGACACGCGCTCTCCTACCGCTTATCGCTCCCAAACAATTAAACGGATTGCTCACCCAATCATCGTCGTGATGTATGTGTTATGAGATCTTAATTAAAAGGTAAAGGACAATGGCCTTAGTGGACTAGCCATGAGACATCGTGAGCGGCCCTTGACGCTGGCCGCTGTAGGTCACCGAGGTCAAGTATTCAGGCTCATTTTTTATGAATATCTTTTATGAGTTTCCTGTGTGGAATACAAATCGTAAGAAGTTACTTGATATGTTTTCCTTAGTCATTGACGGATGTAGTTGGTTATCTCAACTGATCTACCAGTGTCCAGTTTTATGTCACCCCACAGTTCCTACTATATATAAAACAGCAAAACGGTTCAGGCGACGCACGTCGTAGCGACACGGTTGGGAGATTACAATAGGTAGGACATGTATGTAGTCTAGATCTCATGAGTTGATCTCTTGATTGGAAAATTTCCTGTCGTTTTATTCATATCAATGTAGGTCATCTGGACTCGACAGCTCGTTATATATACCTAGATAAAACCATTTGTTTTGAGAAAAACGTTAATAGATGTTTTTAAATTATGATATGCATATCGATACGTGTTCTTGCATTCAGCTCCTTAGCATAACGTAAAGAGGTAAGTAATGAGTCTCCGAACACATCACTTTGTATAGAAACAAAAGGCACTTTATTCGCTAATAACACATTAAAAGAGCAGTAAATACATATATTGTGGTTATTCATTTAAATAATACACTAGTTATTGCCAATATACAAGACGTAAAAAATCTTTACGTCATATGAATAATTTATTTGTGCAAAAATAATATCTTAGCTTAATAAATATTGCTCATATTTGTATGGACCTTTGTATGAATCCGTATTGCTATCATTTAAATTTTGAGCGGTTTCCGAAAAAGGTGTCTCAACTTTTTGAGAATAGATATCATCGCAGCAGCACCCCCTTTGGTCTATTAATATTACAAGACAATAATAATCCGTATGATATGATAGGTAATTGGTAATTGTACCTAACTAAAAACAGAGCGCGTTCGATCTAAACTGCGTTCAAGAGAGAGTTCAACCTAACAATGGTGACACTGACAACTCTTGAACTCTTGAGCTCCTTCCGTTTCATTGGTGAAATTGACTCTTAGGAAGAGACTTCCTTTTTAAGGCTATCCTCCATTTTTATTAGACTCTATTATAAATTTTTATCTATATCTATACTAATATTATAAAGAGGAAAGATTTGCATGTAAGTGTGTTTGTAACGAATAAACTCAAAAACTAATGAACGGATCTGGATGAAACTTGGCACTAGGATAGATTATAATCTGGAATAGCATATAAGTTTTTTATCCCGACAAAATTTACGGTTCCTGTGGGATAATTTCCTACATACACGCAAGCGAAGCCGCTGGCAAAAGCTAGTTACAAATACTTCACAAGGATAAAGTACAAACGCGAGTTTAACCAATAAAAAATAAACAAATTCCACGTTTTTTGTTTATCATAATTTGTGTAGGAAGGTATGGATGATTCACGAAAGTCATATACCCTAACCTACTTAATTAGGTATGTTGTCAAACTTCAGGTCAAGTGATTTGATTCGGCGTGTTTTTTTGGACAATCAATGAGCGCTAACATGAGGTTGACAGCAGATTAGCTGAGCAAAAAATCTAATTTAAAAAAGCCAGTGCAGTAATGTCTGATAATGACTTAGTGAAAGAGGCGCCACAATAAGTAGCCAGTATCATTTTAAATACAAAAACGATCAATATTGAATAGGTATTCATTGGCTATGCAAGCAACCGTTTGTGTTGATAATGTCAATGTGAACGTTATGGCACTAATCTCTTTCATGTGACAGAAGGCCGCGAATAAAGGTCTGGATTCTAGTTTGTTTACCAAGTCATCAACATGATTAGCACTACACTGGCTGAGGGCAGCGGGTAACTCCACCGTCACGATGTGCACACATCTCATCCCCACAATGACAAGATCAAATATGTTCAATAAATAAGCGTTAGAAATGTGCCGTTGCAACTAAATGTTCATTAAAACGAATTGTCTATAACTGAAATGGCAACACTAACGCGCTAATCTGTTACGCTCATAAATTACTTTGTATTTGTGTAATATATTAGTTTTATTTGAATTGCTGTAATATAATGATACTTAATCAAGTTATTATTTGCGATAGGTGACGTGCTTCTGGCGATATTTGTTATTAAAGAATCGAAAAATTGTTCCTATTAAGGCAATAAACGATCAATCAGCAATTTTATTGTTTTTTATTGGAATTGTAAGCCTTACTTCTTAATTGATTGGCGTTTTAAAACTATTTTACAATTTCTATATACCACTTATTATAGCATTAGATAAGTAACGGTTTTTCGCCTAATCGTTATTTCGTTATAAACGTATAATAAATTTCGTTATTTCAGGACAAGTACAAAGAAATGTAATAAAATGCAGTAATTTCAATAACATTACACACCAACTGTTGTTATTTAGCCAGTAGGCATTTGTCTAATCTATTATAGTTTTCATATTATAAAAATGATAAGTTAAAATGAGGATCTACTATATACCTTACCGATATTAAAATAAATGGAGTAAAGGTATTGTAAGAAGGTTTATTAATTTCAACTCTAGTATAAATTATGACTGCATTTTGTGAAAAGTCTTTACCTGCTAGTCAAATTCTAGACTCGTGATTAGTTCACCAATAACAATAGGCAACATTAATACCTAATTACTTGTCATGAAATTTGAGATCACCATTAATTCAAAAATAGATTTCTTTAAATCACGGGTTTTAATAATGTTAGAATATGCCTATGTAAACTATTTATGTAGCCATTGTTCTCCATTGTATATTGATTTTAATAAATACATATTAATACGAAAATACTTCTCAATTTCATTATTTTGTACCTGATACATACTTATTACTGAGTATCGGTAAATTATTTGTTTTTTCCCTGATTTATATAATATTCTCAAATAAAAACCTATGTGGGTATTCCTTTGGGGAAAACAGTTAAACAATAAAAAAGAAAAATGTTTGTATCGTACATCTATCGTGACTTGTTTAATTGGTTTATTTATTTTATTGAGAAGTCATGATGTGGAATTACGTACCATTAAGATCCAATACCTTTCTTACCCCCACCACCAAAAACATAGACAGATAGACCAGATAGTATGCTTACCTTATAGTTTAGCGTCCATACTTTTGTTTTAGTTGATTGGATCTTTAAATATTTAGTAACCACAAAATATTCTGTTTAAATTAAATACTTAACCATTCGACAGCCTGGCGGCAAGTTTTCCTGACTTTGTGACAACTCAATAAAAAAAAAAAAACAAGTTATTAGAGGCTGTATAGAAAAAAAACCATTTTCCTTTTTGTCGTTCATACTTTGGTGCTATCACCTAAGTAGCTAAGGTTATAATTTTCGTGTCATTGATAAGTTTTGCAAATATTCAACATAATCAACCTAAATGCTAATTTTCTGTATACAGTCTTTTAAAAGAGGGTGCGTCGAGTACTTGACTACAGTGCCTATTGGAAAAAATATTTGTACGATCTGCAAGTATTTGTTCCGGGTCTGGTTGTGTTTCGATCTATAATATGTACGTATTCACAAAAAAAAAATGTATTTAAGTAGTTTATCAGCCATCTCGTTACCATAACACAAGCATTAGGTTGCTTAGCTTGGGATGATATGGTATTATGTGAAATGTCCAAAGATATTATTATTATTAGTGCTTAATAAAGAGCTCTCATCCAAGACACGAGGATGTTTTTAGGAGCAATGTATTATATTATGTTTAGATGCCGTTTAAATACTAATATTGATTAAAGTAAATGGTAGTTTTTTCTATAGAAATTAAATAGAAAGATAGAATGCGTATTGATGTCACTCAGTCAGAGTAAAGTAAGAATCTTTATAGCTTACCACATACTCACATGGTTTTTTTAGAACTCGCTACGGGACTGCACTCAAAGGAGACTGGTCTGTATCAGGTTCCACGTAAAATGTGATAAAAGCTTTTATTCGAAGCATAAAGTGCAATATACGACATACTTGTCTATTTCATGAACGGGACAATAGATCCTTATGAAATGGGAAAAATCGATTAGTAGTAGAAACTTCATCGATTAGTTTTTAATATAAGAAATTGAAGTTAAAATGAAGATCGAAAGAGACTCACTTTTGTTTTTTGACTGACATGTACATATATCTGAGATAAACGATAAAATTAACACGATCTCGATATAATATTAGTATAGCCACTTGCCACGTAAGTGACTATACAACTGAAGGATTCAGGTTTGACAATTATTACTATATTAATATTCACGGAATAAGTTATTTTTCATTGTTTTTATTTTTATTGCGTGCTCTACAACAGCCCTTGAGCAGTTTCCTTATGGCCTCTTCACGTTAAAAAATAAACTAAACAGTATTAGCTAAATAGTCTATGGTTATTGTTTACATCGCGCACATCAATTGGGTACATACATACCTACTTATATCAATTAAACTATACTTCACTATTTACGCTCTACGATTGTCGGTTGTAAGTCCCCCTTTGTATGACGACGACACATTAAAACAATTGGTGACAATATCACAAAAAGGAACACAATAGGAGTAATACTAACCATCTTGCTTCCGTTGATTAGTTTCACTGTCACTAGGGCGAACTACATACAGTTCGAGATATTCATAGACAAACAAGAAAACATAAACAAGAATTAATTGAGCGTAGCTATAGCATGGCGCGTCCTGTCGATTAGGTATGTGAGGACACTACTAGCGGGACAGTGGCGACCAACCCACTTGGTCGTTGCACTGACTCGCTTCGCCCTATCCATGCCAATTGGATCACAACAGCGCTAACAATCTCAACAATACATTTTCACAAACATGTGTCAATTAAAGAGTATATACTTACAGATTTTATTTATTTATATTTACACATATATTTGTACATTGATTTTTATGTGTAAAACCGAACATTATCGTTGAATTATCATTGGCAATGAGGTCGAGGTGACTCCTGCGACGTCCTTCCTATGGATTGATTGAGTTGAATGCAACTAACGGATGTTTCTTATTTTAGGAATACATTACTCCTATTCCATATACAAATTTATATCTATGTTTTGTAATAAAATCGTAGCGAATTCAAAACTGAGCACTGATTTTTTGAGAAAAAAAAATCTGCGAGCATCAAGAACGAGTCTGAGTAGTCCATAGTTTCTAGAATTTTTGTCTGTTTGTTTAAAAGTTTGTTCTAGCAGCACGCTTAAACTACCTAATAGTATATATAAAAAAATTACATGCGTATTTTTGTCAAGTCCAGTCAGCCGTAGGGAAAAAAATATCACGCTGTTGAGGAAATAAGTATACCTAATACCTTAACTGTTGTCACTACAAGAGATCACTTTTATGAGGCTGTCCTTAACATTTAGAAACATTTGATCAGAATTCACAGATTTAGAAAAAAAAATCTGCAAGAAAATGGGCAATTAGTACCTACACAATATTTTTTTGATGCCAATCGATGCTGTTTCACGGATTAAAGAACAATGAATTTCACCAACTAAAGTTTGATTACTATTTCTAACCTTTGAACTGAACCTTTATGGAGTTAAGCAGTCAAATATAACATATAGGTAGGTCCGTATAAGAAAGGCTAATTTAGTAACTTTCAAAATAATAGTCCTCCAGACCGAATTTTGGCCATGGCGACCGATCTCAGCTCCTAGGCTGGTTCCCGCCTTGCAGAGTCAGTGCACTTTCTCTTTCCTCACTCTCATCGTTCAATGGGACGTTAATCCGATACGACCGGGGAGAAAAATGAGGTCTTGTAATTAGAATCCGACCGAAGTTCGCTATCGGCAATTTTCATTTTCTTTTTGAAAATAAAAATCCATTTCCTGTCGGACTATACTTGTACTCCAATTGTGAACTAGAATTGTACCAAAAATTAACGAACTGTTACTCAACACAGCATCTGAACTCTTAATTGAATCATCCCACGATTTCCTAACGATGATTAGTGGTATGACGAGACATAAATGTTTAGACTCCATAGACAATAATGAGAATCAGACGGCAACTTTGTACATTTCCTTTGTAATTAATAAACATTCCTGTAACGTTTAGAGATACGTAATATTGTTTGCGTGACGGTCGCCCCCCCAAGGTAGAATCATTTAGAAATATGAGTTATCGAACCTACTTGGAACTATTGGTATTTTCAAGATCATTGATTTACTGAAATTGTGACTGACTGACTGACTGATCAATCAACACAGCTCAAAACACTCAACGGATTGGACTGAAATTTGGCAACCAGATTGTTATTATGAAGTAATTAAAAATGGATTTTTGAAAATTCAATCCCTTTTTTATTTTTTGGTTTTGATGGTGAGAAATCATCTAATGACTCCTCCCGCTCTGGGCCTTAATGGGCTGTAATGGCGGTTCAAAATCTGAATGGAGAAATCATCTGACTTCCACAAGACTGAAGTCGAGGACAGAAACTAGTCAAACATAAACCTATAATAGGCCACACTGCCAGTATAAATAATATATATTCTATAATAAATGTTGAAAAAGCTCACTGGTAAATTCAGTAAGTAGGTATCTAGAATCACAATCCGGTCGGCTTAGAAGCTAACGTATGGCCAGACGCACGGACTTAATCCTTTTGAACCTATTGATTACACTGTCTACTGGCTACAGACGTATGGAAAGCGTCACTTGCTTTCTCGACGTGGAAAGATTATATGCAAAACGAATCGTTCTACTAGCAATTATTAATATGCTTCCTGGTTAAATGATTTGTTAGCGGTTACTTATAGGGACAGGATCTGAAGTTTTCTTAAATATTACGTAATGCGACATTTTTATAACTTATGGCTAGCTTAGAAATCACGTGTATGCACGTAATTTTCCGAGTAACACATTAAAGGCTAATTTTATTAATTATTATAACTTATGCCGCGTGACTTAACTTTGAATGAATTCACAATGAGCAGGTGCGTCCTACACTTTGCATCGTTCACTTATAGTTTCGTTACTTATTGCATAGGACTCTATGGACACTTTCAAATTCAATTCAGTGTAAAGTAAAATCTTAAACTTAACCACTCATCCTAGAATAGCCAGTGAGATTCAAAACCCCTTTGTATCTGCCACAGTTGGGTAACAAAGCGCAAAATAAATAGTTTATGCCCAAGATATAGGTAAAATAGAAATGAATAATGATGCAATAAAAAAAGCATGTTTATAACATATTTTTTCAATTATTTATCCGAAAATGAACGAGATGCGGGTCTAACCTTAACCTTAAGGTTTAAGGTTAAAACATGTCAAAACATCAACAGCTGATTTTGATGTTGAAAATCGATTTTATCGTACAATTTGTAGCGCCTTCTTTGACTTTATCGAATCGATCAATATTGTCGCTCAATAATGTGTCACATGCACTTGATACTATTTTATCGAGGTATCGATCTAATAAAACGCGTAACTTTCGTTGGACTTTTTGATCTAATAGTCAGTTCCAAAAGTATCTGATGAAAATATACACAAATGGACAAGGAAACATACCTGTGGATGGCAATGTGTAGTACCCCTAACAAATTGAGGGCTTTGATTTGATTATTTTAACCCCAAAATTGTTATTTTTAATCACTTTAACTTATAACCTCTTTTTGTCGATGAATTCTAAACTATTTTAATACAGTTGGCTATTTGACACCGTCAAAAATAAAATATGAAATCACATAGATAAAAAACTGCTCGTCTTAAAAATTTCCATCAACGCGCAGAAATGAAATTTATAGATTCCAAAAATCTGTGAGGTTACATTTTAATATTTACGTACAAGTGCCGCGTTTTGGCAGTTCTTAGAAAGTAACGTTATTGACTACTCTGTCATATACCCTACTAGCTTCCGCCCGCGGCTTCGCCCGCATAATATGTCGACAAATTACACACATAAACCTTGCTCTTTGGTCACTCTATCTATTAAAAAAAAACATATTAAATGAGTTGCGTAGTTTTAAAGATTTAAGCATACATAGGGACAGAGAAAGCGACTTTGTTTTATACTATGTAGTGATGTAATGAGATTCAAGCAAAAATTGAGAGTAAAAAAATTGTGATTATTATTGATGAATTTATTACTAATTACCATTAGCTATTGAATGCATAAGAATTACAAATAATACATGCAAATAAATCTAAACAAAGTATGTTTTCACTTTCAACATATAATACTTTTGAAATAGATCATTCTTCAATCTTACGAAAATAATCATATGATAATGTAGCTCATAAACCTTTAAAACAATCAAAATAAATACTAGTTTATATTGCCCAGTTGTACAGATAATCCATTGCTATAGATTATTCTAATCCACCGACAATCTCTGATGTCATATAGGAAATTATATTGTTATGCCTAATTTAAATACATCGCTAGGTACCTATGTAAAGAATCAATGAAATAATAATTTATATAGAAATTTAACGTAACATAAGTTCTTTTCATAACTTTGTATGTTTTAAACATTTGTATTACGTGCCCTTTCTATTTTTATATGCCATGAACATCTTTGTTTACATTGTATATAATGTCTTGTTTAAACAGATCCCATGGCCGAATACTGACCCCCAAAACACAGGCCTAGTTTGAGAATTAGGATCAGATCATGAACGGTGACCAGCCCATCAAGTTATACCAAACTGTCAAATTTCTCCAAATGATTTTAAACCTCAAAACATTAAAAGTTAGGTTCTAAATCGATTGAGAAAATTTTACATTTTGTGGTAACTTGATGTACTGGCGACTGTACGAGTACTTAATACATAAATTGTAAGACCATTGCGTTGTAGTCGTGTTTAAGAGATTGGAATTGTAATTGTATTGGTTTTTAGTGCCTGCCATATTTATTGTATTTGTAGTGTCAAATAAACGATTTCTATATTTATCAAAGCATTTTTTTAAAGATTAATAATGCATTATTTACTTTATATTGCTGTTTATACAAATAACTATACTATTGATACTTGCCTACCACATTTAATGACAACATTCCAAGTTATTTTATGACAATGTTTATGGAAATTTTGTATCTAAATTTAAACGAGCAATAGCAATAGAACCCTTTGTTTTGTTAATGATAGATGAAACGACATAGCTATTAAAGATGTTCTTTAGGTTATGTGACACCATGACAGGATCGTTATAGTTGTATAATATGTATGGTAAGTAGGTATGTGCAGGATTTTACTTTAACAAAGAATGAAGTTATTAAGAATCGTATAAAGTCAGAAGCTATGTAAAAAGTTGAATTTGAGGTTGAATTAAGTAAAAAAAATGTTTTGATTGAATTGTAAAAAAATCGTTATTCTGGTACTTACACTATAATAACAATAACTGGGTTGTATTTAAGATACAAATATTATCTAAACGGCTCTTTTAAAACACAAAACAAAATTGTTAGAAACGTATCCAAAAGTTTTCTATTTCACTGTTCATTTTCACGCACTGGGTTTATGACTGCATTTTTATTTATGTTGCTTGTGACTTATTTCACTGCATGAACTTATTTATATATTGAATAACACAACATAAATAAATAACGAAGAACACACTTCTCACGTTGGAAAAAAGCGTTGATAGAAATCACAGAAAAAAATACATATTACATACCACCCGTTTACGTGGATACTCTAGCCAGGCACATGGTCAACCAACGTACTTCAACTTGAAAGTAGTGATGTGATGCGAAACGCTTTTCTATATAACGTTGAACGTCGTAAATTACATCACAGATACATACAACAATAAACAGGCACAATAAACATTTGATCCGGACGGTTGATAGCATGCTATCTCGCGTCGATGTTAGCAGGTGATCACGGACGTGATCCCCCAATCACGAGGCCATACCTTTGCGATAAGGGTTAGGACTGACGAGAGTTCAGCGCGGCTGCGGACGGGGCGGACTGCCGCGGCGGCACAGCGGCGGGGTCTCGGAGCTCAGCTCACTGGCTACGTGCTCGCCCTAACTAAGGGCACTCGACAATAACTCACGTCTACACTTCTTACACGACCTCGGTTTTTTTAGGGAACACGTGGTCACCCTGCATTCACACCTTCTTAAAAAGCACCAGAACACAATACCGATCAAAAGCTGACGTCAGTGTCATGCAACGTATAAGGATTGTCTTTGTTTCACTTGTTATGAGGTTAGTGTTAATTCTATCCAGTCACGAGATGGTGGCCGATTAGCACCCGGAAAACGAGTTAAAGACATAGAAGCTTGGACGCTACTGCTGCATTTCCACCTCCACCACTGGTTTTATACGGAACTCATGTAAACAATAGAGATGAAGCTCAACGTTACGTTAGCATGATAAGGTAAATATGATGACTATATTTACATAGTAGGACTATAATTTTCAAGTAGTCCGTGGCCCTTAATAGTGTAATGGGTCGTTCTTGAATCATCGAATGGTGGTTGTTATTGCACGGTAACTACCTACAGTGCATGATTTTTCTAAACTGCAGTCATGTGACGTTGTATTCCTTATTTACATTTATTGACGTCTTTGCTACATCTAAGGTTATACGTACCTATATATGTAAATATCTTATTTAAGTCGTTTATAATCTCGTCTTGTGACATTACGAGGGTATATTAGGAGGCGAGTAACGGGCGTCGCCCTCATCGTTTGAACATATGAAATTCCCTGAGTGAGAGCCAAATGAAATTACTAAGTATTCATGAAATATTTAACTCGCTCTCAGATATTACTTAATAGGGACTTGAGGCGAGATGGTTACTTGACTAAGATATCCTTTGAGAATATACTAGGACAGCTGAATAGTAAGTAGCTTTAGTATCAGTATTTAAGCTGTACTTGGGCCTGACAGAGCCACGTATGGCATTTGAGTTATTCATAAAGCCCCAACTTTTTATTGGAGCTTCAATGGAATTTACCAAAAAGTTGAGGTTAATTGACATCCTGCTAAAAATCAGGGATAAGGTTTTCCCTCACCTGTTTTGGAGCACATGATATTAAACTAATTTTTTATGTATAACTAGCGGCCTGACACGGCTTCGCACGGGTGCAATGTAGATATTATCGCGCGGGCGAAACTGCGGGCGAAAGCTAGTTAAAGTAAACGTATAAACCTTCCTCTTGAATCTCTCTATCTATTGATGAAAATCGCAATAAAATCCGTTGCGTAGTATAAAAGATCTTAGCGTTCAGAGGGACAAACAGCGGGGAGCGACCATTTACAGTATAGGTACCGTCACTTTACGTTTTTTTTGTAAATTACACTATTAGAAAACCAGAACAAAGAATGCTTCAGTGTATTACGAGTGAAGTTGACCCAAAGAGATCGTAAAAATACTAGGAGGATGTGGGTTGCTAAATAACAAATGATATACAATTTAGGTAAGTTAATTGTACAGACGCGAGCAAACTACCCGATACACAATTTTTTTTATTTAAAATTTAACCTTATGCTTTTGTATTTAAGTTGAAAAAGTATCAAAGAAAATTGACAGATTGGGGTAACTTGATGTGTAAATATCTTGGAATCATGTTTTTGTATTTTTTTAAGACTGTTTTCATATTGTTCTTTTAATAATATTTAGGCTCCTATTCTCCTTGTTGCAAGTCGAGGTTATCTAGTTTTTATTTTATTTTATTATCTGTTTCCTCTAAGTCATAATCTCACATAATTATCATCTACAGTCAACGACGCGCAGTGAATGTCAAACCATGTACCATTGACTTATCAATGATGATGACCTAAGTCATGAAAAATACCGCTACTCATTAAGATGCGTTGCCTAGTAGAAGGACATAGATAAAGTAGGTATGTAGTTGTTGCATGTTTGTTAAATCTTCATTAGACTTTGGTACCATGTAAAAGTATGGTACAAAATAACCAATGGAGTAGGAAAGTCATAAGCCTAGTGAAATCAATTTATAGCGCTCCACATTATTGAATACTAGCTTCTGCCCGCGGCTTCGCTCGCGTGGAGGTCGGAAATTATCCCACAGGAATGTTCTACCGGGATAAAAAATATCCTATGTGTTAATCCAGGATATAAACCATCTCTGTGTCAAATTTCATCCAAATCTATACAGTAGTTTTTACGTGAAAGAGTAACAAACATCCATACATCCATACTTACAAACTTTCGCCTTTATAATAGTAGTAGGATTACGTGGGTGCCGACAATCATTTTCTTCAATAAGTAAAGTATTCTCAGCACATAAAATGTTGTGGTTTGGTTCAGTTGAGTTCGTAGTAACAAATACATTTATTATTGTGATTTTGATCGCCATAGATATAGTTTCAATGATTAGTCTGGCAGCCAGTCTTACCAAGGGGTATCGTATGGGTAAGCGGGATTGTCCGGGTTACCGCTACCCCGGAACATGAAGGGCTAAGGAAGGGACATGGATGGGTTTTAGTCAGTAAGAGTCTGACACTCCCTTCCGCTCCACCCAGAGCGAGAGAAGTCATTGGATGGATTTCCCACCCTCAAAAAAAAGGGGTATCGTATTACCGAGGTACTCACTGGGTTGTGAAGGTCAGATAGGCAGTTGCTCCATGTAAAATATTGTTACTCAGCTTCGGTTAGACTGGTAGCCGACCCCAACATAGTTGGGAAAAGGCTAGGTAGAATGAATGATTACGACTATAAACAATATAATGTTCTGTAAACAGGTCTGAAGCAATCAAACGATCACATGCAGTAGTTTAGTAATATGTAAAGTGGAGGGAGGGAAATTAAGGAGCCGTCACGTGCTCGGTCTGTGAGTGGAACAATTAGGCTTACTTGTCTAGTGTACCAACTATGTGCATTATAAGAATGGAAATTATTTTTTGTGCGGTTCCCTTTGATCCTCATTCAAAATCGAGCACAGTATTTACTCAAACTCAAAACAGGATCTTTGGAATTGTCTATGAGTTGGCTAGTCAGAAAGATGGAACGAGTTGGCTAGTCAGAAAGATGAAACTAGTTGTCCTTTATAAAGCGTAGAGTATCCCATAGAGAAGTATGCAAAGAAACACCACGGGCTTATTTAAATTCAAACGACGAATAGTTTAAATTCTTGGAGTTTCGCATTTCAGCACTGTTCTTAATTACGAAGGGGTGTTTAACTCTTCCATAAAACGATGTATGCGAAAAAGATATATGGGGGCCAAAAATGGATCGGGAAAGAGATGCGAGTTATACCTCCTATATCGCTGTATCTCTTTCTCACACTGAAGTAATATTAAAATAAAATTATGAAATTATTTTGTCGCTCTTTGTGGTACCGGTTGACGCTATGGTCAATTTAGGCTAGCAGACAATCTAATACTCAAGACAAAGAATGTAAATATTTTTTCCAAAAGTCCAATATCTAACACTGCTGCTCCCGCGCGGTTTAACCCGGTGCTCGGCTCCTTTTGGTTGTAGCGTGATGTTACATAACCCTTCCTCGGTAAATGGACTATCCAACACAAAAAGAATTTTTCAATTCGGACCAATAGTTCCAGAGATTAGCGCGTTCAAACAAATAAACAAACTCTTCAGGTTTATAATATTATAGTATAGTATAGATGAATCAACTACTGTCTGCGATACGGAATCCCTTAAGCCCATATAGATTTTCGCAGCCTCATGTTATCAGTCAAGATGTGGCTGGTGGCACTGCTATCTATCCCCCGATAAAGTTCTTGTCATCTGTATTGCATCCATAACAAAAGAGTATCATGTGACAGGTATTATGGCGATAACATTGCAAAACAACAAACGCAACAAGGGATGTCCCCGATCACCAGTCGTCTCGAAGAAAGTAGTTGAGGTAGTGGGGTCACCGATGCGGTAAGCGCAGGACACACGCCTGTTTTTCACGAATGGTTAGGCAGAGGTGTAACTTTAAAAAGTCATTTTATCTTTCGAACTGAATGCAATTTGACTGTTTCTACGAGTATATATATATATATATATATAAAACATATATATATAAACATATATACGGGGTTATTTTTCAATAACCGGCCAAATTTTCACTGGGTGTTCTACCCATGAATGTGAACAACTTTTACTATGGGACCAACTCTGAAATCACGAAAAAAAAATCAGCTGTTTCCTACAAAATATCAATACCTACTCGACTAAAATGTATGAAACAGCTGATTTTTTTTTCGTGATTTCAGAGTTGGTCCCATAGTGAAAGTTGTTCATATTTATGGGTAAAACACCCTGCGAAAATTTGGCAGGTCATTGAAAAATAACCCCGTATAAGTGCTCGTGACTGTCAGAATTATAGTACAACCACATTTTGTCAGTAATCTTTTATTACCTACTATGTATCAACCTACGTATTGCCATCAACCGTGTGCAAATCCAGATTAGCAGATAAGAAACTTTGCCCGATCCAGGACTTGAACTCATGATCTCATATTGCTCAGCAGTAGCGCTCGCGACCACTAACTACTACTAACGACCCGATAGTTGGACAGTCATAATCTACGTCCAAGAGGTAAACTAACATAGGATACATGAATGTTTAATGGACTGGGAATATATTAACTACTGGACAGGAGAACTACTGCCTATTCTGTCGTCTCTATCAAGGTAAGGTCAGAAGCTTCCCCTGTCGGTGCGACACGTTAAGTGCATTGTGTTAAGCAGTGATAGCCTAGTGGTTGTACCGACGGACTGCCAGTTATTAGGTCTCGAATTCGAATCCAAGGCACGCACCTCTGACTTTTCCGATTCATGTGCGTATTGTATAATTATCAGTTGTTTTAAAAAACGGTGAAGGAAAACATCGTGAAGAAACGGCATGCCTGAGAGATATCACAGTATATGAAGCTAAGTCAGAGGCCCATCGGCAGCATTAAAACTCTGACATCAGGTTAGTCACTAACCACACGCACGAAGAAAGAAAGTGCATTAATGGATAGAATGTATGCTCTAAGTCTAAACTACTATGGTATATGCCAAACAGGCGCTTCTCGACATCGTTATTATACGAAATTCATGGCTAATTTGGTCGGACTTTGAAATAAAAAATAAAAAAAAATTGTTGCCAGTTAATACATTCATCTTATCTTAGACTAATTTATTAATAACATACGCATCGATCGTATTAATGTTTGCACAAAAGTTACCTATTGCTACTGATTCCCAAGCTAAGGTTGTGCTTGTATTATGGGAAACAGTGTTCAGCTGCAGGCAGTTCAGTAATAAATAAAAAACGAATAAACTGGTTTAAATGTCGCTGCAGTAAATGAGAACTTCACTTGACTCCTGAGTTAATTTCGGTATTTCTTCACAGAGTCGAATTAATGTTTTTTTTTTCAGTACCTACCCTAAAATTTTTTTTTCAAACTGTGTTTTGTGATTGGGGTGTAGTTTATCACGCATAAAGCTAGGATTTCTTGATTTTTCTCGTAAAACGCCTGCATACCTAATCGTATTGGAGTTTATATCGCATTTACTCATTAGTGTTTGATTGTTACCTAAGCTCCTATTTAAGTGCTTGTCATTCGGTATTGTTATCTTGATTAAGCATTAAGGCTGTCGCAGACAGACGCGACGTGACTCTAGTAGAACAATTTCTAAGAAAATTTCGTGGAAATTGTTCAACCAGAATCGCGTTACAACGTCGCATCGCGTATGTGTGCGGGGTCTTTATGCGTAACAGTTGTTATGTCAGGCTGTTACTACTCGTAGGAACTAATCTGCTTTAAGCTAGTTGACATTCGAAATGTAAGTAAATGATAACAAACAACAACAACTAGTATTGTAACCATATGACTGCTTCGTTGGTCTATTGGTCTCAAGCGCTACTGAAGAGACTACAGGAGGTTCTGGGTTTGATTCCCAGGTCGGGGAAGGTTTGTACCTACTTGGTTTTTTCATCTGGAATCTCTCAGTACGTCCCGGAGTATATAATTGTGCCCGGTTGATGGCAATAGGCTCACGCCATATTACATGAGACTTAAACATAACTGTCGAAATGTGACTGTACTATTAGTACACCTCTGCCCAACCTTCAGGGAAACAAGGCGTGATGTTATGTTATGTTTTTGCTCGCGGCTTTGCCCGTGTGGAAGTCGGACATTATCCCATGCTCCCCGGATAAACATTTTCCTATGTCGTAAGCCAAGGGCTAAGGAAGGAACATGGATGGGTTTTAGTCAGTAAGAGTCTGACACTCCCTTCCGCTCCACCCAGAGTGGGAGAAGTCATTGGATGATTTCCCAGCCTAAAAGGTCATTGCATACCGTAGAGTCAAATTTAATCAAAATCCGTTCAGCCTTTAAGGCTAGGTAACATACAGAAAAACGTAGCTAATAGCCATTTATAATATTTTAAGAAAATATAAAATGGATTTAAGAAAGATGTAGACTTAAAATAATATCCATGTAGCATATAAAAAAGAGGGCTAAGAATCTTAGGGCATCATCATCGGTTAAGGTATAAGATTGTTATAAAATAAACAATTAGCAAGCGTATACAACTTCTCCGAAGGGATCCGCATCCTATAATATGAGGATCACGACTTTCAGGTATTAATCTAAACAATACCTATCGCAACATTTACTAAATACCATTTCACGATTTTGTAAAGTTATGTTAGTGACGACAAAAGACATAAGACAGTAAATAATATCATTTAACCACGAATTTACACTATTTAGCTAAAGTTTGTCACGTTACCCGGATACAATACAATTAGAAAATGGTTTCCAGTTTTTATTGTTTTAATTCTAAATCGAAAGTAATAATTTTTATTTACTTACTTATGTACACGTGAAACTTATTTTCACATATTAGAACTTTAGTGTGTTGAATTTTTATCCTTTACATATATTTTATTTAAAGAGATAATAAATATATTAAATAGGGATTTGTCCCTAATTACAGACCATAATTATGAAAACCTTTCTCTACCTTAGATAATTAAACAGTCTATGGCTTAGTTAGTTTCTATTTAATAAAAGTTCTATTGATTTATTGAGTGATTTAATCATAGTTAGAACAATTCAATACTAATTATGTAAGTATATTTACATACCTTTATTTAAAATATTTGTACATCCACCAAGCGTCCGCCAAGTGAGCAATTAACACTACCGAAGCTACGTTGTTGTAAACAATTAGCAGCAAGAAAATTACTTGAACTAATTCATAATTACTAGTTATTTGTTCACTTTACTACCTCTTTGCTTATTAAATATTTTAATTTCTAGAACACATCGGTCGGTGGACACTTGTCTAAACGCTGCGAATGTTTGAATGACGCCTAAGTGTTATACAAATAAAGGAGTTGGTTAAATAGAATACATATATCTCTTAGATAATCTGATATTTTTTCAACCAGCTGGACAGATTGAAGTGGTCGTCACATTGGCTTTTTATCACGTGAGTATACTTGATGCCGTATCTTAATGTGTTTGTTTACTTCCAATGTCAGTATTGGGATTGATTTCTGAGTATGGTGGATCCGTGCTGAAGGACCAAACTAACGGGCAGACATTCTGAGAGTCTATTTCTGCAAATCATGTTATTTTGTTGTGTCACATACCGCCTTTTTGTAAAGATGTCAAACTGTAAATGATCACCAATCTTCATCGTCATATGGTCCTGCGTCTGCCTCGAAATGTTTATGCTATTACTCATTACCAGTCATTACACTAGGTTTTGGTAATCAATTCCCGTAAAAGGAGCTGCTAGTCATCCACTTGGGTAGTCCCATAGTTGAGCTATTCGGTGGTTCCATACGCGACGTTGTTTGTGTTCTGGCATTCATTCGTATACATCATCCTGAAGCCTGGTAGAGGCATATGTCTAGCAGTGGACTGAGATAGGATGAGTTGATTGTCTGCTCCAGTAGGTAAAGTAATTTTAAACAAACATAATATGCATCTCACAGCAGCTATCGCGTTCCTATTTGCCAATCTATACGCGTCAATAAGAAAGCGATAACCTGGTTCTCTTTTCAAGCAGGCGGAAAATGTAGCGGTAGAAACCGCCACATGCTAGTTATATGTGCCGCATGGCAGATAAGCGCTTGAATTTCCTATACTTGCATGGTCATTTCTACGTCCTACTTATCTATATACAGGGTGGAATTTTGTAATGCCCCCTGAAGGGAAAGTACTCTTAATACTGTAGATAGCAAATTTTACTCAAAGGAAACATTCCTTTATTTTTGAATAGACAACTGCATTCAAAGATTTTCAAAAATTCGCTTGCCACACCCGGGAATCGAACCGACTATAATCTGTAAAAATGACACCCTGTACTTTTATTGCATCGATCGTCAGGATCAATAAATTATAAGAATGAAATCTTTCTAAAAAACTTGATAAATTAAATGAAAGGAAAACCATGTAATCGTCTATATAAACTGTTTTTTTTCCATGGGACCAATATCGGAATCGCGAAAAAATAACCAGCTGTCCCCTACAAAATTTCAATATCCGCTCAACTCAAATGTATCGGGTCCCGTGAAGAAAGTGGTGCAGTTTGTTGGTATGTGCCCATAAATATGACCACACATTTTCAATACACACTGTATGTGTACTGGTATAGTTCGAAAAGAGAAGAAGAGTAAGTAATATATTTCTGTGGAACGTTTTTTAAGGACCTCTATTACTGCTAGAAAAACATGCATTTTTTTTCAGAAATAGATTTTGCCCATCGCTAATCTACGTCATAGGTACACTTATAGGTAGCTGAAGTGGTCCATCGATTATACCTAGCGCTTTGGTTAAAGCGTGTGACCACTCCACCACTCACGCTTATCGCGCATATTAACACGATCACGAGACGCCATATCTATAGAAAGACATTTCTAGGACAGTTATCTAAACATTTAGAATGGAAATAAGGAAAATATCTG
Source organism: Hyppa rectilinea (assembly GCA_951799385.1). Lineage (NCBI taxonomy): Eukaryota > Metazoa > Arthropoda > Insecta > Lepidoptera > Noctuidae > Hyppa > Hyppa rectilinea. Next base: position 9,705,205 of record OX637306.1, on the reverse strand, counting down.
CTGGATTCGAATAACCCCTTCACTTCGAGAAACACCGGAATAACCAGGCAGTTTAGTCAAGATTGACCAGGAGAGAAGAACCACTTATGAAAGGGAATAAACCTGGGACACACGCGGGTCCAGTGCGGGTTGTTAGATATTAAAGCGCCTGTTTAGGTTCGAACCTATGACTCACAACTTGTAAGACGCGGTCATTACCATCGGGCCACCACTCTCTTTCTAGATAAGCAATTATTACAAGTAACTATTGCAAGAAATCAAGTAGATACGGAATTATTGAAAGAGATAAATCCTGAGTCTATGCAGATAAATTAAGTCAATTTGTTGTGGTACTTCGTGTATATCTTACTCAAGTTTTATTAGTGTTAATAACTGTTTAAATAATTACGTACCTGGAGAGAATAATTTTAAAACTGATCTAATTCCTTGCAAAAATGACTTTACAAGTCAAAATTTGTTATGACTTCTCAAAAAGTGAAGCCGGCCAAGTGCGTGTCAGAATACGCACAGTGAAGGGTTCCGTATTTGTGATAATTTTATTCCAAAACGAACTCCAGTTTGTAGTTGAAAACATGTTTTCCCATACATCGATATAATATTTATATGTACGTCCCGGTAAATTTTTCAACTTTAAATGTAAGTCTTTAATCTCAAATAAAATATTTTTGATGTGATAAAACTACAAATTAACAATTATCGGACTTTTCCTGTACTTGTGCTGCGAGACCTTGCATCTTTTGCCAAATTTCACGATTCTAGGTCAACGGTTATTTATTTGCGAGTATCAAAATATGTCGCATAAATGGCTGTGTTTTTTTATTGCGTTGACTTAAAAGCTTTTAGAGCTCCATCTAAGCTACGCTAAGCATTGATAATAATTTAAACTTTATACCTCCGTGCAGTCTTCGCCACGGACGGATAACAAAGTGCTCCTATAAGGGTTTAGTTTTTTTCCTTTTGTGGTACGGAACCTTAAAAATGGGTGTAAGTGTACTTGCAAATAATTGCTATATTAACTGTAGTAAGAGGTACTCTTAAGTATTTAATAATTACTGCCCGCGACTACATTCGCGTGAAAGTTGTTAGACTCCAGAATGTGCTAAAACAAATATATGGTTTTTACTCTTGTTACTCGTATTAGTAGCTATAACAACCCCCTTTTTTTTTTTTTTTTTTTTTAAGGCTGGGAAATCCTCCAATGACTGCTCCCGCTCTGGGTGGAGCGTAAGGGAGTGTCAGACTCTTACTGACTAAACCCATCCATGTTCCTTCCGTAGCCCTTTATGTTCCGGGGTAGCGGTAACCCTTTCGGACAATCCCGCTTACCCGGCAGACTTGGCCCTGAGGGGCATATGCTGACATCTCTTTGAGGCGCGCGTGGAACATATACGCGCCGTACGCCGTACGGCCCGCAGGCCCGCGCCTACGGTGGCCGGGACTCGTCACGTGGCTCCCGACGCCCGGGGCGTCTCCTGCGGTGGCTGGGACGGGAGGACCTTTCTCTCTCCCATCCCGCCACCTCCTTCGCGAGCATGACATTTTCGCAGAAGGAGGTGACTGCCTCCCACTCCCTCTCACCCCGGACCATGGCTTGCACCAGGGCCGGGCGTGAGAGTTCGCCGCCGATCGCCTCTACGAGGACACGGCGGTGCTCCGCCCATGCGGGGCAGGTTTGCACCGTGTGCTCTACCGTGTCCTCTGGGCGATCCTCGCAGTGGTGACACCCGGGCGTTTCCTCCCGCCTGATGATGAGCAGGAACCTCCCGATACATCCATGTCTGGTGAGGACCTGCGTCAGGCGGTAGGTGAGGGTGCCGCGACGCCTCTCTAGCCACTCTTCAAAGAGGGGCCTTACCGCCACTATCGTGGCGTGCCCTGCGCTGGGTTGCGACAGTCGCTGATTCCAGGCCGCCATGAGATTGCGCCGGAGGTCCGTCCGCTCCGCCGCAATTTGCTGCGGAAACAGAGTTTCCCCCCGGCTTAGTACCTCCGCGCGCCACTCGTACAGGCGCGCGAGGACTATCGCTTCCAGATCCCACGGCGGCAGTATAACACCCCCCTGGGTGTTAGTTAGTTAGTTAGTAAGTAGATAGTATTGTCAATATTAACATTAGTTTATAAGTTTATTTTGTTACTAGCAACTATGGCGTTAGTCTGAAATAAATGTTAATTATTATTACAATATACAGAGTCAGGACTGATGAAGCGGGAGCAGTGCCTGTAATTTCCTATTGCTTTTTTAATTTTTCGTTTTTAGTGAATTCAACACCTTCGTTCCTGCACATTTTATAAAAAAGAGCCGATATCAGTTTATCATCGCAGTCTCCTATTCGTTTTCAACTATCAGATATGTAGACAAAATCATTGAATGCAAGTCGTGAAATGAACACTTATTCTCAATCAACAACGGTATCCCACGGCAGATTCGGAATAATTGTCAATTAAACATTCTTGTTTCAATTAAAGACAACTCGTTTCATTTCATTTCATCAGTGATGTTAACATTGTAAACTATATAAATGTAGGACTCATGTATTCGTCATTAAAGTATCATTATAATGTCTAGAGCGTTTTCACCATAGAGCAGCGAGTCCATACATCCAGAGGCCCCAAGCCACAACAGAGCGCGTGTTGCAGCAAAAAATGGCGTGGATAAAATTAAATCGCAAGTGAATACCGATGGAAATAATAAAGAACTTGTCACTGTCACCAGCCGCGCTTTGTGAAGGCTTGAAGGCCGCTGGATGTAGGGACCATGGCCCAGAAAGTCGTTTTTTTTTTAGGCTGGGAAATTATCCAATGACTTCTCCCGCTCTGGGTGGAGCGGAAGGGAATGTCAGACTCTTACTGACTAAAACCCATCCATGTTTATTCTTTAGCCCTTTATGTTCCGGGATAGCGGTAACTCTTTCGTACAATCCCGCTTACCTGGGCTCAGCACGTCTGCATCTAGCAACCTATAAAAAAATATGACGAGCGCAGTAGATGTGTAATTAATGACGAGTGTAGGAACCTAATATTAATGCATTTGTTATTGGACTCTTACATGCACACACATGCGTCGTATTTAGGTACTCTTAATTATTTCAATCATTTAATAGGTTCTTAACTATAGACACACAACGGAATGTTAAAGATGATTCATTTAAATAGAAACTATCTTTTTTTATATGGCTAAGTAATAAAAGCCGCACAGGTCGAACCATCAGGTTAAGCTACGCTTGCCAGGGTTGGCCGTGGATGGGTGACCATCTTTACATACCGAGACGTCTCCGTGCCTCGAAAAGCACGTTAAGCCGTAGCCGGCTATAATTTGTACATGTTTAACAGTCGTTACGGGTCTTCAGAAGTCCGAAAATCTGACAGCCAGTCTTACCAACGGGTATCGTATTACCCAGTTAATGGGTTGTGGAGGTCAGTCGCTCCATGTAAAATACTAGTATGCAGCTGCATCCGGTTAAACTGGAAGCTGACCCCAACAAAGTTAAGAAAAAGCTAGGCAGATTGACAAACCCGCGGAGTGGTATCTAATGTAAATGAAGGAAAAATGTAAGTATTTCTTACATTACACATAATAAATATTCGCAATACTAACGTTCGCCAACGAGTTTCTACCGCCGAACATATTGGATACCTTGCTGGACAGGTTTCACCACTTTCTTTGACTAGTATGGTATGATTATAAAACGCACTGCGATTGCTAACTTATATTGAGGAAACCACCACTACACTGCACATGCAAAAATACTTTAGAATTCACTTTGATAAATTAAAAGTTACGTCTCGGAGAAACTTCGCAATGCAGACCCGGTCTTCATTACCAATTACATTCAAACTCAGGTTTTATCAATGCGGTAATTGAACAATAAAGACAATTAACCTTTAAGTACTTTGAATAATGATAAAACTTACCTCTTTTCGACATGTGTATGAACTGAACAATTTTAAGTGCTTAAAGGTATTTTCCTTTTCCTACTTCATAGTCTAATCAAGTGTCCATCGAGAATTTAGTACACTCGAATTATCGATTTAATGCGAGATATATTATTTTACCTAATTAGTGTCCACTATTCTTTTTTATCTTTTCTGATATTTTTACGAAATAATTATTGCCCTTCAAATATTTATAAGAAAAAATAACCCAATGCAAGTTGTTGGGTTATTTTTTTTTTAAATAAATTAGTTCAAAAAAAGATTAGATTAGACAAAAACAAGATTAACTTGTTTTTGTAAACTAATCTTAGTTCCGTAACCAGGTTTTTGGCTAAGATTTGTATGAAAAAATATAATGTCCAGTAATGCTGCTGATGGCGATGATAAAAACTCTAAGCCTCAACATCGGCAGGTAATCTCCGTTTGTCACACTCTTCGTAAATATGATAAATGGATCACATGGTTTTCTCGTCAAAGTCAAAAAAATTACATTTATCTTAAGTATTAAGATAACAATAGGGTCAGTTCAGGTATTCAAATTTTCATAGATTTCAATGTGATTTTAAATTTTTTTAGTAACTTGAATTTATTTAGAGAATACACAAAATTGTCTCTTTGTATATGAAATGATTTCTAGTTCTCAGGTAATGAGAGCATGTTGGAAAGTTCCCAAGCCGTGCACAAGATAGAACCTAGTCTAACTTCATGTTGTTTGTCAGCCTCACCATGTTGGATTGTATTATAATTTGTGGTACATCAATGAGCGTGCTGTAGTCTTGTTAACAAGCGTATTACATGGAAGCGCTAATTTGATTGTTTTGTCTACGATTCTCCTCTGAGCGACGTCAGAATCACGAGAACCGCGGGCAATCGTTCCGTACCTAGTAGTACATCTACTTACTTCCTTGTGAATTAATTTAAATCATATAAAATTGCACATTAATATTTACTATTATGTGCAAACACGACAGTGAATTTATATTACCTACCTGGAGGTATGTATTAAATAAAAGGACGTACCGATGTAGCTGATCTTGATGTCCTCCCGACGTCTCCGGTCACCTGCAGGTGAAGCTTGACAGCCTCCACACCGGATCGCTTGGTTCGCTCGCGCGCCTCAGCAGCCGTCTCGATCGCACCAGCACTGTTCGTATGTCGCTTGCCACCGCGTGAAATCTCTTGCTTTACCCCCTTTTTGTCCTGCTTTCCCCGAAAATCCTGTTTCGCTCGACGATCGCGCGTCTTCATCTTAAATAATTTTCAAAGTTCATTCTCACGTTTCACTCAAACATTGACCGATTTGTTCACTAACGTCGAATACAACCCAATCGGAAGCTGGGTTGAGATAAGATATTTGCGTTGAAGGTGAAAGAGCTTAGATAAAAAATGGTACACAAATCAGGTGTCTGTGTACGTGACAGAAAAGGCCCTTTATGTTAACACCTCGAGGTGGTCACGTAGAGTCCTTGAACCGGCGCGGGAGCGTGGTGACAGCGCAGGCGCGGGCGAGCGGACGTGTGTTTCAGTATTTACGTTTGTGGAGATGAAGTGGTCGCCGTCGAGCGTGGCGCGGCCGGGGTCCGCTCGGACTGGCGCGGGCGCAGCGAGCGCGCGCCGCTCTCCTGTGTCGCTTGTTTGATCTCCGTTTGTTAATTGAAGGGATCTCGTATGACACTATTAGATGAGACGCTATCACAACATCATTAACACTAATGTGCATCACAATAATTGTATCTGACCTAGGAAATGTTCATATCATCTCTTTAATTTTGTAATCATTAAAAAAAAAATTGTTAAATACCAAAGTATACAACGAACATATTCTAATTGAATGGTACTTAATTAAAAATTTATAATACACGTCCTAAGCTTATACAACTGCTTACCCAAATTGGTGGGTGAGTCATGTTATAAAACCCTACACATCCAATTTGAGTTCGCACGTCATATACAAATTAATTAACGTGTAGAGATTCTATACACCCGAAAGTTTCCATATAAACTAGTTGTATTTAAATTTAATAAAATATCCATGAGGAACAGTGTCGCCATCTTGCAAGAGACGGACACAACTTATCTTGGGCAATTATATCTTACCGTACGCAAACCACTTCAAGTGAAAATCCACTTGTTAGTTCAGGAAAATTCCTACAGATGGCGTTAGCGCACGCAAAATTGTAGAAGTTTCACATTGCGTGTTCTCGAAATATTTTTAAGATTAGTTACAAGAAGTTACACAAGATAGCGATGGTTTCACTTGATAGATTACTGATAGAGTACTGTTAATTCGTCATTGTTAAGTAATTTAACAGAACTATGAAACGCAGAACTTTTAGTAGTAAAATCAAAAGCATGAAATATGCACTTCGCCTAGCAATTAGAAGGTTACATTTCTATTGCATAAAAAGACAGGCCTTTAATACAAGATTTACTAACTTCCTATGAATAAACTGATAAAATTTCTTTAGAGCGCGTAAAATTTGCAGTAGGGTCCGAACCTAGAACCTCATGCTCAGCACCGGGCTTGGGGCCAAATCAGTAAAAATTATGCCTTGCTTTTGAATGGAATCAATACAAAAGTATTGTATCTTAGAGTTTAAGAAAGATATTCAATATTAATCAGTTATGTACTGTACTGTCCTTTCTCTGTTCACGTAGCACGTTATGATGCATGGCGATTATATAATTAACTATTGTGTCCGGCTTGCCGACGATCTACGAATGACAGACAAGAATTTTTAGTTTCAATAATACAATGAATTCGTTTCATTTCTGTCATTTGTGCATCTTTGACAGTCGTTACGGGTCGTCAGAAGCCCGACAAGCTGATAGCCAGTCTTATCAAGGAGTATCGTATTGCCCAGTGGCTGGGTTGTGGTCAGATAGGCAGTCGCTCCATGTAAAATATTGGTATTCAGCTGCATCCGGTTAGACTGGAAGCCGACCCCAACATAGTTGGGAAAAGGCTAGGCAGATGATGATTCGTTTAATTTCTATCAAAACTTCAGGAGAAAATCGCTTTTGAATGTTGAGTATGTCAATATAAGGTATTTATGCTCGTGATTGTACCTAGCTGCCATAGATTACACGATATCGTTTCAGGGCATAATAAGTCAAATAAAATGTATAATAGTTTTCACAAAATATTTTATCTACATTCATAATATTAATATAACTTACTTCAATCTAAAATTATAGAGTAAAACTTATTCTAACTATTTATAAGTAATTCACAGATTATCATCTAGGATTGTTGACTAAATCACTTTGAGATATTGCTGGCTTAACTCAGCGTACAGAGATTTAAGTAAACTTATCAATAGTAATCTCTATAATATCATAATACATTAATTTTTCTTTTCTAAGGAAATAAGTGACATATTTAATCAATTCTACATACAAACGACCAATAAGTCTAATTTTAAATACAACGTTGACGAGATAAACAAGACTATCGATGGTAATAATGACCACACAATATTTCTTAAACCTACTGATGCTACGGAGGTATTTAGAATAATACAAAATCTCAAAAATACAAGTGCAGTAGGACTGGATGACATAACAACAAAGGTAATTAAATTGGTCGCTTCATGGATTTGTCAACCGTTAAGTTATTTAATAAACTTTTCTTTTGAAGAAGGTGCATTCCCGGAGATTTTAAAAAAATCAATAGTAAAGCCACTTTTTAAAAAAGGTAATACATGTGACATGAAGAACTATAGGCCAGTGACTTTGATACCAATCATGTCAAAAATTTTGGAGAAAATCATGTTGAGACGACTCCAAGAATTTGCGATTAGTCATCATATACTCAAAGATGAGCAATTCGGTTTTAGGAAAAATAGTACCACGTCTTTGGCTTGTTTCAATTTGATAAAGAATGTCACCCAGGCCATAAATGACGGCTTACCAGTAGCGGCAATCCTCTTGGATATGAGCAAGGCGTTCGATTTTGTAGATCACGAATTGCTCTTACACAAGTTAGAAAAATACGGAATAAGAGGAAAAGCGAACGACTGGTTAAGAAACTATTTAAAAAACCGACAACAATGTGTGGAAATCTCCAGAATCCATAATGGCGAAAAAGTGTCATACAGAAGCGACTATCAGGAAAATAATTTCGGAGTGCCACAGGGCAGTGTATTGGGGCCTTTTTTATTCCTTCTTTATATAAATGACCTCCCAAATATCACTCGCCACACATTGATTTTATTTGCTGACGACACGACCCTTGTCGTGAAGTGTGAAAGTGTCGACACATACGAGTACGAGATTAATGAAGCCATCAAAAATATAATACACTGGTTAAACTCCAATAACCTACAAATTAATATGGAGAAAACGAAAATGATTCAATTTCAAACACACAGGAGGAACCCATTAATGCTGACTATTAAATATAATAACAATACTGTAGAACAAGTAGTAAGTGCGGTATTTCTGGGCATACAATTGGATCAAAATTGCGATTGGAAAAAGCATGTCGACTATGTTTGCGACAAACTAGACAGATTTATATATGCACTAAGAAGATTAAGAGCCACGGTCTCAACTGAAGCAGCTCTTTGTGCATATCACGGATATGTTTCCTCCGTACTCTCATACGGTCTCTTGTTGTGGGGTAATTCGGTGGATGTCAATAAAGCGTTTATGATCCAAAAAAAATGTGTGCGTGCAATCTGTGGAGCTGGGTACATGGATAGCTGTAAGCCACTGTTTAAAAAATACAACATTTTACCGTTGGCATGCATGTATATCAAAGAATTGTGCCTATTAGTACGACAACATCCTGAAAATTTTATTAAGCATAGAGATGTAACCAAAAGGAATGTTGCCTCTAGAGATAAACATAGGCTCTGCTTGCCACAATGCAAGCTTGATTTATATAAAAGAAATTCGTTTATAATGGCTATTAAGGTATACAATAAATTACCAAACGATTTTAAAGAACTACCTTTCCTTATGTTTAAAAAAAAGATAATTCAGTGGCTTAAAGAAAAATGTTTTTACACAGTTAATGAATTTATGTCACATGTCGAAAAAAAAAAATAATGTCAATCAATTTGATTTTATTTCATTTTTTTTTTTAATTTGACATTTACTACTATTATTATTTTTATTTGACATTATAACAATATGCATGGATATTATATTAACATTTCAATTAATATTTACATTCTGACATTCTATAACAATCATGATATGACATTTTTTAATTATGTTCCTAATGTATTGTGAAATGTAATATTTGCAACTAATTTATATAATCAGTCAATTTTTGTAACGTAGGTATTCTGAATTTAATATTTGCACACCACATAAATGGTAGAATGTAAATGGGCCATAATATTGATAATAACATCATACTACTTTTGTAAACCTACATTTAGCAAATAAAGTATTATTATTATTATTATTATTATTACACACTATCAATTGTTTTCATTTCGACAGCCGAGCCGCAGCAAAAATATTGTTGAATAAAAATTTAACAAATAAAAATATAAAATTGTTAAATGAAAATTTTACAAATACTGTCGAACCGTCAAATGAAAATAATTGCAATAGTCAAGTAACATGTCTTTATCTTTATTATGGCGGGTTTGAGTTTAAAGCCGAAGGATACATAGGTAACATGTCATGTCGCAAATGACTGGGCTACTACCACGTGTATACGGCCTATTTAATTAAACCGAAATGCGACAGTTGACAGGTGACAATCCGACTATTTATATAACCGCCACCTGTCGTGCAAAAGTGACAACTATGTCATTTTGACAAATACGTCACTTTGGCAGTTAGATAGGGCATGATTCAACGCGGAGGGATGAACATGCTTCGACCAGATTTAAAAGTATAATGTTATCAGTGTAGTGGTCGAAAGTCACCCATCTTGTTATAATCTCATACTCGTTCTCTTTGAACCTTTTTCTAATTAGAGATGAGAGGTAGCCCTTATACCGATATGGCATGGAGTACTTCTTCACAATAAATAAACTATTTGTTAATGAGATCCTTTGCTTGACTATCGTCTATTATGATTCGGATTCTGAAACAAAAAAATAATATAAATAACACACCATCAAATATAAAGGTTTGGCGAGCTTAGAATTAAGTTACACCTATGTATCGTAATATTGACCAAAAACAAAAAATAATAAAAAAAAAAATTAAGGAATGTTATATATTCAGGATAATGTACTATACATCGCGCATCCTAACTAATATTATAAGAGAGAAAGTAAGTTTTTTGTACCCGTTTAATACGTTTTTGTGGGATATAGTTCGACATACACGCGTGCAAAGCCACGGGAAAATTCTAGTTGTCTATTGGTTGCTATCAAATAAAATGTCACTGCATTTAGACTATAAGTCAAACACAAAAAAAACTTTGCTAATAATGCGTCTGTACAGTGTACAGCTACCACAACACCGTACCATAGAGCTAATGTCTTTTATGTCAGTTTCTATGAACCGGCAAACAAAGGAAAACTAGGTATGTGATACTTATAACTTTTCTTTTACTCTCAGATTACCCTGAAAGTTTTTTACTTCGAACAATGAAAATTGGCTAAAACTTTTGTAGTTCATTTAACCTTATTGTACATTTGTGTTATTACTTCCTCAAAGGTCCCGAAGCAATGTGTCTTAAATAAACTGCTATAATAGCTCGAGCTTCAAAAATTGCAATAATGCAAAAAAACGTATTTGTTGGATCTTTGCCAAAAACACATTGTTAACAACTCTTTTCCTCCTCCACTTTTGCTATTTGTAAAGAATCTTATGGCAATTGGCCGATTCGATACATAGAGTATTAATATTCTTATCAGGCTGTTTGTCATGAAATTATATTACAGGTAATTGTTTGTTTGGATGTATGTTCCGAACTGGTGCAAAAACGGGTGAACAAATTTGGATAACATTTGGCAAAATTGGCAAATAGGTTATAACTTGGATTAACACTATGAGGGACACAAACGCACACAGGCGTCATAACAATAAAACTTCTATTGTGTCTCGTTCAGTGTCCTTTTGAGGTGTTAACATACCTACAATATGGTAGTTATTGTTCAAAACAATCTGTTTGAAATTAACTCCGCATTGAATAATATCGCTAAATGGAATACTTTGATTCTCAATTGTTTAGGTTTGAGATCTGAAACGAATTTAAAATATCGTTCGGTTTCTTTTAATAGTTAAACGATGACAGAGACAAAGTTTTCTATGTTCTTGGTGATTAACGTTTTTAGTAATTTGTGGAGCAAGTGGCCCTAAGAACTATTTATACAGTTTATGGTTCTGTATAAATGGAGTCAAATTAAATTACCTAACGAAACTGCATGTAATGGATATCTATATTTAAACACGACAAAATAAATTCTATTTTTTTATTTTTAATGTTGGTAGTTTTGTTATTTTGAGAATGAGTACTTAAAGAAAATCCATTTTCTTTTGTTTTACAGAGTTTAGATATTGATAGAAATATAATAATAATAATAATATCCTTGGAATAATTCCTTCCTATAAATAAGGTTAGCCATTGCTATTCAACGTGGCAATAGTGTTTTGGGCACCTTTGCGCCGGGTAGTCAAATAACCCACCCTTACTGTTGGGCGGGTTATTTGACTAGTTTTTTTTTCACTTGTTATTGTAATTAAAAAAAAATACCATAAATAAAAATATAACCCTCCTTCCAAGAAAGAAAAACATAATTACCGTTTTCACATTTTTTATGTTTCTCCTTCAGCAATATGGGTCCTAAGTGGTTGGTGAGTAGGAAACCAATAGGCGTGGTGATCAGTATGGCCTGTACGACGAGCCTCAGGAGTTGTTCTGCGTACTCCATCTGCACGTTATCATGGTCGCCACGGGCTATCAGCGCGTTTATTGCTACCGGACATAGTACCGCCTGGAAAAATAATTAAATAGGGTTTATTATAAAAAAAATGAAGGGTTCCGTAGTTGAGGTGAATTTATCCCTTAAACAAACTTAACATTGTAGTTGAAACTGTTCTATAGATCGATATACGTCACGGTCAATTATTCTCCAACTGCAAATGTATGTTTTTGATCGCATAAAATTATTAGGGATAAATTAGTAGGTTTTGATTGAACCTCTATTGTCAATATACTGTGGGTTTATAACACTAGTGCTCGACAGTAGCATCATCACTTAGCAAGTACAAAACGGATAGCAGAAAAGGAACGATGACTTAAATTTATTTTTTAGATAGATTTTTTCACGTAATCATAAGATTACGTCTATGCATTGTATTAAAATGTGGCATAACGTCACTCCTTTATAGATTTTATACCATATTTGGCCCTAGTAGCATATTTAGTAAATAAAATGAAGACTATACATAACTTCCAAAGTAATACCTTAATACTTCACTTTGATATGATTAAAGGTCTTTGACCTTGGTGTGAACCTTGGGCGACGGGTCACGGATACGCATCTAAATCTATTAAGAAGGAAGGATTAACTGGAAGCGATGTCTCCGCTCACTGTTCATTATCCGAAACATTAAATAAACTATATTTAAACAGGATTTAACGTTTACTAAAACCGTCTTCGGCTCGTGGGCTCGGTGGTTTATAAGCCCGTTTTATAAGCCAAAGGCTACGGGTTCAAAATTGGATAGGTGCCAAATTAACTTTCAATGTTGAAAATGAAAATATTAGAATGGAAGGATCTAGAAATCTAGGCTATCTACATTCTGTCTGTTACACATTTTTTGGTTTTGATTTAAAAAATATTATTGTTAGAAATCTATCCAAGAAAAATATAATTGTAGTGTTTGTTTGTAATGACAAGTACATAGAAAAGTATATACAATACATAGAACAACTTTTTTTTTAAGTTTTTGTCTGTCTGTCCGGGCTAATCTCCTAAACGGCTGGACCGATTTTGAGGGGACTTTCACTGACCGATAGCGGATGTTATAAGGAGTAACTAAGGTTTTATTTTAGAAAAGTATAAGGGATCAGGCGGGCGAAGCCGCGGACGGCAGCTAATTTTAGTATTATATTTTACTTTCAAATACATACCTCTACAATAGACTTGGGCACCCAAGTGCAGCAAACAAACAACCTCTCCCTCGTTGATAACTTGAAGCACACGAGGAATGCGACGGTCAGTCTGACTGCCAGACAGACAAACAGAATGCCGAACCCCACTAGCATCACTTTCGATATCTGCGACTGTATCTGCAATAAAATACGTCACATTACCTATTAATTTGTATTTATAACAGTGATATAATATCGTCAGACATAATTTGTATTATCAGAAAGCGGGAACAACGTTTAAATGGCGTCATTATTGTAAAATTAAATATTTTATCAATTAAACGCTTGATTTATGGTTTCATAAATGATTGTCTCGAAGATAATCGCAGTTTGAAGTCATGTTTTGATGTTAAACAATCTTTTTAGCAAGATTGTTTGTCATTTTAATTTTATATATCTTTTACATTAATCAGATTTAAATAGGTAGGTACCTGAACGTGAATTGTAGGTATTTCTGACTGGACTGCGATATTCATGGAAAATTGCAAATTGAACTTTATTCCTAAAGAATGAAAGCTCTATTACGGATGATCGATTGAAGTGTGTGTAAAAAATAGACGCCTTGTTGAGAATATGAAGCCGGAAGGAAATTTAATTCGTAAACCTTTTGCCACTGGCATATTAATATATTTCAAGAGCGTCTATTTACCTAAATCAATTTAACAAGCTTCTGTAAATAATCAATATACGTACCACGAAAAAGGTTCCAGTGTAGGCGAAGAGGGCCGGCTCGACCGCTGACCACATGACGCGGTACGTGGTGGAAGCGGGGTTGTTGTTCAGTTTCCAACCGGCCTTCGCCCAGTGCCGCGCTGCTGTGGCGTTGCATGCCAGGACGGCTATACCAGCTGCGACCATGAATAATAAGGGTTAAGATTTAATTTGAGAGGATTTCTTAGGAACTGGCCTCGCCCCTAAATATGTGTGTTAAATAGGACTAATATAAATAGTTTTGTAACAAGAAAAGAAAAAAAAATTATACTTTTTTTAATAAAGCCTTCAAAAATAATAATAGAGCAGAACCGACAGACGTCCTGCCCAAACGTTAGCTTGCCTATTTCCTAGACCTCGATCGCAGCGCCACCTGTCTGGTCCCAACTGCTAATCTAAACCATCCACAGACCCAGTCAAACACAAAAAATAACCTTCAAAATCATTCCAGCCATTTAGGAGTTCAGTGACATACATAATATGTATATTTTAGTTATCGGTTGAATATAGTATTAAAGATTTATTTTTATTGCAATAGAGTTGAGAATAAAATATTAAAGCATCATTTACTATTTAAATTAGGAAAGTCGCCAAAACTCATTACCAATATTTGCACAAGCCTTATCACGAAATATTCTAATTATTGATGACTCACACTCAGCTGACTTTAGTCGACAAAACATTTTTATTGTTTGTTAAATAAAATGTCGTAACTCTTTACTCTTTTGATCTTCAAGAAAACAAGGCTTTGGTAAACATTTTAAATGCACATTTACATAAAGATTCAGAGCTTGAGTCCCGGGTTTTCTAAAATATTATGTTTTCTCGTGATATTAAATCACTGAAATGAAAGATGTTGCAAAGACCGAGCTGGCATGGGAAAAGTCAGCTGTTCGAGGCACAGAAAATAAGGTAGTAACTCAACTAAAACTATCACAAAGTATTTTATTAGTTTTATACGAGGTACTTAAATGTTTGAGACATTTTAGCGAAGGTCAATGTTAGAAACTCTCACTTTCACGTATTTTTACATTTAGATTGAACTAACGTCGTAGAAATGCGATAAAAGCTACATACACACACATACATGATTGAAAGTTCCGCTGAAATTATACTGCAGCACTCGGTGAGTTTATTTATTTATTTATTTATTGAAAATAGGTACACCAACAGCATATATAGTACATTCAATATAATATAGTTAGTGAGTTATCGTATATCCTTAGGCCTTGTACACACACGTTTTTTTACCGTGAAAAACTACGGTTTATTCGCCGTGTGTAGGCACAGTCGTCAGTGTTGTATGGACCAATATGAAAGCTTGTTGACAGAAACGTTTATTTTCTACGGGACAGTTTATATGCCAAAGCGCAATGAAACTGTGGCGTGTACAAAGGGCCATATTGCAGCTTATTTGCATTTGAAAAAGAAACATGGTTAGAAGACCACCTATTTTGTAACACGGGAATGCATTTTATTATGTACTCGCTTTAACGTAACACCTTCCTGCGTTGTATTTCAGAGTTACGAAATTCTCATGGGCTCTCAAAGGTCATATTTTCGCCTAGACGGTATCTCTTTGTACTTAATTACTATTTTTGTTAACAAAGAGGTTGATATCCTGTTTCTAACGGACAGTCGTCCCACTATTATAAAGATGTATTAGGTTCAGAATATACAGACTAAGACTACGGCTTCTCCGGTCGTGCTAGGAGTCTGTTGTTAATGCATCATTGAACGATAAAACTGGGTATACGGGCAAATATTATTTTAGTGGTAGTAGGATAGTTAACGATAGTTACAAAGTTAGTTCCTGTCCCTATATACCTACTTAATTACTATCTGCATTTATGTATCGAGATTCAACACATTTTGTCATTCTTTTGGTCGTATGAAAATTATGTAACCTTTTTGGTGACATTTATAATAAAATAGCCTTAAATAGGTACTGGCTGCTTCATGTAAAAAAAATAATAATATTATGTCAGTAGTTTTATTCTTAAATCTTACTTTTTTACAAGGCTTTTTTGTTGTCAGCCTGTTTCAAACCGTTGTTATTATTATGTGATATCCTAATATTATATTTTAGTGATTATTAACTATTTCATATATTATAATAACATTGAATGGTACTGACGTATTCGAAGCATGTCTCATAATTCCGAATTCAATTAGCGGCGCCCGTATGCAATCCGTTACCTAATAACTGGTTCAGACCTTTACATCTTCTCGACAGGATAAGGATTTCAAACTAGAAGTAATTACTTACGATATATTTCATACTGTAGTATTGAGTTGTGCACAAAAAGCAAATGCCTAAAAAGGAATACCTACATGTTTAGTGTAAAACAGTGACATAATTAGTTCTAAGTTAGTGTTTTCTAGTTAGTGAATATTTCAGTAGGTAGTCAATTTAGTGAAGTTTTAATCTGGGTATAGCAGAAACTATCGTCCTAATTGGTATGTTGAACCTTTTTAATCTCTGTGATTTTCCTACAAAATATTATAATAACGTCACATATACTTACGTGCTGACGCAATAAAATTAAAGTTTTTCTTATGTAAACATAACCTAAAGCAAGTAATAAAGGACCTAGGCTCTAGCCCTTTATTATAATATTATTATGATATTATTATGATAATGTTGTACTGGATTTGATTTGAATTTAGAACCTCAACTAAAAACCGTATGAAAACTTGTACCATAAATCCTTATTAGTTTATCTTTTTACCATCCGCATGAAAATTGGACAATTTTCAAAAAAACAAAAAATAACATAACGAGACGTGTTATCCAAAAACTCTTGCATAAGAACACAAAGTTCGAAAAATGGGCGTTTCTTCGTCTTGAGTGATCTTGAATCACTCGCGCCCTACTAGGATACTACTACTACTCAGGATTCTAGTCCTACCTCCCTCGCTTCGCTTAGGAGTTAATTCAGTCTCCACGCAGCGCTCGAGAGCTCTAGAATCTTTCGTTGCCTTCGGGATTCAAATTAACAGCCGTGCCATTAAGATACTGCTTTACCCCCTAGGTGAATAATCTACTATTAAAATGGATGTCTTGAATCTGTAGAAAGGAAACCATACTTCACTTGACTTGAATTCTACAGCTGTTGTTTTATTTTGGTTGCGATGTGCGAAGTTTTACTGCGTCCTTAAGTAAGGGTAATGTTATGATTAGAGATCGCAAATTGACATTGGAATGATAAAAATATATAATATATAATAATGGATATTTCACACAACGCCATATAGTCCCAAGCTAAGCAACCTAATGCTTGTGTTATGGTAACGAGATGGCTGATAAACTACTTATATACATACATCAATTTATCATTTACATCTGATTGTACAATCAGTACACAGAAATCGATCCTTGAATCGCTGGTTTTTTATACAAAAGTCCATTCCATAATAGGCAACCCCTCAACTTTAGGTAAATATGCATACGATTATCCGATCTCTAGGTATGACTGTGAAAAACCGAATAGCTGCTCAAGTGACCAGCAGACCGCGGAAGTTAGTGGCAATTTTTTATTAGATTTTTTGGCAACACGCTGCTTTCATCTGTTTTGTAAATAGCAACAGGTCGCTCCTATTATGTAGATTTCGTTTTTTCGTGTGGAAATTTTTATACATATTAACACGTCACGTCAATACACGACAGGGCAACAAGGAGGGGTAGTTATTTCAGTCTCGTGTTAAATAAGCTACACGTTAGGTAATCCAACATAGCACTCCTGGATCCGTGTTTTCTGCTGGATCAATCTGGACAAATCTGGAAAACCGTGACAGTGTAAAGTGTTCCATCCTTCTTTAACGCCTTTTTTTAATAAACATTTGCAATGATTCCTAATATCGTTTATTACTCACCAATTTGAATAATTATTCAAGCAGCATCGAATATGCAATAACATCACTACATCCATAAAACCGAAAAAGAACAACTAACCTGTGCCACCCCACCCGAACTGCGTGGTTATGAAGCTGGCGAATAGCCCGCCAATCACGACGAAGAGCACCCTTAACTCCGTGACGTAAGCATCTCGTGAGTGCGGCATGAACTTGGCGAGGCTGCCCCAGATGGCGCCAACAACTGCGCCCAACAACAGCGCACACGCCGCCTGCAACATCCAAAAGTTAGACGACGTTCTACCCAACTTATTAAGATAACTTTGTGCCCTTCGGTATTTCGAAAGATTAGGGTTACCGAACTGCTAAGATTTTCCGGTGGGCAGTTGGATTGGTTTTCATTTACTGCATTTTTGGGTTTAAATTTAAAAGTTCTTCTGCTAATATGTTTTAAGTTGCAATTATAAACGTTGGGAAAAAATTAACAAGTAAATTAATTGGAAAAGTCCACGTTAAGATCGATAGTAGTTCTTGTACTGTTTTATAGTTCTATTACAATAGTTTATTTGCGGTTACTACACAAAGTCAGTACAACTTACCCTAGCATAGCGGTAAGCATCATCACCGTCGTACATGATAAAGCTGTGGATGACGCCGAACACGCCAACACTGAGAGCTGTGTCGGTCCCGCCCGCAGTACATATCAACTGAGGCCAGTTCTGACCCAGGTTCTTGCCGGCAGTCAGTCTTGTCACCGTCGGCATCAGGATGGGACATGAAACTGAAGCGTAGATCGAGCCTAGGAGGAAACCTGAGGAGGAAAGCTTTGCGTTAGAGCCTTCAAACTTTATGGATAATATCTAATATTCGGTGTGACATATCAAATGAAAGGGCTTAGGGTCTCAAGTATATATTTTTTTAATTCAAAATAAATAGTTTTGAAGTTATTTAAGACAATTCCACCTTATAACCGAAAAAAACATAGGATAAAACTGGATTTTAGTTCTATACGTAAAGCCTACAGGAAAATCTATATAAGAAACCTTTTATAGGGATGGGAAATCATCAAATGACTCCTCAAACTAAGAAGCCTATGGTCTTAAAATAACATAGTAGATATTGATATTATCATGTTTTTCAACTACGATATTAAGTTTGTTCTTGGGATAAATTCATCCCAACTACGGTTACTGCATTGTGCCTGGTCCAACAGTCTCTACTGTTGGACTGTTTCACAATTCTAATTAGCATAATAATCAAGAATAATCACGAAAGGTCTATTTATGAATTTGCTTCGTTATTACCAATATCTTTAGCAAAACAATTAAATTGCTACATCTAGGTACATGATACATTGGTTTTCACATTCGTTTCTTTGTTTCTTTTTTACAGAAGCAATGAGACGAATCGTCATGTTTTCCAAAAAGAATAAAGGTTAGAACGAAATATTGCGACGCATAAAAAACTAAAGTACTTAGGTATCTATTATTTTTTTATCAATTACTATATGGCTTTCGTTTAAACTGATGAAATAGAAATAAAAAGGATCACAAAGAGAATTGTTGTATTCCGAGAACACATTTTTTCATGCAAATAAAGAGTTTAACAAAAAATAGGTATCATAAAGGTATCATTGAACTGTACCTTGACACTTTTCCCTTACAAAGATAAATAATTGCTTGGAAGCGTAAACGTTAACAGAGTCAAGCTTCAGTGAGCACTGGTAATATTATTCAGCAAATATAATTTACTTATGTAAATTGAAGGCATGTTTACTGTTTCATATTTTACGCAAACGCGCGTACGATAAAAATCGAATATAATGAAACCATTGTAGTATCAGCGGATGCATGTCCATGTTGGTGGAGCGCGAAGTACATAGGGGTTGGGTAAATAAGAGCGCGAAAGTAAAACAAAAAGTCGTCGTTGGAAACTTTTCGCTTTGATGTTTTGTCCGGAAAATCGGGCAGGGTAGGTACTCGTAATTACAGGTGTGCGCACGCAGCGGCCTGGTAGCGGCGCTGTGGCGTGGCGCTGGCGTGGCGGCTGCAGCGTTTCTCAATGGCGCGCTCCACGCTACACATCATACGGCGAAAATGCATTCAAATCTTTTGCAATACAGGTTCCGCACCAGAATTTATTGAATTGGCTTTGTACCGCGCACACACCGCGCTCCATTGTGTTCAGCGTTCGTGACAAATTTTATTTTATTACACGGTTTGAGGTGTTTCGTGTTTTATCGAACGATAGTTCGCGGTTTTTGTGGGCTTTTTTTTTTTTCTTTTTTTTTTTTAAGGCTGGGAAATCATCCAATGACTGCTCCCGCTCTGGGTGGAGCGGAAGGGAGTGTCAGACTCTTACTGACTAAAACCCATCCATGTTCCTTCCGTAGCCCTTTATGTTCCGGGGTAGCGGTAACCCTTTCGGACAATCCCGCTTACCCGGGACAATCCCGCTTACCCGGGTTTTTGTGGGCTAACGTTGATTTTTAATTTATTTGTCGCGTCGACTTGCCGCTTGCTAATAAATGGGCTGGGACGTTTAATAACGGACGATGAGAGCGTTGATTTATCAGAACTAATGTGTGTCACGTTTTTCTATAAATAGAATAGTTTAAAAGACATTACTGTTTGCATCTGCTATTGAACATTATTGAACCTCGGCGAGACACGGCTACTCTTATCCATTGTTCTATGAAATCGGATACAAAATATATATGCTACTAATAGATAAGTCCAACAAAGGCTTTTGTTAAACAAAAAGGCTCTTGTTGGAAATCCTGGAAAAATGAGCGCTTTGACGTTGATATTCTGTGAATAAAATAGAAAGCAGTGTGGTCCTCGATTCAGTAATGGACTGGATATTCTCAAATTGTGGATAGTTTCAAACGTCTACTGAAAGTTTACCACGGGTAGGTGATTTACCTACCTTTAGCTAAGTTGTATTTAAACCAATATGTCATGCTTAAAATAAATAGTTATTATTTTATCTGTAATAGATTTTAATTAATATGACAACACATACGAGTATCTTTTTGTATTTTATTTACTCTAGGTTTGCAGTAAGGCTACCAACAGCGTCATAATGTAAGCAATTAATTCAAGATCAAATGAATTACGTACTTTCTCGTAGATCCTCTTTCCTTTAATTTCACACATACACAAGTATACGAAGAAGACATGAATAACAGCCTTCATTTGACTCTCCCACAATTTCATACTTAACTAGGTAGATATATAGAGTGACTTGATAATTAGGGTTTGCTTGCAAATTGAACACGCAGTGAAGGGTGCAATGTGCTTTGTTCATGGATAGGATCAGTAGCGTAAATACATTATTACACAGAATAATTTAAACGTTTGGTAAATTAATGAGGCGTTATGGTCTCCTGTTCGCAAGCGCTTATTCTGAGTAAGACGTTTTGGGTTCTATTTCCAGAGTGTTATTAGGTTTTTCCAATTGAAACATTCTCAGTAGCAGTCCGGAATTAGGATTTGTACCCGGTTTATGGCAATAGGCTCGCCCCTCTTTTTTTTATAATTGGCGAGATGCACTCACATTTAGCCTCCTATGGGTATCGACACATCTGCCTAACCCTTCAGGAAAACGACGCGTGATGTTATGTTATGTATACAATAGAAGCTTTTTTTATTTGAGGGTGGGAAATCATCAAATTACTCCTCCCGCTCTGGGTGGAGCGGAAGGGAGTGTCAGGCTCTTACTGACTAAAACCCATCCATGTTCCTTCCTTAGCCCTTTATGATGCGGGATGGGAGAGAGAAAGGTCCTCCCGTCCCAGCCGCCGCAGGAGACGCCCCGGGCGTCGGGAGCCACGTGACGACTCCCGGCCACCGTAGGCGCGGGCCTGCGGACGGTGAGTAATGGGTGACTCACCGCCCGATCAGCACCAGACCCGTGCCGTACGGCGCGTATATGTTCCACGCGCGCCTCAAAGAGATGTCAGCATATGAAGGGGCCACTCAGGGCCAAGCCTGCCGGGTAAGCGGGATTGTCCGAAAGGGTTACCGCTACCCCGGAACATAAAGGGCTACGGAAGGAGCATGGATGGGTTTTAGTCAGTAAGAGTCTGACACTCCCTTCCGCTCCACCCAGAGCGGGAGCAGTCATTGGATGATTTCCAAGCCTTAAAAAAAAAAAAAGCCTTTTATGATCCGGGGTAGTAGTAACCATTTCGGACTATCCGCTTAGTATAATAGAAGCTAGCAAGGACTTATGAATTTGTATCCTGATATTCGCAATAAGCTTATTTTATTTGTTACGTTTTCACTAGTGGACGAGTAAATGGCTTTTATAAAGCTAATATTTCAGTACGCATAAGCTTTAGTTCTGATCCTGGTATCCAGTTGGGTGTCCTTCAAAAAGACTGGATGTAGACCTTGTCAACCACAACATAGAAATTTCAACCCAAAATAAACCTAGCAAAGAATAGGTTTTTCAAATCTAGGTGCTATAAGTTGTTAGAATCATACCCCAAAGCCAGGGATATCCGAGCAGCAAGTTCATGCAGACAGCAATGGTCACGACCTCAGCCGTCCAGGGCAGCACTCCAAGCGAAGCCACTTGCTGCCAGTTCGTTTTCATATAGCTCAAGTTCCAGCCCAGCGATCCTTTACCCAAAATTATTACTGGGTATATTTTTCTGCAACAAATTATTACGATAAACGTAGGAAAATATCACATCACACAATTATCAACTAGTATTATCAAGGCGATAGTTTGTTACTCTTTCACGCTCAAACAGTTGAATGGATCTGAATGAAATTTGATAGATTATATTCTGCATATATATTCAGGACGTAGCACATAAGATATTACTTAATGCTGGTGGTACTTTCCCGTGTTTGTATTCATGTTTTAAAGGTAAGCAGTTTTGTAGGCGATGCTGGTTTTACGCGGGACAATAGTATGAGATTAAGTACCTACGTCCTATGTCCTATGTCCAGCTTTCCGTCTCTCGGTTGAAATGATGATGAAGTATGTATGAGTACTTAGCTGCCATTGCCAGCTTGATCAGTATTGGATATAGGCATGCTGTTGGTTCAAGATGATGGCCTATGGTCACTGCTCAAGTATTAAAGTATCCATTGTAATGAATAACTTTTTTTTTAATTGTATTATAATTGGCTACAGGCATTTGCTGTACTATCCTAACTTTTCCTGATATTCATTAAATATGTAATTTAGCTCACCTCATAAACCCATCAATTTCCGTGTAGTGTCGCATGTCGAGGTATCCAATATTCCGCGCCGTGATGCCGGTTAAAATGGCCGCCAACAAAGGCGGGAGCGTCGTGGTCATCTGCAGCACTTCTCCGGTGGCCCAGGCTATAGCGGCCACCACTGCTGGCCTGAACCACCGCCCGTTCCAACCCCACTCCTCCCCGAATGCACACCATAGCAAGCCCCATGACGCCAATCCTATAAATTATTATAAGTTACAAACAGGAAAATATATTTTTTTTAAATCTTCTAAATTTCTAGCTATGAAATGATAAACCTATTGTATTTCGCTGCAATTTTTTAACTGTCGCATATTCGTATTGGTCCTAAGCTTTGTTATATCTTTGCTCAATTGCTCATGCACATGATACATTATTCAGTCAGATATTTATGCCAAAGCATAGGCATGAATTAAAAAGTTTCAAGCTTTTGTTCAACTTGTTACGGCGGCTTTGTTACGGCTTAATGGAAAATGCGATTGACCATAGTTTCTCCTCTATACTAGGAAATATTGTGAGAAATTTTACGACGACTACTAGGATTCTCATCATTCTAAGTTTTAATTGGGTATAAAAGCAATTGTTTTTATACTGCGTGACTTATAGAGTTGATTATTTAACGAATGGTGTATAAAATTGATAGAGAATCTAGGTAAAATAATGAAATTCTCGTTTTGTAGTCTTGATGTGGCTACGCAGTCACTTTCTGATCGCTTGTATGCATAGAAAAAGATGACAAATTCTATACAAGCATACTTTGTGCACGTGAGGATTATAAAGGAAATTAGTACCTAGTTATTTCTAGTTAGTAAGTTATTGCAAATATTCTTTGTGCGGTACTTATATAATGTCTACTAGAAGTCTTGTGAGAAGCGAATACATAATTATTTATCAAGAGCGGCAGTAACATGCAGTGACGAGTGGTTAAAGTTCACTGCTATAAATTTCTCACCGTGAAAACTATAAGTGAAGTGAGCTGTCAATAGTGTTAATGAGTAAGGTGAAATGAAAGTTCACTTCATTCACAATGGGAATTATACAGCCGGTCGAATCTGTAAATATCTCAGCGTAAAAACTTAAGTGAAGTGAGCTGTCAATAGTGTCAATGCGTACGGTGAAATAAAAGTTCACTTCATTCACAATGGGAACTATACAGCCGGTCGATTCTGTAAATATCTCAGCGTGAAAACTTAAGTGAAGTGAGCTGTCAATAGTGTCAATCCGTACGGTGAAATGAAAGTCCATTTCACTTCACAATGGGAATCATACAGCCGGTCGAATCTGTAAAAATCTCACTGTGAAAACTTAGGTGAAGTGAGTTGTCATTCCACCTAATGCTGGGGATTGACACTATTGACAGATCACTTTAAACTCACTTTACCCACATTTTCATGGTGAGATTTTTACAGAATAGCACTAAAGAATAGTCTGGCTTTACAAGTAGATAGTAGTTTTTCAAAATCACAAAGCAGTACTTACCTAGTAATAACAAGAGGAAATAATGAAGAAAAGTCCCAGTGGCTGCTGTGCATGCAGTATTTTCCTTTTTAACATCGACAATTACATTCTTTTCTGAACTATAAGTTAACGTTAATTCGGGCGTTCTGAAAATAAACGGAAAACAACATCGCTTATTGGAATATAATTGATAGAACCAATTAAATTGTTCGATGCAATTAAATTGATCACGCTGAACACTCACTCAGATTCTCTCATAACTGTACTTTGACGGCTCGTTATAGTTAGTAATAACGTGTCGTCTTCGCTCATACTGTTTAATTAGTGCAATCTAATGAGGCACGCACACTAAAATGTACTCACTTACGTTTTAAAGTCTTCGGTGTGTATGATATAGACACCCTTATCTAAGGTAGCCGTTGTGTTTTTATCTGAAAATTAATCATCTCATGTATTCTTAAGATCACATTGCTTTTTTAAATTTATTTTCGCTACTGTACTCTATTTATTCAGACGAATACTTTCTAAATAACGACAGTTCATGTGTAAGATTGTTGAAATAATTGCTCTTTGGAATTATTTTTCGATGTAAATGGTAAATAGATCTCATTACTGTGTAGGTATTTATAGTGAAATAATATACGTTTGTATCGGAATAACGATTGGGTGAAAACTGTTATTTGTCTAACGTTGTAATAAATGGAGTACAGTGTCAAAAATAACCTTGATGATAATTAAATACACGATCCCTCGTCGATATTATGTAAAGTAACCTACACATTTATACATAAAAAGCCTTAAAAAACTGGTTTAGACTATTAATAAAATGTCTACTTATTTAAAAAATTTAATCGCAGATAACTCTAGAAGCTATACGATATATTTATTCAAAATCGAACAAATTATCTACCTAAAGGGCAAGTATTGGATGATCAATATTCTACGTAATGCCTAGGACCCACTGTGATTGCCGATACGCATCAATCAACAGACGACAACGATTGCTTTGATTGGTCTCTATCTGTTATCATAAACATGTATAAACGAACCTATACAGCTGTTTCTTTATCTAAGAAACACACGACAAACAAAGAGGCGTCTATCAGACATCCTACAGAATCCTACTGCTACCGTATAAAAAAAAATATTTGTCAAACACAAGTACAATTTGCGTCACTGTAAATGAGAGCTTATCTCTGAGTACTTAGCGAAGATAATCATAGAAACAAATATTACTGAATTTAAAGCAAAGCTAACTGGGTGAAACAATCAGATTAATGTCTGTTAGCCTACTGAGGAACTGGATTAATATTTGTTTGGACCGCGTTGTGTAATTTCTGACCCCACTAAAATACGGTGGTTTTTATGTTTTTACGTTTGTAGGTAATTATGACTAAGTTCATTGTAATGTCACCTGACCCTAATTAATTAATTAATTCAAATCAAACTGACAGGAAAATGTTGAACTTTCCTATTGTTTGGCATTTAACCTCAAACGTTATTTGATTGTGAAATAACATTACAGGAGCAAGAGCGAAATGAATATAGAAAACCTATAGACAAAATGTGAAAAACAGAAAACTTCAATATTTCTTTGAGCTCTTCATGAACACGAGTAAAACAAATTAGGTGAAACCTTGGCATTAGTGTCAGATAAACCATGAACTTGAAAGATTTACAGTAACCACTAAGTATCTAGGTTCCTACTCTTGTGCAATCTTAAAACAATGGTACACAATCTTATCGCCCTTAAAGTGTTTCTTTACAGAAGGATTTGCTATATTTACCCTTTTTATCATCTTTACAAGTGTAGGTAATTTTCTTCTATGTACATTAATGAACTACCGTATCATCATCTGCATCTGCCTAGCCTTTTCCCAACTATGTTGGGGTCGGCTTCCAGTCTAACCGGATGTAGCTGAATACCAGTATTTTACATGAAGCGACTGCCTTTCTGACCTCCACAATACGATACCCCTTGGTAAGACTGGTTGTCAGATTTTCGGGCTTCTGTCAAAGATACACAAATGATAACCGGGACCAACGGCTTAACGTGCTTTCCGAGGTACGGAGGAGACTCGGTATGTAAAGGTGGTCACCCATCCACGACCAACCCCGGCAAGCGTAGCTTAACCTGGTGGATCGAACTGTGCGGCTGTTAGTACTTAGCCACGAGCTCTACTACTACTACTGTATCATTGAATTGAAAAGTACATTACGTCACATTGTGCATTAGGATGAAATCCGAGTCATCGACCCTATGAAAAACGCCAACGGCACTTTACGGTTATGCGGTAATTCGGAAAATTTCATTGTCCCAGATATTCATCGTAAAAATTCATACCACGTTCTGGATCCGGTTTTTCATGGCGCCGTTAACCGTTGAGAACTAGTTTTGACCGACAACATTTGAGGCAAAAGTTGTTTTAATTAGATTCGGAATTTGAGAGTGTAGTGGATGGCAGATTATAATTAGTACCTACACTCTTGAAATATCTTAGCATTAATCCCACAGGGTGCCAGCCACCATCTTTCTTATTTATTGCTTCACTTGAGGAAGAAATGCAGCTATACCTCTTTTTTAGCTTCATCTTTTTCCCACAATGAACTAATATTAGTAATACTGTACTCAGAGATAGCGGTATAGTCATCTAGCAAAATTGATCATGTAATCTGAGTGTGAATAGGTAGATACTCAGTGCAAACAGTTGTCGTTTTAATCTTTACTATATCGTGTAGTGATTTAATGATAAAATATAGTAAACTATACCTATTAAGATTGCTAGTTCCTTGATGATATAATACTCTTAATTATGTAAAAAA
This sequence comes from Hyppa rectilinea, assembly GCA_951799385.1. Taxonomy (NCBI): domain Eukaryota; kingdom Metazoa; phylum Arthropoda; class Insecta; order Lepidoptera; family Noctuidae; genus Hyppa; species Hyppa rectilinea. Next base: position 9,678,109 of record OX637306.1, on the reverse strand, counting down.
TACAGATATAAATAAAGAAATTTTACATAGGATGATACTTATGTAGTAGTGTGCTCCACTAATGTATGACTAACAAAAAAAGATATGCTTGTCTTCGTTTTTTTTTGAGCCGAGGGAAAATCCTCATGGATGTCCTCCGCCCTGGGGGGGCGGAGGGGTCTGTCAGACTCTTACTGACTAAAAACCACCCCGGGTGTTCCCTCTCAAACCTGCGCCAGGGGTCGCAGGAACCAGAATACTTCGGCAACACCCGGCTGATGCTTGTCTTCATGACCCAACTAGAGTTGGGGACCGCAGTAAGCAGGATATTGTTTTTTTTAATCCCGCCATTAAAAAAAAAGTATCTTATTAAACATACTTTTATTAATTAAATGTATCCAGTTAGTAATAGTTATACTTTAACATTTCTGTATAGCATTCCACGCAAAATGGCCTTAACGAACTACAAGCCAATTACTTAGATTAATACTCGTTCTCTTCTATTTGATAACTGTAAGTACTTATTTGGAGACGTTGTTTAAAGATAGGTACATACGCCAGCACATTCATACTAATAGAGAAGTATGGAAGAAGAAGACATGTTGCGACGACCCCAAATAAATTGGGATAAGGGCAGGAGAATGATGATGATGACATACGCCAGCACATCAAGCTATCCCTGACTGTCATATTTTCCCAATTGAAAATGAACCTTATGATTTTGTTATAAAGTTGAAAAACTATCAAAGAAATTTGAGAAATTGGGGTAACTTGATGTGCTGGCCTCTGTACAACGTCTTTCATGTTAAAAGAATGAGCACAGTAATATTTTAAAATTAAAAACCACTGACGCTAGCATTTCAATGCTTTTTAGAGTTCCATATATCAAAAGGAAAAACGGAACCCACATAGGATCACTTGCTCCTGCGTCTGTCAGTCTGTCAAGACCCTTTCTCTCAGGAACGCGTGGAGGTATTAAGTTGAATTGAATATCAAATATATAAGATGACTGGTAATTAATGACCGATATTTAAACACGTGATTGTGCAAAAAAAGTTTCTTTGGGAAAGTTGATTGGAATGATGAGTACAATCACGTGTTTAAATATCGGTCACTAATTACCAGTCACCTTATATAATTCTTCGGTTCCTTGGAGCTCTAAAAACATCAAGTTTCTAAGTCAAAAATTCAGCCATTTATGTGACATATTTTGCCGTTCACCTAGAATCATGAATTAAGCAAGGATCTATCAGCACGTGTAAAAGAAAAAGCCCGAGAATTGTTTATAATTGTAGTTTAATCATATACCTAAGATTTTTTTTAATGCGGTTACTAACTTATATTTGCAGTTGGAGAATTGACCGTGATGTATATGGATGTATGGGACAACATGATTTCCATCTGCATGTTTAAGTTTATTCTTGAGTTGCTCTTATTCATCCTTATTACGGAACCCTTCATTGTGCTTGGTCCGACACGTACTTGGTCGGTTTTTTATTAAGTTTTAACACGATGGGAACACGACTTTCCAAACCCTACAATTAATTTTGAGCGTTTGAACTTTTTTCGAATGCAAGCAGCCTCGAATTGAATGTGAACCATGTTGTCGAAAGGAACTGAATAAATGACGGAAATATTTTTTACTTATTATTGTGGCCATGATTGTTGGTAAAAGGTGGAAACTTGAGTGTTTTACAAAAAAAATACGTCATTTTTTTAACAGACGTATTGTTACCTAACTAAAACTGTTTTTTCTTAAAATTTAGAATGATAACAAATACATATGCCGTCCTCAGAATTCCAAGAAGTTTATTTATAGGTACCTAGTTAATTAGATACAACACCAATAACATTAACATAAAATGATTAATGTTGTCGATTTTCTGTTTAAAATTTAATTTAAACTGACTTGGAACAGTGGACTGCCTTGCATACTTTCTTTCACAAAACACCAGAAATTTACGCATAATTGTACTCCATTCACCCGCAAACACATCACATTCAGGTTCGCAGTCAGAAAGGCGTTGAGCATCTTCAAAGTACGACACACTGGGGATTTAGCTCTGGCAACAGTTTGGATGACGGTTGCGCAAACAGATTGTGCCAGCAGCGGCTCATTTGTTGGCTAACAAAGGTCATGAAACAACGGGCGGGCAATCCATAATATGTCCCCGTAAGATACAGGCTACTGTGAGCTGATCAGGGTCTGTTCTCACCTCCCATTAGTTAAATCCCTTTCCCTAAAATACAGTTGCTAGCGCTTAAGTAGGGAAAGAAATTATAGTTATAACCTTTGGAATAGCCATCTTAGAGAGGTTTTCTGTACGTTTCAAGCATCAGTGTTTAGGTTGCGCTATGAAGGTGCCAGAAACAGACACAGGAGTTCAGTTTGCTACGAACCAGCGTGGTTTCTAAAAGTAAGATAGCGGTCGAAAGTAACCTAAGTCCTTTACGTTGGTGACACGAGTAGTGACTTCACTACCAACCCAAGCTACTTTACTTGACCTAAAAAGATATCTCAGATACGCATTTACATAAAATTCGCATTTAATCAGCAGGAAAACAATGTGACATAAATATGGTATTTAACCATAAATATCTAAGATTTATCTAACGCGTAATTTTCCACGAACACACAGAAGGAAAAGGATACCGCGAAATGCAACAAGTTACTAATTAGTTCTTGGACAAGGCATCGGTAACTAAGCCCTAAATAAATTTACAGCCAGTTCTCGTTGGCTTGATGCTCTTAATCAGTAACCAGAGAGAATTCAAGATATTCCTAGTACTGCAATAACTTGAGTGGTTGACCACAACGTTAACAAACAATTGTAAAGCCGTCAGTCCGCCAGTTTGCCATCGCTTCAGGCCGAGGAATATTCATATAGTTCATCCTGCACCTTAATATTGCATATTGGACATTTATCCTCTGCAAGGTATAAAACTGATTCCAAATAAAATGCAAATGGACCATGTTCAAATAAATAAAATAGCCGACGTATATTGGTTTTTCACAAATCCAATAGTGGTGTGTTATAACACGGTATTTGAAATTCGTTGATGCTGGTGGCTACGTTATTCTAGGTGATAACAAAATTAAAAACAAGACGGTTAAATCGCATAAAATCCGACAAACAATAGTTTTTAAATAAATTGTATCTCGAAATTTGAATCGTGATGAGACCCTCGTCTTTATGGCCAAATATCCTAGTCAACGTAGATGGAAACCATAGCGTAACCCAGAACCCTTCGTTATGGAAATCCATGGGAAAGCTTATGTAAATCAGTAGACCTCTCAGGCTATTATGGTTACGGACTTAATAACCATAACTGTAACAAAATTTCCAACGTTAACTTTATATCTACACTGTGTCATAAAATTATAGGTGATAATAAAATGATCATGATGAAGATATTTGGTGACGAAGAAATAATATCATGACGATTGTAGTAGCGCAATGACCAATTTGTCGTCAGCTGGAGTGACTGGAGTTTGATCAGTGAACAGTGATAACAACCCGTAAAGATATGTACAGACGCCAGCACATCAAGCTATCCCTAACTGTCAAATTTTCTCAATTAAAAATGAACCTTATGTCTTTGCAATAAAGTTGAAATACTATCAAAGAAATTTGACAGATTGTGGTAACTTGATGTGCTGGCCTCTGTACACACATATCTTTACGGGTTGTATATCACGATGTTTGTTGCTAATCTGCTTTTTATTTAAAAGGAAACCGTGACTAAATGATTGACTGATCTTTATACACATAGCTCAAACCACTGAACAGACTGGACTTTAACTCGGCACACAGATAGTTATTCGGTCGTAGGCATCTGTTACGAATGGAATTTTGAAATTTCAGTCCCTAAAGGGGTGTTGTAACGGTTCAAATTTGTATGAAGAAATCATGTTATTATTTCCTCGCGAACGATGTCGCGGGCAGAACCTAGTCTGTAAATAGACAAAGGTGGAATGGGAACGAAAAGATCACCTTAATCACCGTAATTGAGAAACGGAATGGTGATTGCTGAATGTTAATGAAGGTGCAATTTATCTAATGCTGATTTCCATCCTTTTTACCTGCGCTCGCGGCTTTGTAGGTATGTGGAATTCCTCGTATCCTTGAAGCATCCAACGGCTGAATGGATGTTAATACATTAGGTATCTATTACCTTATCTACATCCAGCAATTATTACAGGCTAGGTTTTGTTTTCATAAAATCAAAATGGCGGATTATAGATGTCAATTAGTATTTTCTTGGAAAACAATAATAATAGTAGGTACGAATGTGGTGGCATCAAAACTGAGACTGAACAAAAACAGTTGCATCGAACTGTTTGAAAAGTGATGTTGTTTTGAACTGTTTTGCTCCATTCGGATTTATTTTAACAAACACGAATCGACAATAATGATCCCGCCAATGAGTAAGTTTACGTCAGGTCATGGCGAGGACGGCTCATGAAAAGTTGTCTATAGTTTGCACGCTATGGCATTAACAATTGCCGCGAGACACATTATTTTATGCCTTGATGAGGATTGATGTACCTACTGTTCTATACATTGTTCAACAAATTAAAAGTTTAATGCACGTGTAAAATGAGTTCGTTGATTTCGTTCGAAAGATTGGAGATTGGAAATAACAAGCATAAAAATAGCCTATAATAATCTAACCTATCTTAAGGATTAATCAACTTGATTATAATCACGAAGGTAAACAAAGTAATGCATTATTTGGTTCTATCAGAATCGCAGTATTATAAATTGATTTTAATTAGAGCGTGAAGATGTCAAGAACTTCAGTTGAACGGGAAAATGGCTTCTGGTTTCTCAATCAGACGAACCAATGAACTGAAGAAATAGATACCAATCTTCTTGAAAGAACATAGGTAAATAGATGAAACTAATATCATAGTTAATTATTAAGCGTCTAATTGTCAACGTCTCAATGTAGGTAAGTAACATTGAGAGACATTGATTCCGCGTTGCTATGTACGTAAAACGTGGCCTACATTATTATTGTTTTAAATAGCTAGTTCTACTCGTGTAGGCACACTTTATATGGGCGACATGGCAATTAATTACAGTGGCGTCTTCATTTATAACCAGTATTGTACAAAATTCAAGACGGCAAAATGAGACATGTCAAAATTGATATTAATATTTCAAACGTTTGTTATTTTAAAGGCTGTTTTTGTTTAATTAATAAGTAGCTACTGGAAGTATTTCAGTTATTTCGTGTGTGTATTTTATTCCATTCATAAAATAATAATTTAAAAAAAATGTAATGTAATGATGTATGATAAAAATACTTAAAAAAATAAAATAAAACTTACTTTCTGTCATTTTGTTTAAAAATTAAAGCGTCGCTCACTTGTATTTTCCAAAAAATAAAACTTAATAAAAACTGTGGTTCAGTAAACACGGACAATGTTGGCCAGGAACATGGTTCATGTGGTATTAGCTGTGAGTACGTCGAGGCGAGCGTCGCGGGTAGCAGATCGTGCTGCCTGCGGGCACGTCACACGCACCACCAATAAATACCCATTATTATCATTTAGCTACGTAATTTTCACTACTGAATAAAGATTGCAACTGATATTTCAAATTGTCCGATTATTCGTGGCTAACATGTAGAGATGCATGTCACACTATCACTGTACTTCTTATCTGCTTGCACACGTTTTTTTTAAGCACAACATGTATTAATTGCAAGGTTTGTGTCTCACTGCGAGCCTTGTCAGGCTATTAAAAAGTCCCTACATCACAATGTCACCATCACTATGAGAGCTGGGAATCATTAAGGTTAGGTTTGCTGAGCTCTTTGTCATGCGAAAGTTCATGACGGACTGGGAACTAATCAGTGACATCTGAGAAACACCATACTTGTTATAAAATCTCTATTATATACTGGTCATTAGTGAACTGGTGTAGCCGGTAAAGAGATTAATTACTTTATTTTAATTAATTATGTTTCTTACGTATGAATTCATTTTAACTTACTTAATGGGTTTAGAAAGCATTCCTGGTTTAGGTAAGTGTCGATCCATCGTATAAGTATACCGGATATTATGGTTTAACTCATAGATATCTATTTCTCATAAAACTAACTATCACAAAAAAAATATCTTGCATTCATTGATCAATTACAACATACGCGTTCATTTTAATTACTAATAAATACCGTTTCGGAAATAATGCAATTAAGCATTTATGAATTTAAACCAGAGCTGAAATGAGTGAAATTTTCAGAAATCTGATTCAGTTTTGTTTTGTTCTTGTTCTCGGAATACCTCAGTCCGGTGCTGGGTAGCGGATTCTTATGAAGTCCTTTTCATATCTACCATAACTTCATTAATATGAAATTAATATTTCAGGAAACAGACTGATATTTCTCTTCCTTACATAAATATGACTTTATTTATTTGTTTACTTTGCGGAGTTTTAATATGAAATGGGAAACTACAAATTCTGGTATAACAGATTCCAGTAAACGAGGAAAAATTCTCTACGTTACTAACATTACATAGTTAATTATTTTAAGTATCTACAGATAGTTACGTCAGAGATGAGTATGACCTACTATTCGTAATTAATTTAAACCTCATTACTCTCATATTTCAACTACGTTTGTATTTTTTTTATGAATATCACAGCAAAGAATAAACGTTTGCGTAATCTATTGCGACATTAGTGAATGTGGATACTAGAGGCTGGATTCCTCTATGCGATCAGCAATCAATCACAATCTGCCTAGCCTTTTCCCAACTATGTTGTGGTCAGCTTCCAGTATAACCGGATGTAGCTAAATACCAATATTTTAATGGAGCGCCCATCTGACTAACTGTGTTCGGGCGTCTCCGGGAATCATCGGCTTCGGCAACTCATTGTAAACCCTATTTTAGAGATTATAATTATTACATTAACTACAGTCCACTGTTTTAATTGAAGTCCTGAGATAGGTCCCTAACAAACTGGGTAATACGATACCTCTTGGTAAGACTGGTGGTTAGATCCTCGGTCTTCTGACGAATTGTAACGGCTGTCAAAGATCTACGAATGACAGCAATGACACGAACGTTACGGTCAGCAATTGCTAGTAATGTAATTGCGGCAAATAAATTTTATTTTTGATCAACCCTCTGATCTGATGCATATAGACAACGTGTATCAGAAACGTTTGTGAAACACGCTATAAACCTAGTTGCGTTTTGCCTGAAAAAAATTGGCGCATTTGGCTACAAAAAGCTACGAAGTTAGCTTTCCTATTATTTTAAATCTCTGAATATCAACCTCCATGCGCCTGTAGGTGAAAATGTTGGCATAGTTCCCAGATTTACTATGGTAAGTTGCAGGAAAAAGTTTTGGGACACTTGAAATATTGAAATATCTATGTCCCAAAAACATAATAAATACGTTTGTGAAAACCAACGATATATTTTTAGCATTTCTGCTCATGCAATGGAACTCTTTAGAAACTTCAAAAGGTATGTTGACCTTCAGTAATATTTCGTTTACTTATGATATAATCCTCCCTCGTCATATGATTTTCATTTGGATTAAATTGTATGACTCAAATCTATACCTACTGGTAATTTGGAGGTGCAAATTTTTTTAAGGTTGTGAAATAATCATATGACCCGTCCCGTTCTGGGTGGAGCAGAAGGGAGTGTCAGACTCGTACTGAATAAAACCCATCCATGTTCCTTTCTTAGCCCTTTATGTTCCAGGGTAGCGGTAACCCTTTCGGACAATCCCGCTTACCCTATTCAGTGGCTGGGTTGAAAAAATCGAGCTCATTCAATGCAAGCCCTAAAAACTTCAAATGCCAACAGCATTTGAAGTTTTTTAATAGATACCCTTTTTTCAGTTTTTTAGAATAATTCTTTAATTCAGCGAAGTTCGCCGCTTATTAAATATTCATGGGTATTTTTTTAGGATGGTTAACCTAACAAGGTAAACCTATAGGTGAAGGTGCCGGTAGTGTAAAATAAAGGAAGTGTTTTAGATAAATACATTATTTATTGAACATCTATATACTGGATTGAGCTCGTCGTATTGTTTCGTCGGACGATGTTCGATGACACCGGCGGGGATAATGTCTGCGTGCGGTAGAAATCTGGAAATGTAAAGAAATGGTAATTATTAGTAGGTGTCAGATACTTGATTTGAGGTTACATGAACTCTTAAGGTAATGCTACACTGACTACCACGAAAACATTCACAAAATCCTTACAACATTAGGGATTTTTTTTTGAGTGTGCGAAATGATTTCTCGTGCTCTGGGTGGAGCGGAAGGGAGTTTCAGACTTTTACTGATTAAAACCCATCCATGTTCCTTCCTTAGTGCTTTATGTTCCGGGGTAGCGGTAACCCTTAAACATCATTGATAAGCTTATATTTATCGATCAAAATGCTTATATGAAAACACTTCTTAATCAAAATTACTGAATTCGACACACGGAACTCCAAAATCGTAATCTTTATTCTTTTAAGAAAACGGTATCGAAACCGTTTATTCATGGAACCGTAACGTTTTTATCAGACTGAGGTCACGGCCGAGGTAATGGTTTCGAACAAACCAAGCAAGGCGATAAAAAAATTACAACAAGACTATTCAAACAGTGGCCGATTATAAACGAAGTCAATGTATAAGTAAGGATGATTTATCAAAAAAATATAATGTCCACATTTCTGTCTATCTCAACTTAACAAAACGAAAAGATTTCTAAAAGGTTTTGTGAAAATATTTTAAATTAAACATTCTCACTCGCAACTGGGATACCAGTTGAAATAAATGAAAAATAAAGTTTGTTATTTATGGAAACTCCATAAATTAACTAAATCATATCGCTCGGTTCGGAAAACGGCATTGTTTTTTTTTTTTATTTAATCTTTTTTTTTAATCCTTTTTTTACGGGTGCTTTTGGCGTTCTGCAATGTTCTTAATTTTAACATGAATAATGACCAGTATTTTGTAACCATATTTTATTAAAAAGAGTATCTATCGTGGAGTTTCTAACCCGTACTTCTCCGTAGATACCTACTACGTTTTGGAATGGGCCACTAGCTTCAACTTTCTGACTGACCGACCCCTTGACAATTCAAAAGTGCCTATGATTGGTGTAATTGAAATAAATTGTTGGAATTTGAGCTTTTAAATCAAAATTCACTATGAATAAAAGTTTCAGAAATACACACATCAAAAGTGTCTAGGGATCAACATATATTTTTGCAATAACTTTTCTCTTGATTGATATTAATTTAAATTTTCTTTAAGGATTTATCAAATAAAGTGTTTTCGTTTGTCACAGTAACGATAAACCAAGTCACCTTTGCATTAATAAAGAAATTTGCCATTTTCCTAATAAAGGGATTTTTGACATTTGAACCACTAACATTAAAGTTCGAAAAAAAGACTGAAATAACAGTTTTCTTTAAAATTTTATTGGGTAACTTAAACAATTAATAATCCGTGTTTCTACCGCGAACACTAACAACACAAGAACATCGGTTTGGCATACTCAAAATGAGTTCATCCAAATCACGCTGTGGAATGGCCGCCCATGTTCGTTGCAACAACAAAAAAAGGTCTTCTTGCAACTGGATACCCTCCATATTCGGCAGAGCTCTTCTCTGTAGCATATCCCATGCATGCTCAATCGGGTTCAAGTCTGGCGACTGAGCAGGCCAGGGCAGGACATTGATGTTAGCTGCGGCGAGAGTCTGTCTTACAACTCTTGCGGTGTGCGGTCGTGCATTATCATGCATTAACTGAAATAAGGGACCGATTTGCACTTGTAGAGGAACGATGACGTCAGATACAATCGTCTCAGCATAAATTTGAGCGTTGAGGTTGCCTCTGATCCAAATCAACTCAGTTCTTCCGCCGATCCAAATACCCGCCCATACCATGATGGTTCCACCACTATAAGGATGGACTTCCTGGCAGGATTTTAATCACTGTTGGCGTCCAGGGGTTCTCCAGTGTCGTATACGTCTTGTATCCGGTCTCATACCAAAACGAGACTCATCAGAAAAGCACACGAAACGCCATTGTTCTTCTGCCCAATTTCTGTGTTCAAGAGCCCATTGATATCGAATCCTACGATTGTGCATTGCTATAGGTGGTACCCGTAGCGGTCTTCGGGAATGAAGGTTCACTTCATGCAAGCGGTTTCTGACTGTTTGGTCGCTAATTAAGTTCCCTGAAGAGTGATGAAGCCTCACGGCTAACATCATGGCGGTTATTGTTGGAGCTCTTCGAGTTAAGATTTGAATGTATCGGTCTTGTCTCCGTGTGGTGCAGCGATACCGTCCTTCATGGCGCTCAGCCACGGTACCAGTGCTTCGGTAACGTGTCCAAAGTCGACTGATAACACCTTTTTTTGTTGTTGCAACGAACATGGGCGGCCATTCCACAGCGTGATTTCGATGAACTCATTTTGAGTATGCCAAACCGATGTTCTTGTGTTGTTAGTGTTCGCGGTAGAAACACGGATTATTAATTGTTTAAGTTACCCAATAAAATTTTAAAGAAAACTGTTATTTCAGTCTTTTTTTCGAACTTTAATGTTAGTGGTTCAAATGTCAAAAATCCCTTTATTAGGAAAATGGCAAATTTCTTTATTAATGCAAAGGTGACTTGGTTTATCGTTACTGTGACAAACGAAAACACTTTATTTGATGAATCCTTAAAGAAAATTTAAATTAATATCAATCAAGAGAAAAGTTATTGCAAAAATATATGTTGATCCCTAGACACTTTTGATGTGTGTATGTACCTATTATAAACGAGTGGGTATAGAACGTATTTATGTAGGAGCCAACATTCAGTATTTTATATTTCAAATTTTGCAAGCATTTTCACAGAACTGTCTCAGAGGTCGTATCTTGCACACACCTTATCGTATATCAAACTTAGGACTTATGTGACGACACATACTATAAATATACTCATAAAATATTTTTAGACCATTCGCACTTATACCTATTTATACTCTTATCATTGTCTGGGCAATTAAAGTAATCTGATAGATAATTCGGATTACAGAATGGAGGATTTAACACAATCTTTATGCACACGAAAAGGAAGCAAAATAAGTGTGTAAAGAAAGTGGCGCATTTTAGTTTCTACCAACCCCTGTGGGAAAAAGCCGTGAGTCTATGTATGTTTGTTTATGCATAAAGCAATAAGGCGATTGCGTGAACGTAGATTAATATTAAGTAGGTACTTACATCTACGGTACTATTATGTGATGTAATCAAATTGAATCGAGACTTGTTCACACGAGTGTTAGCGTGAAACGTTGACGTTGAAAATTATGATCGTGTGGCTGTAAATAAATTGGTATTGGCAATGTGGAAAGTTGCCGATTCCAAATACAATCGAGGATAGTAATAGGGATGATGAATAACATTTTCTTTAGTCCGTCAGCTAGATTTAAAAAAAGTACTGGACACGTTTTTTTTCATTTTTACGTAATCAATAGATAACGCCGAAACATTAAGTCAAAATGTGGCATGACGTCACGAGTATGTAGATTTTATACAAACTTGTGACGTAGCGAGCCACCACTCCCCAATTTGAATTCGTTTTATCTGAGTAATATTTTTTAATAAGATAAAGCAAAAAATAAGCTTTTAATTTTTTTTATCTGTCTGACGGTTTAAATATAAATATTTTTACTTATCGTTGAAAATTGACACACTACGTCAATTTGTCATGTCAAAACTATTTCTCAACTGTCAAATAATGATACCTATTAGTGATTTTATTTTGAAGTTAATTTAGCAAAAAAAAAAAAAAAACTCTGACTACCTAATAATATAGTTATGATCACCAGTCCAGCTATTTTTATATAGAAACTAACTTACGACCACGTGTCTCTTTTTCCATTAATGTACAAGCTAAATCCTATTTAATATGCGTTTACAAAGTTATACATATTTTTAGTTACATATTAATAAAAGCACTATTAAGTGCGTATTTATTGTTCTACCTAAAAATCGAATATAAATTTTAGTAAACAGGATCAATATGCCTAGCCTTGTCCCAACTACGTTGGGCTCGGCTTCCAGTCTAACAGGATGCAGCTGAATACCAGTATTTTACATGGAGCGACTGCCTATCTGACCTCCACAACCAAGTCATACGACACCCCTTGGTAAAACTATCTGTCAGATTTTAGTAAACAGGATATTTCACAAAATAATAAAATTAAGTACCTATTAATTATTATTCCTTAAAATGCTTCATAGTTAGTCGGCTATGTAAAGACAATAACTACTGCACCAATAAAAACTGCATTATGAAAATCCAGATATTTCCCAAATATTTTAAAATATATTTTTCCCAGCATTTTACAGAATAATAATTATATCACACGATACAGTATTTGCATGGCGAAACTGTTATAATTTAACAGGATATGCTTACGGGCTCTACGGTTTATGTTTAGAGTTTGTGTAGCGGTCGCAATATAGGAATAAAGATATAAACACTGCATATACACCCTATTACTTAGACAGTAGCGTTGATGTTTGTATTAACGTAACATACAAGAGTATACGAGAGTACAAACCGATTTTATCAATTAAAAAGATAATTATTATCAATCGTGATACAATCTATGTAGAGTATAACAATTTCGGGTTTCTAGTATAAATTGTCTGGCCTATCGCTATGTGTCAGTCAGTCAATCAGTCGATTACATTTTGTTTTTATTATTTAGATATTAAGAAAGATAAGTAATTAATGTGTTTACCGTTAAAAATGCATTTAATTGTTTTTTTTAAGTGGAATTTAGGCGACGATTCCATAATTGGACGAGAATTGAGAATTAAATTTCAAGGACACGTTACGTTGAGAGAGAAGAAAGATACAACTCCCTCTGTCTCTCACTACTGGTTACAACGGACATGCAATGAACTCGAGATTTGCTTGCGAAAACCTAGTTTCTCTAGGGAGCGGTAAACGTTAGCTTTTGTTTTTGGAATAGTTTGTGGTTTTCCCTAGCCAATGCACTGATAAGACAATCAATTAGGAGGATAACAAAAACAGTCTTTAAAAAAATATTTGTTCATCGTCGGCAATTATGATTGCATCTATAGAGATCTAATCGTAGGTACCTGTGTAATAAAAAATAATGAAACAGCAAAAACACAGAAAGTAGGTTAAGCTCAAATAGAATTTTGAAAGCATGCAAGAAGGCGGTTATACTTTGTCGAAGACAGGTTCAGTTGCCATCTTACCATGAAATACCCACCACAAGCACTTTGTTAATTGAAAATCTACGCATTTATATGACACCATGAATGTCTCATAGAAAAGGTACAAACCTTCAGGGGCGACCCTTGAGTCTTGCGAGAGGAGTATAGGACCTAACACCGATGTCAGCGCAGATCCCAAAGTGGACGTTATCAGTATCGCAATAACGATGATATTCGAGTGCTGCAAAGCTATCCGTCTGTCTTTTGAGGTGGCGTCCACCCACAGGGAATCCATTGCAACCCGCACGAGGACAGCCTGAAATTAATGTTTTTATTTAATGACTTTTTAATTATCTTCTTCTCATTATAACAGCTTAGGGTTCCGCTTATTCTCTAAGGGGTTAATTAACAATTTTTATAATTAGTAATATGCTGTTTTAATGTTGTATCTCGCTTGCCTGTAGCCATTTTTTTGTTGCTGGTAATGAAGTTGAATGGAAATAAAAGTTTTCATTCATACTTTTCTTCATGTTTAGTTAACACAAAGCCCTTCAACTTTATAGTATGATAAAGTGTAATGAAATAAATAACTACTTAGTAAAACATTGTCCAGACTCAAAAAATATATGTGCAGAGTAAAATGGCATGTTGAAATAAGGTCTATGATTGTATAGGGTAGGTACATGTATATGACAACCTACATACCTACTACATACATACCTAAATATGACAATGAAGTCCCTAGAGCTCAATAGTTCCTGGTACTACATCAATCAATGCTGCTCAGCTGTGGTTCCAATCAAGTAACTATACAAGTACATGCCATTACAGCGTATGACAGTTTGCGATAACCTAGCTGGGAGCACGGCCGATTTACAGTAAACGACGATTAACCGTCGGGTCAGCTCAACTATAGAATATGCTTTGTCCGAAGACGTTGCCCACCCTTCGGGCAGTATGTAGTTTACTCCGGTACCGTTAAATCAATTAGGCACCTATCGAGTTATCGACTCGGTGCCGGCACACGTCAAAGCTGACGGTGGACGTTCAAATGACATTTTGGAATATTACACGCAAGTAGACTAGGTATTGGCGTTTACCGATATTTAGTGAATCAACTATTTAGTGGATAAGATAACTATACTAGTAAAGGTGCGTTTGTAAACTTATATTACACAAGTTAGTAAAGTATTGATTACTAGGTACCTATGTTTCTACTATAAAAAATGTGTGGAAAAAATTCAACAATCAACAATATTGTGCGGCGGTTTGTTGCTGTTACAATACATTCCGTTCCCATAAAAAAACGATTATTGTGTAAATGTCTGTGGTAACAATATAATATCAAATCGAAGGACACTAAACGGAGTATTTATTGTAAGAAATAAGATTCGATCACTAAGCGATGATCGTTTCCCAATTTATATAGACGTTTTGCAGAATGAACTTCCGTAAAAAGTATATGAAAATATATCAAATGGAATTGTACTGTTTGAGATAATAATTATTTATCTACACGACCAAAATACATAATAAAAATATATTGCGATAGATTAAAATTTATTGGCAGATTTCGTAAAATCAATGTATGTTACAGAATTTTCCTATGAACAATTGAACACATACAAAGAAACACTATTTATCTTTTACGAGAGAAAAACAATGCGGAGCTACCTTTTCACAATCAGTTGTTTATAATAATTCCTTTATAGTGCCACTAAAAAATGAGTGTGTTGAGACCTTAGCATGTGGCGGTCTGAAGGTTTTGCCGCCATTGGAAGAAGGGAGGTTTATGTCATTAAAACTGCAGGTTTTAATAACAAAAGTCAATCAACTTAATTCGAAAAAAAATCTTGTATACAGGTTGAAATTGAATGCATGGGCATTATTTTAAGGGATGATCCCTTAATGTACTAATAATTATGAACAACTTTTACTATGGGAACACACTTGAAATTGCGAAAAAAATCAGCTGCTCCCCTACATTTTGTCGAGTTATGCGAGCATAGTCTATGGAACACCTGTTTTTTTTGTATAATGATCAGTACAATGACCCAATGAAATTTTGCTCATGAATTCAATTAAACTATGGATAACGTGTTTTATCTCTAAATGGTGGGTTACAGGAACTTACTACGTAGTACAAATGACAAATAATACCGTCAAGTGGTAGATAAGGTAAAGGCTAAGGTTAGTGAGATAAGGTTATAAGTCAGTCAGTTAGTCGGTAAGTGGCTTTCACCTTCCGCCATTTATTGTCCGTGGTTGGGCCCTTAAGGTACCTATGTACATAAATTGCTTAGCTACCCACTAAATTGTACTCTATGGTTATACGTATAACCTTGCGTTAAGATGTCTTCTGGGTTTCGTATGGTTCTAGGTAAATAATGGGCTTTTCTCTCTCGATCCCTAACTTTCTTAAAAGGTAGCTGAAAGAATAATTATGCTCTGTAAACGAAAATTATAAAATAACGTATCTTATTTTGTCGCGAACTTTTGTTCGATTTTTTGCCGAGAATAATCTCGCTAATTATGTCCGAGATGTCGCGAGAACGATATTGCATTCCGTGCAATCCCCACAACAAGGCTAAAAAATAATGAAACGAACTGACTAGTAATTCTAAATAGTTTCCAACTCTTCACTCCTACACACCCACCCATATTAGATGTAGTCTACACTTTGATATGCTTATATGGTTTTAGCATTTTATTTTGTTTATTCTGTTTAGTTATTAAATTGTATACCCGTAATTGTCCGTAATAGTAGTTTATTTATTCTAAGAAAAATTGTTAAAGAGCTGTAGATTTTGTAATAAAATAAATAAATAAAATTCTTAGTAGTTATTTGTTGCAATTAGCATGTTCTTTCTAACAAACGCTCGTGTACCTACGTAGTGTTTTACATGGCGACTTGTATCGAAATAAACGTCTCTAAACGCAAAACAAATGTTGTTGTTGTACCTACCTACTTGTTAAATCGTTTTCTTAAACTATCATGCACGAAGGGATTGAAGATGAGCCAGAGTATATAATAGCTAAGCGAGCACGTGTATTAATCGTGTTGGGCTCATTCAACTTCGCTATGTAAGCTCCTCGCTGATGAGGGAAACGAGCTGACGACGCGTTATAAGGGATACCGTACTTCTGGCTAAGAAACCAATATGTAGGGTAAAAGCCGGATAGTTGCCCTATTTTTCAAAAAAGCTCTATAATTGAAAAAAATGTACTTATTAGGAATAATTCGACGTGTATATCAAAACATAGGTCTTTAATCTTTCATAATAGCCCATTTTTGTAAACATAATTAATATTCGTTTTGAGTAAATCGTGTTTGATTTGACCTCTCAAAAGAGGGATAGTTGCCTATTATAGCGGATAGTAGCCTAACGTTAAAAATGCCTAGAATGAAACACAGGAAACAGTTGAATATTTATTTTATTTAAAACAAGTTCTTATAAGTTGGATAGAACATCAATAGAAAAAAAAATGTTTTTGCTCGTTCAAGAATTTATAGTTGCGGATAGTTGCCCTTAAGAAACACCTACGCAAAAGTAAAAAGGGTGACTATCCTTTTTGATACGGATACTTGCTCTTTCTATTTACGAAATAAATAAAAAGTATTCAACAATAAAACATAATAAACAGTGTAATTTAAACTCTAATACATGTAAAGGAACAAAAAGTTGACTAAAACTTCAATTAATAAAAAAAATATTTAATAGAAATGACTTACTAATATAATTTCGACGCCTGTCAACGTTTCGCCGCGGATGATTTTTGCTCACACGGACAAAACAAGTGCACCTATTTTAACGGCTTAGATGAAACAGGTCAGCAGGAGGGGCACTTTCAATCATAATCACTCGCTAATGTCACTAACATGCCTAACTTAGCGTATTTAAAACTGAGGCATCTATCCCCCTGAGGCAACTATCCGGCTTTTACCCTATACGTGTAACATACACTTCTAGTTGTTATTGTTTCTGGCCTAGGATAATTGAAAAATCTACGAGCAAACGGATGCGCTGATTGGTTAACAATTACAATTGAGCTTTAATCTGACCTACCAGAATGAATATGGATGTTATAGACTTGACTCTTAGATTAGCCATCAGCAATCCTGTTTCCAATCATATTAAGGAAAAACCACCACCTTAAACAGCAGTATTATATTAATACTAGCTACTTCCAGCGGCTTCGCCCGAGTGGATGTCAGAAATTATCCCAAGGAAACAGATTACCGGGATAAAAAGTATCCTATGTGTTAATCTAAGTCATAAACTACCGATGTGCGAAGTTACATCCAGATCCGTTCGGACCTTTGAGCGTGAAGGACGGACAAATACACACACAGACTCACTCGCAAACTTTTGCCTTTATAAATAACTAGCACTTTGCCCGCGGCTTCGCTCCCGTGGTCTTTCCCGTGGGACCTGTTATTTTTCCCGGGATAAAAAGTAGCTTATGTTACTCCTAGAAAACTAAGCTTTCCAACGGTGAAAGAATTTTAAAATCGGTCCAGTAGTTTTTGAGCCTATTCATTACAACCAAACAAACAAACAAAGTTTTCCTCTTTATAATATTAGTATAGATATTAGTGTGATTATGTATTATATTATAGTGTGATTACTTCAGTGTGAAAAAGAAATGAAGCTAAACAAGAGGTACAGCTCCATCTCTTTTCGTGTTATCACGAAAATCTTTCGTAGTTCCCAATAACACGTATCTTAATAGCGTACAACTCTAATACTCAATCCGCGGAGAATCTTAATCCAGTGTTTAATAGATTTGCGCTCACTAATGTTAATAACGCAATGAGAGCAGCTGAATTGTAAAAATAAAAGGCATTGCGATCGATTGCCATTGCATGTGTGTTACGCAATCACTCCGCAAATCCTTTCCAAATATCCTTGGAGTTTCGCCAAAAAACGATTTTTCAAATTGTCATACGACATAAATACAATTAGTAAAAACTCCCATTTGTTTTGTTACACTACTAAAGTGATACCTAAACCAAGTATTTAATTACTAATCCACGGCGAACATGAGGTTCTGTGTTCGATTCCCAGGTCGAGCAAAGTGTTATTGGAGTTTTCCATTAAGAATTTCTCAGTAGCAGCCCGGAGTCTGGATTTGTCCCCAGTTGATGGCAATGCAATAGGCTCGTCCCCTATTACATGGGACTTAAACATATCTGGCGAAAGTTTGGGTACACCCCTGCCTTATCCCTTAAGGAAACAAGGCGTGATGTTATCCACGGCTTGTAAGTTTACAGGCTATTTACACTACATTAGCGATGTATTACTATGTAGATAAACTATAATGTTTTATGTAGCAGCACCCACTGTGTACTGAAATAAACGAGGTTCTAAAAGTAAAATGGGAAACGTAAACAAAATTGTTACTTCATTGAGCAGAATGAAAAGTTTCCTCCAGTTTGTAATGAATCTGTCTGAATGGTAGAGCAAAGGTTTTTTCGCAAGAACAATACGAGTATTGTCGCCATTGACTTGACTATCTCTGTCGACAGTCTGCAGCCGAGCTTATCATATCGACCGAGTTATGATCGTTCCTGTGAGCGGAAATATGATTTTCAATTGTTTGACGTAAATCATTCATTTTCATTATGACGTCGGAACGTCTGTGGGCTTTTAGGTTATTGCCTGAAATGAACAAAGATGTTCGGAGTATTATAATTAATTGAACGGAATACAGGTGTTTTCGAGTCATTTACCAAGTTAGTTTTAAGGGATTTAGGTACCTATAGTGCCGTATTTTGCATGTTTTAATCAATCTGTCTACCTTTATCTCAGCTGCGTAGAGGTCGATTTCTTTATAAATTATTAGCTTTTGCTCGCGACTTCGTCCGCGTGGAGTTCGGTTATATCGCTATATCGGATATTTTTGAGACAAAAAGTCTACTACACAGTCTCTCTCTCTGCCAAATTTTATCGATATCCGTTCAGTGGTTTAGGCGTGAAAAGTTAACATACAGGCAGACAGACAGACTGAATTACTTTAGAATTTATAATATCAGTAAAGAGACCATTCGAAACTATACTACCTATATCTAAGTGCACAGTTGACGACAATAAACACGCCCCATATTTCTTGGAACTTAAAAATAACAAAATGTGGGTGCACTACTAATTGATACACCTCTGCCTGCCCAACCTTTCGGGTATTATCGGCGTTATGACATGTATAATCTTTCTTTGTGCCAAGTTTCATCCAGATCCGTTTAGTAGTTTTTGAGTTTATTCGTTACAAACATACATACACATCTTTCCTCTTTATAATATAAGTATAGACTAGGTTCTCAGCCTTTTTCTAATTTATTACTGTAGTATCAGATTAGGGTTATAATGTTATGGGTATGCTCATTCCGTACTGACCTAATGAACCTTAAGCTTTTGTAATAAAGTTAAAAACTATCAAAGAAATTTGACAGATTGGGGTAACTTGATGTGCTGCAGCTCTGTACAATATGTTGACAGATAAGATAGTTAATGCAAAACAATGTTAAAATTTTACACGTATGTTCAGAAACAATGTAACACAATGCAATAATAAAAAAAAATGCCCGCATACATGATTTAAATATTCTGTATTCCTTTTATCGAGTCAAAGAGACACTATGCTAACTTATTAAAGATCAACAAACAAACACGCTATCACACCACACATCACGCTTTGGTTCTTCGATGGGTTAGACAGAGGTGCACCCATAATAGGTACACCCACATTACGCCAGAGGAGCTCGTTGCTAAGTACTAACAGCCGCACAGGTCGATCCACCAGGTTAATCTACGCTTGCCGGGGTTGGCCGTGGATGGGTGACCATCTTTACATACCGAGACTCGTCCGTGCCTAGGAAAGCACGTTAAGCCGTTGCTCCCGGCTGTCATTTGTGCATTTTTGACAGTCGTTACGGGTTGTCAGAAGCCCGAAAATCTGACAGCCAGTCTTACCAAGGGGTATCGTATTGCCCAGTCACTTGGTCGTGGAGATCAGATAGACAGTCGCTCCATGTAAAATACTGGTATTCAGCTGCATCCGGTTAGACTGGAAGCCAACCCCAACATAGTTGGGAAAAGGTTAGGCAGATGATGACATTTCGCCAGTTATGTTTAAGTATTAGCCCTCAAACTGGACACAAATCCAGACTTCGGGCTGCTACTGAGAAGTCCCTAATGGAAAAACCCAATAATACTGCCCGACCTGGGAATCGAACCCAGAAACACATACTCAGCAGTAGCGCTTGCGACCACTAGACCAACGAGGCTTAATACTGAATGTTTTATTTATATAACTCATAAATGAAGTAAACTGTTTAGTGTTCTTTATGAGAATTCTTTCTTTAATCCGAAGTATACTGTCAACGGTAATGCGCGGTACATTTAATTTCTCTTTACTGTACAAAGCGGACCACGGTCTATATTTGTCAAAGCTTTGATGTAAACAAGCCTGAAATTACTAAACTAGTGCTGGGGCAACTCAAAGTGAATTAAACTGGACTCTGTTGGTCGAATATCGGTGTAGTTTCTGCTCGTTAATGACAAGATAACTTAAAACTTTTACAAGTAGAATTGAGGTCAAAGGGTAGCGGGACGGGCGAGTCCACTTTGAGTAACAACGCACCTCTATTTTAATGATTGATGGCTCAACAACAATAGTGATGCGACGCAATAATAATAATAGTCACTATTGTGTAGAGTGACTAAAGTGCAATCATCTGCCTAGCCTTTTCCCAACTATGTTGGGGTCGGCTTCCAGTCTAACCGGATGCAGCTGAATACCAGTATTTTACATGGAGCTACTGCCACTCTGACTTCTACAACCCAGTAACTGGGCAATAAGTACCCTTTGGTAAGACTGGCAGTCAGATTTGCGGGCTTCTGACGACCCTGTGACAAAAGTGCAATAACACTTAAAAAGAAAGCAATTGATTGGCAGTCCCCAAGCAGCATTGACACTTTAAATGGCAATCATTGGCAGCATGATGAGGCCGATTTTAAAGAGTTTTAATTTTTTTTCCCAGTCATTTGAGGATCACTGCCCGACAATTACTCCTTTTGACAATATCTTATCAAATTGTGGTTTTCGTGGCGCTAAACCATTAATATTATAGTAATAATTTTAACACTTTTGCGCTCTCGAATATACATTCAGTCAAAAAAGTATCGGGAATGGATGATTTGTTTATGGTTCCAAATTCAAATTTTTGTTTTTTTGTAGTTGTTAGATTGGCACAACTGTTTTCCATTTTGGCGCGGAGTTTGAGTTGCATCTGTTATTTATATTAAATACAGTGCTGGTTTTAGTAATATCATATATAGTGTGTATTGCGAATTTCATAATGGACAAAAATATCGAACAAAGAGTTTGTCTTAAATTTTGCATCGCCAATGGAATTTCGTGTTCGGAGTCACTGAAAATGTTACAGAAGGCTTACGGTGAATCGACTTTATCAAAAACTCGTGCTTATGAGTGGTTCAAAGCGTTCAAAAGCGGTCGAGATGTGATGGAAGATTTGCCTCGCTCTGGTAGGCCGTCAACGTCTGCAACTGAAGTTAACATCGCAAAAGTGAAGAAAATAGTGACTGAAAATCCCCATTCAACTCTGAGAGAGATAGCCGCCGAACTTTCTGTATCTCACGAGTCGATCCCTACCATTTTAACTAATCATTTGGGTATGAAACATGTTGCTGCTCGGCTAGTCCCAAAAGATCTGAATTTTCTCCAAAAACTCAATCGCATGAAAGTCGCTGAGGACATGCTAGAACGAGTCAGTTCGGACCCAACATTCATGAAACGCATTGTTACTGGTGACGAGACGTGGGTTTACGAGTTTGACATGCAAACTAGTCAACAAGCTTCGGAGTGGCGCCTTCCAACTGAACCGAAACCGAAAAAACCGGCGATTCGCGGCGAGAACTGAACTCAATTCCGGAAGCAGCGTTTAAAAAATGTTTTGATAAATGGATTATTCGTTGGCGCAAGTGTATGGTTTCTAAAGGAGCATACTTTGAAGGTGATAAAATAAATTTGGGTGAATAACAGACATTTTGTAAATTATTGATCTTTTCCCGGTACTTTCTTGACAGAGTAGTATGTATGGTTTATTTCGCGTTTTATTTACATAATGAAGATATTGTAAGTAAAATGTATTGTATAAAATAAAATTTAGATTTTATTTTAAAGATAGCGGCAGACTAATGTGTGATTTTATAATTTCTTGGATTGGTTTGCTAAATAATAAAGAAAAATTTAATTACCCAGTAGTAAAGTATTTTTTTTATTTTTATTTTTTTATTATAATGATTTGTATCGAAGTTTGAAATAGCGCTTCAGGCACGTGAAAGTCGACCAAATGATGTTCATGATATTTTTTTTTTAATCAAAACCAAAAGCAATTTCTTGCAAAAACAACAATCATCACTCTCGCGTCAGAAAATTTGGTTGTGAATATTAGTGATTTTCCAATAATTATTAATTTATTTGAGAAAACGCTTCCAACAACATGCAAAACAAAGATCTCGACTTTTCAAATCACAAATTATTCAGGATAAATTCTTTTCTCTTTCCACAAACAATGAACTCAATTGATCTAAATCAGCTGGTATCATACAGGCCCCTTAATGTTTACACGCGTTTAGTGTGACGTTACAGAGCACATGATTAAAGAAGTAGGAAGGTACAGCGATGCGCTACCAAGGTCTCTTTTTAGTGATGGATGGTGATCGAGTGACGGTGTTAATTATACTCGTAGCAAACCACGTGCAAACCCTTTTTACACGAAGTGAAATGATAATACAAAATTCATTTGTAAATATTTACATGGTCTTATGAAGAGCGGATATTATTGAAGAAAACATATGAATATTGTTTTTATTATCCCATGTCATAGACTGTAGGATCTACAAGTAAATAAATAAGTAACATGGTGAATTTCTCCACTTTCTTCAAGTCACATTTTCAATTTGTCAAGAAAAACTTAACCATTCCTAACCTTTAAAATTTTAAAATTGAATCGCCGCTTGAAATAACGCAAAAAAATCAACGAACTAAGTGAAAAATATTATTTCTTGAATGAAGTGACGCATAATTTTATTACTGACCGACATTTAGTTCAATTTACCAGTTGAATTTAGCTTCACGCCCAGAGCTTCAATTGACGCGAACATAAATATAATAATTTATCGGTTGAGAAAATATTAACACAATCAAAACCCAAACGAGAGTAACTGACACTCACTGATAAGAAATTTAAAAAAAAGAAAGTCTATACAAAACATCCACAGACAAACAGAACCGCTGTCACTAGAACAATCGATGATACTCCCACAATGTTTTACCTGAAACATTTTACCGGAAACAATACTAGTAGAAAATAAATGGCGTACCTCTACAATAGCTTTAGGTATCCAGGTGACGGCAATAAAAAGACTCTCCTTGATCGACAGGTCGTTAGCGAGTGCGACTAGGAAAGCTGTCAGCAGCCGGAGAACTAGCGCGGAGGAGATGCATCCGAGGATCAGGCACAGCTCCTTCACATTTATTTGCGATACCTGTAAGAAATTAGGTTCTAAATTGGCTATTTGTAGGAAAAAGACTGTTATTTAAGTTTGTCGCGCAATTAGTGCAGTTAGAAGTTGTGGGTAATTTTTTATTTTTTGTGTATCTATCCTAACTTTTTATTTTTAATATTAAGTAAGCAGATAACTTAATATATCGATCAGATAACAATAAAATGATTAAAACTTCCGATCAAGTGTGCGCCTTAGTCTCATGCAAACGAAAAAAGATGACGATATTTTCGACAAAAGTTTTAAGCAACTTTCATTGTTTTGGCCATGGGATAAGGAAAAACCGTATATAAAAATTAAGGTATCGACTTATAAAAATAAAGGACGATTGTGACCTCTGAGAATACAAGAACTAGTTCTTGAGTTGTTCCAGACAGTAAAATAAAACTAGAATTAAATTGTTTCCAGCGTTCTATATAAACTGTGTCAATCAATCATGTGCTCGGTTTAGAACTTATTATTTAAACATTTTTGTCTAGACAAGATGGCAGGAATACGAACGTATGCTGGTATTAGAAGTAGATACTGGAGGAAAGTAACGCATTTTATATCCTGAGACTGGCTTTCCTAAGCTGTTACGGATTTTCGACTTCTTTTTGACTTCGAAATAGTTTTTATTTGCTCGTGCACCTGTTCTTTAAGGATTAACGTCGCCCAGTAAAATGTCTTTCAATGCATGAAATGGGCTCTAGAGCTTTAAAATTGAGGGCTAAAAGAAATTTCGGTCAATGTCAGATTTATTTGCTGTATCAGGTAAAACTGTCTTTATTCTGCATGCTATGCAACTTAGAGTTCTCTGTAGCGCAGACCTTTTTTGGTTTAACTTTATTTACGAGCACAAAAAAGATGATAAAAGCGATATGTACATCTAAGAAATACCCGCTGAGGGTGAAGAGCATGGGCTCGAATATCCTCCACAATAGCTTGTAGACCTCCCACACGGGGTTGTTGGCGAGGGGCCAATCACGGCGCGCCCACCGCGTGGCCGCTGCTCCTGCGCACACCATGATCGCTACACCCGCTGAAACAATAAAACTTTTTAAGATTATTGTAGAAAAAAATGCTTGAACGACTTAGTACTTAATTTTTCGTATCAGATTCTACAGAAACTGTATAAAATAAGAAATTAAAATAAATTGAGATAAAGAGTGCAAGCAGAAAAAGACCTTGCTCATTAACTGCATTTAGGTGTGTCCTTAAGTTTTTGTTTGCTCTTTTACTTCCTCTATATTTCAAGAATCAAGGATTATTTGTTTGCATAAGACAAGATTTTGACATTGACTGTCACTGCTTGAGTTTTTGACAAGGTTTTTGACATTTATTTCCGTTGAGATGAGATTGCGATTTGAATTTTAACATGTTTAAAATCGTTGCTTGTTGTATCATCCATTTGTTTGCAAGATGTTGAGTTCCAAATCGCGTGACATTACCAATATGCTATAATTAGATATTTGCGAATGCTCGAAAGGAATTTCTAAAATTAAATCGTATCATGAGATACTTCAGCAAAATTATAGTTTCATTGAGTTTAATTGGGACGAAGGTTAACATAAGACGGAGTTAATTAATGTGATGATGTGACGGACTTCAAGTGTGTACTTGCTTGTGTGTACGTATTAAATGCCTATGTTATATGTATATAGTGATATTGCAGTTAGGCTCATGACTTTAGGGCACGCCACGACAGTGGCGGTAAGGCCCCTCTTTGAGGAGTGGCTACAGAGGCTTCACGGCGCCCTCACCTACCGCCTGACGCAGGTTCTCACCGGACATGGATGTTTCGGGAGGTTCCTGCACATCATCAGGCGGGAGGAAACGCCCGGGTGTCACCACTGCGAGGATCGTCCAGAGGACACGGTAGAGCACACCTTATGGTGAAAGCTACAGAGAGGGTTGCCCACGAAATAAAGTTTTCTTACGGTTTTTGCAATTTTCAAGTTAGTGTAAGGTTGTATGTTGATCGTAATATGATTCATGGCCGTAAGGTTCACATAATTCTATGAATGACTATTATTTTCATGAAATCATGACATTTGGGTACAATTCTAACTTAAGCAGTGGTATTGATGGCTCATATGTAATAATAATAATAATATATAATTAGAATTTCGTGGGCTATCTTGGCGCGTCCCCCTTATTTACACTGGCGTCCATAGGTACTTTCGAAACCAAATCACACAGTGACGCTTGTCGGTCGATGTACATAGGTGTGACGTGAACGAGCTAAACCTCAATCAGCTCTAAGAATTCATTATTTATTCATGTTGTTCAAACATATACTGGGTGGCAACTGAAAGCATAATAATCAGCTGTTCCATAGAATGATGCAATACCTACGCAGTCAATAGTATAGGACAACTATTTTTTTACATAACTGACGAAACATTTCAACTCAGGGGACCCAGATTAATGTACTGAATTCATGGTCTGATGTCCCTACACCCTGTATTTTATAAACAATTTCCATGTAGATAATTATACAAATAGCTACATTAATACTCTGTCCGAAATGACCGGTACTCAGACTAACTAAATACCAGTGTATTACACAGTACACGCCATTAAATGTAATATTGATGGAAAACAGATCATAATATTATTGCTTACGAGTAATGATCACTTTCATTGGCCAACAGAATTATGGCAACAACAGGAACTGATGACGTAGTGGAGTGAGTTATTTTTTTTAAAGAATATGCATGCACTGTACGTCAGGATACTATTAATAATTTGATCATGTATTATTGATATGATAGTAAGTTGCTATTTTCGTTCAACAAAGCGAGGCCTTAGCAACAGTATGCACTTAACACGTTAAGTGCGAAACGAGGCCTAAATCACCCCGCATGCAACTTCCTTGTGGTGCGGCAAGGAAAAACGTGAACATCTCTGTCGTGCGAAGGGCATAGCTTTAGTTTGGTCCAGTATAGAAAAGAGATAAATGTATATTTGAGACGTGCTAATGGTCCCGGACTCGGTGGTATACCTACCTTGGTACCGGATGTTTTAGGCCTCGTACCGCACTGAATTAATATAATTTTAATGCAGTGCGGGACGAGGCTAAAACGTCCCATATCCACCCGGACCTCGTACCGCACCCAACGCGAGCTTCCCGCGACTAGTGTTGTGCATCACGTCGATAGGAGAGCACGTCCTTTTACATCGCCGAACATGTCTAAACGATGTCGGAAGAAGTTAATTGTAAAAAACCCAGAAACAGAACCAAAACAGGTAAGTTTTAAAAAAGTTTATGAGTGCTACTGATTACTATATTGTTACTGATTTTTTTATGTTAATTCTAGTTCTAATATTGTTATTGTATGTTAATTTTTAAAGCCCGAGGCAGAATACATATGATAGTTTCTTTTCTACTTCTGGTTTTCTTTTTTTTCTATTCTGTGAACCGCATTAAGATTTTCACACAAAAATAGATAAACGTCGTTGCGTCGATATTATTTTTCCCATCACTAATCTTAGCGAAAATTTACCCTATTTCAGTGCGTTACGAGGTGTATAAGATCCCATATTTTGTTTTGCCAATAATTCCTAAACTAGTTATCAGATCCCGGGGCGACGGTAGATTAGGGTTCATCAATTCACTGTCTATATCGATAAGGACCAAATTTTTCAATTTTCTTTGATTTCGCGCCAGAAAATGGTTTTTAGTCTGTTAAAGGAGGTGGGGTCTAATAGACCGCGTATCGCCCTAACGTCTGGTCACGGTGCGGGCCGATAAAACCTCGTGCCGCAGGAACGGAAAGTTTTCAAAAATTGGTGCCGCAGCTAACGTGTTAAATGGATGGAACAGCTCATATTTTCTACGCGATTTTAGGGTTCATCCCATAGTAAAAGTTGTTCTTAAAGATTTGTTCAATACTCCCACGAAATTATTAGAGTTAAGTTTTTAATGGAACCTTACATATAAGGTTTCATTAAAATAGATGGACAAATTTTAACACAGCGTTCAGCAAAGATATCCAAGCAAAAAAAAACTTTGATTAAAGTGATTTTATTTTGACCTAAAATAATAAATTGCCCGCACACTAGAATAAACGCATTTATTATGGGAAGGTACTTGCACACTTCTTGTAAGTATCTCATGCGGTTTTTTTTACCATTGTCCTTATTTTGGTTTTCTGAGTGATTTCTAAAAGTTTGTCCATCTATTTTAATGGTATCTACCTTATATTATAAATTATTTATTAGTATTATAAATGCGAAAGATAGGATGTATGAATGTTTATTATTCAATCATGCCAGAACGGCTGAACGGGTCTGGACGAAATTTGCAGCATCTGCGGGACAATTTTCCACAACCACGCGAGCGAAGCCGCTGGCAAAAGCTAGTCCTTAATAAAATGTTAAAGACAAAGTAAGTTGATAAATATTTATTAATGGATAAGTTTTGCACTCCACGTCACAGTAATATTAAAACGTCAAATGTATACGGCATAATTGAATTCATATTATTTATTGACTAGGTATTTGCTTGATTTATGGCGATGTAAATGATTATACTTTTCCATTGAACAGTCGTTGCAGAAAATTGTCTAAATGCAACGGTAATGAACACCTATTTGTAGTATCTATATAAGTAGAAACTTGTATTAATTAAGAAAAAAACATTGAAACGCTGAGAGGACCAATTTATAAAGGTTCAAAATTCTTTAATCCACTCTACACATGAGTATTCACACGAATATCTTCGGTAATATTTCACGACGGAATTCCTGGAGGCACTTCTTAACGTCAACCCTCGCAGCGCACAGGAACGATGAGTGAAATTCCTTTTTTATACGCATTTACTTGAGTCGGGCTCATAACCCCGCTGGAGCCAAATCCTCGCGTCGCTTCATAACTGCGGAACCCTAAAATAATTTGGGGAAGTGTTCGCGACAAAGATTCACTTTGTGTGCCTCGGAGAGATCACTGCTCTATCTAGCCTTTGTGTTCGGCTAATTAGATTATTAATGGTAATAATGACAGGCTTTTGCTTGACATGGTGGGAGTGGAAACTATGGTTTCTCTTACTTCTTCAGTCTGATTAATTGCGTTGCGTTGCGGTTGCCAAGACTGTGTGTTCCAACATCCTGTCTACATTGTGCTCGATCCTTTTGTCACAATAGATTTCAAACTCTTAGGAATATCAGCAGTTAGAAATATAAAACCCAGTCTCAAGTCAAAAAAATAATTAAACTATACTCTTAGTAAATACATGAATGAAATCATTAGGTGACCCGAATTTGCACCAATATTAAAACATGACTAGGTATAACATAGGTATTAATTCAGATAGTATACACGTTTAAAGCCACCTGATGATTCAATTACGATTATATTTAAACGTTTTCTGGTTATCAAGACTAAGTCATTTTAGCCATTAATCTTTACCCAATAAAGATATTATTTAAGTCGTCGTAAATCCCTGAATTGTTTCTTTGTTTTGTATTTATTTTTTGAGTCAATCAAATCAGCGCAGTCCACTGCTGGTCATAGGTCTCATACTTACTACGTGTTCGTTTTTAATAGAATACCTACAACTAATTATTAAAGTCGCCCGGTTAAGAACTGAGACGTTGGGCTACAAATTATTGTTAGTCTGTCTCGCTCGCACTTATTGAGCTTACAGAGTGACAGGATGATTTGCGTACCTAATAGTAAAGCATCGATATCGATGAATGCCCCGGTAACACTTTTAAATAAATCTTACAGGTGAATATTTTATTACATTAATTTACATAACATATTTATTTGAGGTAGTTATGGTTCATAGACGCTAGACGGCGCGAATGCAGGATGCAAACTATCGATATGTTGCAAGACGTCGCACATTCTTATGCTACTGACATTTATGCCCTGACGACTCAGCTCATAACGTGAGTACTATAAAAGTTAGAAATATTCCTAGCGATATCTATTTATCAGGTTTTTATTGATTTTATCTTCACAACATCGGCCCCCATTCCTACAGACTTCCACTGTTGACATGGTTTTCCTTATACAATATTCCACTGATCGGTATTAATGAAATGGCCTTATCTAATCACTACAAAATCGGATGTTCTTTTACAACTAGGTAATGTTTATATTTGCACAAATTATGTTCATGGAAGTGCAATATACCTCTGTAGGTAATATTGATTTGGGTCATCAGAATCCCGGGAATCTGACAACCAGTCTACCAAGGGGTATCGTATTGCCCAATTACTGGTTTGTGGAGGTCAGATAGGCAATCGCTCCATATAAAATTCTGGTACTCAGCTGCATCTGGTTAGACTGGGAGCCGACCCCAACATAGTTGGGAAAAGGCTAGGCAGATGATGAGGTAATATTGATCTGTTGAAATAATCGTCATCGTCTTCACATATAATGTTATAATTCATGTATACAAAACATTGTAAAACATTTTAAAAGAGTAACGGTGGAGTTTCTTGCCCATTCTTTTCCACACGAAACTACCTTTTGGAAGGGGCGACTAGAATCAAATCTATTTCTTGTTCATTTTGACGTTCAAAAGTGCCTTACTTGTGCCTATTTGAAATAAATGATTTGACTTTGACTTTGACTTTGACTATAGCATTCTTAATATTAAATAATATCAATTTATGTCGCCTCTTCGAAAAAGGACTATTAGGTACTAGACATAGTTTAGCTTCGTGTCACACCGAGTTACTTTTTATATCATACTTTAATTATACAATATGTATATACCAAGAAGGACCAAAGTATACATAACGATACTATTTTCAGTAGTGCTACTGACTTTCCTAATTGGCAAAATAATTAGTTTGTACCTACATAGAAACAATTTAAGGTTCATGTGTACAATTAGCTTGTCGTTCATTAATGATATCAGTGGTTTTTTTGCTTAATTAAGCTGGAGAATTTCTTCTAATGAACGACGCTGTGTGACTGTTTGTTAGTACCTATCGAACTAAATGTTACTTGTACTAATTCTCGTCAAAATTTGCACTTTTTCGCTGTTTTTTATTCAAATAAAATACGGTAATAGGTAATACGATATTGCTGTTAAATGTAATGCTAGCAAGAATCATAAATAATGTAATAATTTAAGTTAATTAAAAATTACATTTTAAACAAAAAAATTGCGCATGCAGTGTGCCGCCGTGATAGAAGTGACTACCAAGTTAAAAAAATAAAGGATAAGAGAGTTTTAGTGTGAGAGACAGAGACAGAGAGAGAGAGAGAGATCTCGATTCTTCTCTCTCATGTAACGATATTTGCCTTAACGTGACACGGCCTTGAAATTTCACTATCAATTCCCGTCCAATTATAGAGTCACCGCCTAAGAAGTTAAAAAATTGAGTATAATAGGAACATGTACTAATACTTATGTAGGTACTTTGATTAAAGTTTACCTTAATTTAAAACTTATTTCAGATAAAAACACGAAATGTCTAAATTCGATTCTGTATTGGATTTTGAACAAATTGCTTTCAGGATAAGCTCTTAGGTATACGGTTAGGTATTCATACACATACAGCCTAAATGCAATTAATTCAAACAATACGAATTAAGGATAAGCTATCTTCACGTTCTCTCATTAGTTTAATGAAATTTCGTGGAAAATTTTGTAAAGGGAACAACAAATAGACGGAGAGGTATTTCAGCAGTGTAAATAAGATAACTACACTGATTGAACCATAACGTGTTGTTATAATTAACTAGGTATCTGATGAAATGTCTAATTTTGTATGTAAATATTTCATACCCCTGCGTGCCTCAGTAAAAATTAAAATAAAGTACTCATGTTTCGGTCGACTACAAAATGACTAAAAAGGATCAAGACGGTTGGGGCAAAGTATTTATATTCTGATAGGTTAGAAATAAACTACAATAAAATGACGCGCCCCTCCAAATTACCGTTTCAATGTTTGTCGTCACATCTATAGGAAAGAGTTTGTATTTATATAGTTCTGTATTCGTCTTCAGTACCAGGCCAGCAGCATGTTGCTGCTGGCCTGGTACTGGCATTGTGAGTCTTGGTGGTTTGTAATAATTTTCACAAATACTTTCAAATCCTTTTGAATTTTGGACGGGCGGGCCATGTTATCGTAGTTTATCTCTACGTTAGATTTATTGAGGACAACAATATCTTATAGCGTGATTTTTATTATAGCAACATTTCCGATGACATATTGCTAGTAGGTTAGTAAAGGGCGTTGTTTACACACGTAAGTATGTACATACAGATGAATTTAAAAAGTTACATTGGTACTTGCCCGGATTTGAACCAACATCTTCGTGCATTAGAGGAGAAGTTTTAACCACTGGGCAAACAATATTTTCTGAATTTATCTTTGACATTACTGACATAAACTGTGTCGATGGTCGAGTGGTCGCAAGCGTTACTACTGACCACGAGGTCGTGGCTTCGATATACTACTGACAAGATCGGACAATGTGATATTGGATTTTGCAGTAGCAGCCAGGCGACTGGATTTGTGCCCGGTTAATGGCAATAGGCTCGCCCCCTATTACATGGAACTTAATCATAACTAGCGAAATCTGCCTTCCCCTTCGCAGATTACAGGCGTGATATTACTGAAATTGTTTAAAGAAAACATACGGACTTATAGTCAAGTTGTTAGTAAGTTGCGTCGCTTACCTACGGACCGCTAAGGAAATGCTAATGATGTGGTATTCTGGCTACTCATTGTTGATTTAAGTTTGCAACACGTTACTTCTGAGGTACGTTGACAGGTCTATAGCTTTGATTTCCTGTGGCAGCGGTGGTCTCCTAAGCGGGATTGTCCGAAAGGGTTACCGCTACCCCGGAACATAAAGGGCTCAGGAAGGAACATGGATGTGTTTTAGTCAGTAAGAGTCTGACACTCCCTTCCGCTCCACCCAGAGCTTGAGGAGTAAAAAAAAAACCGGTGGACTCCGCATAAAGGCCGTACTGGCAACTGTCACTGGCTGATGACAGCGTGATGTGATTTTACGGTGACCAAAATTACTCTCTTGGGAAACACTTCAACTTACTTAAATAAATTACTTTTCAGTGACGTCATTCAACGGTAAATTACGATTTACGGATGCTATGTAACGGCCAGCGCGATTTTAGGTAACCCTAGTACGCTAAGGTAGGGTATAACTACCTACCTAGCACCTACAGTTAACTTTTTAGTTTGACATGTGACGATATAATCCAAATTCACAACCATAAGGGAGCGTACATAGTTAATATTAAACCAGGCTGCAAAATCATACTTATCTTCAGTAAAGTAATATCTACTAGGCATCTCATAACAGTTATTTATTTGGAAGTACGTTTTGTTCCCCACTTTTCCCATTGATGTTCCGAACACCTGCCTTAGAAAGACTATTCGCTTCATAAAGTTGCGGAACCCTGCAATAAAGCGGAACCCGCACGCACTTGTCCATTTTTATGCACAATATCCTGCAATAACTGTGTATATTCTCAGCTAAGAGAATGGAACTCGCTTGGAGGAAAAGTAACTGAAATTGCCTGAGATTGCAGAAATAAAATGTACTATCGACAGAATAGATAGGTACCTACATATTTTTAACCTGTACGTAGCTGAACTGTGTAATGCATATTATTAGAAACACCGACATATTTCTACATAATATAAAACAAAGTCACTCGTCTGTCCTTTTGTACGTTTAGATCTTTTAAACTAAGCGACGGATTTTAATGCGGTTTTCATTAATAGATAAAGTGATTCAAGAGGAAGCTTTAGACCCATAGTTTGCCTAGTTTTTGCGTGCGAAGCCGCACGGGTCGTTAGTTACATAAAAATGCCAAAACAGCTCTCTGTCTAGCTATCCGTTACCTTTTTTCGATTAAATTTCGTACACAGATAGACCAAGACCTAGGCTAGGCTATTTTTGATACGGTAATACGTTGCCGTGAGATACTCCACCACGGGGGCAAAGCTGCTGGCAAAGATATAAAACTGCCTGCCTGTCTGTCTCTTAGGGTCTTAGGGTTACCGCTACCCTGGAACATAATGGACTAAGGAAGAAACATGGATGGGTTTTAGTCAGTAAAAGTCTAACACTCCCTCCACCTTCCGCTCCACCCAGAGCAAGAGGAGTCATTTGAAGATTTCCCACCCTCAAAAAAAAAAACGGTACCTACCTACAAACTCAAAAACAATATTGTGTGAGTAGTACAAAAATATTTATCTCGTACTTGTACACCAAACTCTTTTGCCGTGAATACCAACGAACATTGGTATGTCGTTGAGTATGTCTGTCGTGTTCGCGAAAGTACACATTATTATTTGCCATCAGCTTGGCACATCAAATATACTACGTATGTTTAAGCTTAACACGTGTGACGGTAACTATATCGCATTGCGTACAAAATAGTTTGTTTCATTCATGCACAATAAGTACAATGTCGGATACTGTTAAAATTCAGTTTGACTGACTAAAGTTGAAATGAGATAATAATCGAATAATTTAGGTTTTTCAATTCTAATTTGCTGTCAAATTCAATAATTAGTTTGATTGATGAGTGATCCAATATTTGGCAAACGAAAGGGATCGATTGCCAAAACATAATCATCTGACATAAGCTTTGAACGCCCATCGAACAAAAAATTCAGTTATTATAATATTTTTTTAAAGATGTGTTTTCATAAACAACGCACGTAAATTGAAAGCGTACATTTAAAAAACGAGACCTTTTATAATTTAATAAAAGGTGGTCCTGTAACCGTCGACAATCTGACTGATTGCGGAACCGGAGGGACTAATTCATATCCAGGGCTACCTACCTAGGTATGTCCCTCATGGTGACGTAACAACATATTTACATTCCTTATCATACATGCTCGTATTACCGTATTGACTTACGTAAACTAATAAAATACAGTAGCTATGTGTAATTGAGACGTTTCTTTTGCATTGTACATTAAATTATCTTTACTACTTGTTAAGTAAGCAGAACTTTATCATGTGATACGCTTTGGAGTGCTGTTTTCTTTATGATACTGCACTTATACACTTATAAGATTTTTTAAATTATGATTATGGTTATGTTATGCCTACTTATAAATAATATTTTCCATTGATTTATCGTTGTTTGCGCTGTTCTTTTGTGGTTGGCCGTTTTGTGAATCGTTTCTGTTTAAAGCATCAATAGAGCTATTCACTGAACTCTGACATTGAATAGGTATATGCTTCAATTGGCTGAAGCGACGTGAAGCCTCCACAAGAACGATCTTGCTGCTTCATACGAGGTAACTGCTTTAAGGAAAGCCACTCTTCGTAAAATTACTCTCTCGTTGACGAAACGCTTAACAACACAAAATATATACACACGGAGATACTCACAGGTGCCACCCCATCCGATATATCCTCCGGCGTAAGTCAACAACACACCTCCGCCAAAAATAAGCAGGCTTCGTATAGTAGGCGCGTATATGTCACTGTGATCCGGCAGACTGTCTGATAACACTCCCCAGAATATTCCGAGGGCGATACCGACGAATATAGCCAGCAAACCCTGCGGAATTACGAACAAAAAGGTTAAGAGCCCTATATCCAAATTGAACCTTAAGAGAAAGTGGTTTGATTTTAAAGAAAACGTAGTTGGAGTGTTTCTTGGAAACGATCTCAAGTGTGGATAAGTACGGCCGGATTTCGAAATTTGAATTTATTGTTGAAGATAAAAATACATTTCGATAAAAGAGAAACGCTTTCGAGATAGACGTACTCTATAGTATTCTACTTGTGTATTCAGGTTTTGTGTAATGGTTTTATGAATTTGAATGAAATTTCAGTTCGTCCATTCCGTTAATAGCTTGAGTGATAAAAAATAAATTATGCCATATAAAACGTTACAATTGCGTTGTAAAATATTTATTGAATGTTTTTGTTGAAGATATCGAAATGAAATTATTTGATGTCTTTTGATTTACCTTTACAATCCTATAGACAAGTGGTGCGGGGTAGAATATGGCACTGTTAATGACCCCGCACACGCCCTCCGTGAAGGCGGTATCCAGCCCGCCGGCGTTCGCAACCAGGAGTGCTATTTGATTCTTTGTTCCTAAGCCTCTTGCGTGTAAGCTACTCACGATCGGTACAACTACAGCTGGTGACACTGAGGCTAAAATAGAGCCTAGGTGGAGACCTGCAACCCCAAGAAAACATAAAGGCATCATCGATTTCAAATATTTGTACATACGTAGTGCTTTCTTTGGAATATTCTGCTTTGTGTTATTCAACATTCTCGACTCTCACAAGGCTCAATTGTCGTCAGATGAATGGGGATTTGTGTGAATGAACTCACTGAGTCGTTTCCAAGCAATAACCGGAGCTATTGGTTTTTCATCTGAGGCTTTTCTATTGGTAAGCAGCGTAAACAGGATAAAAAAATAACTAGGAATTTTATTTGGGAATTTATCTTTGCAATCAACAACTAGTTCGCGTAAATAAGGTCGAATTTCTAAGTTCATTAGGAAAGTTGAAAGTTTGCGATGCTACTCACCCCAGTACCAAGGATACTCGAGTAGTATGTGGGCAAAGAAGGCAGTAGATAAACACTCGACGATCCAAGGCAGAGTGGCCAAAGAGAAAACTTTCACTGAATTATTTTTTATATATTCCCAGTTCCAAGTGAGCGGGCCCTTCGTCAGGATAATGACAGGGTAGATTCGTCTGAAAGAATAAAAGAATTGTTTTTCATTTAATTGTTTCTCATCATCATCATCTGCCTAGCATTTTCCCAACTGTGATGTTGGGGCCGGCTTCCAGTCTACCCGGAAGCAGCTGAATACCAGTATTTTTCATGGAGGGCCTGACTGCCTATCTGATCTCAAGACCCAGTTACTGGGTGAACGATACCCCGTGAAAAGACTGGTTCTCAGACTTTTGACGACCCTTACGGGTCAACAACAGTCCAAATACACGAATGACAGCTGGGACTTGATTAATGCCCAATAATAATAAGAAGTGTAAAATATTTTTTTAAATAAAGTTAATATTTTGAAACTGAAAAATGTTTGACGAAAATTTTTCATGGCTATAATATTATTTTCCACTCATGAAATCAAGTGCACGGATGGCAGGAGCGGAGGATGGCACGTCGACGTGCAGTAATTAACTTAATGGCTCCCCAACCTTAGTATCATGTAGTACTTCTATTAACAAAATTAATGTAAGTCCCCATTACATTATCAACCGTTCTGTGAAGCGGTAAATCATTAAAAATATACTTACGTAATTATTACGTTAGAAAATTACGATGTGGCAAGATCGGAATCAATTAAGCAGAGTCATTTGTTACGTCATCAAGAAAGCGGATGCTTTAAGGATTTATTTAATTAATTAACAAAGTTCTGTGTGCAGGTGCTGTTTGCGTCGTTATGGTGGAGTTTGTGCTTTAAGATATTTTGTTTGAGTGTCAATCTCCAATTAATTGATAGCATAACATCTCGGTCTGCTTTTCCGCAGTGGTTGGAAGGATAGGTGTATAGGTAGTGAAATGTATTAAATTTCTACATTTTATTAATCATTGAGGGCAGTGGTAGCCCAGTGGCATCGGTTTCGACTTATGAATTGTGGGTCGTGAGTTCGAACCCAAGCAGGCGTTTACTTTGTGTATTTAAATTCATCACCACCGCTCTCAAAACGGAGAAGGAAAACATCGTTAGGAAACCGGCATGTCCTAGAACCAAACAATTCGAAGACATGTGACTTTCGCCAACCCGCACTGGGCCCGCGTGGTGAATTATGGCCCACTCCCTCTCTTAAAGAGGAGGCCTATGTCCCAGCAGTGGGTACAATATAGGCTGATTATGATCATTAACAATTTGGGAGCGATTAGATACTAACCTTAAATGGAAATCAATAAGGTCTGCAGAGGGGTTTTGCAAAAAGTTTGGAGGACCAAAATATCTGTATAGAGCTCCTGCCAGCGTCATCCCAACGACTGGGTTTATTTTGGTGTACCGTTCTATCGTGTGCCCGAGCATGTACCCTGCTACGACCACTCCGCACATACTGAACATGTATCCATCGGGCAGCACTGCATCTTTGAATAGGAACCATGAAATGCCCCATAGTGTTAATCCTGAAAAATAAAACATGCATTTCAGAGTCTTATTCATTGTATTAGGTTCGTGAACGGGTCAAATTGTGTTGAAAGTGATGAACACACGTTTTTTAATGAACAGAGTTTTAAAGGCATTAAAAATACTCAAATGCCTGTTACTTTCGCGGCTGTAGATGGTAGGCCCAAATTTTGTCAGGCCCACAAGAAAACGGATTCTGCTAAAAAGGATCGTCGTTCTTATTTTGACATAATACATTATGTTTTATCTAGTTTTGAAAGTGTTTGAAAGAACTAAAACTTTGGCCTAAAATAATCTCATTACTGTTCTGTTATATAATAAATTCTTTATTTAAAAGCGTACTCGTAAGTAAATACTGTACAACAAATAACTTTAAAGACTGTTTGTATCTACTCGTAACGTACATAAGTAACAGTTTGTAGATTGTTAGTTCTTCTCCTAACAGCGCTAGAACCATTTGTTTCTCTCAGCGAACTTCACTGTTTGAGCTGAATGTTAGGTAAATATCATTAACAATATACTTGAGCTCTACTGATAACTTCGGATAGATAGTATTAAAGATGTCGCAAATAAATAAGTAGTCGCAAGCACATCAAGTTACCACAAACTGTCAAATTTTCTCCACCATTTTGATCTTAACAAACAACGTTTTAAGGTTTAAAATCATTTTTATATCTTGGGCGTACATTTCAGGATAAAATCCCGTTAGTAGGCATATTATAAGTTGTGGGATCATACCAATGATTATGAATACAGTGAGTATCATGTATCTACTATAAAGCTACTATTTATGTAGACGTCTTTCATTGACTTGAATAAACCTCAGTGGCTGAGAGTTGGTTAGGTAGGTCATGCTCAGTCTATTGTTTCGCTGATGGTGGCGCGTGTGTTGGATCATTAAGATCTCTCTCTCTCTCTTTATCGAAATGATTGAGCTGAATAGTGCTAATCCTTGTGTCGTGAACGAGCGCCGTCAGTAGGGACTGGTCATATCTTAGCAGCCACGGTTTATTCTAATTTTTTTTAACGCACTAACTTTTTTTTAAGTACTGCATCGTTTTCACATACGTACATTAATGAATGGTGTAACCAATATTTTGTAACCATATTTTATTAAAAAGAGTGTCGGTGGAGTTTCTAGCCCGTACTTCTCCATAGGTACCTACTACGTTTTGGAATGGGCAACTATCTCCATCTTTCTGACTGACCAAATCCTTGACAATTAAAAAGTTCTTGTAATTCGTTTATTTGAAAATAAATGATTTTCCTCCGTTTTACTTCTTTTTGATAGAGTACGTTAGTTATGTTAAAAATAACAAATGCGCTGAAAGACAACTTTTGTATTTTTAAAATCAAAGTTAACGTTGTTTACGTTGGGACACTTTAAAGAATATTAATTAAAATAATGCAAATGATACTTCGTAATTGTATTTTATAATAATATGTACCTATAGTTACGACCACCATATTATTTTTTGTAATTTCTTCTACAAATTACATTCTAGAACGTAATTCAAAATTGGAATTTAAAACAGACTTTCTGTTTACGAACTATTACAATCTAAATTCCCGGTTACATAAGTCAGTATAATATGGTGGTAGTAATAAAATCAGTTATTTTATTCAACCCAGTATTTCAGAATAAGGTCCAATAATAACACGATTTAGAAGCGAGGGTCATAATAAACAGCTGTTGTCTGATGCCATTTGTAGACTTCCAAATTTATTGTCGGAAAAGTAATTTATGGTGACATGAAAACAGCCAAGAAATATTATTAATCTCTCAAATAAAATATGGACTGAAGTTACCAACGGCGTTCATAATCTCTGCTTGTAATCGTTTGCCGTTGAAAATGGGGTTTTTAATGTCCGCTAAGAGGGATTGCCACAATCGGTCGGCCTAACAGATGGATTGGTGAACGAAGCAATTCCAACATGATCCTTTACACCTCATTTCTAATAAAGTATCTAATTAAATCCATTTTTGTTGTATTAATGTTGGTACACCCACATTTCACCAGTTATGTTTAACCTTTCGTATGTCGTAATTTCAGACTCAATTACAAAGTCATTATGTTTCGCGTAGATCTGCGTTCCGGCAGTAAATGGGGTAGGTTCCATGTACTAGAGGGCGAGCCTATTGCCATCAAAACATGTATGAATTTACTATCTACTTGGGTACATCACTGCCGAACATTTCTGAAACTAAGGTGTGATGTCATTGTTATATAATATAATGTTAATTAAATCCATTCCATGGATTTGTTTGGCCATTGTTATATGAATTTCATTGGCTATTGTTATTTCCGTCGGTTAATCGTAACAGCTTGAATTGGTTTTGACAGTACAGTGGTTTTACTGATCAGTCTTAAGAGTCGGGGGTTATTTGCCCTTTATATCACCGGCAGGTAGAGCGTGGGAGGCCTAATCCGCTTCCGCAGAATCAACTCAGGTAATGGGATTTTAACGTCTTTTTAAAAATATATGATAATTTCCAGTCTTGTTTATTTATTAAAAAATATTCTTTATATATCACGTTTTATTCACTCGATACTTTATATAGCCAGAATAATATTTATATTACCTTTTGTCCTAACAAAGTTAAAATTTTCTACTTTTTCAATCGGTACCTGTCTGCTATCAGTTAATCTAGGATTTATTCTGTAACAGTTACCAGATAAATTCGTTCCGCTTCGACGGCATGATTGAATAAAAAGCATCCAAACAACTAAACTATGTCGTAGAGGACTGAAATTGATTTAATTGGCTGTTTCAATCAGCCAATGAAATTCATTAACCAAATTACCTAACCCTTTGATACTTTTTTTTAACATATAAATTATATAATACGCCTGTAATTCCAGTAGGTATAGGTACCTAAATATTATAATACTAATAGTGCACTAAATTATGTTTAAGTCTCAAGATTTAGGGCCGAGCCTATTGCCATCAACAGGGCACAAATCCAGACTTCGGGCTGCTACTGAAAAATTCCTGTCAAAAAAACCCAATATCACTTTGCCCGCCCTGGAAATCGAACCAAGGATCCTATACTCAACAGTAGCGCTAGCAACCACTAGACGAACGAGCCAGACCTTTTTTTACTTTGTAATATAGCTAAGCTTTTTATGCTAGCAGGTATTGAAATGGGAACAGAATAATAAAACCACGTTCCAGTTTTATATCCTTGGTGATAACCCGCGCCTATATCTCAGCTGAAAGAATATTTCAGTAATAGGATAGGACAATTTCATGAAATAGGGACGGAATGTATTAAAAGTGGGTAATGCATGTGGTGCTTAAGGTTTTTCATCACTTTGCTGAGTTTCAGGCGATAAAAAGACGATCTTTTTTTTGTTTGTGTGTGGGAAATCATCAAATGACTCCTTCCACTCTAGGAAGACGACCTGAGAGACGTATTTTACTACTTTTCTTTATTTAAACTAGGTAGGCAGTTACACCAGCACATCAATCTATCCCTAACTATCAATATTTTCCGATTTAAAATGAACCTTATTTATTGATTTAGGATCTCCAACAAAGAATACATAAAAGCAATATAAATAACAATGACACAGAAGGTTCTTATAAGTGTGCTCCGTCACTTATAGGAGAGCACAGCATACACAGATAGCTGGGTATAAACAATGTTAAAATACAAAATGCTTTGGTAATAACGTTGAAAAACTATCAAGGAAATTTGACCGATTGGGGTAACTTGATGGCCTCCGTACATAATGTTCCTATCGCGCTAGTTGTCTATGGTTGCCACTACCTATATGATTTCTTCTATATCGTTTCGTCTTACAGACATACGTAAGCTACAAATTAATAACAGCATGTAATTGTCAGCGTCATTCAAAAAAAAAACTTAGTAAGGATTTTACGCACAAAAATGGAAAAAAATCGGCAAAGTGCGAGTCAGGCTCACACATGAAGGGGTGCAACCGCACAACATTTAATACTTATGTACCTACATAATAAAAAAAACCTTCAATTTAAACAAACCCTTGAATGGCTTTCTTCATATTTTATTATTATTATTTGATGTTATAGCGGCAATAGACATACACAATCCGTGAAAAT
Organism: Hyppa rectilinea; assembly: GCA_951799385.1. Lineage (NCBI taxonomy): Eukaryota > Metazoa > Arthropoda > Insecta > Lepidoptera > Noctuidae > Hyppa > Hyppa rectilinea. The sequence continues at coordinate 9,636,166 of OX637306.1, read as the reverse complement.
TTAAACTATATACCTAATAGGGTTCATAAAAAGCCCGCTGACTGACAGGCGGACGAATGGACAGCAAAGGCTCAGTAATAGAGTTCCGTATGGAAATCTTCGGTCCGGAACCCTAGAAACCACATTGCTTCCTGCTAGGTTTTGAATCCACAACGGAGGACCATACACATCGTGTGCTACTTTCACTTAGAAAATCACCCTTAATGCTACTACATAAAGATGCTGTCAGTGCCAAATTTTAACCACTGAAGTGCAATTGATCGTCCATTTTTTTTTCATGTGAGTGTTTGTTTTGAAATTCTGAAAGCTAATTGCTTAGCAACCACGCTTCGTTTCCTCATTTAACGAACCGAGAAATGTGATGGATGGATGGAGGAACGTGATGTTCTTCCGCAAGGTCAGGGGCGTAGTACTCACAACCGTCGTGCGTGTATAACCCACAGAACAGATAAAGAGGTCCTCTTTAACCTCTTTAACTGTTCTGTGGTATAACCGATCAGATGTTAGTACGAAGCAAAGTGGAATGTATATGGGGTGTTGGCGTTCTGTAATTTCTGCCTTCCCCCATGGAGAGGAGGCATGCTATGTACATGTACAGACGCCAGCACATCAAGCTATCCCTAACTGTCAAATTTTCCCAATTGAAAATGAACCTTAAGTTTTTGTAATAAAGATAAATACTATCAAAGACATTTGACAGATTGGAGTTACTTGTTATGCTGGCTTCTGTACTAGCTGCTGCCCGGCTCCGCCCCCGACTATGTCGAAATTTTTAATTTAAACTTTCTCCCCCTGTTTCACCTCTTTACAGAAGGAGTTTCTTTAAATCCTTTCTTAACTGACGTATTCTACTCATAATCTACCTCTGTGCCAAATTATCTTCGTAGGTCCAGTAGTTTTTTAAGATTTTGTGACCTTTCGCTTTCATACAGCGTGTAACCGAAAGGGTAAATACATACTACGACACGACACACGACACACACACACGACACACACATACACACACACGACACACACGGTTGCCGCAGTGGTTGAGCGATTGACTGCTGCGCACTATGTCGCGGGTTCGATTCCCGCACGGAACAAATATTTGTACGACCTGCAAGTATTTGTTACGAGTCTAGGTGTTTTTCTATCTATAATATGTATGTATTTACAAAAAACAAACCACAAGCATTAGGTTGTTTAGCTTGGGACGATATGGTGCTGTGTGAAATGTCCAAGGATATTATATTATTATTATTATACAAAAGAATATGCTACAGACCACCAAACTGAACAACTTTTACTATGGGACCAACTCCGAAATCGTGAAAAAAAAAATCAACTGTTCCCTACATTTCGACGAGTCACGTGACCAAAAATGTATAGAACAGCTGATTTTTTTTTGCGATTTCACAGTTTGCCCGTTGTATAAATTGTTCAGTTTGGTGGTCTGTAGTATATGCTTTTGTTTGTAGATACCCTTTCGGTTACACTATGTTTAAACAGATACACGTAGAATTGCGTTATGATCATCAACAAAACACGTTACGATATTGTTATGCTTATAGAAGCCGCAAGCTATATTTAATCATATTTGTGTTACAAGACAACATGAAAGCAATGCGGATGCGCTATGTGTAGTCGTACGCAATAACAATGTGTGGACAATATGTCAACAAGGCCAATTGGCAATGAAATCGTTACGGCGATCAATCAGTTTTCATTTGCGACTGTAAACGTTTTTTTGTTCACTTTTGTTTTGTATAATAGTTTTATTTTGCTTGACTAGAATCGAGTAAAGGTTATCCATGCACACACCAACTCAGATTTGAAAAAAAAAAAAATCCATCGCTAATATTTACAAAACGATGCAAGCACTGCTAGACATAAGATGAATTATGTATCTATATCTATATGTTAATGTATGTATTATAAGTTCCATAATACTGTATCAATGTACATTCAGTCAAAAAAGTATCGGGAATGGATGATTTGTTTATGGTTCCAAATTCAAATTTTTGTTTCTTTGTAGTTGTTAGATTGGCACAACTGTTTTCCATTTTGGCGCGGAGTTTGAGTTGCATCTGTTATTTATATTAAATACAGTGCTGGTTTTAGTAATATCATATATGTATAGTGTGTATTGCGAATTTCATAATGGACAAAAATATCGAACAAAGAGTTTGTCTTAAATTTTGCATCGCCAATGGGATTTCGTGTTCGGAGTCACTGAAAATGTTACAGAAGGCTTACGGTGAATCGACTTTATCAAAAACTCGTGCTTATGAGTGGTTCAAAGCGTTCAAAAGCGGTCGAGATGTGATGGAAGATTTGCCTCGCTCTGGTATCCGATCCGTACCATTTTAACTAATCATTTGGGTATGAAACATGTTGCTGCTCGGCTAGTCCCAAAAGATCTGAATTTTCTCCAAAAACTCAATCGCATGAAAGTCGCTGAGGACTTGCTAGAACGAGTCAGTTCGGACCCAACATTCATAAAACGCATTGTTACTGGTGACGAGACGTGGGTTTACGAGTTTGACATGCAAACTAGTCAACAAGCTTCGGAGTGGCGCCTTCCAACTGAACCGAAACCGAAAAAACCACGCCAAAGTCGATCAAAAGTCAAAGTCATGTTGACTGTTTTCTTTGACTATCGCGGTGTTGTGCACTCTGAATTCTTACCGGAAGGTCTAACGGTAAATAAAGAATATTATTTGAGCGTTATGCGGCGTTTAAGAGAGCAAATTCGATGAAAAAGGCCAGATTTGTGGAAAGAAAATTCTTGGATTTTGCACCACGACAATGCGCCTTCGCACAAGGCTATCATTGTGAACGAATTTTTGACCAAGCACTCAACAAATACCATCCAGCAACCACCATATTCACCAGATATGGCTCCTGCTGACTTTTTTCTTTTTCCTAAACTCAAATTACCACTTCGTGGCACCCGTTTTCAATCGATAGAAGACATAAAGGAGAATTCGCGGCGAGAACTGAACTCAATTCCGGAAGCAGCGTTTAAAAAATGTTTTGATGAATGGATTATTCGTTGGCGCAAGTGTATCGTTTCTAAAGGAGCATACTTTGAAGGTGATAAAATAAATTTGGATGAATAACAGACATTTTGTGTATTATTGATCTTTTCCCGGTACTTTCTTGACAGAGTAGTATAGCTTTAACCATCAAAAAATAAAATAATAATTAACCAATGAACTGCCAAAAACGTGGATTCACGCCAGACACAAAGCTTCTGAATTGTTTCTCTAATTGCGAAAATACGAAAGGAAACTCCATTTACACTATGTACACTAATATTAATCCAGATTAGTAGGACGTTATCTCCGAAATTACATCCGATTTCAAAAATGCTTTCACTGATAATAAGCTACGCTATTGCCGTTGGCCATTGGATATGTTTTGCTGGACTAAATCGCGAGCAGAAGCCAGTGTGTTATACGTTTAAAAGCTCACATTGATGCAATATTATGTAATAAATATTGTACACAGTAAATTGAATTCTAGTCGTTGAACATCTTTTGTGGCTAACTGTACCTGTAAAGCCAGAGTTTGCCCTTAATCAACGCGCTGCAAAGTCAGGTCGACAGAGAGTGACGTCACTAAGGACCCTAGAGAGGTCTTTGTTTATATTGTTCTACGAAAACATGGTATAATGCTTCTATGAAAATCAAAACTCAACCTTTGATGAATAAACCTTGTTGAATATAATTGTTATAATGTAACTAACCTATACCACGACGGATAGTGTTTTGCCTATAACTGTGTCAATAGTACCTAGGTTGTAAAGGTTAAGTAGTTGTACTACTCTGTCAAGAAAGTACCGGGAAAAGATCAATAATACACAAAATGTCTGTTATTCATCCAAATTTATTTTATCACCTTCAAAGTATGCTCCTTTAGAAACGATACACTTGCGCCAACGAATAATCCATTCATCAAAACATTTTTTAAACGCTGCTTCCGGAATTGAGTTCAGTTCTCGCCGCGAATTCTCCTTTTTCGGTTTCGGTTCAGTTGGAAGGCGCCACTCCGAAGCTTGTTGACTAGTTTGCATGTCAAACTCGTAAACACACGTCTCGTCACCAGTAACAATGCGTTTCATGAATGTTGGGTCCGAACTGACTCGTTCTAGCAAGTCCTCAGCGACTTTCATGCGATTGAGTTTTTGGAGAAAATTCAGATCTTTTGGGACTAGCCGAGCAGCAACATGTTTCATACCCAAATGATTAGTTAAAATGGTACGGATCGACTCGTGAGATACAGAAAGTTCGGCGGCTATCTCTCTCAGAGTTGAATGGGGATTTTCAGTCACTATTTTCTTCACTTTTGCGATGTTAACTTCAGTTGCAGACGTTGACGGCCTACCAGAGCGAGGCAAATCTTCCATCACATCTCGACCGCTTTTGAACGCTTTGAACCACTCATAAGCACGAGTTTTTGATAAAGTCGATTCACCGTAAGCCTTCTGTAACATTTTCAGTGACTCCGAACACGAAATTCCATTGGCGATGCAAAATTTAAGACAAACTCTTTGTTCGATATTTTTGTCCATTATGAAATTCGCAATACACACTATATATGATATTACTAAAACCAGCACTGTATTTAATATAAATAACAGATGCAACTCAAACTCCGCGCCAAAATGGAAAACAGTTGTGCCAATCTAACAACTACAAAAAAACCAAAAATTTGAATTTGGAACCATAAACAAATCATCCATTCCCGATACTTTTTTGACTGAATGTATGTTAAAGTACTACATATAATGTAGTACTTTATATAAGGTGTTAAAAAATTAACTCTAAGAATTTCGTGGGAGCATTGTACTCATCGTTACGAACAACTTTTACTATGGGATGAACCCTGAAATCGCGAAAAAAATATGAGCTGTTCCATACATTTATGCACTCGTAACTCAATTAAATGTATGGAACAGCTCATATTTTTTTCGCGATTTCAGGGTTCATCCCATAGTAAAAGTTGTTCGTAACGATGAGTACAATGCTCCCACGAAATTCTTAGAGTTAATTTTTTAACACCTTATATATATATACAGTATGTATTATATTTATATATTATATACAGTATGTATGTATATATGTATACAGGTGAAATTGAAATTACGGGCAATAAAAAAACCAGCTGTTCCATACATTATGGTCGCGTAACTCGTCAAAATGTAGGGAACAGCTGATTTTTGTTTCCTGTATAAAACTATTAACTAACTAAACTTAGGCGTCGAAAAATTCCTCTGCATCGCTGTCGACTGGTAATGTTCAGAGGCCAGCACATCAAGTTACCACAATCTGTCAAATTTCTTTGATAGTATTTTAACTTTATTGCAAAGACATAAGGTTCATTTTTAATTGAGAAAATTTGACAGATAAGGATAGCTTGATGTGCTGGCGTCTGTACCCAAGAGACCGGCGGCATTGCCACGTTATATGGCAATGCTTAGCCTGTGGCCAAGGTAGAAGCCAGCCCTTGGGTCATGGGAAGTGTCAACTAGCCGTTTGCAGATTAAAGTATTATTTTTCTTTGTTCTATATTCAGGTTCTAGTGATGTCATATTTAGGTAGTTAGGTATTCCAGATGAATGTTGCATTCACCAGACCGTCGCAGTCAAAAGCAACCCACGTTCACTTGTTCAGTAGGTGGTAAATTAATGTGGGCGAATCTGAAAGTGTACGAGTATATAATACTATATTCCAAAAATATGAAATACAGCAGCCTCAAGTGGACTGAACCATAGTGTGTGCGCCATATACTAGCTTAAAAACAAAATAAAACGATTGACCGACATTGTTCTATCGACGAATTCCACAATGATTGTTCGTTTTATAAACATTTTGTTGCAAGCTGAATTCGCTCTGTATAATTATACCGTCTCGTTTCTTTTACAGTCATTTGTAAATTAAGAATTGAATTTTCTTTTAATTTCCACCCATTTTTAATGCACTTGCTACTTAGTTGACAACAATTAAAGCGCTTTAAAAAATACCTCTTCAAAAAGTTTATTCAAATAGTGAAAAAATATTGTATAAATAGTTTTTATATAAGTAAGTTTATCAGTAGTGAATATAGTTTATAAAACAGTTTTAGCTTCCATTTTGTTTGTTTGTTTTTGCTGTGAGGAAAAGTGAATGTTATATCGAATAAACTTTGGCTATTAAAAAAAAAATGTGTGAACACGAAGCTATATAAGGTATGGGACACATTCGTGTCGTGTTTGCGTAACGTCCACATTGTGGATATTTACGTCAAACGCCTGCGTTCTGCATACGCCCGGCGTATAGCGCCCGCAGCGAATGTAACATCCAGTTATTCAAATTGATTTAGTTTAGATATCCCGTCTATATCTGGAACCGCTAGGTTGTTTACTCATCGAAGAACCGAACTTATAGTGGTTCGTCGATCCGTAAATACACCAGTAAGGTTTATTTTTGGATCATAATATCAAAAATTAAATTAAGTCACCCAGGTATACGCCAGCGATAGCGACTATTCCTTAGTCTCAATTTATTTAATTTCGTGGTGCGGTGTGTAAACTTTAGCCGGGTTGGTAGGTATAATAAAATCAATAAATCATGACTCTTCCTCCTGCTACTTTTCGGTACTCCACCATTTTTTCAGCAACGCCTCGGGGTTTTGCTTTAAACTGTTTGATTTTATTTTCAACTTCAAACAACTTTATATATACCTACTTTATTTCATGTTTATTGTTTTATTGGGTCAGGTAATCGATATTATAATAAACAGTAGTATAACACTGTATATATTGTTCGCTGTGTTTATTTTCGAATATTGAATTCATGCAAAAATTAAAATAAATTATTCATATTTATCCATACTTTACCAGCAATTTTCAGTGATTTATTCCTCTTACTCAAAACAATCATAGTTTACTTTGATATTCAAAACCAAACGTAGTCACCACACCGTAGCAAAAAGCAATCACCAGAATAAAATCAAAGTTGAGTAAAAACTATACCCTGTCGCCAATTGCCAGCGACAATTAAATTAATTTGCGAACTTTACCCATGCTCAAATGTAATTTGAAGTGAGGAAGTACGCTTTATTTTCTAAGGTTTCTGTTGAACTTTAATTCAGAAAATATAAGTTCTCGGAACGCTCGCGATATTGTCTCTGAAGTCTTTGCACCGACTTTCTGCCTTGTGCTTCAATTAACTTATTAATCGACAAAATCGTTACTTAGGTACTTCTCTCGTTGATATTGCGCTCACGAGACTTTAATTATTTTCAATATAAACGGTAATGGATTGATTAGTTGGGTGTGACCGAGATCAGTAGGTACAAGTTACTGTATCTCTGTTTAATTGTTGCAATTGCCTGTAGTGTGTTGCCAATTGACTTTACACCTCTTGTTCGTTTGTCTGTATCATGTAACAGTGGTGTGATACAAATAAATTCTTCTTTTTCTAATCACTTTTTCAACAAGGCCGACGGCTCGCCGAACGGGAAGTGGAAACCACTTCTTCCTGACAAAGGACAAAAGTCTTTATGTGTTTTTAATTTTACCGGCACCTCCATGCCCTACGAATTGGGGCACAGCTATGTTGCTTAGCGACAGAAAAATGTATTTACTTATTATCTCTGTTATCGAGTGGAAGTTCATCCGTGGGCGAGCTTTTTTACAAGAAGCAATAATCTACTAGGTACTTTAGTAAGCTACAAATTATTAGTTCAGTTGGAATTGACCTAGGATATAAGACAGAACATTTTTCCAATTATTTTTTATTTGTGAATGGGGCTGCTCTTGTCTGTGATCACGCCTGATAAAAGGCGATGGATGAGGTTTATGATGGAGCGAGCGTGTCTAGAAGATGCCTGTTCACTCTTGCTTTGAAAGCAGGCGGGTTATATGTAGAAGGGACCGCTAACACTGTCAGAGGGTTTCACACTTTGGCTGTGCGCATAACAAATGTGGATGAGAAGCGCTTAGTACGACTGATCGCGATTTCTACCAAGTGCGGCTGGTTCCCTGTAGTGCATCTGGTGTTCCGGTGGTAAAAAGGCGGCGATAGTCGATCCATTGGTGGAAATGTTTGATAAACTATTTTCATTTTAGTAACAAATGATAATATTAGAATGCAATGGCAATATTGACTGGTTAGTTTCAGTTGTTGATAAACTCCAGACTATTGAACAAAACATAGTACGTTTATGTAGTTTAGTTTAGTTTAGTTATGTTTTAATACTCTGTACATGTGGTTATTTTATTAACATGTTTTATAGAATATACAATCTAACACTACAACTAAAAAATATTATGTACCTGTATTACACTAATAAATATTATAAATGCAAAATTTGTGAGTGAGTGTGAGTGAGTTTGTCCGCGTTTCACGCTCAAACGGTTGAACGGATCTGGATGAAACTTGGCACAGAAGTACATAGGATAGAGACTTTTTACAGTACGTTTCCTTGGGATACTTTCCGACATCCATGCTGGCGAAGCCGCTGGCAGATAAAACTATTACAACATACTAAAAGGTGGCGCCGAAAATTTTCTACGCAGCTGGTAGCTAAGAGACTGGTGGTATTGCCACGTTGTATGGCAATGCTCAGCCCCTGGCCAAGGTAAAAGCCAGCCCTTGGGCACAGAATAAATAGTACCCGCCTTGGGTCATGGGAAGTGTTAACCAGCCGTTTGAAGATTTCGTTAAACAAACCATGAGTACTCGGACCCTCGGCCCGAGGGTTTCAATCCCAAGCGGCTCGAAATGTGATAACCGGTAAGATTATTACAAAATACTGAATAATCACTTGCGCTGTTACTAAAATCCGATGCTTTTTTGTCTCACATTGCCACCGCATGTTGCTAACACTATTTGGCTATCTAAAAGGATATCACACAGAAGAATCTTGAATAAGCACAAGACACGTGACAAAACGGTTACCGCTGTTTATCCGGGTAACGTTGCAGCCTGCGGTTGCAGTAACGTTTTGTATAATGAGGTTGCAGCATGAGGTTGCTACCTAACTATTACGATCGTTAAAGTGATGTTAGTGTTCGTATGTTGGTTCAAAGCTAACTTTGCCGCCACTTGGAATTAAGTTTATCTTGTGGGCTAAGCTTGGCGTTCCAGTGTCGTAGTTACGTATATTCCAAGTCAGGTAAGCTTGCAGCGAGGTGGAATTAATTAATATGAACGTCAAATATTATGACAAGGTTATGTCTCCATAATTAGTGAGGCCTTGAAATTCCTTGTTAGAATTTATTAATTATCAGACCATTCGATGTTGTCACTGTCCATAAATTAAAAAATTGGCAATAATTTTAAGTAAAGCGACACGAAGGTTCTATCGAGCTAAGTAATCCAAATGAATACGGGAGGAAAGCATAGCTACTTGCTACGTTGCAACCAAGCATGTTCTACACAACAACTTCACGCTTAACGACCACAATTACCATTTATAAGTTTGCGTGAGTTTAAATAAACATATCAAAAAAATCCATGTTTATTTCATTAAGTTCCTATTAAAAGAGTAGATTAATATTAAAATTGTAAACATTTATAATAGCCCTCTTATTAACTCTTATTTTGTTGTGCCCGACAGGGCCCACAATGCTCTAAAACTAATCAATGTATATTCTTATGTACCTACCACCTAAGTTGACATTATGGAATGAAAAACCTATTGAATATTGAGTACCTATAAAAAATATTTACTTCTTATTCCTGTGATTTGCGACGTCGATCTGTGCGTGAAGAAAAGCTCATTTCAAGCCTGAAACTTCACAAAACCGTAAACAATCTTAAACAATGATTTTCACTAAAGTGACCACAAAGCATCGTTACAGGATAGCTCTATTGAATGTTTTAAAACATGTTTCTTATCCCTTTATAGGGCAAGATGAACATTATTCCCACATCCATTTCTGGTTGTAAACTGTTTTGCCCCTATACAGGATGTGTATGAAATATATTTCCCATGTGTAGGGAATTAATTTCCCACATATGATGATGTACATGGGCAAAAGGAATTATTTACCCACAAGTTTTCCTGAAAAAACTGAAAACACTTGGGAATTAACTAATTTATAATCCTACAACACTATACATATACGCATAATGCCAAATTGACTGCGTTTTTGTTTCAAACACCCACAGTTTGCCCATGCCCTATTAAGGGTTATGAAACATTTTCCCTGACATCATCACGCTTGGCAGGTGGGTAACTCGGTGATCCTCTAACGTTACTATATCACAGGCCAGCGCGTTATTAGATCTCAGCGCCACTGCCCGCTCAGCCGGCTTAACCTCTTCTCAGAGGTGACAGCCCATTCGTAGACATAAATTACATCAGAGATCAATCACTGATCAAGAATCTATTGCCTATTAAAAAGTTGTTGATAATTTACGACTTATTAATTTTTGCCAAAAAGGAGGAGGTTCTATGATCGTCTGTATGTATTTTTTTATTATGGATGTTCATCGTTTAGTCAATTGGGGACCAATTTAAAAGAAACCTGCCTACGTTTTCTCTACCAAATGAAGATTTATTTTCTACTAGCTGACCCGACAGACGTTGTCCTGTCTTAACTATGATACCTACCTTACCTATCCTACCTACCTACCCTACCTGCCCTACCTATCCTACCTACCTACCCTACCTACCTACCCTACCTATCCTATCTACCCTACCTACCTACCCAACCTACCCTACCTACCTACCTACCTACCTACCTACCTACCCTACTTACCTACCCTACCTACCCTACCTACCCTACCTACCCTACCTACCCTACCTACCCTACCTACCCTACCTACCCTACCTACCCTACCTACCCTACCTACCCTACCTACCCTACCTACCCTACCTACCCTACCTACCTACCCTACCTATCCTACCTACCCTACCTACCCTACCTACCTACCCTACCTTACCTACCTACCCTACCTACAAACATTGTTCCAACAGTGACTGCTTGTAATTCAATATGAACTTTATACAATTTTTAGTTAGAAAACGTTTGTATGGGAAAAAGAAAAGGGCTGTTTTTAGGGTTTTTCCGGCAATTATTCGAATTTTCTCGCCGTAAAAACCATCTTTGAACTTCAACGAACATTTAAAAAAAAAGAATTAGTGAAATCGGTCCAGCCATTCACGCGTGATGCCGTGACCAAGGAAAACGGGTATCATTTTTATATAGGTATATAGATAAGTAATTAAAGAGTTGTAGTTATATAATTTTTTATAAGTAATTTAAATTTATAATAAATTATTTATAGGCACCGACTGCCGAATTTAAAGTTATTTTTCACTTTGTTTTTGGAAGTCATTGTTTTTTTTGTAATTTTAACTCATTGATCTGAATACCTGTACCTACAATAGTAATCATGTTGAAAATGGTGAGTTTTTTATAGAATTATATGTGAAAGATCGTACGAAATGTAGGTGAATGACTGAAACTATTAACGTAGGCTAAGAACATTGTTACTAACAAGTTATGGAAGCAATTCTGAAATAATTTTTATTATTATTATTATTAGCGTTTTGTAACTGTATACGAGACCACGGTTAATTTTCGGGAAAGCTTGTGAGAAAAGTTCCGCGTCATCTGAAATCTAAACGTAATATAAAATCCTATTCTTTTCCTATGCTTACAATTTGCTATGACAATGGAAATATCTAGTCAGAAAGCTTTCACTGTACAAACATGCATTGTGATTCAATGAGTAATATTGTTTGAACAGCCAAGTTGACATTCATTTTAATGAGATGAATGTCATCCTTGCTACTGTTGCATGATTCAAGCATTTGCTTATGTTACTATTAATAACTTTTACAGACATCTATCAATGATATGAAACGACAATATTATGTTGTGTGAGAGTTTCTAATTGTTCTAGCACAACTTAGCCCATTATTCAGCACGATATTGTCATCATAGTAATCGCATACTTACCACAGAGAAAGACGGCGACGTATTGTTTTAATTCGGCCACATTCGGCAGCGCTCCCAACAACTTTATAAGGAATACATTGTTTTCTTTTTTCTCAGGATGATTACTGTAACAAAGAATGTTAGTGGCATGTTAAACAGGTGTCCCATGGAACAATACCGATCTATCTGATTAGGAAGGCGAATGAACGGAAAATTATATACATACAAGTACTTACTCACGTTTTGGCGGAACCGAGTTCGAAGGTGGTTACGTTACTTGCTCTTGCATTTTCATTTCTATCTGGAAATATAAGGTTTAGATGTTAATACAGGTTGGTAGGGACATACTAAATTAAAACAACGTGTGGTTCCCTAATTTCCTCACTCTCTGAGTATGTTTCCTTAAAAGTAGGGGGGAAATGGCAAGAGTAGAGAGGCTTTTTAGTGTCACAATTTCCAGGAATTCTTTTTCAAAATTTGCAATTTGCAATTCGTAGCTACTTCACTAAAAACCATCATCATCTGCGTCTTCCCGACTATGTTGCAGTCTAGCTGGTGTAGCTGAATACCAGTATTTTACATGGAGCGACAGTCGAACTTTACAACCCAGCTACTGGGGAATACGGTACCCCTTGGTATACAGGCTGTCGGACTTTCGGGCTTCTGACGACCCGTAACGACACTATGATGATAGGTAAATAAATTATGCATAGTTATTTATTGTCTATACAACCATTGCGAAAAGTATTAACTTTTCAATTTCCTGTGATGTCTTGTTGTTGTTGCATTTATGTTCTATTTTTCTTCAGTTAGGTCCCAAAGAAAACAAACGTAGCTAACCTACTCACGAACAATACGTCTACAATTGTGTTATGGTTCAGTTTGATTCGGTTTAGACTTCTCTGAGTCGGAAACATCCCAGCACATCCTGTGCTATACTAAATACGAATTCATAATAGCTGGGTTTGTTTTTATATATTTTTGGGTGTTTTCTCGTGGTCTTACTATTCTGTCCTACCAGTAGGACCACGAGGGTATGTTATTGTTGTTGGTCCTACTGAAGTTTTGAAACCAAAATATACCTCCTGTATGAAGAAATTGACTAGGAGTGGGGCGTGTCTTGGTTGTAGTCTGCATACTGCTTATTTCTTGTAATTTGTTAATATTATTTTCAATAAAATAAAATAAACATTTGTAACTTGGGCAGTTTGGTTAAGGCATCTTGTTATAAAAGTGAATACTTTTTATCAGAAATGACTTGCTTGTTTTAGGCCTCTTCTTTTCGTGTGGTTAGTGACTAACACTAAGTTTTTTACTATTACTATTGTAATAATTACATATAATGAAAATCAGTTCTTATTTTGAAAATTTTGTCGAACTTCTAAGTTTTTGCGAACATACAAAATGCTTTCAACATCACCATGTAAACATAAAATTGTGATACCCAAATTTAGAAATACCGTTTTGAGAGCAATCGGTGACGATGAAGATGTGGTTAATGAATTAAGTTACACAAATTAAAGCGCCTGTCTGGGTTCTAACCTAGTTAGTCAGTCTAGTCAAAGTCTAAAGTAGCTAGATAAAACCCTTTTGATGTTTTATCACTGATTGCCTCGTTGGTCGCAGGCGCTACTGGTGGGAATGAGGTCCTGGGCCCGATTCCCAGGTCAGGTAAAATGTTATTGGGTTTTTCCATTTAGGATTTCTCAGTAGCAGCCCGGAGCCTGGATTTTTCCCAGTTGATGTCAATGGCCTCCTATCACATCGGACGTAAATATGTATAACTGGCGATATTGTGGGTATTGTACTATAGGTACACCTTTGCCCAATTTGCACCTTTGGGGAAACAAGGCATGGTGTTATATGTGTGTATCACTGACGGTGATAACACAGTAAACTTACCCGCCGATAACATTCGAAAACTTATTCCTTGCACTGGTAATTTAACCATTTTCACAATTTAATTCACTAACAATTCCATAACGATGTGCACTAAAGTTAATGTTTAATTTATATTCCGCTAGACAGGTCGAAACACACTGACCTATGCGAAGCAATCAGGATGAATGCAATAAGTTCGATTTTATTAAAAATTGAGACGAAGCGTGTGATGACGACAGTACTAGGAAGGTAAATAATGATAAGTCAGGGCTCGCCGCCAATATAATATATCTGAATGATAATACACTCGAGAGCAATGAATCCGGGTCACTTAAAGAATGTTAAAAATCTCGGAAACTAAAAAATGATAGGTTAATGCAATAAATTGTATTTAATAGACAATGTAATACTCCTTAAATGAAAGTAAAAAAATATGAGTCACCATACATTTTATTAACACAAAATTACTTAAAGAAAAAAACTGCTGATCTCTCCTTAAAACAAAAATAGGAAACATGAAATTTTTGAACTTTATTACGATTTTCTTGAATTTTAATACTTCGTATTGCCTCCTCGTGCTTCCATTACTGCGTTTACGCGGTTTGGCATGCTGTACACCAAGTTCCTTATACGATTTTGGGGAATATTCTCCCATTCCTCTGTGAGAGCAATTTTGAGCTCACGAAGCGTGATTGGGGGAGGGTTTCGTTGTTTTACGCATCTGCCTAGCTCGTCCCAAGCATGCTCGATCGGGTTGATATCCGGGCTGCGCGCTGGCCACTCCATCATCTAGTCATTCACAATCCTACCTGTATGAGGTCGGGCATTGTCATGCATAAATATAGCATCCTCACCTAAATTGACCATAAATGGACCAACGTGATCATTGAGGATTTCTTCCACATATCTTACGCTAGTTAAAGAGCCGTTTTCTATGATCACCAGCTCTGTGCGACTTTCAGAAGAAATTCCGGCCCACACAAGTACAGACCCACCACCGTAGGCTACTTTTTCTTCGATGCATGCTTGCTTGAATCTTTCCCCTGGTCTTTGATACACTCTGTATCTTCCATCGTGCTTGTAGAGCATAAATTTTGATTCGTCGGAGAACATAACTTTTGACCAATCTTCAATACTCCAATTTACGTGGCCCTGGGCATATCTTAGTCTTGAAATACGATGCCCACGCTCCAGTTTAGGGCCGTTTGCAGGTCTAAGGGGTTTTAAGTTAGATTCAGCAAGCCGACGTCTTACTGTCCATGCACTTGGGTTACTTCCTCCGAGGCGTCGAAACTGATTTGTGAGTTCAGTTCCTGTGAGAAAGCGATTTCGAAGCATGGTGTTCACCAAGTATCGGTCTTCTCGTGCTGTGGTACACCTGGTTCTGCCCGTTCCTGGTCTGCGTAGGTTAGAACCAGTTTCTTCGTAACGTCGGAGAACTCTTTGTACTGTTGACAGCGACACACCGACAGTCCTGGCTGTATCGCGCTGACTCCGGGAGGTTTCCAGCATTGTAAGTATTCTGGTGCATTCTTCAGGCGTAAGCGACATAATTTCAGCTTGAATAATGAATATAGAGCACTATCAACATGGTTTATGTACCCACATAAATGACAGATTACAAACAAAAGCAAAACCAAATGCTGTAATTTCGTAGTTCCATCTTCGAAAGTGGCCCTTTTTCAAATTTGATTTTTTTATGATATAACTTTACAATAACTAAGAAGTTTTAATACCTTCATTTAAGGAGTATTACATTGTCTATTAAATACAATTTATTGCATTAACCTAGCATTTTTAGTTTCCGAGATTTTTAGGATTCTTTAAGTGACCCGGATTCATTGCTCTCGAGTGTATATATGAGTTTTTTCAAAAGTACCAAATAACGAAGACTACTTATAATTTACCTCTAAACGCTGACGAGCTAACAACTGACCTGCTAAACAAAGGATTTACTTGTTCTTTATTTAAATAAACTGAACAATTATGTAGCCAAGGTAGAAAAAAATAATTATTGTTAATTAGACTTGCACACGAAGGGTTCCGTACTACTGTATAATATTTTACTCTACATCATCATCTGCCTAGCCTTTTCCCAACTATGTTGGGGTCGGCTTCCAGTCTAACCGATGCAGCTGAATACCAGTATTTTACATGGAGCGACTGCCTATTTGACCTCCTCAACCCAGTAACTGGGCATTACGATACCCCTTGGTAAGACTGGCTGTCAGATTTTCGGGCTTCTGATGACCTGATATTTGACTCTACATATAAAAAAATATACTTTAGTTGTTTGCTTTAGTTCTGTTGTTAGCCGCCCATAGTAGTACACACTCTGCGAATACTTCTAACGTCTACCTATTACGGTCCAAAAGTTACTTTACTGTGACAGACGGACGGACGGACTGTGGAGCCTTAGTAATTTAGTATTTTTTTAGAACAGAACCCTAAAAACCGGCCAAGTTAGCGTGAGTTGGTCTAAGAATTCCGTACCCCTCACAAATGTCTGTAAAAAATTAACTTCCTTGTGGGATTTGGATGTCCTTGCGTTTTAAATTTTGATTATAATAGCCACGGTAGGTAGTGACTATAGTTTTTTTTTATGCATGGAATCCATCCTAGCTACCCAAGTGACTATTTGAAACGGTCAAAAATAAAATATGAAATCACATAAAAAAAAGACCACTCGTCTTAAAAACTTCCACCACCGTACAGAAATTAAATATTATGCGCAGATATAATTGTTAAATTGCTTTTAATGCTAATAAGTATTCCATTTGATTCTAAAATGAGTGACGTCACTCACAAATACCCGATTCTTCTGAGGAAAGAACTGGATAGCTAGGATGGAGCCTTGTGACTGTGACTGGCAGATAGACGGCACAGGCTGAATTACGTAATCCCCAGTCCCGTTGATACTCTTTGGGCACGGAACCCTAAAACTACTTTTTCTTTTTCTACAGACATGATGCGGTCGAAAAGTTCTAAAAACAATCAAACTGGACCTGTTCATATTATAATAGTCAGGTTTTATTACTAAAACTGCCACCTACGTATTTCTTCAATTGGTACAAGTTTGGATTTTGAACGACTCGACCGTTGCCATTTTTATTAAACCGGTTTTTCCCTCTTTCTTGAATAATCAATGCACAGTTATATTATGACAATATTATTTGTACAATAATCTTAAAACAACATAGATCCTAACTGCTGCCCCCGGCTTAACTGCGTGAACACCCATCCTAAATAGGGATGGGTGTTCACGCAGTTTCATTTTCTAAAATTATAAGTGAGCCAGTGAAAGTCCCATTAAAATCGGTCCAGCTGTTTTGGAGATGGGCCGGTATAAACAGACAGACAAAATAAAAAAAAAAACATTATCAGTACTTTCATATGCAATTAGTATAAAGCTGTTATTTTTATTTATATATTCTCTTTAATTATATTTATTTGTTTATATTAGTCAGTTTTCATAGGTGAAAATATATAGACATACATATTTGTAGTCCTAGAGATATCTACATTATGTGACTGCGCGCACTATCTGTTAAAATCAAATGCGAAATTCGGGGCAATCATAAGTATTTAATGACTGCAAAGTTAAGTAATTTATATCCATTACAATAGGCCCAGAGTACGTAACCTATGAGCACATGTAACGATGTAACAAATGAACTTTGTTTACATACAATATTTCTAAAAACTCTAACAAACTTCGTAATGCGGGACGAATGTTTTGACCAGTCAAAATCACTGTAAATTATACTCATATTATTTACTTTGTCGAGGTGTCGACGAGAAAAGTTTAAAATTATTGTTAAAGGTCGCAAGAAATTTATATATTGGAGTATTGTCATTATTTAGACTGTTTTATGAATGACACAAAAACGGGACTGGCATTTATGGTTATGAGTAGTATCGTGTATCATGTCATGAACTCATGACAGTCTTTAATATGAGCGCGCATAAAAGAGAATAGCCAGCCGTCATAATGGACACGAAACTATTAAAATATCTCTTCTATTGTCGCTGGGATGTAATGTGTTAATACAATGTAGGTTGTAATTAACACACTTTTTTGTTGTTCATGTCATTAATTTAATTTGCGGTTGCTCCATTCCCTTTGTGAGCGTCGCCATCATAATAATGGACTATTTGAAACGATCAAAAATAAAATATGAATACTCATAGAAAAAAGACCGCTCGTCTTAAAAACTACTTACCATCAACGTATCTACAGAAATTAAATATTATGCGAAGATCATCATCTGCCTAGCCTTTTCCCAATTAAGATGGAGTCAGCTTCCAGCCTAACCGGATGCAGCTGAATACCAATATTTTACAAGGAGCGACTGCCTGTCTGACCTCTACAATCCAGTAACTGGGTAATACATACGGTATCCTTTGGTAAGACTGGCTGTCAGAGTTTCGGGCTTCTGATGACCCGTAACGACTGTCAAAGATGCACAAATGGCAGCCGGGAACAACGGCTTAACGTGCTTTCAAAGTCTCAGTATGTAAATATGGTCACCCATCCACGGCCAACCCCGGCCAGCGTAGCTTAACCTGATGGATCGACCTGTGCGGTTGTTATTATTAGCCACGAGCTCCTTTCAGTAAATATCATTAATCAAATTTGCGGTTGCCCATTCCCTTTGTGAGCGTCATCATCATCATAATTATTTCAGCTGAAAGACGACCATTGCTGAACATACGTCGCCATCAAGCACAGCCACTTTAACCGGTTCTGTGCTTCCAGTATCCAGCGGACTCCTGCAGCCTTTACAAGGTCAACGGACCACCTCGTGGGAACCTGCCAATGGTGTACGTGTTCCAGAACATCAACATATATTCATTTGTTTTTATTATTCATTTAAAAGAGTTTGTATTTAATTCGTAGGTATACACATCTCTACTATTAGTTTTACTATTGCAACTGAGAGACAATTGATAAATATACAGTGTTTAATAATAATAATCTACCTACTATTCTATGACACTCAATTGAAATAAGAACAATGGCGATATTCAAAATAAATCTCATTGGAATTTGTAACGAACACGTCTTGGCACTACTGAAATATGCAAGGCTAGAAACATTTTATTGGAGTTTTCTGTTTAAAAATACCATTTTAATCGTATATGTACCGAATGATTTGTGTTATTATCTGATTGAGACGAGAATGATGATACCATATTGCTTTATCGGCAAACAGTAGACACGTGTTCAGCTTCAAGTAAAAGATAGCGAGATTACAATGAAAAAGATATAGTGGTAATGTACAGTCAGGGAAATTCGTGGCTAACACAAACACTGTCACTTTTTTGTGCTAATCTAAACCCAGTGCCTTCAACACACATACGTGTTCGTGGCAGTGTATGGGTTAAGGAAATTAACAATCAACGGATATATAAGGCTGGGAAATCATCCAATGACTTCTCCAGCTCTGGGTGGAGCGGAAGGGAATGTCACACTCTTATTGACTAAAACCCATTCATGTTCCTTCCTTAGCCCTTTATGTTCCGGGGTAGCGGTAACCCTTTCGGATAATCCCGCTTA
Organism: Hyppa rectilinea; assembly: GCA_951799385.1. Classification (NCBI taxonomy): domain Eukaryota; kingdom Metazoa; phylum Arthropoda; class Insecta; order Lepidoptera; family Noctuidae; genus Hyppa; species Hyppa rectilinea. The sequence continues at coordinate 9,616,802 of OX637306.1, read as the reverse complement.
CCATGAAATGCATAGCTTATGAATTGTTTTTGCTACCTGCAAGTGACATCCTGACGCGATATCAGGCGACCGAAAATTGTTTCTACACTTTGTAATGTTGCTCTACTGTAGAACTATATTACATAGAGTAGAAACAGTAGTAGAACTTCTACTTACTAAGTGCAATAGAATGCACAGCATTATACCACTAAGGACAAATGTCAAACAAATGAATGACTTATGGCAGAAATACGAAAGTAAGGCGTTGTAATTACAGACATAAATTCACGCCTTATTCCTATGTGGGTAGGCAGAAACTACAGAATGCCACTTGCTACGATCCTTACATAATATATTTATTTTACTTCCTTTACCTTCATACATCTGGTCAAACACCCACGCTGCGAGTACTACGCACCTAAGCCTTCTGAAGCATGAAGTTGAGGTTGTAGTTGGAATAAAAGATTTTCAAAATCCTTGAGATGCAAGTCGTGAAAACCAAATAGTTGAAAAAAAAAGAATACATGTTGCATGACAAAACTATATACAGACGCCAGCACATCATGCTATCCCAATCAATTTTGCATCATGCTATCCCAATTTTCGCAATTGAAAATTAACCTTCTGCCTTTGTAATAAAGTTGAAAAATATTTAAAGAAATTGGACAGATTGGAGTAACTTCATGTGCTCTGTACAGTCGAACAAGCTACTTGGTGTTCTGGCAGCTAACTTGTAACTACTTTTATACAATGTTGTGAGTGTGCTGAGTAGTCAATTCTTTTGCATCACTCTTATGTATAACATAATGTTAGAAAGTTTTAACGCACTCAATAAAAATTAATATCGGCAGTGTATCATCATCTGCCTAGCCTTTTCCCAACTCTGTTGGGGTCGGCTTCCAGTCTAACCGGATGCAGCTGAATACCAGTATTTTACATGGAGCGACGGCCTATCTGACCTCCACAACCCAGTAACTATAAGGCAATACGATACCCCTTGGTAAGATTTTCGGGCTTTTGACGCAGTGTATAGGAAAGATAAATATTTTTGCCTGTATACCGAATAGCTTGTTAGACTATGCGGTGTATATAGAATTCTACACAGGATCAGGATAAAGTTGGCACAGGATCAGTTTGTCACGGAGGCGGGACTATGCAGTTCGCAGTATGATCATATCTTTTTGGATCTAACCATCTTTTCGGTGGTCTTTTCATAGTAAGAATATGTTATGAATTTTACTAACAATTATAATACATAACAAGTGATATCTATGGGTCTGTTAAAGTGGAAAGTGTAGTGTGATTTTGCATTTAGTTAATTTGATAACATAAGTATGTACACTCGTGTTAATAGAACAACAAGAATTTAATGCAGACCCTGAGATATATTTGCATAATAATATTATAATTTTTAAATAATCTGATTTGGAAACCACAAACAAACGATTTTTTTTAAACTAGCCTAGACATTAGGTACCTACTTTTATTTACCAGTTAGCTAGTTAGATTCAAAATAAGTTTATGTTAATTTTAAAATGAGGTAAGTTTTTATCTGCATTACTTCTCATGAATGAACACACAATTGAACACACTATATCTTTTTCATTTGCATACATTTTATGTCATTACCTTGGATATTATCATTATCAGGCTACTGTTGTACAGACGCTAGCACATCAAGCTATCCCTAACTGTCAAGTTTTCTCAATTAAAAATTAACCTTATGTCTTTGCAATAAAGTTGAAATACTATCAAAGAAATTTGACAGATTGTGGTAACTTGATGTGCTGGCCTCTGTACATAGGCCTCCCCGTTGGCACGTCATTGATATGGGTGTGGATATTTTTTTTGTAAAAATATTTTTTGTCAATTAAATAATGTTATGCGGAGGAATGAGGAAAATGTTGTCAGGAAAGTTGTGAGCATGAATGTGGATGGCTGAACAAGTAGAGGGAGACCAAAGAAACGATAGATGGATTGTGTGGAAGATGATATGGCTAGAAAGGGAGTGACTACCGAGATGAAAACTAATAGAGTATGGAAGAAAAAGACATGTTGCGCCAACCCCAAATAAATTGAGATAAGGACAGGAGAATGATTTAACGATTGCATTCCCGAAGGTTTAAGCAAAGTTCTATTACGTCAGCATTTAGTCCGTTCTGTTGATGTCCGATGAAACGGGCGAGCCTATTGCAATCAACTGCGCACAAATCTAGAGTTCAGACTGTATCAGAAATTCCTGATGGAAAAACTCAATAAAACTTAGCGTTCTTTTTTAAGGCTGTCAAATCATCCAATGACTTCTCGCGCTCTGGGTGGAGTGGAAGGGAGTGTCAGACTCTTACTGACTAAAACCCATCCATGTTCCTTCCGTAGCCGTTTATGTTCCGGGGTAGCGGTAACCCTTTCGGACAATCCCGCTTAAATAAATAAAACTTAGCCTGGCTTGGGAATCAAGTGCAAGACCTCATCCTTAGCAGTACAGCTTGCGACCGCTAGACCAACCTTACAGCCAAATGAGCAATAAAGATGTCAAGCTGGTTTATAGTTTAAACATATTTCATGTGCCAGGTTGGCACACAGGCTATTGGTTCGGCCTATTTCATGAAAATTCGTCAGTACCATGGAGTTGTTGCTGTATAGTCTAGGTATAGTTCTTTCTGTAATGTTAATTTTATTTATTTGATAATTATTATTTATTAATCATGTATGGTCTTTTTACTGAAATTAAAATTATTTAATTAAAAAATATTTTATATACTGTCCTCCCAGACTCCTTTATTTTTTAACACTGTCATTTGAAAAAAATATAAAAGCCAATCATTTTTAAAAGAGTAACTGTGGAGTTTCTTTTCGACTCTTCTCCATAGGAAATGGTCAATTGGAACCCTGCACCCAGTTTTATACGTATATATGGTAAAATATTGTTATTTATTTATTCGAACTTTTGAGTCACAGTTATGTTGACGCAAACACGTGTAGTTTAGTTTCTGATGACGTCAAATTATCTTGAAGTGGGATGATTCCAACTAGTCTTTTCGTTATCATTCGCAGTTATCGAATAAGATCTTTTGTTTAGCGATATTGGCACTTGAGACGGGGTTTAACATCATTAACAAGGGCATGGTTTTGCGTACATTGCCATCATTCTTGGATTTAGAAAAACAATGAGAATTTGTGATAAGCCTTATCTAAGCAAATGTCAATAAGATTTAAATGTACCAGATTGGTACTATTTTTGACTATCAGCGTTCCAAAATATGCTCGTCAATTAAAGTTAATGATTATAAAAATAATAGGTGTATAGAAGTATCATCTGCCTAGCCTTTTCCCAACTATGTTGGGGTCGGCTTCCAGTCTAACCTGATCCATCCGGTTAAAGGCAGTTGCTGCATGTAAAATACTGGTATTCAACTGCAGTTGAATACCAACATTTTACATGGAGCGACTGCCTATCTGACCTCCACAACCCATTAACTGGGCAATACGATATCCCATGGTAAGACTGGCTCAAATTTTTCGGGTATCAGAAGACGTATCGTAACGACTGTCAAAGATGCACAAATGACAGCCGGGACCAACGGCTTAACGTGCTTTCCGGGGTACGGAGGAATCTCGATACGTAAAAATGGTCACACATCCACGACCAACCCCGGAAAGCGTAGCTTAACCTAGTGGATCGACCTGTGCGGCTGTTAGTACTTAGCCACGAGCTCAATATAAATGAAATGCATCATTTGAAAACAGCGGAACCGATTTGGAGCTAATGTTCGTAATAGTCTAAATAAGGTTTTTATAGAAAGAAAAATTGGAAAAATATCCGGATAATTTTAAAATTTGGCAAAAACTTAACGTCCTTTTTTCTATGCTGTTTTTGTATGTTAATACTTAATTATGACACTCTCTTTGCTTATTATTCTACTGTGCACTTTATAAGTAGTGTAGTTTTTGGTATATTAAGGAGATCTTTTTTTGGGCCTTTCCTGAAAGTGGCAACGAAAACAATGGTATGTATATTGAGTACTAGTCATTTGGAGCAATGGTTAATATAGCGTTAAAGTTGGAGCTTCTTGCCCGTTCTTCTCCACCGGTACCTACTGCTTTGGAATGGGCCACTAGCTTCATCTTTCTGACTGTCCGACCCCTTGACAATTCAAAAGTGCCCGTAATTGGTTTATTTGAAATAAATGCTTTGAGTTTAAGTTTGACTTTACTTGGATTTTTTTATCTTTCTCAGCTTTTAGAAGATCCTCGTCATGAGGGACAGCAAAATTAACAATCATGGAACGTAATCCTAGTCACTAGGTCGTGTTTGTGCAAGTACTCGCCGTTAGCGAGACGACACGGAAACAATATGTCGGATTGTTTTACGGGATGGTGGCATATGCCCAACAGATGTCAACCGTACCGTCCTTGACTATGTAAAATAACTATAATTATTATTGTTATTACTTATTTTGTGACAAAATGCGTACATTTTGAGTAGCTATTTTTAAAGTGATTGTGAAATAGGCAACTATTCTTCATAGCTCAAACCATAGATTGATTGAGATTTTAGTACGTGAATATCAGCTCCTTATCAACTCTCGGACATAAAACACAAGCAAAAACGTTTCTGTTTTATGTGATTAAGTACTTACTATGCCTACAATGTCAACTACTACAACAACCAGTGCATATACTTCGTGCGGAAACCGGCATGGCCTAGAACAAAAAAATCGACGACATGCGACATCTAGCAACCTGTACTGGGCCCGCGTGGTGGATAGCCCACGACCTCTCAAAGACAGGGGGCCAGTGTCCCAGCAGTGGGAAAACTATGGGGTGATTATGCTACTCTACCTAAATAATGAGGTTGGTTAGTTTTGATGGAGGACGCAATCTCTGAAACTATTTCTTTATTTAGATGGGACTCCAATATAACTGGTGAAATGTGGGTGTCCCAACTCTGCCTAACCCTTCAGGGATTACAAACGTGATGGTGGTATGATGTATTTCTTCCGCTGATAGAGAACTATTACTTTGCACTTGGCACAGAATGCCAAAGAATGTTTTATATTAAAACAGTGTGAAGTCGTGAGAGAATGAAAATCAACAAAAATAAAAATTGCATGATTTATTTCGTTTTTATTTTACGTTTTCGTTTTTCCAGCCATAACCCCGAATAATCTCTGAACACAGCCAGTTTTAATCAGTATGAATTGAATTCAATTATTGTAGTAATTAAGTACCGTTCGTAGGGAGGATCTACAGACCATTGTTGCGGGCTATTAAAACAAAAACATTGGGCTGAATTGAATGTAGGTATTTAGAATAACTTGAGCGACGGTGCCTAGCGGAGACTCATCATACGTGTCTATCTAATTACTATTGCTGTAATTAATTAATCGCTAATAAATTTCTCTATTTCCTGTTATTATTAGTTACTCGTTAAACCTTTACTCAAGTTATTAAGGATATTGAAGCAGAAGTATGTATGAAAGTGCTTTTATTTTATGCTAAAAAAAAATAATGTAAGTAAGTAATGTAAGAATAGAAAATGTGAAAATAAAATGGACTTACCAACACAGTTATTGGCTGTCATCTTCTATGACACTGGATACAACTCAAACAGTCTTTCACGTAATTAATACTTATTACTAATTGAAAAACTCACTGAACTTAAAGCGCATTAGCGCGCACGTAGTTTATGTTCAAAGCACAGCGGTCACTTTATTCGAGAGTCGGCAAGCGACCGAGGAACCCGTGTGATCTCGTTTAGCGTCCCTCTAATAATACTATCCGCCGCATGCGCACTGCGTTCAATTGCCATAATAGAAAATACATTAATCACTGGACGTCGAAATATGCTATCGATGCTATAAGTATGTGCCGCACAATCGCCACAGTTTGAAAATAAGCCAGTAGCAATTATTCAACAAGAATCGTAAGACGCGGGTGACGAACCTTCGACGTCACCACTCAATGTTTTCATATCTGAACAATAAATAAGTACCTACTTTTTCACAATTCTTTGGTTCGTAACAATGGTAGTTAGTTTGCTTTTTATTTCTATCCATTTCATTTTAATAGTAACGGTAGTCAAGTTATATTTTTATTAAAAAAAATGTCATGCCACTGTAAACGTTGTGCAATTTATTGACTATTCATTCCTTGGTATTCAATGTTTGAAATGTATTGCCAAAAAGTTATTTGGAAAATAAGTTGCCTTTTTAACTATTTACGTTAGTTTGTTGAATGAATAGTTCGTACTTTTTTTTTGTGGCTTGCATTCCGCAAGTCAACCAAGGAGATTGTCGGCTGCTTAGCCGGATTTGGCTCTGGATGCCTCAATAAATTACGGCCGTTTACATATTTTGTTTTAAATTTTCCTGTAGTTAAAAAGTTATGATTGGTTCACTAATGTTTCACCGAAACATCATTGACATTTTTTTTTGTTTACAATTAACGTTTCGTATAGGTACTTACTCTTTATTTCACTAACAACTTATTCAGCAAATGTTTTATTTTATAAGCACTCGCAACATGTTTGTGACATTTATTTAACAAATGTTTATCTTTACTAATATTTCGAGTGATATTATGATCATAGTATACACATTTAATATTTAGATTGTTTTGGAAAAATCGCGTTTATTCTAAACATTCACATTTTATAAATTACATGGTTGCAATTTCCATTTGGGTCAAATAATTTACAAGCAAGTACTGAAGTTCTTTAAGCCTAGTAAAGTGATTTGTTTCTATAATCTAGTTGTTTCTGGCGCACGCCGACCGCTGCCACGGCTCCGCTCGCTTCACTCGCTCGGTTCGTGCGTAGGGGGTCACTGTTTAAACCAAACCTAACCTAACCATTTTTTTTGAGTTATTATCCTTAGCTAAGTAGTTCGGTTTAGGGTAGCCAAGTAAAAAACAATATCTTTTTGCCTATTAGCCCAAGTCGCTTTTGGAAGTTTATTTTTTTAGGTTAGTTTCAGATTGCGTAACAATAAGTCAATAGGAAAAACACTGTTATTCCATACGTTGTTTTGTGAGATAAAATGAAAAAAAAGAAGAATTGTTTGTCAAATAATACGTTTTTAAGTAAAAGTTTATCGGATAATTATTTTCATAAGTGAATTATTTGACAAACTTCTTGCTGTATGATGATGAGTGCTAGATCATGTATTTGCCAATCGTTGCTTGTCAAGTAAAAAATTGAAAATTAATTTTAGGTTAATATACCTAAAAAATCATTGTTTTTGCAAATGAGGTTCGTTTATGAAAACTTAGTCAATAAAAGTAAATGATAAATAATTTAAATAACAGATTTGAAAATTCATAATTTGTGTTTTCATGAAGAAAGCATTTGATAATTAATAAAATTAAGAGATCTTGCCACTAGAACGTTCTATTGTAGTGTTAGCAAGTATGTTACATAATGAATAAGTTTGTGACCATTCATCATTGCACAGCCCTTTGTGCGACAAACTCATGATATATTCATACAAACAACGTACCTATGTTTAAAAAGACATTAGTGTTATTGATATCTCGTTCTAACTGTACAACTGTTTTGTAAGCGTGTTTAATTTAAATAACTAACTAATAGGTATCCAATATACCTACTTATTTTATTTAAGAAATATTAAAATAGATAACAACGTCCTTGTTACAGAAAGATACTCATCCATGGTAGTTTTACCGACTTGGCATTGGCACAAATTCAATAGACTTTTATTTTTAGTTATTCCCAGACGTTACAAACAAGATTTATGAACGAAATTTTACTAACCGTATTATAATTATTACAAAGAACTTTCATTTAGAGTGTCGCATAAACTGCCAACCACGTGCTCTAACAAACGATAAAAAATCGTGAACATTGGCAAAACGTCACGTATTCAAAGCCTGAAGCTATTTGGCCACACAAAACGGGCTATTAACGTCGAGAGCTCCACGTTGATCGCTATATTTTGTTCGTGTCAAGCAAAAACGAGATATGTTTGTGCAGTTGCATCAGCTTGCAATCTCTGTGTTCGTTAGGTGCGCTAGCAAAAGGAAGTCATTCTGGCGGTAAACAATAACGCACGGTCGGAAATGTCTTTCACGCTAGACCGGCTCCGTCGAGTTGGCAAACGGCGAGCCTTAAAGAGCGGGCAATTTGCACGGTAACACCCGCCGGATACTAGCTGCTCATTAACTATGAACGCCGTCATCAACGACTCTTCTTCAGTAGAAAAAACGGCGTTTAACAGTAGCACTCTCGACGAGTAAACGGTGCGGTGAGGTGCCTTTGAACGGCCAGCGCTACAAAGTGCATATAAATTGCGCTGCGAAATTGAAGCGGAGATATGAAAGGAGTGGTAAACTTTTGAAAGACAGGCCGAGGGCAACCAGCTTTGAAATCTACAGGTCTCTATAAGACGCAAAGAGGGGCGGTTTGCTAGCGAATAGTTGCCATCGCTATGTACTTCACTGAAAAAGAAACTTGTTAAAGTGACAAGAATGTACTGCGTTGACTTAACCTTAGGGAAACTACACACTCGATCATTATGAAACTTTTATTTAGTCAGTAAATAAACGTAATCAGCTTACATTTGGGCGTAACTTACGTAGAGTTGAACCACTTCATGTGTTTTCACACATACTAAATTTCCTTTGCCTTCAAGAAAAAGAAAGACGGGGAATCGTTTATCTTGGTGACAGTAGACCTCCTTAGCATATTTAACATGCATGAACTCTTTAGTTACAAATGCTTCCCACGTTACCGCCGGAGTGCTCGCGGCTAATCAGATCTTCAAATGACGACTTTCTGTGGGCTGCCATTGACTATAAAATACGTATTTCTTCGCTTTTTAGAAAAGGACTCACTGTAATATAAAGATTTTAATTGTATTCTTTTAATGTTCACTTACTTACTGTTACTATACCGTTGCAAAGATAGACTGGACTAAAAGAAGTCCCTTGAATTTCTCAGTAATGAGAATAAGCGTGAACATTGGCAAAACGTCACGTATTCAAAGCCTTTTTCAAAGCAAATGTTAAGTTACTTACAGGAATAAAAGAAGTCCCTTGAATTTCTCAGGAACTTAGTAAAATACATTGATAGTGTTCATACATAATGGAATACTTACAACTTGTTCGCATTCAGAAATTGTGGACAGCTTCTTGCATAAACAACAAATTAAAAAGTGAATCGGGACAGAATCCTGTGGTTCATTGGAAGCCTTGAACAAACAGCTGGCGCCAGAATCCAGCTCTACGAAAAGGCGTATGTTTGAATGATACAAATATGGCCTACAGAATGGATTAAAAGCCTAAGGCCTTGTGCAATTCTGTTCGACCCAGTTCCAAATGATAGCATGTTTCAATGGAGCGATTTAGCATATCGGTTCAATGGAATAACAAACGATGATCGCCGGTTTGGTAAACACCTGTGGTTCACGATCAAAGCCTATTTGAGTACTTCACAAACCTTGAATGGGGGAATTGTACTCTAGATGCTCAAGATACTGGCAAAGGTTTCCTTGTCAACTGTTTTAGAGAGCTTAGTTCAAAGCTGTAACTACTGAGTTGTTTCTTGAAATAAGCCCGATTGCCCGGATAAACGATTGTGCGGGTATCGAGAAATGTCAACATTTTTAGCATGATGCCAATGCGCTCAACTATGAATGAGACACAATTACTTTTTCGATTGCTTTGAATCATATTTGATATTTCGACAGTTGAGAGGCTATACAGTCGCGTATGTATTGTTTACCCGAAATGCTATGTAGAGGCGGAACCCTGGACCACTATGCTCAGTAATCGAGCATACGATAACAAAAATAAAGAGACACACTCAAAGAAAAAAAATTGATAATCTTTCGCGAAAATAAGATACGAACTAGATTGAAAAAAAAACTGTTTACAGCCGGCCCCTAGCTTTAGCTACTTGAAAACATCAAACGCCGTTCAGTTTGAGTGGACATACTCTTATATGCTTCTCGTTCGCTTCAACCCCCACTGAAAGACAACTTGTTTGCATTTTTCAACTCGAATCTCGCTGAATAGCCTTTAGTAAAACCACAGAAATGTCTATAATGTTTGCTATTCATTTCTGGAATGAAAAAGCTTAGATGCGCCGTGTTTATGCAGGTGTGATATAACTACTAAGGTTCTGTCCATTGGGAGAATATTCTGAGAGGACCAGAGCGATAATGTTTATTATTATGCTATAGAGTCATATATTTTTTGTAATTGAAAAGGCTTTCTTATGGCCACTATTATTACCAATGGTAAGCAATGATAATAATTAACGGAAAAAGGAATTCAAAGGATACTTAAAAATAACTGATACAGAAACACTATTAGGAATATTTTTGCTGCCAATTGTTTTAAAGATCATGACATGTGAAGTAGTAGCTATGGGCTGCCCCATGGGGGGACGAACTCGACTTCTTTCACGAGGCCAGAAACAGCAGAAGATAGGGAAAACTGAAAGGAGGCTTTTGCCATGTAGCACAGAAACAGCCTTTGCATCCTCCTCCTCTTTATAATATTGGTATAGACCAATATTATAAAGAGGAAAGATTTGATTGTTTGTTTGTTTGCATTGAATAGGCTCCGAAACTACGGAACCGATTTTAAAAATTCTTTCACTATTGGGTAGCTACACTATCTTATGACATAGACTATAATATATTATATCTTCAAAAAAGTTAGGGATCCTCTAATAATGTAACAATTTCCGATATCCACGCGGGCAAAGCCGCGGGCAGAAACTACACACATCAAAAGTGTCTAGGGATCAACATATATTTTTGCAATAACTTTTCTCTTGATTGATATTAATTTAAATTTTCTTTAAGGATTCATCAAATAAAGTGTTTTCGTTTGTCACAGTAACGATAAACCAAGTCACCTTTGCATTAATAAAGAAATTTGCCATTTTCCTAATAAAGGGATTTTTGACATTTGAACCACTAACATTAAAGTTCGAAAAAAAGACTGAAATAACAGTTTTCTTTAAAATTTTATTGGGTAACTTAAACAATTAATAATCCGTGTTTCTACCGCGAACACTAACAACACAAGAACATCGGTTTGGCATACTCAAAATGAGTTCATCCAAATCACGCTGTGGAATGGCCGCCCATGTTCGTTGCAACAACAAAAAAAGGTCTTCTTGCAACTGGATACCCTCCATATTCGGCAGAGCTCTTCTCTGTAGCATATCCCATGCATGCTCAATCGGGTTCAAGTCTGGCGACTGAGCAGGCCAGGGCAGGACATTGATGTTAGCTGCGGCGAGAGTCTGTCTTACAACTCTTGCGGTGTGCGGTCGTGCATTATCATGCATTAACTGAAATAAGGGACCGATTTGCACTTGTAGAGGAACGATGACGTCAGATACAATCGTCTCAGCATAAATTTGAGCGTTGAGGTTGCCTCTGATCCAAATCAACTCAGTTCTTCCGCCGATCCAAATACCCGCCCATACCATGATGGTTCCACCACTATAAGGATGGACTTCCTGGCAGGATTTTAATCGCTGTTGGCGTCCAGGGGTTCTCCAGTGTCGTATACGTCTTGTATCCGGTCTCATACCAAAACGAGACTCATCAGAAAAGCACACGAAACGCCATTGTTCTTCTGCCCAATTTCTGTGTTCAAGAGCCCATTGATATCGAATCCTACGATTGTGCATTGCTATAGGTGGTACCCGTAGCGGTCTTCGGGAATGAAGGTTCACTTCATTCTTCGGTTTCTGACTGTTTGGTCGCTAATTAAGTTCCCTGAAGAGTGATGAAGCCTCACGGCTAACATCATGGCGGTTATTGTTGGAGCTCTTCGAGTTAAGATTTGAATGTATCGGTCTTGTCTCCGTGTGGTGCAGCGATACCGTCCTTCATGGCGCTCAGCCACGGTACCAGTGCTTCGGTAACGTGTCCAAAGTCGACTGATAACACTCTGACTTGTATTCAGAGCTAAAGCCACAGTACGTTGCCGGGAACCAGCTTCTAGCATTCCCACGGCTCTGAGCATTTCTTCCCTGCTTAAATGACGTCGCCGCTCCATAATAACGTTGGTTTTAATCAGTAGTAGGGAAACAGTAGCACTAATAATGTCTTCAATGCGTTGTATGTTTTTATAGGGAAAATATTGACAGCTGATTTTCATCTTTTACTCGAATTTGATTGACAGTTCCTGTTTCAAATTATGAAATGCACCAAAAAGGATCCATATAAATTTATAAAATCATAAATTTATTACAAAGCCACATCTCAATCTCAAGAAATCCGCATAAAAATGCTTGATCCCTAGACACTTTTGATGTGTGTAGTATAAAATATTTGTTTTATCGGGTTCTATTTCTAGACCAAAGCATGGAGTAAAGTTTGTTTTGGTATTTTTCTCAGAAGTATGAAAGTGAAACCGTAGTATATGCTGTGTATATTATAACATACCGTATTTATGTTAGTCGGTCTTCATACCGTACAAACAAAAACCACCAAGAAGTAGTCGTATTGATAGACTGACTCATACTTTAAAGATAACTAAAGCTGAAGAAGGGACAAGGGAGCCTTTTACCTATGAGCTTCATTTCAATAGGATAATGACGTAAGCTTCTTATACGATAATTTCGAGTAGACCCTTCGTAAGTTTTATAATGTAAACGGCTCGTTTAAACCTAGCTAAACCATTTTACAAAGGTTGTATAATACAACCTCGGTCGGTCCACGATTTGTTCCGATGGATTTTCTTGCGGTACGTAAAGACATCGCAACGTCGGCTTGAAGAATATTCTTATTTATCAAAGAGTTCAGCTCTCGAATAATGTTTGTATAGGCACCGAGCACCGTATGAATAGTTATTGATTTTGAAAATAGTATGCCCGCTTCGGTTTTGAAAAATGTTGTAAGTTGTCACAATCTGCTGATTGCGATTCGAGACGAATTGATATTCTTACGTGATTTTTCTTTCCTTCATAGGTACTGAATAAATGAATGAATCGTTTTTAAAGTGGTTTTTGTTAGACCTGCATGATTCGATTGTGTAAATAAATGGAAAACATGTGTGTTTTCGATTTACAAATCTAGTTTATTGACCTCGGATCAAAATATAGCTAATTTGTATTAACTAATTTACAACAAAATTATGACATTTCCAGGAGTGAACCTAAAATCGAATTCCCCGTAACACCCGCCCTTTTATCCCTTGTTCTAGAACATAATAATTCCCCGTTGTGGTCGGCATGCAGAACTTTCCTTCCCCAGCTGTTATCGGTTCTACAAGCAATGTTGCCTAACTAATTCTATGAGCTATGACGGAAACTTTGGTTCTTTCACCAATTTTTCCTTTTACGTATTTTATTACTCAGGGGAACTTGGACCATTGTTCTCTATGTCCTATTGAGTGACCGATTTTATGAATGGGGACAGACGTTGGTAGGGATGGACTACCCTAATGAATATAAACTCAGTAACAGTGACAAAGCTGGAGTAGTTAGCTGTCGAAAGTGAGTCATCATTTGTAACTTTTGAAAGGGTCTCTACGATATTTGTAAAGTGGTTTATCTCTCATAGAGAAGTGAACTGAGTGCAAGCAGTGGGAACAATGATATCAATAAACAGAGTGAAATTGAATTCATGGGCAATATTTTAAGAGGTCATTGTACAGACGCCAGCACATCAAGCTATCCCTAACTGTCAAATTTTCTCAATTAAAAATGAACCTTATGTCTTTGCCAGATTGTGGTAACTTGATGTGCTGGCCTCTGTACTATGGGGACAAAACTGACGTCACGAAAAAAAATTCAGCTGTTCCATACATTATACTAGCAGTAAAAGTTGTTCATATACAATACAACAACACACAGACAAGTGAGTACAATGACCCCTTAAAATATTGCCCATGAATTCAATTTCAGCCTGTATAATAATATGATGATGATTATTATGCTTAATGGTTGAGTGCCTACATATTCGTATGATAAAGTGTTCGGCAGCGTGTGCATACAGTACACAAACATAGTTGTCATGACAGTTTTTTTTCCTCTGTTATAACTAAAACATAGCTCATATAGTGATAAAGGAACATTAGGCAGCAAGGTGACGTTTCAAGGTCAAGTTGCCTGATTATGTTTCTAGTAATGTCACCTTCAGCATTCAAACCAGGGCGTTTTGGATAATAATTTGCAAATTCAATTACACCACTATCGTATTAAACTGCTTTCGGGCTACGAATTAGAGATTTTTATGCTTCTTATAATTTTGGTAATAGATAATACTTTTTATTATATTTACCGTATAAAAACATAAAAAAATTAGATATTTTTTTTTTACAAAATCAGGCAAAGCTCTTATAATATCAAATTAAATTAAACACAATACTGCAACATAATATAATAAAAGGTATATGCAATTATACAAATAATCTAATGAGTAAATACCTAAATTTCATTTTTCAAAATAAAATGAACAATGGACAGTCTTATCGCTAAAAGCAATCTTTTACAGGCAACCTTAGGATGGACCTACCTAACCTACCTACCCACCCTACCTACCCTACCTACCTACCCTACCTACCCTACCTACCCTACCTACCCTACCTACCCTACCTACCTACCCTACCTACCCTACCTACCCTACCTACCCTACCTACCCTACCTACCCTACCTACCCTACCTACCCTACCTACCCTACCTACCCTACCTACCCTACCTACCCTACCTGCCCTACCTACCCTACCTACCCTACCTACCTACCTACCCTACCTACCTACGTACCCTACCTTCCTACCTACCCACCCTACCTACCCTACCTACCTACCTACCTACCCTACCTACCTACCTACCCTACCTACCTACCCTAACCTACCTACCTACCCTACCCTAGTTAAAAAAATAAATAAAAAAATAAAAAAATGTATTCTGGTATTCAGGGCGGAGACAAATCCAACGAAACAAAAACCATGAAAATTGGTCCAGCAGATCTCGAGTTATAATGGAGGGAACAAACCCGACTTTCTTTTATATAATATATAGATATATATTCGTGGAGGAGCTCATGGTTTAGTAATAACAGCCGTACAGGTCGATCTATTAGGTTAAGCTTCGCTTGCCGGGGTTGGCCATGGATGGGTGACCATCTTTACATACCGAGACTCCTTCGTGCCTCGGAAAGCACGTTAAGCTGTTGGTCCCAACTGCATCTTTGACAGTCATTACGGGTCGTCAGAAACCCAGAAGCCTGACAGCCAGTCTTACCAAGGGGTATCGTATTATCCAGTTACTGGGTTGTGAAATTCAGATAGGCAGACGCTTCATGTAAAATACTGGTATTCAGCTGCATCCGATTAGACTGGAAGCCAACCCCAATATAGATGGGCAGAGGCTCGACAGATTGAATGATATACAATGATTGATTATCATGAAAAAAGTGCAAAGAACAAAAAATTGATCTTTTAAATCATAATTAACAAAATGGCCAAAGGTTGAGCACGCTTTATCGACACGGGCGAGGCATTCCATAACTGTACTGCATGAACTGTTAAAGATTTATCATAGAAACTGGTCGTAAGATGACACGACCACAGATATATCTATTTTATGTGATGGCACAACCACATTTATATAAAACGGTAAACTGACTGACTGACTGGGTGATATATCAATGCACAGCCCAGACCGCTGGAGCTAAAGACTTGAATCCGCATTAAATAATGTAGGCACCCACTAAGGCAGGATTTTTGGAAATTTCCCCCCTAAAGGGGTAAAATACCTACAAATGAAAATTCTTAATGCTTGAGTTAATAAACTTGGAACTTAGAATAAATATTTATTAAACTAGGCAAATTATAAAGTTTGTATTTTTTTTGTTTTTATAAACAACCCCTTAAAGGTCGGTGGTTGGTGGTGGGGGTGTCAAAGTTTGTATGGAAGAATTTTGACGCGCGGTCCGACTGACTGGAAACTTATTTATGTCTAAAACCAAAAGTAAAGAATAACGAGTAATGGGGTTTTTCGAAAATCTACCCCTAAGCTGGCGAAAAGGGGTAGTAAATTTTTAACTCGAATTGATACCTAAAACACTTCTTTATATTCCGATATTGTGATATAACCGAACACCACGCGGACAAGGTCGCGAGCAAAAGCTAGTCTATTATGTGTAGGCTTTGGATTTACACACTCAAGATCAAGAGCACTCGAGAAACTCCCTTGCGAATGTAATGTAAACCTATTTTTTTCTTACACGTAGAGTGAAAGAAGTTATAACCAACACATGAAGGAATTTGAAACGTTCTTTAAGATATGAGGGGGTTGTACATTTGAACAGTACTGTAGAGCTTCAACAAGAAATGAGAATTCTGGCAAAGACGTATCAACCCGATAATCGGATGTTTCGGCCAATCTATCATAGGATTATCTCACTTTGATAGATGGGAACGGGCATATCATATCAGCCCCTCATTACCGGCTGGGCCCTCACCCACGTAGGTGTCACATTTCAGCCCTACCAGATGAGACGCAACATCGATCTGAGCTTTGAAATCTAACGCGTTAACCGTTCTCGTACTTCTAACTATCTAACAAGTTTCGCTGAACTTTTACTGCAGCTGCAATACCTGTATGGGACTTATATTTATTTATTTAAGATACATTTACAACATAATAGATTTAAATAATCTAAAGCGATGTACAGTTAAATTTAACACACAGTAATCAGCGGTATACAGGGTGTAACCGAAAGGGTTTATACATACAAAAGGATATGCTACAGACCATCAAACCGAAGAACTTTTACTATGGGACCAACTCCGAAATCGTTATAACAAATTAGCTGTTCCCTACATTTCGACGAGTGACGTGACCAAAAATGTACAGAACAGCTGATTTGTTATAAAGATATATAATAACGCTGATTTGTTAAAAAGATAAAGTATAGCTACTTAGATTATGTGTACAGTGCGGTATCCATCAAAAAAAGAACAGACTGCAAGCATCCTTTGTAGGCCTTCTTCTTGCGATAGGGTGTCTAAGTCTCTAGTAGGTCTGTACCTGTCAGCAGGATTGTCCGAGAGGGTTACCGCTACCCCAAACATAAAGGGCTAAGGAAGGAATGTGGATGGGTTTTAGTCAGTAACAGACTGACATTCCCTTCCGCTCCACCCAGAGCGGGAAGGGTCACTTGATGATTTCCCACCCTCAAAAAAAAGGCTCATAAATATTTAAATATTAGTATTCTAATAACGAGGGAAGCCGCGTTATCTAATACTATCAAAACTTCGATCAGCGAACTAAAGAATTTGCGGTCGAATGTAAAAATAAGTAATTTATGGTCATGAGTAGATAGTCAAAACAAAAATGACACACTTTCCGCAGTACCTAATTGACACCGATAATTATGCACTTTAAAAACGTTAATGGGGTTAGTAGGTATATACGTAATTTTGATTGTGACGATGACCTGCATTATTCAGTCTTATAAATACTTAAATGAAAAAATTATTAGATTGACGTCATTCAACAGTGAACTAAAGAAGCCTAATACCTGACTAAAGGCCTATTTAACCAAAGAAACTGAACGCCACAACATCATTTAAACCGCGTTCAAGATTTGTCAGTGTAAATATTCCATAGAAAAAAAATACTGACAGCCTTTTACCGGGGTTCACGTGCTTATAGCGTTTAGTTTCATTGGTGAAATCGGCCCTAAGACTGCCAATCTTTTAGAAACTAGATCAGAGATTAGAGAACGTGATTTTAAAATAATTGCAAATGCTTTTAGAACTTTATTTAATAAAGGCAGCGAAGCTATTTGCTGATAAGTCACAGGATGCTGGGCGCCGGGGCGCTGCGGTGCCGACGCGGAAACTGCCAATTACAGGTGCATCTACCGGTTCATCCGATGTTTCATCGCGCTAAACCTCACTCGCATTCGACCCCGACCCCATAAGCTGCCGCACTACAAATAAAAGCTGGGGAACCAATCCAAGAAATACTAAAGGAAGCACTCATAAAATACTTTATGGCGAGGCTATTTGACAGTACTGCATAAAGATTATTCGAAACTCAAAATTTCAGTCGGTAGAAAATTCATCGTTATTTCCTTGAAATTGATATCAATATAAAGGTTGTTATATTGAATAAGCACCTCCGCAGCAAGTTCAAGAATACCTACAGAATAAAGTTCATGAAGTTAATTCGGTGTAAGCCAACATTTACCTAATGCATTAAGAAACAAGTGGCTTAAGGGAGATTTACGCTGGCTACTTCAGCAGGTAGGCAGAATTTAATTAACAATATTTATGAGACGACTAAGAACAAAAAAATCTTACGGTTCTTTCAGGTGTACAGCTAGCAACATAATGCGATTACCAATAAATTTACTGAATGAGGCTGTAATGGCAAACTCAGCCTTTATTCTTTGAATAAAAATATCGAAGCAGTGTATAAGAACGTATGTAAAACACTAGACATTTTCAGGCCTAAATAAACATTAATTCACGACTACGTAACTCGGGTCTTTAGGTACGGCTCATCTAAAGTCAAAGCATAACATTCCTGAAATCAACTATTGTTTCGAATCCCTCGCAGTCTTTTATATTATTATGCTAATTTTATTAAGAACAACTTAATACTTTATGCACATAATTTCACCTTTATTTAAACTGAATAGTAGCCAATAAAACTAGCTGATAATTTTCTTTAGAAGTGAAAATAAAAAAGGTGATTATGCCTTTATTACGGTATAAAAAAACTCAGCTATTGTATGCTTTTAGTTTCATTAGGGAATATCTTTTAAGCACTTTAATAAAAAGCTAGATTCTAAATATCGTTTGAGCACTTTAATAAAGAGCTAGATTCTAAATATCTAAGTACCCACTTATTATGGCTGTCTGTAATAGAATACTCAGTAAGTTCTGCAGAAAGTTTCGCAGTAGTACCTACTTTTTCTTTGAGTAGGTACTTGGTACCTACCTACTGAAATTTGGAATGCCTTTTTAACGTATGAATCCAGTTTAGTTTTAGTACCATTTAATTGTGAGTCCAATCTAGTAATCAGACGAATTCAATAACGTAATTGGTGAATAATTTCAGTGTCTCTAAATTTTTATAAGGCATGAAAAGCTTTAGAACTTTATAAGTATTTTTAACTTAGGGCCGATTTTTCAATCTTCAGATAACTTATATTTTTCATAACTTTACATAACTTATAAAAATGGCGGTTTGACAGCTTTTATACACGGTAATTTTTAATTCACTGTTAACCTTTCAGGGCGTGAAAGTACCCATGATTATGAGCAACTTTTACTATAAGACCAACTCTGAAATATAAAAAAAGTGGCTTTATTATACAAAAATGCAACATTTAATCGATGAGAATGTATAAAACAGATGTTCATTTCTTTTGTTATTTTGCAGTTGGTCCCATGGTGAAAGTTGTTTAAATCATGACCACTCTCATCTCCTGAAAGATTAACAGTAAAAAAATCACCGTGTATATAACAACACCCATTATTGTTTTCAGGAATTCAAAGGTTAACTATGAATCGTTAACCAGTTTAGGCTTGTAAACTAATCGGTCGTAATCATTACAATAGCCCCTTTGAATACGTTATTGAAAGTATTGTTCCCAGTATGTTTAGCATGAAATCAGTATTGTTTGTACTATAGCCAACCTGTCAGACCCACTGCTTACGAAGAACTGAAATTAAACGTAAAACATAGGTATTTAGCCTTTTATTCCGCTGACTTTAACGAATACAAAATGGTGAGAGCGAATAATCAGGCCTATTTACATTTTGTTTAGGTTCACCTGACGCCAGGAAACACAACACCGCTTGTGTACCTATCATGACAAAGTAAATATTGTAATTTCCCGCGTTATAGTAATAAAATCTGAACTTTAGGGTCTAAGCATTAAAATGTGAGAGTTAAAATATGAAATTTTATATGTGAAGAGGCAGCCATTTTATTATCATGACAGCGCTCGGTGGAAATGTGTACAATCCATATAAATTAAATTGAGTCTTGTTTCAGAATAAGGGTATAAACGGTGCGTCTTCTCAAATGCTCTATGAAACAATACGTTGGTACGATCCTATCAAACTCAAACTTAAAGCATTTATTTCAAACCAATTACCGGCACTTTTGCATTGTCAAGGGGTTGGTGAGTCAGAAAGATGAAGGTAGTTGGTATTGTTGCAATATGGTGACGTCACCTGTGGGGTGCAGGGGTGTGGCTTAGGTCTAACGTGAGGTTAATGTGTTTTTAATGTACTTACCTTTCTTAAATATTCTTAGAGTAATTAAAGCAATTTCTTGTTTACCTAAATGATAGTCTCGCTTATAACTAATTTGTCTATAAACGTACCAAAATCATATCTCTGAAATCAAATCTCATTCGGCTTATCCGGGGGTACCGCACGATCTCGGGCGAGGCGGCAAGCCTCCTTGCCGGACTGCCGCCGTGGGATCTGGAGGCGATAGTCCTCGCACGACTGTACGAGTGGCGCGCAGAGGTACTAAGCCGGGGGGAAACTCCGTTTCCGCAGCAAATTGTGGCGGAGCGGACTGACCTCCGGTGCGAACTCATGGCGGCCAGGAATCAGCGACTGTCGTAACCCAGCGCAGGGCACATCATCAGGCGGGAGGAAACGCCCGGGTGTCACCACTGCGAGGATCGCCCAGAGGACACGGTAGAGCATACGGTGCAAACCTGCCCCGCTTGGGCGGAGCACCGCCGTGTCCTCGTAGAGGCGATCGGTGGCGGCGACCTCTCGCGCCCGGCCCTGGTGCAAGCCATGGTCCGGGGCGAGAGGGAGTGGGAGGCAGTCACCTCCTTCTGCGAAAAAGTCATGCTCGCTAAGGAGGTGGCGGGGTGGGAGAGAGAAAGGTCCTCCCGTCCCAGCCGCCGTGGGAGACGCCCCGGGCGTCGGGAGCCACGTGACGACTCCCGCGGGCCTGCGGAGTAATGGGTGACTCACCGTCGGATCAACACCAGGCCCGTGCCGGACGGCGCGTATATGTTGCACGCGCGCCTCAAAGAGATGTCAGCATATATGAAGGGGCCCCTCAGGGCCAAGCCTGCCGGGTAAGCGGGATTGTCCGAAAGGGTTACCGCTACCCCGGAACATAAAGGGCTACGGAAGGAACATGGATGGGTTTTAGTCAGTAAGAGTCTGACACTCCCTTCCGCTCCACCCAGAGCGGGAGCAGTCATTGGATGATTTCCCAGCCTTTTTTTTTAAAAAAAAGGTTGTAATCGTGATTTCGTTCGCGTAGCATACCGAATGTCTCCATTCGATAATTATCTGTGTGCCAAATTTCAGCCCAATCCGTTCAGTAGTTAGGGCTATGTGTTGAGAGATCAGTCGTATAATATCTTTTGTATCTGTGGTTCGCAAATATTTCTTCTCTACCAACCTTCTAATAGTTTAGATGAGCCGCTATGTAAATCAATGCGTAACCTTATTTAACTTTCAAATCTAATTTATTTTCAGATTTTATTATGATTCAAAAGTTTTGAAATTTAAACATTTTCTCTAAGTCTAGGATTTAAAGGACACCGAGACAAACGTGATTCAATTGTCCTCTAGACAAAGACTTGGAACGTACGATAACAAATCATAGACAGATCAAGACCTGTTACAGTAGAAAATAGATGAAAAAATAAAAGACTTCAAGTTTCCTGGAGCAGAGATCAAAAAGAATGACTAAATCACTATAAAAAATCTTAAATCTTATGCCTTGATAACATAACTTAACTTTACGCCTCCTTTCTCTACAGGGCTAGGGTACGTAGTACGCTCGTATATCGCCAATTTTTTTCTAGTTCATGGTAGGCAATAGTGGGCGAGCCTATTGCCAACGATGGGGCAGTAACTAGGCTCCAGGCTACTACTACCAAGAAATTTTATATGGATTTGGGAATCGAATTTAGGAACATCATGATGCAGTAGAACACTAGAACAACGTGGCAGTCTGTAATGTTAAGAAATACAGAGTAAGCGTGTAATTTTAGTGTGTGTGTGTATAATAATGTGAATACAAGTGAATTTATTCAACGAGATGACAAATTAATTCACTTCTGAGAGCGAATCAAAGCTTCTATACAATGCTTATAGAGCTGCCGGTTGATTTTGTAAAAATCTCACTGTGATAACTTAGATGAAGTGAGCTGTCGTTCCACCGATAATGCCAGTGATTGACACTATTGACACCTCTGTTTAAACTTACTCTACCCTTCCACAATGAGATTTTGACAGAATAGCACTACTGAACAAAATAGTTACAATTCTGCATAAGCCAAACAAATGCTTACTCTAACTTCCAGTTGACCAATTTAGCTACTTAAGGATGTTCGTTTTATCTTGGGAGCATTACAACGTATCGTTATGCTGCAGTGGCTGCCGTGCCCGCGTTGAGCATTTGACCCTCAGAGTAAAGGCATGCCTAACGAACCGTAAGCGACTTACACGATGCAAGCATTGCATTGCTAACTGCCTTACAATTGCAGTTTTTCGTTTGTATAGAAATAATAGTGCCTTGTCTGCTTTCATTTACTGACTTCCTAAAAGGAAAAGGTTCTGTGTTCGTCTGTATTTTTTTAAATACAATGGTCATCGATATTCGTCAGTTGTGGACCGATTTTGGGAAATATTTTTCATTTGTTAGAAGAAGCTTGCACAATGGTCCCATACAAATGTTTGCTTCAATCATACGTATTTTACCCACTAATGCGAATGATGTTACAATAAATATCTGTCACTGTGTTATTTATATTGCATTGGTATTGGTCATCTGCATGCTCTTAAACGATGATGTTTATTAGTTTAAGTGACAGTTAAATTTTTGGGTCCAGAGTTTGATTTCCGGGTCGGGAATAGTATTATAGGGTTTTCATCTGGATTTTTTTATGCCCGGAGTTTGGAAGCGTTGTGATAAACCGTTAGCCTTGCGCCTGATATCTCTCCGTTTGTGTCGGTCTCCTATCGAACTGTGAAAATAAGGGAAGAGAGGGTTCATCTCTGTCTGCACATACACTTTGGCACTATAATTTATCTCGCACCGAACGTTGGTCTCCGATGAGACTGATCGCCATAGACAAAAGTCCGCCTGATGGGGACTATTGTTAAGGTAAGTCGAGACAGTACGAGGCATGCGTCACCTGACATACTCGTCACATGGGGCTTACCAATCGGAGCACAGGTTTGCAATATCTGGACGTACCTTTAGATACTTTCAACCTGAGTGAACTATCAAATAAATGAGGTTCGTTATAAAAAGTGGTAAGAAATTACGAGATAGACTACGCCTACTTCTCTGAGTAAATACGAAAACGCGAAATCTTTTCTTGCGACAAAACAGGGGGACCTGGACAAAGTCACATTTTCATTAACGATAGCGAAATTAGATAATCTGAAATGTAAGGAATTGGCATAAGCTTTTGAAATGTCAGATTATCAATTGTTTTCGATCACCAAGTGCTAGACAATGTCAAATTGTGTAACGAAACTCGATCAATATTCCCATACAAATGTGCTGACGAAGAACGGCCACTTGTTCTTGACAATCCGAATCACTGAGATAACGAATTGTTCGATCAACAATTTTCGAAATCGAATCGACACGGAGCGGTTTACACTTGTTTAGGGCCCCAGATGTGGAGTCTAAATATATGATTTTGTTTTCATGTTTAAATCCGTAACATTAACTTATTTACTAATAGGTATTGCCAGGTAAAGGTAAATCAAAATTATAACCATGAACATTCAATTCAATTCAAAAAGCGCCTAGAATCTAAACTAAAGACGTTGCTAAAAATACATTGCAGTAAATAATGGAAGCATTGTATCAGCCGTAGCTTGATCGATTGTAGTGACTGCAACGGTGAACAAAATTCAATACCAACTCGTTTAGACCCGTATTACTACGGAAGAACAATGACAATATGTTAGCGAGGAACTTCTGGAGTAGTTTGTTAGTAATTTCTACTCATTTATCGGTGAATTGGAATCTTCTGGGTGCGCTCGTTGCATTGTAGACTCGGGTATTCGGAAAGCATCCATTAGTTGAGATCAAGAGTGCTTTAATTGAATCAGTAAATGTGTGAAATTTTGTTAAACAAATTAGTGGTTCAACATTAATTTTCTCAAAAACTGCTTAGGATTATAATACAAAGTTAGTGCTTAGAAGTTTTCTGGTATTTTAATTACTCTTTGTTTGGTTACATAAATATCTGGGTACTTATTTTAGATTTATTTATTTATGGGATTCTATCATGTAGGTATTATTGTTTTATTTAGGGGTACTATACTCATGAAAATGAACCACTTTGACTATGGAACTGTACCTGAAATCACGAAAATAACATCAGCTGTTCAGTACAATCATGTTCGCATAATTCGTCAAAATGTGTGGAACAGCTGATATTTTTTTCATATCTCAGAGTTGGTCCCATGGACGAAGTAGTTGATTTTCATGAGTTCTATACAATCGTTCTGTATAGATTAGAGATTAAAGATCGACTAGAAAAACCAATGTTTCTCTTTCCTAAATGTCTTTCAAGTCGTACAGTAACGGTACATTACACCATCAGTCTCCTTAATGGCACCAAATCAAAGTTGGTTTTAGGAAAGGCACAAACTTATTAATAAAAGATTTATTAGGTAGTGTCTTTTTGACCGAAAAAATGCTTTTCTTACTTAGGTACCTTCTCGTATGTTTTATTTTGTTAGATAACCTTTTAGTCATGTGGTAGGTATAACCTTGACTTGTAAATAAATTAAAAATAGATCATTAGGAGAAATTCATCCTGCACTTCTCAGGGCTCCGGTCACAAGAGTCGCCGATAAGGGCCAACCCCCCGTAGCCCCATTCGGAGGTCATATACGTCAGTCTCTATCCCTCATCTTAAAGGGCCACAACACACATTCTTATTCTTGTAATTACTATTTTTATTTTTAAATATATACATTTTATTCGGATGAGTACTTCGACGCCTATAAAGTGTCCTTTTGGTTTTTGTATTTATTTGTGTACGGCCCAAGTACCAAGTAGGTACCAAAACTATGCATCCTTTTCAAAAGTATCTTAATAATGCAACATTTAATACTAAATCCACATAATTCAATCATAATGCACAACCTAAGCCACTGGGTCTAAAGACATGAAATGTATTTAAGTAAGAGTTCCTTTTGTAACAAAGGAAGGGTTTTTGAGAATCTTCGAAATGGGTAAATAGTGATAAAAAGAAATATGGAAATACGTCATTTGCCAAAAAATTCCATCGGGCACAGGGCTTGTAGGTTGTACATATTCAAACTAGTTATATTATATCGACGGTTTCTTTACTGTTACTGGGCGTAGCCAACCTGACCTCTGGTTTATGATCAAAGACCTAAATCCTTATTCGAAAATGCCACCAAATATTAAGTGGCTCTCCCTTGGGTCGGGTCATGCGAGGTTCGCCTAGAATCGTAGAAAGACGAATTGGAAACTACAAACAGCTTAGATTTATATCTTTATCCGTTTCAGAGAAATTCTACCGAGAATCTTTCTACAAGAAATCCATTTTAGCCATTTCCATTTTGTAGAAACCTCGTAGTAAAATTAAAATTGTGTAGATTTTGTGATAAAATGAAATGGATTTTGTAAAGTAATTTGTATGTGATTAAAATTTAACGGTATTGGGTTAATTATTATGTTGAGTCGGTTGATTATTTTATTAAAAACTGAGCAATAAAGTTTAAAGGACTTTTAGAATGTTCCTATCTCATAATAATACAATCTGATGTAATAAAAGAACTCAAGTGCCCTTCCTAACGACACTGAAGTTCATTTAGTGAGGAGGAGGAACATTTTGATTGCCTTCTGACTAATTAAAACTAAGATAATTTACGGGCGATGGTTTTGACGAGGATAGAGTAGAGGCTGAAATATTATGAAAAAGACTTCAATGGCTTGTTTAAAGTGTTACTACAGATGTTATACCTACCCATATATCAGCAGCTAGTAATGAAAATCCATTGTTGATCTTATCTTCAGACCTTAGAGGATTTTCGTGAAAAACTTAAATAGGTTAACTTTCTGATTTTCACAAAAACATTCATCCGTCTAAATTACACTTTTCTGTCAGTTGACATGTACCTGCTATTGCTATTTTCGTGTAATAATACTAGGTATTTGGAAATTTATATTGCCTGTCTAGGCAGTGTGAGAAGTGAAATAGAAAATACGCATTTTATTTTATGAATTTTATGTTCCATGTAGGTTACATGAAAAAATAACGTAAAAAATAAAAGCTTGAATCTACCATACACGGAGTCACTCAAAACGACATAACTGCAGTTATAAATCTAAGTCAATGTTTAAAACAAACTGGGCACTACGCCCGAGCTTTGTGTACATAAAACATATAAAAATATGTATATAAAAGTTTAAACTAGCGGTCAGTTTGTCACGGAACTTCTGCAAAGCAAGTTAAATGGAGGCAATCTGTGACGTCAAATGTGCAATCCATAGGTAACCAAATTGTTTAACGACACATATAATTTGTCAAATGAAACTTTGTAAATAGTTGGTAAACCTTTTTGTTGCGAACTCCTTGGTTGTATGAAACTTTTAAGAAGATTTTTTTTAAATGCTATTCATTTCTTTCTTTTTACTTTTATTGTATCTTTCAAAAAGTTTGGTTTGTGATTCCAATTTATTTTAGTGTAATTTTATTAATTCCAAGAATCGCTATTCCATACATGTTATTTCATTTTTCATTGTTTACGTTTTTTGGTCCTTCGAAACGAACTTCCAAGGACCGCATTAACTCGTGTCAAACCTGATTGTTTCCTTATGTATTGCAAAACAAACACGTTTGCGTATAATGTGAGTTATCTACGAGTGACTGCTATGAAACATTTAACATCCCACATTTTTTTTGACCTAAGTTTTAAAAAATATATACCTACACATAATTATACATATCATACACATCCAATAACATATAATCATATTATTGAATTGCTACTTAGCCCTCTTCCTCTCTCCTAATGTTGCTGTGCCCGACAGGGTCCATATTGTTTTTTTTTATTATTTTGATTACACCATCTATGAAATACATATGGAATGCAATAAAGATTTGAGTATTGAGTATTGTATAAAACAATAAATCTATCTTCAGCGACGTTAAGCTAAGACATTACGCATCTTTTTAATGTTCAGAGCAACAAAGGAACATAGTTTTTGTAGATGTGAGTAATAAAATATCAACCTCGTAAACCGTTCACATGCTTACATGATAAAGGCACTGCACTGCGGCATTTTCAAGTAGCTCTTAAGTTTATTCGGAAATTTGAGGCCTGAGTCAAGTACCTAGAAACAACTCTAAGTCAGACTTAGTTTTCTCCGTGAAACAAAGCTCTTGCGTGAATTTAACAACTAGTCTAGCTAACTTCCCTTACTGCTTCAGCAATTGTCACTCCTGAAGCGGTTGATATTGTAAATCGGTTCCACCTTCTATCAAATAACTCATGTATTGTGATATATTTTTAAACCGCTAATGCATTCTTTTTTACCAGTTGGGTAAAAAAGAATGCATTCTTTTTTACCAGTTGGGTGAAAAAGAATGCATTAGCACGACGAGAAAGAGGGTTGTGTTGATCAGCCTATACATATGTCTGTATGTTTGTTCCTTTGTGCCACTCAAGACATTAAACGCGTAGGTCAATGTTGGTGATTCATAAAACAATCAATTTGCCTTAATCTTGTGGGTGTCATTAAAAACATGACAGTAACCAAAATCCAATACGGCGACGGCCAGACGTTATAATATTGTAAAAAAGAAAAAAAAATCTCAATGAACTATGTCAAATGGGATATCTATGGTGTTTGAAAATCAGCAATAGGGCTTAATTATAGGAAGATGCCGACTGCATGGGGTTGGTACTCTTAGCAGAATAAGTTTAGGGACAAATAGCCCAGAGCCATAGGAGACAGAAATAGGTAATCTTAATTTTTTTTTTAAGTTCACTTTTGAACAACGTGTTTTAAGATTTCATTAATTTACATTTTATATTAAGCCTCATTGGTATACATTCATGTCTAGTTAATCATGTCCCCTTATGAATATGTAATCGGAGGAATTTCCCGACGCTATGTTTTAGTTTGACAATAGTTTTAGTTAGGTTAGGATACTATATTTTTGCATATATAAATTAGGCAGGCATAAGTTATAATTTATTTAAATCTTCAGTATGTTAGTAATCGACATATTAGTATCAAAACGTAGATATTCTGTTATTATCGTTATTATCTGTGCGAAACAGCTGTCGATGTACCCTTCGAACTATTTTACAATAATATTCAAATTTAATCCACCAATTGAATTGATACAAAAGACAATTAGTGGCCGGGAACCGAATTAATTTAATAAATCTGCCTCGGTAGACAATTCAAATACGGACTAAGCCGAGATAATCGTTACATTTCATTAATTTAGTAAAGTCTTCATTACACGATTTGAAGTCCGTACCTATTCTTAGCAGTTAAATGAAAGTTACGAGTGTAATTTCGAAACTGCTTTACCAAAGTGAGTTCAAAAACTGTGCGGACGAAATCGTAGGTAGGTATAACACGAAGGAAAGAGTTGCCCTATTACCACAAACTTCCACGCAGATCTAGCTAACAGAGTTTGCTCAAACGGTTTACGTTGTAAGTACAATGCCGATGTAAATACAAAATATTTTAGTGCTCCATTCTGAATTTTGTTAAGACGTCAAAACTTTTAAAACTGTTTTCAAGTTGCAGTGGGTAGATATTTATTTTGTTGGTGGAATGTTAAATGACTTTGTAAAAAGTCGATTCAGTATCATCAATTGTAGATTCCACATAAACTCTTCGTAGTTCTAGATTTCATTATTTATTGAAAACATTCTCATTAATTTCTTTAATGCAACAATGTTTACGCAAAGACAATATGTATCTAGAACAATTATCAGAGAATGCATTGTTGGAAATTTCTGAAATGTTATTATGGGCTTCTATTTAGTAGTTGTGAATGAGCCAAGGGTGTAGCACACGCAGGTAGGTACACACAATTATTCACACGACAGAGGCACGTCCGTCGCCCCGAAAACGGGTAATTTACGGGCGGCCTGATCTGTCGTGGCGCATCGTAAACTCCGCGCACTTCACGTTCAAACTCACTATTTTACAAATGTAGCAAAACGTGACGTTTGTTTGTAGTCACAATGTTTTATTTTTAATCTATGTAGCACGGAATTGTTGGACCTCCTACATGATCTGGTTATATATTTATTATTATGCTTTGAGCTACTGACTTGAGCGTTCAAATGTTTTGTTAAAAACGTCTGCTAGTCGCGTGCGTTTTTATATCCGCAGTGTAAATGTTTTCCAAACATTGCTTTATAATAATGGTACTTAATAAAACTAGGTAAAGAGTTTTTTTTATAAAATAGCACTGCTGTCACTGAACACGCGCGATTAACACCAAATGATTTAAAGAATTGCTGCAAACTGGTCAAATGTTCATATACTATGCGGAAATTGTGGTTAAAATTACCAAAAATACGTGTTCAAAATTAATAAAAGTCGTTCTGTACAGGACTGTGAAGTAGTTATTATTTTTGGGCGGTTTTATTTATCATCGCCCATAAATACCACTGAAACCGAATTTGAACGCGTGGGTGGGACCCGGCCGGCGGTTTCCTCGGTCCCTTTATATAACAGATTTGTCATAAAATGAAATATTCGATGCATTAATTTTTATCAAATTTCCACCGACCTTTATTTAAGTGGTAGGTGGACTGGGTATGTTCCTACTTTTAAAAACTGGAAAATTGTAAAAGGTTATTTATATACCAGCATTTAAGAATAGATAATTAATGGTTCCAAATAAGGAGACTACTGCCGAGACCTACTACAGAGAACATACTACTCGATCACAGAATAGGAAATACACCCGTCTGTCGATGCCTTTAGCAACAGACAGCAGGTAAGCACCTATGTAGGAGGAGGACCTCCTCTGGTCAATCCATTAATTACCACACACACACACATACAACGTGTAACGGTAAAGCTCCAACTTTTTCTCAATAAATTGTCGATAGGTAGGTTACCTACTCACACACCACCTTTCAAGTACAAACAGTTAAAAAAATAAGGCTTTAGCTAGTAAGTCATAGTTCAAACAGCCGGAACCAGCGAAACTAAGTAATCGAATGTTCCAATAGAACTTAGCGGCAGAACTTTGTTAACACCCGCACGCCTTAGAAACTACTTTACTTGTATTTGGCACTATTAGGAACCGATGGATTGTAATCATTGTTAGTTGAGCATTTTACATACATTTGTAACTAAAAGGGGGCTCCCCTTTTAGTTACAAATGTATGTAAAATGATCAACTGACAATGATTACGTTTAATGATATTTAAAAATGCGTGTGTTATTTAATATTTTTAGTAGGTACCGGTGAATATCTACTGCGATGTTAGCAGGTTTGTAGTGCATGAAACCATACTTAAGTTATAAATAACTAGCTTCCGCACGCGGCTTCGCCCGCATAATATGTCGACAAATTATACACTTAGACCTTCCTCTTGAATCACTCTATCTATTAAAAAAAAACCGCATCAAAATCCGTTGCGTAGTTTTAGAGATTTAAGCATACATATAGGGACAGATAAAGCGAATTTATTTTATACTATGTAGTGATATCTATCTATTGCTAATAGATGCTAATATTAGCACAGAATATATCACGGAATATCCAACCAAAAGGTTTCCACTCACTCATTTCGAACTTCGATTAATTATAAGAATTACCAAATTCTAATAAACTCGCAATGCTACGGAACACCTAAACAAGTTACAGCCAATAATTCTCGCAGTATATTTGATTTATTGTAATAACTGTATACACAAGTTTGGTAGCAAAACAAAAACTAGGAAAACAAAGCGTCTCCCTTGAGCGTTGCTGTATTGGAATAAAAATAAATATATCTCAGGACAGAATCAATTATGGAGAAAAGATTCGAGAAGCCATGTCTGCATTTATGTGTCGCATTTCAGCGATGAAAAAGCTTTTTAACATTACAATGAGAGCCATTTTATATCTTTCCTGATGTAATAAATCAAATCTCCTTGGCGTAGTGACGTCCCCCTTGAATCTCGGAGCCAATACTGAATGGATTTAATTCCGTGTTTCGTTGATGGGAAAAAGAACGTTCATCATAACTAATTTTTGAAAAGTATGTTTGATTGCTAGTTGGCTTAGGAGACGCAAACGCGACAGGCGAGCTGGAGCAAGCCGAAGGTATTGATTCAATTCGTAGCTTTTCTGGTTGTTCAACTTTGCTGTTCAGCACATCATTATAATAGACCCGGTACTCAGAATAAGTGATGGACGGTCCGTTTATTTTGATCCTTAACTCACTATGTACAGAAGTTACCCCAACCTTTCAAATGTCTTTGATAGTTTTTAAACTTTATTACAAAACCGATTTATTGGTTAATTTTTAATTGGGAAAATTTGACAGTCTAGGCTAGCTGTATGTACTAGCGCCTTTTTTTTTTTTTTTTAAGGCTGGGAAATCATCCAATGACTGCTCCCGCTCTGGGTGGAGCGGAAGAGAGTGTCAGACTCTTACTGACTAAAACCCATCCATGTTCCTTCCATAGCCCTTTATGTTCCGGGGTAGCGGTAACCCTTTCGGACAATCCCGCTTACCCGGCAGGCTTGGCCCTGAGGGGCCCCTTCATATGCTGACATCTCTTTGAGGCGCGCGTGGAACATATACGCGCCGTACGGCACGGGTCTGGTGCTGATCGGACGGTGAGTCACCCATTACTCACCGTCCGCAGGCCCGCGCCTACGGTGGCCGGGAGTCGTCACGTGGCTCCCGACGCCCGGAGCGTCTCCCGCGGCGGCTGAGACGGGAGGACCTTTCTCTCTCCCATCCCGCCACCTCCTTCGCGAGCATAACTTTTTCGCAGAAGGAGGTGACTGCCTCCCACTCCCTCTCGCCCCGGACCATGGCTTGCACCAGGGCCGGGCGCGAGAGGTCGCCGCCGCCGATCGCCTCTACGAGGACACGGCGGTGCTCTGCCCATGCTGGGCAGGTTTGCACCGTGTGCTCTACCGTGTCCTCTGGGCGATCCTCGCAGTGGTGACACCCGGGCGTTTCGTCCCGCCTGATGATGTGCAGGAACCTCCCGAAACATCCATGTCCGGTGAGGACCTGCGTCAGGCGGTAGGTGAGGGCGCCGTGACGCCTCTCTAGCCACTCCTCAAAGATGTACTAGCGCCTGTACAACCATTAAAAGGACCAAATCATCACTCTTCAAGTTTAGCCACAAAACTCTGTTTACGAGCTCAGTATGTTCAGAATGGATACTAGCATTGATTTTAAGTTCACAAAAGTAGTTTCATACCTCCGTGAAGTAAGGCGAAACGTGTTTTAATTCGAAATAGAGTAGCAATAAGTTGTGAAGTCAACCGGGAGGAACTACCCTAACGGGTAGAACGGGTAGCACGGGTAGCACGGACGTGCAAGACGACGACTTTCAACCCTGCACAATACATTACAGTTGTACGTGGCTTCAGGCACTTGACGCAATGAGTGTACTCAGAGTCTGTTTTTAGGGTTCCTTTGTTATACGTCAAAATCGGTACCCAAATTTTTTCATTTAAATGTATAATTATCAATGTCAATCATTTCATTCCATTCTTTTAAGTTTCAATTTCTTACTAAAATTATTTGTATGTATTGTTAAACTGCCAAGATTTAATTTAATTATTAGGGACTTAATTTGTTAACTTCATTGTGCATGCTGTGGTCTCCTATAAGTAAAGGAGTATACCTATTTAATACCTTATGTTTTCCCTTATCAAATTATGTTTTGAGAATATTTTTTTTTAGATCCTTAAATAAATAAACTTCGTCAAGCTCATCAGTCCTAGTGTCACACAGCTATTTTATTTGGAGAATAGCTTCAGCCCGTGATTTCGACTTCGTTCGCGTACAATTGCGGATGCCTACGTCATTATATATGTACCTTTCAGCAACATTTCAGCCCAATCCGTTCAGTGGTTTAAAATTGAGCTATGTTTTGATAGATCAGTCAGTCAATCGCTCACAATTTTCTTTTAAATATACAGAACATTTTGATGAAAATCGAACAGATGTATTCTGCGCACCGCTAATCAATGATGGGGGTGAACTTAGCAGATCATTTCCCAGCAGAGCGCAGAAAGACACGAGTTCTATTCGCATGCAGCCGAGTTCTAGAGTTTCTTTTACTTTAAAAAAGTTCTGGCGGTATCGTTGCATATAGTGGTATCGTTGGATCCCATAATTTAATGTTTATTACTGTTAATTATATTTAAGTTTTTAGTTGTAAAGTTCTTCGTTAATTTATTTGGTCGCTTTTTAATGTTAAAAAAACTTCCAGAACCTGCGTACACTTACTTACGCTTTCTTACATTTGGTTCACCTAATAGGATTTACTCGACTTACCACAATACCATTTTGGTATCATCCGTCACCTGTGACAAACACAATCCACGATCGTATGTCTAGTAATAATAGGTTAGGTTCAACATTACCCCTATAATCCCTAACAGAATAGACCAATGGGCAGAGATAGATGTTCTAATTGAATGTAAATCTCCGTGGTCGCAACCTGACCTCGGGGTGTCGCGTCTGTATTTCATATCACACGAGATAGATGGCGCTATCTACCTTTCTTGCTTGTCTTATCCGGTTTAAAACAAAATTATCAGCCGGCCCTTAACTTTAAAACGTTGTTAAAACTTCGCTAAAATGTGTATTAAATTGGCAGTATGAGACTTTGCAGTGATTTTAAAGAATTCATTTGCGTTTGAGCATTTGGCAGTCATCATATACATTGCCTTTTTAAGAAAATGTAATTAGTATTTTTGTGTAATAGCCATAAAAATAATCTTTACAATGAGAGAGATGTTATATTTGTAAGCAGGTACCTATGGCGATTTATTATTAATTAACTGCTGAAATAATATCGCAGGTGCACTTGACATATTCCATACAAAAGATACAGACTGCGACATTCCTAGTGGCAACAATAAGGAAATGTTTAAGCCTTTTAGTAAGGAATATTATGATACCGTTTCAGAAAATAAGTAGATTTATAATTATAGATACTAAATCGTGGTCCGTTTGTAGAATTGGCCATATCGTGGTCTGCCTGGCCATTTCGCAATACATCGCCATTTCATGATTTGACCATGTAACATCGACTTTCATCATAAGGTTAGGATATTTTTTATTATTTTTTTATTAATTAATTACTAAAATTATAAGACATTAGTTATTATAATACAAGCGTTATCCAACCTTTAGTTATACATTATATTTATTTATGCTGATAATATTTACATAATTAAAAAAAAAACTAACATAATTACAATAATATGTAGCTCATCTCACTCGTAGCTTATATAAATCGCTCATAACTTATAATTACGCACCATGTTGTATAATATAATATATATTCATAATGTTTTTTCATCTGTTATAACAATGAATGGAACTGCATCAATGTCATAAAGGGACAGCCCGTCACAATCATAGGGCATCAATACTTGGTGTTGGAATACCTAGGTACAGGCACCAACACATCAATTTACCTCGGCCTGTCAAATTTTCTCGATTGATTTTATACTTTCAACCGTCAACTTTCTCTAAATGGTTTTAAACCTTAAGGCGTCGATCGTTAAGTTCAAAATCGATTGAGAAATTTCGACAATTTATGGTAACTTAACATGCTGGCGAATATACATACTATAATGCAAAGGGCTTATTTAAATCCAGCAGGTACCTACTGGACCGAGTAGGTAGTGTATATGTATACCATCGAAACAGATTTATTCCGCCTTTTTGTGCGACAGCGTATCATTCAAAAAATCCTCGTTAGGTTTGAAAGAAATTTGACATAGTGATAGATTATTATGGAGCAACATTAATATTTAAATTACTTTTATTCCTGTTAGGCAACGAGCTCCCATGGGGTAGGGAAAATACCGTTTCTGAAAAGGTAGAATGGATTGTCCCTTAATTTTTTAAAGATGTCCTTGTACAATAAAAGGTTTATAACTGGAGAATAGTTTATAGTTATTTTTTTTACGTACCTAACTTCTTAATAACTCAGTTAACTGTTTTACTTGCTAGAATTAGGAAGAATTTAGAATTTAGAAGAACTTAGTGGTCAGTTAGAAATTAACTCCAACTTGCGACTCGATGATGTCTTTCCGAGTTTCACGTAGACATTTTTATTCTATTTGAGTACGTGTCTAATTCCCGCACCTTGGCAGTCTTGTATAACGGGTACTGTTGTTCCAGCCTTAACCAAACTTGGCTGAAGGCCTTAATATATTGAGGCAGAGGCACCCACAGGCAAGCTCAGTTAAGCAGCGTACAACCTCCTAGGCTGGCCTGCGAGATAACATATACAAAAAAAAAAGCCTGTCCCATCTACAAAATAAACATGCGCTTTATAATCTATACAAAAGGAATAATAACCAATAAAACTAAACGCAGCCAAGTGATCCGAATCAATAATTCATTCAACCAATCAGAACTGTTTCCAATGTCAGGAGAGTTGAAGGGGCCCGTCAGCGTCGAAAAGGTTACCGCTGCCAGAACACAAAGGTCTAAAGAAAAAACATGGATGGGTTTTAGTTAGTACGAGTCTGATACTGCCTTTCACAGCAGTCATTTGATGATGACGTGACATCCTTAAAAAAAGTGTTATCTTAGAATCTCATAATGTAATCATTTGAAAATGGGGACCCTAGTCTGGCACTAAAAGTTTACACACTGAAAGTTGATCATTATAAAGCAATATCATCTCTTACTTTGAAAAAATTCTGTCGCAAAAATCTGGATAATTTTATTCGTGCACAACATAACGCTCTTTTTGAGCTCTTTTTGAGCCTTTTTCTCTGAAGGGAAATGGCGGGAATTTCTCCGCTTTCCCCTTTCTTGTCTGCACTTACCAAACTAGTATTGTACCAACATCTGACATTTATACAAGCTTTATTTCGCGACGCTTAAAAAATATAATTAGTGAAATAAGGTTTACCTTACCCAAACCCAACGTAGTCCCCAACAATTCTTAACGTAATTTTCTACGTTATTTATACTGAAAATAGAAACAAAATTTTGCGTTCGTCGCCTCTGTGCGTAATTAGTGTACACCACAGCTCCGCAGCTGCCTCGCACGCACAACTGCGCGGTTTTATAACGTCACTTGCGACACTGACTCAACTCCTATTGCGTGCAAAACGTGCAACACAACGGCTGTTGTAATAAATCTTTTAGACGAATAAAGACTTCCCACATAGTTGTGGTTGAAAGTTTTAATGGGCAACCCTTACTACATGTTGCCGTAGCACCGTGCGTAGCCGCGTAGCTGTAGCCGCGTAGCAAAGCGGCTCAAATGCGAATTCAGTTACATAATTCGATCATCCGAATTATCTGTGTATCTGATTAATATTAATGAAAGTAACTTGTTTCATTATCCAGCTGTCATTTAATCAATTTAAATAAATACGAGATTATGATTCGCAAATAGTTGTATCCCGAGAGTCACTCAGTCGCTCTGTTCAGCATTCATTTAATGCTGTTAATGATATATTTTACCGCAGCTTGTTTTTATAATTCATGAGTATATTTATATATGGTCTGTTCCAAAAGTATGAGATAAAAATTAAAACACTGCTGGCGCCAATTTGTAGTGCCACTTATAGATTAAGTGCTTTGTTTCGATTATCTTAAGCCCGAAATTCTAGAGTAATTCAATAACCTTTAATTTCATCGATGTCTTTTCAATTATATTTTGATAATATTATTAATAAATAATTAAATAACAACTTACTTGATTAACTTAACTTAATTTCTTAGTAACACATTCATCTGTAGGTCTACAACTTTGTGTCTCATCATTTTTTTCAAGAATTATAATTTGTGAGTGATAGCGTAAAAATACAAACTGTTTGTGAAATAAAACAGTGTTCATTAACACTTTCATTAGGTACTTTAAGAACAGATTATAGTATTGCATGCTAGGACTACATTGTTAGGTTGACTTGGAATGAAATGAATGATAGTGTTTACGTGTTTAGTTACAATCCGGCGCAGAGTTAGCGAACGTGACCGAGTAATGTATGTGGCTGCACAAATATATTATACGTCTGAGGTCTATTAAAACTTAGTCCAACGAAGTGCTGTTAAGAATGTTGGAAACTTAAAAACGATTTGTTTTAGTTTTTATGCTTGAATGGGCTCTACTGTGGCTTTACAATACAAGAGTGGACTGTTTTAAAATATGTGTAATACCGTAATGTACACTGATCAAATATTAGAACAGTACAAAGAAATGACCGTAGTGAAGCGCGTCCGTGAGCTGACCAACCCTACACCCCGCACCTATTACGGCTTATCGCGCGCATATTATGTCCTTATCCTAATATAAAACTAAAAAGCGCAGGTATACCGGTACACAAACTGGGCGAAAAATCTGTTTGTCGTACCTATTCTAACAACACTCGTAGCAAATAAAATTATTGTTAGGTTCGGTTAGGTTATTTTCTGATTTTGTCAATCTTCTAACATCATTGCTCCTTAAGACAAGCCGCAAAACTCAAAAGATTTACAACACTTCCGCCGCTATCGATCAAAAAACGACTGAATACTTTGCTGACGTAAGACGTTGCCTTTTTCGTTCAAAACTTGTGTTCAGGAAGTTCTTAACGGCAAACTTGTGGAACGTTTTTTCCGCCGTGATCGAAGGCGGCGGGCACTGCATCACGTGTTGCCGGGATTAAGCCTGCAAGCGCAAGAACCCTGCAGGGAGGCTGGGAAGCCATTAATTTTGTTCAGCGCCTTACAAGTTACAGCGAACGCTAAGCCGCCGCCCCACTTTGACTGCATTACAAAAAGAATATTATGAAGTGTCTGCACAACGGAGCCGGATTACAATGAGTCGCCTTGAGCCTCTCCTCATATTGCTCATTTTGCTGTAGGTTTGAGTCTTTTAAATTCCCTGTCTCCTTATTTTGAACAGACCGAGTTAATAGATTACCTTTTAGCTTATTAAGATATTTCTTCGAAAGCTGCTAAAAGTTCTGATGGTAAAGCATTTTGAGGATAATTTAGCTTTGAGATTTTGATCATTGAATTATGTTTCGGGGAAACGTAACTATTTTTGGTTTGGGATCTAATTGGAAATCTTTCGATCAAACTCCTCTGCGGGCTTTACAATGTCAATGTCTTCCGAAGGTGACTTTTTTCATAAAAGACACGATCGGTCTATTAAATTGACAGAATACAATGTTTAGGTCGGATTAGTCCTACTTTCAACAAATAAAACTTTGTTATAAAATAGGTGAGCTAGTGCCACATCTCCATATTCGTTTTCTGTGGCGACGCTGTGACCGCAGGCGCGTGAGTGCACGCATTGGGCACGCTGGTCGTCTGTAGGAATTTAATTTTTCCCGTCGGATTCCTGCCTGAGCCCGCGGAGTCACGACGTATTCAATTTACTGCTAGCTAACACATGAATACAGATTTCTTGTCCGACGATACTCGATATTGCCCGCTGTCTATGATTGTCCCTTATTTTTTCCCCTTCTTCTGCTGAATATTGAGGACAAGAAAAGTTTTGGTCACACTTTGTGGAAAAAGTATGCATGGTGATTTTTTGGAGTTACTCTGACAGATGTTGGATCACTCAATTAATATGTTACTGTGCGACTTCCACGCAGACAGTGCCGCGAGTACAGCTAGTTCCGCAGTTAATTTCCTAAAAGCTCAATTCACTTGCATTTGATCATACTATATTAATTAACCTACGGAAATTTAATGGTTTCGAGACAATTCTGCTTTTAATTGTCCAACAATACGTGATACGAAATGTTCGAAATCAATAGCAATGGATAGCTTCATTTGGGAGTGGAATCACCGCGTGTAATCCGAGTTGCGTCCAACCGCAATGTGCCAAATTTTGACTATTGAAATGTCTGATAATACCTTGCTATTTTCAAATAAATGCTTTTCCATAATTCGAGAATAGTTATGAGTTACCGAATACCGACTAGTTATTCTGTTCAAAATAAGAACATAGTTTTGAACTGTAATTTTCGTGAGCAACATCCAACAGTGACCCGGACAAAGTCAAGTATGTATGAGTTTATTCGTGAGTATGTTTCGGTGGAGTGACCAAATACATACTTCTGCGAAGTCGAGATCTGAGCTGTACCTACAAATTCATGACCTGAAAAATATAGTTCTAACAAATTAGAGTGGCATGTGTGAAGGAAAACAATGCATTTAATTTACTAAGGAAAGGTTGTTCGTGGTTGGTTACGATCCGCCCCTTACTGTAACTTTGTTATTCCAACGTTTTAGCTCTAACCCAACTCAACGGAAGCTGGAAATGTTAAGTTTCATTCTAACTTAATACCTTACTACTGGTTTCTAGTGTGGTTGGAAGTGGAATCCTGATCTTGAACAAAATTACTCAGGCAGAAATTTCGTAGATGCTACGAATTACCTTCAAACAGCCGAGTTAAGAGCAAACATGAAGATTCTAACAAAAACTGAAATCTGAAACTTAATCCTTTTGAGACTTGCACCTACTTCCATGATACGAGCTGTGAAACATTCTCAGCTGAATATCTCTTAAAGAAAATAGATTTTTCACGTTATAGCTCCAGACTGCAAAGAAAGCATCTTGGTATCATTTTGTTTCGAAAATGTAAAAGTAGTGAAAGAGAAGGGACTTTTATTTTGGTTTGTATTTATTTCGAAATGTTTGATTAAAATACATTTGGAATCTTTTATTGAAATATATATTAAAATAGCTTATTTTGTTCCATTGTGATTTGTTTCAAATACAAAATACCTAAACCTAGGAAAACTAAACTTATGAACCAAACCAAACCCATGACATCTAACCCAGAAGTAAACAAGTTATCATCACTACATAGTATAAAGCAAAGTCACTTCCCGCGTCTGTCCTAATGTCTATATGTATGCTTAGATCTTTAAAACTACACAACGCATTTTGATGCAGTTTTTTTTAATAGATAGAGTGATTCAAGAGGAAGGTTTATGTTGACATATTATGCGGGCAAAGCGCAGGCGGAAGCTAGTATAACATAACATAACATCACACCTTGTGTCCCTGAAGGCAGACAGAGGTCCACACATAATAGAAACCTACACCCACATTTCGCCAGTAATGTTTAAGTCCCATGTAATAGGGGACGAGTCTATTGCCAACAACCAAGCACAAATCCAGGCTCTGAGCTGCTACTAAGAAATTCCTAATAGAAAAACCCAATAGCACTTTGACCGACCTCGGAGACAAACCCAGGACCTCATGCTCAGTAGCCCTTGCGACCACTAGACCAACGAGGCAGTAATATCGCATTAAATTAAACAAAGCATAACTTGGCTTTGCTTAATTCAAAGTCTGAGCTAACTACCCTAAATATAACTTACTATCGGAATAATATGTTTCGTCAGTACCATTCGTATTATTCAAGGATCGTTAACGGCTTTACTCAAGTACGTTTTATCGGAATTACCACACCAGCTTCGAACTAAACTAAAGCCTCAGATATTACCGAAGCGTTTATTGAATCACCGTAGAGTTTCTCATCATCATGTGCTAAGCCTTTTTACAAATATGCTAGGGTCGGCTTCCACTTTAACCGGATGCAGCTCAATAGCAGTATTTTGCATGAAGTGACTGTCTGTCTATCTGACCGACACATCTCTGTTACTGGGTAGCAAAATACCCCTTGGTAGAACTGGTTGTCAGATTTCTGGGCTTTTAACTACCCTTAACAATTGTTAAAGATATACAAATTAAGCGCTGTAGATTTTCTGAATATCTATAAAGTACGCTTCGTTGAATCACTACGTATCAGACACCAAAAATATTTAAACTATCAGAATCCACAAACACAAATGTACTTGCACATACATACCTATGTGCTTATTACAAGTATTGTTCCATGTTATCGCCATAGCCATTTCAGTCGATTTATTCAATAGTGTCAATCCATCAAGCATCAAGTGTAATGACAGCTCACTGCAATCTCCCTTCACCTAAGTTTTGACGGTAAAATACAGCTGCTAATCAGACAAATGCAATTTAAATCGTGATCCGAATTTCACGGATTCTACAGATTTGTTTGGTTAAGACATGCTGGGATATTAATTTATAGACAAACATCAACGACATTATAGATATAAGTTGTTGTTGTTAAATAATAATAAATAAACCATAGGGTGCTAAAGCAATTATGAAGTTGACTATACCTACACTTATGTATTTCAAGAATCACTTGACCTCGATGATTGGCACGAGATTCAATCATGTCGGGAGGCTGCACCGATTAGCTAACAGGCTTTGTCTCTAACATCACCGTCTTTTGCTATACATGGACCTTCCATTCAACTGACACATACAGCCTTCTGTCTCATGAAATCTCATGGGCAACAACACAGACAGTTGAACACAACGTGCCCGAAACATCACACAAAACACATGAGTGATTTGGCAAACAATAAAATAGGCATTTTTTGTTTGCTTCTATTACCATTATTGTCGAAGTGTACTTACATCTATTCTGTGAAAA
Source organism: Hyppa rectilinea (assembly GCA_951799385.1). NCBI lineage: Eukaryota > Metazoa > Arthropoda > Insecta > Lepidoptera > Noctuidae > Hyppa > Hyppa rectilinea. The sequence continues at coordinate 9,575,148 of OX637306.1, read as the reverse complement.
ATTAATAGAGGTTATTGTTCAATGTTAATTACTTGTTCAGGCTAGAAAACCTACAGGTAAGTGGGAAGGTAGATATAAGTTCATTTTCTAATACAAAAATAGGTGTAATTTAAATTTTAAGTAAAAAGTACTACCAACCTTTTTTCTGTCTGTTGTCTGTCCTGTTTATTTATATACAATAATAATTATTGTAGATTGTCCAAAGGACATGTCCAATTTCTTGAAAAATCTTGTATCTCATGAAAAAAGGAACACCGATAAGCATTTAACATGAAAAAGATTCTTAACTTTTATAAATTATTAGCGACAGAATGAGATGTAGCCGTGACAACAATCAGCGTTCCGCATCAGCCTGTAAATAGGACGGACAGCCGGGACGGGGAAAAGTTGAGTGATCAGATACTGTGGTCACAACCAGTGGCACAATTTTGCATTTGATTAAAATTACGGTACAGTCAACAAAAGAGATGAGTGGCCACCTAGGCAGCTTATCAATAAATGTGTAATGCAATAACCACGAGGAATGTGATGTTTCTACCTTGCATTTGCCGATAATATAACCTGAATTTATAAAACACTAATTTTCATTTAAATTTTGGGAATATGGGGTCATACCTACGCATAAACTGCCGATTTAAGCTGGCAGTAACCGATATATGGATACTGGATAGTAACATCAGAGCGTACGTTAATGACCAGATATATTCTTGTCAGTTTACGGTCTTATCGGAATCGACGTCCCATCCATTATGATCGAAGTGCGGGCTCTGAGATCTGTCAGCAATTTGACGCAGCCACGAGAAATTAGGTTATGCAAATTGGATGGTTATTGAGCCGCCCCGCTTTGTCATTCAAGAAATGACAAAGATAACACTGTTATAGTCGTCGAGATAAACCGGTGGAAAAAAAAATACAGTAAAATTGCTGATTTATTTTGCGTAGTTTTTGTATTTGTTGTCAGGTTCAATCTCACATGAAAACGAAATATTTTCGGATATGCGGTGCATATTGTTTTAAAAATGTAATCTTCTATGCCATCATGAATTAACATGGATATAATTTAAATTAAGTTACATCGTAAAGAAGTAAATGCGTGCTGCCCACGACAGGGTTGCGGATATATTTCATGAAGTGAAACCGTTAATGTGATAGAGGAGTACCTATTACGCCCGTGCCATTGTCATAAATGTCTACTTAACTAGAGTGGCTTGCAAGGTAAAAGTAGGAAATGCGGTTATTATCGATAAAGTAACTTTATTCTCAAAGCCAGTGTTATCAGGTATTTTAAATTCCAACCGAGGGGAGAGCTACGATACTTATTGTATTCAGGGTGCAATGAAGAAAGTTTTCTGCTTGAAAGGGTTGTAAAGCCTCTTTTCAGTAAGAAAAGTTGTGGTTTATGAGTGGATTCACTGTGTGGAGTTATGACAACTCTTAAGTATATTCTCATATAAGTAGGTAAACATAAAAAATAAGTTACAGACCTGTATATCTATACATATAAAATATCCTATAGAATGGTTTCAAACTTTTGTATAACTTAGGTCGTGCACTGGAACCCGGGAACCATTCTATTTCACTTTAAACTGAATTCCGAGGTAGTTGTTTCAGACTTTAAAATGGAAAGCCAAATTAATTAGTCAAAAGCATTTTCACAGTACAGTGCTTGATAATTAATTAACGCCTAGTTTTAAGTAAAGAGTTAACAGTTACGAGTCTATTAGCTATAAGGAAAAAGGCAGGAGTTTCAGAAAAAAAAAGGTTTAGTGTTGTGGAGTCGCCCCTCGGAGGTAAACTCAGATTATTTGCAAGCACCGCACAACTGTACCAACAACTCTAATTAAATCAGCTTTCGTCTGTGAGAACTTCACTGTTGTGGAGAGGCCACGTAAATAAAGAAACATCAACGAGCGAGTAAACATACAATGTAAGTACTTTTCCAATTACACAAAGGCTGAATGAAATTTAATTAACGATGACAAGTTTTGGATTGGTTGGAAAATAGAGTTTTTAATTCAGGTTCCTATCATGTCTCAAAATAGACTTTTACATTTTATTTAACGGTCCATTAAAGTCAGGTTCACTTGAAAAAGTAAAAATACTTTTTATCCTCAATAAACTATTTTATGCCCGACGGCAATAGAGAGGTAGTAAAGGGTTAAAAAGATAAAACGTTAGCGTATTAACACATAAAACACAAAATATTAAAAAAGAGAAGGTCGAAGTGATATCTACTTACCTTCATATTTATATGTAAGTTTACCTCTTCGTGACTCCACCGTGCGATATAAAAGGAAGTGCCCTTAAATTGTTTGTTGGTTCCCTCCCACACGCACAGCTGAACGGATTTTGATGACTGTGTTTTGCTTAATATTCTGTAAATGTTACGCAACTCTTTTATAATGTGGTTAGGGAATAACTGTACTTTGCCTTGCCTTGTCAACTGTTGTATTTTCAAATAATAAAATAACAATGATTTGAATTACATGACATTAACGACTGTATTTCCCGATTTGTTCAGCAGAGGTGCCTCCGATAAAACCCACATTTTGCCAATTAAATATTTGTATTTGATATATTATAATTATATAACCTTAACAAAGTAATATATTGTTTTAGGCCAAAAATGAATTTATTGTTTTACAAGTTATCAGCGCCACCGGTACAAACTTAAATACGGAATCTATCAATTTACTTCACAACACAGAATCTAATACTTACGTGAAATTGTTCATTCGAACCGCTTCAGATCTTTTGTGTGTTTCTTCTTTGTTATTTGACCGTCCGCCAAGCCAAGAGCAAGGTAAATTAAAACTATTCGCAAAGTACATCAGCAAATTTTCCTGTTTGGTTAATGGCGAAGTTCTAAGAATATCCTTGCTGGTGTCCCTCAATGATTGCGGATATTTATACGAACACTTACTATTATTTACGGTGTCAGGGAGCGCCATGTATCACGTTAGGGCTACAGCGGCATAAAGGCGTGTCCCCAATACTTGGAGCCTCAAGCATTCGTTAACAACGCGTAAGCACCTCGTATAACAGAGGATAGAAATGTTATGAAGTAATATCTTCTCCGTTTTTGCGTCCGGTGTGCTATACATTTTTATTTCAAACAGAGAACTCTCGATGTGTATTATCGTTTAAGTGTCCTGTGTGCAAATGATTGTGTTCATTATATGGTACTTTTCTTTTGATATTACATATCGTTAGGTTGTTTGATAGAGGCACTAACTTTGCCTTCTTCATCCCTATTTTTTTCTAATTTGATCGAGGCTATTAGTACTACTCAATTTCCAGTGGACAGTAGTACAACTGATAGATAGAAAATCGCGAAAAAAAATTCAGCTGTTCCCTACATTTTGACGAGTTATGCGAGCATAATGTATGGAGCAGCAGATTTTTTTTTCGCGATTTCAGATTTAATCCCATAGTGAAAGTTGTACATAATGATGAGTACAATGACCCCTTAAAATAATGCCCATGAATTTAAATTCACTCTGTATAAAGTAGCCCGTAGAACTACGGTACTCATTTAAGCATCATCCAAAAAGGCCAGCGTAACTGAAAAAGTCGACGGGCCGGGTTAACAACGCGGAACACCACCACATCACCTACCCTCCAACATTTTACGGATGCACTGTCAACGCTGAAATAAAACATTATTCTTCTTTTATTTGTATTTATTTCCCGGATCCGTTACAATGCTCGCGGTCACGGATTGACTACCCCTGCCTGCAGGCGTAGCGAAAGCTCAATGCATCGCACACAATACAAACAATGCGCCAAGTTATTTTATTTCAATTCCATTTAAATAATTCAATTTGGATCTTCGTATCTTATTGAGATCTAATGAGTTCTAACCGATTAACCTCTGCTATGTTACAGATATTGCCCGTAATAAATTAATATTTTCTTCGAGCTCGAGTTGGTTTTATGAATGGATAAATCCTTAATCAGTTTTAATTGCAGTATTGTACATAATAGAAAATATACTATTTCAGTATTCACTGCGTTATTCATAACTAAGAGTTAACTAACTTTTTTATCACCCGGATTCATTCAGCGTTTTTTATTTCGGAAAATAACTACAAGCAAAATGAGTTCGCAAAGCAAAAAACACTTAAATGGTAAGCAAGAAACAGCTATTGTTTAGAGCTCTGACTGAACATTTTTGTCACAAATTATCGCTTAAAAGGCCGTAGTATTGAGCGTTAAATACATTTGAATTCTCTTTCGCTCAATTGAGGTTGGTACTAAGTGGTTCGAGACAAGTAGTCTGAGCATCACCGAATAATGTTCTGTGTAAATTGTGGGCGAAGGGCTCTCAGCAGCCGGTGGGAGAGCATCCACTCGTCGGTACATAACACCATCCTTCATAGACAGATGCTCATAATTATGGCTGTCGTAATGTCGCATAATTGTGTTGATAATGAACGATAACAACACTTGTGCTGTACACGCTAATTCAACGCGTCAGTTCTAGTTCTAGCTTAGTAGTAGTGTAGAACTAATTTATGTCTCTCGGTGGAATTCTTTGATTCATAACTCAAGGCTTAGATGACGCAACTGTGACTTGATACCGGGAAGCCCTGCATTCTATTTAAAAATAAAATAAAGGCATAATATCATATGCCTCTGTCCCTTTGGGAATGAAGGGTTAGGCAGACGTGTACCTATAGAACACCTACACACCTTTCGCCAGTCATATTAGAGTCCCATGCAGTAGAGAGAGTAGGGACTTGGCCTATTTCAATAAACTCCAGACTCCGGGCTGTAACTGAGAAATTCCACATGGAAAAACCCGATAACACTGCCTGACCAGATAATCGATCCTAGGACCTTATTCAGCAGTAGCGATTGGGACCACTAGACCAACCAGGCAGTCGAATTCAAATAAGACAAATATTGTGTTACTCGAAGGTGGAAATTATGTTTTTTTTTTTAAATGGCATCTCGCAGTTCAACCAAGGGGTTGTCTACTGCTTAACCGGGCTTGCCTGTGGCTGCCACAAAAGAATTGTAGCCTCCAGCCAGGGCTTAATAAAAACTAAACCTAACTTACAAAACTAAGCGACTACACGCTAAGGGCACCCCCTGCGGGGTTCGGACCTCGGCTTAGAGCGTCGCTGGGGGTGGGCAGCAAGGGACAGCTGGATCGGGGGTTTTTAAAACTACTGGCTCAGCGGCAACGCGGGCTGGCTCGAGCAAGGGTCGGGGGGATGAGAGTGGACAGGGTCGTCGCGACGGGCCTCGACGGCGAGGACGGAACGACGGAAATTTGTGTCTGTGTGCTAATCTAACAGTGCTAGTAGCCGGACTGCTCTCCTGGAGGAGAGTGGTGGCATCGTCGGGGGCAATGAGGGTATGCCGTGGACGGCGAACCTTACTGATGCGGGACGGGGTGTATCGGGAGGCGGCCGCAATCAGGGGATTGCGGTGCTTTATGGCAGTGTCAAAGAAACGCTTCGAGAGGCGTTTCATGAACTGCTGGACTGTGGGGAGTTTAAAATCTACATGAAGGTCCATGTTACGGACGTAAAAGGGAGCTCCTGAGACCCTACGAAGGAACCGGTTTTGGAGTGTCTGCATTCGATGCAGATAGGTTTATATAGGTTTGGCGTGCGCGAAGACGACGCAAGCGTAAGTCATGATGGGACGGATTACAGCCTTATAGAGACGCAGTTTGCACCGGAGTGACAATTTGCTGCGTTCTGTAAGCATGAATTGGAGCCTACCGAGAGCGAAAGCGGCCCGCGAACGGACCTGCTTTATGTGTTCTGCGAAACTGAGGTGTTGGTCGAGAGTGACACCCAGGTACTTGGCATGCTTCGCCCAAGGGATCGGCTTGCCGTACATGGTGATCGGATTAGGGGGGGTTGGGGAGGGCCCTACGAATTCTCCTAAAGAGAACAGCCTGGCTTTTATCGGGGTTGACCTCGATTCTCCATTTCCGGAACCAAGCGCCTAGGGCGTTGGCCGAGTTCTGGAGAGTCTGAGCTATAGCTGGCGGACTGATCCCCGTGTAGTAAATGGCCGTGTCATCGGCGAATAACGCCAATTGGGCCTTTTTACTCTTAGGGATGTCGCTAGTGAACAGGGTAAAGATTAGGGGGGAGAGAACGGAGCCCTGGGGGACTCCGGCGCGAATCGGGTGGGGGGAGGAGAGAGCGCCCTCGATGCGGTAGCGGAAGGTGCGGTTCGACAAAAAGTCCCGTAAGATGAGCACGAGACGGTCGGGCACGCCGAGTTGGTATAGCTTATATATTAAGCCATTGTGCCAGACTTTGTCGAAAGCCTTCGCTATGTCGAAGAACAGGGCGCCAGTCATAGCGCCACGCTGGAAGCCGGCACTGATGTGCTCGACTATGCGGTGCGCTTGCTGGACGCACGAGTGTTGGGTGCGGAACCCGAACTGCTCGTCCGGAATCAGGCTCTTCGCCTCGGCATAGTCCTTGAGACGCTTATAAATAAGCCTCTCGTAGATTTTGCCGAGCACGTTGAGCAGACTGATGGGGCGATAGCTGGTGGGGTTGGATTTGGGTTTGCCGGGTTTGGGGATACCTATAACAGAGGCCTCTTTCCAGGCTTGTGGGAACATGTTATTACTCAAGGCGCCATTGAAGATGGCGGTCATGATGTGACTGTCTGTCACGTACTCCTATTTAATAACAAAATATTATATTTATTTTAAAATCAGCACATGGTTCGGGCCACTAAGAGGCGCATAAATTCTCTATTTAATGACAGGCAAACTTAGAACAATGCCGGCCGACGGTTCGAAAGCAATAATTCAGCAAATTCTTAAGAAACGAGTGAAATATCCGATTTCTAAACGCCACTTACAATACTATTATCACATCTGGTTACCATAACTTAAGCCCAGTCGATACCCAAGCGCACCCTTGGAACAATAGAAGAATTGTACAAAAGAACGGCAATAAAACCTACCCCGTGAAAGTGTGGGAACATGCGATACGCGTGGTGTTTTTGAGGAATTTGGGAGACTGAGGCAATCAAGCGGGACAGTCGGTTTTGAATCGCGATAGTATACGGACGTCCTGGTCCAGAGTAGTTAGGATAGGAAGCTTGGTGTATACCAAGAGGCTATGTCCTAGTGGGCTGTCGCAAGACAGCGAGTATTCATTATTAAGTTAGAGATACTTGGGTAAAAGCATAGATTAGATCAATCTAATACTTAACGTAGTATATATATATGTGTGTGTGTGTGTGCGTGTTGGTGCGATTGGGTGAGTCTTTTACTCTAATAATTATCCTGAGCCGATAGGATAGGGCTATATTACCTGCCCATCTCCTAATCCGTACCTTGACAGATAATTGTCAGTTGCGTTTGGCTGTAGGGAAACGGGGAAGGCCTTCCCCTTTACTTGACACAGAGCATTAATGCTCCTGACTATTGACGACTGTTGACTTTAACTGACACTCCGCACATGGAAGGCAGAACCGTAAATATTGTCACTGTTCGTTATTAGGCTTTAAGGCCAATCTATAATTACATAAACCAACCAAACGTTACTGATGGCGTCTGCTTCCAAAAAGGTCTTGCCACAGAATACTTTGCGTGAGGCTTGTTGACGCACATTTCCAGGGAGCGGGGGTAGGCTTCACCAAGTACCCCAAACTGAATTGGTAGACGTTGTAAAGACGCTAGGGACCGTGTCTCGTTAAAATCAACCCGTCCGTTCTGTAGGACTATTACTAAATCGTCACTATTTAGCGAGACACGTTACTTTGATGCAAAGCCGCTACTAGCCGCACCGCATCTTCTAAATGGGGAAGAGTAAGGAAATGTGAGGTGACGAAATACCAATTCGGCGTTCACCAAGTACGATCGTAATGCATTTTGCTAGAGACTGAGTCTACGGTGCGCTTGTGCTAAATTTGTGTTGTCATAGTAAAGAAGGAGGCTAGACCGCCATAAGGTTAACTTCACAGGGTAGATTCACAGTAGTCTGCATTAGAACTATACAATACTTGTCTTCCTCAATTGCGGTTGGGCTTCGCAGCACTCTGCCTTAGGATTGAGTAAGACATTTACTTTATGCTTAGGGAGCGTGTTCTTTTAGAATCGTATTAGGGTCGTTAGAGGCTCTATGCGTCAGGTCTAGCAGAACACGTAGAATGAGACAAACGTTGTAAAACGGTTCCCGATCTCACTGAAGTGGGTAAATTGTAATTAAATAAATTAACGTAGTTATAAATAATGAGCTAAAGCGCAAGCGCAACGATTCCTTTACCCTCTTCACAGACAAGACCGTGTGTTGATCCACAGCTCATCTGATTAATAATGATTATTCTCGAAACTTGATTCTCTACTCTAGTAACTAGTAATTCTTGAATACTACTAGGTCTTTTATCCAATACTCTATTATAACAATCATTCCTGAGGTTCGATTCTCAACTCTATTAACATCACTTTCCTGAATTTGTATACTTTACCCCAGCCCAATAATATTAGATCTTTTAAGAGTCCTATCTAAAATTCTATTATAATTATAATGATTACTGAGCCCAGATTCTCAACTCTTTTATCCAGTAATTCTTGAATAGTGTATCTTTTATACCAGGCCAATAATTGAGTCAAACTTATACGAACACGCGTCTTGCAGATGTGAGGTATCGTGTGAGTAATGTCTGTCAAAATAACCGTTACACTAGTGTAAGGGTTACTCACTAAGTTATGTAATAGTTACTTTGCATTCCCCTATTATTTTGTTCATCTTCTAAAACCACTTCCAATTTTCACTACTATGAATTCCTAAGTCCTATTTACAATTCCTTTCAATTTCAACCCTTTCCTTGCTCTATTAATGAAGCAAGGCATTGGACTTCTTCACATTTGGAATTCATTTAATCTCTGTCGGTGGGAGGGTGACCAGTCCGGGACGAGCCCTACAGAGTCGCGCGGAAGGCGGGGCGCGGCTCTTCCCCCTTAGGGGGAACCGACCCAAACACTAATATTAACGAAGTTAGGAAAAACGAAAATTTTATCAGCCTGGGGTAATTTAGGAACCGTCACAATGAGCATGATCAGTTGGGCGGGGAAGAGTTTGAATACCCTATTGGTAATTCCATCTGAGCCGGGGGCTTTACGAGCCTGAAGACCCTTGATGATGTCTTGCACCTCGTCAGGGGTGACGGGGGGCAGAGGATCATCGGGATCTTCGACGGGCGGGAGAGAGGCTCTACGTTCGACCTCGGCGTCGACTTTGGCGAGGTGCTTTGGGTCGACCGGAAGGGAACTGGGGGAGCATTGGGACTCGAGACTGTCGGCTAGGAGCTCGGCTTTTTCAGAGCTATCGAAAGCGATGCTCTTGTCGGGACGGATGAGTGGAAGGGTGGAAGATTCTTCGGGAGCGCGAAGCTTCCTCTGAAGGTTCCAGAAGGCATGGTGATTGGGCTCAAGTTCGCCGTGTAACTTGTCCCAGTTGTCCGAACGAGCTTCCGCAATGCGTTTCTTTACAGCACGCTGTAAATTGCGCATGTGGGCTTTGTTCGCGTCGCAGGGGAAGGAGTCGTAGGCACGGATGGCTGCGTTCTTCTCGGTTATCAGCTCACGTACGTCAGCGGGTAGTTTCCAGCGGTGGTCTTCCACCACCGGGACTTCCCGTAAGCATTCCGTCAAAACGGATTGCACGTGTTCTGTAAACGAGGCGATCGCGCCGGTAGTGTCATCGACAGAGACAATGAGGTCAGGAATGGATTCCAGCTGTGGTGACAGAGTGTCGGATTTAAGCTTTTCGCTTACTTTCCTCCAGTCGGTCACCAGCTGGGTGCGGGGCGGGTGGTCGGGGTCAAGCGGACCCCCCGTGTAGGGGGTGAGGTGCATGACGACGGGACGGTGGTCAGAGTTAAGCTCTTGTAGCGCCTCTAAAGATTGCAAACGGAGGTTCACATTCTTGAGGAGCGCTATGTCGAGGACGTCGGGAGTTTGGTTAGGGTCGCCGGGATAGTGGGTGGGAGTCATCGGAGCGATGACGTCAAAGTTAAGGGAGGCCCCTAAGTTGAAGAGTAATCTACCTCTGGTAGAGGTGAGGTTACTGTTCCAGGCGGGATGTTTGGCATTGAGGTCGCCCGCCAGGATGACGGAGTCGCTCAAGCCGAAGAGGAGTGAGAGGTCGGCGGCGATGGATATATGATCCTCGCTACCGTTGGCCGGTGGGAAATAGCCAGAGATGATGGTGATCGGTTGATGACCGGTCATGGCGAGCCGACAGAGAGAGATCTCCAAGTAAGAGAGGAGAGGGGGGGGATCTAGAGGGATGCAATGGAGAGTCCTTCTGAAATAGATGAGGGTACCGCCCTTGTGACAGCGTGACCGATCATTGCGAACTATGCGATAGTTGGCGATGTTCGGGTTGCGTATATGGGGCTTCAGAAAGGTCTCCTGAACTAGTAGGACGTCAAGCTGATGGTCGCGGAGGAAGGCGGCGATCTCATCGCGTTGACTTTTAACGCCGTTAGCGTTAAAGAAACCTAACTTGAGGGACCGGGGCTTTGTACATCTAGCACCTTTTGTAATATCCATAATTGATATTTAAAAGGTGAGGTTAGAGATGGCGCGCAGTACCCCGGGGTAGCTGTGGTATGCCATGAGGATTTTGATAGGGTCGCCCTTGGCGGCGTAGACCTGATCGGCCATCGCGATCGCCTCCGGGGTTTCGAACACTTGGTTCATAACCGCGAGGGTGTGGACGAGGATCTCCGTCGTGGTGGGCTTGATACCTGCTGGGGAAAGGGAAGGGACCTTTTTCGGGGCTGCCGAGGCAGGCTTCGAGGGGGCGGCGGGTGGAGTTGCCAAAAGGGCCACGGGGGAGGGGGTTGGCCCAGGGTTAACGGTAACCTTGGGCGCGGGGTTGGTAGCAGGGGGCTGAGAGATGGGGGCCGCGGTGACTGGAGCGTCGCTGCGGAGTAAGTTGGCCCAGGGCATGGGTCGTTGGGGGCTGAGTCGCACTGGCAACTGCGCTGAGGGCACCTTGATGGTAGCCGAGGGGCTTTCCCTCTTCTGGCGATCGCTAGCGCGCTTCGCCAGTTTGGGGGAGGAAGCCTTGGGGGCTTTCGGGCAGCCACGGTAGTTGGCTGGGTGGCCAGATTGGCCACACAGTACGCAGCTCGGGGGTTCAGTGCATAGTGCCCGATCCTTGGGGCGGGGACAGTCCGCTGTGCCATGGTCACCCAGACACTTGACGCACCTGGGGGTGGCGTAGCAGTTGGACTGCGCATGGCCATATAATTGGCAGCGATGGCACTGGCCAATTATGTTGGAGCGGCGGGGTTTCTCAATAGAGATCCCCGATAGTGAGCAGACCGACTTGATCTTGAAGATCGGGTGGTGCCCTTCTACAGGGTCACACACCACGAGGACCATGTCATAAGCGTGCCCGCGACGCGCCTTATGAAGGCGGTGCACCGCTGACACGGGGATGCCTTGGGCAGAGAGGTCATCTTTGATGTCATCCGAAGGGATCTCCTTCGGGACTCGGCGGATGACTACGCGAGTCGGTGTCTCTTCAGGGAGGGCGTAGGTATGGAACGAGTAGTTCCTAGTACGCAGCATAGCGGTGAGCTCCCTGTAGTCCGCGGACGAGGGAACGGACACCTTGATGCCCTGTTGGGTCGAAGTGGCGCTGGTGTACTGGATCTTACGATCCACGCACATCTTGGACACTTCGGTCCATTTGGCCTTGTCTTGGATATAGACCGGAGGCGGGGGCTTTTGCTTCTTTACAGAAGCGGAAGCGGGTTTCGCCTTGCTACCGCAGGGGCGGGGAGCCTGAGAAGGGGCAGGGGTGGGGGAGGATGAGGCCGCTACGGCCTTTTTGGCCTTGCTGGCCTGTGACGAAGCCCCTTTCTTCCTCTTCCCTCCTTTTCCGACGACCTCGTAGTCGTCTTCCGAGGATGAGGAAGAGGCAGAGAGGGGGCCATCGTTGTCCGAGATCGGAGCGGACGTGTCCATGCTCTCCGGTAGAGCTTGGACTGGGGTGGTGGGGGCAGCCTTTGTGATTTCCGGGGCAATAGAGCCCGGTGCAGCTGCGGACGGAACAATAGTAGCGGCAGAGACAATGGGTCTCGCGCTAATTGGGTTCGCGGAAGCGGGCTCAATTGTCGGTAATGACAATAGAGCCGGAATTCCGGCAAGCGGCTTTGAGCAAGCCGCTTGAATAAGGCCTTGATCGGCCGGCGGGGGCGAGAGCGGGCTGTCGAGCGCGTCGGTGAAGTCAGCGACTGCCAACGATGGCGCGGTGGGACTGCCGCAGCACGGGCGGAATGCTGGGCCACGAAGTTCGGGTCCGGGAGCAATTCCCTTAAAAAATAATTGACCCATCTCGGGTCGTAGTCGACCGACATTGTCGGTAGGGAAAACTATAACCTAGATGCGAAAACACATAGTATTCGCAACCTATCGGCCCTACAACCTAATTCCCCAGGTGGATAGGCCCAGGGATGTGTAGCCTCCCTGTCGGGTGCAGACAGGGAGGTGTGTACCTATGGTGAGCCCTAAGCTTGTAATCCGTTCGCCAATCTTATTGTGCGAACGGGCCCTGACCGGGTCTAGTGCGAAGGGGTAGACACTCCCAACCGACACTAGGTGTGTAGCTGTGGACGAAGTCAGAAACTAGAGTTGACTAGGAGATCCCCCAAGGCCAAACTTCTAGCTCTCGGCTCCAATTGACTGCCTCACCCTGAAGGGGATCGGCGGGTGTGATTGGGTCAACACCCCACTCGGCTTCGTTGACACCGTGAGGTTTCAACCGAGGACCACGAAACTGTGGTTTTACCCAGAGGGGGCCAAGACCGACGATAACGTTTTGACAAAATTTCTGTTAAGAAATAGCGACTGTAACTACCTCCTTGAAAAAGGCAGTAGTATACAGGAAACACTTGTAGTCGATGACTACGAAACTGGCGTCGACAGGAACGTCGACCGGAACACACTAGCGGCGAGACAGGGTGCGGCGAGCAGGTAGCGGAGAGCAGGTAGCGCGCGGCACGTCCGTCCGGGGCGAGCGTCGGGCAGCGAGTGTCTGGAAATTATGTCAATTAAGACAGTTACATATTGTCATCAATGTATAAAAACACCATCACTAATGGAAAACTTCTAATTAAAACATTACGAGGCCTTTAATAGAGTGTCAGTAATTTAAGAGACGGATGGTACACTGTGTTGTACTTAACTTCTCAGCCAGTCAAAGACGGGGAAATGACGTCTTTGTTTTTGTTGGAGTATTAACTCGCGGACTAAGTTGTAAGTCGAACGCTAAGTTGTGCTTGTTTAGTGCTGAGACAAATAGCGGTGTCTATTATAAAAGGACTTAAGTCTCATTTAGTCTTCTAGGGGTGCCACTACTTCAACCTATAAAATGAAACGAGTAGAGTTGAAAGTGTAAAAATATGTACTGTTTAAAAGTGGCCACGTACGACAATAGTTACATTTTTAAGTGCATGGTGTAAAGCTGTAAGGTGTCTATTGTATCACCGAGTGAAAAAATAAAAACTAACATGGCATTAAATAAAGTGCCAACTTCAAAGGACAGAGAAAACTATAAAAGTGGAGAAAAAATGCTCGGCTTTATTTGCCTTGCTCGTATGTTAGAGTGAAATATTTGTCTATAAAGTAACCGGTTGGGCCGGCTGAATGCTAAGTGCTTCGTAAACCGGCACGCATAAGCTGAGATTGAAAAATATCATTCATAAAGCTAAAATATTATTTAACTAGAATTTTCAACGATTAACTTTTGCCTGTGGTGTTGTGTTTGTAATGAATGCTCGCCAAAACCCCTCTAAACGCGAAATACTACGCCATACAAGAGCTTTACAAAGGTTTTATAATTGGAGTTTAATCGTTAAAATTAATGTGAAGTGAAGTGATCACGGAGTGGTGCTCCAACTATCGACTACTTTCTAACGTTAAGTGTTTTATAATAAATTTTTCGATTCGTTTCGAACGTTCGTGAGGAGAAGTTTGCATGTTTTAATTTTGTTGTTCCATTATTTATGAGCGAAATCGAATAAGAAATTTACGACGGTAGGGTGATAACGAGCTCAAGTCGTGGGTACCTAATTAACTCGAGTTATAATTTTAGTATCACAGTTAAAATATTTAAGGATTTGCTCAAAGAGTCTGGTTCGCGCGATAATGGTTTCACCTTGGCCGCGCAAAACAAGATTTTTAGTTTTAAGACCGTACTGTACTAATCCTACTAATATTACAAACGTGAAAGTTTGTGAGGATGGATGTTTGTTAATCTAAAACTATTGAACGGAGCTGTATGAAATTTTGCACAAAGATAGATTATAGTCTGGAATATTTACGCTTTCTTTGGGATCATTTCCAATATACACGCGCGAAAAAAAGCTAGTATAATAAATGCGAAAGTTTGGGTGGATGTTCGACTCTCAATCACGCCAGAACTACTAGATGGATCAACATGAAACTTGGCCCACAGATAGTTTATAACATGACACATAGGATACATTTTAACTTACCGGAGAAACCTCAATTTTGGGCTGTAAAACAATTGTATGACAATCAATAAAATCTTTTTTTTATATTATCCTAGGAATACGTTCCTGTGGGTACATTTCCGACATCAACGCGGGCGAACCAGCTGGCAAGTTACAAATACACTATATTACATAAAATAATTGCAATTCTACAGGTTTTAACTGAACGGGTAGCACCTAAACCTAACCTAGGTAAACCTCACCACAAAATCGCAAAAAAAACTGCTTTTCTATACATTTTTTGTCACGTGACTCGTAAAAATGTAAGGAACAGCCGATTTTTTTTCACTAATACGGAGTTGGTCCCATAGTAAAAGTTGTGCAGTTTGGTGATCTGTAGCATATCCTTTTGTATGAATATACCCTTTCCGTTACATCCTGTATATCCCGCACTATTCACTGCAAGATAAAACATGTTTTTGAGTAGATTTGAACCAATATTCGGTCCCTGTTTGTTAATGACGTTCGTCGAAAAGCCTTCAGTGCGGGTATTCCTCGCGGCTCCAATTTGTACTTAAAACAGACACGGCTGCCTCGTGGAATTAAGTTCTCCTGTATGTACGACTTAATTATTAGGAAAGAGGACCATCAATTAGATGCAGTCAGTGACATTCTGATATTTTGAGACATATTAATTATACGCTTTGCTCTTATGATGATTGAATGCGAAAGCTCTGTCCGTGTGAGTGAAACGTGCAGTAAAATACTAATATTTAATTTCAACAATATTCATTTTAGACCATACGAGTGTTATGTGGATGTCTTTGCGAGTAGGGAAAGACCAAAGAATGATGATGATGAAAAGATGGTCTGTGAAAGATGAAATGGTTAGAAAGGGAGTGACTACTGAGATGATGTCTAATAGAGAAGTATGCAAGAAAAAAGCATTGCACCGACCCCTATATTTGTAACTAAGACAGTAAAAATATA